>CM075658.1:27679929-28957429 GCA_037954105.1 Canavalia gladiata
CATCTATCTTTGTTTTTGCAGTTTTGAGGAAAGGTCTCCCTAGGATCAAGGTTGCTCTATTGATGGATGACTCATCTTCCATATCCAAAATGTAGAAGTCAGCTGGAAAGATCAGCTTATTCACTTGAACTAGCACATCTTCAAGTACTCTGGCTGGATGTGCTGTACTTCTGTTGGCTAATTGAATCACCACACCAGTTGGCTTCAGTTCTCCCAGATTCAAAGATTTATAAACTGATGAGGGCATAACATTAATGGAAGCACCTAGATCCAGCAATGCATCACCAAATGTAGAGTTTCCTATTGTGCAAGGAATGGTGAAAGTTCCTGGATCTTTACATTTCTGAGGGAGGCTGGGTTGAATTAAGGCAGAAACATTGCGTCCTACACTGATCTTCTCATCCCCTTTGAGTCTTCTCTTATGCGTGCACAAATCCTTTAGAAATTTGGCATATTTGGGAATTTGCTTGATAGCATCTAGAAGTGGTATGTTGACTTCTACTTTCCTGAAAGTATCTAGAAGCTCCTTATCCAATTATGCATGAACATTGGGCTTGGATTGGACCATTCTATTTGGAAAAGGTAAAGATACCTTCTGATCAGCACAATTTGGGGTTTTTGTCTCATCAGATGCTTTAAGTGCAGATCGTTTATGACAAGCTTCTTTTTGTTGATCATTCGATGTCTTATCGAAGGCTGGTGTACTTTTTTCATCAGACTTTCCCTTTGATTCAGATGGCTCATCAGAGATGTCTCCAGGTGTAGAGATAAATGCTTCTTTTTGGTGTTGATTAGTCTGATTGAAGCTTTGTTGCTTTAAAAATGTAGGGTCTGTCTGCACTTTCTTCCCACTTCTCAAGGACATGGCATTCACACTTTTGGGATTTATGAGAGGTTGAGAAGGTAGTTGGCCAGAACCTTGAGATTTCAATTGGTTGACAGTGGTAGCCAACTGCCCAATTTGAGTTTGTAAATCCTGAATGGTAGAACTTACATTTTGTTGAAACTGAAGATTACTGGTAGCTAATTGCTTCATCAAATCATCAAGAGAGGGTTCAGAAGCATTAGAAGGTACAAATTGCTGCATATGCTGTTGTTGTTGTCTGAATGGCGGTGGTTGGTATTTATTTTGGGAGTCAGATGTTTGAATCCTTTGTTGTTGTGGAGGACCATATCTCAAGTTAGGATGGTTTCTCCAACTAGGATTGTATGATCCAGAAGGTGGTTCAAACTTCTGTTGCTGATAATGTTGAGGAGGCCTGTATTGTTGTCCTGTGCCAAAAGTACCATTTACTGCAGCCTCAGGTGTCTCACTTTCTTGCAATGTTGGGCATGCATCAGTAGGATGATCTGCAGAAGTGCAGATGCCACATGTTTTGGTTTTGTCAACAACATTAAGTTGCTATTGTTGTCCGATGGCCAACTGTCTTACGATGGAGGTTAGTTCTTCAATTTTGTTCTCCAATCGTGTATGGTCTGTCTTAGTGGTCATTTCATGGACTCCTTTAGACAAGGAATTAGTTCGAGAATTGAATTGCTGAGAATTTTCTGCCATGTTGGCAATCAAATCTCGAGCTGCTGTAGGAGTTTTGTCCATAAGTGCTCCACCACTAGCTGCATCAACCATGCTTCTGTCCATTGGCATGAGTCCTTCATAGAAATACTGAATCAGTAATTGATCACTGATTTGATGGTGTGGACAAGTGGCGCATAGTTTCTTGAATCTCTCCCAATACTCATAGAGAGTTTCTTGGGAGTTCTGTCTGATGCCGCAAATCTCTTTTCTGATAGCTGCTGTTCTGGATGCAGGGAAGAATTTCTCCAGGAATAATCTCTTCATATCATTCCAGCTTGTAACAGATGTTGGATGTAAATAGTACAACCAGTCCTTAGATCCATCATTTAAGGAGAAAGGAAATGCCTTCAACTTGATATGATCTTCAGGAATTCCTTGTGGCCGCATTGTGGAACACACAATGTGAAATTCCTTCAAATGTTTATGAGGGTCCTCACCTGCAAGGCCATGAAACTTAGGTAGCAAATGTATTAATCCAGACTTTAGTTCAAATGGTGCATCAACATCAGGGTATTGAATACACAACGGTTGATAAGCAACATCAGGTGCAGCTAATTCTTTGAGTTCTATCAGCCATGTTCTTAGCAAAATATTTAAAACTATATAAATTTAAAGATGAAAAATCACTACTGTTACTTTCTTGGTTATTACTGAATGAATGCCTTCTATGTGCTCTTTTCAAATGGTGGAATGTTCTATCAATCTCAGGATCATATGCATATAAATTTTCCGGCAACGGCGCCAAATTTTTGACACGCTCGTCGCAAACGCGCAAAAATAATTTCTAGATTTCCCCCAAACTATTGGTATAGATAAGGTGCAACCTAGGTCATCTCCCAAAGACCATTTCATATTCTTAAGCAAATTAGGAGAAAGTTAGAACAAGGGGGTTTTGTAAAGATGTGATATTAAATTCTAAATAAAAAATACAGAATGAAATTAATTTGACTTAACAATTATCAACTCAAGGAATTCAGAGGCTATTTTCATAACTAATCATTGATCACTAAAATCATGCATTGTGTTTATCAACCTAGGATCATCTGGAACCCCTACAATGATCCTTGAATTCTCTACTGAGAAACCTCTCAGAATTCAATTGATTATGATCAACAAGATTTAGTAATCACTTAATCTTTCATCTAAACCAATTTTATAATCAGAATTCAGTTGAAGTAAGTAATAAAATGAAAACCTTCAATTAAATTACTTAATTTCTACTCTTCAAACTTTTGGAAAATGATTTACCAATCAAAAACCAATTATAAGTCAATTATGCATTAATCAAAATACGTCAACCGATCAAACTTTGATTAAAGAATAAAATTGAAGAATATAGTGAAGTAGAGTAGAAACCACTTAATAAGCATGTAAATAAAGATCAAGACCTCAAAGTTAAAATGAAAATAGCTTGAATCCTTGAATTGAAACTACAAACCTAGCCTTCCATGAAGGAGGCAAACTAACAACAAATAAATCCTAAGCCTTCCATGTAGGAGGCAACTAACAACAAATAAATCCTAAGCCTTCCACGTAGGAGGCAACTAACAATAAAGAAAAACTAAGCCTTCCATGTAGGAGGTAAACTAACAAGAAAGAAAACCTAAGCCTTCCATGAAGGAGGCAAAACTAACAAGAAAGAAAGAAAGAAAGAAAGAAAGAAAGAAAGAAAATGGTATTGGAGTTAATCTCCAAAATGGTGTGTTTCTCCTCTTGTAAACCCTTCTATTTATAGAGGATTTGTGAGGCATCATCTTCAGAAAGTCACCAACTAGGATATTACTTTTCCACCCTTTTATTGCTTTCACATGGGCTTTGTTGAAAATGCAAAACACTTTTGAATTTTTGTCACCAATTAGCACAACAATTTTGACTTTCTTGCACCGCAATTTCAGATGTTCACATATCCGAATTAGAGCTTAACTTATGAACAAAAGTTGTAGCCCCGGATCTCCGCTATCCAACAGATTTGATTTCATCTCAATATGACTTCTGTATATCTCAAGATATGGCCGGATCTTTGCACACTGTTCAAATTCCACGTCAGCAGCACTATCTCATCTTTTGAGATAATTTCAGAGTCTTAAACATCCCATTTAGAGTCTGCTCTTGCTTTGTAACTGTGGACATTTCTTTAAGCTTTCATTCAAGACAGATTTCATGATTTTTGGATGTCTAAAACTCCTATTATGCTCAAAATACTATAATAGTGTCATTTTAATCGTGTAAGCAAAGAAATTCAATTAAACTTCATATGAACCCAAACTCATAAAATATGACAAAGACCACTTAATTGAACATAGAAGAAGTCTTAATGAGATAAAAGTGAGAGATAATTATTTATGAAATTTATGCTTATCAATGATCTATACTAGACAAGATCAAATTTCTGATCAAAGGTTAAACCTACCCAATAACTTCGTCAAACATATCACAACCCAACATACCCTTTGCATTGGTAAAATCATATCCCATTCGAGGATGAATTTTTCTAGTCACACTTTAAATGTTTTTTCTCCAATTTTTAATAGTATACTTGATAAAAATTTGGCAACAGTCTCCAAGTACACAACTTGATCGCGATGTTGTTACATCGTGATCTAGCACGCACCCAGAGGCAATGAAAAATGTATTGAATTAAAATTTGATCAAATATAATATAGAAGATTTAAGTAGAAAATTTTAACCAATGAATGAAAAACTTAATTTCCCAAACTGATTCAAGATTGAATATAATAAGTATTTCACTCATTAAGTGGTTTACCTATTATATTCAATCTCAAATGGGAAAGTAAGGTTACACTCATTTATACTAAGGTTACTCAATTTACCCTCAAATGTCAAAGTTACAAATTTTAGAAATCAAGCATATTATGATCATAAATAAATTATGAATAAAAAGCAACGACTACATATACATCATAACAACAAACATAAATAATTCATTGGATAAAAACACATCATATCCTATTTATTATTAGGGATATTCAAGTTCACAAGGAAATATAAGTCTAAAATGTTATTCTTCACTATCTAAATGTTCTTCTTCATCATTTAAGTCTAAAATGATATTCTTCATCATCTAAGCCTAAAATGCTATTCTACACATTTCTAGTCTAAAAAATTCTATTCATCATAAATTCTAAGTCTAAAAAATTATATTCTTCACCATTTCCTATTCCAAGACATTCTATTCTTCACTATTTCTAAGTCTAAAAAATTTTATTCTTCACCATCTAAGCCCAAAATGTTATTCTTCACCATATCTATCATATTGGTATTGATTACTAAATTATCAATTTTATCACCCAATTATTAAGTACATAATGGAATATATATGAAACAAAGCAACATAAATTAAGCTTAATTCACCAATACATACATCAAACAAAGAAAATTAAGTATCAAATTACAATTAATAACATAAATACAATATTATCAACCAAAATACCTCGAAATTGCAATGTTAATAGATAATTGCATGTTTAAATTCCTGCATTCCAGCCTATGTTGTCAGGCCTTGCATTTTAACTTTCAGCACTCCGGTCTATGATGTCAGACCTTGCATGTTTACATTCCTACATTCTGGCCTATGTTGTCAGGCCTTGCATTTTAAATTTCTGCATTCCGGCCTATGATTTTAGGCCTTGCATGTTTAAATTCCAACACTCCAACCTATGCTTTCAGGCCTTTCATTTTAACTTTCAGCATTCCGGCCTATGATGTCAGGCCTTGCATGTTTAAATTCCAGCATTCTGACCTACGTTGTCAGGCCTTGCATTTTAAATTCCAGCATTCTGGCCTGTTGTCAGGCCTTGCATTTTAATTTTCAGCACTCCGACCTATGATGTCAGGCCTTGCATGTTTAAATTCCTTCATTCTGGCCTATGTTGTCAGGCCTTGCATTTTAATTTCTGCATTCCCGGCCTATGATGTCAGACCTTGCATGTTTGATTTTCCACACTCAGGCCTATGCTGTCAAGCCTTGCATTTCTGAACCCCCACCTGTCTTAACAGGTCTTTCTTCACTTCACATTTGTCTGTCGTAACAAGTCATTCTTTTCTGTCTTAACAGGCCATCTTCACTTCACCTGTCCTACCATGATAATTTAGAAAATCATTTCTCACATTATCTGACAGGAAAATGAGTAAAGAGGGGAAAATTGTAAACACTCGATTATGTCTGAGGCTCCATTTTAAATTAATTTGTAAATGAACAATAATTTAAATAATAAATAAACAAGGAAGGATAATGACCAAGAAAGAAAATGACAAATAAACAAGAAAAAGGAAGTATGTGTACAGAAGACCAAAAATAAAAATAATAAAATATACATATAGAAAAAATATTAAATAAATGATAATATAAAATAAATAATAAAAATATATATAAGAAATAAAAAATAAAAAGGGGAGAGAAAAAGAATTGGGAAAAGAAGAATAAGGTATGAAAAATGGAAATAAAAAACATAAGAATAAATAAATAAATGAAATGTAAATAGAAAAGAATAAAATATAAAGAAATAATAAAATGGAAAAAAAGAAGGGTTGGTAAATTAGTTAAAAGGAGGTTAGAGAGGATTTTGGGGCTGATTAACACGAGAAGAACGGATATAAAAAGGAAGAAGGGGGGTTTCAGGGTTTTTTTTCTTTCATAGATCTTTTCCGCCAACTCTTGAAATTCACCGTTGGAGAAACGCCAAGCAAAGTATTCACAGCAAGAGGAGGAGAAAGAGCAAACCATAAACGACTTTCCGAGGAGAGCTTCATTCGGATTTTCAGGCCACTCTGCAACGAAGAAGACGCTCTCGGAGCTCCCTCAATCCAGGTTAGATTTCCTTCCACCTATCTTGTTATCGCTTGATTCTTGCATTTCTTGAGTCCATGTCTAGTCCTCTGTATGTCGTGAGTATATCGTAAAAGAAAAAATAGTTTAGGTGAGTTTAGTGTCATATGTGTGAAGCTTGGCCTGTGAGGCCTTGGCAAGCATCAAAGAAAACTAACAACACTCTGGTTTGATAAAATTCACTCCCAAAATGCCTCAAGTATTTCAAATCAGAGATGACAACGAGCTGCACTACTAGTAGATGATGTGATTCAGTTGCTCTACTGGAAGGTCAGCAAAGGAATCAGGGTTGTTGAGTCGTAGAGATGGTATCAAGGTTGAAAATAGATCAATAGTTTAATTTGAGGTGTGGTGAGCCACTTTCTTGAAGCTTTTGTATCTATAAGATCCGTCATATATTTCTCCCATAACGCTTGTTTCGGTCATAAAAGAAATCAAGGGGTTGTATAAATTTGAAAAGAGGGGGTAATTCTTAATCTTGGACGCTTCAGTTGTTACAATAGCCGACGAGGTCAGTCAAGCATTCGTTGAGTTCAGTAAATAATGGGTAATGCTGAATAGCATGGCAGGGAGGCAGAGTGTTCAAAGTCCAATTGAATTCTTGGCTCAAATTTTGTTCAACCAGAATATATTATGGAAGGGAACGTGTTATCCGATTCGACCTTTTGGGAAAGCAAAATGCAAATGATGCATACTCGCGTACACTCGGCAGCTGTTTGTATGATTAGTATTTATGGATGACTTGGTCATTACGCCGATGCATGTTAGTGGAGAGGAATTAGGCACTAGGCACTCCGGGTAGTATTTATCCATATTGGCAAAAGCTCAGCAGGTAGTAATGCCTATGAGGGTCTCATCCAGAGCTTGCCAATGCCAATGGGCATGACTGCCTCAAGAATAGTCACAGGGTCTGGTCGGGAGTGGGCTTGATCTTTGTTTTCAAGGAGACTTAGGAACATTGTTTACTACATGGGACGTGGTCGCTGCATCACAAGTCGTTCGCAGTTGGTTCGCTATTGATCGTGAAGGAAGTGATCGATACACAAGATCGGCTAGGTAGGATCTTGTTCAATTGAAATGAGGCATAAACCTTTTCCAGGGACCTACGTAAAAGAGTTCCCATCGCTCTGCAAGCGGAAAGATCTCTGCCAGCACGTGGTCAATTTAGGGCTCTCAAGATAAGAACAAAACACATGCTACCATGCTTGTCTAAATTTTATAAGGACATAATCTCTCTGCATGGAGGCCATACAGCGTGCAGGTCCCAATTTTTGCTTCCCACGATCGTTCTCTAGTCTACCAGGGGCCACTCGAATTCTCGCCTAACGTTAATTGGGCTTAAGGTAAGGTCACGTCCGATTTGCATGCGTAAGTTAAACTAGGGATGGCAAAGCACCCATAAAGTTCTGGATCCAAAATACGGTCTCAGGATTGGAGGTTCATATCTTGGAAAACCGATCCAATGGCTTGATATTCTAAACATTACCTTTGTACAAGAACATCCTTCTAGCCTGGTGTGACGCAATCAAAGATTGCTGCTGTTACAGCTAGTAGACCAATACTTTCTGTAGAAGTAGGCAACGATCAATAATTTTATCTTGATGTTGTTACATTCAAGGCATAAGGATGAAGCTTTTAGGAGGGCCATGCAAAAGCCATGCTTAATCTGGCTCACATTAGCAACAAAGAAAAGCCATTTTAAAATCATGCAGCAGAATCACGTGATGTTAGTTGGTCTTCAAGACTATCGGGCATCTGTGAAATCACGCACAGGGGGGCCGAAATGAAGGCTAAATTATTCCTTATGTCAATTAGATCAAAGCATATGAAATTGCAGTAATGCTACCTTCAGAAGATGATGGATCATTCAGTATGTCCATGCCATGACGACACACCTCTAGGCCAAAGAATATTGAGATTTCCAAGTCGGGTTCGTCTAATACTTTTTGCTTCACTCACTGCAATGACCATACTCTATATCAATCAGGGTATTGGCCTACATAATTCAGAAGCTTTTAGGGAAATGGGTATTATTACGTGATTGAAAAAATCTTCAGTGCATTGCACTTGCGTATGCAGATGCCCTGCTTAAAGCCGAACATAATTTGAATTGGTAAAGATTGTTTCAACCTTATCATAATAATCGGGCCACATAACCATGCAAGTAGGATTTTCATATTAACTCGTAGAGACCAGAAGAAGCTATTAAATCCAAACTGGGGGCCACCTGCACATCTCGTTCAAAATGAAATAAGAGACTAGCCTATATGCCACGTTACATATGAGTATATGCATATGTCCTGATCATCGGCATCAATTAAATCCGGACGTCTGTAAGCCTTAGAGTGTCAATTTGGGCTAGTGATGGGTCTAACTACATGCAACGACCATGACCTGTGTTCAACCCCTGCATTTACTATTCTGTCCCCAAATTCTATTTCACATCATGAGACAACGTTGAGCTTCTCATGTAATGACGATAGGCCAAAAGCAACGCAATAGGTTACTACTAGTTTGTAGACATGACCATCCCCTTTTAATTCAGACCATATCAATAATCATCTTCCGACAAAACTTTTCTAAAATTTGAGCAAAAAACTTTTCAAATAAAATAAAAATTTAAAGCAAAATTAAATTTGTCTCTTGGGCTCAATCTTTTAATTTAAATCCATTCTAAATAGGGTCAGCTCTAATCTTCGAGTCAAGTTTTATTATCTAGTTCAATTCTTCTCATTAAATTTAAATTAAATTCATGTTTTTTTTAAATCAAGTCAAATTCTTCTTTTTTCAATTTTAATCCAAACCCAAAGTCACCCTTATTTTTGAAATTAGGTTTCCTTTTATTTCAGGCCAAGCCCAATCCCCCTTTTATTTTGTTATCTTTCAAAATATCTTTTTGGAAATCACAAGTCTCACGCGATGAGCTCTAAATGGAAAACTGACGGTTTCACTGCTGCTCGATATTTAGAGATTCATATAGGCCCCAGTGCAGCCTTAGTTGCCTTGGACCTTGTGCATATATGGACTAAGAGTTCCTCTTAAATAATAAAATCTTTCAAAATATCTTTTCGGGAATCACAAGTCTCACACAATGAGCTCTAAATGGGAAACTGGCGGTTTCACTGCTGTTCGATATTTAGAGATTCATATAGGCCCCAATGCAGCCTTAGTTGCCTTGGACATTGTCCATATGTGGACTAAGAGTTCCTCTAAAATAATAAAATCTTTCAAAATATCTTTTTGGGAATCACAAGTCTCATGCAATGAGCTCTAAATGGGAAACTGGCGGTTTCACTGTTGTTCGATATATAGATATTCATATAGGCCCCAGTGCAGCCTTAGTTGCCTTGGACCTTGTGCGTGTGTGAACTAAGAGTTCCTCTTAAATAATAAAATCTTTCAAAATATCTTTTTGGGAATCATAAGTCTCACGTGATGAGCTCCAAATGGGAAACTAGTGGTTTCACTATTGTTTGACATTTAGAGATTCATATGGATCCTAGTGCAGCCCTTTTTAAGCATCTTCGAAGGTCAAGCCTTCAAAAACCAGAACTACATAAGCCTTGAGTTTCCCATTGCACCAAGGAATACGTAGGAGCAGGATCAAGTCCTGTCAGGCTATCTTCCATCAATCTATTTATTTTCACTCTAATTAAAGGGATCAAACAGTTTTCACATAAATCACACACTCAGTCTAAGGGTACCATTCTTCGGAACAGGCAAGTAGGGTGCCTAACACCTTCCCTACTCGTAACCGATTCCTGAACCTAAATCTCTTCCTTAAGTTAGGGCTTTTCCAAATCTTTTCTCTAAAAAAAAAAATTTAGTGGCGACTCCACTTTGTCAACAAAAATTCTATTCTAAAATTTTTTTAGCGAGTTCGTCGTCTCGTTGTAATTACGATTGCGACAATTTCTAAAATGAAAATTGTAAATGGATATTTCATCTTAGCCAAAGGAAAAGGGACAATTACTATAGAGATCATGACTAGTTTGCAATATATCTCCAATGTCTTACATGTGCTTAACATTGATCAAAATTTGCTTAGTGTTGCATAACTATTTAAGAAATTTTTTAAAGTCGTATTTGAATATAATTTGTGCTTGATCAAGGATGCAAAAGGAAAAGATGTATATAAGATGAAAATGAAATCTAAAGGCTATGATCTAAATCTTATGGAGAAGGAGAAAATATCTTTTACAAAGTGTTAGAAATGCTAATTATGGAACAAGAGGCTTGGACATTCTGACTTCACACAAAAGAAGAAGATTAGGAAACAATTGGTTGAATATGTAGTAGTGTCACCTTGTATGAAGTGGTTGTATTTGCTCTAAGATAACCTACTTTGGTCTAAAGAAACATCATCTACTCTACAAAGTCATCTTATCTAAAATAGTCTTATTTGATTGTACCATCTAAGCTGCAGCCATCTTTTCTACCACTATATATATATAGGAAACTTGTCTATAGACTCATATGCGAAAATCCATCTACAAACTGGTCTATAGAAATTCATCTATAGATTCATCCATAGGAATTTGTCTATAGGAACTCTTCTACAGACTCGTCTAATCTGGACTTGTCTGCAATCTCTTTTACAGACTCATCTATAATAAACTATCTATTGTAACTTGTCTACAGTAACCCCGTGTACTATAACTCATCTATATTAATTCGTCTCTAGTAACTTGTCTATCATCTCGTCTAACATAACTTGTCTAGAGACTCATCTACCATCTCGTCTACAATAACTCGTTTATAATAACTCCTTTATAAATGACTTCCAAAAGTATTTAATCCCAAAACATAATTTTAGTATCCAAAAATACCAATTGCTTTTAATTTACAAAATGAAGTGTCTAGCACATCATAAACTGTTCTAAACTTAAAAAATAACAATAGATGAGGGAGTTTTCATAATGTCAAAGCATAAAAAATCATAATTTATGTTCTAGAGCTAAGGAAAACTCTAGACTACTTATAAATTTTTACTTGAGTCACCTCTTTCTTACTTGAATTGAAGAACTTATAGAATAAAAGGTGGAGGATGAACTTCCTGAATGATGCTCTAACTTCTCCACTTCAGGATATGATTAATTCTATGTAGAGTGACGTGAATTGATGGTGTAGAAAGGTGCTATAATGAACTTGTGCTCGGTTTAGAAGAAAAGGTGATAGGAAGGAAGAAAAAAAAATACAAACGAAGGAGGAATTTGTTTCTTTTTTCTCTTTCCCTATCTTAAACAAACGGGGTGTAGGTGTGTTTCTATATCAAGGGGTGAAGGGAAAACGGCAACATGCATGTTGTCCTTATAACCCACTTTGTTTTACTTTTTTAGAAACCAAGTGTCAAAATTTATAAAACTGTTTACTTTTTATGCTTGTTTTTTTTTTTGGATAATACTTATACCATTTTGTTCTTTGTTTAAGTTGGTTGGAATTCAAAGGGGTAACCTGTGAATCCCAACTAATCAATATTCATGAAAATTATTAGGATGTTACAAAACGCATAATGCAAAGGAATTTATCATGGTATTCAAGGTAATGACAATCATATAAATAAAAGGAACTTTTTATAATGTTGTTATTTAAAAATGAAAACTTCTTTTACATGACTTTGATGTGTTGACTAAAAGTTAGACAAATGCACAAAGGGAGAAGGCTATGACTTATCGATATAAAAAGTCATCCAAGGACTATGCACAATTGGAGCAGGACTAGTAACTGGATTATTGTGTAAGTTAACATGCTTCATAACTAATCACTTGTTTAACTTGTTGAATTTTAAATGATTGATACAGATTGCATCATAGGGGTCAACCATGACATCTATGCCTTGACATATCCTATGGAAGGAGACCCAAGTTTATAAACCCAATGCCACTATTGAGAAGACTGTACAAAGAGTGATTGATGAATGTGTAAACTTTTTTATCCTTTTTTATAAATATTATATATATATTTTGTTTAAAATTTAATTTGTGAAGTTTTCCTTTCATTTTAAATATAGGCGACCTTATACATCTTGTCACTCAAGAGAAGTCTCTGGTAATGAGGAGAGAAGACATTCTCATGAGGACATTAGGTCTCCTTGAGCATCCTGGACATATTAGGATGGTAAGATTTGATGCTACACGAACCTTTATATTTGGTCAACCATAATCCTTCCTACATTCACCTTTTATTGGATGGCAACATATGATGCATTGGATGCACCATCTAACATAGATGGTTGCATAGTTCATTGATTCATAGTTAATGCTACCATTCATGCCAATACACAACCCATTCATTTCTAGGATAAGACCTATCCAAGCCACCATAGCCACAATCATAGAAAGATAATTGTACACCAATAGGTGTAGTAGAGATCCCTGAGATACTTTATTCAAATTTCTTCTATTTACCTTATTTTGATAATTTTATAGTATTTTCATTTATTAATTTTAATTTCAAGGTAACCATTGTTGTATGTTTTGCCTATCTACCCTATATTGATTTATTGGTATAGGGACGATGTTTCATACAACAAATACTACTCTCCCTGGTCAAACTCTTCCTTTAGAGCATGTTAAGATATCTATTGAGATGTTGCAATCAAGAGAGGAATGGTCACCATTCCTAGTATCAAATGAGGGCGAAAACCCCATACATCTCATTAATTCAGTTAGTATTTTTGTTGCATGACTTGTATTCTTTATTGGTATATTACCTAAGATAATAATTTTTATTAAATAATACTTTTAATATAAATATGCTTTGTAAGCATCATCTAATCCATTTAAGTTAATACTTTATTATCAAATTACACCATCAGTATCCAAGGATAAGGATGAGGTTACGAGCCAGACAAAGGGATCAATCACTTCATCATCTCATGAGTGTCTAAATCTATTATTGATGATAAATAGTTTTTAGTTACACAAGCTAAAATAGATTTTGATATAATAAAGATGTATGTGAAGTTCAAGTTTCCTATTAAGGTTGCGGACGTTCGCATACTTGTCGACGTCTATAGGAATTTGTTTATTAATAAAATTAGAATGAAAAACCTTGTAGATATAATTCTTCACCAATAGTTAAGCGCATCTTCCATTTCTTTCTACATTAGGTAACCTCAACTTCATTATGTAAATCGCATTATATTATTATTTAACAAATATTAACTTTATATTTGTTTTCTTTTTCAAGATATACGTGTGAAATCTACTTGCATATACTTATTTATATCTTCATTTAAATTGGATGACAGTTCAAATTCTATTCCACATCAATATATTATTGAAATCCTAAGTTGTCTTAAAATGCAAAATTACTTTTTCATCATATCTTATAATGTTAGATAAATTTATTATTCTTTTACCATCTTTATATAAATTTATTATCGATCTATTAAAATAATAAATTTATTATTATATATAACAATATAGATATCACTAAATATTAATCATTATCAACATCTAAAATATGATTTACTATGTGAAAACTCAACCCAAAAGTTATATATATTAAACATGTTTAACAAGTAAATGTTTAACTAAATTAAATTATAATATATATTTCTATTTGTATGATTCAGTATAAATATACTAACTTATTTCATAATATATTTTATTAATTTCATTGTTACTTATCAAATAGAGAAAATAGAGAAATGAGTGGTTAAGAGGATAAAAATGAAGCTAATAAAATAGATAACAGTAAAAGTACATAATAATAATAATTTTCGATAATTAATTTTTAGTTGAATAATAATAATGTAATAACTTTATGTATTTTAATTTTTTTTATTTTTATAGTGTCTGAAGCATATAAATAGAATCGATTATGAATATTGTATTTCTCTCTTCATTTTTTATATTCCACACTTTTCTCCAACTACTATTCTATTTAATCTAAATTGTGCATCTCACCTTTACCTTCTTACTTTTGTAACTAATGTAAAGTTCTCACAATTATTTTGTTTTTCTATTTAACATTTCAGTACTTCTTGAATTTTGCTTCCTCACATTTTTTAATATTAGAATTCAACAACTTTAAAAAAAATATGGATATATTGATTTTATAAATTTTTAAATATTAATGTTTATTTGTATTTATTTTATTCTTTAATTACATGTAACATACAAAATATTTTATAAGATTTATGAAATATAAATGATATTGTATGTAATCTTTATCAATTTTATTTATAATATAAATAAATATATTTAATCTACCAGATAATTTGTAATTTAAAAAATCCTAATAAAAGTAGAAAATTTTGTCTAAATTTTTTAAATAATAAAAAAAATCACTTAAAAAGTGATTCTATGATAACTTCCCAACTATAATGCATAAAAAAATAAAAAATAAATTTACTGAAAAAGCAATAATAAACCGCTCTCTAAGTGACCATCCTAATAACATTTTAATCCACATGTTACATTGCTATCTTTCCCAAGTCGTGTGCCTTAGTGACATTTTTTTAAAACTACTCTTTGGAACTTTTGTACTAATATTTTGTTGGAAAATTCAAATGGTGCTTCTATGACCTCTAAGGCATGTTGTCTTTTACATAGGTGCACCTTATTGTGATATTATGCGCTTACCAAGAACATGTTAGGAACGTTCCTGCATCTATCGTACACCTAAATGGATTATTTTATACAAAGTGAGTTTTTATTATTGTTTACTACTTTGCCATGACAATGAAACCGCTATAAAATGAGAAGGTTAAAGGGCAACCTAACATATAATAAATATAAGGCATGTTATCTCTGACCTCAATTCTGTCCTAAATGAATTATTTTATACAAAATGAATTTTTATTATTCTTTGCCATCACAATGAGAAGGTTAAGCCACAGCCAAAGATATAATAAATAGAAAGCATGTTTGTCTGACTCAACTGTGATAAGGCATGTTATCTTTTATACATAGGTGCACCTTATTAATGATATTATATGCGCTTACCAAGAACATGGTAGGAATGCTCCTGCATCTGTCGCATACCTACATAAATTCTTTTGTTCATAAAAAGTTACTAATGATATTGAGCACTTTCCAAAATGTGCATGCTTTGAGATGTAGATTTATTAATTTGATCGTTAACCTACAAACATTAAAAAGAATACTGAATAATTGACTCAGTATTTGGTGTTTTTAAATTATTTACTGTGACTAAGGAAACTTCCGATATTATGCCTTTTATTAGGTACAAATTGCAGCTCTAACAAGTAGTAAGCTAACACAGCATTCGGTTTCTTTGTTATTTTATATCAGTTCATGAAGGACATTTCTCAGATGCAAGCCTTCAAATGTTAGTCGTGTTTCCTTTGTTTAAAGCTTAATTGGTCTACAATTTGAGATATTTTTTTTCTCTTTAAGTTCATCATCCACTAACATCGTAACTTTTCACAGATGAGATTGCAGTCGGAAGATGAATAAAATAAAAATAATAGAATTGTCATTAAGTTTTATTTATAAAAATATTTAAATTTTTAATAAATATATTTTTTAAATTTAAAAATTAGTTATGAATAAAGAAGATCTTAGCATTCCAAAAGAATGATGTCTTAAGCTGGATTATGATAATTTTGTAAAATATTTATTTTATTCTTTTAAAATAAAATAATATTCACATGTATAAAAAAATATATTTAATCCTGACATAATAATTTTTCCTCTATTTCATTGATATGAAAAAATATTAAGTTTCAGTTTTTGTTTTGTTTGAAAAAGATATTTTTTAAATAATTTTAAAGAGATTTGACGAAAATTTTATTTCTTCAGTGAAAATAAAAATGGTTTTGTTAGAGAATAAAGAATATTTTTATGTTGTTTGAGGGAAACATATAATTTTTATTTAAAAAAAATTATTGTTAAAAAAAATGCTTTGGTTGATTTTTAAACTTTGGAAAGAAAGTTTTTGATTTTTTAAAATTTTGAAAAGAGGAGATATTTTTAGTTTTGAAAGATTATTATTTAGAAAATGATTGACATTTCATAATATTGATACTACGTACAATCTAAATTTTTGTTACTTTTGTACTGTACAATAATAGAGAAATCTATCCATGCATTTAAGATCTTGTGACTCTTGTTTTATTTTTTTATTTTAAAAATTATTATTATTGAATGAAAAGAATTTTATTTTTTATTTTAAAAAGTTATTATTATTGAATGAAAGGTATAAATAAATAGATAAAAAATTGTTCACAAAACTGAAATAAAACCATAAAAATAGATGAGAGAAAAGGAATCGCAAGACCAAACAGAGAAACAATCCAACATGAACGAGATCACAATGGATGTCAGTAACATGAAGGAGAGCGAGAACTTCATGGAAGCTGGGTAGCTGTTGTCGAGCTATGAACCGGAAGGGTTCAATAGGGGACAGAGCCAGCAATCTGAATAGCCCATAATTCACGGATTAATTCACCTTATCCTATATTTTATTATTTTTTCTTTTAATTTTTATTCACTTTAAGTTTTCTTTTTCAAAACTTGTTTTTCTTTAAATTCCTTTGTTAAATTATTTCTCTTTTTAAACATTTATTTTTTCTAAAATATTTTTATTTTTAAATTTTTTATTGTTTAGTTTTTTCCTCTTTGCATCTTTAAATTCTCTCTATCTAATTTTTTGCTTTATTAATTCCTTCTGTTTATTTCTTTTCTCTTTAAATTTTCTTTCGAAATATTTGGTTTCTCCTTTCTAAAATTATCCAGTTTTTAAATTTTTTGTTTCATTTTTCCTTTTTTTACATTTTTTTCTCCAGCTTTTTTATCTCTTTAACATAATTTTCTTTTATTCTTTTTATTTTTTTTATTTTTTTTAAATATTCTATCTCTCAATCTCTAATTTTTTTTGTAAATTCTTTTCATTTTCTCTCTCTTTATATTCTTTTTTTAAAATTTTTCTCTTTTTCTAAATTTTTTTCCTTAATTTATTTAAAGAGGAAAAAAGAAAATAGAACTTTATTTTCATAGAAAGATAAAAAAAAGAATTTAAATAAAATAAAACGAAATTAGAGTGAAAATTTTGACGGGGAGAATTTGACAAATAGAAGAGCGTTAAAGTTTATAGATAGAGAGAGAAAGAAAGTAGACAATGAAACTTAATGAGAGAGAGAGAGAGAAAATTTAAAGTAAGAAAAATTTTAGAAAAAAGAGATTAAAAAGAAAGAAAAAATAAAGATAGAAAGTTCAAAGAAAAAAAATAGAAAAAATAAAAAGATAGATAAATAATTTTTAGAAGGAAAGAAAATAAAGTTTATAGAAGAAAGAAAAACCATTTTTAAAAACGAGATAGATTTAGAGTGAAAAAAAATGGACCATTAAGCTTATAAATTAGGTTAGTCCATGAATGAATCTAATTATAACTTATTTAAATGATAATAAGTTTCTTTAAATTTTAAACTCATGAATTAGATCTAATTTGTAAGGTAATCGATTTTTTTATTCATGTGGATGTATTGATCTTGTAATTATTTTTGTCCTAACTCATATAAGACAACAATGAGCTAGATTGAATTAGAATGTTTAATAAAAATTATATTAATTAAAATAGAATAATCATTTTATTAAATAAGTTAGTTTATAGAATGAGTTTTATTATTTATTTAAATATTAATATTTTTAAATTTTTTGTTTATAAATTCAATTAAAAATTAAATTAATTCATGAACTGATACTAATCCACATCTTGTTACTCGTTCTTACCAACCTTTTAATTTAGCTCTATGTAATTTTTATATAATAAACACTGTGATATATGAACTTTATTACTTAACTCTTCCATATACATGTTGACTTTTGCAAAGGTGCAGTTACAGATTAAGATGAAACTGTAGGATGACTTTCGCAGGAGACATTCAACTCATACAAGCACAAGTAGTGCCTTTGATACAATTTTTCTTTATTTTTTAGTTTTTTTGGTATTTTTATTTAATTAAAAAAATAAAATAAAAATTTAAATGCAATAAGCAGAACAATGAATTAAAAATAAATAAATAAATGAGCGTAAAAAAAACTTGACCTCAATAAAATTAAACATTCACACCCTCCATCTTAGCCTCCGTTCGGATCTCCGGGTTTTTGTTTTTATTTTTAAATTAATTTTAAAAATAAAATTTATTTGATAAAAATAATTTTAAAATTATATTTTACATAATTTTAAAATAATATTAATTTAATTATTAAAAATACAAATATTTTATTATTAATTCTAATAATAACATATTTTTATAATGATCACTATCATTATAATTATGTCATGATATTTATTATAATAATAATAATAATAATAATTTATAATTTTTATTATTTTAAAAAAAATTGATTTTGTTAATTAATAATTGTTATTTTATATATTTTTATAAATTTATAATGAAATAAATAAATTATAAAATATATAAATTATATCTAATTTATAATATATATTATTTTATACAAAATAAAAAATATAAAATATAAAAATATTATATAATAATATATTAAATTTTTTTATTTTATATATCAATTATTAACTAATATAAAAAATAAAAAATATATTATTAAATAATATTTTTTATATTATAATTATTATAATTAAAATCACCATTTTACAACCATCTCATTAATACCATTCGTTATTAATATTATTATTATCATAATAATAATAATAATAATAATAATATTAATAATATTATTATTATTACTATTATAATTTTTAAAATTTTTAAATTTTTAAATTTTTTTAATTTTAATTTGTTTAAAAAATTAATTTTTTATTAATATTTTTTTATCTATTTATTTATAAATTCACAGTAAAATGATAAAAACAAGTTAACTAAACTATTTTTTTTAATAAATTTTTAAAAATTAAAAATTAAAAAAAAATTAAGTTTTTAAAATTAAAAACTAAAAACTATGTTTGAATTATTACCTTTTTGTTGTTTTCGTTCTATCACCGGTTCTTTTTTATATAAACCTTACAAGCTATTGTTATTTAGTGTGACAATATAATTAATTAAAGTATTCTTTTTATCTAATTGAATACAATTAATAAAATAAGTTAATTAATTAGTAAAAGGTTATAAATATAATAAAAATTATATATTAATTTTAATATAAATAAAGGTATTAATCAATTTTATTAATATATATAAAATAATAAATAAAAATAAAAAAATAAGTAATTTTTACCATTATGAAATCGTCGTTTTTAAGCACTTATCACATCTAAATTAACTATTATATTTTTCTATTATTTATTTATTCTATTACTTTTTTCTTTTCTTTTTATTTGTTTTCGAAAAAGTAAAATATATGTCCAATTTATCTATCTATTTTGATTTTTAAGATATTATTAATTAAATTTTTTCATATATATCTTTTATATCTAACTAATTATTATTAATTTTAATAAATAAATAAATAAAATGATGAAATTAAAAAATAAATAATTTTTTTAAATTTAATAACACTAATTATATTTATTAATATTTATATTTTTTTAGATAAATAAAAAAATTATTTTATAAAATATTAAATAATATATATATATATAAATATTATTTTCAAAACATAAATATATTTAATATTTTTTCCACAACCTTCTTAGATTACCTTCATGCTTATCTTTTATTCACGTATGATTACTATAGTCTAATCACATTATGTTATGAATAATATCATAAAAGTTGTAATACCAAATAATTATACTAACATATATAAATTGTATTGTATTGTATTATTATATACGTACAAAGTTTTATTTATAGAGAACTACATTCATATATATATATATATATATATATATATATATATAAACAATTGTTTAAAATATTTAGTATTATTTTTATATATACTATTGTAATAATTATAAAATTAAATAAATTCTAAATTTTAAATTTATTAAGAAAAAATAGTTTAAAAATAAATAAAAATTTAAGAATAATAAAGCAAAATTCAAAGATAAAAAATCAATCATAAAAAAGAATTTGATTATTGAAAGATATGAAATTTTAGTTTCTTTTATAAATTTTATTCAATATCATTCCAACTTCTTTATAAATGAATAAAATCAATTACTAATCACTTATTTCAATTTTATTATTATCTAATAATCATAAAATAATATTTTTTTCTAAGTATTTTCCTCAATGATCATGTAAGGTATATAATCAAGAGAAGTATAAAAAATACTCAAGTTTGTTAATTCAATAATTGGTTAGCAATCAATAATTTTGATTGACCCTCCAAAATTCTAGATAAAATATACCCTATAGTTCCGTTAGTTGAGTAATGATACGATCACTTATTTCCTATTCTACTTAAAAGTTAACAAGAGTGGCTAATTTTCATAAATTAATAAAGCAAAATAAGAAAACATAATTGAATAGAAAAATACAAGCACTCATAAGAGAGAAAGAGGTTCAATTAGTTATATCATAAGTTTCACAAAAACTTTATGATTGAGGGATTAGTTACACGTGATAAAAGATCGGTAATAAAATGGTAATCCAACCATAGTAGCCATAATCCTGTTATGAAGACTAGAATGATAAAATTGTATTACTGATAAGGCTAGTAATAGGATGCTGCAATTCACATTGCGCAAGATCTTTTGACTTTAAGATAATATGAGAGGATAGTAGAAGAAGAATACATACATTAGAGTTATGTTGAGGTGTAGAGAAATGTGTGTTCTTCCAAGGCCTAGTACTTGTTGCATTTTCATTCCTTAGGTTAAGGCTTGGAGATAAGTAATGTTTAAGTTTGAGGATTATGATAAAATGTCATTCTGTCATTTTATCTGTGATATTTTAAGCATGATTACTACATGATTTAACATAATTCATTTGTAATTTAGCCTAATATCTCTTATTTTTTCAAGAATGATCATGATGTAAATCATGAAGGAGAGAAGAATGTTGGTCAATGGAGATTATTTTTTCAAGAATGATCATGATGTAAATCATGAAGGAGAGAAGAATGTTGGTCAATGGAGACTGGACTAGAAGAAGGAGGATGATGATTGAAGTCTTGATCTTCATGCACAAGTAAGGGAGGGACCATCCTAAGGGAGGATATGCCTCTTCTCCTCCACCTTAAGTTTAACTTTTCTTTTTTATCATTTGTACATTCTGAATTTACCTTAAAGAAAGAATACTTGAGTCTTAAGATTAGAGAGACTTTCTTGAATAATACTTAAGAAATTGTCTAAAAGAATAGACTCTGGGTAAAGTCTTAGACATATTGAAATTTTTTATATGGGGTCTAACAATGAATGTAACCCTTTAGTGAAGAGGTGAACGAGTATCATTTTGTTAGTGTGAATATCTCTACCCCTATACTCTTCATCTATTTTTTAAAGAGTTTGAAAAACCAATTTAACCCTCTTTCCTAGTTTGCTTTTATCTCTCACAAGAATCTTATTCTTTATAATGTAGAACTTATTGGCTTTACTAGGGATCACATATATTCTAAGAGATATATTAGGAAGAGGCTTTCCCTTAGTGAAAAGGGTTGGAGAAAATGGAAGAGGTGTTATTCCTTATGGTAAACTATCTTTCATCATATAATACAATATTAGGGAGACTATCATTGAATAAGTTTGGTGATATTTTTTCTACCACACACTTTACAATAAAGTTCCTTTCTAGATGGAGAGGTGGCTTCCATTCAAGGAGGTCAAGTTGTGATAAGAAATTATTACAATATAAGCTCGAGAATGAAAACAAGAGTATAATGCTTTGTTTGAATATTTGGAAAATAGAAAAGAGAGAATTAGGAGGGAAGGAAATAAGAGGATAAGAATTGGAGTGGAAATAGAATTAAAAAATAAGTTGTTTAGATAGAATGGAAAAAAGAGTGGAAAGAAATATTAGTAGTATAAATTTTAATTTATATATATTTTAAAATTATAAAATTTAACTTTGAAAAAAAAGTTATTATATTTTTTTCTTAATATAAAGTTATTTTTTAAAAAAATTATTTAATAATTTTAATCATTTAAAATAAAAAAAATTATCCCCCCTTGTTTTCTCTCCTCTTGAGGGGAGAAAATATTTTCGTGGATTCCATAGAAATTAATTCTTTCCTTTTATATAAGACAAATGCTAACAATGAGAGAGAAAAAGAAATAAAACTCGTCCAATTTTAGAAAATAAATTCTTTTTTTCCCTACTTTCCTTCAATCAAAACAATGCATAATAGAAGGAAGAGGTTAAGAAAGTCCTCATTTAAACTAAGACTACACAATATGATGCATATTGATCTAGACCCCTTGGATTAGAATGGATAAAGAGTAGGAAATGAGAAACTACCTCAACCACATGGAAATATTGTCTCATTTTAAGTGGGAGACAGTGATATAAGATAACTTAGATGAACACAAAGCTAGCTACTCATGATAGAAAGGTCATGGAAAATATAGTGCTACAAAACAAGGATTTAATTGCTTGGACAACCATAGATATGCTAAGAAGTGATCTATCATTTTGTTATCATAAAAGAAACAAATTTTATGATAAAAAAAATGAAGAATTGGTGAAGAAAGTTAGACAATGACCAAAGAACTAGTAGTTAATCTTCTAAAAGAGAAATTTATATAAAAAGTTAGATATATTACCTAATTGACAAATGCAATGTTAGTCAAGAAAGCTAATACAAAGCATCGGATATATGTCAATTTTTTTTATGTTGTAGAGTTTAATATATTGGACTATCGTAACCGTAATTACAACTAGATGACGAACTCACTAAAAATTTTAGAAAGAATTGGTTTTGATTGTAGAGCCGCCACCAAATTTTATTTTAAGGGAAAACATTTGGAAAAACCCTAACTTGAGGAAAAGCTCTAGGTTCGGGAGTCGATTACGAGTAGGGAAGGTATTAAGCACCCTACTCGTCTGTTCCGAAGAACGATACCTTTAAACTGAGTGTGTGAGTTATTTTGAAAACTATTTGATCCCTTTAATTATAATAAAAATAAATAGGTTTATGGAAAATAACCTAACAGGACTTGATCCTGCTCTTACCTATTCCTTGGTGTAATGGAAAATTCAAGGCTACGTAGTTCTGGTTAAGCACTTGATCCTTAAGGAATTTTGTAAGGAAGATGATGTTTGTATCGAATAGAAGCATTTTGGGATTTGATTTATTTTTGAAATTTATTTATAAAGTTGATTTTTTCAAAAAAGAAGGAAAAGATATATTTGAATCACATACATAGAGTCGGAGGCAAACGAAGGATGCACTGCGACTCATATGATTCTCCAAACATTGAAAGACAGGATATGCTGCACTTTCACTTTCTAAGTTCATTGCATGAGATTTAGGATCGCTTTAAAGATTTGAAAAGAATTTGGAAAAATTAAATTTTTAAAGATTTGATTAAAATAGGAGAACCTTTGACCCACATGCACAGAGTTGAAGACAAACGAAGGCTGCACCGCGACTCATATGATTCTTTGAACATTGAAAAACAGGGTATGTTGTACTTTCAACTTCGAAGTTCATTGCGTGAGATCTAGGATTGCTTAAATCTTTGAAAAGTGTTTGGAAAAATTAAATTTTTGAAGATTTAATTAAAAAGAAGGATCATTGACCCACATGCACAGAGTCAGAGACAAACAACGGTTGCACTGCGACTCTTATGATTCTCCGAACATTGAAAGATAGGGTATGCTGCACTTTCAAATTCGAAGCTCATTGCATGTGATCTAGGATCGTTAAAGAAAATGGACTTGATTTTAAAAAATAACAAAAATAAAAGAGAATTGGGCTTGACCCAAATTAAGCAAGAATGAATTTGATTTCTTAAAAAGGAGAATTAGGCTTAAAAGAGGAAATCAAGCTTAAAAAAATAAAAAGGATTGGGCTTGACCCCAAATTAAAAAAATGAATTTGATTTCAAATTAAAAAAAATAAATTGGGCTTGACCCAAAATAAAATAAAAAAATAAAAAATAGATTTGATATAAAATTAGAGAAAAGAATTGGGTTTGTTTTCAAATTAAAATTAAGAAATTGGCTTGATGCAAATTTATTTTTTGAAGAAAATCACTTGAGTATTTTAAATTAATTAGAATTGTCATTGGTTTTGGGCTCAATTAGCATGGCCGAATTAAAGGCAACCAGCATTAGTCGTTCAAGAGTGACTAATGTGGCCCAAATTGAGTAACAGCTGGCCAGTAGTCGCTGCTGCCTAAGAAATCAGATTGGCATGTAGGGAATTGAAAATAAAATGGCAACGTAAATGTAGCCCATTTTGAATATGCAGCAGGCCCAAATTGAGTAATAGTTGGCCTGTAGTTGATGCTGCCCAAGAAATCCGATTGACATGCAAGGAATTAAAAATAAAAGGGCAGCGTGTGGGAATCAAACCCGGAACCATGTAGCTATGTGCAACTAGGCAACCACTGAACTGGGCTTCCACTTTAAGGGAATGCGTAATGTAGGACTAAGAAATGATGGGCAATGAATCAGTAAGAGGAATAATCCCTTCTTCCTTTTCAATGTGCAAGGGATTAAGTGTGCGTCGGGGATACAAAAATCGTTCGTCTAGTGCCAACACCTAACCACCAATTGTTCCAATAAGAAGTTGGTTGGAGGTTATACCCTTGGCCGTTGAAGTCATTTGTGTAGCTTTCACATAATGGGTAAAGAAATATGACTGAGATTTTGTTATCACTTCTAGTCGATAATAAGAAGAGATAGGTGAAGTAAGATTATGCTTCCTAAGAAAAAACTTCCAAACATCTTTATTATCCGCTCGAGGTTGATCATAGACCTCAATATTGACATCTCACATCTATGTGCCCTGAGGATAAAATAGTGGTAACCAACCCAGTTTTCACTAAATACAACATGAACAGGAACTTGGCAATCATAATGTGTCATGCGATGCAATATACGACCAATCAAAGCATCAATGACATGGATGACCAACCCTGCCTCCTCTGGAGTGACTATTCCAATTTCCCCTTTGGCTTTTAGGGCTACATTTGCGACAAAAGGTACATTCTTTAATATATACTCATACATGGCATCGTAATCAGTCATAACTTTTGCTTGAGTATGAACAACCTCATTTTCTTTTCTTGTTACAGTTGTAATAATCTTTTCTGATTCAGATGGGAATACAATAGACCATAAATCCCTAAAGTCAAAGCAGTATTCATCCACTGCTTTATCAATGCACTTGTTCTTCAAGGCATGACCTCTGATAACACCATTATCAGTCTCAACATTGTACCAATACACATTCGAAAACTCATGTTGCAGAATGTTAAGAGCCTCAGTAGTTCTTGGGTATAGATATGCATGTTGGTTAGCATCTATAATTAGATACAGACGCTCCTCAGTAGAATCAGTATACAGCAGTGGAATAACTTGATCAACAGTATGAGCAAGACTCAAAGAATGGACTTCCTTCCCAGCGTACACATCAATGAAAGAAAGAAAGGCTGGTGCAGCCACACTTGGTCCCCAATGCCCAACTACAAGGATAGATGGATTCCCATCCCATGCATGATGATGTGGAACCTGCCACTGATAAATGTTAAGCCCAGTTGGACGTTCACACACTTTTGATTTACGCAGAGTATGAAGTAGAAGAGACCAGACTACACATCCATCTCCAGTGTGCAAAGCAAAACCCTTTCCTGCCTTTGTAATTACTATAAGCAACTTACGAAAACCATTGTGATCTCGAGTCAAGACGAGTTGTTGATGCGTTGGATGAATAGAATATAGTCATAGAGGTTGAATGAAGGGTGAAAGTAGGATAAGAATGGGAAGCTGGTGCTGTTGTATTCATAGGGACCAGAGGCTTAATGGAGCGTATGGCCTGATGCCTTTTCATGTTTGGCTCTTGTGTTATACTTTAGAACACATTATGAATCCTGGTCATTGCTTTAACATGATCAAATTTAGGACCTCGAAATCAGCTAAGGTGAGTGATCTTTCAGGCTTTTGATCTTATTCTTGAACGTCATCAGATTCCATAACCTTGGAACCTCTATATTGCTTGCCAAGGTAGTCACAACATTGATTCTAATAATTGCATTATGCAGTATTTGTGTGGACAAATAACTGAATTCACAGTCCTCCATGACCTCATAAAGGATTCAACATATGACAGCAAGCATATTAAGATCATGCAGTAGCTACTCATACTCAAAGTTCATAATTACTCTACTCTCGCCAGATACAGTATTCGAACTCCAAGACATTTTGCATTCTGGGTTATTTGTTTAAGGCCCGCCAGCATCACTCCTAGATTTGAGTGGTTGCACCAAAGGGAATGCTCACATCATTAGCGGTGGCCTGCATGTAATTGAATGAGCATAGAACCTTTTGAACTCTGCTGCCAATCGGCTTCTATAGCTCAATGTTTATCTAGGCACCAACACAATTACTCATCACTTTGCTGAACATTTTGGCTAATGACTTTGCAATGTTCATGAATCATAATTCGAAACTACGAGAGGCATTTATGCATTATGATGATCACGGCCTGGATGAAATGGTCATGAATCACACACCTTGGCTTATGGCCTATGCATTGTCAGAAGTCAGTGATACGCTCCTTGACTGGTGCTGGAGTAGATCACTCTCACACTATGTACCCAAACCAGCACAGAAACTTTAGTATATCACTGGCCATTCTACACATTCCTTTCTTGACGTGGCATGTAGATGATAAACGCATGCAGTACAAGAGATTCCGAGGGGCCACAAGATTACTGGTTTCAAGTCTTGCAAATGAAGCTCTGCATGGTCTCCAAACATAGAGACTATTGAATGACATTAAAGGTGTCGAGTCAACATTTTTCATGCAAATAATACACCTAGCTGCCATGTAACACATTAAGAAGGCTGCCATTTGAGCTAGGGGTATATTAATATAGAGAAACAATTCCACCATCCCTTGATCCATAAGCGAATCAACCTCTTGATCCATGGTGAGCGGATAAACCAGCCCATCACCAAGTGTTTCTATAGCAGTGTAAGGCCTCTGTGGCACATAGAAGATTTCTTGCTAGAATCAAGGTCAGTTTCAGGCGTTTCTGTACCAGATATCCATGGTTAAAGATCACCCCAAAGCCCAAAAAGGAGCTACTAGAAACAAGACCCATGACCGATGCAAACTTTCGATCTGTAAATGAGATGTCTTTATTTTAGGGGCGACTAGGACCTTACTGTGAAGTTATTCGGATTTCATTTTTACAAATCGAATAATATAATTCTGATAAGAACACTTGAAGTGGATCGTGGCCATATTCACTATTCATGTAATGATCAGGATCAACAGAAACAAAATTGAAGCCAAATAGCTAAAAGGAGAACTACCTCCAATCTACTGTAATCATTTGGTATTTCACCTACCAACGTCTGTATGAACTTTCAGTCACAGAGTCTCGGGAAAAGTAGAACCAAGCCATTCTTACAATTTGTTCAATCATTACTATTTCAGGCAACATTCAACGGTTGTCTTATAGTGTTTCAGATTGAAGCTACCGATATGAGACCATGACACCATTACAAAACATATTTTAAAGTTTATTATAGTGAATCCTAAGCTTAAATGCAAAGAAATGCAGGCAGAATCATGGTTCAGGAATTCTTTTGGTTTAAAAAATTATACTCCGATCAAATTGATAAGTAGATGGAAGCATCCATAAGTTTACCTAGAAGTTTTGTAGAAGTGAGTTGTGGTGGTGCATTCCCTAGCCTGCTGAAACGAGAGAACAAGCAAGATAGCTTTTGAATGGCTCCAAATGGGTGTACCCTGCTGCACTGCTTTAGCATCTCCTTGGATTTGGAAAAGATTTTCTCCAATCAATCGAAATGAAGGAGACCCTCCGCTTTGATTTTCTTCTTCCACAATTCAAAAAGTTCCTCGCCAAATTTTCATTTTCTCTTATTTATAAGCTCAGTTTGAGATAATCGTCTAACTAACTTCTGAAACGGTTTTTTCTCTCTTTTTTCTTCTCTTTTTTTATTTTCTTATTTTATTTCTTTCATTTTTCTTTTACTTTATTTATTATTATTATTATTATTATTATTATTATTATTTCTACTATTATTTCTATTATTTTTTAGCTTTCCTTTTATTTTATTTGTTGTTTTTTTTCTTTTTCTTTTCTTTGTTTTTTTCTATTATTATCATTTTTATTTTATTTTTCTTTATTATTTTTATTTTTATTTTTTATTTATTCTTATTTGCTAAATTTGATTAATTAAATAATAAATTAATCTCAAACATAATTTAATGTTCACATGAACTATAGGATATATAATTTCAAAACATTAATTTTCTTTTTTTTATTAATTTATCTTTAATTATTTGTTGTTATACTTTTTAAAAATAAAGTAAAAAATTCTAAAACTTAAATTAAATTATCAAAGATTGATTTAATTTGTATAATGTATTTCAATTGAATCAAATCAAAACGTAAATAATTTTTATAATTAATTCAGATATTTTTTTTAAAATCAAATCAAATCATATGACGAACATCTTTATAAAAAAATAATAAAATCAACTCCAATAAATACAATTCTTTTTGAAGATAGAGTCTTAATACCATTATGGCAAACACCGTCCACCATCGGTCTTTTTCCTTATATAGGTTGTAGAAAATGGACAAGGTATTTAGATGGATTGGGAAATGTGACCAAACATTTTGCATAGTATCAAAGAGACAAAGAATATCATGAATATTTGGATAACAAAATTTCCCCGATTTAGCACAGAAATAAAAATCAAACCCCTGTGACACGATGTCCACATAAATAAATTCATATGACTTTTTAAGTTATTTAGGATTATTTTTAAAATTAATTACTAAAAGGAGGTTGTTTTAATATATGTCCAGTAATTATGGATCAATGTGAAGGTGCATTATACATGTGGAGCATTACTAAAAGGTGCCACAGCTTTGTGTAGAAGCATTTGGAGAGACACCATATATGGATCCTACGTGACTTTGACCATGGGCTAGCATAGAAGTGCATCATAGGATGTGGGAGCATTTATAAAGGCTCTACAATCTTATGTGGAAGCATTTGGAGAGACGCTATAACCTTGTGTGGGAATATTTGGAGAGGCACCATATATGGGCCACACGTGACTTTGACCATGGGTCAATATAGAAATGCGTCATAAGGTGTAGGAGCATGTGGAGAGGCACCACACATGACCTTGCACTTTATTTAGTGGACTAGCACAGGGATACGCCACAAGGTGTGAGAGCATTTGGAGAGGCACCACAACAGATATTGCATCAGGTCCATCATGCGCCACATCTATTGCCACCTTACTTCAGGATGCACCACATTAAAATTTTTTCTTGTATAAGATGATCCATTCCTATAGTTGGATGAATGAAAGTTTCTCTCAAACATTGTTGGGTTTATGTTTCTCTGCATTTAGTGATTTAGTGTATTTCAAACAAAAATTATTAAACCATTCTTGATTTTGTGGTGTTCTAGATATTATAATTTGTATTTAGTTTAAATTATATTTACAAAAATGTAGTATTCTTTTCATTTTTATGCAAGTTCGAATTTATTTTCTGCTATAATTTGTTATCTTATTTTTATTTTGAATATTAACAGATTTTTTTTAATTTAAAAAAAAAGTTTAAAAAAATAACTGTGTTATGTATGTAGTTTAAAATATGTATATTAATATGAGTAAAATTATTATTATTATCATATATTCCAATGGTAAAAAATTTTAAGGATAAAATGGATTTCATTTTGAAGGAAGTAAAAGCCATTCATGTTAGAAGAGATATAAACCTTAGTGAACTTAAACAAAAAATTATAAAAAAATTAAAGCTTTCATTAAATCAAGTGATTTCTTCTTTAGTAGGAAAGTTCTTAATTTCAACTCACAAAATTGAATATAATGGTTTCCAAATATGTGAAGATGATGATGTTAAATGCATGATCAATACTTATGAGCAACAGTCATGAATGTCAGTATTAGAGATGTATGCTAAGATTGATGTGATTAGCAGTTCAACAATGTTGATACAACAACATGGCGGTTTTAATATTGAAGTTGTAGAAGATTGTCCTTCAATAATTGGTAAGTCAATGGATGTATGTGTACATAAATATTGACAATTTTTTTGTGAAATTATTTTAAAACTTTTACTAGTTAAGAAGTTATTTTTGTAAACAGCTTCTCACGAAGCTGTAAATCTATCACATGATGATTGTGATAATCCAAATTATGATTTTCCACTCACATGGTCAAGTAGTGAGGATAATAATGATATTGATGAAATTGATGAAGGTGTTGATTGGGATAATCTAACTAATTCAGATGAAGGAGAACAACCAAATTTAATAATGAGTGCCAGTCCTACTCCTAGTCTAATGAGAGCTAGTTCGATATCTTCTTCAACTGGTTTATCTTTATTTGGATGAACAAATAACACAATCAGGTAATGATAAACATGTAACATATATTGTAAATTAATTGTTTATATTAACATGTTTAAATAATTTATGCAGGAGGTGAACCTTTTTGGAATAGTTCTTCATATTATACAAACATTCGTATGGAACATGGTGATTAAGATATCAATTTATTTGGATTTAATTCACCTCCCAATTGGTGTATAGTAGATGAGTTATATGTTGGGTTACAATTTGAGACGAAAGATGAGGTAAAGATGGTAGTTAAACATTATTCAATGAAGGTACATCATACTTTTGTTGTTATTGAATCAAAATTGAGTTTTTTATATGTGAAATGTTCCAATCACGTGCATGGTTTCCCATGGTGAATGTGAGAAATCAAATAAAAAAGAATAGATAAATGGCTGGTAACAAAATGGGGTGGACTACACACATGCGTCAATGCGTCACTTTCACAAGACCATAACAAACTTGACTCAGATTTCATATGTTCATGTATTTTACGTATGAAATATAATCAAATATATATATTTATTATAAAATATAATATGTTAACCTAATGAAAATTTAATTATTTTTCTTTAGGCATGGTAAATCAAGAACTCGTTGTATCCATATCTTTGATACAAGAAAGAATACAAAGTTCGTATGGGTATAAAAATTCATATAGGAAAGCATGGATTGACAAAGAAAAAGCAATTGTCCATGTTTTAGCAATTGAGATGAGTCTTATGCAATATTACCGAGGTGGTTACATTATGATTAATTTTTCCCCAAGATCGCTATATAAAATTGAAACGATTGAAGTTGTTATTGGTCAACAAATTGACAACCGGTATCGAAATTTTTTCAAGTTTTTTGGACATTTAAGCAGTGTTGTGAAGCTTTCAAATACTACAAGTCATTGAATCAAATTGATGGAACTTTCCTGTATGGAAAATACAAAGGTACATTATTAATAGCAATAACTCAAGATGGTAATAATTGTGTTATCGATTGCATTTGCTATTGTAGAGGGTGAGACTTTGGAGGCATGGAGTTGGTTTCTAGCCTTGTTATGTTAGCACATGACATAAAGGGATAGGATTTGTCTTATTTTAGACCGATATTATGTCACAACCGTAATTCTGACGAGACGACGGACTCGCTAAAATTTGAAAATAGAATTTTATTTTGATTATATGTGGAGTCGCCACCAAATTTTTATTTAAGGGAAAAAGATTTGGAAAAACCCTGACTCGAGGAAGAGATTTAGGTTCGGGAGTCGGTTACGAGTGGGGAAGGTGTTAGGCACCCCACTTGCCCGTTCTGAAGAACCGTACCCTTAAACTGAGTATGTGATTTTGAAAATTGTATGATCCTTTTAATTAACATGGAGATAAATAACTTGATAGAGGTTAGCCTGACAGGACTTGATCCTGTTCCTACGTATTCCCCGGTGCAATGGAAAACTCAAGGCTTACGTAGTTTTGGTTTGTTTTGAAGGCTTGACCTTCGAAAGTGCTTGAAAAGAAGTATTCGAAGATGAACATGTTGTTTTGAAAAGCTTTTTATTTTTGGAGGAACCTTCAGTCTACTCATGCACAAGGTCCAAGCCAGCTAAGGCTGCACGGGGTCTATACGAACCTCTAAACATCGAACAGCAGTGTAGACCGCTAGTTTCTCGTTTAGAGTTCGTCGCGTGAGACTATAGATCCCAAAGCACTTTGAAAAGAGATTTATTTTTGGAAGGAACCCTCAGTCCACTCATACACAAGGTCTGAGGCAGTTAAGGCTGCACGGGAGCCTATACGAACCTCTAAATATCGAATAGCAGTGTAGACCGCCAGTTTCCTGTTTAGAGTTTGTTGCGTGAGACTTATTGATTCCAAAATATTTTGGAAAGAATTTTATTTTTGGAGGAACCTTTCGTCCACATATGCACAGGATCCGAGGCAGACGTAAGCCGCACTAGGATCCATATGAATCCCTAAACATCGAACAACAGTGTAGACCACTAGTTTCCCATTTAGAACTCATTGCGTGAGACTTATGATTCCCAAAAGAATTTAATTTGAAAGAGTTATAAAGATAGAAAAGAATGGGTCTTGATTTGAAATAAAATGAATTTGTTTAGAAAGACGCTTGATTGAAAATGAACTTGTTTTGAGACGCGCTTGATTTAATATTTGAAGAAAATACTAAATCGAATTTGAATTAAGATGAATTTTGTTTGAAACTTGAAGAAAGGAATAAAGTTTTTAGAAAAAAAAAATGAATTTTGAATTAAACCTTGAGGGAGAGAATTAATTTTGACTTGAAAGAAATGAATTTTGTTTGTCTTTGAGGTAAAGAATTGGATTAAATTTGAATAAAAAAGAAATTTTATTTGTCTTGAAGGAAAAGAATAAAAATGAATTTGAGTAAAAAAGAATTTTATTTGTCTAGAAAGAAAAGAACTAAAGTGAATTCAAGTAAAAATAACTTTGGGGGAGTTAAATTTAATTTGAATTTTCATGGCTTGGGGAGATGACTCGCGACTCATTTGATGGCTGGTTCAGATGGCTCGTGGCTTGCCCCCTGTGAGTAGGCTTAGGAGAACCTCTGGTGGCTCGCCTGGCGGCTTGGGGCTTGTTGGCTCACTATGAAGCTTGGAGGCTTGTTGGCTTGCTTGGTGGCTTGGAGGCTCGTCGGCTCACTTGGTCGGTCTCGGCTCGAGCGGCTTGCGGCTTACCTAAGGTCTTGATTTATTTAAAAGCAAATGGTCACCAAGGGGATCGAACTCATGTCGCGAGAGTCTTGGTTAACTAACTAACCGCTCAGCCAAGCTCATATGTTGGCTATAATCTTACCTCTCTATATTATTATAGGGGAACCAAAACTTATTGGCCATTTATTGGAAGAAGTCACCCATAGGGCTCGAACCTTGGACGCGGCAGTAGCTTGCCATGTACTGACCACTAAGCCCGAATACTAATTGTGATTTGGTACCCATTATTTTAGTTAAGATGAAAGGAGACGACCTGTATCAAATCCTGAACATGCATGCAGGTACTGTCCTAGTCCACGAGTGCTTGCCAACATTCGCTCCACTTGGAAAACAGTATAGAATTTAATGCACAAATATAAATTGGATCGGGATCTAGTATGTAGGCACTTGATTATTCTCAAGTCATTTTTACTGGGACCAATTTTGTGATGGATCTGATTTTTCAGTGTTCCAATGGGACATTGTTAGGTCAGCTTGATTTTTATGGTAATTCCTCACTTTAATGACCTGTTCAGTTCCAATTTCCAGGAGTTTATCAGGCCTGCACTGTATCTGGAATGGCTTTGTTCAATAGCTACACCATTTCTGCAGATGTCCAGTATTACTCACCAAGGTTCCCCTATGCCTCGTCGAATTCTGCATACCAAGTCTTGGGTGGGTCTGAGGCTTCTATTAGGTAATCATTCAGTTCTGGCATTAGTTCCAGTGCAATATTTAACCCAGATAACCATACCGATCCAGTTTGAAGAAACTTCTATTCGGCAAGCACATTACATGAATATTATCTTGACCATTTCAACCATTTAAGCTAAACCTTCAAGGTTGCGATTCACGCGTGCTCGCGTATACTTGCATGCGTCACGCGGTTTCTACCCGTAAGATGCTATTTGGAAGTCGTTGCTAGACCTTATTCTATGTTATCAACAAATCCTCTTTCTGTTTGCTCAAGAATTTCATGCGAGCGTCATAGTTAAACTGAATGTCATAGGCTCTAGGATTTTACGCTTTAGATACATACGCCTATTCTCAGATTTATGAGCGGCTGCCGACATTGCAACTTGGTTGTTGAAGTGCCACTTCGTGGCCATAGAGTTGATTAAATTGTATCTAGAAAATTCTCAAACACCAAGGACATTAGACTCCCTAATTGCATGGGTTAACATGCAAAGGCATTACACGCCCCGAATGGCTCCATACCCTGCTTAATGTTGTGATACCAAGATGCGACCAAGCCTGCTTGACACTAAGTCTTGATGTTCAGAATCAGATCCATACATCCCTATCCCTTCTTCACCAGCTTACCATATTTCAAGTTATGAGAATAGGACGCTGATGTCTTGCTTGGAGAGACTCTGATGGCAATATTTCATATATCACCGATTTTAAACCTCCTCTCTTGGTTATCACCTGAATCTTGTGATATGTTGATACAAATACAATTTCTGCATTCTTACTTTTGTAGTGATGCTACGAAACTGAACGCCTCAAAGAGAAACATACGATTTCTTAGAAGGATCTTTGGTTTTGGCCTTGGCTATGGTAGAAACAACGTGACAGTCATTGCTCACTATTACTAAACCTTAACAGGAATACAGAGGTGTACATTTCCTGGATCCATAGCAGATTCTACATGCCGATTCAGTTAAGGATAACATTGAAATAAGCCTATGATAACATGCATCTGGTTTCATTTGCCATTCATTTCTTGCGTAGCATAACTATGATTCAACTCAAAAACATGTAGGAAAGCCTTGGCATTTATGACCTTACCTGGTAAAACTCACAACGATCTTTGAAAAACCTCCTTCCGAAGTGCTTGATTCTTGAAGTTTCTCCACAATCTCCAGCGTGCCAAGAGAAGAGCTTATTCCATGGAGGGGAAAAATATCAGAGGATGGAGAAACTGAGTGGAGGACCAGAGAAAAAAATCAAGAGTCGAATCCCCCCCTTTAACAAAGCATTTTCCTTTTTTTATACTCCTTTTCAAAAAATTCCCGCCATTTGTTCTTTCCTTTTCAAATCTATTTTTCCGTTTCTTATTTCTTGAATTTTTTATTTTTTTTATTTTTTTATATATTGTTACTCTTTTCCTTCTATTATTTCCAAAAGTTTATTTAGTATTTTTTATTTATTTATTTATTTATCACAAATTTCTTCTTCTTGTTTTTTTATTCTCTCTTTTTGTTTTAATTTTTGTTTTTATTTACCATTTACTTTTATTTTCCTCCTTTTTAGTTTTATTTTTTTTGTTTTTATTTATTATTTTTTTTTCTTTTTTTCTTTTTTTCTTTTATTTTTATTATTTTTTTCTTTTTTTAATTAATATTGGTTTATTGATTAATTTAGCAAATGGAATGTCTCGGACATAATTGAGTGTTTATATACTAAAGCATCAAATATGTTGTGAACAATCAGCACTTGGGATGGCAACCTCAACATGTTTATCACATGTACTATATTCGAAACATTACAAGTAGTTTTAATCATTGTTTCAAGAATCAAAAATTAAAGTAGGAGTTGCTTAAATTAGGTATGTTTTATGTTTACGATGTCTTGCATTATTAGTAACACTCAATGGATATTTTGTTAATGACGTTGTTAAACCTTGATAGGTTACACACCATGTAAACATATATTTGACGAAAAGCTAGAAAAGTTTAGAAAAATTAGGCCAGAGATTGCTAGATGGATTGATAGCATCTCAAAGAAAAATGGAGTCTGGCTTACGATCAACATGATCAACAGAGTCAGTCAATAAAATTTTGAAAGGTGCTCATAATCTCCCAATTACAACTCTTGTTAAATGTACATATAGTCGCTTGGTTAAATATTTTGTACAAAATGGTGCAGTTGCTAAGGAAAAACTTAACTCAAATCAATGATATTATGTTAAACTAATGGATTGCATTAGAAAAAATCAAGAAGAAACATGTTCTCATTAGGTGGGAAGATATGACATACAATCTTCACGTTTTGAGTCAGTCAATAAAATTTTGAAAGGTGCTCATAATCTCCCAATTACAACTCTTGTTAAATGTACATATAGTCGCTTGGTTAAATATTTTGTACAAAGGGGTGCAGTTGCTAAGGCAGAACTTAACTCAAATCAATGATATTGTGGCAAACTAATGGATTGCATTAGAAAAAATCAAGAAGAAACATGTTCTTATTAGGTGGGAAGATATGACATACAATCTTCACTTTTTGAGGTTGAAGAAGCACTCAATCCTGTCACACAATGTGGTGGTAACAAATTGGCTCTAATTTTGTCACAAATATGTTGTCAATGTGGTAAATTTTAATTTTTCTAATATCCATGCTCTCATGTTATCGTTGCATGTATTGTTGCTAGTATGAAATTTTACCAGTTTGTGGATATTGTTTATACGGTCGAAAATGTTGTTAATGCATGTTCAAGTGAATGGTGGCCAATTGGAAATGAGATGTCTCTTCCCCTAGTTCATCCATGGATACTAGTGTTAAATGAGAAGAGATTGCAGGGAAAATGTCGGTCGAAGTCTGTAAACACCCAATTACGTCTGAGGTTCCCGGCCAGTAAAGTTAATTAACCCTAGTTTAAATAATGTAAATTACAAAAATTAAATCAAAAAAATATGAGAAAATCAAAAACCAGAAAAAGAAAAATAATAACAAAATATATAAAAAAGGATTATATATAAAAAAAATAAAGAAAAAAATGAAATTATGGAAAATTAGAATAAGAAAAAGAATAAGAAAAACAAAAATCAAAAAACGAATAAAAAATTGAAAAAAAATTGAAAAATCAAATAATAGAAATAATAAAAAATTATTATTAAAAAAGATCAAAATTGAATTTTGGGAAAAAATAAAATTCTGGAAAATTAGAGAAATCAAATTCAAGAAAATTAAATTCTGGAAAATTAAAGAAAGATCAAAATTGAATTTTGGTAAATAAAATGAATGAAAATTAAATTATGGAAAATTAAAGAAAAAATCAAAATTGAATTTTGGGGAGATAAAATAAATAAAAATAAAATTATCGAAATTTAAAGAGAAATAAAATTCTGGAAAAATTAAAGGAAAATAAAAAAATCAGAAAAATAAATAAAAATTGAATTTTGAAAATTTTAAGAAAAAAGAAAAATTAAAGGAAAATCAGGAAATCATAAAAAGAAAAAAAAAATTCTGGAAAACAAAAGAAATCCGGGAAATAAAAGTAAATGAAGAAAAATCAAATAAAAAAAATTCAAGAAAAAAAAATCAGAAAAAAGAAAAATTAAATTTTAGAAATTTAAAGAAAAATAAATTCTGAAAAATTAAATTAAAGAATAAACAAAACTAAAAGAAAAAGAAAAATAAAAATCAAAAACTGGAAATAAAATTAGAAAATATGAAAATTAAAAGGAAAATTAAAAATAAAATTCTGGAAAAAATCAGAAAGTTAAAAATCTGGAAATTCTGGAAATCAAAAAGTTAAAGAAAATGAAATTCAGGAAAATTAAAATTAAAGGAAAACTAAAAAACTGAATAATAAAACTTTGGAAAATCAGAAAATTAAAAGGAAAATGAAAGTAAAATTCTGAAAAGAAGAAGGAAATTAAAATTTATTTCGAAATTAAAAGAAAAGGAAATCCAAAAAAACCTATAAATAGGGGTTCACACACCCATAGCAGGGGTTGGGTTTTTGGTTTTAGACATTTGGCTTTAAGAGAAGAGGAATTTCTCTGCTAGAAGCGACTCCAGAACTTTGGGTGAGAGGTCTCTTTCTTCCTTCGATTCTCGCCGGAACACAGGTTGGTACCTCTATAACTTGCCTTCACTCTGTTGTCTTGATGCTTGTTTCTAATAGGAGATCAGAGTATAAACTTGAATCTAGATGTCCTCCAATATATATGAATCACAACAACAACGTTGATAATTTTGCTTGAACATTAAAGTCATTCTTGTATAAATCATGATTTGAGATCGCATGAGTTCGGTGTGAGAATGATTCATTAGAGAGATCGAGTTAGACCTGCAATCTTTTCCAAATTGACTAAGTGAAGCAGATCTGTAGGCATCAGGGGATGGATATACTCGGGACATAGTGAATGAGTGTCTATCTTAGATTTTAATCGGTTTGGTCACTTAGACTCTTGAAATTATGAGTTAAAATTCATCAATAGTGATAAGGAATGTTGTAAATTTGAACACGATTGTCATCCAAAATTTGCATGAATTGAACCTTTATGTTAGTGTATTACAGAGTAGGATGCCTTGCCATGGATGATCAGGACTTGCTCAAGCTGTAATAGGAAGGTTTAACGCTCGTTCATTCGTTACAAGTCGATCACGTACTAATTCTTGAATGAGAGTACGTCTATTCGAGTCCCATTTGAGAGCTCTGCCATCCCCTGTATCTTGGAGCAGTTATAGGTTCCCTCACCTGTAGGTCCCTTCCCATGTCTGATCATGAATAAGTAGATTCACCTAGCTACAATTCGGTTTCAATCAAGTTAAGGAGCTTGATCAGGGAAGCATTTAAGGCACGTTAGCAATATAGCAACCTCGTGGGGAATATGGTTCAGAGTGCAGGCCTTGGTCCATGAGTGAAAAGGTGCTCCCAAAGAATCAGAGCCATGGAGCCTTAAGGAGGGCCCAAGGGTTCTTCATTGTTTGTTGGATGATCAAGCCTCCAATTAGCAGCAGGTACTCTGTTTCTGATGAATTGATTATGGCTTTCTACACTGGTCCGGTACGACAAAATATAAGTCATAGCCAAAGGATAAATGGCAAGCCCAGAGTTTAGCTCAGACAGTTGGTGCGTCTTGAGGCATAGGCAGGGGCTGGGGGTCGATTCCCTGAAGTAGCACTTTGCATGCCCCTTTGTGGTTTTCTCTCAAGGACACAACACCCCAGGATCTTCGCTTAAATTTAATTAAGAGAACTCTACACCCAACCAGGCGCTTGGCCTGGTGGTTCAAGCGCCCAAAGTCACTCCTCGTCAGGGGTTCGAGCCTCCCTTGGAACAATTTTGGCTTCAACCATCAAATTTCCTTTCCTCTTCCCCCCCTCCCCCCATCACACGCGGCTCATGTGATGACAAGTGCTTGGATCAGGAGCCATGTCCAGCCATGAAACCAAGCCAACTTAGCCACCATCCCAACCACTGTGCAGTAACTTAGCCATGGAAGCCATGCAATGGGAGAAATAAGGTGCTAAAACGACAGAATTGCCCTCCACAATTCTGAAAATCCCCAAAAGACCAAATTGCCCTGAGTCAAATCCAGAATTCCAAGACTGTCCCCTGCCCCTTATATTACCATTTTATCCCCTCACTTTCCAAAAATTCCAGATTCTTCCTTTGCCCACCAAAATTACCATTATGGCCCCTGAAAATTCCCAAAAATCCATAAAATGCTAATAAAATTCCCAAAAATCCATAATTACCAATAAAATTCCCAAAAATTCCATAATCATTAATAAATTTTCCAAAAATTCCATAATCACTAATAAAATTCCCAAAAATTCCATAATTGCTAATAAATCCCCAAACCTCCAATGAAATTGCTTCCTTCCCAAAAACCCTCTATGCTTCTGATAATCAAAATAATCTTCTTTCTTCTTCTTTAAAGTGCATTTGCTCAGAATATTTTGGGATCCTTGGTCTTACGCAATGGGCTCTAAATGGGGGGCTGGTGGTTCACCTGCTGTCCAACATTTAGCAGTCTGTATAGGCCCCCATGCTGCCGTAACCTCCTCGGGTCTTGTGCATGAGTGGACTAAAGATCCTTTCAAAATAAAACTCTTTTTTAAGAAATATTTTAGGATTCTTGGTCTCACGCAATGGGCTCTAAATGGGGGGCTCGCGGTTCACCTGCTATCTAACATTTAGTAGTCTGTATAGGCCCCCGTGCTGCCATAGCCACCTCGGGTCTTGTGCATGAATGGACTAAAGATCCTTTCAAAATAAAACGCTTCTAAAATATTTTGGGATTCTTAAGTCTCATGCAATGGGCTCTAAATAGGGGGCTGCCGGTTCACCTGCTGTCCAATGTTTAGTAGTCTGTATAGGCCCTCGTGCTGCCGTAGCCGCCTCGGGTCTTGTGCATGAGTGGGCTCAAGGTCCCAAAAAAAAATGAATTTCTTTTCAAACGTCTTTTTTTCTTTAAACACCTCTGAAGGTCAAGCTTTCACAAACCAGAACTACATAAGCCTTGAATTTCCCATTGCACCGGGGAATACGTAGGAGCAGGATCAAGTCCTGTCAGGCTAACCCCCATCAAGTATTTATTTTCGCACTAATTAAAGGGATCAAGCAAATTTTCAAATAATCACACACTCAGTTTAAGGGTACTGTTCTTAGGAGCAGGCGAGTGGGGTGCCTAACACCTTCCCCACTCGTAACCAACTCCCGAACCTAAATCTCTTCTCCGAGTCAGGGTTTTTCAAAATCTTTTTCCCTTAAATAAAAATTTGGTGGCGACTCCACACATATCAAATAAATTCAATTTTTTAAAATTTAGCAAGTTTGTTGTCTCGTCGGAATTACGGTTGCGACAGATGGCGACTCCACTGGGGACTTTAGAGAGTCAAGTCCAACAAATTGAGTGTGTTTAATTTAATTTAGATCCCTTCTTTGTTTATATGCATGTTTTATTTATTGCATGACTTATTTGTTTGCTGTGCTTTATTGATTCGTTCATTATCTGTATAACTCTAGGTTAGACGAACAATAAATTATTGCACATATTTGCGCAATTTCCCCAATTGCAGGTATCCCAAATAAAGTGCCCTCCATGCATTGCATTACATTATATCATGAGTGGGGCCCTATACCCGGGTCTGAGTGCTGCCCATGATTAGAGGGATCTAGTGGTGTCACGTTGGGGCTTACGTCCTGTGTGGCTATCACGAAAATCCCAACTAGAGTGCGTCCTATTCATAATGCCCCGCAATAGTGGCTACTTCTACTGTTGTGGCAACTATTATGGACTGGAACTTGGCTCTAGTGACCTTTTTACACCTTAAGGATTATAAACCACCTTGGAGAGGTTCATGCATTAAAAGCCCTAGACCTATAGGACAAGTTACCTCTCTAGGACATACGGAGGGCACACTCTGGTTACTCAACGCCCATTCTGTAAGCTTTTACTTACCTGCAATAGGGGAAGTAGATAGAAATCAAAAAGAGAGAGAAAAAAAAGAAATAGAAAAAGAAACTCAAAAAAAAAAAAAAAATAAGTGACAAGAGAGGAAAGAAAATAATAGGGGAAGAAAGGGGAATGAAAAAAGAGAAAAATAGAGAAAATAAGGGGAAGGAAGTAGATGGAAATAAAAAAAAAAAGAGAAGAAAAAAGAGAAGAAACTCAAAAAAAAAAAGAGAAAAATGGACAAAATAAAGAGCAGGAAAGAAAAGAGGGTGGTAAAAATAAACCGACCATATTTATTGCTTTAATTGCATCATGCATTAACCTTATCCATCCCCGAGTCTAACATGTTTGCTTTGTCTTTTTTGGGGGGCCAGATTCTCGAGAACTGTCATTAAAGGGGTGAGATGGAAATTAATATGGAATCCGGGCAGTTGAAGAAGAGGAGACGCATCGGGGTCAAGGTGGCAGACCTTGCAAGTTTAGAGGTGCTTGGGAACAAGCTAACAAACATACAACATATGTTCTTCTGCAAAAAGTACGGCAGCATACTGAAGGTACAGGTACAGGAAGGGGCCCTCACGGCCATGGTGCAGTACTATGACCCTCCCCTCCGGTGCTTCACATTTTCAGATTTCCAGCTGGCTCCCACCTTGGAGGAGTTCGAACAGATCCCGGATCTGCCGTTGGAAGGGAGTAGACCATATCAGCACTTGGAGCACCATTCCACCTTCCGAGTTGCCCAGCAGGCTCTAGGTCTACAGTCCGGAGATCGGCTGGCTGACTACCAAACCAAGAGCCTAGTCAAAGGGTTCACCCGTGAGTTCTTGGAGGAGTACATGCAACATCTGGCCAGCAGCAACCAGTGGGCCGTATACATGGATGTGCTAGCTCTCACCATTTATAGGTTGGTGTTTTTCCCATGTATGGAGGATTTCGTGGACCTAAATGACGTGGACATATTCTTGGCAAAGAGGAACAAATCGGAAAACCCCGTCACTGCTCTATTGGCAGACGTCTACGGCACGCTGAACTTCTTCCACGAAAAGAAGAGAACGAGGTTGATTTGCTGCCTACCACTGCTCTACGTGTGGATAACTGCCCACATATTCATGAGGAACACAAAGGTACAATGCCCAGTGTCAGACTTGCTCTGTTATCAGATAAAGCCCATGAGCAAAGACGAATGGTCGGCTCACTTTGCCGGCCTAACCGAGGAGCGGATCAGATGGCAACCATCGTGGCAACAGAGAACGAGCATCATCTACCGTTGTAAGGGATTTCCGAACGTACCTCTCATGGGAGTTAGGGGTTGTATCAACTACAATCCAATACTGGGGCAAAGGCAGCTGGCCTATCCTCTCAAGACACCTCCGTCAGACGAGCAGGTGACCCCTTTCTTCTTGAAATATGAAGGAGACTTCGCTGATAGTCTTCAGAAAGTTCGAGAAGCTTGGGAGGATGTCACACGCAAGGGAAAGAAGTTGGGAGTTCGGAGTTGTGCTGCCAAAGAAGAGTACAAGCAGTGGGTCAGGAACAGGGTCCAGCAGATCAAACTGCCTTTCATACCTCCGACCATCCCTTCTGGTAGCCAGCCTCCACCCACGGTGTTCGAAGACGAGGCTGTGAAGACGCTTAAAGAACAGTTAGAGGCCATGACCAAAAAGAACAGCCAGCTGGAAGAAGAACTTCTGAAGTCTCAGCAAGAGTGCGCCGAATTAAAAAGAGAAAAACAGGTGAACGAGACTATCTAGAGAGTGTCAGAGAGCAACAAAAGGGCGAGCGGGATCATGCCGCCCGAGTTCACCTAAACCTTCAAGCCGCTAATAAAGAGCTCGAAATGAGAGTCCAAGAGAGGGACGCCGCACTTCAAGAAAACCGGCAGTTGAGAAACGCTGTGCAGCAAATGAGAGCTAGACTTCACACGGTCAGAGAGGAGAAAAACCAGCTCCAAGCCGCAAAAAATAGAACCTAGTTGGAGATGGATTACGTGGTCGAAGAAAGGAATGACTTGCTGCAACGGGTGGAAGAAATGAAGAAACAAATCGATGGCCTGCTCATAGCATGGCAGAATGAAGTAAAGGAAGAAAAATGGAAGGTCATCAAGGTCATATGCATGCAGCAAAGAGGCATCAGCGACATACAAGACGAGAACAAGTGGTACAAAGACATGGCTGATCATTGGACCAGGTGTTTCGACAGGTTGGCCAGCCTGGCAAACACTGCAATAGAAGAAGTACCACGACTGCTCAAGGAGGCTGAAGCGTCGCTACATCTGCTCCACATGCCGCCGGAAGTCGATATTTTCATTCAGTTCTGTAAAGATTTAATTTTACGAATGAAAAAATATCAAGCCTAGCGGGAGGAACAAAATGTAACATAAATCGTGTCTCCGATTGAATAAAATGGCTTTATCTCTGCACACGATTCCATATAATTTCCATCTCATGCTCGAAGCATAAAAGATGCAACCAATTGGCAAACGACATTCAAGTGACATTCTGGTCCCCCATATTTATTGGACCCCAAGTTTATTTTTCTAATCAATTAATTAATTAATTTAAGTTTGCGCAGATAACAAAGATTGCGGACTTACGACTTCCCAGACACTCTTATAGCACTCGATCAAAGGCAAAAATCATGAGTGAGCTAGAGATGCAAAACGAGGAGTTAAGAAGCGAGGTGACCGAGCTGAAAGATCAGGTCGCCAAGCTGATGAAATTGCTGGAAAAGGGCACAGAGGGGCCTTCTAGGACTGAGACATTGGGGGCTGCTGTAGCCTCAATGCCGCTTCAGGCGGTTGCTGAACAAGACTGACCCTACGGGATGCCACCGAGCTATGAACCTCCCCAAGGGCTAGGCTCTCGAGGGGTGACTGCTGTTGAGAACCCCAATGCACTGTCACTCCACATCCCTACCACTCACCAATACCACCCAAATCCCCCTACTGAGCCTCCATACACCAACCCTACCACTCATTCTCACCACCTTAACCCACTAACATATCTCCCCCCTGCTAACACCACCGGCTATCCATCACATTCATACCCAACACACATGAACCCACCACCCTACCCTTACAATCCAAACACTTCCTCTGCCTTCCCCCCACACACGACCCAACGTTCCCTCCTCACGTCAATCAGCCAAACACATACCCGCTTCACACCAACCCCGACTACACCCACATGAACACGACTGTCACCGAGGACCCTACTTACTCGGTTCCGGTCGCCAGCCATCCTGCACACCCTCACCAACCACATCCCTACGGTCATGCTGCAAGAACCGAGGGACCCTACGCCGCACCTCACCACACCGGCCAGCCGTTAAGTGAGCCATGGCCAAGGACAGCTGACCAAGAAGCCCACCTCGGAGGGAGGTGGCAACATCTGGAGGAAAGGGTCCGCGTCATCGAAGGGGACGGATATGGAATGGTAGAGGCCTCCGACCTCTGCCTCGTGTCTGACGTCATCATCCCCCCAAATTCAAAACCCCTGAGTTCGAGAAGTATAAGGGGACCGACTGCCCGAAAAGTCATCTGACTATGTACTGCCAGAAAATGGCCTCACACTTTCACAATGATAAGCTGCTCATACACTGTTTTTAGGACAGTTTGGTTGGAGCAGCGGCTAGTTGGTATACCCAGCTAGAGAGGTCACATATCTGCTGTTGGAAGGACTTGGCGAATGCCTTCCTCAGGCAGTATAAATACAACATGGAGATGGCTCCCGACTAGACTCAGCTGCAAAACATGATGAAGAAGGAAATTGAGTCCTTTAAAGAATACACCCAGCGGTGGAGGGAACTGGCCGCGCAAGTCCAACCACCTCTGTTGGACCGTAAAATGATTAGCACCTTCATGGAGACCCTCCCGGCTCCTTTTTATGACAAGATGGTGGGCAGTCCGCCAATTTCTTCGACATGGTGCTGATTGGAGAACGCATTGAGAGCGGCCTACGCCGTGGAAAGATTATTCACAACGCCGCCGGTGGCACGAACGGGAAAAAGCCGGTAAATGGCCCGTGGAAAAAGAAAGAGGTCGAGACTCACCATATCGCAGCTGACCCCAACAGGGCAGCCATGGCCCAACCCACCTACCAACCTACCATCATTCCCCCTAGCTATCAAATACCATATCAACCACAATTCCAAACATCTCCGCACATGATAGCCGCAGCTCAACCTTCATATCAACCGACTTACAACCCACTTACTCCATTCCAATCAAACCCTCCACACATGACTGCACCCCCACAAACATTTCCTCAACAATCGCCCTTCCCTACACAACCTACATTCCCTCAACAACCCCCCAGACCGTGGACACCAAACACCAACTCCAACCCACCTCCATAGAAAACAAACAACCCAAGGAAAATGGTGCAATTCGACTCAATTCCAATGAATTATTCGGAGCTGCTGCCCCGACTAATTCAGAACTCTCTAATTGCACTAGTCCCTCATGAAGCCACTAGAACCCCCGTACCCGAAGTGGTACAATCCAGAAGCTAAATGTGATTATCATGCCGGAACGGTGAGGCACTCCACGGAGAACTGTCTGGCCTTGAAACATAGGGTCCAGAAGTTAATTAACGCCAAGTGGCTAAACTTCGAAAAAGATGCACCAAGTGTGGGGAACAATCCACTACCGAATCACGGAGGAGCGGGGCCTTCGGTGAACTGCATCGAGGTGGAGGAAGGAGTCTATATGGTCAATGAATCCCCTCTGGGACATCCCAGGCCTCTGGTCATTCGGTACACCGAAGCGCCAGCCCAGGCAATACCAAAAGGGATGAGACCTGTGGTGATAAAGGTTCCTGGGCCTTTCCCCTATCAAAGCAACCAAGCAGTGCCTTGGAAATACGACGTGGAGGTCTCCGGCGGGAGAATAGAAGAGGGACAAAGGTCTGAGGCCACGACGAGCTCTACCCCAGACGTGGTGAATATAGCCAGGATCGGAGGTATGACCAGAAGCGGGCGTATCTATTCCCCTACTAAGGAAAGAGGAAAACCGCTTTACGGCAAGGCGATATTGGCAGGCCCCGAGCCTGAAACTAGTAGACGACATGCAGAAAAAGAGTTAAAGAAGCCAATCTCCGATGAAGATGCCTGCAAATTCCTGAAAATAATCAGGCAAAGCGAGTATGTGGTGATCGAGCAGCTTAACCGCATACCCGTCAAAATATCACTACTTTCCCTTATGATGAATTCTGAGCTACACCGGAAAGTACTACTGAAGGTACTTAACGAGGCCCACATAGTCCACAATATCTCGGTGGACAAATTTGAAGGGATTGCCAGCAACATCACTCCCAATAACTTCCTCACCTTTGCTGATAAGGAGATTCCGGATGAGGGAGCTGGACACAATAAGGCATTACACATATCCGTTAAGTGCCTGGACCATATCCTAGCCAGGGTTCTGGTAGACAATGGTTCCTCGTTGAATGTGATGCCTCAACTAACGCTATCAAAGCTGCCACACGAGGGGATTCTCATAAGGCCGAGCTCAACGGTGGTAAGGGCCTTTGACGAATATAGAAGAGAAGTCATAGGCGAGGTGGACCTGCCCGTCCAAATTGGACCAGTAATTTTCAATACCACTTTCCAAATCATGGACATACAACCGGCTTATAGCTGCTTACTGGGGAGGCCCTGGATCCATGCCGCCAAGGCAGTTCCTTCGACTCTACACCAAAGGCTGAAGTTTATCATAGACGATAAGTTGATTATCGTCTCGGCGGAGGAAGACTATCTGGTCAGTAAACCCACCAACCCTCCCTACATCGAGGCGGCGGAAGAGGCTTTGGAGACACACTTCTAGGCCTTGGAAGTGGCCAATGTCATCACTATCAAGGAGGGAGAGGTGGTTGACCGAAAGCAGCCCCCAAAGGCCCTCATGATGATGGCTTGGGTGATGTTACAGAATGGGTTTAAGCCTGGCGATAAACTGGGGCAAAACAATGGTGGCTTGTCTCAGCCTCTGTCATTGAACAAGAACCGGCGGCGATATGGGCTAGGATATGAGCCCACCGAAGAAGATAGAATGCCGAGGCCTCGTGCAAGAAAGGTCCCTCTGTGCCATATCTCTCAAAGCTTCCAGAGTACCGGCTTCGAGAGCTCGGATTTGATTGCGGCCATTGACGGAGAAAGGCCAATCAACATTGAAGATCTGGTGACGGCCTACCTGCCACGGACAAGAACTGGCTAATTGGGAAATTTTTGACCTACCTCTGACTTTTAGTTCAATTCAAATGTAATTTTGTAATTGTCATATCAAAATTTTGTTTCAAAGTATAAACATTTTGTATATATATTTTTTTATAAATGAAATACAGTTGCATTATCCAAAAATATTCCCTTCTTCTCCCTAGTATGCTTCCCCTAACTAAATATGCGTATCTTATTCTTTCTTTCGCACCCCAACTCGCAGATCTGACAAAAAACCGCCTGGAGACGACAGTACTAGTATTGTATCAGGCGATTTCAATTGTGTTTTCAATCCGGCAGATGAGGGGGCAGAATTTGAATGTGAACCCACGGACGAGATGTTGAGATTAGTGGAGCGCGAATCTAAAGTAATTGAACCTCATCAGGAGCCCACGGATTTGATAAATTTGGGGACCGAGGAAGACAAAAGAGAGGTCAAGATAGGCACGCTTATCACAAGAGACAATCGTGAGCGGTTGATCTCACTCTTACAGAACTATAGTGATATCTTCGCCTGGTCTTATCAAGACATGTCGGGTCTGGATACCTCTATAGTAGAACACAAGCTGCCTATGAAAGCCGGATGTGTGCCGGTCAAACAGAAGCTAAAGAGGATGAAACCGGATATGTCCTTGAAAATCCGGGAGGAAGTAAGAAAGCAATTTGACGCCAGTTTCTTGGCCGTTGCAAATTACCCTGAGTGGGTTGCTAATATAGTACCGGTCCCTAAGAAAGATGGAAAGGTCCGGATGTGCGTAGACTACAGGGATCTTAATCGAGCCAGCCCGAAAGATGATTTTCCGCTGCCTCACATCGATGTGCTGGTCGATAACACTACACAATTCTCCTACTTCTCATTCATGGATGGGTTCTCAGGCTATAATCAGATTAAGATGGTTGAAGAAGATAGAGAAAAGACAACCTTCATTACAGCCTGGGGAACCTTTTGCTATAAGGTTATGCCCTTCGGATTGAAAAATGCTGGGGCAACTTATCAAAGGGCCATGGTAACACTGTTCCATGATATGATTCATAAGGAGATAGAAGTCTACGTGGATGACATGATCACCAAATCCCGGACAGAAGACAACCATCTCATAGACCTCCAGAAGCTGTTTGAAGCTGCGAAAGTTCCAGTCGTGGCTGAACCCAGCCAAATGTACCTTTGGGGTCAAATCAGGGAAGCTGCTGGGCTTCATTGTTAGCGAAAGGGTATCGAGGTTGACCCCGACAAAGCTCGAGCAATCATAGACATGCCAACTTCAAAGACTGAGAAGGAGATCCAAGGCTTCTTAGGAAGACTCAACTACATCTCCCGATTTATCTTCCAGTTGACGACAACATGCGAGCCGATCTTTAAGCTGTTGCGCAAGAATCAACCCATGAGTTGGGATAAGGATTGCCAAGAAGCTTTTGAAAAGATCAAATCCTACTTACAAAACCCGTCGGTCTTGGTACCGCCAGTCCCTGGGAGGCCGTTGATACTGTACTTGACAGTGACGAACCAATTGATGGGTTGTGTGCTCGGTCAACACGATGAATCCGGGAGGAAGGAGCAGGCAATATACTACTTGAGTAAAAAGTTCACGAGCTGCGAGGCCAGATATTCTCTATTAGAACGAACCTGTTGTGCTTTGGCATGGGTAGCACACCGTCTAAGACAGTATATGTTGAGTCACACCACGTGGCTAATATCTAGGATGGATCCGATCAAGTACATATTCGAGAAGCCTGCGTTGTCAGGACGAATTGCAAAGTGGCAAATGATGCTTTCGGAATATGATATCCTGTACGTGACGCAGAAATCGGTTAAAGGCAGTGCACTCGCAGAATATCTAGCCCAGCAGCCCATAGATGATTACCAGGCTATGTAGCCGGAATTTCCTGATGAGGATTTAATGGCAATCTTTAACGAAGAACAGAAGGCAGAAAGAGAAAAATGGATTATGTTGTTTGATGACGCGTCCAATATGATGGGCCATGGTATAGGAGTTACACTGATTTCCCCAGAAAAACAGTATATACCTATCACCACCCGACTAGCTTTCGATTACACAAACAACATGGCGGAGTACGAAGCTTGCATTTTAGGGATTCAAGCTGCAATCAAAGCTAAGGCGAAGCGCCTAGAGGTCTTTGGTGATTCAGCCTTGGTCATCCACCAGGTCAAAGGGGAGTGGGAGAGCAGAGACGTAAAGTTGGTGCCCTATCAAGCTCGTCTCCAGGAATTGCTGGAACAGTTTGAGGAGGTTACCTTTGCGCATATACCTTGAGAAGACAATCAGTTGGCTGATGCCCTAGCCACCTTATCGTCTATGTTTGAAATCAGGCGAGAAGAAGATATGCCCCTCATCCGTATCCAGCGTCACTCCAGACCGGCATTTTGTCACGCAGTGGAGGGAGAACCCGATGGGAAGCCCTGGTATCACGACATTCGATAATTCTTGAAATATAAAGAGTACCCCGCCGACGCGTCCGAAAATGACAAGAGGACCTTACGGAAACTATCCGCAGGTTTCTTCCTCAACAGAAAGATCTTGTACAAAAGAAACCACGACATGGTTCTGCTCAGGTGTGTAGACGTAGCAGAAGCCGACAAAATCCTAAAGGAAGTTCACGAAGGGTCTTTTGGCGCTCACGCCAACGGACACGCAATGACGAGAAAAATCCTCAGGGCCGGATATTATTGGCTGACCGTGGAAGTTGACTGTTACAAACACGTCAAAACCTGCCACAAATGCTAGGTGTACGCAGATAACATTCACATGCCAGCCACGTCATTGAATGTACTGTCATCACCTTGGCCATTTGCTATGTGGGGCATGGACGTCATCGGCCAGATCGAGCCCAAGGCATCCAATGGACATTGTTTCATACTAGTGGCTATTGACTAATTCACCAAATGGGTTGAGGCCGCTTCATATGCTAGTGTGACTCGCAATGTAGTGGTCAAATTTGTGAAGAGAGAATTGATTTGCCGGTACGGACTACCTAGCAGGCTCATCACAGACAATGACTCTAATTTGAACAACAAGATGATGTCGGAGTTATGTGGCCAATTCAAAATCCAACATCACAACTCATCCCCCTACCGACCGAAGATGAACGAAGTGGTCGAGGCGGCCAATAAAAATATCAAGAAGATCATCCAAAATATGGTACTCTCGTACAAAGAATGGTATGAAATGCTCCCTTATGCATTACATGCATATTGGACCTCTGTCTACACCTCTACTGGGGCAACGCCATTCTCGCTGGTATATGGGATGGAAGCCGTACTCCCAATCAAGGTCGAGATCCCTTCACTAAGAGTCTTGATGGATGCTAAGTTGGAAGAAGTCGAATGGGTTCAAGCCTGGATGGACCAATTGAACTTAATCGAAGAAAAAAGGTTGGCGGCGATATGCCATGGCCAACTATACCGAAGAAGAATGAAGAAAGCATTCGATAAGAAGGTTCATCCTCGGGAGTTCCATGAAGGAGATTTGGTGATCAAACGACTATTGCCTATGCAGAAAGCGCTGCAAGGGAAGTGGTCCCCGAACTACCATGGACCTAGCATAGTTAAGAAGGCTTTCTCCGGAGGCGCCTTGATCCTAGCCGACATGGACGGGAAAGACTTGCCTAACCCTGTCAACTCGGATGTCGTCAAGAGATATTATGCTTGGAGCAAGAAGCCCGCTAGGTGGAAACCCGCAAGGGCGGCCTAGGAAAAAGTTAGGGCAATTCAAGCATAAAAAAGGCCCGCTAGGTTGAAAACCCCCAAGGGCGGCCTAGGAAAAAGTTAGGCCAATTCAAGCATCAGAAGCCTGCTAGGTCGAAACCCGCAAGGGCGGCCTAGGCAAAAGTTAGGGCAATTCAAGCAAAAGGCTCGCTAGGTCGAAAACCCCCAAGGGCGACCTAGGCAAAAGTCAGGGCAATTCAAACAAAAAAGCCCGCTAGGTCGAAAACCCGCGAGGGCAGCCTAGGCAAAAGTCAGGGCAATTCAAACAAAAAAGCCCGCTAGGTCGAAAACTCGCAAGGGCGGCCTAGGCAAAAGTTAGGGCGATTCAAGCAGAAAAAGCCCGCTCGGTCAAGAACCTGTGAAAGCGACCTAAGCAAAAATCAGGGCAAAGTGGCATCGATTAAAATGAATGAAGGGGGAGTCGTTGGGAGTTGAGCCCTCTAGTTAGGAAAGATAAAAAGGAGAACGACAGGCAGTCTCTGTTCACACCGAGGCAAGCCAGCAGCCAAATGACGATCTGGGGCAAAATTTTGTTTCTTCAGAAGCTGGGTTGGCAACACATGAAGACATCGTCGAAGTACAATACTAGCACTAACTATCTCAAAGGCATCCCATCAACCAAATCTGGTCACCAGACAGTTAGCCATAAAACAACCTGCACCATTTTGGCCACCTTGAGATTTCCCCATCATATGCAACTGTATTTTATTTTGCTTAACTGTATGTGCAAAATGCGATCACTAAAATGTTTGAATGACAATTACCATTATTGGTTGTACAAAGTCGGAGTATGTCAAAATTTTCTTAACTGCAAGTTCTTACTGATTAAAATCTTCTTTTAAAAGAATGGCGTGCGCAAACGATGTGCCTGTAAAAGCGAGAAAAGAAGCAAGCAGTTCACGAAGTCTAGCTCACTCTGAAGAATACAATCAGTGCTAGAGGAAAGTTGGGAAGTCGGAGTTTGCACATAAAATTCGTAAAGTTATCCCCCTCAAGGGTCTACTAGTAGGTCATCTCGTTGCATCTTTTTACTCCTTTCAGGCCTATGTTATCAAGCCGCCACCTAGTTTAGCTTACTGCTTTCAGGCCTATGTTGTCAGGCCAGCAGTTCACGGAGTCTAGCTCACTCTGAAGAATACAATCAGTGCTAGAGGAAAGTTGGAAAGTCGGAGTCTGCACATAAAATTTGTAAAGTTATCCCCCTCAAGCGCCTACTAGTAGGTCATCCCCTTACATCTTTTCACTACTTTCAAGCCTATGTTGTCAGGCCGCCACCTAGTTTAGCTTACTGCTTTCAGGCCTATGTTGTCATGTCACCACCTAGTTTAGCTTATTGCTTTCAGGCCTATGTTGTTAGGCCGCCACCTAGTTTAGCTTACTGCTTTCAGGCCTATGTTGTCAAGCCACCATATATTTTAATTTACTACTTTCAGGCCTATGTTGTCAGGCCACTATCTAGTTTAGTTTACTGCTTTCAGGCCTATGTTGTCAGGCCGCCATCTAGTTTAGTTTCCTACTTTCAGGCCTATGTTGTCAGGCCGCCATCTAGTTTAGATTTACTGCTTTCAGGCCTATGTTGTCAGGCTGCCCTCTAGTTTAGTCTACTACTTTCAGGCCTATGTTGCCAGGCCACCCTCTAGTTTAGTTTGCTGCTTTCAGGCCTATGTTGTCAGGCCACCAGCTAGTTTAGATTTACTGCTTTCAGGCCTATGCTGTCAGGCCGCCACCTAGTTTAGCTTACTGCTTTCAGGCCTATGTTGTCAGGCCACCACCTAGTTTAGCTAATTGCTTTCGGGCCTATGTTGTCAGGCCGCTATCTAGTTTAGTTTCCTGCTTTCAGGCTTATGTTGTCAGGCCACCATCTAGTTTAGTTTCCTGCTTTCAGGCCTATGTTGTCAGGCCACCATCTAGATTAGATTTACTGCTTTCAGGCCTATGTTGTCAGGCCACAACCTAGTTTAGATTTACTGCTTTCAGGCCTATGTTGTCAGGCCACCATCTAGTTTAGATTTACTGCTTTCAGGCATACGTTTTCAGGCCACCATCTAGTTTAGATTTACTGCTTTGAGGCCTATGTTGTCAGGCCACCATCTAGCTTAGTTTACTGCTTTCAGGCCTATGTTGTCAGGTCGCAACCTAGTTTAGATTTCCACACTTTTGGGCCTATGTTGTCAGGCCACCACTTAGCTTAGTTTACTGCTTTCAGGCCTATGATGTCAGGCCGCCATCTAGTTAAATTGTCGCACTTTTGGGCATATGTTGTCAGGCCACCACTTAGTTTAGTTTACCGCTTTCAGGCCTATGTTGTCAGGCCATTATCTAGTTTAGTCTCCTGCTTTCAGGCCTGTGTCGTCAAGCCATGGCACGTTTAAATTCGGCACCCTTGGCCTATGATGTCAGGCCACACTTCGACCCACTTCCCTACATTCTTGGCCTCCATATTAGGACGTTGACTCCCCCTCATTTCGCCTTGTCCGACCCAAACAAAGGTCTGCACTGTCTCATCTGCACGGCAGCTGTACCCATAGCCTAGTCAGGTCACGCAAGTGAATCCGTAGCTTCCCAAGACACCTCGGACGTAATGCGTTCATGTCTTTACTCATTCCCTGTCCTGATAATCCAGAGAATCATCTCTCACATTATCAGGCAGGGAACAAGTAAAAAGGGGAAAACTGTAAACACCTAATTACGTCCGAGGTCCCCGGCCACTAAAGTTAATTAACCCTACTTTAAATAATGTAAATTACAAAAATTAAATAAAAAAAATCTAAGAAAATCAAAAAACCAGAAAAAGAAAAATAATAACAAAATATATAAAAAAGGATTATATATAAAAAAAATAAAGAAACAATGAAATTCTAGAAAGTTAGAATCAGAAAAAGAATAAGAAAAACAAAAATCAGAAAAAGAAAAAAATGAAAAAAATTGAAAAATCAAATAATAGAAATAATAAAAAAATTATTATTAAAAAAGATCAAAATTGAATTTTGGGAAAAAATAAAATTCTGGAAAATTAGAGAAATCAAATTCAGGAAAATTAAAGAAAGATCAAAATTGAATTTTGGGAAATAAAATGAAAGAAAATTAAATTCTGGAAAATTAAATAAAAAATCAAAATTGAATTTTGCGAAGATAAAATAAATAAATAAATAATTCTGGAAATCTAAAGAGAAATAAAATTCTGGAAAAATTAAAGGAAAATAAAAAAATCAGAAAAAAGGAAATTTAAAATTTTAGAAATCAGAAAAATAAATTAAAATCGAATTTTGGATATTTTAAGAAAAATGAAAAATTAAAGGATAATCAGGAAATCAGAAAAAGAAAAAAGAAAAATTATGGAAAACAAAAGAAATCCTGGAAATAAAAGTAAATGAAGAAAAATCAAATAAAAAAATTAAATAAAAAAAACAAATCAGAAAAAAGAAAAATTAAATTCTAAAAATTTAAAGAAAAATAAATTCTGGAAAATTAAATTAAAGAATAAAAAAACAAAATTAAAAGAAAAATCAAAATCAAAAACTGGGAATAAAATTAGAAAACCTGAAAATTAAAAGGAAAATTAAAAATAAAATTCTGGAAAAAATCAGAAAGTTAAAAATCTGGAAATTCTAGAAATAAAAAAGTTAAAGAAAATGAAATTCAAGAAAATTAAAATTAATGGAAAAATAAAAAACTGAATAATAAAACTTTGGAAAATCAGAAAATTAAAAGGAAAATGAAAGTAAAATTTTCAAAAGAAAAAGGAAATTAAAATTTATTTTGGAATTAAAAGAAAAGGAAATCCAAAAAAACCTATAAATAGGGGTTCACACATCCATAACAGGGGCTGGGTTTTTGCTTTTGGACATTTGGCTTTAAGAGAAGAGGTATTTCTCTGCTAGAAGCAACTCCAGAACTTTGGGTGAGAGGTCTCCTTCTTCCTTCGATTCTCGCCGGAACACAGGTTGGTACCTCTATAACTTTCCTTCACTCTGTTGTCTTGATGCTTGTTTCTAATAGGAGATCAGAGTATAAACTTGAATCTAGATGTCCTCCAATAGATATGAATCACAACAACAACGCTGATAATTTTGCTTGAACATTAATGTCATGCTTGTATGAATCATGATTTGAGATCGCATGAGTTCGGTGTGAGAATGATTCATTAGAGAGATCGAGTTAGACTAGCAATCTTTTCCAAATTGACTAAGTGAAGCAGATCTGTAGGCGTCAGGGGATGGATATACTTGGGACATAGTGAATGAGTGTCTATCTTAGATTTTAATCGGTTTGGTCACTTAGACTCTTGAAACTATGAGTTAAAATTCATCAATAGTGATAAGGAATGTTGTAAATTTGAACACGATTGTCATCCAAAATTTGCATGAATTGAACCTTCATGTTAGTGTATTACAGAGTAGGATGCCTTGCCATGGACGATCAGGACTCGCTCTAGCTGTAATAGGAAGGTTTAACGCTCGTTCATTCGTTACAAGTCCATCACGTACTAATTCTTGAACAAGAGTAGGTCTATTCGAGTCCCATTTGAGAGCTCTGCCATCCCCTGCATCTTGGATCCGTTATAGGTTCCCTCACTTGTAGGTCCCTTCCCATGTCTGATCATGAATAAGTAGATTCACCTAGCTACAATTCGGTTTCAATAAAGTTAAGGAGCTTGATCAGGGAAGCATTTAAAGCCCATTAGCAATATAGCAACCTCGGGGGGAATATGGTTCAGAGTGCAGGCCTTGGTCCATGTGTGAAAAGGTGCTCCCAAAGAATCAGAGCCATGGAGCCTTAAGGAGGGCTCAAGGGTTCTTCATTGCCTGCTGGATGATCAAGCCTCCAATCAGCAGCAGGTACTCTGTTTCTGATGAATTGATTATGGCTTTCTACACTGGTCCGGTACGACAAAATATAAGTCATAGCCAAAGGCTAAATGGCAAGCCCAGAGTTTAGCTCAGACAGTTGGTGCGTCCTGAGGCATAGGCAGGGGCTGGGGGTTGATTCCCTGAAGCAGCACTTTGCATGCCCCTTTGTGGTTTTCTCTCAAGGACACAATACCCCAGGATCTTCGCTTAAATTTAATTAAGAGAACTCTACACCCAACCAGGCGCTTGGCCTGGTGGTTCAAGCGCCCAAAGTCACTCCTCGTCAGGGGTTCGAGCCTCCCTGGGAACAATTTTGGCTTCAACCATCAAATTTCCTTTCCTCTTCCCCCCCATCACACGCGGCTCACGTGATGACAAGTTCCTGGATCAGGAGCCATGGAAGCCATGCAATGGGAGAAAGAAGGTGCTAGAAACGACAGAATTGCCCTCCACAATTCTGAAAATCCTCAAACAGTCCCTACTGGCACAATGACAGAATTGCCCTCCACAATTCTGAAATCCCCAAACAATCCCCTACTGGCACAATGACAGACCAAGAATGCCTATTCTGGCCCCTGCCATGCAAAAGGCCAAATTTCCCCTGCCCCTTATATTACCATTTTATCCCCTCAATTTCCAAAATTTCCAGATTCGTCCTTTGCCCACCACAATTACCATTATGCCCCCGAAAATGCTAATAAAATTCCCAAAAATCCATAATTTCCAATAAAATTCCCAAAAATTCCACAATCATTAATAAAATTTCCAAAAATTCCATAATTACTAATAAAATTCCCAAAAATTCCATAATTGCTAATAAATCCCCAAACCTCCAATGAAATTGCTTCCTTCCCAAAAACCCTCTATGCTTCTGATAGTCAAAATAATCTTCTTTCTTCTTCTTTAAAGTGCATTTGTTCAGAATATTTTGGGATCCTTGGTCTCACGCAATGGGCTCTAAATGGGGGGCTGACGGTTCACCTGCTGTCCAACATTTAGCAGTCTGTATAAGCCCCGTACTGTTGTAGCCGCCTCGGGTCTTGTGCATTAGTGGACTAAAGATCCTTTCAAAAATAAAACGCTTTTAAAATATTTTGGGATTCTTAAGTCTCACGCAATGGGCTCTAAATGGGGGGCTGGCGGTTCACCTGCTGTCCAACGTTTAGTAGTCTGTGTAGGTCCCCATGTTTCCGTAGTCGCCTCGGGTCTTGTGCATGAGTGGGCTCGAGGTCCCCCAAAAAAAAATGAATTTCTTTTCAAACGTCGTTTTTTCTTTAAACACCTCTGAAGGTCAAGCCTTCACAAATCAGAACTACGTAAGCCTTGAATTTCTCACTGCATCGGGGAATACGTAGGAGCAGGATCAAGTCCTGTCAGGCTAATCCCCATCAAGTATTTATTTTCACACTAATTAAAGGGATCAAGCAAATTTTCAAATAATCACACACTCAGTTTAAGGGTACTGTTCTTTGGAACAAGCGAGTGGGGTGCCTAACACCTTCCCCACTCGTAACCGACTCCCGAACCTAAATATTTTCTCTGAGTCAGGGTTTTTCCAAATCTTTTTCCCTTAAATAAAAATTTGGTGGCGACTCCACACATATCAAATAAATTCAATTTTTTAAAATTTAGCGAGTTCGTCGTCTCGTCAGAATTACAGTTGCGACAAAGTCTACACATATAAGAAATGAAATGTATTAGATTAAATCACAACCAAGACAACGATGTCGTCTTTGTAGAGAAGTTGGTCATAATCAATCTCGATGTCCACGTAGAGGACAAGGACAAAACGATAGTTAATGATGATGTAAAGAATGATCGATGTTTTGCATCTTAATCATGGTTGATCAAAATACGTTAGCATTTGAATGAGTTTAGTCCATTATTAATGTTCCTTATGTTATTATGATATAACAATTTGTTCTAATAATAAATCATTCAATAACTATAACATATTTATCGATAAAGTCCAACATAATAATCTAAACAAACCAATTAATAACCAAATAAAAAGTTTACCATAATAGTCCAAACAAAGTAGTTAAACACATGAAGCAGTTAAAGAATATAGCATTAAATACATAAAGATAAAAGAGTCCATAAACATAAAACCAAAGATAAAACTAGTTATCATCAACACCTATATCACTTACAAATCTTCTTAGATTGCGACGACGATGTTGTGTGACATCAAGTTGAGGATCATCAATCCGAGCACCATCATGGAATGTAGTTGATAAGTCTGCATTTAAGTCAATTCCTTGACCACTAAAATCTTGAAATATATCTAGACTATGAACATATGTGTGCATGGGTGGAAATGCATAGGTGAAATAGGTGAAATATATCATCGTACAATGCTTGTCCATAACAACTAGGTGAAATAGATGGACCTTCTTCTGAAGGTCTTGCAAATGATAGACCTGTATCATCACTAAATTATTGTGGTGGAAATGCATAGGTTGGCAATGGTGATGGTGGTACACCTTGTGATGGTACAAAATATTATCCTTCTTGTCGAGTTGGAAGGGAAGGAATGGTATGAGTTTGATGCTCCAAATGTCTACGACGACGTTGAAGGCCTTGTCGCTCAACTCTATTATCTAGTATGTCTGCATGAACCTCTTGTCGAGGTGGATCTTGTGTAGCAACTGGTGCAGCCATTCGAGCTTCGATCACAACACAACCATTTGCATATTTTTTGCATGTTGTCGAATGAGATCCATAAGGAGTAGCAATCACTTTCTTCCTGAATGAGCCATGTCAGTTGCAATGTAATATATTAACTCTATTTGATCGACCAACAAATAAGAGAATAATAAATTATTGAATCATATTTATATAATTATGGAGATTCCAAATATCTTTTTCTTATACTTACTGTTTGCCATTTGATTGCATATTCCCTTGTGATCCATCTCCTTGCATGACGTGTGTACCATCTCATATATTCTAAATTAACACTCATCACACCATCATAAGTCATCCCTAAGAAAACAAATTGTTGCTTATTATTCCATAAATCTATAAATGAAGCATAAATTCGAACCTAGTTATCATCTGTCTTCCCTTTTAGTATCAACCCATGAATATTTTCTGGTTGGCTTGGGGGTTGGGAAATATGTTGATGCATTCCAAACTATCGCATAATATGATCTGGTTGATGCCACTCTATATATGAAAGCAAAATAATGGCACAACAACTGTCCAAAAGTCATGTCTGTCTTTGCATGTTTCGGGCAATAGGTGAATTACATTTGCATATAGTTACCATTTTATTTGCACATTAAAACAATGCAAAAGTAAGTATATAAATTTATAATTTTTATCATATAATTTTTAAACATCATACAAATAAATTACTTACATCTTCTTGTTTCATGGTTTTAAAATTGTGTCTATAAAATTACAAATCCTATCTAATTATCTTAAAGGAACGTCTCCTCCACCTATAAAAGTAAATATGTTAAATAACAATAATTTTAAATATTGAATTGATAAAAAAAACCTTGACAATTATTATACCTAACTTCATATAGAAGTGTAAAATCTATTATGGTAGGATCAATCGGATCAATACAAGGAAATCTATCTCAAGCCTATAATTGTAGCAACAATGTAAATTTGCATATTTCTTTCTTATCGTAGTTAGTCGTAGTGCAAAACTCACAATACAAATATGCTAGAGAAAATTATTCCTAATTATATTGCCCACATTGATCAGCCAATAATGGAAGGTACCTAAGTGGCACTTTATTGCTCAAATGATCACAAATAACTACTCAATCAATCAAACGAAGAATATAAGCATGAACATATTTGTGCAACTGAACTTCATTATCCAAATAGTCCTCTATATTTGAAAAATATTGATTCAACTAAGTCATCTTTACAGAGGCTCCATGCATTTCATTTTCGGATGGAGAAATTCCCAAAAGTTCCATCACTATAGGCTCCCACACACGAGCCGAAGTACTTCCAATAACTGGAACATCATTTATGGGTAGACTGGTTAATATTGCAGCATCTTGAAGAATGATTATACATTCCCTTGGTGGCATATGAAAGATGTGTGTTTCAGGTCTCCACCTTTCAACCAAAGCTTCAATCAAAGGATGATCAATTTGGAAGAATTGAATTTGAGAAATCTCTAAAAATACAGCTCTCCTTAGATGCTCAATAATTTGTGGAATATTATCTCTTTCATGAAATAATTTTACTCTTCAAATTTGTAAGTCTCGAGCCGGAACTCCAGTCCAAAGTTGCTAAGATATATAAACGTTTTACAACGTTAAGAGTGATGGATTATCCAACCTCGGTCTAATATCACAACTAGATTATGAAAAAAAATGCCATTAAATTTTCTCCTACAAATTATACAAAAAATTATAAGTTAACTATTAATAAATTAACAAATAATAATTAATTAAATCATCTTCTTATAATTTTTTTTAACTATATCATTATTATAACTATAATAATCAAATATATTTTAATTAAATATAATGACAATCAAACTATTAACTTAAAATTTATAAATATTTTAATTTAATATATAATAAACTAAAAAATATTAAATATTAATATTTAATCGATAATCAAATTTAATCAATTATAACGTATAATATAATTTAAGCAGAATCATGTAAAATATAATATAAAATATACTATAATCTAAATATTATTATAATTTAACCTTAAATTTTTTTTAACTTTAATACTAAAATATACTAAATATAATACAATATAATATAATTTAAACATTATTATTTATACTATATTATAATAAAATATAAATATTATTATTTAACTGATATTTTAATATAATAAAATATAATATAATTTAAATATTTATAATTTAAATATAATTTCAATATTAATATTGAAAATATAATATAATATAATTATTATTATTTAAAATAAACTGAAATGTAAAATTTAATTTAATATATCTAACATAATTATATTTTAATATAATAATATTAAAATAAAATATAAAAAACTTAACATAATAAGCTAATCGTATATATATTTTTATTAGTTTTCTGTATTATAATATTATTTTTAAATTTAATTTATAATAAATTTAAAAAATTATTTAAAATATTAATTAAGCATTATTATATATTTTTAGCAAATTTTTAATATACAACCAATTAAATATAATTCAAATAACAACAATAATATTAATATTATAATATATTATATTATTTAATTTTAAATATATTTAATTTTATTAAATAATAATAAAATTTATTTAACATTATCATTTATTTTAACATTATAAGTTTAATATTATATTAACAAAATTATTAAACATTAACATTTATTTTAACATTATAATGTTACAACATCATATCTTTTTAAAAATTGACTATCATTTTTAAATTTAAACATAAATAAATTATGCTAAAATTTAATTACTAGTTTAATTTTTTAAAATTTATAATTAATTTAAGTAATATTAATAAATATTATTAAAAATTTATTTATTTACATTGTACATATTAAATAATCTAAATTAATATAATTTAATTTATTATAAATATAATTTATTTTATATAAAATACTTTAATAAAATTAAATACATACTAATCTATAAATTCTTCTATTCTTCACATTCCTTTCTTTCTGGTTTTAATTCATCACACTCAAAACTTTTGTACTCACAATTTTTACACAAAATGACAAAATGGTCAATATATAGTGGTCTCATGCGGCTATTACGCATTTTGCAACATAATCACTAAATGTATGCATTTTGGAAAAGAGACACATTGACCAAAAAAAAAGAAATTGGTGTGTGATTTGAGAGCACCTTGCGACGCATCTTTAAGGGAGGCATACTGAGTTGTTGTTGACTACACCAAAATATGTTGTTGACTGATTTCACACACTGCATGGACTTTCTGTTGACTGATTTAAAGGATGAAAGCATGTTGCACAAGATTTGCAAGAATGACTGATGAATTTCAGGACACCTTGTGATGCATATTAGAAAGGAGGCATACCTCGTTATGCACATTGGAGAAGAGACACACTGACACAAAAACTGTAAACCAAATTTTGTGATACATTTTTAAATATTTTCACAGTTTGTGATGCATTTTCATACTTTTCCATTAAGTGTGTCACATTTTACAAATACACAACAATTACTGTTTCATACCCAAACATATAAATTGTTATATAATATATCTATATACGAATTTTATTTTAATTTTTTCCAAAAAAATAAAACACCCAATTCATACTCTGTCCAAAATCCTTACTCTACTATTAAAATTGCTAGGACATTGAAATAGTTACGATTACTGCATATTGAAAATAATCAAATATAGCAAGAGGATGTAAATTTCACAACCATTGCCAAACATAACGCTCAAGAAACAATAAAATTTAATACAAAGGAGGAAAATTGGGTCGGTGGCTTGATGGTTTAGTTGGCACTAAAACTAAATAGCCTAAGCAACCAAGCATTAACTCCATGGAAGCATATACTAGTTTTAAACTCAATTTCCAAACCTTGTCGTTTACTAATAAGCAACAAACTAATATCTACAATTAATTTTAAATTTGTTAAAAGAAAGAAAAATAATTGACACACTTGGTAGCATCAACTTAAAAAGTTGACAAACTTGGTAGCATCAACTTAAAAAGTAGAACCATTCAAAATAACAGAACCAAATGAATATTGGAAAAAAAAAAAGAGGCAATAGACATTTTACATTTATCCTTTTCCCTTGTTTTAAAGGGTGGAGGTGGGGCTGGGCAAGAAAAGCAAGATCAAAATTTCCTTAAAAGTTAAAACCACTTTATTGTATGAATTTAAGAAGAATAATATGAAGCATTACATATTATACAACATGCTCAATATTAGAAAATTGTCTAGATTAGTTACCAAACCAAAGCCAATAAGGCAACAAGATGATAAAATAGAACTTTGTAATCGAATTTTCAGAATAAAAAATAAAAATACACAGGAATGTGTAAAAATAAAATTTTCCCAATGCTTTAAAAATATAAACTTTTATGATGAAAAATACAAAACAAAGGAATAAGTATTTAATAGCACTTTAATTTTGGTCTACTTTAACCTATATATATGATTTGATCCCTCTCCTTGGTCTTTCTAGTTTTCTAATAATTGTTCAAATTAGTTCCTTACAAATAAATTTCATATAAAAATTGATGAAAATGTAATTGAAAAGTGATGCATTTGATTTGTTGAAATTACAAAAAATATAAATATTTAAATAAAAATAAATAAATTTAATATAAAAAATGTAACAAAATTCTTATTTTGTTTTAATTTTTATTTAATTATTTTAAATATATATATTTTATAAATCTATAAAAATGGATGATATATTATGCCTTTGTTATATTTTTGTCAATTATTGTATAAAAATTTGGAGTTAGGAATCTAATTTGAACCGTTAAAAACTATGAAGATTAAATGTAAGCAATTAAAATTATGGGAATCAAAATCACACATGTCATAACCGTAATTAGGACGAGACGACGAGCTCGCTAAATTTTGAAAAGAATTTTATGGATTGTGGAGTTGCCACCAAATTTTATTTTAAGGGAAAACATTTGGAAAAACCCTAACTTGAGGAAGAAATCTAGGTTCGGGAGTCGGTTACGAGTAAGGAAGGTATTAGGCACCTTACTCGCCTCGCCTGTTCCAAAGAACAGTAACCTTAAATTGAGTGTGTGATATTTTGAAAACTGTTTGATCCCTTAAGATAGAATAGAAAATAAATAGGTTTATAGAAAATAGCCTGACAGGACTTGATCCTGCTCCTACGTATTCCCTGGTGCAATGGGAAACTCAAGGCTACGTAGTTCTGGTTAAGAGACTTGATCTCTTGGAGATTAGGAAATGAACGAAGGATTAGCGTGCTTGCAAAATTCAAACCGTCATAAGCCGTGTTTGAATTTGCACGAATTAGAACACGTAACAGTAGAGAACGCTACTTGCCCGTATTAGAATTCGTTGCACAATATGAGGAAAATTAAAAAAAAAAAACAGACGTTTTTGGAAGAAGGAAGAATTTTAGAAAAACAGACGTGCTTGCATAATCCAAATCGTCGTAAGCCGTATTTGAATTAGCACGGATTAAAACACGTAACAGTAGAGAACACTACTTGCCCGTATTAGAACCCGTTTGCACAATCTGGGAAAAATTAAAAACAGACGTTTTTGAAAAATGAAGATTTTTAGAAAAACAGATGTGCTTGCATAATCCAAATCGTCGCAAGCCGTATTTGAATTAGCACGGATTAAAACACGTAACAGTAGAGAACGCTACTTGCCCGTATTAGAACCCGTTTGCACAATATGGTGAAAATTGACAATAGACGTTTTTGAAAAAAGGAAGATTTTTAGAAAAAATATACGTGCTTGCATAATCCAAATCTTCGTAAGCCGTATTTGAATTAGCACGGATTAAAACACGTAACAATAGAGAACGCTATTTGCCCGTATTAGAATCCGTTTGCATAATCTGGGAAAAATTGAAAACAGACGTTTTTGAAAAAGGAATATTTTTAGAAACAACAGACGTGCTTGCATAATCCAAATTGTCGTAAGCCGTATTTGAATTAGCACGGATTAAAACACGTAACAGTAGAGAACGCTACTTGCCCGTATTAGAACCCGTTTGCACAATCTGGGGAAAATTGTAAACAGATGTTTTTGAAAAAGGAATATTTTTAGAAAAACAGACGTGCTTGCATAATCCAAATCGTCGTAAGCCGTATTTGAATTAGCGCGGATTAGAACACGTAACAGTAGAAAACGCTACTTGCCCGTATTAGAACCCGTTTGCACAATCTGAGGAAAATTTACAATAGACGTTTTTTGAAAAAAAAAAAAGGGAAGAGTTTTGAAAAACAGATGTGCTTGCATAATCCAAATCGTCGTAAGCCGTATTTGAATTAGCACGGATTAGAACACGTAACGTAACAGCAGAGAACGCTACTTGCTCGCATTAGAATCCGTTGCACAATCTGAGAAGAAATTGAAAATAGAGATGAACATGAACTCGAAAATCCGAGGAGAACCAAGAAAATTAAGCGGAATAAAAGCTAGATCTAACCTCCATTGATGTTCCTTATTCAATTATCTCCAATCCAGCTTAGGTCATAAGGTTCAAAGGTAAGAATTAAGTGTTTTTTTATTTGATTCAAGCATACACTTAACTCTTTAGGCTTAATGACTTAATTATGCATGACTTAAGCTAGACTTAGCATATAGGATGCATGCAAATGGTCATGCACTCTTAGAAATTTTTTCCAAAGGAGGATATACAAAAACGAAAAAAATAAGAAAGAAATACATATAGAAGGATCCACACATGAAAAATAATACCTAAACAAGGTTAAAAGAACAAGATCTACAAAAGAACTTCAAAGACACAAGATATTTTGGCGCCAAAATTTGAATTCAAATCTTAGAATTTTTCAAAAATATTTTTCCAGAGATATAAAAATTAAAACTGATCAATTGAAATATATGAATTATAGGAATCAAACAAAAAAGGTTTGACAAAAATCAGACCAGAAATGCGCAAGTTATGCACAAATCAAAGAAGATAGGTTCATTTTCGCACCAAGACACACATACCTCAGCAATTCGGCCATAAAAACTTCATTTTATATCCAAATTAGACAAATAATAGCATTCCAAAAACTAGAGAGAAAGAAAAAGAGAACGAAACAAAAAGCACCAAAATCTGAGATCGTTTGACTGATCAAAAATGAAAACGAAAAACAGAGACGAAGATTAACTCGAAAATTTGGCGCCAAAATTTGAATGCAAATATCAGAATTTTTAGAAATATTTTTTGGTAGATCTGAAAAATTAAAACCAAAAACATGAAAGATATAGGTCATAGAAATCAAAAAAAACAAATTTTACAAAAAACAGACCAGAAATGAGCAAGGTATACACAAATCAAACAAGCTAAGTTCATTTGCGCATCAAGACGAACATCCTTCAATAATCAGGTCATAGAGACTTCATTTTAGATCCAAATTAGACAAATAATATCATTACAGAAACTAGAGATAAATACGAAGAGAACAAAACAAAAATCACTGAAGTCGGAGATCATTTGACCGATCAAAAATAAAAATGAAAACAGAGGCGAAGATGAACTCGGAAATCCAAGAAGACGCAGGAAAATTAAACGAAATAGAAGCAAGATCTAACCTCCATTGATGTTGTTGAATGCCACTTGATAGCATCTTGGAAGGTGATGAATAGCTGGTTCCATGGAGGCCAAGGAGGTGCTAAATTGGATGTAGAATTCAAGAGTCCCTTTGGTGCTCCTCTTAGAAAAAAAAAACTAAAAACCTCCCTTCAATGACTCAAAGTGCTCCTCTCTCTCCCTCCTTAGAAATTCTGAAAATTTTTAGAAAATGAAGAATCCCCCTTGAACTAAATGAAAGTCCCTATTAATAGAAAAGGGAAAAAATTTTAGAAGTGAAGAAGCTTCCCCTTTTGTATTCTAATTTTTCTCTTTTTTTCTTTCATTTTCTTTTTTTCTTTTTTCTTTTTTCTTTTTTCTCGAACTAATTCTTAACCATCATTAACTAATCCAACTAACTTTCTAACTAAATTCTTAACTAAAAATTTATTTTTCTTTCATTTTTTTTTCTCTAACTAATTCCTAACCATCATTAACTAATCCAACTAAATTCTTAACTAAAAAATTATTTTTCTTTCATTTTTATTTTTTATTTTCTTTTTTCTCTAACTAATTCTTAACCATCATTAACTAATCCAACTAACTTTATAACTAAATTCTTAACTAAAAAATTATTTTTCTTTCTTTTTCTATTCTTTTTTTGTTATTTTTTATTTTAGACTAAAAAACAAAATAATTTATTTTGGGTTTTAAATTTATCCTCGGACATAATTCAGTCTTCACATTTTGCCCCTCTTTACTCATTTTCTTACCAGATAATATAAGAAACAAGTTTCTAGATTATCACGGTAAGAAATGAATAAAGAAGTGAACAAATAATGTCCGAGGTAAAAGAAAAACTGGCATGGGTGCGAGCCTTATTGGCAAGTCTTGAATATGTCAGGGAGTTGAATGATGCTTCCGGGGTACCAGAAAAGTTCCGGGCTTGACCGAAAACTTAGGAATGCCTGCCATAATAAGTTGGACGATCGTAGTTCAAATGTGGAAATTTTGCATAAATTTTGCAAGCCTTGTGTAATGAGTTGACGAGGTTCAAATATGCGGGGCCTAATATGGTAGGCCAAAATAAAGGGATTTAAGATGCGGCACCTGAATAGGCTAGATAGAAAAACAAATGTGTTGGGGCCTGTATAGGCCAGGATGAAGAAATTTAAACATGCAGGGGCCTTGTGTGATAGCCCAAGATGTAGAAAAATAAACGTCCTGGGGCCTTGTGTGATAGGCCAAGATGCAGAAATCTAAATGCGCAGCGGCCTTGTGTGATAGGCCAAGATGCAGAAATCTAAATGCGCAGCGGCCTTGTGTGATAGGCCAAGATGCAAAAATTTAAACATGCAGGGGGCCTTGTGTGATAGGCCAAGATGCAGAAATTAAAATGCAGCGCCTGATGTGATAGGCTGGACAGAAATTTAAACATCTAGGGCCTGATGTGATAGGCCAGAATGCAGAAAATTAAAATGCAGCGCCTGATGTGATAGGCTGGACAGAAATTTAAACATGCGGGGCCTTATGTGATAGGCCAGAATGCATGAAATTAAAATGCAGTGCCTGATGTGATAGGCTGGACAGAAATTTAAACATGAAGGGCCTGATGTGATAGGCCAGAATGCAGAAAATTAAAATGCAGTACTTGATGTGATAGGCTTAATAGAAATTTAAACATGCACGGCCTGATGTGATAGGCCAGAATGCAAGAAATTAAAATGCAGTGCCTGATGTGATAGGCTGGAGAGAAATTTAAACATGAAAGGCCTGATGTGATAGGCCAGAATGCAGGAAATTAAAATGCAGTGCCTGATGTGATAGGCTGGACAGAAATTTAAACATGCGGGGCCTTATGTGATAGGCCAGAATGCATGAAATTAAAATGCAGTGTCTGATGTGATAGGCTGGACAGAAATTTAAACATGAAGGGCCTGATGTGATAGGCCAGAATGCAGAAAATTAAAATGCAGTGCATGATGTGATAGGCTGGACAAAAATTTAAACATGAAGGGCCTGATGTGATAGGCCAGAATACAGGAAATTAAAATGCAGTACCTGATGTGATAGGCTTAATAGAAATTTAAACATGCAGGGCCTGATGTGATAGGCCAGAATGCAAGAAATTAAAATGCAGTGCCTGATGTGATAGGCTGGAGAGAAATTTAAACATGAAAGGCCTGATGTGATAGGCCAGAATGCAGGAAATTAAAATGCAGTGCCTGATGTGATAGGCTGAACAGAAATTTAAACATGAAGGGCCAGATGTGATAGGCTAGAATGCAGGAAATTAAAATACAGTCCCTGATGTGATTGGGTGAATAGAAATTTAAACATGAGGGGCCTGATGTGATAGGCTGAATAGAAATTTAAACATGTGGGGCCTGATGTGATAGGCCAGAATGCAGAAAATAAAATGCAGCGCCTGATATGATAGGCTGAACAAAAATTTAAACATGAGGGGCCTGGTGTGATAGGCTAGAATGCACAAAATAAAATGCAGCGCCTGAGGTGATAGGCTGAACAGAATTTTAAACATGCAGCGCCTGATGAGATAGGCTAAACAGAAATTTAAACATGAGGGGCCTGATGTGATAGGCTAGGCAGAAATTTAAACATGCTTGATGTCCTGTTGTTGACAGGAAAATGCAAATGAGGTCTCGCTGTTGCTGGGAAGAATGTAAATGAAATCCTGCTGTTGCCAGGATGAATGCAAGCCTGTTAAGACAGGCGGACAAAATTTAAACATGCTTGATGTCCTATTGTTGACAGGAAAATGCAAATGAGGTCCCGCTGTTGCCGGGAAGAATGCAAATGAAATCCTGCTGTTACCAGGATAAAAGCAAATGAAATCTTGCTTGACAGGATGTGTGTAGAAATTTAAACATGAAATCCTGCTTGACAGGATAGATGCAAATGAAATCCTGCTTGACAAGATGTGTGCAGAAATTTAAACATGAAATCCTGCTTGACAGGACAGATGCAAATGAAATCCTGCTTGACAGGATGTGTACAGAAATTTAAACATGAAATCCTGCTTAACAGGATGTATGCGGAAATTTAAACATGAAATCCTGCTTGACAGGGTAAATGCAAATGAAATCCTGCTTGACAGGATGTATGCGGAAACTTAAACATGAAATCCTGCTTGGCAGGATAAATGCAAATGAAATCCTGCTTGACAGGATGTATGCGAAAATTTAAACATGAAATCCTGCTTAACAGGATAAATGCAAATGAAATCCTGCTTGACAAGATGTATGCAAAAATTTAAACATGAAATCCTGCTTGACAGGATAAATGCAAAATGACCTGTTAAGACAGGTGAAATGTAGAAAAAGTGTTGTTGATGACAGGAAAGATGCAAGCCTTCTACACAAGAAAAGGAAAATGAAAATGACCTGTTAAGACAGGGAAAAATGTAAAAGTCCTATTGTTGACAGGATGGAGGAAAAACGCCTGTTAAGATAGGCACACCAGAATGGTGAAAACCTGTTAAGACAGGAAAAGCAAAATGAAAAGGACTTGTGAAGACAGGAAAGAAGCAAGCCTTGTTAAGGCAGGAAAAGTAAATGACGAAAATTATCCTGTTAAGACAGAATAAATGTAGATGGACTCCTGTTGTTGAAAGGAGAAATGTAAACTTGTTAAGACAAGAAAAGTAAAGTGAAGGGAACCTGTTAAGACAGGTAAGATGCAAAAAAGCCCTGTTGATAACAGGAAAGATGCAAGCCTGCTAGACAGGCAAAGTAAATGAAAATGACCAATTGAGGCAGGTAAAATATAGATGGAATCCTGTTAAGACAGGCAATGAAATGAGGAGAGAAACCTATTATGACAGGTAATGAAGAAAAATCCTATTGCTAACAGGAAGGAAACAAGATACCCGTTAAAACAGGAAGAAGAACGATGAACAACTGTTTAAGACAGGCAAAGGAAAGTGCAAAATGACCTGTTTAGGACAGGTAAAATGTAAAGGTCCTCTTGTTGACAGGATGAAATCAAGATGCTTGTTAAGACAGGCACAACAGAAATGGCATGTTAAGACAGGCGTAGCAGAGATAGCCTGTTAAGACAGGCAAGGCAAGAATGATCATACTTATGAAGATAAGTCATGTGAAAACAAAAAGAAGATTGACCTGTGAAGACAGGCAAAGGAAAAACATCCTGTTAAGACAGGCAAAAAGCAGAAGTGGCATGTTAAGACAAGCAAAAGTAGAAGCGACCTGTTAAGGCAGGCACGAGAATGAAATCTGTTGGTGCAGGAAATGCAAAGGTGGAATGATGGTTGACCTGTTAAGACAGGTAAAGGAAAGACAGCTTGTTAAGACAAGCGACAAAGCTGGTTTGTCATGCCAGACAAAAAGCGTGGAATGACCTGTTAGGATAGGTATGGAAAAGAGAGGCTTGTCAAGACAAAAATACGAGTACAGAAAAAGAGATGTCTTACCGAGATAGAATAACCTGTGAAGACAGGTATGGCAACATGAAAGTAATGGCCTGTTAGTGCAAGTAAAAGAATGACCCATTGAGACAGATGTGGGAAGTAATATGATGTGCCTTAGGAATGCACAAGAGTGGAATATGGACTTCTTCGTCAACTGCCTCGGAAAATATTATTTTGAAATTATTTATTACTTATTCTTCCTTGAACTTGAGGGTTTTTTAAGCACTTGATAATTATTCTCTTGAAGAAAATTGGGCAAACATTTTGCCCTAGTTTAGAAAATTCTTGATAATTGAGGGGTGTCTTGATTTGAAACGACTTTGGGCAAACATCTTGCCCTAACTTGATTTTTGATTTGGAATTTGAGGATGACCTCAAATTTGATTTTTGTGTGGGCAAGCATTTGCCCAAGTTTGAGCATGACTCAAAATTTGAGGATGCCCTCAAATTGAATTTTTGTGGGCAAGCATTTGCCCCAGTTTGAGCTTGACTAAGAATTTGAGGATGACCTCAAATTGGACTTTTTGTAGGCAAGCGTTTGCCCCAGTTTGAGCTTGACTCAAAATTTGAGGATGACCTCAAATTGAATTTTTGTAGGCAAGCGTTTGCCCCAGTTTGAGCTTGACTTAGGATTTGAGGATGACCTCAAATTGAATTTTTGTAGGCAAGCATTTACCCCAGCTTTGATTTTGATACGAGAAATTTTCCCTGGTTTTACTTAGTATTGACAATAGATTATGAGATGCCCGATGCTTATCATGATGTTTGAATGAATTCAGAGGGATGTGATGCTTTAACTTGATTATTGCTTCTTAATGCTCGACATAATTATTTAATAGATGCTATGGAATGAATGCATGCCATGAGATGGTGAAAAACTTTTTATTTCTCTTGATTTTATTTTTTATTTTTTCGATAGGTTCTTTCTCGACAACCTTATAGTTGGTGTGAAAGGAACCAAAAATCAGGATGAGCTGGACTGACTCAATCTCTTGGCTTCTTGGTCAACTTTGTTACCTTCTTTCCAGGATCTTTGAGACCCATCAATAGTCAGCATTATTGGATGAGACACAATCCTTTTGTCTTGACAGCATTATGGCTGGTAAAAGGATGACCTTTTGGGAAATAGTCATGTCGTGTTGTGATGGTTGAGGACTCATCCGATTTGTCATGACCTTTCGAAATTTATCTTTTTATTTTTACATTTTTCACATTCCTTTTTGGCCTGTGTACCTTTGAGGTATGCAAAGTGATCTTGGATAATTAATGGAAGGAAATGCAGAATTTTGCAAATGATGTTTAAGGTAGTATATTTGAAAGGAAAGGGCGAAGGATGTTGGTTTGATTGCCCAAATGGCACCTTTTGGTGAAAAATGCCAATGCTGCTTTTCATAATCTTGATTGTCAAATTAACCAAACTTAAGAAGTGGCAAACATTTTGCCCCAGTTTTGGAAAGTATGAGATGCAGAAATGTCAGATTGTACTGGGATTCTTGGTTGACCTTAACTTTTTCCTAGGTTGTTCTTTTGATTTTTCAACCCAGCAGGTCTTTCTTTTGTCCTAACTTTTGCTGAGGCCGCCCTTGCGGGTTTTCGACCTAGCGGGCTCTTGATTGTATGCCCTAACTTTTGCCTAAGCCCCCCTTTGAGGGTTTTCGACCTAGCGGGCCTTTGTTTGTGTGCCCTAACTTTTTCCTAGGCCGTCTTCGAGGTTTCTCGACCTAGCGGGCCTTTTGTGCCCTAACTTTTTCCTAGGCCGCCTTTGCAGGTTTTCAACCTAGCGGGCTCTTGATTGTATGCCCCAACTTTTGCCTAAGCCGTCCTTTGAGGGTTTTCGACCTAGCGGGCCTTTTGTGCCCTAACTTTTGCCTAGGCTGCCTTTGCAAGTTTTCGACCTAGCGGGCTCTTGATTGTATGCCCCAACTTTTGCCTAAGCCGTCCTTTGAGGGTTTTCGACCTAGTGGGCCTTTGTTTGTGTGCCCTAACTTTTGTCTAGGTCGTCTTCGAGGGTTCTCGACCTAGCAGGCCTTTTGTTCCCTAACTTTTGCCTAGGCCGCCTTTGCAGGTTTTCGACCTAGCGGGCTCTTGATTGTATGCCCTAACTTTTGCCTAAGCCGCCCTTTGAGGGTTTTCGACCTAGCGGGCCTTTGTTTGTGTGCCCTAACTTTTGCCTAGGCCGTCTTCGAGGATTCTCGACCTAGCGGGCCCTCATTTTGATCCTAATTTTGCCTGAATTGTTTTTGGAATTTTAATCTAGCAAGACCTCTTCTGATCATGACTTCATCGATTTATTTTTTGAATTTTAACCCTATTTTTGCCTGGATTATTTTGTCTTTTAATCCGGCGGGTTTCTATTCTTCTTGAATTTTGGATTTGAACCTTGACTTTGCCTGGACCATTTTGATTCTCAATTCAGCAGATCTATTTGGCATCCCTATGTTTTGCCTGGATTTGAACTTCCGATCCAACGGGATATTTGTTACTCCTGTTAGAAATGTTCCTTGAATGGGGATTTAAAATCTCTAGTTGGATTTTGATTATTCTCCTTCCTCATTTAATTTTTCTCCTTGAGTTTGATTAATCAGACGTTCAAAATTATTTATTACAGCATTGGCATTGTCACCAACAGGTATTGATTGTTTAGGTGTAGGATAAGAAGCGGGTTGAATGATGAAAAGAAATGGAAACTTTCAAAAGTAAAGTTGACATGGTAAGGTACATGCTCAAGCAACATGAAAAATGTAATTTTATATTTCTCATTGAGATTTATTTACAAAAGATTGATTTTGAAAAGTATGAAAAATCTTGGATGATTTCCTCGGTATATCAGCTTATACAAGGAAACTCATTGTGTTGCTCCTATTTCTCAGCTAGTTGATGAGCTCTCATGACTCGGCAATGGATTGTTCTCAGTGTTAGGAGCAAGCTTCCCAAAATCCACCCATTTTGCATCAATCAAGTTTTGTACTTTACGCTTCAGTGCTAGGCAATCCTCTGTGGAATGACCAATTAACCGTGCATGGTAATCGCATCTAGTGTTTGCATCATACCATTTAGGATATGGTGGTTCTTGAGGCTTTAGTGGATAAGGAGCGACTAGCGAGTTTTGAATTAAGCGGGGTAGCAGCTCAGTGTAGGAGATCAGAATAGGGTCGAATTGGATAGGTTTCTTCTCTTTTTTTCAGGCTTTGATTAGGGTTTTGGCTCGTGGCTTGTGTTTGTATCGTGTATGGTGTTGGTGGTCGTACTTGCATTGGATAGTTGTAAGTAGGATGGTAGGGTGTTTGGTAAGTGGTGGCGATATAAGGATATGGTGTATTGGGTGTGTATGGTGGTGGTTGGTAACTGGCTGGACCATAATGTGTTACCTGTGGAGTGTATTGGCCTTGACCAGAAGCCACATTGTAAGCTTCCCCTGCCTTCTTCCTCCCCAATCCGATGGAAGCGTTGACTGCCCCTGTAAGCTTATGTGCAATCTTTCCACAACGCATGCCACCTTCGATCCTTTCTCCAATGATGATGACATCAGAGAAGCTAGCAGTCATACTACCGATCATCTTGTCATAGAAAGGATCTTGGAGTGTGTCGATGAACATACTGACCAGCTCTTTCTCAGACAAGGGAGGTTGTAATTGAGCAGCCAACTCCCTCCATCGTTGGGCGTATTGCTTGAAGGTCTCCTCTCCCTTCTTGGCCATATTCTGGAGCTGAGTTCTGCTAGGAGCCATCTCCAAGTTATACTTGTACTGCTTCAGATAGGCATCAGCTAGGTCCCTCCATGAACGGATATGTGTCCGTTCTAGCTGAGTGTACACATTCGCAGCTGCCCCGGTCAGACTGTCTTGGAAGAAATGGATGAGCAGGTTGTCATCATGAGCACAGACGGCCATTCTCCTACAATACATGGTCAAATGGTTCCTCGGACAACCAGTTCCTTGATATTTCTCGAATTCAAGAACCTTGAACTTCGGAGGGATAACCACATCTGGGACTAGACATAGATCAAATGCGTCTTTGATATCATAAGCACTTCCTTCGATTGCCCGGATTCTTTCTTCCAAGATTTTCCATTTTTCAGCATTTTCGTTAGAAGGATCACTTGGATACTCTCATGGCCTATTATGAGGATGGGAAGGTATGTATATTGGATGAAGTCCTTGGGTGAACATAGGATTCGTCCCCCGAGTGTTTATTTGGTGAGCTTGGACAGGTTGTTGTGTGGTGTTTGGAGTAATATGAGGGATTCCTGTAGGGTTTGAAGGTAGGTTTTGTGTTTGGGTTTGTGTTTGGCCGAATGGGGGTGCATGCCCATGAGGGAACCCATAGTGGACCCACTCAGTTTGTGAAGGCATGGTCGATGGTAAAGGGTTTGGTGGATTATAGCCAGGAGAATATGATGGGCCAACTGGTTCCTTTGGAGAGGACACCCTTATATCCTTCTGTTTTGACGATTGGATAACCTCCATCAGTTTGGCCATTTGATCTTTCAGAGTTTTCACCTCATTTCTCAACTCTTCATTTTGCCTTTCCAACTCATCCATGATCTTTGATTGGGAACAAGTCTTATAAGGATGCTGAGAAAACTATCTTTCTTTAATTTTTATTTTTCTGTGAAATTTGAAATTAGTTTTGATAAGCTGATGATTGCATGAATATCAATGTTTCAATGAGTATGAAATGAAAAAGATATGAGATAGTTTTTCAAAATTTTTCTTTTTTCGATGATAAATTTATTCAATGAATGTAATGTTTTGAAATGCATAAATAATTTATAGATTTAAAAGTTGACCATCTTTTGGAATGATCAAATGCTCTCTTCAATATTTGGGTTTACTCTTTTCCAACAAAAATTGATTTCTTGATTTCTTGATTTTTTGATTTTTTTGATTTTATTTTTTATTTGGAAATTGTTTTCTAGGTATGAAGGAAGTTGTCTTTCTTCAATTTTTTTGTTAAATTAATTATTAGAAGAATGTCAGTGAAACATCATGAGTGATAAAAACATTAATGAGTGTTAATATAAAGAAGGTATGAGATGACCTTTAACGATAAAATCATTTGATGAATGAATGTATGTTGGAATGCACAAATAATTAGATATTTGAAAGTTGATCATTTTGAATAATTTGTTGTTTTATTTATTCTGGCTTCTTCAAATTTTTGTTTTTTTTTCTTCTTTGGATTTTTTCAAAATTTTCTCCCTCTTTGAATGAGAAATTGTTTTGTTAGATTTTCAAATTTTCATTTTAAACTATTAATTTCAGAAATTTTTTTTTATTTTTTATTATAGTTTTAATTTTCTAATTCTTTCTTCTTATTTTTTTTTAAATTTTCTGATTTTATTTGTCAAATCTATTTTTTCCTTCCTATTTAGTTTCTAATTTTCTTTTGATTTTTTTGATTTTTTTAATTTTAAATCTTCATATTTTTATGGTTGTTCAAAATAAATATGTCTTTTTTGATGTTTTGAGTGAGGTGATGTGTGACATAGGCTTAAGGTTGTCTGATGTATGCATCTCACACAAGGTGGATTGTAATCCTAAAGGTTATGAAGGTCACTAGAGCCAAGTTCTAATTCTTGGTACTTGCTACAACCATAGAGAACGCTACTGATTGTAGGGCACCAAGAAAATACGCACTCTAGCTGGGGTTTTTGTGATAGTCAAACGGGACGTGCATCCCAAGTGACACCACTTGACCCCTTTAGCCCTAGGTTTCGCTCAGACCCGGGTGTAGGGCCTCACTCATGTTATGCATGTAGGACTACAATGTGTGGAATAACCTGCAATTTAAACACAATAGATACATATATATGTCTTCTACCCTAGGGTGAGAAACATAAAAACTTGAATTATCATGAATATAAGAAATAAATAACAACATGTGAATAAATAGAAAAGGGATCATTTATACACTCAATTTGAAACAGGGCTTGACTCTCTAAAGTCCCCAGTGGAGTCGCCATCTATCATAACCGTAATTAGGACGAGACGACGAGCTCGCTAAATTTTGAAAAGAATTTAATGGATTGTGGAGTCGCCACCAAATTTTATTTTAAGGGAAAACATTTGGAAAAACCCTAACTTGAGGAAGAAATCTAGGTTCGAGAGTCGGTTACGAGTAAGGAAGGTATTAGGCACCTTACTCGCCTGTTCCAAAGAACAGTAACCTTAAATTGAGTGTGTGATATTTTGAAAACTGTTTGATCCCTTAACATAGAATAGAAAATAAATAGGTTTATAGAAAATAGCCTGACAGGACTTGATCCTGCTCCTACGTATTCCCTGGTGCAATGGGAAACTCAAGGCTACGTAGTTCTGGTTAAGAGACTTGATCTCTTGGAGATTAGGAAATGAACGAAGGATTAGCGTCCTTGCAAAATTCAAACCGTCGTAAGCCGTGTTTGAATTTGCACGAATTAGAACACGTAACAGTAGAGAACGCTACTTGCCCGTATTAGAATCTGTTGCACAATATGAGGAAAATTAAAAAAAACAGACGTTTTTGGAAGAAGGAAGAATTTTAGAAAAACAGACGTGCTTGCATAATCCAAATCGTCGTAAGCCGTATTTGAATTAGCACGGATTAAAACACGTAATAGTAGAGAACGCTACTTGCCCGTATTAGAACCCGTTTGCACAATCTGGGAAAAATTAAAAACAGACGTTTTTGAGAAAGGAAGATTTTTAGAAAAACAGATGTGCTTGCATAATCCAAATCGTCGTAAGCCGTATTTGAATTAGCATGGATTAAAACACGTAACAGTAGAGAATGCTACTTGCCCGTATTAGAACCCGTTTGCACAATCTGGTGAAAATTGACAATAGACGTTTTTGAAAAAAGGAAGATTTTTAGAAAAAATATACGTGCTTGCATAATGCAAATCGTCATAAGCCGTATTTGAATTAGCACGGATTAAAACACGTAACAATATAGAACGTTATTTGCCCGTATTAGAATCCGTTTGCATAATCTGGGGAAAATTGAAGACAGACATTTTTGAAAAAGGAATATTTTTAGAAACAACAGACGTGCTTGCATAATTCAAATCGTCGTAAGCCATATTTGAATTAGCACGGATTAAAACACGTAACAGTAGAGAACGCTACTTGCCCGTATTAGAACCCGTTTGCACAATCTGGGAAAAATTGAAAACAGATGTTTTTGAAAAAGGAATATTTTTAGAAAAACAGACGTGCTTGCATAATCCAAATCGTCATAAGCCGTATTTGAATTAGCGCGGATTAGAACACGTAACAGTAGAGAACGCTACTTGCCCGTATTAGAACCCGTTTGCACAATCTGAGGAAAATTTAAAATAGACGTTTTTTGAAAAAAAAAAAGGGGAAGAGTTTTGAAAAATAGATGTGCTTGCATAATCCAAATCGTCGTAAGCCGTATTTGAATTAGCACAGATTAGAACACGTAACGTAACAGTAGAGAACGCTACTTGGTCGCATTAGAATCTGTTGCACAATCTGAGAAGAAATTGAAAATAGAGATGAAGATGAACTCGAAAATTCGAGGAGAACCAAGAAAATTAAGCGGAATAAAAGCTAGATCTAACCTCCATTGATGTTCCTTATTCAATTATCTCCAATCCAGCTTAGGTCATAAGGTTCAAAGGTAAGAATTAAGTGTTTTTTTATTTGATTCAAGCATACACTTAACTCTTTAGGCTTAATGACTTAATTATGCATGACTTAAGCTAGACTTAGCAGATAGGATGCATGCAAATGGTCATGCACTCTTAGGAATTTTTTCCAAAGGAGGATATACAAAAACGAAAAAAAATAAGAAAGAAATACATATAGAAGGATCCACACATGAAAAATAATACCTAAACAAGGTTAAAAGAACAAGATCTACAAAAGAACTTCAAAGACACAAGATATTTTGGCGCCAAAATTTGAATTCAAATCTTAGAATTTTTCAAAAATATTTTTCCAGAGATATAAAAATTAAAACTGATCAATTGAAATATATGAATTATAGGAATCAAACAAAAAAGGTTTGACAAAAATCATACCAGAAATGAGCAAGTTATGCACAAATCAAACAAGATAGGTTCATTTTCGCACCAAGACAAACATACCTCAGTAATTCGGCCATAAAAACTTCATTTTATATCCAAATTAGACAAATAATAACATTCCAGAAACTAGAGAGAAAGAAAAAGAGAACACAGTAAAAAGCACCAAAATCTGAGATCGTTTGACCGATCAAAAATGAAAACGAAAAACAGAGACGAAGGTTAACTCGAAAATTTGGCGCCAAAATTTGAATGCAAATCTCAGAATTTTTAGAAATATTTTTTGGTAGATCTGAAAAATTAAAACCAAAAACATGAAAGATATAGGGTATATAAATCAAACAAAACAAATTTGACAAAAAACAGACCAGAAATGAGCAAGGTATACACAAATCAAACAAGCTAAGTTCATTTGCGCATCAAGACGAACATTCTTCAGTAATCAGGTCATAGAGACTTCATTTTAGATCCAAATTAGACAAATAATATCATTACAGAAACTAGAGAGAAAGAAAAAGAGAACGAAACAAAAATCACTGAAGTCGGAGATCATTTGATCGATCAAAAATAAAAATGAAAACAGAGGTGAAGATGAACTCATAAATCCAAGAAGACGCAGGAAAATTAAACGAAATTGAAGCAAGATCTAACCTCCATTGATGTTCTTGAATGCATCTTGAAAGGTGATGAATAGATGGTTCCATGGAGGTCAAGGAGGTGCTCAATTGGATGTAGAATTCAAGAGTCTCTTTGGTGCTCCTCTTAGAAAAAAAAACTAAAAACCTCCCTTCAATGACTCAAAGTGCTCCTCTCTCTCCCTCCTTAGAAATTCTGAAAAATTTTAGAAAATGAAGAATCCCCCTTGAACTAAATGAAAGTCCCTATTTATAGAAAAGGGAAAAAAATTTTAGAAGTGAAGAAGCTTCCCCTTTTGTATTCTAATTTTTCTTTTTTTTTCTTTCATTTTCTTTTTTCTTTTTTCTTTTTTCTTTTTTCTTTTTTCTCGAACTAATTCTTAACCATCATTAACTAATCCAACCAACTTTCTAACTCAATTCTTAACTAAAAATTTATTTTTGTTTCATTTTTTTTCTCTAACTAATTCCTAACCATCATTAACTAATCCAGCTAAATTCTTAACTAAAAAATTATTTTTCTTTCATTTTTCTTTTTTATTTTTTATTTTTTCTCTAACTAATTCTTAACCATCATTAACTAATCCAACTAACTTTCTAACTAAATTCTTAACTAAAAAATTATTTTTCTTTCTTTTTCTATTTTTCTTTGTTATTTTTTATTTTTGACTAAAAAACAAAATAATTTATTTTGGATTTTAAATTTATCCTCGGACATAATTCAGTGTTCACAACCCATAAACTAAAATATTGAGACAAAAAATGTAATTAATCCATAATAAATATGACACATAGATGTTCTTATGGAAATATATTTTACATGAAACATAATATTCTTTATATTCTTATATTTTGAATTTGATATATTTATTTCCATATTTCACTCATATACCGTTCCAGTAGAAACTCCACAAAAATTTTAGATAAAAAATAATAATGTCAGGATTTTGAATAGAAAAATATATGAAGGATTAAATTTATTAAATTTTAAAAATATAAAAACTTCAATACAACTGGTTAAACTTAAATATAAAACCCGCTAGATAGAACCAAAGCCAGCTAGTTTGTTTTAACAACCCAAAGCCTCTGCTTCCAAAATTTTTACATTTTTTTGTATGTTTATATTATGTGTGGGCTTAGGAAGAAGATACCCTACAAATTTGTTTTTAGTTTGTTTGATTGGTAGTATTTATTATATGGAAAAAGCAAACAAATATATATAAATAATTTAAATGGTAAGGTTAAAGTTTTTATATAAAAATATATTTTAATAATAATTTTTAAATTTTAAAATATATAAAATTAATTTTTATTAATATTATTTATATCAAAAATTAATTAAAATTATCTAACAAATAATGAATCTAATATATTATTATAAATTCAAATAACATTATAATTTATATAACATACACAATAAAAAAAGATTTTTTTAATTTTTTATTTAAAATTAAAAATTAAAATTTTTAAATATATTATATAAATATATTAATATAATATATTAAAATAAATATAATAAATATAAATTATATATATATAAAGATAAATAAATTTTTAAATAAATTAAAAAATTTTATAAATTCTAAACTTGATTTTTTTATCTAAAATTTTTTTTTTAACAAATTTAAATCTATCTATATATTAAAATTATTAAATTAAGTTAAACTTTAAACAAATTAATCATAGATTTTTATTAAATGATTTGTTTTATTTTCATTTCGGTATAAATTACTTAAAGATAATATGGTTTAATATATTTATTTTATATATATTAATGAAACTTAACATTTTTTATTATTATAATATTTATATCTTTAAAGATCTTTTAAAATTATAATTTTTAGATTAGCATTAGTGTATTTTTAAATTACATTAATATAATAAAAAAAATTTCAAGTGAATCATAATTTTTTCAAGACATATAATATTAAAAATTAACTTGATGGATAATATTAAAATTATATTTATTCAATTTGTTTATAAAAAAAGGTTAAATTATGTAATACATTTAATTTAAAATATTGATACAATTTTATAATAATTTATTTTCTATTTTGAAAATTAAATTTTATATTAAAAGTTGACAACAAAATTTAACAATTTAAATTAATTAAACTAATTTAAATTCACAATATATTTTAGTTTTTTATAAATTTAACTGGTTGTCAAGTATATTTTTTATTAGTACATTTAATTTTTTTTAAAATTTAACTTAATATTAAGAAATTCAAAACTACATGACACATCATATTTTTATATAAAAAATATTATCAACTAATTAAAACTTATGATATATATATATATATATTAATTTGGTATATAATATTAAAAATTTCAAAATTTAAAAAAGAATATTTAATGCAGTTTTGGAAAAAATTTTATTATGTAACATAATTAATTTAAATATTGATATAATTTTATAATAATTTATTATTTTAATAATTAAATTTTATGTTAAAAATAGATAGTCGTATTTAATAATTTAAGTTAATATGAAATAATTTGGATTTATAATATAGTTTATTTTTTGTAAATTTAAATTAATAAAAAATATATTTTTATTAATGTACTAAATATATTTAAATTAATTACTTGACGTCAGAAAAAACATAATAATTTTATGTATAAAAAATTGTTATCCACTAATTGAGACGTATAATATATATAAATTAAATTGATTAATAATATTAAAAAATTTAAAAGCCCTAATATTTATTTTACTTTGTTTTAAATAAAAAAATAATTAAGTTATGTGATATAGTTAATTTAATAAATTGATATATTTTCCCATAATTCATTTTGATTGTTTTATAGTTAAATTTTATATTAAAATTAAAAAATAAATTTTAATATTGGTATATTTGACCATAATTCATTTTGATTGTTTTATAGTTAAATTTTATATCAAAATTAATAATAATTTTAGTAATTTAAATCAATATAAATTAATTTATATTTATAGTACAGTTTAATTTGTTTATAAATATAATGTCAAATATATTTTTATTGATGCATTTGAATTTGTTTAACCTCTAATTCAATATCAAATAATTTAAAATTAGTCGAATACAGAAAATACACCATTTGCTTTATATAAAAAAATTACTATCAACTAATTGAGATTTATGATATATAATTTAAAAAATTTAAAAGTTTAAAAATTTATTTATTTTTATTTAAAATAAAAAATTTTAAATTATGCAATTTTGTAATTCATTTTAATTGTTTTAGTAGTTAATTTTATATTAAAAATTGATAGTAAAATTTAAAATTTCAGTTAATCTGAACTAGTTTGGATTTATAATATAATTTAATTTTTATAAATTTAACTTAATGTCAAATATATTTATATTAATGAACTTAAATTAAATTAACTATCATTTAACTTAATATCAAATAATTTGAAATTAGTGAAATTCAGAAAATGCATCATATTTTTATATTAAAAAAATTACTTTTAAGTAATTAAGATTTATGATATGTATTCTGTTCAAAACAAAAAAAAAGTTTAAATTATACAATATAGCTAATTTAAAATATTAATATAATTTTATAATAATTTATTTTTATTATTTTAATAGTTATATTTTCTATTAAAAATTAACATAAAAATTTAATAATTTAAGTTAATGTGAATTAAATTAGATTTATAATACAATATAATTTTTTTATAAATTTAATTTAATATCAAATATATTTTTATTAATGTACTTAAATTTTTTTATCATTTAACCCAATATCATGTAATTTAAAATTACTGGACTTCAAAAACTGTATCATATTTTTATATTAAAAAACCTAGTGCCAACTAATAAAATTTATGATATATATATATATAATTTAATTCAGAAAATATCAGATTTTATTGTTCTCATAAAAGAATGATTTTCAATTCTTAAGAGTAAATACTTGTGTGTCGATTGTATTGTATTCAATGCAGCAGTTTAATTCTTCATAATTTTCTTTCTTTTATACCAGAAAAAGGAACGTAGGGAACTAAAGCAAAGCATTGAAACCAAGAAGAGGCAATACCATAATATGGATCTTCAAAGTTCTATGACTCAAGAGGTAAAAATCTTGATTGATTAAGCGGTCACTATAAGGGTTAGCTACTAGTAAGCTTATGACCATGTAGTTTTTTCTTGTATGTTTCTAGTAACAAAAACTATCCATGCCAATAAGGCTTGTATTGAGTCAAGGAATGTAGTATTTAGTTTGAAGATTTTGGTTCTTGATTCGGACTATCCATTATATACATCTCTTATGTAATTAAGCCATATAAACATGATACGTACATGTACTTTTGGAAATATATTTTGCCATGCATTATACATAATATTTTTTATATTCTTATATCTTGATTTTGATAATTTTTTTTTTATATTTCACCCATGCATATATCAAATCAAGTAGAAGCTCCACAAAATTTTAAATAAAAAAAAATAGGATTTTGAATAGGAAAAAATGATAAAGGATCAGATTTATTAAATTTAAAAAGTATAAAAACTTAAATACAACGGGTAAACTTAGACTCGTTAGATAGAACCCAAAAGCATGTCGACGAAGGTTGAATAGTTTTAACCACTTCCAAAGTTTTTTATTCTTTTGTTTTTATTATGTATGGACTTTGGAAGAAGATACCTTACAAATCTGTTTAGTTTATTTTATTGAGCTTTTTACACCTTTCATTTTTACTTATTGTACTAAGTCTACGGAAAATGATGAATCTATTCTGGTTGTTTTTCATTTTAAAATTTCATTAGTAATACATTCCGAAATTTTAATTTTAGAATATAAAAAATATATTTTAAAATTTTACTTTTAATTTTTTTTACATTTTAAAATACATTTTATATTTTAAAATAATTTTTTAACATACATTTTAAAACTAAAATTCTATTTTTTATATTCCAGAAAAATGTTAAGTTCCGGTGGAGATTTCTATAAATTGAGAAAATTAAATTGAGATGCCAATTACTGTAACTTCAGGGAAGGTGTGAAAAGTAATAGATGGTTTTATTACAGGGAAAGTAAACAAAGTAATATCCTTTGGTTGATATTATTACAGGGGAAAGTATCCTTTGGTTGGTTTTATTACAGGGAAAGTAAACAAATAAGAACAAACAGCCCAAACAATGATACTCATAAACCACGTTTTCCTTTTCTATTTTTTGAGTGGCATGAACAATGTTATTTTATGTAAAACCGGGGAAAAAAAAACAATTTTTTTTTGTGGCAAGCTTTCACATTTATCTATATGGGTGTGGCATGGGCTTCAATCCAAAGTTTGTGGAATAAAAGAAGAAGACAGAGTGAAACACGGAAAGTGGGACATAGTTTGTACTTTTGGATCCACCCACTTCACGTGGAATTCCATTTGGAACGATGAGAGCCAAGAAAATTGTTTATTTTGGGTAGAGTATGAAAAGAAATTTATTTTCTTTTCTTCAAGTTAAGAAGAAAAAGAAAAAGCTTTCATATATGGATATATATGGGGTTAGTATGAGCTTCGATCAAACGCATAGAAACGCAAAAGCGAAAGACTAATTGAGAATAGTGATAGAGATCAAAAGAAATAAGAATGGAAATGGCACAGGTACTGCACATGAATGGAGGTGTTGGGGAAACTAGCTATGCAAACAACTCCTCTATTTTTTCTTTCTCTCTATTCTTCTTTTTAAAAAAGTGAATAACTTCCACTGTGGATGAACGTATCCAAATATATGCACTGTTACGTATATATTGATGTCACCTTGTGTGTTCATATCATATGTAAGACCTGTAACGTGTGTTCTTATAAAAGTATCTTATAAATTGAGTAATTTTAAAGGGATGAAAAAACACAAAACCATTGAGATGGTGCATAACCATACTGCACATGGTTAAACATGCAAATTAAACTGTTTTAAATAAAATTGACACGTATGAAATTGTTGTTTTTATGTGTATTCCTTCCGTACAGTGTTTCAAACCATGGATATATCTTTGTTCTCTTATTTTACAATTTTGTTTGGATAAATTTTTAAATAAATATTTATAGGATAAGAATTAAGAAGATAAAATAAAATAAATTTATTCTAAAAAGTTAAAATTAAGTTATACATTTTAACTTTTACAAAATTGAAGTAAAAGATTATGTTAAGAAAAAGAGTGAAATATACATATAAGTTAATTTTAATGTATAAGAGAAGCTCGATTCGACTAGTGATAAATTTGTATAGTTCAACTGGCATTAGTAGTGTCAGGTGGAAATTAAGTAAAATGATACTAATATATTGTTCTATATTAGTATTGGTGAGAAATTATGAAGACTGTGGAGAAGCTTTATCAAGAGCTTCATCAAACATCTTTATGTCCCTTGACAGCTTCAAAGAGAAGCTTCTAGATGAAATGGAAAGTTCCATTTCTCCATGTTATTTCTCTAGTGTACATTCCTCTTACTGGATTAAGTTCATCATCTAGAATTATTGACCATCCAATCAGATTTTAAAACATTTTAACCAATTAAATATATAAAGAAAAAACTATCTTATGCCTATGGTTTAAATAGCATGGATCCCTCTATTACCTATGCATATTCAGATTGGTGTAATTGGTCCCTCGGATGCTCAAAATAGTCATTACATTATGTAATGGGTTTGGAGTACTTCAAAACTATTCCCACATAATAAATATCTCTACTTTACTGACAAAAAAAAAATATTCTTTTTCTTCCAATTTAATGGATAAAAAATTAAACTATCAAGATTAGATTGGATAGTTCATAATCTTAGGGTTGTTTGTCTTCTTTATTTTTCATGCAATTAACTACTTAAATGTTATGATGAGGAGTATATGTTATACCTTGGCAAGTAATTAATTATGTGTTCCCAAATGTCAAATATAAAATAAAATTATGTGTGCCAATTAAGATAAATCCTCAATTATATTTCTATTCTTCTATTCCCCTTGATAAAATTTTGACTCCTAAATTTTTTGGTAACTTGTATATTTTAATTATAGTGTGAGAGCTGACAAATTGTCAAAGATAATTAATTTCAAATTGACAAGATGTATCCAACAAAAATTGTAAAAACTTTACGTTTTGGAGTAAATTTACTCCATCCGGGTTAGCGGGCCATGTCATATTTTGGAAACGACTTTTGTTTTTTGCACTCCATTTTTTTTACACCTTTTTTTTTGAATTTTTTTATTTCTGTTTTATCTTTTTTATATATATTTTATAAATTAATTTAAAAAATATATTTAGCAGAATTTACTTTTATATTTTGCATATATTTTACAAATTAAAAAAAATTGGAAAGAAGTAAAAAAGGAAAAAAGATGAAAAAAGTAATTCTCTTAGAAAACATTGAGAGTTAAGAGGTTTTGGGCATGAAACTGGGCCATTGACTGATAAAGGCCCAAACTGAGTACAGCTAGTAGAATATGTGAGGGTGGAGGGTTGGGAGATTATTCTCCAAATTTGTTTTTACTGGAACATTATAGCAGTTGTTGGGTTTATCGGATGAAATGATCCAGGCTTTGGGGAGGAACATAGTAGGCTAAAATATTGAGGCCACAAAAAGAAAAGTGATGATGGACCATCATTACTAATTTAGCCCAATTCCCATCTTAATTTCAAGGTTCTCAATCCATTAAAATTTAGAATATATTTTGAAAAAGCTAGAGCAGTAAGGTAGAAGTAATATTAAACAGAAAATTAGTGTTGGACCTTCCAAGTAATTCGGCCTCCGTAACGAACTTAAGTGACAAATTAGTAACTTAAACCTAATGCTATAAATAAAAAAATATATAAAATTAGTTATTTATTTTTTGGACTATAAATGTTGAGTAAAAATATCCAATAAATCAAAATAATTTAAATGAGTTACTGGCATAGAGTAAATTTTTTTTTACATCTATTTAGTTTAAATCATATAATAATATTTAATTTATTTTTCTTTTATATTCAATTTAGTTTAAGCTTATTTTCTATTTTATAATTAATTTGGATCAAATCCAATAAATTTCATTAAAATTAATTTAATATTTTAAATTTTAAATTTTACTCAAAAAATTTCTAGTATAGCATATTTTATAATAAAATATTTAAAAAATTATATAAATTTCCATGGAGTCCTTATTTATCTAAAATCTTGTATATATGTAAGCTTAAAAAATTATTTAAATATTATAATATTTTAAAAATAAAATATTTTAAAATAATTCTTCATTTAAATTTATTTTTATTTTAATCTTTTATTTTAAATTTCATGCAACCAATTTCTAACATTCATATGTAAGCATATTCTACTATGTCATGTTTGAAAAATCGTATATATCTCTTGTAATCTTTATTTATCTAATATCTTGTGTAAATTTAGAAAGTTATTTAAATATTAAAATATTTTAAAAATAAAATATTATTAAAATAATTTTTTATTTAAATTTATTTATATTTTAAAATAGTCATCCATTCTAAATCTTATCCAACAAATTCCTAGCACATATATAGTATACCAATTGTCTAGTATTTAGAAAATCATACAAGTTCTACTGTAACTTTGGTTTGTTCAGGACTTTATGCATATGTGAATTGAGAAAATTAACTAAAATATCTATAAAAAACTTTAAATATCAAAAATTAAAATATTTTTTAATTATAAATTATCTAAATTTTTTTCAAAATTTAATTTCAAACAAATTTCCTTCACATTTAATTTTTCACATGTATTTTGTTAAATTATCAAAAATAAAATTTATTTCTAAGAATATTTTTTTACAAAATTATCTTTCAAAAATTTTTAAACAAGTTTTTTTAAAATATTTTTCAACAAATTTTTTTTAAATTAAAACAAAACAAATTCTTGGCACACATATAGTGTATACCTACATTCTAGTGTTTGGAAAATCATATATGTTCCATTGTAAATATTATTTATCTAGAACCTTGTGTATATGTGAATTAAAAAATTAACTAAAATATATAAAAAATTTAAAAATATCAAAAAATAAAAAAAAAATTCTAATTATAAATTATTTAATTTTTTTTTCAAATTTTAATTTTAAATAAATTTTCTCCACATTTAATTTTTCACACGTGTTTTGCTAAATTATCAAAAATCAAATTTATTCCCAAAAATCATTCTTTTACAAAATTCTCTTTCAAAAATTTTACAACAAGTTTCTTCAAATTATTTTTCAACAAAATTTCCTCAAAATTCAAATCACAAAATTTCTAACACATATATAGCATACCTATCATCTAGTGTTTGAAAATTTGTATAAGTTCTATTATAACTCTTATTTATCTAGGACCTTATGCATATGTGAATTGAGAAAATTAATTAAAAATATAAAAATTTAAAATATCAAAAAATAGAAAAATTTCTAATCAGAAATTATCTATTTTTTTCAAAATTTAATTTTAAACAAATTTTCTCCACATTTAATTTTTCACCTGTTTTCTTAAAATCAAATTTATTTCTAAGAATCATTCTTTTACAAAATTCTCTTTCAAAATTTTTCAACCAAGATTCTTCAAATTATTTTTCAACTAAATTTCTTCAAAAGTTAAATCAAAACTACGTAGGCTTGAGTATTTCATTACACTAGGAAATCCATAAAAGCAATCAAAATTCGCAGAAGCAAAGTCAAGTTCTGTCAAACTATTTTCAACAAACTTATTTATTATTTTTTAAATAAAATTATATACATAATTTATTCTAATTTAAGAGATCAAATATTTTTTAAAATATTAAAAATTAAATACTCAATTTAAGGATACCATTCATTGGAATAGACAAATAGGGAGCTAACACTTTTCTTTTTTATAACTAATTCCTGAATCTAGAACTTATTTCTTGTTAGTATATATTTCCAAATATTTTTCTTTATAATGAAAATTTGGTGACGAATCTACACTTATAAAATCATTTTAAATTTATAAATTTTTCAAATTCATCATCTCATCATTATTTTATTTATGATAGATGGTGATTCCAGTGAAAACTCAAAGAGTTATGCTTTATTCAAAGTTGTGTGTAATCTGTGTTGATCCCTTTATTTTATTTTATTTTATATTATTTATTCCTATTCTATTAATATTTGTTTGTAATTTTATGTTTATAACCTTAGCATGGAAGATTTTTATTTTGTATATTTGTAATTCTCCTGGAGCATTTAAATTCAAAATATTTATATGCCCTCTCTATACCATATTGATGCATGCATATTATGAGTAATACCCTATATCCAGGTCTGAGTGAAGCCTAAGATAGAGGAGTCTAGTGGTATCACTTTGGATACATGTCATGTTTGACTATCATGGAAACCCCAACTAAAGTGTATTTTTTTTGTGATGCCCTACAATTTGTATCATTTCCTACTGTTGTACCAAACATCATAAATTATATCTTGGTTCCAGTGATCTTATATCTTGGAATTATAGACCATCCTTTATGAGATTCATAAGCTAGATAGACCTTAAACCCGAATTATAGGTGACCTGAATTAGGACACCAAGAGAACATACTAACTTTTTCATATTATTTAAAAATACATATAAAAAATTTCAAGTTAATTTGAATTAGAGAAATGATAAGTGAATTAAGGTAAAAAAAATATTTAAAATTAGAAATAACAAAGAAAAGGAAAATAGAGAGATTTTAAAATTAAGAAAAAGAATAAATTAGAAAAATAAAAAAAAATTTAAAGATAATTTTTCATATTAATAAATTAAAAAATTCAATTGATAAAAATTGGAAAAAGATAAGAGAATTTTCTAATTAATAGAACTATATTTCTAATCGGATGGTTAGTAATGAGCTTCTCAATCATTCATAAGGAAATTGAGATAATATTACACAAAGTTTTAAGAAAAATCAAAGTATCATGTCTTTTCATAATTAAATTTATGTTTATGTTCTGTTCCTTACCTTTTTCATTCTTGCGTCTATATTCTCCTTTCTATTTTAAAAACTATTTCAAATAAAATCATTTTTTAGTAAGATCAAAAGTTGAGATTCAAACATTCTTTTAAGGATTGTTTACATAGTTTCTATGAAAGTGATACTAGAGGTCTTAGATATCTCTTTTCTACGTTAACAACTATACTTATCTGCAAGTAAAACTAAGCGCACACATTTTCTCCATAATATCAAGTTATATTCTATTCTTGATAAATTGAATACATGTATTAAATAGAATATAGTTAAAATATAAAATTATAACTATCATAAATTTGCATCATCATGCATCCATAAACTTTAAGAAAATGAATCACTGAACCCAATCTTTAGAAAGGTTACATAGCACTTCTATAAAACTTGATAGGTTTAGAGAGATTAGTTAAAAGGATGAATTCACTAGAAACAACATTTCTCAAAGAACATGTTAGAAAAATGTAAGAATAAAATTTTTTTAAAAATAAAATCACTTAATCCAAATTCCTCTTAATAAAAAACATTAAAACTTCTTAATTCAAAAAAATTTCTTCAAAAAGATGTAATTAGAATGATAGAATTAAAAAATTAAAAGTTTTAGTTACCTAAATGTTAGAATTAGTTAACCTGATAACTTTCCTTTATCTCTCTTTAAATGACTCTTTCAATAATTATTTTTTGATTTTTAAACATTGATTACTATTTATAAATAGTAATCAACATTACATTCAAGATTCTAAAACTATCCACCAACTCTTTTCTTTTCTCATCATTCTCATTGCTTTTATGAAATATTAATTTTAAATATAAAAATTATAAATTATATATTTAAAATAAATATTTTAATTTAAATTTTAAATAATGAACTTTAAATTTGTGTATAACATTTTTTTTATTACATATTTTTAAAATTTTTAAAATTTATAATGCAACAACATTCTCTTTTAACTAAAATTTGTCTTCAACATCAACTAAAATTTTTCTTCAACTTCAACTAGTATTTTCTAAATAAAATTTCCTTTTATTTACAAAAAAAAAAAAATTGATCTTCAAAAGGAATACAAAAATTGTTATAACAATTACAATAATCCAATGAAGTGGATACACAAATTAAATCCCTGATTGTAACCCATTCATAATGATTTTATTATTCATCATAAATATTTAAGAGTTACAAATCATACATATTTTGATTTAGAAAAATTAAAATACAATTGAAATTATTCTTACTAAAATTAAATATAAAAATTATTTAAAAATTTTAAAATATATGTAAATTTATTATTTTCTGCTATTTTTTTATGTTTTTTATTTAAACTAATAGAATCAAATCATCATTTTATTTATTTATTTTCTATAAATTTTATTTTTTAAGGAGTCAAAATTGTATTCATATGCATTCCAACTATCTTTTATATATTATTAAATCTTCCTCTTATTAATAGGTCTTTGTTAGAGTTAAATTATTCTTTTATTTATGATAGATTTTACAAGATGATATTTTGATACATATTATTTCTCAAATCTTATTTTATTGCATTAGGATAAAATTTTGCATTGACCTAGTGTACACAAATTTATAGACTCTATATACAACCAAATGAAAAGACTACCAGGTTTACAAATGTTGGACCATTTAACTTGCTTCACAATTCATATAGTATAAAATTTCATCCATACAAATGTACAATAGTTATTGGAATGTGTGACATATCCATTTGTTTAAAAAGAGGTTAAAGTAATATAAACATAATAAATCAACTTTTTTAAACTTTGGATAGAATCTCATTCACAATATATCTTATACGTTAATTAAATTTTTTTATAAAAATACTTCTAATTATTAAATATAAAGAAAAATTATTAAGTGAAGTTATAATAATTAATTTGATAATGAGATATTAAAATAATTTTTTATTAATATTAAGGATGAACATAGGAATTTTTTATAAATTATTTACATGAATCTATTTTGATGTATATAAAAAAATGATGAAATTTAAATTTAAATTATTTTTTAATTATCCAAACTTTTTTGTATTACATTAATCCTAATATATACAATGGATTTTATATAAAATAAAAAGGATTATAATATTTTTTATAATTAATTATTAATGAGATGTAATTATTATTTTTTAATAAAAATATAATTAATTTTATATATTCAACTTAACTCTTTTTATTTATAAAAATAAGTATTTTTTATGTAATATTCTAATACTAAATAAATATGCGAATAATCAGCAGTAAGAGGTATGCAATATAATTTAAATGTAGTGAGTTTCATAATTAATATATATATATATATATATATATATATATATATATATATATATATATATAACTTAGATGGTTAAGACTTTTTATTTAGAAAACCACTTTATAATCTATGACTTTTTTTTATATCTTCTCATCATAGTATATATTTCATGGAATGGAGTTTTTAATGCTCAAAATATTATTTTTAATTTTATTCCAATCTACTTTACATAATTTTGGTATGTCCAAAAGTTCAAACAACTGTTCATAACATAAGATAGACACATTGAGAATTTGAATTTTTAGGTAAGTAATACTATAAACAAGGTTGGTGGAATCATGTTTCTATTAGAGTCTATAGATTTATTTCCTATACATATTAAAAAATATCATAAGATCTATAGATTTATTTTTTATATATATTAAAAATATCATATAAAACTTTTATTAAGTAAGTATTATTATTTAAGAGGATAATGTCATATCTTTTAATTTTAGATAGCAAAATTTAAATAAATTCAAGTAATAAAATTAAAGAGTCATATATACATTATAGTATGATCCTACATAATTCTTGAGTCTATCATTCACATCCAAATGTTAGTAATAGTAATATACGTAAATTTTTAAAAATAATAATAAAATTCAAGATTCATATAATTTATTTTTAACAAATTGATAAATGTAAGTATACATGGATATAATTATATATATATATATATAATTAGGAAAGAATCGAAATTTAAAAATATCTTTAGAATAACATTTTTATTTTTTATTTTTTATCTGTAAATAGAATTTATTAAAAATTGTGAATGCAAGAGGCATTCTACTCATATACATTCAATGTTTTATCTGAAAGCAGAGAATCAAATTGATGCACCAATTTGAAAAGCTACATTTATTCCTTAACAAGTTTTTACTGTTGCTCCAGCATCAAGCTTTAACTACACTTCTATCAAAGATCACTATGTTGTTCATTTATTTTGATTTTTAGATTGTTTCATTGCGTAGATGTCATATATTCCACAAAACTGTGGTCCATATTACCGTGTGACTATAGGTGGGCCTACCTCTTCTTATGCAAGAATGAATCTAAAACAACTATTTTGGACTAGCGTTGGAGGTGGATAAGAGACCGCCATCCAACTAGCTATCTTTTTCCACAAGGCCCCAACCATATTAAACTGGAGGAAAAGGTGCACATTATCTTCAAGCATATCATTACAGATTGGGCATGTAGTTGGAACCGTGATCTATCATCTTCAAAAATTCAGTCTCGTAGCCAATCTGGTATGATAGAGTCTCTACCTGAACACTTTCACCTTCTTTAGGATTGAACTTCTCCAAAGGTTTTTGTAGTATTTTCGTTCCAGCAAATCAATTTGACCCACTTCAAAGAGCAAATTTTCCAATTATCCATATGCTTTTCATGTTATAGGCTCTACTAGGATCTTGTGACCACACCCACGAGTCTTCATCCAGATGGAAGATATATCCTTTAGTTTAGCTTTTCTAACAATCTTTTAACTCATCATTTTCCCATTCAAACAACATCCTAGGCCAATTAAATGATCAATGTTGGTCCTTCCCTAATATGTAAAACTAAACAATCAGTGCCTTTATGTCTTGATTCAAGTTGTATAACCTAGGAAGTTGCTGATTAATTGGTTTTGTACCACACCACCTATCCTTCCAAAAGTTGGTTCTTAGCTCATTTCTTATCCTATGTCCTATGCCCAAGTGAAACTAGTGTTGACATTGGAGTCATATGAATTTCTTTTTCATATAAAATCTACTAGACATAAATTTCATGCATTCTTTAAATCACTTTTTCATCATAATATAAATATTGTCTGACTCTTATTCATTTTATGTCTTAATCCTAATCATTATTATTCTTTAGTTACCCTCTCATTGACAATTTTATTTAAGGCATAACTAATAATTTAGTCAAACAATATTTTTCACTTATCTACTACTTCACCTTCTGATCTTGGATATGAGTTAATTCTGGATGATCATCATCACCATAAATTTGGAAGACCTACGGCTTCCCCATAGAAAGATTTATTTGAAGCTCTATGACTTCAATATAGAAGGTTATGTACCTTCTAATTACCATAAAAGGACCTATCGCCTTCTAAGTATGCATAAGTCCCAGACTTAGCACAATGGAAGTAATGTTAAGTTTTCACATAAGGTTCTTCTTCAGTGATCTCATGATTTATTAGGTTCCATTTTAAGTCTTCAACATAGGATGCATGCTCAATATTGAATTAAAATTTTATGTACATATAGCACCCAATTCATCCATTTAATATCAAATCATGGAACTATATAGACATACACAAAGTTATCATGTCTTCAGTGAGATCAAATAAGTCATTACATCACTCAAGAGAGCATATAATACATTTACATATTTAAAAATATGCTTAAGCATCACCACGATAAACAGGGCATTAATAGTTACACAAAGGTTTGATTTCTTAGTAAAAATGTTCACTTAAGCATGGTCCTTCAATTTTAGACAGCATGCATATTTCTTCTAAAATTGTCAAGTTGTCCTTATTGCTTGTATTTTGAGAAACCTCTCATGAGAACTTAGTCCACTCATCCTTATAAGTTGCCTCTCAACCTTTTTTTTTCTCAAAGATTTTGTTGATGTTCTTCTTGTGTTTAACTTTATGGTGGCTTAATGACCATTATGCCTCTTAAGTAGACATGAATCTTATTTAACTAATTTTAATCATCCTTGGCCGAATGATCCTTTTATAATTCATCAAAATTTATGTTCATCTAAACCTTATAGCCACTTTTGTTTCTTAAAATTTATTCCTAGGAGAGATAAACACATTAGTTTTTTTCCATTAAAATCTTATCATTCCTAATTGTTCTCCTTTGGCCGAATGTCTTTGTGAGCTTCAAAGATGTTGTTGTTCATATTTCTATGCCCTCATGACCAATATGTTAAAATTAAATCTTATTAAGAATGAATCTTTAGTATTTATCTAATGAACTACTTTACTAATATTCTTACAAGTCTATGTTAAAGTGTTCATGTATTGTCTCCTTAAACTAAGTCCACTTACGCATACTTCTCTTAAATCTCCTTAAACATTCAAACCAACCTAATTTTCCCATTTATTACCTAAGTTTCCAAACCTACATCCCTTAGTCCTAAGGTGTTATAGTTCAATTTTTCTTCCCTTACAATAATTATTTTTCAATTGCAAACTAAATTCTCTAAGTTTTGAATCCAATACAGTTACTTCCAAACCTTTAGGTCTTCCTTTAGCACCTTCTCTTTCTTTTAAATTTGCTTTCTCAGCTTTAGCAATTCAATTCTTGAATTCTGTAGCCAACTATGGTGGTGGTGATGTTTCATGCTTTGCCTTTTTATTCGTTTCCATCATTCTTTCATCTTCTTGCGTTTGTTTAATTTTTAGCAACCTGAGTTGTTTCATGCTTCTAGGTTTGGCTCTTGCAAATAATAGCTTCATGACCAAGTTGATTGCACCTAGTGCACTTAGTATCAGGTCTTCTCTAACATTTGAATGGAGAGTGACCTATCTTGTTGCAATGCTTGCAAGGAGGATATTTTCCCTTTGAGCTTCCCGATTTTCTTGTATTGCTAACAGCACCTTCTCCATTTGCTTGTTTGTTCTTGTGCTTCTTCTTTTTGTTTCTCCCACCAACCTCATGTTTAGCATGCAAGGCTTCCTCGATAAATCTTTGTTCTCTCATAATCCTTCGTTGTTCTTGTGCCTGCAAAGAATTTAACAACTATACCAAGGTGATCTTGGATAGATCCTTGGTATTTTCGAATGTGGTTATGGTAGCCTTAAATCTTTTAGGTACAGTAACTAGAATTTTTTTAACCATACGAGAATCTTTAAATTCACAATCAAACAATCTTACTTTGTTTGCTATGTTCAAAAGTCTTTCAAAGTACTTTTTGATGGTTTTTGACTCCTTCATCTTCTGCAATTCAAAGTTTCTAATAAGATTCAACACTTGCATGCCTTTGATTCGATCATCTCCATCATATTCTGCTTTGAGATAATCCCATATAGTTTTAGCTCACTTTAGAAAACATGATTCGTGTGAAGACTGTTGAGGAAACTGTTACAAAGAGGCACACCTTTGCATTAGATTCTCTAGTTTTTTTGTCCTTATGGTTCTTGATTTGAGCCATTGGAGGATTTTTAGGTAGTGCAAGGACTTTGTAGTCCTCTTCAACACCCCATAGATCCAAAGCACCTAGGTAGGCTTCCATCCATATTGCACAAATTTGATAATTTTCTCCATTGAAGATAGGGGGTGTCATTGTTGAGAAACTTAAGTCTCCTTCCAAACTTGAATTTCTAATGTTAAAGGGTAATGTTTGGTGGCACTCAACTCACTTAAAAAATCTTCATATTTTTCTCTCACAATCCCTTGAAAATAAAACTTTGATACCAATTATTGTTTTCAAAATAGTAAAATATATAAGTAAAAGAAAAAAAAAAAGCAGTGGAGTGAAAGATGGATTTATTTCTTTCATAGCTACATCTACAATATTACAAATAACAAAAGCCATACACACAAAAGCCACGTCAACACTCTCACTCAACTCCTGATAGCAGCGCCAACAACCATCACTGACTTTATTGGGTGACACCCGCAACGTTGTACCCATTGGATTCAGTAGCACCATCCCCTTTGAAGATTCATACACAACGGTAGCAATCATGAGTTTAGAGGTAATTCCCAAAAGGCTAATTTCATCATCTCAGGAAATTGGTTACATCCCTTAGCTAAATTCCACATGCTCGTAATTCTCCCTAATCCCAGTTTAATTTAATATGCCGAGGACAATTAATGTGGGTGTCTAGTTAATGGATTTAATTTAAGACTTGCGTCACATGTGGTTATAAGATTCCAATTATGGTTCATTTCATCTGTAGTGAGGAATTTAGATCGAGGACCCGTTCACCCATCTAATTCGTTTGCTATTAAATTATGAGTCGTGTTAATAAATTCATAGAACGTAGTAATAATTTTAGAAGTCATACCTTCGGCTTTGATTTATTCTTTTTAATATATTAGGAACATCGTTGGTGGTGTAGTTAATTCATCTTTTCTTTTTATTTTGACATGGGAGTTAAATTTATGGATCCCATTTATAAATATTATTTCATCTTGTAAGTATTTCCATAATTTTAGTTGTAATTGATCATTTGTACCATTTTTATATTTATAATTTTTAGATGATATTATTAGTTTACTTTTGTAAATATTTTGTCTTCTGTTGCTTATAATAGTGCGATTAAATTAAGAAATTATAATAAACATTTTAAATAATTAAATAAATTCTAAATTTAATATCATCACCATTCAATTCAGCAATTTGATTCTTAAACTCAGTAGCCAATTTTGGTGATGATGCTTCATGCTTTGCTTTTTTATTTTTTTTTTATCATTCTTTCATTTTCTTGTCTTTTTTTAATTTTTCTACACCTTTTAATAAAAAAATTTAATTTTATTATTTAAGAGTCATACCTTATATACAGGATCACATCACAAGATTACAACTATAACTACCTTAACAAAAGTACACACCTTAGAGATATAGACAATATCAGCTTATGTACATTCTTCACTTCATCCAATTCCTCACCAGTTGTGATATTATCACATTTAGATAGCAAGCTTTAAAGGATTTGTTGTAACACATTTTTTCTGACATCTCTTTCAATTTAAAATATTTGCCACCAATTCTTTTAGAATTTCGTATTCCCTCATGATGCTAAAAGATCACAGTCCAAGACTTGAGAAGAATTCTTAAAAACAAATGTTCTAATGTGTAATAGATTTCTTTTCTTATATGCTTATTTATAATTTTAGCTAAACATATTTTAACTTTTTTCGTTCCATTAATTACTTGTTATATCATTTAATTATTATTTTTAATTTCATATATAATAGCTATAGTCAAGATTTTATTAATTTAAAAAAATATATTAAGAAATAATGCATGTATAGATGACGGTAATTTCTAATTATTTTTAATAAATCAACTTCTAAATCAATAGTGCTCAGTAGAAATATATAATCTCTTAATCATTGTAATCGGTGTTTTAAAAAAAATATAAATAGAAGATGATTAAATAAACAAATATTTTACCAAATATATTAATGTATAAACCTATATTTATTTTGATATATTTTAAAATAAAGGGTTATGATAATTCATTATTATATTAGAGAATAGCAAAATTATTTTGTAAATTTGTTGTTACTGTGAAGTAATTTATCCTGCCACTTATTTTTAAAAAAAAATTAACATTTAAAAATAAATACAATATTTTATGATTAAAGAAACTAATATTAATTATAAAATCTTTTCAATATTCAAAAAATTATATACAATACTTATAATTTAAACAATGATTTTAGAGGCCGAAAATAAATTATATAAAACTATTTGAGGTATGATTTGTGATATAATTTTTATATGTAAAGAATATGGTTTATATTTTATTTATTTGAACAAAGATTATAATAAAAATATTTTATTGTATGAATAAGGATAATGCATGACAATTTCGCAATAACAAATAGCAGTTAAATTTATAATGATTAGTATGCTGAGATATATGATCCAATAATTATTGCATGGTCTAGAATTATGTTTTTTTTATCAGAGAAATAGAGAGAAAAAGAAAATGAGCATAGGATACATACGTTAGATCTACAAAAGAGAAATATAAGCGGTAAATTTTGACTATGATCCATTATTGTGCTCCTTCCTTCACTAAAACTTCCAACTTAAATTCAACTTTATTAGTATCACTAATATATGCGAATTTTACCCCTTTTGTTCCTTGATATGCAATTCCCAGTTCTTTGCCAATAAAATTTGGTTCATTATATAGGACTTGCTCCAATATTTATACTTTAATATATTTTTAACAGTATCTTTTTAATAGCAAAAAAATGATAAATATACCATATTTCAATATTTATATTATAATATATTTTTATTTTTATTATATCATATATCATATTTAATTTTTTTTTATATTTTTTACTCTTATTACCACTCTGTATATCTTAAGCATTTACCTTAGAAGAGTATGTATTTTACAAACTTGATATGAAGCTTTTGAAAGTTTTTTTTTCTCAAATTTACAACTATTCATGTATTCTAACAAATTGGCATTTTTTAAAGTTTGAAGAAAGAAAATTATTGGAGGAGCTTGGAAGTCCATTCAAGAAACATTATAACCAATTTAAAGAGTTTGTAAGATTTTCATATGGACACGTGCATGTTCGTATACTAAAAGAGTGTATCTAGTAAAGATTAAAGAGTGCTTGTTACAAAACTAATGTCAAAACTCATGTGATGTGATGTAAAGATTTATGTTGTGCATAATTTAAAATATTAAAAATTATTGAATAAGTTTTATACCAAGAAAATATAGAAAGTATTATAAATTTTTATATTTAATTTATCACCAAATTATTTTATTTATGATGAAAAAATTTTATATTAAAATTTAAATAAAAAATAATTAAATTTTAGTATTGATCTTTTTATCTTATTTTCTATTATTTATTTTTATTTTATTAATATTTGTTTCTAATTATATGTTTCTAACCCTAGGATGGAAGATTTTTATTTTGTATATATTTGTTATATTTTTCGTGGAGCATTTAAATTTAAAATATTTACATGCCTTCCATATACCATATTAATGCATGCATATCATGTGTGGGATCCTATATCTGGGTTTGAGTGAAGCTTAGGATGGAGGGGTCCAATGGGATCACTTTGTATACATGTTCAATTTGACTATCACCAAAACTCCAACTAAAGTGCATCATTTTTGTGATGTTCTACAATTTGTAGCATTTCCTATTCTTGTGCCAAACATAATGAATTATAACTTGGTTCTAGTGGCCTTATACCTTGGGATTACAAGCCATTCTTTGTGAGATTCATAAGTTAGATAGACCTTAAATCCAAATTATAGGTAACCTGACTAGTACACTAAGAAGACATATTTATTTTTTCATATTATTTATAAATACATGTAAAATTTTAAGTTAATTTGAATTAGGAAAATGATATGAAGTGAATTAAGCTAAAAAAACATTGAATATTAGAAATAACAAAGAGAATGAAAATAAAGAGATTTTAAAATTAAGCAAAAGAATAAAATAGAAAAATGAAGAAAAAATTTTAAGGATAATTTTTACATTAGTAAAATAAAAAATTTAATTGACAAAAATTAGAAAAAGATAAGGTAATTGTCTAATTAACATAACTATATTTCTAATCGATGGTTAGAAGTGGCTTCTCAATCATTCGTAAAGGAATTAAAATGATATTGTATAAAATTATGAGGAAAACCAAAGCTGCATGATTGAACTTGTGTTTGTATTTTTCTCCTTACGTTTTTTATTCTTACATCTATACTCTCCTTTCTATTTTAAAAACTATTTTAAATAAAATCTATTTTTGGTGAGATCAAAAGTTAGGATTCAAACATTCTTTTAAGGATTGTTTATTTAGTTCCTACGAAAATAATACCAGAGGTCTTAGATATCTCTTCTCTAAGTTGACAACTATACTTATCTCCAAGTAAAACTTAGCGCACATGTTTTTTTTTAATATCAAGTTACATTTTATTCTTGACAAATTGAATGAATACATGTATTAGAAAGAATATAGTTAAAATATACCAATATAATGATCATAAATTTGTATCATCAGGCATCCATAGACTTTAAAAAATGAATCATAAACTAAATCTTTAGAAAAGTTACATAACACTTCTACAAAACTTGATAGATTTAGAAAAATTAATTAGAAGAATAGAAACATAGAGACAATCCTTTTCAAATAACATGTTTTTCAAATAACATGTTAAAACATTATAAAAATAGATAAATTTTAAAAAATGAAATCACTTAATCCAAAAATCCTCTCATGAAAAACATTAAAGCCTCTTAGTTCAGAAAAATATCTTAAGAAGGATGTGATTAGAATAATAGAACCAGAAAATTAAAAAATTTAGTTACTAATGAGTTACCCTGATAACTTTCCTTTATCTGTCTTGGAACGACTCTCTCAACGATTTTTTTTTTTTAATTTTTAAACGTTGACTACTGTTTATAAAATAGTAATCAACACTACATTAAAGATTTTAAAACCATCCGCCAACTCTCTTCTGCTCTCATCGTTCTCATTGCTTTTTCTTCATTCTGATATGCAAATTAAGACCACAACAAATAAACCTCCCATAATATCTAGTTCTATGGAATTTGATTTAGAGATAACTGAATCTAGAATTTCTTCAACAGAATCTTCAAAACCCTCTAAGACCTTCAATTATAAGAGTATGTTAAGCATAATTAGGATGGTATATTACATGTGATGACGTAAGTAATATGATTATTTGTTGTAGTGATGTTACTTCTGTGAAATATTGGTGTCAGTTTCCATAATTAGAGATTAAACAATTTGTTCAATCCAACTATATCAGTGATAGGTGTGCTAATCAATCTCATAAATTCTTTAGCATAAGCTTCCCTCACCTCATCCCTGGATGCGACTGGGTCAATAATTTCAGTTGACTCCATTTAAATCTCTCCTACAGAATTCAACATATCTATCTCAGTCTGATACATATGTCATTAAGCGACCCCCCAATCAAAACCCATGAATCCAAATCAAGCATAGACGAGGGAAAAAAGTGAAATTGAAATTAAATTCTTCATAGCATTGAAATCAAATAATTAGCTCTCGATAAATTTTTTACATAAAATAATATTAGCATTTATAATTATAAAGTTAAAATTTTGACATGTATACTTATATTTCATTAAAATATAGTTGGTATTTATTTTATACAAAATATATTAATATTTTAAAGCTTCTTATTTCAAAATATTTTTTATATATAAAAGTATACATGTAGATATTTGAATGTGTATACATGAGATAGATATATATGTAGGGAATAATTTTTCTGGAAGGATGTCATTGTTGTTCAGCCTCTGGTATTTCGTAATACGGTTTCAAAATGTGTTTCAGAACTATATTTTACCCTGAAATTAGTGCAATTGATCATATCCTATTCATGAGTTAACACCTTTGAATAACCAGTTTTAACACACACTACTCAATTTTGTTTTCAATTCCTTTCTGTATATATTTTATTTTTCTGAAATTGACCTTAAATCTGCAGATTATCTTGAGTTATTTTTGCTTTGCATCTTGATCATACAGTACATGCATAAAAGTAGAAATAATATAATTACATGAGGTGTTTCTTTACTATAATATGGTAAGTTAGACTAATTGTTATTCTGTTGCTCATTCCCACTGCCCATGATAGAAAATTTATGGAAAGTAATTTCTACCTGTGAGTTGTTGTTTCCATTGTACCGTAAACAATTGGAATCATGTTAAAATTCTATTATAACTCAATTAGGCATATCGTTGAATAGAATGAGTTCAGGTAGTGATTTTAAAAATATTGATACCTATAGCAAGGAAGAGAAGAAAACTACCTCGAAAACAGAAAACCTCAAGAAACAGAGAAGAAAACAAAATAAAAATTTGATATTAATAAAATGAATACACCGCGCAGAGTCTACGGGTGGCTACAAAGAATCCTTGTATGAATTCCTACCCGATTTACAAGATAAAAAAAAAAAACAAGAAACTTAACCGTAGGATATGATAAACAAGATTGTAGTTGCATTGAAAGTTAGCATAATAAGAAATATAGATTATGATGGACCCTAAAAGACCATATTTGGAGTTGTTGGTCTTTCTTGAAATCATTAGCAGACACAATGTTATTCCAGTTTTTTACCAGATTATAAATGTGAGTGCTTTGCATCTTCCACTTCTTCAATTGCAAACTGAATTCTCTAAGGTTTGGATCCAACACAGTTACTTCCAAACCTTGAGGTCTTCCTTTAGCACCGTTTCTTTCTTCTAAATTTGCTTTCTCAGCTTCAGTGAGAAACTCACACATAAATTTGCTTAATGGCATTGACAAACGGTTGTTATTTTGTTCCAAATCTGACATGAAAAGCGTCTTGTGCATGAGAAATTTAATATCTTCACCATTCAACTCAGCAATTCGATTCTTGAATACTGTAGCCAACTCTGGTGGTGGTGCTTCATGCTTTGCCTTTTTATTCTTTTCCATCATTCTTTCATCTTCTTGCGTTTCTTTAATTTTTCTGGACCTTTTAACAAAAGAATCAAGTTTCAACTTAATTTTATTTTTCAAGAGTCATACCTTATATAGGATCACATCATAGGATTACAACTATAACTACCTTGACAGAAAAAAAAAAAAAAAAAAACAGCTCAAAGATATAGGCAAAAACAGAAAACAGAAACTGAATGTTCTTACCTTTTTCTTCTCATGCTCTTAGTATTCTCTGTCTCAGATTCATTTAGAAGCTTTGAAAGCAGCTTGTGTACGTTATTCACTTCACCCAATTCTTGTTTGCTATAAAATTGTGGTGCAAGTGGTGATATTATCACATCTAGATAGCAAGCCTTAAAGGGTTTGTTGTGACACATTTTCTGACGTGTCTTCCAATCTGAAATATTTGCCACCAATTCCTTTAAAACTTCGTATTCCCTCATGATGGTCAAAGAAACAGAGTTCAAGACTTGCCAAAGATTCTTGAAAACAAAAATGTTGCAATGTATAATGGATTTCTTTTCTAAAATGCTTATTTATAATTTTAGCTAAACTTGTTTTAACACTTTGATCCATTGATTAGTTGTTGTATCAATTAATCGTTATCTTTAATTTCATATATAATAGATACGGTCAAGATTTTGTTAATCTGAACAAATATTTTAAAAAAATATTGTATGGGCAAGTGACGATGATTTCTCTTTATCCTTGGTAAATCAATTCTAAATTAACAATGCTCAGTAGTAGTCATCATTATCGAGTTTGATATTTTTTTTTTTGAATTAAGTATCTAAATAGAAGGTGATCAAATAAAAAAAATTATTTTATCTAATATATTAATGATGAAGATGAGATTAATGTCTAAATTTATATTTACTCTGATATATTTTTAAAGAAAGATAATGACCATTCATTCTTCAATTAGCTTTATTTTTGAAATTTGCCGTTTCTGTGAGGTAATTTATTCTGAGTTATTTTTTAAAAAAATTTTAACATTTAAAAATAACTATAATATTTTAAGATAAAAGAAACTAATATTAATTATAAAATCTTTTCAATTTTTAAAAGAATTATATACAATAATTATAATTTAAATAATGATTTTAGGGACTTTCCAAAAATAAATTATATAAAACTATTTGTTGCATTAATGATTTGTGATATAATTGTTATCTATAGAAGATATGGTTTAGATTTTGTTAATTTGAACAAAGATATTAATAAAAAATATTTTATTGTATGAATATGCAAAGATAATGCAAAAGAGTTAGGGATGGGGAAGAATTGCCGAAGATTGGAGAGAAATTGGTAATTAAAGAAGAGTTTAAGCATGACAACTTTCACAGCACAATTTGTAATCCCACCAGATAGCAATTAATTAAATTTATAATGGTTAGTATGCTGAGATATATGATAATTGCATGGTTTAGAGACATGTTTATCAGTCAGAGAAAATGAGCATAGGATAAACAAGTCAGTTCAATAAAAACCAAATGTAAGGGATCTAATATTTTGATTATGATCCATTATTGTGCTCCTTCCTTAACTATAACTTCCAACTTAAATTAAACTTCATTAGTATCATCAATACATGCATATTTTACCTCTTCTGATTCTTGATATGCAATTTCCAGTTCTATGCTAATAAAATTTGCACAGTTTATAGAATTGGGATAACTTTATTTTACTAGTATTCCATGATTTCTCTAATTAATAACAATTTCAAATGATAAAAAATTCAGAAAAAGAGAATAAATATATAGTTATAAAAATTTAGAAATGCAGTCCATTTCTATATTGTACAGAAAACAGCTTAAGAAAATTATTATCCATTATATAGCATGTGGTCCAGTATTTATACTTTACTATATTTTTTATAGTATCTTTTTAATAGAAAAGAAATGATAAATATACCATCTTTCAATATTTATACTATAATATATTTTTACTTTCATCATATCATATATCATATGTAATTTTTTTATATTTTTTATTCTGATTATCACTCTATATATTTTAAGCATTTACCTTAGCAGAGTGGGGATTTTACAAACTTGATATGAAACTTTTGAAAGCTTTTCCTTCTCAAAATTACAACTCTTCCTGTATTGTAACAAATTAGCATTCTTTGAAGTTTGAAAAAAGAAAATTATTGGATGAGCTTTGAATCAGTGATTTGGAGGCTCGTAATGAAAAATTGTTAAGGCTTGAGAAACCTACTACTGTCAACCATGCTATCTATAGAACAAAATGTACAAAGCTGTCTTAGATTGGTGTCCTTGCTGCAAGTGGGGCTGGCAATTCTGTCAATAGTCCTAATGTCTCCTGGAAAGGTTTTTTTTCTCTTTGCTTCAAATTGGTGGTGGATATTTTACAGAATCAAACGTAGCAAATATAGTGTTAAGCTTGTTTGCATTGATAATTAAGCCTCCGAAGTATGCTGCTGAGGTCTGTAATTCTTCATTGATTAAAGCTATTTTTGCAAATGAAGCTAAAAGATCTCTGTGGTAGTGAAAATTCACCTAATTGATGCTGTTAAAATATGCTCACTGCCAAATCTATCTGCTGCACTTGCTTAGAAGAAGCCTATATCAGCTTGTGTTGGTTTTCCACATCCACTGCAAGTGAAATTCTGTTTCAATTGTGCCTGATATGGAAAGCAGGAAGTAGGAATCAGGTACAAACCATGCAGCAAACTCTGGTATTCCCTGTGCCAGTATATGTCATTGATCTGGCAGCGGAAACTTTAGACTCATTGGCAGCTACTAGTAAGAGCATACACAATGCAGTTGAAGTGAAAACTAGTGTACCTGCTTATGCATCAACTGCAGAAACTCCTACTGAAGTGGTGCATAGCTTGAGCAATCATGAGAGGATGAGCTAGATGATTTGTTACAACTGGATGAACAGACCACATAACCTATAAACAGGAAACACCCTATTATGCCAAGGATGCTGAATATACAGAAAAAACAGCTTCTTATAAATGTATCTGCACAACTCACTCTTACCGGGAAAGTTTACAGTAATTTTTCTGTGCTGTTTCTGGAGGGTTCTTATGATCCACGTGTTGCAAAGATGCTCGAATCATATCATTATGATTACCGCAGCACCAGGTCAGGCAGTAAACCATCTCGAGAATTGTAAGAGTTCAAGTCAGAGAAAGAAGGAATAATATTGCTCCCTCATAACAGTCTTCCTAAATTGATGGAAGTCAAAATGTTAAGGATAAGGAGACTGAGGAACAGATCTAAATCAAATCATGGTCCACCGGGTGATTCAAGGGAAGTGAAGGGGTTAATGTCTGAAACAAATAACCACAAGAATCCTAATTTGCCTACTGTATCTAAGTCAAAGCCTTGCAGTTTAAATAGTGGTATCAGAACTAAAAATCTTTCAACTAATAACACAGCGAATAAAGAATTGGTAGGGATCCGAGATCATCCATCCACTGGTGGCAGTGCTAGTATTCCTGAAGATAAATTGGATGTTGCTGTAAATAAAAACTTAAAAGAAAATCACGAAACTTTATCTTCTGAGGATGATGGTGTTCAAAACCCAGATCTCATGGGTTCTGGAGAAGCTAATGCAGTTAAAATAAAGGAGCCAGTAGCTGCTATCAATACATGTATTACCCTCGGCACCTGGCTGCCACTCAGTTGATTCAACTGTCAGCCTTGCTGATCAACCACTGGATTTTGCACCTAGGTTTGATGGTGATGGTGATGGTGATCTTCAAATGCAATAAACTTTTGACCATCATGATTTCAGTACTTCAATGAATAGCTGGGCTGCTCCTGTGGCACCTGGTGTTGGTTATCCGCCAATACCTCCAATCCTTGTATAAGGATCTCAGCATGACTCCTCTATCACCACTCCTGGTCCTCTAGCACTGCCATTTGGAAGGCTTCCTGGACCTGGTTTCCCTTCAACTATTCCACCTAGTGGTGCACCCTTTACCCTTAGCACAGGACCTACAATTCATCCTATTGCAACTTTCCCTTATGAGGCTAATGGCATACCTCTCCTACATGTGTGGGATTGTTAAGTATCATTGTACCAGGCATAATATGACTGAGTTCAATAATCACTATCAAGCCTGCTTTTGCAACGTTGTCATTTATTTTCTTGAGACCTTTATCTTCCTTTATGTTGGTATGGATGCCTTGGACATTAAAAATGGAAATTTGTCAATGATAGCCCTGGAACATCTGTAATAGTAAGTTCAGTCTTGTTGGGTCTAATCTTGGAAGAGCAACTTTTGTTTTCCCCTTATCCTTCTTATCCAACTTGGCTAAAAGTCATCAAATGAGAAATCTCCTTCAGATAGCAAGTGATCATTTGGTGGGCTGGTTTTAGGAGAGGTGCTGTTTCAATGGCACTTGTTTATAATCAGTCACCATGTCGGGACATAACTCACTATGATGCAATGCATTCATGATCACTAGCACCATCGCTGTTGTGTTTTTCAGCACAATGGTGTTTGGTTTGATGACAAAGCCACTCATAAAGCTTTACTATCCCATACACCTCCAGCCACTTTCAACTACTTAACTATGATGGCCAAAGGAAGAGTTTCAATATGCAGGTGAAAGCATTGGGCCTATGGGCCAGTAACATTTTGTTACTATTTCTTCTTTTTTGCTTTCTAGGATGCGTAATAAAAACTCTCCAATGTCTTAATAATCCTAAATTTCACGCAATGAGCTCTGAACTTGGATATGCAGCATACCCTACCTTTCAATATTCATAAAATCATATAAGTTTCAGTGCAACCTTCGTTTGGCTCAGGCTCTATGCATATATGAATTCGGGAAAGCATTTAAATACTATATCTTCATTCTATTACCTTCAAAAATCAAATTTCCAAAAATATATTTTCATATTTTAATAATCCTAAATTTCACGCAACAAGATGTGAATTTGAACGTGCAGCAAACCCTGTCTTTCTATGTTCAGAGAGTCGTATGGATCTCAATGCAACCTTCACTTCCCTTGGTCTGTGTACATATGTGAATACGAGAAAACACCTAAATAGTATATCATTCTCCTATCACTCTCAAAAGTAAATTTCAAAATATATTTTCAAGCATTTTAATATTCTAAATCTCACGCAATAAGTTCTAAATACGAACTAGCGGCATATCCTAGTGTTCAATGTTTAGAAATGATATAAGTTCGTTCCAGTACAACCTTCATTTGTCTCGAACCCTGTGCATATGGGCAAAACACTTTCAAATTATCTCGCAATTCGGTATAAATCTTACTTTTTCAAATATCTTCAAAGATAAGTCTTCAACCAGAACTACGTAACATTGAATTTTCCACTGCATCGAGGAATACATAGATGCAGGATAAGTCGTGTCAGACTATTTTTGTTCGAACCTATTTACTTCTAGTCTATTTAAGGGATCAAACAGTTTTCAAAATATCAAAATTACAAACTCAATTTAAGAATACCGTTCTTCAGAACGGGCGAGTAGGGTGCTAATACCTTCCCCACTCGTGATCAACTCTTGAACTCAACTTTTCCTCAAGTTATGGTTTTTCCAAATATTTTTTTTAAATAAAAATTTGGTGGCAGCTCCACAATCAAATTTAATTCTTTTTAAAAAATTTAGCGAGTTCGTCATTTCGTTGTAAGTACAATTACAACATGAACAAGGTTGTCTGACAAGAGTCTACAGCTAGACTCATTTAAAGCCTAACTTGGCTCGGCTTGTTTATTAAATAGATAAACTTAGACTTGTTAAAAAGTATTTTTAAATAAACAAGCTGGTCTTAGGCTTATAAAAAAGTCTATTTAACCTATTCAGGAGCATATTTATCTTTATATATTATTTATTTATATTTATTATATTTATTTTAATATATTTTATTTATATAATATATATGTTTTAGGTTTATTTAATAACCTTTTTCATCTTGTAGGCTTTAAGCTTCAATCCTTTTTAATAAATTGTTTATATAAACTTTCAGCCTAATTATTGGTCTTTTGTGTAAAGTAGACTTTTAAAGAGGCTCGTAGGTCTTGTAGGCCTTAAATCAAGTCAGATCTTAAGAGAAAAAAAAAACCTTTAAGAGGTAACAAACTTAGACTCAGGACTCAAAATTTTTAAACAGGTTAAGCTTGAACACTCAAATTCTAACTCGGTTCGGCCTACTTTCATTCCTAGTATCGATACATTATCAGTTCTTGGGGCTTTTAGTGCTTCCAACATAAACATACAATATTTGTTCATCGATAAGATGCTTGGTTATGCAGATTTTATGCATGACTGTATAGTCGTATTTTGTATGCTAGTATGAATTCCTCGGTACGACCATGTTCCTCATTTTTCATACACATGTGTTGATCTTTGGCACGCCAGTGCTTTCTTGGTTTTCCATGATCATGCTTAGTCCATGCACACCCTTATTCTCACTTACCTAGCTTATCTTCGTCGGCTATCACGTTTGTGTCATCCTTCATCTTGTTTTTATCTTCAACTTATACATATTTCTCTTGTAATTTCATTTAAATTCTATAAGAACATTAAACACAATTTCTAACTCTCAATTATATGTTTGTTTTGATCAATCAACATATTTTAATTGATAATTATTAGAGTCATAGGATCTTGTTAAATCCTAGACCAACTTTTGTCATTTTGTATACGGTCAAAGACTGGTCATTTCTGGACAGTTTGCTACACTACAATATGATTGACGACATAAGACACTTTTTTATTTTACCTTTTTTTTGAAAAAAAAATTGCTTTACATAATTTAGTAGTTTTAAATATTCAAATACTACTTTACAACCTTCTCTTTCTTTTAAATTTTCTTTCTCAGCTTTAATGAGGAACTCACATAAATTTGCTTAATGACATTCACAAACGTTTGTTATTTCGTTCCAAATTTGACTTGAAAAATGCCTTGTACATGAGAAATTTAATATCATCACCATTCAACTCAACAATTTGATTCTTGAATTCTGTAGCCAACTCTGGTGGTGATGCTTCATGCTTTGCATTTTATTCTTTTCCATCATTCTTTCATCTTCTTGCGTTTCTTTACTTTTTTTCACATTTTAACAAAAGAATCAAGTTTCAAACTTAATTTTATTATTCAAGAGTCATATCTTATATATAGGATCATATCACAGGATTATACTATAACTACCTTAACAGAAAAACACATCTCAAAGATATAGACAATAACAGAAAATGGAATATTCTTACCTTTTCCTTCTCACACTTAGTATTCTATGTTGTAGACCCATTTAGAACTTTTGAACCTTCTTCACTTCACCTAATTTTTCTTTGCTATAAAATTGTGGTGCAAGTTGTGATATTATCACTTCTAAATAGCCTTAAAGGGTTTGTTGCGACCCATTTTATGACATGTCTTCCAATCTGAAATATTTGCCACTAATTCCTTCAAAACTTTGTTTTCTTCATTATGCTAAAAAGAACACAGAGATTCTTGAAAACAAAATGTTGGAATGTATAATAGATTTTTTCCTCATATGCTTATTTATAATTTTAGCTCAACATTTTTTAACGCTTAGTTCCATTAATTACTTTTTATATCATTTAATTGTTATTTTTAATTTTATATATAATAGTTATAGTTAAAATTTTATTAATTTAAAATAATTAAAAATAATATATACACAGAGAATGATAATTTCTAATTATTTTTAATAAATTAATTTTTAAATTAATAGTGCTTAGTACAAATATATATTGTCTTGGTCATTATAGTCGGTGTTTTAAAAAAAAATCTAAATAGAAGGTGATCAAATAAAAAAAATATTTTACCTAATATATTAATGATGAAGATGAGATTAATGTATAAATTTATATTTATTTTGATATATTTTTAAATAAAAAATTATGATTATTTATTTTTTAATGAGCTGTATTAAAGAATAATAAAATTATTTTTAAAATTTATCATTTTCGTTAGATAATTTATCTTGCTAACTATTTTTTAAAAAAAATTAACATTTAAAAATAACTACAATATTTTAAGATTAAAATAAATAATATTAATTATAAAAAAATTTCAAATTTTCAAAATATTTATATATAATAGTTATATTTTAAATAATGATTTTAGAGACTTGCCTAAAATAAATTATATCAAACTATCCTTGAATTAATGATTTATAATATAATTGTTATTTGTAAAAGATATGATTTAGATTTTGTTAATTTGAATAAAGATATTAATAAAAAATATTTTATTGTATGATTGTATAAAGATAATACAGAGAACTAGAGGTGGGGAAGAATTGCCGAAGATTGGAGGGAGATTGCTGAAGAAGATAATACATAGAACAAAGATATTAATAAAAAATATTTATTTTAGATATATAATTTATAATTTTATATTTATAATTAATATTTTAAATTCAGATATTTCTACAGGTTAGGATAATAGGTAGCTGTACTTAAGTCAAACTTTCACAATTATAAAAATATATGATGATAAAGAATATTACATATATAATATTTAAGATGTGAAATCTAGAAATTAAATAAAATCTATTTTTGTGTTGAATAAAAAATAAAAAAATTTAGTTATATTTATTTGTTTTTTAAAAAGGCAATCAAGTATATTAATTTGTAATATTATTTTTTAAGAGGTAAAGATTAAATTAAAATTTTTAGCCATTAAAAAAAATATTCCATAACCAAATTAATTGTACATTTTACTAGCTTTAATTATTAATTATTTTAAATCGTTAACAACTAAAATATATATTATATTGATAATATGTATGACCATAGCAAAGAAGAGAAGAAAACAACTTTGAAAACAAACCGAGAAGAACTATATAAAAACTTTAATAAAAAATAAAAATTTGATATTAACAAAATGAATACACCCTCCTAGAGTAGAATTAGGGTGGCTACAAAGAATTTTTGTATAAATTTCTATCCGATTTACAGGATAAAACCAAGAAACAAGAAACTTAACACTAGGATGTGATAAATCATAGAATCTACGAGTGGTTACGAAGAATTTTTTATATGAATTTCTATTCGATTTACAAAATAAAAACAAGAAAAAAGAAACTTAACAATAGCATGTGATAAATAAGATTCTAGTTGGATTTAAAGTTAGCATAACCAAAAATATGGATTATGATGGATTCTAAACAATCATATTTGGAGTTGTTGATTTTTTTGAAATCATTAGCAGAGATAATGTTATTTTAATTTTTGATAAATTATAAATATGAATACTCTACATCTTTCACTTTTTTATTTTTTAAGTTTTGGATTAATAGTTACTTTCAAACTTTGAGATTTTTTTTAGAATTTTTTTTTTAAATTTTTTTTTAAAATTTTTTTTTTAATTTTAATGAAAAACTCACACATAATTTTTTTAAATAACATTAATAAATAGATTGTTATTTTGTTTTAAATTTGACTTAAAAAACATTTCGCGCATGAAAAATTTAATATTATAACCATTCAACTCATCAATTCGATTCTTGAATTTTGTAGTCAACTTTGATGGTTGGTGTTGGTATTTCATACTTTATCCTTTTATTCTTTTTCATCATTCTTTCATTTTCTTACATTTTTTTAATTTCTGTACATCTTTTAATAAAAGAATCAAATTTCAAATTTAATTTTATTATTCAAGAATCATACCTTATTTATAGAATCACATTATAGGATTGCAATTATAAATACCTTAACAGAAAAATACAGTTCAAGGGTACATACAACAACAAAAAAATGAATCACACTGTTACTATTCTCTTTCTCTTTAACTTATTTAGAATCTTTGAAAGCTGCTTATATTACTCACTTCATCCGGTTCTTCTTCCCTATAAACTGTGATGTAAAGTTGTGATATTATCACATCTAAATAGCAAGTCTTAAAGGGTTTGGTGGAACAAATATTGACATATTTTTTTATTTGAAATATTTACTACTAATTTTTTTAGAACTTCGTGTTCCCTCATGATGCTAAAAGAAAAAGATTTGAGAGAGATTCTTGAAAACAATAATATTGTAATGTATAATAGATTTTTTTTAATATTTATTTATAATTTTAGCTAAACAACATATTTTAACATTTTGCTTCATTAATTATTTTTTATATTATTTAATTGTTTTGTTTAATTTCATATATAATAAATATGGTAAGAATTTTATTAATTTGAAAAAATATACTTAAAAAAATGTGATATATACAGATAAGAGTAATTTTTAATTATTCTTAATAAATTAATAGTGGTAAGTACAAATAAACAATCCGTTAGACATTGTAATTAGTATTTATTTATTTTTTTTTAAAATCTAAATTGAAGATGACCAAATAAAAAATGTAGTTTACTTAATATATTAATGGTGAAAATGAAATTAATGTATAAATCTATATTTATTATGATATATTTTTAAAGAAATATTATGATAATTTATTCTTTAATGAGCTATATTAAAAAACAGCAAAATTATTTTTTAAAATTTACTATTTTTTATGAGGTAATTTATTCTGCTAGCTATTTTTTTAAAAAAAAATTAACATTTAAAAATAACTATAATATTTTAAAATTAAAAAAATTAATATTAATTCTATAATTTTTTTCAAATTTTTAAAAACAAATTATATACAATAGTTATAATTTAAATAATAATTTTAAATACTTGTCGAAAACAAATGATATAAAACTGTTTGTTGCATTAATGATTTGTAATATAATTGTTATAGGTAGAAGATATGATTTAGATTTTGTTAATTTAAACAAAGATATTAATAAAAAATATTTTATTATATGATTATGTAAAGATAATGCAGAGAGAGTTAGAGGTGGAAAGAATTGCCAAAGATTGGAGAGAAATTTCTGAAAAAGAGTTTAAGTGTATATATATATATATATATATATATATATATATATATATATATATATATATATATATATATATATATATATATATATATATATATATATGGTTTAGGGTTTAGGGTTGGTAATAATTTTTTTATAAAAAGTATGATTTTTAAATTTTAGTAATTTTAAATTATTTAATATTAATTCAAATATTAAACAAATTCAAATATGTAAATAAAAAGATATTTAAGATTAAATTAAATTTAGAAAAATATATAAATTGAATTATAATTCTAAATTAGTTTAGAATGATTTAAATTATTAAATTTTTCTATCAATTTTAATATAAAAATTAGCTATTAAAATAAAAAAATTATTGCAATATCATATCAATATTTTAAAATTCATTCTATTGCATAGTTTAACTTTTTTTCGGACAAAATAAATCATTCTTAATTTATTTTACATTGTATTATAAATTAACCTATATATATATATATATATCATAAATAATAGTATTTTTTTATATAAAATATAAAATATTTTTAAATTCAAGTAATTTCAAATTATTTACTACTAAGTTGGATGTTAAACAATTTCATGTATATTAATAAAAATATATTTTATGTCAATTTAAATTTATAAAAAAAATTAAATTGTGTTATATCTCTAATTTAGTTTACATTAACTTAAAATATTATTTTTTATTATTAATATAAAATTTAACTATTAAAAAAACCAAAATAAAATTCTATAAAATTATTTTCAATATTTTAAATTAATTATATTGCATAATTTAACTTTTTTTAAACAAAAATAAAATAAATATTAAGAATTTTAAATTTTTAATATTATATATCAAATTAAATTATATATAATAAAATTAATGATACTATAATACTAAAATATTTTTATAAAGTAAATATTAAAATTTTAACCTCATCTTATGGAGATTATGTTGTTAATTTTAAATTAGAAAAACAATAATATTTTGTTACTAAAGTAATAAAATATTTTTATATTAATATAATCTAAAATTTATAAATAATTATTTAATTAACCATTGTTGGAGGCAGAAGATTACAAATAATAATTTTAGAAGACTTTTAAAAATAAATATATCAAAATACAGAAAGTTGTTTACTGTATTAATTAATTCTAACAGTATTAATTACAAATATAAGAGATGATATAAATGTATTAAAGTATATCATCACATGTAGGGCATACTCATATTTATATACCGAAAAAATACCTTTCCACATTATACTTAAGAGAAGGGTGAAGTTAAATACCCTGTAAACCAGCTATGATGTACAGCACCAAACAATTTGAAGCGTAACTTTTCCAATTGAGTAATACATCATGGATATACAACAACAACCATGTAAGAATAGGAACACTCATTTGATCCTTTCAACAAACAAGTGAGAGACACAGAAGTCACCAATGAAGAGCTTAACTCAGTCAAAAATATGAACCAAGCCAGAAGAATCATGCATGCATTAGAAACTGTATAGAAAATATATGAAAATTAAGAATATTAAATAAGCACTTGGAATGGTGAAGCCGAGAACATGCTTGTGAAAAATGAATGAGACTAGTAACATATATTTTAGGATTTTTCTTTAATTTAAAAAATGATAATTAAAATAAATAAATTTTATTGCTAAAAATTTTAAATTTTTCATTAATTTTTTAAAACCTAATATAGACATCCAACAGATTTTCAAATTATTTAAATTTTATTATGTTTAAGTTTTTCTTCTTATATATATTTTTAGCAAAAATGAAATATTAAAAAAAATCCAAACAAAATTGAATATTCATAAATAATATAAAGATTCTCATATATATATATATATATATATATATATATATATATATATATATATATATATATATATATATATATATATATATAACGTATTATACTACCATTTACTGAAAAAATAAATCGAAGAATAGCTATAATTATGCTATATGTTATTTCGTGTGAAAATAAATTTTTTTCTCATCAATCCAATTTCAGTAAAAAATATTATATATATATATATAATAATAATAATAATAATAATAATAATAATAATAATAATTGAATCATACAACGGACATAAAAGGTATATACAATCAAACAAACATTATGATTAGTATCACATATCCAACACAAAATAGGAGTATCATTTTCTCATATATTAAATTCATGGTAGAGACCTGCAAAGATTGATTCTGTACTTCTTAAGATGTTTTCGTGCTAACCCGGCATCTGTACTCTAATGCTTTATTTGATTATTTGGGAAAGAAAAAGAAAGAAAAAAAATATAGAAAAAAAGTAAATTATTTAAATGTATTAAAATAATTGAAAAAATTTTATTATTTAAATACATAAAAAAATAAAAAAATAAATATATTAGTAGTATAAAATTTAATTTTAAAAAAATTAATTTTTATTATATTTTTTATTAATATATTTTTATATTTTTTTTATAAATATATCATAATTTTAAAAATTTAAAATTAAAAAAAAAATAGGATGGAAGTTTTTTTTTTTTACTGGTTTATGAGAAAAACAAATTCTGATGAAACCTGCGGAAACTTATTTTTTCTCTCCTGTCTCCATGCACAAACAAATAAAAAAAATTTCAATTTTTTTTTCTTTTTATTTTTCTTCTTTCCTATTTCATTCTATTTAAACAAAACATTTCATTCTATTCAAACAAAACATTAAATATAATGTTTATATTATTTTTATTTTTTTTCTCTCTTTTAAAGTGCATGTATTAAAAATATTGAAATTTCTTTTTTATTGCATAAGGAGAATTTTTAGTTTTTCGTTTACTTTTAACTAAGATTTATTTGCTTAAAAAAAATATTGCAAAAAAATTCATATATTCTGCAATACTTTAAACATTGGATATGAAGATATTTATTTTTAAATACATCTTGAAATGTCAAATAGCATATGCTTTGATGTTCTTTAAACAATTTTTTTTTAAATATATTTTTCATATGCTTGTTTAACAATAATTTTTATACAAACACAATGAAACATATAAGTTGAAGAGTAAAATTATGTACATAATAATATAAGAATTTTAAACATTTTAAGTTCTAACAAATATAAACTTAAAATTTTGTTATAAATTTTTCAAAAATTAATTTATTAACTAATTTTAATAATTTTTAATTTATATAATTTGGTTGAAAAGTCTTGTAAAAAAAATTGAATGGAGTATATTATATAAAAGCAATTATAAATAAAAATATCTTGTCTTGTTCCATTATTATTTTTTGTCATTTTACATTTTAATCTTAAATTAATATTTTGGCTAAATTATGTCTTTTTAAATGTATTTACAAGTAACATAATGTTTAAGATGATAAAATTGATAAAATTTAATTTTTTTATTTTAACTTAAAATGAAAACAAAATAAGGGAATAAAATTTTTAACTATCTTTAGTTTAATAAGGGTTTTGATTTTTTCATATACCAACAATAATTATATTTATTTACATATAAAATTTTGAGATATTAACGTATAATCAATTATTTAACTAGATATATAATTAAATTAATCATATTTTATATAGAAATAATATAATATTTTTTATAATCTATTATCATTTGTACATCGAATGATAATTGATTAAATTTTTTTTATTAATTATTAATAAATATCATAATTATTTTAATATAAGTTATGATTACATAATTGATTAATAAAAATAAATTTTAAAATGTAAATGAATAAATTTATTATAATTATATCTATTAATAATTTTTGTTTAATAAATGCATGTTATTTAGAGTAGTAAAATGGGTTGATTCATCCGAACATGTAGCTTGCGGCTGACAACTCATAAAAAGTAGGTTAGGATCAACCTGGCGCGTTCTTAAAACAGGTTGAAATAAAAGCTCAATCTGCTTTAAGATGGATTAGATGGTGGGTTGAAGCATTTAGAAATTTTTAAAAAATAAATAGCATAAATTAAAAATGACAAAAAAAACAGTGAAAAGTAAAATTATAAAAATTAAATCTTATCTAAATAAATGGAAAATTTTATTGATATTAATATTTAACTTTTCTTGTTTATTAAAATTGTATATATATAAATAATAAAGTAATTTTAATTTTTTAAAATTTCTACTTATAATAGATTCAACTTATCTCTCTCCATTTAACTTGTTTAGAAATGCATATATTTAGAGATTGAGAGATATAGGTTAGGCAGAATGTGTTAAGTGAGTTGGTATATACTTTCAACCCATTTTGTAAAAATAAATGGGTTATATTAATTAACCTGATAAGTTAGATTTATATTTTCATCGATCCTTACACAAATTTAATTTTAAGGATAAATTATATTTATATTTTTAAAATTTAACATTTTTTATTTTTACATTACTTTAACCTTTTTTATTTATATAATTTTATATAAAAAATTAAGAAAGATTTGTATAATTGAAAAAAAATGAAATATCATGTATTCATATATATATTAAAAGAAATTTATATAAGATAAGAAAAAAGTACATCAAATAAAATTTTATTAATTAATACTAAAGAAGATAATTTGTTTATCCCATACAACAGTCTAAACAAGTATAAAGCAATAATAATAATGGTTACCATAGGCCAGCAGTGTGCTATTTCTAGTTGTGGAATAAAATCAAGGCAATACTTAGAACTAACTTGCAACACTTTCAATTAGGCAAGTATAGTTGAAGAAAATTTGAAAGACAAAATATCAAATAGTCAAACATCAACATCCCAATGTAAACCACTTGAGCCATTCCTTATTATTACCCTTTTTAGAGACGACTTTGATTCTTCTTCTCTGTGCCATACAAGACGGTGAGTTTAATGAACAAGCTTCCACTCTAATCTTATCCTGCAAGACCACAAATCTCAAACTCACCAAAAATAAAACCAAAAAAGTATAAGCATGTGAGTGAGATTGTGTCCTGAAATAATGGTTCTAAAATATGGATCTCTAAATTAACTTACTTGTGCTATGAGAGGATCCTGCTTCTCTTGAATTGTGGTGACTACATTCATATGTTCTAGCTTTTCAACTACTACTGCAGATGTGGAAGAACTAGATCTCGAAGTGTTTCCCAAATCCATGTCTATGCTTAGCTGAATGATTAAAAAGAAAGCTTATATATATGATACAAGAACTGGCTTATAATATGAAGAGCTGCAAATAGTAATGACACGCTTTTAGACATTAAACATGGCAATATTTTTTGGTGAAGTGGAATACTACAAGCAAAACAGAAACGGGAGAGAAAATAAAAACTAGAAGGTTAAAGATTGGCAACATTTTCTATGCATTCTATACACCAGATCTTACACATATTTTTTGTTTTTGGTTTTAAATGTAACTCTTCATTAATCAAAGAAGACCTTAACGTGATTTAACGAGTTAGAATTCAATAAAACCTAAAAATTAATATCCAAGCTGATTCTAACCTATTTTATCATCACTAATACTTAGACCTATATATTTTAAAGAAAGTTTAACTATGGTACTATTTTATAACAAATTAACCGCTAAATTATCATTTTGATATTGAGAAAGTTTGAAATTCATCACACATTAGTTCTTAAAAGTTAAACATTACCATTTTCATTTGAAATATGTAAAATTCAATCCTTAATAACAAATGATAATTTTTAACTTTTTAAGGTATTTTAGTCATTAAAATAATATTTCACTCCATATCAATACTTCTACTATATGGATCTTCAAGAACCTGAAGTACTCGATTTTCTAGTAGTGCAACCCGCTCCAGCAACGTGCCTTTGTGGTGAACCTCTTCAAGAACAGAGAACAAGTTCTTGCACCGTTCTTCTGGTTTCAAGCATCCATCAACAGCAACAGCAGCGTCTGTTCCTGAATAATGTTGCTTCTCTTCCAGAAACACCAACTGCATTTCCAAGCATAACCATTATATGGATCGAAGCTTCAATAATCATAAAAATTTGCAGAAGGAAATTTCAACTTACCAGACTCTCAAGGCGATCCAATCTCTTGAGAATTGACAAGGGTGGATTAACCTCTTCTTCATCTCTGTTTTTCATTTCTACAATTGTGTGAATTTCGACTTTTGATGGGTATTTATTGAATCTATAGATGCATAAAGTGATTTTAAATTTTAGCTACATTTCCATACTCTGTTGTTTGCATTTATTTCATTGAATCATCTTTTACTCAATCTGTAACCGCCGAATGGATTGTTGACTTCAAACACGTGTCTCGGAATTTGGAAGTATCATCTTTTAGTATTTGAAATCATATTGTTATTATAGCTTTCATGTATATACAAAGTGCGGATGATGGATGCATCACCGTCCATTTCTTTGATTGATATGTCAAAAATATTTTTCCACAATCGATTACAAATTTTATTCGTAGTATCGATTACTTAGTTAAATGAACTATTATTTTATTAACTATTATATTTTTTAATAATTAATTATAAAAAATAAAATAATTAACATTATAAAAAATTATAATTAATTCAGTTATGTATTTCGTAAATAATTAATTACACAATATTGATAATCAATTATCAAAATTAAAATTTTAAATATAAATAAATTAATATATTATAATTATATGAAAAAATAATTATTATCGATATATGCTCCCAACGGTTGAGGTTAAGGCTTGTGTGCATGCAATCATATTGCCGAGAATTATTAAATTAATTTTTAATTTTATGATAATTTTAACTGCAATAAATAATTATTAGAATTATTGTAAATAAATATTTTTGATAGATAAATTGTTCCAAGAGGAAAAATTAAATTATTTAAATAATAATTTATGCTTAAATTAATTCTGTTTAATAATTTTTTAAAATAGTTAAATTTTATCAATTTAACAGTTAAATTAATAAATTTTATTATGTAAATTATGTTTATAAAATTTTATAAAGATTAAAAAACATTAACATTTCATTATATAAAAAGATATATTATTCAGTAAAATAAAATTATATAATAAAGAATCAAATTTTTTTAAATTTTATAAAAAAATTTAAATATAATATACACAATAAAATTTATTAACAGTTGAATTTATAAAATAATTTTAACATAAATTATTTTTAAAATAATCCGATTCAATATTAAAAAGAAATATGGGATGAATCTAAGTATACGTTAGTTAGAGTGAAATGAGATAAGGAGAGTTTCAAATATCAAGTGGTGAAGGAGTATAATAGTAGGATTTTGGCTCCATGCTCTATAGAAAATTTCCAACGTGGCACACGTGTGATTAAGGTGCTTAGCTACTTGATACGGTTGATTTTCTAATTGATGAGATATGTCTGTTGATCAAATTTTGGTAATGGTAAATTGGAATAATCAATTTCATCTTTTATAATCACATAAGCATTATTTTTACTTTAATTATCAAATCAGACTTTTCGATAACTTTTATATTAATTCCTAAGAGGTTTAAATTAATTAGATCAATCCATTGGTGAAGTTAGTCCTATCATAAATTCAGATCCGTTTGAATAATTGAGAATAGACCGAAATAATGTGGCCATTTTAATTGGCGACTATTAACGCCCATGTGGCATATATTATAATACATTCCAGCAGCTGACAACAAATTGATCCCAAAAATAAGGTGTGGGCATCACAAATCATGTGGAGTTTCACAACCAAGATTATTATAGTTGAATTTTAAATATAAAATAAATTTTATTATGTTTTTAGTTTTTATTTTATATTTAATTTTAATTTAACTTTTATTATTTTTTATGATTAATTTTTATCCTTTATTTTATAGAGATTGTTAGTTTTGAATGTGTTATTAAAAAGTTTTATATTTTTAATCTCTATAATATTAATATATATAATCTTTTAGTATAATATAAAAAAATATAAAAATTGAATCTCATATTTTCATGTTAAACTATTTTAATTTTTAATTTGTTATTATTCGACAACATTTTTGAATTTATTTATATATATATATATATATTAATTTTATTTATATTAATTGTAGATATTAATTGTTCATATTTTGTAAAAAATAATAATCAAAATATGATCAAGTTAATATTAAATTGTATATACCAATATTTTTAGGATGAAAGATATAGATATACTTTTGATAAAATAAATTATATATTTACACATGCTATTACTTCATACAAATTTTAAAAAAAAAATTAAAACTAATAACTTTGATAAAATGAGAAATCAAAATACAAAAAAAATTATAGTAAAAATTAAAACTTAAAAAAAGTATAAATAGAGAAATTTAAAACATCATTAAACTTGTAAGATAATTTTAAAATTGAATCATAAACTATTTTATTTGATTAGAAACTAGGTAAAACTTCTTTTTTAAAAGTATTTTTAACTAATATGCAAAATCAATTTAATTCAAGAGTCAATCAAATAATACATAAGAAGGTAAAAATGGAGAAAACTAATAAATATACAACTTTGGATGGAACTATAAAAGATAAAGCTTTCGAGGGTGAAAAGTTTTGTTTTTGATCAAAAGGGTGAAAAGTTGTGTGCTCATATTTTCTGCACCTTCCAATTTTGTTTTTCACATATTTTTTTAAAAAATTTTGTTATTTTATTATTTTATAATATATTTTTTATAAATTAATTTATGAAATATATTTATTAGAAATCAAAATTAAAAAATAAACTTAAAAAAAACAAAGAAAATAATAAAAAAAAATGCAAAAAGCAATTTCCAATATTGTGAGACATTGAGAAGATCCAAGCCCAGAATGTACAATTGTAGTGCTCTGCAATGCCCAATCAGTTTGGATCAAACAAAAACCCAAAGGTTCTGGACAACTGTATTTTTAACAAGAATGGAGCTTGACCTAAAATAAAATAAAATAAAATAAAATAGAAAGGAGGTATCCAAGATAGAAAAATAAAAAAGAAAAAGAAAACATTCGACAAAAGAAAAAAAATATAAGTTAAAAAATTTAATTAATTTTCACATAAAAATCTTCCTAATTTTATTTGTTTAGGAAAAGTTAAAAATTCCAAAAATGTTTGAAACATTCATTACTCAGTCTAGCGTTCACAAGGAGGATGAAAGCTTTCTGTTAAATATTTATCATGTTTATGTTCAAAGTTAATTGTAAAAATTTAAATAATTTTATCTAAAAAATAAAAAATATATAGGAAATAAATTAAAATATTAACAAGAAATTTTAGATTAAAACATAAACTAAAATATTTATTAGTCAAAGGACATTAAAGAATAAAAATAAAAGATTAATTTAGAAGTCTTTGATAAATTAAAGAAAAATGGAAGAGGGTGATCTTTACAATAAAGATCACGTATGAATCATTCTTTTGTTTTAAATCTAAAGAAAAAGATTACATGAAAATGAAAAATTAATTATGAAGCAAATCAAACTAACTAAAATCTAACCTGTTATTTTTTTTTTATCAATAATCTAACATATTAGTCAACAAAACAATAGAAAAAATCTCATTACTTTTATCATTATATATATAGATATATAACTGAACCCAATAAAATTAAATTTCAATCCAGTTTAAATGAAAGATAATATTGATCAAACAAATCAACAAGCCTGAAACCAAACATTCCAAGCCCAAGAATTCTTGCCTAAACAAATCCCCTGTAAGTCCATAGTTAAAAAATTTATAACTCCATTATGGCAATATCCCCCAGCAAAACGGTAAGCCCCTTAATTTTTTTTAAACAAGATGTTTGGTAGGATTTTATTTTTTTTTAAGTTTTTTAGTAATCTTACTCATAGAATGTTAATTTTTTTATTTATTATTTTTGAATTTTTTTAAAAAAACTAAAAATTAAAATCATCAAACACATTTTAATATTTTTAAGAATACTTTTTTTAATTATGTTTTTTATTACAATATTAAGGATGAGAATCTAAAAGTTTCATGATTTTTTTTAACTATACTTATGGTAATATTTTATAAAATTTTTAAAACATACCAAATATATTTATTATATTTTTTATAATTATAATTATTAAAAATATAATTTCTAAAAACTTGATTTTCAAAAACTTAATTAAAAAAAAGTATATCAAACATGCCATTGTTGCAGTTAAAGACGTATAGAGGAACCATGTCTATATACCCATGAGAGAAAACAATAAAGTATTATTATTATTATTATTATTATTCACAACAACAAAGCAATCCGAACCCAAAGAACTGAAATACAAGAACAAACTAATTGATCATGAAAATATCGACAATCATTCGCAAGGTGAACTCGTGAAGATGAACAACCAGTAGGAGGAAGTGAACATTATGCATACAATAAAATAAAAATAAAAATAATTACGTCTTCCAATTGCACAAATTTCAAATAAATTTTATCTCCTTTCTCCAAATATACTATTTGCTTTCTTTACTTTCTCGTTTATTACTCCACGTCAGCTCTTTTGTTTTTTCCTTAAAAAAATCCATTATTTCAGCATCTTCCTATTTTTTTTAACTTTGCTTTTATAGTGTACCCTACATTCACTTATCTCATATGATATGAACTCTTCTCTTTTAATCAATCTCCTCAAATCCACTTCTTAATTATATCATTAACGGATCTTTTCTTCTATTTGAAGTTATTTATTTATTTATTTTAAAAGAAGCCATGAAAAAAATGAATGCTCTCAAAAGGTTGTCTTGAAGATCAAAGGCAGCGATATCCTCACTTTCATCAATCATCGTCATCTTGTCCTTCTATTGTTTTATTTTATTATTATAAAGTACATTCAACATAAAACACTTGCCACATACAAGGGAAATGTTCATAAACTCATGCAACAACCTATTGGACAAAGAAAACACAACTTAGTATGCATATGATATCATTGGTTCTGAAAAAAATTAAAATAAAAAAAAAACTTTTATTAGTTATTCACCAAAATCAGAAAGACCAAAAGTATTTATTTTATGAAACTATTTCTTTTGGATCAAATAGACATTGTGATGGTGATGGAAGTAAATGAGCAAGAGCCTTATTACAATAACGCTTTAGTCTCTTCTCTGGTGAATCCTAGAGAGCCCACAATGTTGGGCCAGCAATCAAGTCCAATCACCCTTAATGCTTTGGAACAACCATCACTTAGATAAGTATCACCCTTTAAAACAAATGTTATAATTTCTCCAATGCATGCTTGAAGCGCCACATTGAGTCCCAACAATTGGATGATTCAACCATAGATATTTGGATGATTCAACAATTACGAGTGGAATCCGTTTTATTTAATTAGTTTTAGAAGAATATCAGTATATTTGGATGTGGATGGTTTTATTAAAAGTTTCATCAATTACAGGTAATTATGAGGATATAAAGTGGAGGTAAACTTTACTTTATGAATTAACTTTTAAAATTAAATTAAGTTTACACCTATTTCAATGAGTTGAAATAAAAATGTGATCGGAATTTATATAATAAAAGGATTATTTAATAACATTTGATATGAAAAAAGATGAAAAGAATAAAAATAAATTTAAACTTGCAATCATTGGATACACAAGGAAAGTGAATTAATAAGATGGGAGGACAACGTTCATCTTCCATCTTCAAAGTATGCATATATTGATTGAGATTTTTGAAATTTTAAATGTTAATTGATTCTCCAAGTGTTAGTGTATCTTCATTAGAATTTGATGTATGTTTGAGATCAACGAATTCACATATATCCATTAAGTTACATTTAAGAAGATGTAAAACAAACATTTTTTACCCAATATTTTTTTAACTGATGATTGTATCCTTATCAAATTCTTAGATGATATTTGATTTTAAAAAATATTTTTTATTTATAAAAATATTATATTGTTTTTATTTTTTAATTTATATTAATAATAGTAAAAATAACAAATAATCATTTTTTATTTTTATTATTTTTTATAAAATATTAAATAAAAAATATTTTTTAAAATCAAATATTATCTTAATTTTTATGATAATATATCACTCATGTCTTATTTTCTTAAAAAAAAAAAGTATCAAAAGAAAAAAAATTTAGTGTAAAAATTAAAAATAATACTACTAGATATTTTTAGTGTTACTTTTATATTATATTTTTATATTAGTAAAATGATTTTTGGTCAATAATATTAATAATATTTTTAAGTATAGAATATTTATAATATAAAAAAAATGATAGATGTAATTTAAAATTATACAATTATGCATATACTAAAGAAAAAAAATACAAGATACATTAAGTAATATGATAAAAAATAAAAAAAATATTATATAAATTTAAAATATAAATATAATATCTCTCTTAAAAAAGTATAAATTTTATAATAATAAAATATATTTAATTGTATGAGCTCATTCAAATTAATGTTTGTAAAATTATGATAAAAATTAATATTATAAAAAATTAATTATTTAAATAAATTAGCAAGATGAAAAGAATGAATATAAATAATTTGAATTTGAAAAATTACACACATATATATATATATAAAGAAAACAAATAAGATAGGAAGAATTATATCTCAATGTGATTAAATCCTTCGTGTTTTTACAAAATTCGATTTGTTCTTTTTGAAAGTTGGTAGGACTTTTTGCACTTTTTAATATCGATTGTTATCTTTTTACATGGTGGAATTTCTTCTTTATATCTATATTACATAATTAGATCTTCTTTTGATGGTTTTTATCTCTGATTTTTCCTTAAAATGACAAAAATTTGGGGATCTTTTGATTTCATTAATGAAGAAAATAAAGTGCTAGATGAAGTGGCTATTAATGATGCTAGGAAAAATATACCTAAGTTATCTCTTACACTAGTTGGAATGTTATGGACTCAAGAAGGATTTAACACGAAAATATTTAAAGCTACTATATTGAATTTATGAAGGACAAAGTATGGTGTGGAGTTGTTGGAGCCTGGTAAGAATTTATATTCATTTTGATTATTTTCAAAGAAAAGATCTTAAGAATGCGCCGAAAGGTAATTCTTCGTTTTTTAATAAACATGTTTTGGTTCTTGAGAAACGAAAACTAAACAAACAACCATTTGTTTTATAACTACATTTTTCACCACTTTGGGTCCATATTTATGATCTCTCCATGTCTTTGCAATTAGAATTAGTTGCTAAGTTAGTTGAGAATAATACTGGTACTTTTCTTAAATGGGATAATTTGGAAGAAATGTATGAAGATTAAGATTTCTATTAACCTAAATAAACCTCTCAAGATAGGGATAAGGGAAAACTTAAGGGTATTAAAAAATAAAAAATCTTTTTTTAAATATGAGAAGCTTCTCAATTTTTGTTATGTTTGTGGTTGCATAGGATATATCATAAAACTTGCTCTAAGGTGGAAGGATATTTTGATGATAATGAGTTCGTTAATTACCTTTTTGGAAATTGGTTAAAAGAGATTTCTTATTGTAATAATTAATTATTCAAAGAAGACTATAATAGTAATATTAAAGTTTCTAAGAAGCATAGTCATTCATATGCGAGTGGTTCAAAGACATGAATAACTAGTTCCTAAGTATAGAAATTTGACTATAGATGTAACATCTACAAGTGATTTGTGATGTTGAAGTGGACAAAATAAAGAAATCTCTTAGATGTTTTGATTTATAAAGAAATTTCTTAGGTGTTTTGATTTATAGAGTTTAGATGAGAATGAAAACAAAGATGCTCAAAATCCTCCTAGTAATGCAAATGAATTTACTGCCACCATGGGTAAGAGAGATTGATCACAACAATGTAGAAATGATGGAGGATATTGTAATGATTGGTAAGAGGAAAAATAATGATTCATCAACAATTATGGTAGCACTGGAGGACCAAAACTGCCGACTATTAAGAAAAATTTAAGTTTGAACTGTCGTGGGCTTAGGAACCTTCGTACATTTTGAGCTTTATTTAGGCTCTTTAAGAAAGGAACTCTCGATCTATTCTTTTTAATGGAGACTAAACACAAGGTAAGGGAAATGGAGAAAATTAGAAGACAATTTAAATTTACTTATGGTATTGTTGTCGATTGTAGTGGAGAAGGAAGGTCTCGGGCTGATGGGCTTGCCCTAGTTTAGGATAAATCTATATCATTTTCATTGATATAACAATTTAAAAACCATATCCACGATGGATAGATGATCTAGGGGAATGAAGGTGGATCTTGATGGATTTCTATGGCTTCTTGAAAGAACATAATAAGAATCTCACTTGCAGGTTGTTAGAATAGTTTTAAACAAACAGAAACCAAATGGTTATGTGTAGGCAATTTTAGTGATTTATTATCATCTATTGATAAGTAAGAAGGTGCTTGGGTTCCTCTTGCCATGTTTCAAAACTTTAGGAATCACTTAGATAACTGTGGTCTTTTAGATTTAGGATATTTAAGGCATGATTTCACTTGAGACAATAATAGGCTAGGTGACCAAAATATCGAAGAATGTTTAGACATATGTTGTACTATTACCCTTTTTTTATTTTTATAATGCCTCAATAATTAAGTATTTGGGTAGAAATGGCTTAAACCATAGTCCAAAATTAATTGATATTTGTCATGGTTTTCATCCTCTTTCATCATAAAAGACTAACCTTTTATATTTGAGGATATTTGGTTACAAGATTATCCCTATAATCATTTGGTTCATGATTAATGGTTTTCACATAGAAACAACTGGACAGACAAAATTTCAGCTATAGTTCTTTTTAATTGGTCAATCAAATTAACAAGCAAGAAAGGTTGGTAGTCAAAGCTGCTACAAGGGTTCTAACTTCTTAAATAAGGATAAATTTCATGATCTTCAATAAGAACTTTCAAATCTTTTAGAACTAGAAGAATTGTATTGGAGGAAAAGATCTTAAGTAAGTTGGTTAAAAAAAGAACAAAAATACTAAATTTTTTCATAAAAATTCAACTAATAAGCAGAGGATTAATAGAATAAAAAATATTCAAAACACTAATGATGCTCTAGCTTTTGGTGAATTTGATATACAACAGGTTATTCATAAGTAGTTTCAAAATATTTTTACTACCGCTCAACTTACTAACAGTGAAGCTATTTGTTTAGATGTTTGTAAGAAATTAGCATAACATCATGTCCAATATCTAGGTATCCTTTTTATGACTGAGGAAGTGTATCAATATCTCAAGGATATGTATCCCTCAAAATCCCCAGGACATGATAGGTTAACTATAGGTTGTTTTATGAAATGCTAGAATATTTTAGGTATAGATATGACTAAATTGGTACTAGATGTTTTGAACAATTCCTCTGATTCCTTAACTACTAATTTTATGTTCATTTGTTTAATACCTAAAAGTAAAAATTTTGTGCCTAAAGATCTTAGACCTATTAGTTTGTGCAATGTCGTTCTGAAATTAATCACTAAATGCGTCGCTAACATATTAAAATCTATGCTTTCTAATGTGATGAGTCTAAATCAAATTGCTTCTATTTTAGGTAGACTAACTACTAACAATGCTTTGTTAGGTTTTGAGCTTTTTCATCATATGAACAAGCTTAAGAAAGGTAACAAGGGTTGAATGACTTAAAAGTTAGATATGTCTAAGGCCTATGATAGAATGAAATGGATTTTCCTTCAATCAGTTTTGTCTTCCATGGGTTTTCCTACTAGCTTTGTAACCCTTGTTATGAGATATGTAACCTTTGTCTCTTATTCTATTTTGATCAATGGTGAGACATGTGATATCCTTCTTCCTTAGAGAGACCTTAGACAAGGGGATCCTTTCTCTCTTTATCTCTTTATTTTGTGTGTTGAGGATTTATCTAGACTTAAATAAGTACAACATCATATAAGTGTCGCAACCGTAATTCTGACGAGATAACGAACTCGCTAAAATTTTAAATGAATTTTATTTGATTATTGTGGAGCCGCCACCAAATTTTTATTTAAGGGAAAAAGATTTGGAAAAACCCTATCTTGAGGAGGAGATTTAGGTTCGGGAGTCGGTTACGAGTGGGGAAGGTGTTAGGCATCCCACTCGCCCGTTCCGAAGAACGGTACCCTTAAACTGAGTGTGTGATTTTTTGAAAAAAGTTTGATCCCTTGATTAAATGTGAGATAGATACTTGATGGAGGTTAGTCTGACAGAACTTGATCCTGCTCCTACGTATTTCCCGATGCAATGAAAAACTCAAGACTTACGTAGTTCTAGTTGTTTTGAAGGCTTGACCTTCGAACGTGCTTGAAAAAGAGTATTTGAAGATTTTGTTTTTTGAAAAGATCTTTAGTCCACTCATGCACAAGACCCGAGGCAGCTACGACAGCAGGGAGGCCTATACAGACTACTAAATGTTGGACAGCAGGTGAACCGTCAGCCCCCCATTTAGTGCCCATTGCGTGAGACTTAAAGAATTCCAAAATATTTAGAAAAAGATTTTTTTAGTTTTAAAAAAAAATGATTTGCAAATGATATTGATTCTTGAGTAAGAAGAAAACTTGAGTTTGATAAAAGAATCTTCATTTTTTGACTTTTGGAGTAATTGGGGTTTTAATGTAATTATTTAGCAATTATAGGATTTTTACGAATTTTCTAGATTTTTTGTATTTTTATGGATTTTCTGTATTTTTATAAATTTTTATGAATTTTCTGAATTTTTATTAATGTTTATGGATTTTTTTGAATTTTGATTAATGTTTATGGATTTTTCTGAATTTTGATTAATTTTCTTAATTTCTGGATTTTTTTATTAATTTTCTTAATTTCTGGAATTTTTTTTATTAATTTTCTTAATTTCTGGAATTTTTTATTGATTTTCTTAATTTCTGGAATTTTTTATTAATTTTCTTAATTTCTGAATTTTTTATTGATTTTCTTAATTTCTGGAATTTTTTATTAATTTTCTTAATTTATGGAATTTTTTTATTAATTTTCTTAATTTCTGAAATTTTTTATTGATTTTCTTAATTTCTGAAATTTTTTATTAATTTTCTTAATTTCTGGAATTTTTATTAATTTTCTTAATTTCTGGAATTTTTTATTAATTTCTTAATTTCTGGAATTTTTTATTAATTTTCTTAATTTCTGGAATTTTTTATTAATTTCTAAATTTCTGGAATTTTTTATTAATTTTCTTGGTTAATGGGATTTTTTATTAATTTTCTTAATTTGTAGAATTTTTTATTAATTTTCTTGGTTAATAGGAATTTGGGACAGTTTGTAATTTTTGGTAACTTAGGGGGTTTAAGTGGAATTATGGAAAACTCTGATGGCTGGAAGGTAAGGGTCCCTAATTGTAATTTGGGATGCTAGCGGGGCTTCATCGCAATTGGAAGAGGCTAGGGTCTTAATTGCATAGAAGAAAAAATGTGAGAGGGTTTTAAAGGAAGTGGGCCCTACCGTCTTAATTTATGTGTTTGTCTTTTTCTGCATGGCTTTATCCCATGCTAACCATTCCCTTCTCCTTCTTGTTTTCGCTTCCGCCAACGCTGGTTTTACTGTGATCGTGCATTGTACCTGGCCAAAGGCTATAGCAATCTTGCATGGGGTGATTCATATTCGTGGTCTGAACCTCAGGGAGCCTATGCATTTTTATGATGCGTTTGCAGGGATAAGGCCCTTGCTCTTCCTCCCCAGCCTCACCAGATTATTGACTAAAGCAACCCTTGAGCTTGGCTGCACTTGCAAGATGCCGCAGTAAGCACGAGATCGCTTGGGGAGTAACAAGGAGGAAGTTCTGATTTAGAAGAGCACAATTTATATGGACGATCTACAGATAATCAAGAGTTGGCTCCTTGAACAACTATATCAACGTAGTTTTCTCTGGTGTGGACTTGCTCGTATCCCTCGACAAATTTAAGTGGAGCACTTTTGGTCATCACTATACGTGAGTATTGCATTTAGGTCTTCCGGCCCGATGGGCAACCTCACATGGATTTAAAAACAGCCATAGCTCCTAGGTTCTTTCCTTTAAGTTCGAGATAGCGCGTGGTTTTGACCTCTCCTAAGCTAGTCCTTGACTTGGCATGAGCGGGTATTTGAAAGGCAGACATAATGTGGAGGCCTATCATAGATTGTAAGTATATGACGAGCCACACCATCCTCCTTAGTTTCAAGTCTTTATCTGACACAAACCGGTTTGAAATATCGAAGGCGGTGGAGACTCCCTCTCTTTATTTGTCCATTAACGGTACTTACTCCACTTAACCTTATTCACTCACTTTTGCATGGAGTTTCCTCCGACGTGCCTGGGGTTTGGTGGGTAGGTTGGCGATAATCTCACAAGGACCGGATTAGCAAGGTAAGCCATGCATATTCTATACCCTCCATACCTGAATCTTGCTCGCTTTTGCATGGGGAAGGTTGATATGCATGGGACACAAATTACTTCAACCTGAATTAAGTTTCATCGTTACCTAGCCATGGGGTCTTTGACTTGGAAAGGCGTATGATTTACCTAGGCTACCCAGCACCATGATATGTACTTGCAACTAACCATATTTGACGAAGCAAGAAGAAGGAGAATGTAGAGAAACTAACCTGGGCGATGATTCTTGTCTGATCTTCTCCAAGAGGTGCGAGCTCTTCCCAAACTATTCTCCCCTCAACTCTGGATGAGACCAGTTCTCCCCCTGATCTTAGCGTCATCCACTCTCCCTGGAAATAAACGGGTCTTGCATGAAGATGAAGACGATGCCAGGGCCCTTCCTTTCTTCTCATTTTTTTTAGAGATGTCTTCGTTTTTTTTCATAGAAAAGCTACCAAGATGCAGGATCCCCGGAAGAAGAAAAAGTTCCCCAGAAGCAGTTGCAGCCAAAGATCTTTGAAGCCTCCCTCCTTCTGCTTTCTTTTCTTTTTTTCTAACTAACTCCTCACCACGTTTCTTGGCTCCCTTTTATAAGCTTCTAAAAACCACTCCTCTTTTCATTTTTCCAATCTTTTGCTTTTTGTTTTAATTTGCATTAATTTCTATTTTTCACTTTTCCCACTTTTTCAGATTCTAATTATTTTGTTTTTATTTAATCCTTCTTTTTTCCTTTTTTGAAAAGTCTGTTATTGTTTAAATAATTTTTATTTTATTGATTCTTAATTCTGATTATGCTTTTTTTTTATCTTTTTCTGACTTTATTATTATTATTTTTAATTTGTGTGTTGATTTTTTTTTCTGATTTTATGTTTTTGATTTTAGAATTTTCTTTTAGATTTTGATTTTTTCATTTGCCTTTTCTATTTCTCCAAATTTTAATCTTTTTTATTTAATTTAGTTTCCAGATTTAATTATTTTCAGATTTTTAATTTTTTTATTTTTTTTCTATCTTTTTTTTTAGAATTTTTATTTATTATTTGTTTTTTAATTTGATTTTTTTTAGACTTTTCCAGAATTTTAATTTTCAGATTTTATCTTTCTTTATTTAAAAAAATTAATTCTTGCTTAATTTGATTTTATTCTTTATTTCTGATTTCTTTTATTTTTAGAATTTTTATTTATTATTTTTGTTTAACTAATATTTCAGTTTTTATTTGTTTTAAAAACTTTTTCTTATTAATTTCCAGATTTTGTTATTATTATTTTTTTACTGATTTTTCTTTTTTTATTTCAGAATTTAACATTTTTCTTTTTTCAAATTTATATATATTTACTTTTCCTTTTAATTTTCTATTTTCTATATTTTTTCTATTTCTTATTATACCAAAATTTATTTCCCTTTTATGTTATATTTTTTATTTATATTTATTTACTCTTATTATTTTCTTTTTAATTCCTGGATTTATTATTCTGTTTTTGTTTTGTTTGTTTATTTATTATTTAAATTAGAGTGAGTTTCTTGATTAATTTTAACAATTGGGGGCTTCGGACATAATTAGGTGTTCACAATAAGTAATTTCAGTGATATTAAACTTGTTAAATTTTTCCCTTCCTTCACTCATTTGTTTTTTTATATAGGATAGTCTTTTTTCTATGAAGCATCAATTAAGAAAGCAAAAACTATTAAACATATTATTGACTCTTTCGAGGCTATATCGGGTTAGAAAATTAATTTAGAAAAATATGAGATTTCATTTAGTCATAATGTATGTGATTCTTTGAAAATTATAATCCAGATAGGTTGGGTTTTAAGATTATGTACTTTCGCCAAAAATACCTAAGGTTTCCCATGATTACTGAAAAATCTAAGCAAGTTTTGTTGGCCTGATCAAAGAAGTTTGGAGGAAGCTTAAAGTTTGGAAAGAGAAGTTCCTTTCCAGAGCTAAAGATGAAATTATGATGAAATTTATAGTGCAAGCCACCCCTACATACATTATGAGTTGTTTCAAACTCCTGCCAAGTATTTTCTCTAAAATCCACCCTATGGTAGCAAATGTTTGGTGAGAACAAGAAAGCAATGAAAGAAAAGTTCATTGGATGATTTGGAGTAAACTTTTTTCTTAAGGACAAAGGGGATCTTGGATCTAGGGACTTGAATTTGTTGAACAAGACTATGTTGGAAAAACAATGTTGGAGGCAACTCAAGGATGAAAAATCTTTGATATTTCAGGTCTTTAAGACTTGTTACTTCCCTTATTCTACCTTTCTCGATTCTTCCATTGGTTATTATCCTAGTTACACTTATATAAGCATTTAGGAAGCAAAGGATATGCTTAAGTAAGGGCTCAAATGGATCATAAGGATTGACTCCAAAATCCATATCTGGAAAGATGCTTGGATCCCTGGTAATCATCCTGAATTTTTTATTTTCCCTCAGCACTTGTTACAAAGTGATGCCATTCTTAGTTGCCTTATTCATTAGGATGTCCATAAGTGGAACCAACTACTAGTTTCTAATGTCTTCGATCTTGCTAAAGCTACCAAGATTATGGAAATTCCTTCATATCTATGAGGATTCCTTTGCTTGACGATAGGAATGAAAGTAAAAAAGAGCTTACGGTTCGGTTTGTTTAAAGCCTAATTTGGCTTGACTTGTTTAATAAATAGATAAGCTCAGGCTTTTTAAAAAGCCTTTTTAGATAAACAAGTTGTACTTAAACTTATAAACAAAATCCTATTTAACCTATTTAGAGTCTTATTTATCTTCATATATTATATATTTATATTTATTATATTTATTTTAATATATTATATTTGTATAATATTTATTTTAATATATTTTATTTACATTATATATATATATATATATATATATATATATATGCGTGTGTATGTGTGTGTTTTAGGCCTATTTAATGATCTTTTTATCTTATAGGCTTTAAACTTGCAAACTTTTTTAATCAATTGTTTATATAGGCTTTAAGCCTATTTATTAGTCTTTTTTGGAATGTAGGCTTTTAAACAAGCTTGAAGGCCTTGTAAGCTTTAAATTTGGACAAATGTTGACAAAAAAAAAATCTTTTAACACGTAACACGCTTAGGCTTAAGCCTCAAAATTTGTAAACAGGCCAAACTTAAACACTCAAAGCCTACCTTGACTCAACCTACTTCCATCCCTACTTGGCGATAGGCTAGGAATGGACTTTATTCTGTCAAATATGTTTACTATTTTTTGATGTAGTAGCATCTTAGTCAATCATCCAAAGGATTGTTTGTGCAACTTATTAGATGGAAGAACTTATGGTGGACTCATCTTCCACCTAAAGTTAAACATTTTTTCTTCAAGTTGATAAATGATGTGTTTCCCACTATTCCTAACTTGTTGATTAGGAATATTCCCTTTCAATATAAATGTGTACTCTATGATGAATTTGTTCTAGAAGATTAGAACCATTTTTATTTCAATTATCGCTAGGGTGATACCTTTCTATCATCTTTGGAAGATTCTAGAAGAAGGAATTTTTCTTCCCATATTTCCTAGATGATTAAGTTTATCAAAAACCATGAGAAATTTGATTTAGAGAAAACTATGATGAAGCTTTGGTAATTATGGCATCAAAATGAAATTAGATTTAATAATACCACTAAACATATCTATCATGTTGAAGTTATGGCTTTGAATTTGTGGAGGAAATGGAAAGAACTACAAAGACAATGTTCTAATTCTAAAATTAAAATTTAGTAGACTCAAACTTCTTATCAAGATGGCTGCATTAATTTATTTTTAGATGCTGGTTCGATTAGGGAGCAAGACATGGGATTTGGTGTTGTTTTTAGTAGCTTACATGAGGAAACTATTGTTACTGCTAGTCTATACAAGATTTGTAGAGTAGATGCTAGTTTAGCCAAGTATCGTTCACTTTGTTGGGGGTTATGGTTAGCTAAATATTGTGATTTTCAAAGTAGAAAGTTTGTATGAATTCTTTGAAGGTGTGTCAGGCTATGTGGGGTAAGGATCCTTATCCAAATCAGTTAAATTTCATTATGAACTGTAGAGAGTTAGTTAATTCCTTCAAGTCCATTCTTTTCATATTCTCAAGGATCATAATGTCCTTAGCCATAAACTAGCTGCTAATGTTCATAAGTTTCAGAACAATTATTGGTAGTGTTTTTTTCTTAACCATATTTTGTTGCAATAGGTTCTTTGAGTTATTTGCTTTATTTTAATAAATTAGCATGTTTAATAAAGAAAAAATAAAATAAAAATAAGGAGGAGATTTTTTCTCTTTTTGTGTATGTATTATTTGAGTTCAAAATTTTAAAAAATTTAAAATGTTAATTGTTTCTGTAAGTACATGTGTGTGACTTTTATAATTTGATGCATATTTGTTAAAGATCAATGAATTTATATATGTTCATTGTAAATACTCAATTATGTCTGAGGCCCTCAATTGTTAAAATTAAGCAAGAAACCAATGCTAATTTAAAAATAAATGAATAATAAAAAACAGAAGGCGAAAAGACAAAAAAAATGAAGAAAGAAAGAAAAGAAAAAGAAAATAACAACAATTAGGAAAATAAACAAAAATAATGATGGTTGAAAATGACGGAAATAGAAAAATAAGAAAAACATAAAAAAGTAAAGGAGTAACAAAAAGAATTAAATAGTTTTTTTTAATAAAAATTAAAAAAATTCAAGAAAAAATAACAATAATAATAATAAGACAAAAACAGAATTAATAAAAAAGAAAAAAAAACAAAAAAACAAATCTGAGAAAAAATAATAATAATCTGACACTAAAAAGTAGAAATAAAATGAGTAAATAAATAAAAAATTAAAATCTGAAATCGAAAAATCTGAAATTGAAAACAATAAATAGTAAAATGAAAATTAAAGAAAATAGTAAAATTTTGGTTAAAAAGAAAAAAAAAGAAAAGCAAAATAAAACAAAAAAATAGCAAAACAAAAACAGAAAAATTAATGGTCAAAAACAGAAAAAAAAAATTTAAAAAGAAGAGAAAAAAACAAATTTTAAAAAAAAGACTAAAAAAAAACTAGAAAGGAAAGGAAAAAAAACAGAAAACGGATTTCTAAAATAGAAAAAAATATATAATAGAAAAAGAGGAAAAAGGGTCGTTTTTTGGAGCTGGACTCTTCTCTGGCTCAAAGGGGGGAGGCTCTTAAGCGATTTAGTGAAGGAATTTAGGTGAAGGAGAAGGAACTTTGTGTCTTCTTGGAAAGTTCTTAATTTTGGAAGGACTGAAAGTCTTGGCCGTGGTGGTTCCTAATCAAAGAAAGTGCGTACAAATATTTCTTCTCACCTAAAGGGAAGGAAAGATTTGCTGGTTCGGGAGTTAACGTGAAGGCAAGGATCGCATCACCGATTCCAAACCAGGTTAGCCAAGTTTTGTCTATTTCTAAATTAAGACCTTATATTGAATCGGTAGCTTATGTATGAGCCAAGAACCTTCCATTGATTTGTCCAGATATCAAGAGATATATAGGGTGATATGGAATCTAGTTTTTGAAAAGATTCAGGGGATAACTAGGAATGAATCTTGTTGAATACTTAGTCTTGGTTCCACGAAGTTCTGAAGTGAGAGTTTGATTAGGAAGGAATGCGTTAGACATTCGGTATTCATATGAATTCATAGAATCTAATAGTTACATTCTTTGACCTGAAAGTAGAGGTATAGCTCTGCGAAACCTCCACATTGTCTTAGATTTGCATAGTTCCTTTTAGATTCTCGTTTTGGTAGTTGTCCTAGTACGGCTGTTATACATTGGGATCATAGCACAAGACGAATTATGTTGTGAGAAATTCGTAGTCAAGGTTGAACGGTATCAAATTCTCACCTCTGAAGAGTAATTGCTGCCAAAGTTATACAGTATATAGCACCTGGGAATAATGTTCTTGGGGGGTTCTTTGAGAATGCCATACCACCGAATCAACATGAATCTGGTTGTATAAGTTAGGATGAATAAAATTATGGTATGAAAACCTCTTATTAGGATCAGGTTCCAGCGCTCATAGTACAGAGGGGGGCAATTTGGGGAGAACATGCTGAATCTGCCAGGGAAGAGGAGAACTGATTCTGAGACCCTGCATATGTTCATATAGCAGATAAGGTCTCGAACAGAGAATGAGTGTCAGCATTTCAAAGACATGCTGATTTGGAGTCAACACCATTAGTTTATTAGGATATTAGTTGCTCATTTCAATTCCATTACCTAGCACTCCATGTCATCAATTTGAGTCATATGGCAGGCTGCTACCATACGTTGCAAGGGTCTTAAATACATGACTAGCAAAGGTCTTGGGTTAGTGAAGGCTTGCAGAAACTAAATGCCAAAAATCTATACTTTTACCATAGGCATATGAGTCAAAGAGGGGAGTTATTGAGTCTGGAAGTACACCGCATTCCTTTCAAATTCCCCCTCATGGTGGGGAACTATTGTATATGACGATGATCATTCAGTTTCATCACGTGACTCAAGTTCTAGCATAGTTGGTCCCTGCAGGAACAATTACAAAATATGTTATTGCTCTGCCTGTTAATAAGCCACTTGATATGGAACGTCCCTTAATACTGTCTTTCCAAATTAATTTAAAATCAAATAAATACCAAGCATGAATTAGAGGTGCGGCGTAGTGGATAATATACCATACACGATTGCCAGGTCTCATGTTCAATTCCCGCATTCATCTTTCTCTGTTTTAAAAATTTCCAGTGCATCAATGACATTCCTTTTATCATTAAGCTAAGCCAAGAAATACTAAGTCAAGTGCTTAGCCCAATGGTGGGTTTGCTGATGATAATTTCAAGGCGCGGGTTCGAATCCCACTGGAGGCACTTTCCTTTTAATGTATATATTTAATGTTCAAGCAGACTTTAAAATTTGGCTAAGGCGTTAAAACACCCAACTGGTAGCATAGCGCAGTGGTTAAAGTGCATCGTTTATCTATACTACCCTCGATTCGATCCCCCAAGTGTGGCTATTCATTTTAAAGATGTTTATTTATTAAGTTGGGCCATCGCTTGTATAGATATTTCCCCTAAGGGTTAAACTGCAAGTCCAAGGCTATGCAGGGAACTTGGCTTGTCACCTCCACTATCCTCCTTTCGAACCCCAAAGCACCTCTTTTCTTGAATTTTAAGATGAACATTTCTAGGAAATTACAACCAGACCCGCAGATTCCTTAAAATCACAAATCTGCCCCCATACTTCTCTTAATTGCAATTCAACCCCCATACTTCTCCTAATTGCAGTTAAGCCCTTGATCTTTCCAAAACTGCACTTAAACCCCTCAATTTCCCAAAATTGCAGTTAAGCCCCATAAACTTCCCGAAACTGCAATTGAATCTCTTAATTTCCCAAAATTGCAACTAAACCCCCGAACTTCCCAAAATTCCAGTTTAGCCCTTACATTCCCCTTTGTTCCAAATTAGCCCCAACCAAAAATAATTTTCTCTTTTGTTTTGTTTTACATCAAATTCTTTTTTTTGAACCGATTTTAATTATTTCTTTTTAAAATAAATCAAATTCCTTTTTCCGAACCAATTTTAATTCTTCCATTCAAATAGCCTCAAATCTTTTTACCAAATTTCAATCAAATCGAGTTCATTTCCAATCAAGATTAGTTTGTTTTCAATCAAACCCAATCCTCTTCTCAATCATTTTCAAATTAAATCCTTTGGGTTCTAGGTCTCACGCAATGGACCTTAGGCACGAACTAGTAGCTTTTTCTGTTGTTCGCTGTCTAGGAATTCATATGGGTCCCAAGTGCAGTCGTAGTTGTCTTGGACCCTGTGCATATGTGGGCTGAGAATCCTTTTGTAAAATTTCAATAAAAACTTCATTTTAGAATCCTTAAAGTCTCACGCGACGAACCCTAAGCACGAACTGGTAGCTTTTTCTGCTGTTCGGGGTTTAGGAATTCGTATGGATCCCAGTGCGGCTGTAGTTGTCTTGGATCCTGTGCATATGTGGACTAAGGATTCTCCTTAAGATATTTTCAAAACACTTTAGCCGTTTTCAAATATTCCTTTTCAAATGCCCCGAAGGTCAAGCCTTCAAGCGCGTTTTTCAAACGCTCCTTTTCAAGTTTCTCTGAAGGTCAATCCTTCATAAACCAGAACTACGTAAGCCTTGAGTTTCCCATTGCACCATAGAATACGTAGGAGCAGGATCAAGTCCTGTAGGGCTACCCTCCATCAAATTATTTATTTCACGTTAATTAAAGGGATCAAAACAGTTTTCAAAAAGCACACACTCAGTTTAAGGGTACCGTTCTTAGGAAAGGGCGAGTGGGGTGCCTAACACCTTCCCTACTCGTAACCGACTCCTGAACTCAAATCTCTTCTCCGAGTCAGGGTTTTTTTTTTAAATCTTTTCCCTTAAATAAAAATTTGGTGGTGACTCTACTTAATCAAATAAAATAATTTTCAAAAATTTAGCGAGTCCGTCGTCTCGTCGTGGTTGCGGTTGCAACATCCATCAATCACTTACATTCTTAAAATACTACATAACACACTAACGAAGTGAAAGTACATCATATAAAAGTTATTTTATATTATAAATTACAAGAGATAATTTTTTAATGGAATCTATATTTATCAATCCATATATTTTTTAAAGTTTTTTTTCTAAAATTATTAATATATGCCATTTTTTAAATTTGATTTTTAAAACTACTATTAATATATCAATTCATTTAGTTATCCTATACTAAATTTTTTTTATTCTTCAAAACATATTTTAGTTAATTCATTTATTTGTGAGCGCGAATTTATATTTTTAATATTAAAAACAAAAATAATAAAAATATTTTAAAATATACAATAATGCATTTAATAAGAAAAGAGAGAAAAAAGAAAAAAATAAGATATGATTGAGTGATATGATGAAGAGAAAATAAAAATATATTGTATATATTGATTTATAAATATGTTATATAAATATTATATCTTTATCAAGAAAACTGTAAGTTTTGTTATGATTTATTATATTTAATTGTGTGAGTTTGGTCAGCTTAAAGATCTGCTACAAATTGATGTGTGTGAAGTAAAGTGGTGATTAGGAATTAATACCGTGAAAATTAAGGGTGGGCGAGCAATTATCATTGGCTGAAACTGACGATAACCGATGCACTTTGAGCATAATCTAATAAGTAAAATTCGATTGCAGACAATGCAGGTAAACATGGACAGTTACACACGATTTATATCAGTCGGAGACGGGTTAGAAAAATCTTTTCCATCAAAATCTAATTCCGACTGACAACATGCATCTTTGTATTCTTATACCCTATTTTCTATTCTAGTTTCTACTACGTTCACTTATTATGTTCTGCTCTATTTTTCACTTTTCTGGTTTATGCTTTGTTTTATGTTTTTATGGTTCATGCTCCAATTTTTTCTTTTTTTGTTGCTTTATTTTCCATTTTTATGATTCTATGTCTACTTTATAATATCATGTTTTGCATCTTCCTATTTTTCTTCTTCTCCAACTCTTCCTCTTCCTTTCTGGATCTTTCCCTCCCTCTCTACCTATCTTCTAATTGATCATATCCATCCTGCATAAATCATTACCTACATAATCTGACACTTGAATAAACTATTTTTTCTTAGTTGAAAACAACTTCTATTTTTTTTACGTCAAATATTCTTAATTTTTTGGCCCAAATCCTACTGATATTCACCTTTAATGAAAATTATCTTTTCACTAAAAGTTTGCAAATGTCACATATATGAGAGGAGTGAATAAAACATGAGGGGAATACTCATCTTCTAGAATATTTTAAATCCTATTTGATTAAACAAATGTCTGAATTTTTCCATTATAATTCCATAGACATTTTTTAACGATCAATTGACTCATATTTTTTACGATTAAAAAGATGTAAACAGGAGATTAATATTAAACAACATATTGATCAAGTCAATATACATAATAGTTATATTATATTATATTATATATTACAAAAGAAACTTTTTTCTTTTATAATATATATTTATCTATCCTTATATTTTCTAAACACTTTCCATTATAATTATTAATGTAATTTTAAAATTTTTTTTTGATAATTTTTATTAATATATTAATATATTTATTCATCCTTTATTAACTTTTCTATAACTCTTTCATGATAATTATTAATGTCAATTTGAAATTTTTATTTTGATTACTTTTATTAATATCTTAGTTAACTCATTAATAATGTTGGTGAATACAGAATTATTTATATGCTCGAGTGAAACTTTTTTCTTTTATAATTTGTACTTATTAGTCCATTTATTTTCAAAATACTTTACTATAATTATTGATATATGTTATTTTAATTTTTTTTAATTTTTTTTATTAATATATATATTTATTCTTTATTAAATTTTCATTTCTCCCATTATATCTTAGTTAATTGGGGGTAGCATTGGTAAGTACAAAATTTTTCACACTAAAAAAGAAATGACATATGTATATATAGAGAGAAGGGATTAACTTACTCGAGAAATAAGTCCATCATGATTTACTCTGCTCAATATTTTTGTTAAACGATTAAATTTCATCAATCCAACATTAAATTAACATATTTTATTGTATATGATGTGTAAAAAATTTCATAAAATTTAAAAGAGATTTGATACTTTATTTTAACGGATAATATACTTCTTCTAATATATGTTAACTTGAATTTATTTAATGAAGTATGAAAATTCTTTCAAATTTTATGAAATTTTGTAAACATGATCTATACAATAAAATATGTTAATTTAACGATTGGATTGACGAAATTCAATTATTTAAAAGAGATATTGAGTGGAGTAAGTCGTGGTAGACTTACTCATGCAGTAAGTTGATCCTCCTTGTGTGTGTGTGGTCTATATATATATATATATATATATATATATATATATATATAAGAAAACTAAAAAGAAAAACAAAAGCATAGGAAAAACAAAAGCATAGGAAAAACAAAAACAAAAATATATAGAAAAAGGTTATGCATAAAGGTCATTTATTTTCTTAAGTGTAGTATGATTAATTATCCATGACTTATATTAGGAGAATAGGACACCACATTGACCTAGTTCTAGAAGCTTTCCTACTCAATACGCCTGCCTACAGAAGAAAACAAGAAGAAACCAAGGAAATTTAAAACCAAGTGGATGAGTTTAAAAAGAAGGGGTCGGTAAGAGAGAATCTTAGCCATTTTTCTGACCCGATTCTACTTGTCCCAAAAAAATATGGAAGTTGAAGGAAATGTATAAATTGTAAGGTAATTTATTAGATAACCATTAGGTATAAACTCCATATTCTTAGGTTAGATGATATTTTTTAGAAGATCTACATGGGTCTTGTATCTTTTATAAGATAGATATTAGTATTGGATATCATTAGATTAACAAAAAGAAAGGGGATGAGTGGAAAATAACTTTTAAGATAAAGTTGAGCTATATGAGCAATTAGTCATGTCTTTTGACCTTACTAATGCTCCTAGCATATTCATGAGACTCATGAACCATGTTCTTAAGAATTTGACAAGTAAGTGTGTAATGTTCTACCATGATGACATACTTGTCTATTCCAAGTTTCATGAAAAACATATAACTAATGTTAGAGAAGTGCCTCTAGTCCTTAGGCAGGAACACTTATATGCTAAACTTGAAAAATGTTTATTTTCTTTTTTAGACTATGTGCTCTGATGTGAACGTGAGCATCACGTTAAGTGAAAGAGATCATTTAAAAGATTCTCTACAAAGAATAGGAGGTCCTATGACGAGAAATAGGAGGTCCTATGATGAGAAATAGGACCAAACGTATGGAACAAGTACTTCAAGATCTTATTAACGAAGTTCAAAAAAAGGGCTACGTGAATCCAAACTCAATTCCAACATGGGTTAATTTATGTAGTCATATTATTGAAGATCTTAAGTGATAAGGTTTATGATTTTCTATAGATTGCATTAGGATTTGATATTTATCTACAAGTTATTTGTTTAAATTAGTTGCAAGTCAAATTGTAATCTAATTAAGATTTCTTATTTGTTATCTTTTTACTAGAATGCAATTGCAATCTAATTAGGATTTTTTATTCGTTATTTTTTTACTAGATTAGGTTATTGGTTATCTATATAATATGAGTTAGGGATTTAGTGTAAAAACAAATTTTGGATGAATAATAATATTTCTCTTCAATTTGAGTTGGAGAGAGCATTATAGAAAAAGTCAATTTGAGTGTAAACATGAGTAAAAAGCATTAATATTGAGGGTAGACACTAAGGAAGTGATTGGTGAGGTTTTATTATATTAATTTATTTATTCTGTTCAATTTGCAGCATTACCAACATAAGAGGTGAACTTTATCAAAATGATACGGATCTAAAGATATTCATCAAATAAATTCAAGATCAATTCCAATAGTTGAATAGGAGGTTGGAGGATATGGAGGGTTGGTCGAGGAGGAGGTCTCAGGTTTCTTGTCGAAGTAGTCCCCAAAGATTACTTCACCATGACAAAGAAACAAATTAGGAGCAGAACTTAGAATCGAATAGTATTAAATTATCTTGAGTGAGAGAGAAAAGTGAAGCATGTGTTTGATTGTCACAATTACTCGGAGGAGAAAAAGGTAAAACTAGCCAATGTATCTTTTAACAATTATACTAATATTTGGTGGGATCAGTTTGTGTTTAATAGGAGGAGGTATGGAGAGAGACCTATCCGAATGTGGGAAGAGATGAAAGTAGCCATGAGAAGAAGATTTGTGCCAAGTCACTATCATAAGGACTTACACCAAAAACTGCAAAGTCTTACTAAAGGCACTATGGGTGTTGAAGGTTATTACAAGAAGATGAAAATTACCATGATAAGAGCCAATGTTGAGGAGGACAGAGAAACCACTATGGCAAGATTCATTGGAGGACTAAGAAGAGAGATAACTGAAATGGTGGAGATAGAGAAATTGCTTCATAAAGCTATTTAGGTGGAAAGACAACTCAAATTTAGGAGCACTCACAAATATGATTCTAGTTCATCATAGAAGTCTAATTGGTCCAATAAGAAGGAAGGTCCTAAACCAAATGAGGAACCTCATGGAAAGTCAACAGTACCTATTTCCGAAGGTAAATTTGAAATTAAATCTTCTAGCAAGTCAAGTCACATTCATTTCTTTAAGTGTCAAGGTCTAAGACATATTGCTTCTCAATGTCCAAACTATAGGACCATGACCATTCTTGACAATGACAAAGTGGAGAGTGAGAGCTCGATGAATGAAGAAATGCTAAAGTTGGAGGACTGTAGTAATATGGAGGTAGCAGAATTTGTGCATGGAGACAACTTGGTCACAAGATGTACATTAAGCATTCAACCAAAGGATGAAGGAGACTCAGAGTAAAGGGAACATATATTTTATACTCGTTGTCATGTGAACAACAAGGTATGTAGTATGATTATAGATAGTGGCAATTGCACCAATGTTGCTAGTAACTTGCTAGTGGAGAAATTAAACTTGCTTACTAAGAAACATCCTAATCCTTATAGGTTATAATGGATGAATGATTGTGGGGATGTAAGAGTTAGTAAGCAAGTCTTGGTGTTCTTTTCTATTGACAATTATAAAGATAAGGTGTGTGATGTTGCCCCTATGCATGTTGGACACTTATTGTTAGGATGTCCACGACAATACAATAAGAAGGTTACACACGATGGATTTAAAAATAGATATTCTTTTATAGTATGTAAACGAACAATTGTATTGACCCTATTAAGGCATATTGAGGCTCATTTTGACCAAATGAAAATTTCAAAAGAATGTAAAATAAGAGAAAAAGAATTAGAAAATCAAGAAAGAGAAAAGAGAGAAAATTGAGAGTGAAGAAAAAGGAGAAATTCAAAAAAGAGTGAGAGTGAAAAGAAAGAAAAATCAAGAAATAAAGAAAAAGAAAAGAAAGTTTTTGTATTTGCTCACAAAGGGGAGGTCGAGAATGTTTTGAGGGAAAATGAGCAAGTTCTTGTACTCATGTATAAGGATATTTATTGTATTAATAATCATAACTCTTCTTTCATAGTGTGGTTGAATCTTTATTGCAAGAATTTGATGATGTATTTCCTAAAGAACCACCAAAAAGTTTGCCTCCTATAAGAGGCATTGAACACTAAATTGACCAGTGTATGGAACTAGTCCTAAAGAGGCCAAGGAGATTCAAAGGCAAGTAGAGGAGTTGGTGCAAAAAAGCTATGTGAGGGAAAGTCTTAGCTCATATGCGGTTCCTGTTATCTTGGTACCAAAGAAGGATGAGACTTGACGCATGTGCATGGACTTTAAAGTCATCAATAAGATTACAGTAAAGTATCGATATCCTATTTCGAGGTTAGATTATTCACTAGATGAACTATATGACTCTTGTTTATTTTCTAAAATTGATTTAAAAAGTGGATATCACCAAATTTGTATGAAGGAAGGTAATGAGTGGAAGACTACTTTTAAAACAAAATATGGGTTATATGAGTGCGTTGTCATGCCATTTGGTCTTTCTAATGCACCGTGTACCTTCATGAGATTAATGCATCATGTCTTGCGAACTTTTATTGTAAAATTTGTTGTTGTCTATTTTGATGATATTTTAATATATAGTAAGACAATGCATGAACACTTAGATCATTTACGTGTTGTGTGTACTGCCTTACGAAGCCATGAATTGCATGCTAATCTTATAAAGAGCACTTTTTGTATAGAATCAATTGTCTTCTTAGGATTCATTGTAAGTTTTCAGGGAGTTAGTGTTGATGAAGAAAAAGTTAAGACAATTAGAGAATGACCCACACTTACAAATGCTAATGTGTTAAGGAGCTTCCATGGTTTAACAAAACTTCAATAAGAGGTTTGTACAACATTTTAGTTCTATAGCTGCCCCTTTAAATGAACTTGTTAAAAAGAATGTTAATTTTAAATGGGATAAGAAGCATGAACAAACCTTTAATTTGCTAAAAGATAACTTAATCAATGCCCCTGTATTAAATTTACCTAATTTTGAAAAAATTTTAAGATTAAATGTGATGCCTCTAGAGTGGGTAAGGAGCTATTTTGATGCATGATTATAAACTTGTGGCATATTTTAGTGAGAAACTTAAAGGAGCGATGCTCAACTATCCAACCAATGATAAGGAGCTCTATGCCTCAGTGAGGGCCTTACAAACTTGGCAATACCTTTGGTCGAGGGAATTTGTCATCCATTCTGATCATCTCAACTTGAAGTTTTTAAAGTCCCAAGGTAAGCTTAACAAAAGGCATGCCAAGTGGCTAGAATTTATTGAGATGTTTCCTTGTGTTATGAAGTATACTAAGGAAAAGGAAACTATTATATTTTATACTTTGTTATGAAGGTATGTATTATTTACAACTCCACAAACTAAATTACTTGCATTTGAATTATTAAAAACCATGTATGTTGATGATGTTGAATTTGGGCTATTGTGGGAAGCGTGTTCTGACCATAGTTTTGAAGACTATTTTACTCAAGATAGATATTTATTTAATAAAAATAAATTGTGCACCTAAGTGTAGCATAAGGGAAATGTTTATTAGAAAGACTCATGAGGGAGGATTAATTGGACATTTAGGCATTCAAAAATTTTATGATGTTTTACATGAACATTTTTTTTTGTCAAAAATGAAGCATGATGTTAAACTTATTTGTGAAGAATATATTACTTGCTTACAAGAAAAATCTAAAGTAATGTTTTATGACTTTTATACACCCTTTCCTGTTCCTGAATATCCTTGTATTGATATTTTTATGGATTTTGTACTAGGGTTGCCTAGGACCCCAAAAGGAAAAGATAATACTTTTGTTTTTGTAGATAGGTTTAGCAAAATGGCACATTTTTTTAATTGTTCTAAAACAAATGATGCCACTCATATTGCTGATTTATTTTTTAAGGAGATTATATGTTTAGATGGCTTACCTAAAACTATTGTAAGTGATTGGGATGTTAAATCTTTTAGTCACTTTTGGAGAACCCTACGAGGTAAGTTGGGCATTGAATTGTTATTCTCTACTGTGGCACATCCACAAATAGATGGACAAACTGAAGTTGTGAATAGAACTTTAAGCATCTTATTACGTACTATAATTCAAAAGAATTTAAAAGATTAGGAGAATTTTTTGCCTCATGTTGAATATGCATATAATAGGATTGTTCATACATCTACTTCTTTTTCTCCTTTTGAGGTTGTATATGAATTTAATCTTTTATCTCCTTTAGATGTTTTATCGCTTCCTACTAATAGCTCTCTTAATTTGGATAGAAAGCAAAAGGTTAAATTTATGCAGAAATTACATGCTAAGGTTTGCGCTAATATTGAGAAGAAAAATGAACATTCTCAGCAGGAAAACAAAGGACGCATCAAGATGGTCTTTGAACCTGTTGATTGGGTGTGGGTTCACTTCCAAAAGGAAGGGTTTCCAAGTCAAAGAAGTTCCAAACTACATCCCAAAGGAGATGGTCCATTTCAAGTGATTGAAAGGATCAACGATAATGCCTATAAAATCGACCTTCCAAGTAACTACGGTAATGTGAGTGTCACTTTCAATATTTCTGATTTATCCTTATTTGATGCAGGTGACCTTCAAGATTTGAGGATATATCCTCTCAGAGAAGGAGGGAATGATGTGAACGTGAGCACCATGTTAAGCGAAAGAGATCATCTAAAAGATTCTCTACAAGGAATAGGAGGTCCTATGACGAGAAATAGAACCAAGCGTATGAAACAAGCACTTCAAGATCTCATCAAGGAAGTTCAAGAAAAGGATTACATGGATCTAAACCCAATTCTAATATGGGTTAATTTATGTAGTCATATTATCGAACATCTTAAGTGATAAGGTTTATGATTTGCTATTGATTGCATTAAGATTTGATATTTATCTACAGTTTATTTGTTTAAATTAGTTGCAAGTCAAATTGCAATCTAATTAGGATTTCTTATTTGTTATCTTTTTTACTAGATTATGTTATCTATATAATAGAAGTTAGAAATTCAATGTAAAGACAGATTTTGGATGAATAATAATATTTCTATTTGAGAGTTTTCATCTTTGTGTGAGTTGATTCCCTTAATTCTTGGGTAAAGAACTACCTTTGATAATGTTGGTTCTTCCGACATGTCGCGTTTGTGTCAGGTTCCTTTATCTTATCCTATCTTGATTCTCAAGACGTTCCATTATCATTTTTGCATTCCAATTAATTCACATAAGGTGAATCATATCATTCTCTTTTTAAGGTTTGTCATTGGAAAAAATGGAGTCCAAGTATATAAAGAAAAATTCAAGGTCATCTAAGAATGCCTACTCCCCAAAGTGTGGGGGATGTTAGGAACTTTTATGACTTGACAAGTTTTGATAGGAGATTTATCAAGGATTTCAGCACCCTAGCCTCTCCTTTAAATGAACTAGGAAATAAAAATGTTTTTTTAGGGAAAGGTAACAAAAAACCTTTGATACTTTAAAGCATAGGCTAATTGAGGCTCTAGTACTCATTTTACCCAAATTTGACAAATCATTTGGGCTTGAGTGTAATGCCTATAATGTGGGCATAGGTGCAATCTTATTGCAAGAAGGTCATCGCATAGCATATTTCAATGAGAAAATTAAGTTAGATGTCTTAAATTATCCTACATATGATAAAGAGATTTATGCACTTATCATGATCCTACAAACTTTGCAACATTATTTGTTATCCAAGAAATTTTTTATCCATAATTGACCATGAGATACTTAAATACCTTAAGGCCTAAGGTAAGCTTAACAAAAAATATGCTAAACAGGTCAAGTTTCTTGAATAATTACTTTATATGATCAAACATAAGAAACGACAAGTTAATACGGTTGCAGAGGTTCTCTATAAGAGACATACCCTACACATCTCTGCTAGCACCACACTTGTAGACTTTGACCGCTTTAGGGGTTATATGAAAAGGATGTAGAGTTTGAGAAACTTTACAGAACCAATGAAAATAAGGCGTTAAAGGTACGACATGATGACTTTCTTTACAGGAACAATAGACTTGTATGCGTCAAGGCTCCATGAGAGACCTTTTCCTAAAAAAATCTCATGAAAGGGGATTAATAGATCATTTTGGCACTAGAAGAGATTGGATATGCTTAGAGAATACTTTTTTTGGCCATATATGGATAGAGATATCCAGAGGGAAATGGATTCATCTTTTGTGGTTGTGAATTGGTTTAACAAGATGGTACATTTCATTCCTCACCACAAAGAGGATGATGTTAGCTACATAGTCAAACTCTTCTTTAGGTAAATGGTTAGGCTACAAGGGAGATCCAGGAGTATCGTGTTGATAGAGACACCAAGTTTCCTAGTCACTTTTAGCATACCTTTTAGGAAAAATCAGGAACTAAACTTCTTTTCTCTACCATCTACCATTCTAAACTGATGGCCAAACTAAGGTGGTGAATAGAATATTTTCTACCCTCTTAAGAATTATGGTAAAAAATAATCTCAGGTCATGGGAAGATTGTTTACCATATCTTAAGCTTGTATATAATAAGGTTTCCCATTCCACTACTCAACATTCCACCTTTGAGGTAGTCTATGGTTTCAATCCCTTAATTCTTATTGATTTACTTCCCATTCGTGATGTGTCTCACTACCATAGTAAGGATGGAGAATAGAAAGCTAAATGTATTAAAGACCTCCATGCTAAGGTAAAGAGACTATAGAAAAGAAAATGGTCCACTATGCTAAGTTGGCCAACAAGGGTAGAAAGAAGCTACTTTTTAAGTATGAGAATTAGGTTTGATTGCATCTTAAAAAAGAAAGATTTTTTCCTCTTAGGAAATCTAAATTACATCACCGAGGCAATGGTCCTTTTTTTGTGCTAAAGTGTATAGGACCTAATGTTTATTGCCTTGATTTACTAGGTGACTTTAGTGCTAGTGCCATATTTAATGTCTGTGATCTTTCTCCTTTCCCTATAGATAATGCTCAGCTTATACATTCAAGGATGAGTGACAGTAAAAGATCGTTAGGCCCAAAGGATCCATCACTAGGGAAGAGTGATAAGACTAAAAGGAGATGTAGAGGCCTTATTAAGCACTCAAGGAGAGGCTTATAATACCTCTACACAATTCATGCTTGTCCTTTTCACTTAAATTAAATAAGATCTTCTAATTAGATTATAGGATCCTAATTTGTATAGTATTTAGGTGCCTTTTCCTTGTTATTATGATACTTAAATTGGGACACACCAAGCCCAATTAAAGGAAGGAAAAGTGAAGATCCATGTATCTTGTGATCGCCCCACCTATGGTCTATAAATAAACCTTATACGCTTCATTTTCATCACTTTTGAGTCATTTGTAATACTTTTTAGAATTTACAGTGAGTATTCTCTTCAAATTCTCTCTTCTCTCTCTAAGGCCTAGTCTTAAGGATAAGCATCTATTTATCATTGGTGAATTCTAATGTGGTGGAATCAAGCTTATCTTTCTTTGAAAATGGCATCTAGAATAATTAGCATTAGCATTCATTTTTCTCTCAAAATTTCGATTTGAATTCTCTCTATGGCTATGACTTGTTTACTGAATTCTTCCTCCAAAAAATCCTCCAAACTCTCTCGAAGAGAGCTACATCAATATTATAGTTTATGATATTTTTTAAATATTAAACAAGTATCAAAGGCATAGAATAAACTTTTACAATAAACTTATAATATTTATTATTATAATGAATTTATCAATAATTTAGGGATATTCAACAAAATTATTTATATTTTTATTTTATTGAGTGTTAGCATCTTAAAGAATTTTCAATAATATAACTCTAAAATATTTAAATTTTCAAAAAAATTTTACAATATTATAATTTTATGATAATATTATTCTATCATTTTTATATGATTTTAACATCCAAAATTATACTTGTTACACTTCTCTTATAAATTTTTTCATACATAAAATTTTTATATAAAAATATCAAAAATCAAAACTTATATAAAAATAGAATTTATCTTTGTTACATAAAATATAAGTCACATAAAGTAATAATTATTTACTTAGAACTCTATCTTATTACCATATACATAATACATACCTAATCTTATTCAAACTTGCAGTATAATAATATAACTTTCATTTTAATCATTATATGCTTTATAAGAAGAACATGTCAAGATATTTAAATATTTCATCATACATGAGAATATATTAATTATACCAAAATCATCTCAATGGTCATGTTAATTTTTTTCTCAAATTTAAAATATTCATATCCAACATCATAATCAAGTAAATATGTTTATAAATTTTACAAACACTCTATAGTTTGCTACAAATAAAACATAAGTTCACAAATCAATCTTTATGATAATATTACCATCTCTAATTTTTATTAATTAAATATTTACATCATAAGATATAATCAATAATTTTACTTTGAAGAATCTAAATTTTTTTTTAAAATTTTCTTAAAATAATATTATTATGATAGTTACAATATCACATTTCTTATAATCCTAAGGTCCATGTTTAACTTATTCATATATTTTATATATTTTTAAAATTATCGCAATAAAATCTCACAATATTATAATTTTACAATAAAATAAAATATAACAATTTTTTATCTCACATATACACATGTCAAAAAGATTTTAAATAAATTATATATATATATATATATATAATTAATAAAATATTTCATTTTCTAATATTTTTATTAAATAAAATATAATATGCATGATACATGAAAATTTTAAATTCATATATATATTAAAATAATTAACTAATTACAATTTTTTTAAAATTAAACCATAAATTAATAATATTGATCTTAAATTTATATCAATTTAAAAACACCAACATTAAAAGTATATGATAATACTTAATCAATAGCATATTAATTTTTTAATAATAAAAACTAGCATCAATATAACAATGCAATCTCCAACATATATGTATAAAATATTATATAAAAACATATATATATATATATATATATATAATATAAAATTAGATTTACATCATTCAAGAGTATATTTTATAAATTTATTAATATATGTATAGTGAAAATATTATTAGTAAAAAATAATAAATAAAAATATTTTAAGAAATAGAATATGCACACCTTTATAAAAATAATATTAAATATATTTTTAATATTATTTAAAAATTTTGTTATCTTATATGATAATATCCTTAAAAATATATACACTTATAGTGAGCTTTTTTAGAATTCAACAACTCTTTCTATAATAAAATATAGAATAAAACTAAAAAAAAAATATATTCAACAAACCTAGGAGATATATATATTTAGGATGTCTTTATTTAAAAAAAAAACCATCTATAATATATATACAAGAATAAGTGTGATTGTTTCGCATAAAATAAATTGATAAATAAATATCTATTTAATGTAATCTAATTATATATTTTAAAAATAATTAAATGAATTAATTTAAATTTAAATTTAAAATTTAAATCCTAATAATTATTATTAATAAAAAATAGGATTGGATAGGTGTACCTAACCCGACCAAACTCATAATATTTAAAAATTCAAAAATATAAATTGTTATGTTGCTATTGTTGACTCACTTCTTCAGTAATTTATAAATCGTAACCTATTTTATAGTTTGTTTTTATTGAATGTAAATTAATTTAATGTTAGTGTATAACATAATCTGGTTGAACAAATCCATTATTTGGATACAGATTGATTTTAAACTATTAACCTCCCTAATTATTGTTGGGCATGTTGTTTCTTTAATTTATTTGCTTTATTTTTTTTTTCCACCATCTAAATGTGAATCGAAAAATTAAATTGTATAATTTAATTTAATGTGCTATGATTTATTCTGTTGGACATGCTACTATTAATTTCTTTTTCATTACCTTATAGGTTAATAGTTAACAACATTTTACATTTTATTAGTGTTCAACACAACGACACTAGCTCCCCATGGTAATCAATTATTCTTCATAATATTGTAAATGCAAATAAAATTATTCGCATCATAGGTGGAAGTTTTTAGTATTGAATTCAAAATATTTTTTTTTGAGCTAATTTAATGACTATTAAGACATTAACTAAATTTATAAATGTAATGTAATTTTTATTAAAAATATTGGTCTGACCCATACAATTATTCATAGCACAACTAGCAACATGTTAAAGACTGAAAAAAAAAATAATAACTTAACAAAATTGTAAAATATTATTTTTGTTTAGGCTTGGGCTAACATTTAATATGACCCAGATTTGGACCTTAACTGATCTTGCCCAACAAGAATTAATCGATCTTCCAATTAATTGAGACCCAACAAATAAAAAATAAACATGGATGGAATTGGACCACATTTTTATTAAGCTAAAATTGCAATGGGTTCAGCTTCTACCACTTAAACCCGATCGTAATCGACCTATGTCTAGTCCTAATTAGAAATAGTAAGTAATCAATAATGACTGATGTTTAAAATTGGTAATTAGTAAATTATAAATATATTAAATATATCAATAAATATAAACGTTTAAAATCAGTAATCATAATTTAAATCATATTTAAAATTCACACTTAAAAAAAAATTGATAATAAAAAATATATTTAAAACTAATAGCTAAAAGTTAATTATCATAATTTAAAATTAATAATGAATAAATAATAAATATGTTTAAAATTAAAAAAATAACTAATTATATAATCTAAATCTTTTAAGATACATAATTTTTGCAATATTTAAAAGATCTGTAAATGTTATAAGTATAGTTAAAAGTTTTTTTTTACCTTTATAAAATTATTAAATTCGCGCTTCTTGATATCATGAAAATGTTTTAGTAGGAAACGTAACTAAAAAAATATTCCTAGAAATGTTAGTTTACTAGTAAATTTTTTAAAAATATTTATACTAAATAAAATGGACATTTTTAAATTAAGATTTCAAAAAAACTTAAAGGTTTGCTTTACATATAAAAATCATATGGGAGAATTATGACCCTCTCTCCTCATATTTAGAAAAATTTTAGAAATAAGAATAGATTTTGGAATATGCTTAAAACTCTCTAAAATTCTTCAATTACATTAATTTAAAAATTTTTAAAATAAAATTTTTATTACATCCAAATAAGAGAAAAAATTATCCTTTCCCCTATATATCCTTCATTGTCAAATCTTTTTCCTCTATTTTTCTTCAAATCCTCAAACAAAGCTTAAAAAAGCCTTCTACTAAAGACTTTGTATAAGAAAATTTTTGTTATATGTCTTACAGAAACTGCATGCATTAGAATATGTAAACTTATTTCAACCTCTGCAATATAAATTAATTAGTGGTTATGTGAAGCTGCATGTGTGAAGGTGCAGTGTGTGGTGCATCTATCTGACTATGATATCATTTTAATAATGATGAGTCCCACTTTCTCATTATCTCATAAGATGTAGATCTCTTTAGTTATGATACATAGAATTAATAGATGAGTAGATCTCTTGTTATGATATAATAGATTCACATCTTGTGATCATACATTCAACTCTCTACCTATATCTAAATTAAAGAACCTTTTATTGTTTATCTTTAAGCAAGCTGTGCCTACATGATGTGGCAAAGAAAAGTTATGCCTATAATTGATGTGATGCAGGAAAGAAACCAAACAAAAGAAAAGAGGGGTAAGGATTAAAGTAGAAGACAGAGAAAAACACAAATAGAATCAATTAATAATTTATTATTATAATATAACAGAACTATGGCAGGGTTTCGGTGCAAGTAACTGCTTTCCATAATGGTCAACACATTCTATCATAACCACTACCTCTCAAAGAGTTCATTTGTGAGCACAAAAATATAAAACAAACGTAAATGAATGAATAAATAAATTCAGTTTAGTCGTGGTGTCAATTAATTAATTAATTATCTCAAACACATATAATTTTAATCTCTAACTGTATATGTTTATATCATTACAAAATTATTTGGTATTTTATATTTAAAAATTAAATTTTAGTACAAGTATTAAATTATCAATTACTATAATTCAATAATTGAAATATGTTAATTTAATTAAAATAAATTTAATTAAAATATATTGTTATTCAATAATAAATTATTGTATCAATAAAATGTTAATTTTTAAATATATATATATACATTATTTTTAATTAATTGATAATATAAATTTTTTTATATCAACAGTGTATGAAAATTAAACTCTGTATTAATAGTATAAAAAATATTACATTATATATGTGTAACATGTAACTAATGAAAAAGTTATTTTTATATAACAGTTAAAATAGTGAATATGTACTAAACGACCATAGACGGTTTCCATAATATAAGATTTTTCAAATCATGTAATTACTTAAAAAGGTTTTGTAACTTTTTAAAACTCATATGAATTATGTTTTAATTTTGGTCATTTATAATAAAATTTGATATTAATTTTTATTCCTTTTTACTTTCATATAAAATAGATTTTATCACTTGATATGTCTAGAAAATTATTTTGATTCATTCAATGATACATGAAAAATTAAGATTATAAAAATTTTCAAGTTTCTTTAATATTTAGATATTACATTGAATATTTGACTAACATAAATTAATTTAAATTAAGTTTTATAAACTATAAAAAAATTTATTTAAAAATTTTTACAATTATTTTTAAAAAATTTACAATTATATTTTAAAAACTCAAACTTAAACTATCTAATTATGTTGAAATAATCTCCGCTAACTAATTCAGACATATTTGGTTGTAGTGAAAGAAGAGATATATCACATGATTGGAGAATCATAACACATCATCGTATTCATAATAACTAATGTTCTATGGTAATCATAACAATAATTTCTGGGACAAATTCAATTCGTAAAAACGTTAAGTACTAGATAGCTGTCTTGCACATGAAGTTTAAGGTTGCCCTAATATAATCTGAAGGGGTAAAGTGATTTAATCGTTACCACTATAATGGTCATATTGAAATCAAGAGTAACGCATCATACAGTTTTGTACTTAGAAATATATAATTATATACTCCTGGTTTCCTTTTATTTGTCCAGCAAAACAATTTATTTTTATTTATCTACTCATTTTAATTTTTAAAAAATATTAATTACTTTTTTATATATATTTATATTTATCAACTGTAATAAATAAAGAAAAATAAAAATTAAGTTTAGATATAAAGGATAAACTAGAAAAATAGATAAATATTTTTAAAAATTAACAATATTAATTACATATCTTAACATTAATAATTTTAAAAAAAAAATTAAAAAATCCAGGAAGTATTTGATTTCATCTATGTTAAGTGACCTGTAATTATTGTTATATTATTATTATTATTATTATTATTATTATACATTTCAAACTAAAAGTAAAATAATTCCAACTCAATAAATCATATGTTTGACCTAAAAAAACAAAAGGAATACGATTCTCATATATACATATAAATAACCTCATTTCCATTTAAATTTAATGGGTATTGGAAAAATAATATAGTAAAACTAATAAATTTCGAGTGCCTGTCAAATGAAATTTTTTAATATTTTATTAATCAGTATTCTCTGAATATTAATTAAATAATTCATAAATAAAAATTTTATTAAAAATTACATTACTATTTTAAATTTTTTAACGGGTGGTCGTAAATGCACGGAATAACATTTGTCGTTGTTCTATCATTGTCGGTCACAGAAGTTTTGGATAAAAACTTTAGGCTCGGGGAATACAGCATAGGCAATTATGTGATTTAAGATTCCGTAGTTAAATTACATGACTATAGTGGAATGTTGCTACCAAGAAATAAAATCATGATTATGGTCATTTTTATTTTTGGAATCTTTTAAAGATAATGATTAAAGAATAATTTATAATAAAATTATGTTAAATGGTATTGAAAATTATAAAAGAAATATATTAAAAACTTTTAAAAAATGGTAATCAATGTTTTAAAAATATTTGTTAAGGATTAAAATCTATATTAAAAGTTATTAATATAAAATTTTCTAATTTTAATATATTCTACTATAGTCTTTAATAAAAAATTTATTATTGATTCCTTAATCTATATTCTAAAGCTATGTTTGAATAAGAAAAAATAAAAATAAAAATATTTTTTTATTCAAATTTAAAAATATTTTTTTATCATCCAAACAAAAATATAAGAAAGCTGATATAGCAACATCTATAATTAAAAAAAAAAAAAAAAAAAACCTTTTAGCATTTCTCTTTATTTTTTTCCCTGATGAAAGTAGTAATTATTATGTTTTCTGGTATGAAAGAAATTGATCATAATGATAGTAATTGATGATACATCTGTCACTAAGCTAATCATATTTGATTATTAGATGAAGATAACTGAGCGTACATCCATAGGAATGTTGACTTTAGGCACTCAAATTCCATGATGACGATGGTAACGGTAAATTTCTCAGCATCACCTCTATCACATTGACTCTGTTATTCTACAGTCAAGAGTGAGAAAAAAAAAAAGAAAACAAAATTGAATAATTCACTTTTTAAAAAATTTTATTATTAAAAAATAATTATTTACATTTTATTATATAATAACATAAATTGAAACCTTATTGAATGAATTTTATTTGTTATTTAATAAGTCTAAACAGATATATATTTATTTAAATCTGAACCGTAAATTATAATTTTAAAGGATATATTGAAGAAAAAGAAAGATGGTATTTGATGGAGTTACCGTTGCGTTGGTATTTCGCTATCATTGGGGGTGAAGGGAATTATTTGTCTCCATGAACATGTTTTTTGTTGGCTATCAATGTATGGCGTATTTGTCTCTTGTGGTTAGAAGATATCTAAAAATCACAAGTCCATCATTTTAGAGCATGATACATGAGAAATGTTATATCTAAAAATCTCACTTTTAGATATTGGGATTTGGAATATGTATCCCCTTAATTATTTATTGATAGAATTCTCCGCTAGTGACAAAATTTGTAACATCAACTACATATTAATTAGATTAGATCAGATAAAGATACTCTTCTTTTTCTTTTTTTTTTTCTGCTAAAAATAATGAATCAAAACATAAGGAAGGTCACATGGTTTTGCTGAACCATTTTAGCCACCTTGATTCCACTAAGCTTGAGTGTTAATTACATTGCTTTTAACAGTCTCCGGAATATGAGGGTCTTATTGACATTTGGGTGACACTAGAAAATAGATGCTTTGTGATTAATTGTTTGGCATTTTTACAAAAGCACAAGTCTCTTTCTCTCTCATAGTCATCATCTAACTCACCCTTTACCCACTAGTGCTTTTGGATCTTTGCCACCACCACTACTACTACTCCATGTTTTTTTTTTTTTCTTTTTCATTGTATTCTCTTTTAGTTGTTATAAGATAAAATAAAAATTAAAAATAAAACCTTTGTTGAATACTAACACATGACATATTCCAATATGATAGCTCAACGATGACTCTCTCCCTTCTCTTTTTCCATTAGGGATTTTCTATTATTTGTTTATTTATTGATTGATTGATTGATTTTCATTCTCAAAATCTTGAATTGGTTACCACTCTTTTCTTTATTTATAGAACCAGGTTCTTGTTTCCTATCTCCTTATTACTATATCCACTATATGCTAATACACTGCTTTTAGTCACCAAAGGTTGAGACTTTAACAATGTCTTCTTCTAGTTATTCCACAAACAATGCCTTGTTTTATCTGTTTCTTGCTGTGCTTGTTGCAAAAGTTAGTTTTTGCTTTTCTACCAAGGTAAATTCAAACTTGTCAAGCATTTTTGGTTATGCTTATTTCTGGGTTTTGGGTCTTTTCAAGAGAATATGAATTGGATGGCAGGTTTATGTAGTGTACATGGGAAGCAAAACTGGGGAACACCCAGATGAAATTCTGAAGGAAAATCATCAAATGCTTGCTGCTGTTCACAGTGGAAGGTCAGAGTTAATTCCACTTTTTCTCTTTCAGTCAGTTGAATTTTCTTAATCTCCCATTATTTTAAATAAGTTATTTTCTTCTTTTTCTCATTGGAGTGTTTTAACAGCATTGAACAAGCCCAAGCTTCTCATGTTTATAGCTACAAACATGGTTTCAGAGGCTTTGCAGCCAAACTTAGTGATGAACAGGCTTTCCAAATTTCTAGTAAGTCAGTGTTCTTCTTTGTCCTTTTCTTAGTTTCTCAATCTTCAAATTACCCTTATCTTAACTTTCTGTACTTGTTTTTGCTAGTAATGTTGCTTGATTTAGTTAGGCATAGCATTTATGGCTTCTATAACTTGTGTGTTCAAATTTTGACCAGAAATGCCAGGGGTGGTTTCTGTTTTTCCCAATTCTAAAAGAAAACTGCACACAACTCATTCATGGGATTTCATGGGACTTCTGGATGACCAAACCATGGAGACTCTTGGATACTCCATCAGAAACCAAGAAAATATCATCATTGGTTTCATTGATACGGGTATGCAGTCTTGCCTTTTACAGAAAGTTTCAGTCTTTTATGATAAGTTGATAACTTCTATGTAACATAACTGCATTTATTGGTTGGTTCACAAGAATTTCCACTCCAGTCCACACTTCATTTATTACTTTCGTAGCTGAGTCTCAGTCCCTTTATTCCTCTCCTTTTAGCACTAGCAGGCTTAAGGAAAGTATAATTAATAACATTGGAAATTGGACTTCAAAGGACACATAGTTATGCTACAGTCAAATTCTTATTAGTTAACTCTCTTAGTTGAATAAATCCTCTTATGTAGATAGAGAGTTAAAATAGAACCTAAATATACTTTATTCATCTCCTGTTTTGCTATTAGTACAATTCCTGCAAGATATGAAGCTTAATCTTGAAATCATCACACTTGAAAAATTGTCTGGCAGTGACTAGTTTCTTGAATTTTGTTAATAAATGGGAATGATAATTAGTTTTATTCATAATCACTGTTCATTCACTCAGGAATTTGGCCAGAATCCCCAAGCTTCAGTGACAGCGACATGCCTGCAGTGCCACCTGGTTGGAAGGGCCAATGTCAAATAGGGGAAGCTTTCAATGCCTCATCTTGCAACAGGTTTTTGTGGATCCTCATCTGTTTTCATTTTTCACAGCATAGGGGTATTTAGATTGTTCCCAAATGATTCATTCAAATTCATCTTGAATGGTTAATAATTTTGTGTATGAAATAGGAAAGTGATTGGAGCTAGATACTACATGAGTGGATATGAAGCTGAGGAAGAAGGAGAAGCAAAAATCAGTTTCAGATCTGCAAGGGATAGCACAGGACATGGGAGCCACACAGCCTCTATAGCTGCAGGGAGGTATGTAGCAAACATGAACTATAAGGGGCTGGCAGGTGGAGGAGCAAGGGGAGGTGCACCTTTGGCAAGGGTTGCTGTGTACAAAACATGTTGGGATTCAGGTTGTTATGATGTGGACTTGCTAGCTGCCTTTGATGATGCCATAAGAGATGGGGTTCACATTTTGTCTCTTTCTTTGGGAGCTGAGTCTTCTCAAGGAGACTATTTCAGTGATGCCATTTCTGTGGGGTCATTCCATGCTGCTAGTCGTGGGGTGCTGGTTGTTGCATCAGCTGGAAATCAAGGCACTGTTGCATCTGCCACAAACCTTGCACCATGGATTCTCACTGTTGCTGCCAGCTCAACAGATAGGGATTTCACTTCTGATATTATTTTTGGAAATGGAGCTAAAATCACGGTAAAACTTGTTAATTTTTTTACTGTAATGTTATTGTTGTACGATTAGAATGGAAAGAAGGAAAAAAAAAATGTAATGTGATATATATATGGTAATAAAAAGAAAATTATAAAGAAAAAAAATTATTGAAATGAAAATACTGATAGCATGTGTGATAATCAGTTCCCAAAAAATATGACATTTTTTTTTGTCATTTTTGAGAAAATGATGGTAACATCACTCTGCAACTTGTTAATTTTTTGGCTAAAATGTTGTTAGCTTTTGAAAAATATGACATTTTTCTCTATATATAAATGTTAGTTGTTTTTAGTTCTTACATTGAACAAAAACACTGCATTTTCCGTCACTTGCCAAGGACTAAAAATATATGATTTTTGCAATTATTAGGAATTAAAATAAACAAAATTTAAAAAAAAATAATATAAAAAATGTCATATTTTTTCAGGGAAAAAAAGTATATTTAAGCCTTAGTCATATTTATTTATTTATTGAAGTAGACGCTAGGAGGAACTTGATTAGTTTTTCATGATTGAAACAGGGTGAAAGTCTGAGTCTCTTTGAAATGAATGCCTCCGCAAGGATAATTTCTGCTTCTGCGGTCAATGCAGGATATTTTACTCCCTATCAATCCAGGTGAAGCAAGGTACTTAAAAGTGAGAACTACCTAAAAGTCAATGCAAAAAGATGGCTTTTAAGTTATGTTTGTTCTCTTTCATTCACTTCTGTAGTTACTGTTTGGAGAGTTCTTTGAATAAAACAAAGACCAAAGGCAAGGTTCTGGTGTGTAGACATGTGGAGAGTTCAACAGAGTCAAAGGTGCAAAAGAGCAAGGAAGTGAAAAAAGCAGGTGGAGTTGGTATGATACTTATTGATGACACAGATCAAGATATTGCCATCCCCTTTGTTATCCCTTCAGCTATTGTTGGAATGAAAACAGGACAACGGATTCTATCCTACCTCAAGACCACACGGTTTGTTTTGTATTTGAGGATTAAAAGAAAAATTACTTTTATGTAATGTACTCTTATTTTGCTTCTATTCTCTCTCTCAAGTACAACCCTTCTTCCTGTTATATATACTGAACAGAAAACCAGTGTCAAGGATATTTAGAACAAAGACAGTTCTTGGAGCTCAGCCTGCACCTCGTGTAACAGCATTTTCCTCCAAAGGCCCCAATGCTTTAAACCCAGAAATTTTGAAGGTGACATTCTCATCAATATGCAAATGAATTTTGATACTCCCTTTATTCCTTTCTATCAGTATACTTTTAGAAAAAAATTTGTTTTATTTATCTGTCTAGTTAAAAGTTCAAGAAACTATTAATTATTATTTTTTAATTTTGCCCTTATCTATATCTAGTTCTTAAATACTTATCATAAATAAGAGAAAAATCAGCGGAGGTCGTGTTAGGAAGTTAACAATAATTTCAATATAAATAAGATTATTAATTACATTTCTTCATTTGTATGTTATTCTCTTAAATGGATAGGTAAAAAGAAATGGAATGAAATTCTAGCTTTGGTTTTTTGATAATCACTTCATTCTTGGACTTCTGACTTTGCTGCTGTTGCTACTAGCCTGATGTCACAGCACCAGGACTAAATATCCTAGCAGCATGGTCTCCAGCAGCTGGAAACATGTTCAACATTCTCTCAGGAACTTCTATGGCTTGTCCTCATGTAACTGGAATTGCAACCATAGTCAAAGCTGTTCATCCTTCTTGGTCTCCATCCGCTATCAAATCTGCAATCATGACTACTGGTAATAATACATAATATCATTTTCCATAGGCCTATATAACTCTGGTTAGGGACTCTTCTAAATCAGACAAATTGAAACAGAAGTCCATAATAGATTTAATTCCATCTGTCAATGTGTATAAATCTAGAGGCTAAACATTATAAAGAATTCTACTATATCACCAAAGGAAATAAAATGATTCAGAAATAAATTCTTGCTAGCAACACATTCTTTCCAAAATACTCTTCCTTAAGAAGTGTGTTGAATGAAACTCAAACAAAGGGTGGAACTCACATCATTAAATAGGTACCGTATCGCATGAATTTTACCTAATAATGTGTTGAAAAGAATATGTCAGAGAGCATGTCACCTGCATTTCTCATGATACATATTATATACATGACAGTGCACTGGCTTTGCTACTTCCACTCAAGAAACTAATCATAAATTCATTATGCAGCTACAATTCTAGACAAGCACCACAGACCCATCAGGGCAGATCCTGAACAAAGAAGGGCAAATGCATTTGATTACGGATCAGGGTTTGTGAACCCTGCAAGAGTGCTTGATCCTGGTCTTATCTATGATTCAGAGCCAGCTGATTTTGTTGCATTCTTGTGTTCACTTGGTTATGATCAGCGTTCACTCCATCTAGTTACAAGAGACAACAGCACATGTGATAGAACATTCAGGACTGCATCTGATCTCAACTATCCGTCTATTGCATTGCCTAACCTTAAAGACAACTTTTCAGTTACCCGGGTTGTGACTAATGTTGGAAAAGCAAGAAATGTGTATAAAGCTATAGTGTCTTCTCCCCCTGGTATTAATGTCACTGTTATACCAAACCGGCTAATCTTCACAAGGATTGGGCAGAAAATGATGTTCACTGTGAATTTCAAAGTAACTGCTCCATCAAAAGGATATGTATTTGGGTTCTTGTCATGGAGGAATAGAAGATCACAAGTCACTAGTCCTTTGGTTGTCCAGGTTGCATCTGGCAAAAATGGTTTGGTCAGATAGCAATGCCAGTAAATATCTATATTAGCTTAAAAGCTTTGAGGATCTTAATAGTCACTTGAAGAACAATTCATACTGAAATCCTGATGCAAACTAGAGATGATCACTTCCAAAATTATGTTAGTTGTGTGCTTGGAGTAGCCATAGTTACCAAAAATAGTATCAAGTAGTATCCAAAGAGATGGTATATTTAAGGCCTGAAATTATTCAGAAATTCATTATTATTTGTTAGTTGTTGGCTTGTTGCACTAGCTTATACATTACTTTGACCTCAAAAACACTTAGCTAATCCCATTTTCTTTTCTAAGATTTTGGTAACAATGGCCTTGCAGAATCAAAGGCTGCACGATTCATACATTTAACTTAAATATATCCTGCATAGCAAAATAAAACATACAAAGCAGGATTCTGGACATTCCTTAGTAAATTTTGTGTCTAATGTTTGTGAGAATTTCTACATCTTTTGCCTCTATACTCTCTCCCTCTCCCACAAAGATGGGGCTGTGTTATTTTGTGTTGTTTTCCAAGTCAATAAAGTTATCTTTAACTACAAGAAGTAAAAAAAGTAGTAAAAGAGTAACCACAATCCCTATTTAGAATTTTAACACACTATTGCAAAAGTCTATCATGCAACAACACCTCATATATTATCCAATTATATATGAACCCGCAATTATGTTGTACATGGTGGTCCAGAATATATGCACATATTATAGAATCAAGTGCAGCATGAAATAACATGCTACTGTACTAGACTCTACCTAGACTCTCTATTGATTTGCAAGCATACCCCTCTTATGCATCCCCTGAACACATGCATATCAACTCCCTAACAATTTTCCACTTATATTTTATTTGACGATGATGAGGCTCTTCGTTCGATTAGTCTCAATTAATTGGCCGATTAACGGTGAGATAATTAAATTCTATACTATAATGAAAAATAATAAGCAAAACAAAAAGAAGGTTGTTATCTGCAATAGCATTATGAGTGACTTTGGGTCACTCTTTCTTCTTTAAGAATACTTTTTCAATAGTCAACTTTCTTCCTTGGAAAATTTGCAAGTTCTTCCTCTAATGGTAAGGTTTGCTATTTTTTCTCATGCTTTGTTTATTTGAAGGGAATTAGAAAAAAAAAAATGGAGAGAAAAAAAAAATAAAAATATTTGTGTTTGCTTGACAATGAAACAAAGGGGAAGAAATTGAATTTTGTGAAGTACAACAAATTTTAATCTCCCTCAACTGGGAGAGAATTGAGGAGGGACGTTGTTTTTTATTATTTTAATATTTAAATTATTAATTTTTTAAAAATAAAAATTTAAAATGTAAATAAAAACATTTTATTAATAAAAATAATATAATAAAAAATCAAACTTTTAAATTTAAATTAATTTTTAATTTATTCAAAATTAAATTTTTACTATCAATTTATTTATTTCTATTTTTTCATTTATTCAAATAAAAGAAAAAAAAATATTTTTTCTTTATATTTCTATTTATTTAAACAACTCATATATATTTTTATCATATTTTTATATTATTTCTTACTTTCTTAATTTTTTTCTATTTTTTAAATTATGCAAACAATATATATGTATATATATATTATATCATTTTTATCTATAAAGTTGTAAGTATTATTCACTTCAGTATCTAACTTCTTCAACTTCAATGTTAATTTTGTAAAATATTATAATATTTTTATTTATTTTGATCCTTAATTTTATTAAAATATGTAGTAGAAGAATAAAGTTAATCTGAAATTATATCTTAAACTAGTGAAAACATTATTTTGTGAGAAGATTTGATAATTGCTTTGTTAATTATGTACGATGGTGTTCTTGTAAAAAAATATTTCGACATTTAAAATAGGATAAAAAATTTGGTAGAATGAGAGAAAAACTACGAGTTATTTACCTAATAAATCTTAGAAAATTAAAGGAAGTTTGAAAGGAAAAAAATATAAAAAGAATAAAAATTGTAAAAAAATTGATAAGAGGTATTTTTTTCCAGTACCTTTGTAAAGTTGGGGTACCATATCCTAAACAATAAAAAATGGACATGTGTACAAAGTTATTTATTATAGTCCATTTTAGTATAAAAAATTTTATATTTATCCAAAAGATTCAAAAATTTTAATATTTATAATTAGGTCCCTAATTTATAAATCCAACTATCATGCCAAGTTTGATGTTGTTGCTCTGACCAAGAACAAGCAGAAGAACTGCCTCAAAATCGCGAAAGTTGGCAGTAATAATCCCTTGATTTCACTCCAATACCAAGGTGGCATGTTTCTATGAATAACACTCAAGATTGAGAACCAATTGACGAATGAAATCGTTGGAATTCTCGGAAGCGCAGACGATTAGAAGGTGCTGACTTTCAAAAGATGCCATGGAGAATTCACCGTATTGATTAAGGGTCGAATATGGTGGATAAGGCGGCGTACGTGGTGAGCTTGCTAGTGTCGGTGAGTGAGGCGAAGGGTGCCTTAGTGGATGAAGGAGAGATTCCGGTGCTGGTGGAGATTGCGGAGGTAGGATCGCAGAGGCAAAAGGAAATAGGGACGTCATTCCTCGCCAACATAGTCCGGACAGCCTTTAGCCTCGGCGGTCCTGCCATCGTTCTCAACCCCACTCTCTACACAGTTGACAAGGGCCAGCTCGCGTACTCTTCGATTATTTCCGCGGTATCCTGGACAAGACCGTGGGCAGAGGCACTCACTTCCTCATCCCCTGGGTCCAAAAACCCTACATCTTCGACATCCGCACGCGCCCCTACACTTTTTCCTCCTTAGTTCAATGAGTCTCATCTTTGCTGAAGAAGTCGCATCTGAAATGAGCTTCGCAGCGTCACTCTCTTCCTCGGCGCGTATAATCGCAACCCTTCGCTCCTATTCAGCCTTCATAACAACAAACTTAGATCTTTCAACCTCCTGCTGCGCCACCTGATTTCCATGGTGGTGTGTTTCTGTTTGTCAATGTAACAAGACTCAAGATTTGAGAAGAACCAATTGACGAATAAAAAACAAAAAGCAGCATTAGGTGAAATATTTTAATGTTTGAAGAGGTTAATCTACAAATACCATAAAGTATATTTCTGACAAAAATGAAATCAAAATATAAATATTTTTATTTTTATTTTTTAATGTAAAAGTTATCTGTAATAAATAACTTTGTATACGTGTCCATTTTTTATTGCTTAGGATACGGTACCCTTAATTTACAAAGGTACCAGAGGAGAATGCACCTTAATAAGATGTTATTCACATAGATATTTTTTTTCTCAATACAAACACTATATTTAGTTGAAACCTATAATGATAACTAACACCTAATAATGTTCTCTGTGTACTATTAATTTCTAATACATAAACTAAACTGATTTTAATTTATTTATAGGCATTGATTTACCTATATAGGTATGGAGTCCATCTGTACTAACATATAAGAAGGATAGTTTTTATTTGTAATAATAATGATAATTTTGTAATATTATTTAAAAAATAAAATTAAATACTTAAAAAATAGGTTATATAACTTGATGTGAAGATTGAGAAGTCAAATTTAAAATATTTAAGTAAACAAATTATTATGATGAAAATATTTAATTATTGTAAAATATAAAAATAATAAATACATACTATTACATCTTATTAATTTTACATAAATTTTTTTAACTTTATGGTAAGTTTGGTGTGAACAAAATTATGAAGTTATTGTTAACATGTTCAACTATTTGTTCAATATTATCTAATTTATTTTTCATTTAGAGAAATATTTCATGTTAATGAATGACTCAATTATCTCCAGAGCTTAATCTCCTCACTTGGTGCAACGATTGTCTTCTTCCCAAGAATAATGGTCCTTAATATTGATGGAAGTATGCAAGACAATTCTAGGATTGGTGGTTTCGATGGTTTAATGAGGACTCGCATAGGAATTGGTTGAGTGACTTACATGTCATATTGGTTATTATGATAATATTCTTATTAAGCTTGGAGTGAGGGATATAGAATGGTTTCTTACTGGGAAAAATGTGTGGAAATAATCAACCTTATCAATGAAAATTTTGCTAGATTTCACAAATATGGTGCTACAATAAACAAGATTCAGACTTTGCATCACAATACTAGAATATCTTCCTTCATCACACTTTAAGTGAATGTAAGTTTTGTACTAATTTCTTAGCTAAGGTTGGAATAAATAAGATGGATGAGCTTTGTGTTCTTAAGCATCCTTTTGTGGGAATATCTTATTGGCTATTTGCTAATTTTTCTTGCATTTCTTGTTAAGCCTTAAGCTTTTTTATTTTTCTCTTGTAACAAAAAAAAATTGTAACATATTATTAGAATGATCAAGACTAAAAGGTAAACATATATATAAATTTTTAAATTGATCATATTACCATTACCTCACCTTTAATCTTGATCATTCATATATGATTATATGGTTAATATTTTTAAGAATATTTACATGAGAACTGCTTTCATTATCTGTGTGTTCATGTATTGATGTGAACGTGAGCATCACGTTCAACGAAAGAGATCATCTAAAAGATTCTCTACAAGGAATGAGAGGTCCTATAACGTGACATAAGACCAAAGGTACGGAACAAGCACTTCAAGATCTCATCAAGAAAGTTCAAGAAAATGGCTACATGGATCCAAACCCAATTCCAATATGGGTTAATTTATATAGTCATATTATCAAAGATCTTAGGTAATAAGGTTTATAATTTGCTGTAGATTGCATTAGGATTTGATATTTATCTACAAGTTGTTTGTTTAAAATTAGTTGCAAGTCAAATTGCAATCTAATTAGGATTTTTTATTTGTTATCTTTTTATTAGATTGTAAATCAAATTGTAATCTAATTAGGATTTTACATTTGTTATCTTTTTACTAGATTACAATTACAATCTAATTAGGATTTCTTATTTGTTATCTTTTTACTAGATTAGATTATCTATATAATAAGAGTTAGGGATTTGGTGTAAAAACAGATTTTGATGAATAATAATATTTCTTTTTTAGAGTTTTCATCTCTGTGTGAGTTGATTCCCTTGGTTCTTAGATAAAGAATTACTCTTGATAACATTATTTCTTCCGGTAGGTCGCGGTAAGGATCACGTTTCTCTTGATAACTTCGGTGCTCTTCGACAAGTCGCAGTTTGTGTCGAATTTATTTATCTTATCCTATCTTGATTCTCAAGACATTCCATTATCGTTTCCGTATTCCGATTCATTCATGTAGGGTGAATCATATCATGTATGGTTCTCCAATCTCATAATGGCTACTAATCGTGTCAAGTAGGTTCATGTAAAATTCTATTATTATATTATATCCTTAACTTATATGTGAAAATTTTACCAAAGCATTTGATGTCTCACTATTTAGTTGGGTGTCTGATATGATTCACCTATGTGAATGAATCGGAATGCGAAAATGTTAATTAGAACATCTTAAGAATCATAATATGATAAGGTAAAGGAATCCAACACAAACTATGATCTGCTGGAAGAACAAACTTTATCAGAGATAGTTCTTTATCCAAGAACTGAGGAAATCAACTCATACGTAGATGAAAACTATCAAAGAGAAGTTTTGTTAATTTTTACCCTAAAAATTTACTTTCTTAGTATTAAATTTTGGACAACATACACATTTTCTAAAATTGTTATATTGATCTTAGTCTTTGTGTTTTATGATAAGTTTTTCAAGGAGAATATACTCCACTCATCCTTTCTAAGTTTCTATTATCTTTCCCTTTTTTAAAAGTTTTATTGGTGTTTTTTTATTTATTTTAATTTATAATGACCAAATGGTTTTTATGCCTTTCAGGTAGACCTTTTGTTCATCTAAACCTCATGGTCACTTTCATTTCTCAAATCTATTCCTAGGTGAGATGAACATGTAGATCCATTAAATCTTATTTACTTAATTATAATCTATCTTGGCCAAAGACTTTTTTCTAACTTCATCAAGTTTGATGTTCATCTTTCTGAACCTTTATGATCAACCTTTTTAAATCCAAGCTTATCGAGAATAATTTTTAATATTTTCTCAAAGTTTGGTTAAATAACCATATTGCCTCTTTCTAAGATCGTATCTTATTTTCTTTTCCTTGAAAATTATTTCTTTGAAGATCTTAACTTAGGTGATTAAACTAATTAGTCTTTAAAATTTTAGCATTTTCTTCCCTAATCTTAAACCTTTGGCCGAATGACCATTCTTTTTTACTACGGTCTTTTAATTTAATTTTTCATGGACATGCCTTCATGCTACAACTTATGGAGTGTATTGATTCTTACATCCTAATGAATTTTAAGTTATTACTTCCCCATGATAGAAACCTTGGTCGAATGGGACAATCCACACCAAAAGTGTCAATTTCATAAACTTTTTCCACTTGATTCTTGAGTATAGAATCAAAACACTTAGTATATAAGTTTCCTTTCAAAGTTTACCAAGTTTGTGTTCTTATTCCATGGTCTTTAATCCTCTTAAAGTTTGGAACTTTTCTTCACATTCTAAATGTATAAGTTCTTTTATTAGTCTTTTAGTCATAAAGATTCAACATTTATGGTTCAAATTTTAACTTTTATGGTTTTCACTTGAAGCTTTTGGGACCACAACCATAATAATCCAAGTTTAAGGTTTTTTAGTTTTAAAGCTCAAGCTCTTGGCCTTTTATAAGAAAAGGAACAAACTTTCCATTTTAGAGAGAATATGATAAAAACAATCACTTTAAGCTTAAATAAAGTTTCTCAAACCTGCTCAAAATTTTTAAAATCTAATTTCAAGAAATTTTAACCAATTAAAATGCTCTAAAAGCACAAGGGAGAATTTTAATCCACCAAAATTTCATCTTGACCTTAAAAAAATATTTAAAACTCAAATATGCTTATTTTAAAAACTTAAAGTTTTAAAAAAATAATACTCAAAGGAGTTAGATCTTGGAGTTTAGAATAAAGATCCAAAAAGATGAAGAAGAATAAACAAAAAATAATCAACAAAAACACTTCAAAATTGTTAAGAAATTGTTAGAAGAAAAGTTTAATGGATTTTTTAATAAAGAATCATCTTTTCAGTGGCCTAGAATGTGAACTTCACAAGAGGAAAGAAGAATTCTTTTTTGTTAAATTTTTAAGCTTAAGATTTAAATATGGAAACTTAATCTTGGCTGTTTTAGATTTAGGAAAAGATAAATGATGCAAACCTTGAAGTGGGAGACTTGTATGAGTGTTTTGGGTGAGTGTCTGTGAAGTAAAACGATGACTTTTACCTCATGTTAAAATTTGGCCATTTTATTCTATTAGGGATTAAATTTTTTATCAATGGTAAAATTTTAATTTTAATTGTAATTTTATCTTTAATAAGTTATTCTAAAATGGTGCAACCTTATCTTCTAAGACTAACCATAGTTTAGTTAGCCTAAACAAAGTTAATGTAATCTAACCTTAGTTAAAGTAATTTAACCATGATTAATTTTACTCTCTTCTAATTAATACTTTTTATCTTTTATGTTCATGACATAGTGATTTAGAGTTTCATTTATGGCGAGCTATTGACTTGTTAAATCACTTAGAAAAACATGCCTGAAGATAAGCATGAACTACAGGTCTTTATTGACAATTTCTATCGTGCTTGAGTCATCTGAGACATTTTGGTCATTTTCAAATATTTTTTAAAAAAAGTCTCTAAAGTTTTCTCTTAAAGCTTATACTTTTTCATTAGAACTGTTCGGTTCATTTTTAAGTTACTTATATTGTTCTAGTGGTATTTTGGTACCTATAAGAAAATTTGAGTTCTTTATGAAACCTTAATATTTTTACTGGAAGATTTTCTTTTTATCTGTAATTAATTTAATCCTAGTAACATTATTATAATTATTAAAAAAATTTAAATTTTTCATAGATCTCTAAAATTTTACCTCAAGATTCTTATACTTTATTTACTGTTATTTTTATCTTTGAGATATTTTTGTAATTATCAAATAACTTCTAACTTTTTTTTAAATCTTATGAACATTTTTGTAATTATAAAAAAATTCTAATTTGATTCAATATTTCAAAAAAAATTTATAATTTTTTTATTAAAATTTCTAATTTTTGAGATTTTTAATTTATTTTTATTTTCCTTCATAAAAAGATATAAATTTGTAATTTTATATAATTAAGCATAAAAATATAGATACTTCATGTAGCACCTAAATTTATAATTTTATATAATTAAACATAAAAATATAGATGCTTCATATAGCACCAGAAATGTTTAAGAATCAAAATAATAAATTAGTCCTTGTTGGTTATTGTTTATTTGAGAGTATATCATGTTATAGTATTTTTCTTAGTTTTTTTTGGTGTTCGTATTTACTAGCGGTGAAGTGAACGATAAGCTCTTTATTTTGTCGGGCTTCCAAATCGGCAAAGATTGTTTTATTCTTTATTTGGATGATTTAAAAAAAAAAAAAAAGAAAAAAAATAGATGGATAAAAATTATAGAAAAAATAGAATAAAAAATTAAATTATTTAGATAAAATAAAAAAAATAAAATAAAAATATTAGTAGTATAAATTTTAATTTATATATATTTTAAAAATATAATTTAATTTTAAAATAAATTAATTTTTTTATTATATTTTTTATTAATATATTTTTTAAAATTATTTAATAATTTAAAATAAAAAAATTAGCTCCTCTTGTTTTTATTTTTTTCAAGAAAGAAAATATTTTTATAGATTTCATATAAATTAATTCTTTTTTATATAAATAAATAAAAATAAAATAAAAATAAAATACATCCTAAAAAATAAATTCTTTCTTTTTTACTTTCTTATTCAAACAAAGGATTAAGGTGAAGAGAAAAAAGATTTCTAATTTTATTTTTTCTTTTTTTTTTTAATTGTGCTTACAATATGACTTAATTTTCTATATGAATTTATATAAAAACTTATGATCATTCATATCGATATTATTTATATTTTAATATATTTTTTCTATATTTCTTCTTATATATTATATTAAATTTTTTATTTTTTTTCAATCTCTTATTTTTATCATTTTATACATTAAAAAAATGTAAAACTATAAAAAATTCCTTCAGACACATAGCTGCAGAGAAACTTCCGGTCGAGTATGTGGACTGAGAAAATATGAGGAGTTTGTAATTTTCGATCTGTTACGAAATTATAGTGAGGCCAGCAGCAAAACATGACGTGCAATTCTATTTTAATTGAAAACATAAGTGCCAGAATTTTATTTTAGTTGTAAATATAGCTAACAGCCAAATTCTTTTCTAATTCTAATTATGTTGTTTTCTACCATTTAGTATTTCAATAAAGTATAAACGGATCATCATCACGTTTATAAGCTCAATCTAATAATTATTTGAAGCAATTAAGTTAGTTAAATTACAGGTTCGAGGGATTAAATTTGGGAATGAAAATTTTGTATAATTCAAGTAGTTAGATATAAGTGATAAATTTGTCTATTATTTTAATTTATATGATATATGTTATAATTTATATGTAAATTCAAATATTATCTAAGTAATTATATTCAAAATTGATCCTCATTCCATCCCAAAATATTTACTTACCCTTTTATTGTAATATTGTGCTACAAATATATTGTATTTGGTGCTAACTATACTTCATGTCTACAGCAAGGAAGATGGAAACAACTTTAAGGAAGGTGCCTTCTGCTGCAAATTTCGTTTGGTCAGAGATGTTCCTCTTGGGATCCTTGGTTCAGTCACTTCCATAACCCTTATTGATCCAGCTGATTTACCAATCAAGGATCATGACTCAACGATTGAAGTTTATGGTAAACTTGAATAATCTTTATGACATTTTTTTTAGAAAGCATTTGAGCTCGATCTACATATTTTATTCAGTAACAAAACTTTATAATGCAACTCTGGTTTACAGCATTTTGTGTGCAATGTTATATTTTCTTTTTTTACTATGAACATTGTTATTTGTAGAGGTCATGAAATATTTAGTATTCTAATGTATCTTGCTTGCATAGTTTGTTTGTTTATAGCTTTTTGCACTTAAAATGTGGTTCAGATGATATTTTAATTTTAAAGCCATATCTTTATAGGTGCAGGGAAGAAACTTTATCCTTGTGAGTATCTTATAAATAACATATACCTTATCAGTGAGAATCAGGGGAATAAAGACATATATTGAATTAAAAAAAAAAACCCAAATGTGGAATAAGGGTCTATATTTGATATGACACGGGTATTTTCTTTTGACCATATCTTTCCATGCTTTTTTTTCCCACTTTGTCTGGATGCAATTAAAGCTAGTCCCTTGCTAATGCCTATCCACGGAAATAAAGGCATATTTTGTATTAAAATATATATATGGAATATGGGTCTATATTTGATTTGACATGAGTTTTTTTTCCTATATCTTTCTATAGTTTTTGTTTTCATGGTTATTTATCTTTCCATACTTGTCTGGATGCAATCAAAGCTAGTTCCGTGCTAATAATGTCTGATAAAATAGTATATGTTCAACGTTAATTGCAATAGGATATCAGATAGTATAATATGCGGTGAGAAAATACCGTAAAAGATCAAATTTGGCACTGTGTTTCTTTTATTTTTTTTTTATCTAATTTTAATTCATTTATTTTTTGTTTAATTTTACATTGATGTGTGTGCAAGTGTGTGAAACGAATCAGAGGGCAATGATCTTTTTATAAAAATATGAAATCAAATTTTTATCATTAGAATTTTTTTTTAATGATCAAAACTGGAAAAAAAAGTCATGTGTACTTTAAAAATAACATGTCATTTTAATCTTGATATACTCACCAAGAGTTATTCCTATATATCTTTACCATTCTCAATAAAGGTTTAATGGTGAAATTTTATGTTTATATTTTTATATAAAATTCTTTTTTATTTAATTTATTTTTAATATAAAAATAATATAATAAATATGTAAATTTTATATAATTAAAAATTATAAATCTTAACCTAAATCTAAACAATGCATAGAATCAGGATTCATTGATATCGAATATTAAATTTTAGCATTTACATCAACTTAATAATTTTATATAATATTTAAAATTCATTAATCTAATCAAAAAAAATTTGATAGATACTTTATCTCATAACTTTATTTTAACAACTTATATATTATTTAAATATATGTAAATATTAATAGTTGAATAACATATTTTTAAATTTTTAAATTTTTTAAAATTTGATATATATAACCTACTAGATATTATAACATGATTCAACAATTAAATTAATAAATTTTACATTCTATATAAAGTTATTAAATTGGTGTAAATATTAAAATTTTACATCTAATATTAACAAATTTTAAATTTTATATATATATTTGATTAAATAAAATAATAAATAAATAAATGCATTTGTTATGTATCTACTTTTGTGTTATAAAACATTAATAATTATAACAATAATAATAATAATAATAATAATTATTATTATTATTATTATTATTATTATTATTATTATTATTATTATTATTATTATTTCAAAATTCTTTAGATTCATCTTATGAAGAATTGCTAAAGGTAATATGCATTCGTATGATATAAATTAAATAAAAAAAGTTCTTACCATATGGTTACGAATGTGGAAGAACTTTAGTCTTAACAAGAGAATTGATATAAATTTGACAAGGTGCAATCAATAACTTTCAATCGCATAGTTTACAAGATGAAGTCACACGGCGGTACACAAATACTAGACCAGTTTACACCAGAGGCTGATGCAATCTATTAAGGTTTTAACATATATTATTGATGGTATTAAGAGGTAATTAAGCCCCATATAACATCAACTTTTATTTAATACTTATAGCATAGGGCATAATTAAGCTTATAGTGACGTTGATTTACTTTATGTCCTTGGTAATGTAAGCATCAATGTCTTTGCTGGTGTGAGTTAGAAAGTGCAAGATGGTGTGAGGGTCAGGAACATTGTCATTTTGTTTCTCATATTCCAAAACCCAATGCACTTCACTGCCGTTTCCCTTTGGAATAACTTCCAATAAAAGCTTGAAGCTCTTGTAGAACTCTTCCACCAGGTCTCCCTCTATAACCTTGAAGATCATTTTGTTGTTTTTCTTGTCTATGTCTTCAATCACCTCCTTGGCCACACAAGCTTTTCCTTCTATTGTAGTCCAAAACCAATGAGTAATAAACATAAAAACAAAAATTAGATCCTAGTAGTAGTCATCATCACATTTAGTAAGCCTTATAAAAGTTTGAGGATAAAGTTCCCATACCATGAACATAATTCCAGGAGATGATTGATCCCACACTGCCCCATTCACCTTTGTGAATATTAACTGCCTGAACTTTATCAGGGCATATTTTAGCAATATGGTGTGTCTTGTTGCTATAAAGATCAAGGAATTTCTCACCACTAGCCTTGATATGCACGCTACATTCCACCTTTCGAAGTTGAGAGTGTTCCATATTTAGTTGCTTCTCTCTTTAGATGGTATATGAAATATGTGCACAGTAAGGATGTATATATATTGTGAAAAAGTTCAAAATAGCTCAAAGATAAGTCTAATGATACACGAATAAATGAATTGTTTATGCAGCAATTCCTTTAAAGGAATAAAGTGCCAAAGTATTGTGGGTATGCAGCATTACCATAATAATTAGGAGATGGATCGAATTCTACAATGACACTGTAAAGATATAGCATTTCCTTAAGACTGAATTTTTAGTGTATTTTATTGGCTAGTTGTTAAAGGAATATGTGCTTAGAGGGATGGACAAACCACAGCTATAAAGATGCTTAAAATAATTGATGTCTCTATGGGACCACATAGCAAAAAGGAGGTAATCATCATCTAAAATTCTACAAAAATGGGTGTGCTTAGAGATTGTGAGTAATGTTGGAAAAGCAAGAAGTGTGTACAAAGCTATAGTGTCTTCTTCCCCTGCTATTAATGTCACTGTTGTACCAAACCTGCTAATCTTCACAAAGATTGGGAAGAAAATGATGTTCACTGTGAATTTCAAAGTAATTGCTCCCTCAAAAGGATATGTATTGGGTTCTTGTCATGGAGGAATAGAAGATCACAAGTCGCTAAAAGCTTGGAGGGTCTTAATAGTAACTAGAACAACAATTCATACTGAAATGCTTCTGCAAACTAAAGATGATCGCTTCCAAAATTATGTTAGTTGTGTGCTTGGAGTAGCCATAGTTACCAAAAATAGTACCAAGTAGTATCCAAAGATGGTATATTTAAGCACTGAAATTATTCAGAAATTCATTATTATTTGTTAGTTATTACAACATACTCTCCTATACGTTACTTTGACCTCAAAAACACTTGGCTAATCCCATTTTCTGTTATGGAAATTGGAAACTCTTCTAAGGGACTATGCAGGATTCTGGACATTCCTTGGTAAATTTTGTGTCATCGTTTGTGGGAATTTCTACATCTTTTGTCTATATATTCCGGTCGCATTAAAAGATGGGGCTGTCTTATTTTCCAAGTCAATAAAGTTACCTTTACCACAAGAGCTAAAAACAGCACCAAAAGAGTAACACAATCCCCATGTACAGAAAGGGGAAGAAAAGAGAAAAAAAGTATTTTTTTTTTTCAGATTCCACCTAAAAGTTAATTCCATCTAAATAGGTGAAAAATGAACGAGAAAAGGCTTTTTTTTATTTTATTTATTTTAAATTATTAAAAATATATATTTTAAAAATAAAAATTATATTAATAAAAAATTAATCTTTTTAAATTAAATTTTATTTTTTAAAAATTTCTATAAAATAAAATCTAACTATTAATATCTTTTTTTTTTCATTTTACCCTTCATTTAAAACAAAATTCTTTCCTATTTATATTTGTTCAATCCCCTTCTTTTTCTTTCTTATTTTAATTTATTCTTTTTTTATTCTTTTTATTCTTTATTTTCTTTTTATTTCTCATATCATCTCACGTATTTGAATTTTAACATCATGCTAACTACATACACCTCAGATATCATCCAACTATGTATAATTTACTTAGCCATATTTTGGAATAGTACAGCATGAAATGACATGCTACTATGCTACACTCTCCGTTGAGTTGCAAGCATACCTCTTTCGTGCATAGCCTGAGCACATGCATATCACTCCCTCACTATTTTTTTGCAATTATATTTTATTTCACGGATGATCTCTTCAATGGTCTAGTCTCAATTAACTAGCTGATTATCGGCTACGCTATAAGGAAAAAATTTTTAAAGATAATTTAGAAAAAAAATAGAAATAATAAAAATATTTTTCTTCATTTGTTTGACCATATAAAAATTATTTTTTTTTTTTACGGATTTACCAAATTTTAATCTGCCTCAAATAAGAGAAAAGTGAGGAAAAGGTTGTTTCCTTTTTATTTTAATCAAAATCATTGTATATAGTCACAGTTTTGAAAGAATTTAAGATATATTAAAAGGAATAAAAATTAAAATTGATAATAAAAAAGTGGTTATAAAATTTATAATTAAACTTTTAATATATATAATTAAATTTAAAAGAAATAAAATTTAAAATTGATAATAAAAAAATGGTTATAAAAAGTTAAAAGTTTAATTGTTATAATTTAAATTGATAATTAGTAACTAATAATTATATTTTAAATAATAATTTATTTTAAATTTTAAATTTTAAATTTTTTAAAATATTTATTTGTTACCGTATTCTTTACTTCCTCTTCATATTGGGTAATGCATAATGATAATATATTTATTTATTCTCTTCACATTATTGATATAACAATCTCTTTTGTTTGTTTATATGTCATTTTTTTTAATGGGGTTGGAGTCTTCATGCTTGAATCTCGCTATCTTCAAATATCATATATATTAATTTTATGGTTAACAAACTTCATGTTCTTACAAATCAAATTTCTTACTAAGAAATAGAAGAGCATTCACTCTCTCTTAATAAAAATTAAATTGAATATTGATTACAAGATAGCTACTAATCATGTTAAAGGTTTATGTGATTATATTATTGTTTTGTATCTTTAATTTGCATGAAAATTTACCATTTTATTTGATGTCTTACTATTTAATTAGATATCTTTTATGCAAACAAACAAGGTTCTAGAAGACTCTTACTTAACTACTTATGATATTTTTTATTATAAAAATGAAGAAATTTAGTGAAAATTGTTGACTTATCTTATCAAGAAAGGGTCTTACTTGGATACAAGTATCAACAATATGGAACAATTGGGTTTGATTAATATTAATCAAATTATATATTTATCTTGTACAAATTTTATTTTATTTTTTTCTTCTATATATACGAAGACCAAATTTTAGGATAGATTGTTATCTCTTATGCTATTCCAACAAGTACCAGTTTAGATTCTCATGGAAAAGAAAAAGTTGGTCTATCCATTATACCTTTTTTCACTTATCAAAGTTATGTTCTATCCTTATTCTGAACCAATTGATGGTACAAATTACATGAAATGATCGCTCAACGCTGAAAATAAGATTCGAGATAGAAAATATTAATGCTTTATCTTTGGTAAGAAAGTTACATCAAAAGGCAAGGAATCTTATGAATATAAAACCTTGTAAGATACAATCAAGTACTGGTTTCTGGATTCTATGATTAAACATATCATATATCTCTTCATTCGCCTGACTAATGTCAAGGATATTTGGGATGCAAACAAACACTGTGTTAGTCAGATGCATCAAAAGCTTAACAACTAAATTATGAGGTCGGCAAGATAGAAACTCTGTCATTTCTTATTTTTAAACTATAGAGGCTATAGAAAAATTTTAATGCTATTGAAGAATGTATAATGGAATGGAATAATGATATTAAGAAGTATAAATACAATGTGAACTCGTATCCGAGTGTATGTTTTTTTGGCTGAGCTTTATTCACGATACGACATCCAAATATACAATTGCCTATCCAAATACTTGTGAGAAACCAATTGGTTAACAAGCTATGATAAGGAGGAATATATATATATATATATAAAAAACATGCATATATTTGTTGAAACATATAATGTATGTATTATTTTCCAACTGTTTTATAAAATGATTTTCATCCAATTTAATATTTATTTTAAGGTTGTTAAAATAGATAACAAGAATACATAAAAAAAAATAAGATTTTATGAATTCAAAAGGCATGTTTCATCAAATATCATATCCTAAACCCTATCAAAATGAAATTATGGAGGGAAAGAATAATCATCTTTTAGATATTAATAAATTTTTAATTATTGAAAAAATGTTCCGCCTCATCAAATAATTTTTAAACCTAGTATACAAATTAAAATAAAGTTCAAGAATTATTTATAAGTAAAAAAGGTATTAGTATCCTTAAATTGATTACACTACTTATTTTAACTTTGAAAATATTTAATCCCTTAAACATATACATATATAATATTAAAAATTAAAAAAATATTTAAAAGAAAATAATTAAACAAAAAAATATTTACAGGCCAATAAAAAAAATACCTTACATAAATTTTAAATGAGATAAAAAAATAATAATAAATATTTATAAATGAATGATAAAATTAATAAAAAAGAAAAAAATATTTACAAAATTGTAACTTGTAAAATTAATTTGCTCTTACGTGCAGAAACTTAAAACCTACATAACTAGTAAATTATTCATCAAGACATAAATTAAAAAATTATCAATAAATTTGTTTATAATTAAATTTTAGAAAAATAATCATTTTAAATTGAAATCATTTAAAAAATGAGAGAATTTGTTTAAAACATTAAAATTTGTATGGATCATTTTGACAATTTTATTATTTTATATTAAAATATATCTTAAATTTACGCATGTATAAAGTTTAAAATCTACTTTTACAAATTCATGAAATTTAAAATTAAAATATATTTATCAATTGATAATAAGTTTAACTTTTAATTTATAAATATCTTAACATCTAGAATAAAACCTTTTACTTAAAATACTTAGATCCAGGGTGGCAGCTAGTTTTCAATTTTTAATTTTTAAATTAATTTTTCTCAAAATTAAAACAAGAGATTTATTGAACGCTATTTTTAGTTTTGAAATATTTTCTTTCTTAAATCTACACAACTCTGTCACCATTAAATCATCACAATATAATAATAATGATAATAATAACAATAATAATTTCTATTATTTCAAAAGAATTTAATTTTTAGATAATAAAAATAAAATAAATTATTATTTAATATATAAATTATATTAAATTTATAATATTATAATTATATATTATATAATTATTTATAATACTATATCATAATATATTATTTTTATATAAAATAAATATTAAATAATATATCAATATTATAATAATATATATAATTATATATTTTAAATATTGATAATTAAATAATATATAAAATAAAATATTGAATAATTATATAATATTTTTTATATTATAACCATTATACCATCTTTATTATCTAATGAACACTATTTTTAGTTTTATCCCTATTAATATCACCGTCATCATAATAATAATAATAAATTTTATTTTTAAAATTTTAATTTTTATTATTTTAAAAAATTTAATTATTTATCTATTTTTTATAGATTCACATATAAATGATAGTATATGATATATAAAAATTATATTTAATTTATAGCATTATATACAATTTTATATTATATAATTTTTTTAATATAATATATATTATTTTATGTAAAATAAATATTAAATAATATAAAAAATTATAATAATAGAAATAATAATATATTAATTTTATTTATCTTATTTATTAATTATCAAATAATAAATAAAATTATATGATTATATAATATTATTTATATTATAACCACCATTACTATAATTTTTATAAATTATAATAATAATATTAATTTATTTTTTATTATTTAAAGAATTTAATTTTTTATTTATCTAATTTTTATATATTAAAAATTAAATAATATTAATTTTTATATATATTATATTAAATTTATAATATTTTAATATAATTTTATATTATAATATATATACATTATTTTTATGTAAAATAAATATTAAATAATATAAAATTATTATAATAATAACTTACATAAATTTTATATCTTAAAGAATAATAATAATAAAATAATATATAAAATATAAATTATTATAATTATATAATATTCTTTATATTTTAACCATCACATCACTAATATTATTTTTATTCTTATTATTATCCCTATCATCATTATTTTTATAATTATCACTATCATAATAATAATAAAAATAATAATATTTAATTTATTATTTATAAAATTTAAAATTTATATTATTTTAGAATAATTTAATTTTTTAAATTAAATTTTATTTTTATATTTTTAATTTATAATACAGTGATATAATACAATGACTTAATTTGCTTTTACAACCACTTTTAAAAACTAAAATTAAAAATAAAAGCAAAAGCTGGTTTTAATTTTTAAATTTTTTAAAATTAAAAACCACCCGAATAAGACCTAAATTAATAGAGTTTAATTTCATAAAAAAAATAAAAAATTATATTAAATCAGAAGAAATAAAAAAAAATAATATTATATATATATATATATATAAAAGAAGAATAAAAGAACAAATTGTTTACTTAAGTATATTGTTATCATAATTTTTAATTAAAAATTTAATGGTAAGAAATGGACTATTTTAAATTCACTCTATCAAAATTTATATGAAGAAAAATTAGATTTCACCATATTTTATTTTAAAAATTAATAACACTAAATTTTTTTATAATAATTTATTTTTATCGAATGAGCAAAGCTTATATCTAATAATTTTATTTTATTATTTTTATTTGATGATGATAATAACTTTTATAATAAATTATTTTAAACTTATTCTATAGAAATTATTCCAAAAAATGTAGGTTTATTTTAATGAGATATATAAAATTTAGTCTAAATTAAATTTAAAAGGAAAATGAGTTTTTTATTTTTTGTTCAACATTGTGTTTATTTTATTTTATTTTTGTTAAATTAGGGGATTTTGAGGGAAATTTTGCTTTGTTTTATTCATGGAGGAAATGGGAAGGAAAGAAAGAGAAAGGAAAGAAAGAAAGTGGAAATAGGAAGGAAAAGTGAGTTGTTTGGATGTGATGAAATAGGAGCAAATAAAAGGATTTCTATTGTTTGGATGTGCAAAAAAGAGAGGAAAGAAAATATATTAGTAATATAAAATTTAACTTGAAAAAATTTAATTTTTTTATTATGTTTTTATATTACTATATTTTTATATTTTTGATATTTTATAAATATATAATAATTTTAACAATTTAAAATTTAAAAAATAAAGGATGCAAACTTCTTCCTTCTCTTTTCTCACCAAGTTAGGGGAAAAATAAATTCTAGTGGGACCTGCGAAAATTTGTTACTTCCCTCTTATTTTCATGCACAAACAAACGGGGTGGAAAACCTTTCCATACCCCTTTTTTCTTTCCTTCCTTTTTCACGCCATCCAAGCAAAGCATTAGGGTTTGAGAGACGATGAGAGGAGGAGAAAGAAGGTGCCACCGTTGGGGAAAGTGAAATAGTGGCGCTAGATATAATGAGGTGAGTCCGGTCGCTATTGGATTTGGGATGAGTGAAAGCGATAACTTGGGGAGTTTCTACCAAAAAGGGAGAGGAACTTGACACTAGGAGAGAGTGAAACGGTGATGCTAGGTGTGAGGTGGTTCTAGCCGCCATAGGGAGAGATGGTCATTGTCATAGGTGGTGGTGAGGAGGAGAGTTGCACGGTTAATAATGAAAGCAGAGAAAAGGTACAAGGCCACCCTCTCCAAAGGCATGGTAGTTCTGAAGAGCATGATGGTGGTTGTAAAAGGACACGACTTTCACATTGGTGATTAGAGAATATTCTAGCAACGGTGGTGGTGGCAAGGGGAAGAACGTATTTTTATCTTCAATGTTTAAAAAAATATTTGCCTAAAGTAATGATCTTCTATTTATTTATTTATTTTTTAAGAGAAATTATGTTTGAATGGTTAATTTAGTAACTAGTGAAACTAGAGAAGGTAGCCATGATTGATGATGACCAATAGGATGAAGAAGAAGAACAAGGAATAGTCTTAGGATCTTATGATTTTTATTTTAATTTTGTTTTAAAATCATTTCAAACTAATGTTTAATTATATCCATTTTGAAACAAAATGTGAAAGCAATGAATTATAATTATCATGAGTTTGATCACCGGTAATAGAGCAATATGAATTCACTAAACAAATTAATCAAGTAAGAAAATAGAACAAAACCATTAAAATAATACATAAGAGTTATCAAACCATAATTCATGTGATATAGAACATATTTGAAGAATAGATGCAGTTCAGAACACTCTTTCTTCAAAGATCAAATTCTTTTACATATAAAAAAAATTGAGATTGGATCTCCTTTAACCACTTCAAAATTTTCAAGGTTCCATTTTATAAGATAGCAAAATTAATTTTTCCTGACATTTGAATTTCTTTCACTACATTTGAAATTCACCTATTTTAGCAATCTGCACACTGAAAATTGCCACCAACACATTTACCACTGTTATTTTTGTTTCAAACCATTTTTTCTAAATTCAGACTGTAGCCTCCCAATTCTAGGCCTAGATGTTGTTGCTCTACTATCTCCTGTTTGCTATTGTACCTTGCTTGTTGCTTGCTTTCCTTTTTTAATTTTTAATTTTTAACTTTTAATATAAAAGGAAAAACTGGATTCTAACATTAATTAATTGTGTTTCATCTAGAACCTTGAACATTAGGATACTTTTACATGTTCTTGCAAATCATCATTCTTTTCCTTTCATTAATCACCTACCTCCTCATACCTTTGGTTGTGTTGTATATGCATCTTCATCAACATCAATGTATAAAACTTGAACCGTAAGATATGAAGTGTATCTTTGATGGGTGTTAGAGTCCTACATTGGTTAGATATATGGTCAACCAAGTATATATATATATATATATATATATATATATATATATATATATATATATATGGTAAGGATGAATCTCATCCTATGAGCTAACTTTTTGGATTGAGTAACGTTTAAGCCCAATTTTTAACATGGTATAAGAGATCAAGGTTTTGGCCCATGGATGAGGAGAAGCAAAAGATAATTAGTTGACAGCACCAACCTATTATGGAGAGAGGTTCTCACTTAAGGGGGATCATACTACATGAGAAGGTTTCACACTTGAAAGGAAGATTGTTGTGGTAAGTGCAAGTGAAAAATCCTGTTAGTTGGTGGATTTTGTAGCATTGGAGGTTCGCAACAACAAGAAACAAAAGTTTTAAAATAAAACAGTTTATGGCAATGTGAAAAGATGTGAAACTTTGGATGAAGGAATGATGTGTTGGAATACTATTCATTAAAGTCTCGCATCAAACAACTCAAAGAAGGAAGAGGTAGAAAACTCTTATATATATATATATATATATATATATATATATATATATATATATATATATATATGAGGAGGGATCAAGTTACTCCAAGAATAACTTTGCCTAGAGTTATTTCGCTTAATAACTCTTATATACAATTATATTTTATCAATCCAACCGTTGAATGAATAAATTATATTATATAGATCATTCTTACAAATTTTTATGAAATTTTAAAAATATTTGATACCTCAAAATAAATTCAAATTAACGGATCTATACCTCTTATATTATCCGTTAATTTGAATTTATTTAATAAAATATCAAATATTTTTTAAATTTTATAAAATTTTTCAAGAATGATCTATATAATATAATTTATTTATTCAACGGTTGCATTGATGAAATATAATTATATATGAGAGTTATTAAGCGGAGTAACTCTAGGCAAAGCTACTCTTGAATTAACTTGATCCCTCCTATATATATATATATATATATATATATATATATATATATATATAAAGATTTTGTATGAATTTTATCACCACAACTATACAATGTTATTCCTTTAGGACCTGGGTAGTAGCATGTCACCACAACAACAATGTAGTCTTTAGGATGTACTTGGAGCTTGGGTAATTGTGTGTCCAAAATTGTAAGAGTGGATTTGCAATTTTTTTTTTGTAAAAAATTGCAAGTAGTAATGAATACTTTTGAGATATTTCATCGATGTAGGCAAACAATATCAAACCTTGTTAAAATTGTGTATACTTTCTTTCATTTTTTTCCTTTTTATAAGTACTCTTGGAGACAGAAAAGATATGGAGGATCTTTTATACTCTCTCATGCTTTTGGTAGATACCTCTCATTGCCCAACAACTAGTATATGTCCAATCCTGAATGTGAAATGGTATGTTAGAATACTACATTAACTAGAGATATGATCAACCAAGTATATATATATATATATATATATATATATATATATATATATATGGTGAGGACAAACATCATCCTATGAGTTAGCTTTTGGAGTTAAGTTGAGTTCAAGCTCAATTTCAACATTGGGTATCGCATAACTTAAAGGTTATCATGTATATCATCCTCATGCCCACTAATCCAATTTCAAATTCTAGGTAACTTTCAAGAGATAATATATAATCATGTTTCTAATAGAAACTTCATATCATCTTCCTCCTAGATCTAATCAAGATCAACCCCTAATTAGATATGAGTGACATTAAACCAAAAGTGAAGTATACTATAAGTAACCATGTCTCAACTAATAAATTTTCCATGTCATATGCATCTTATGTAACCCAATTATCTACTATCTCTATTCCTAGGGATTTATAGGAGGCACTAGTAGATAGTAGATGAGTCTGAGCTATAGGAGAGGAAATGGAAGCATTATATAATACACTCAATCATATGGTGTATACTACCAAAAGACTTTTGCACCTGTTGCAAAACTCAACACTGTGAGAGTTATTTTATCTTTGACAACAAATAAAAATTAGTCTATATTTCAATATGATGTGAAAAATATTTTTCTACATGGATATTTAGTTGAGAAAATGTTTGTGGATCCTCTTCCTAGTTTTCTACAATATTAAAAAACAACTATGGGTGTGTAGATTAAAAAGATCCTTTAAAGCAATCACCAAGATCTTGGTTTGGTATGTTCACCAAATCCATGAAAAACTTTGATTATAGACAAAACAATGTAGACCATACCTTATATTTGGAACATAAAAAATGAAACTATTTCCTTGATAATCTATGTTGATGATATCATTGTGATAGGAGATGATTATGATGAGATTCAACTGTTACATCAATGTTTGGCCTCTAAACTTGAAATGAAATAGCTTGGAGATCTCAAGTACTTTCTTAGAATTGAAGTGGATTGGTCAAAGCATGGTATCTTTCTCTCAAAAAAAAAAATACATCCTAAATTTATTATTTGAAACAGGAATGCTTGCATGTAATCCAACTGAAACTCCTGTTAAGTAGAATTATAAGTATTTCCAATGTTCAAAATTAGCCAATATTGGTAAAGAAAGGTACCAAAGGATTGTAGGAAAATTAATCTACCTATCTTATATAAGGTCAAATATTACAAACGTAGTGAGTGTTGTTAATCAATTTATGCACGATCCAAGAAAGCCTCACATGGATGCAGTTGAAAGAATACTACGATAAAATCTGCCCTAGGAAAAGGACTTCCCTAATTGCGATCATCTGAAGACAGACGGATATACTTATGAAATTGGGTCAAGTTTGCCAACTATAGAAGGTCCACCTCAAGTTACTTCATCTTTGTTAAAGGCAATCTTGTAACTTAGAGAAATAAAAAAATGCAATAGTTAAATCAAGTGATGACGCTAAGTTTAGGAACATGACACTTAAAATTTGTTAATTACTTTGGCTTAGAAACTTGTTGGCAAATCTAGGATATGAACCAAGAGATTTCATGAATCTACACTGTAATATTGCAGTATAAATTAGTTAATCCTTATATAAATCTACATCATAGACATGAGAAATAGATATTAAAAATATTTTAAAACCTTTTAAATATATACATTAATATTGAAAAATTATATAAAAACAAGTGAAAACGATTCAGAATATATTTAGTATAATACTAAATTTAATCAATTTGTAGGGTATTGATGGGTATATGTATCAAAATCCTTATCATTGCCTTGTCTATAAGCACATAACAAAAAATTTATTTACTTCACTTACAAATACCCACTTAGAAAGCTACATATGACCTATGATAAGTTTTATCTACAGAATATTTTTACTAAAAAATGTTTTTAAGAGCTTTATCATAAAAATGTAACTTAAATTATGAAAATGAGATAATTTGAGTTACATCATCATGTGTAGAATTTTATATATAAACATTACACATATGTGATGCACTTTCAAAGGGATTAACATATAAAAAATTGATACGGATAGTTTTGGTATGTGATGTCTCTTAACGGTGATTAATATTTTAAAAAAAAAATTATATTATACATTATTTTCTTCCTTCAAAATTTTAAATTCAAGCTATATCCTAAATTTAAGTTTGTAGGAGAGAAATTATATAAATTTTGAATGTCAAATTTTGTTAGAAAAAATTATATAAAATTGAAATTTTGATGGAAGAAAAAATGTTTAAAATTCAATTTTAAAATTTAAATTTTAGTGAAAAAATAATCATATAAAATTTGAATAGAAAACATATATAAATTTAAAATTCAAATTTGAGCGGAAGAAAAACTATATAAAATTTGAACTTCATATTTTAGTTAGAGAAAACTGCAGAGTTCGAATTTTAAATTTCAATGGAAGAAAAATTATATAAAATTCAAATTTTCGATTAGTTTTTTAAATTTTATACTACATTAAAAGACATGACATGACATCTAGTGTTTTGCTCCTTCGAAATGTATCATACGGAGGTTACATAATTATGTGGCCCAAACAACCCAATACTAATAATAATTTGTTTTGATGATACATTTTCTGATAAACATTTCTAATCAACAAGCTTACATGTAGGATACCTGCAGGTGTCGGGTCTTGTTTTTTTCGTCATTCTCATGCTCTGGTTCGAAATCTTAGTAGGATGCCATATGAGCTCAATGAGGTCTTAGCTGTATGGACCAGTCACTAGTATGATGCATGGCATCCCAAGCATTCACATCAATCATGATATTCTTAAATATCATTCATCCATTTATATTATTCATTTAACTGCTCATAATTTTAAAAAATATATATATAAAAATAAAAAACAGTTCAATAATTTTAAATAAAATATAAAATCAAAAAATTGATTCAACGGTTTACACTCAATGTAAACAGATGTAGGATCTTTTTCAAACGCTCAGAATTTCTTCGTTCTTTAACTTCTTGATCCATTTTACTAGTGGCTTTAGGGTTTAAGGGTTGGGTAAAGTTGCAATCTTGGATTACCAAATCAAACTTTATGGAAATATTTTTGAAGTGAACATCAATTCCTTTTATCATACAACGAAACAAGCCAATAGTAGACAAGCTGATCTGCCTATTAAGGAGTAAGCACAAGAAACAAAAGAAATGGACAACGGGGTTAAGCAGTTGCTGCTACAAGAAAATTAGTGTTTTAAATTTTTAAGTTTTGTGATTCAATCTTTTGCAAGAAATTATGAATTTTGATGCTAAGAAATATTTATGTAGAATAATGTATATATTTGTATGTGCATGAGTCAAAAGGATTAATAATATATACATAAAATTCAACTATACAGCCTAGATCCCTCAAAAGATATACAATCTATCCAACCCGTTTGATCATGAAAAATGATCATTAAACATTCCCAAGAGAAAATAGAGCTCATAGGGTCAAATCCAATGCATTGGTAACTCTTTGTGAGCTCCTCCTCTTTACCTAGAGCCGTTATCTGTCTTATCTTTAGTTGGTCGTTCATCTTGAATTTCTTCCAAATCTTCATACTCAAATCCTCTGCCAGCTTGCTGTTTCCAATATGCAACCAACTTCTTCAGCCGCACTATCTCTTTTGAAGAAACATTTTTGCTGGGGTCATTCACAATGGATCTCACTCGTGACGCATACCTAATTAAGCATAAAGGAATACCATTAGAACAAGAGTAAATATTAGCTAAATCAGACTAGTAAAATATCCAAAGGTTAACATTTTCCAAGTAAAATAATAATAATAATGAAAGAAAATAACAAAGAACATACATCAGAGAGTTGTGTGTCTCGTCCAAATTTGTTTCTGCTGGAGAAACATTAACAAACATGAGAGTTTTGGCATTACCACCAAGGGAATCACTCATCAACATAGTTAACTTGTGATTCCTGTATGGTGTGTGCTGACCACCACTAGACAAAGCACTAATAACATCTCCAAGTGCTGATAATGACTTGTTAATGCTTTGAGCTTCCTTAAGTTGACTCCCGGTAGAACCTGACTTTTTCACTCTTTCGGAACCAGCAAGATCCACAAAACTCAGCTGAATGTTGAAGGCAACATAAAACAAGTAAACGCATGCCACAAATTCAAGAAACAACCAATGTTCCACACTGTTACTTAACAATGAAGAAGCACTTTCCCTTGATAGTTAGCTTGGTTAGTCAGAAAGAGGGAGAAATAATATAATACAAATAATAGAGACTAAGGGCCTATTTAATTCTCTTCTCCGTTTTTTGTTTTAAAAAATAATTCTAAAACAATTTTAAACCTGTTCTTCCAAAGAAAAGGAAAAAAGTTGCTTGTTACAAAATTGCCACCAAGAAAATTAAAAATTGAACAGATTTTGAAAACATGTTAAGTCATTTCTATTTTTTGGTTTTTAAAAGAGCTTTGAATACTGTTCTCAAACTGAAAGAAAACTTTTGCCAAACACGTTTTTCCTTTTAATTTTCAAAAAAAAAAAACCAAACATGGCCTAAATTTTGGTTTTGGGAAGAGGTTGGGAGGGAGAAATGGTGCTCTTAAATCTCCTGGGGATGGGAGAGTTAATTCTTTATTCATTCCTTCCCATATTTCCTCTTGATTTAAAATTTAGGGAGAAGAGTAGTATTTAGTTGAAGTCCATCTCTTTCTATCAGTCTTCTACTTTTTCTAGTCCAATTCCTAAAAAATGATATATTGTTGTTGTGCAAAGGGATAAAAAAATGTAAAATATACCTTTCCCCTTGCAACTGACTGACTTTGAAGATTGGTACTTTCAATTACAATCGATAGAATGAGATGAGATCTTGAACTTTCATCATTCATTTGAGTTCCTGATATATGCCGCCTTTCAGATCCTCTTTGTATTATACTATTCAACTCTTCAATTGTAGAAACGGGCACAACCGTTACATTTTCCACAACTACCATTCCCTAACATCAAAGAATAAAAAATAAAACCGTTAGGATTATGATTGAGAGTAATCCATGATTGCACACAATTTTCTACAGTTTTCACAAGTTCCATAATTTTCATAACGTATTCTGTCTACAAAGGTTGCAATTGCAAAAGCACCCTAACTCAACAATTGTTAGAAGTCATGGTTAAGTAGAAACCAAATAATTTTAAATCAAATAGGTCTGTAAATTTTTTAACTGAAAAATCAAAAGTAAGCATACAAATAAACAACTTTAAATCCTTCTTGATAACCAGTTTTAAAGGCTTTTGATTCAAGTAATAAAATATCTATAAATGGAAATTAGCAATGACAACATGGAGAGAGGGTATCTTGATATCAATATGGAAATTAGAAATTACTGTGGAATCCTTCTTGATATCCAATTTCAAAGGTTTTCCATTCTTTGGTAACAGAAGATCTAAAAGCGTGTCTTGATACAATTCCATCATGTATGCCTGCATCATTGACAAAGAGAAGTCAACATTAGACAAGCAAAGTTTTGCAAAACTCTTGTCATTTGCAGAACTCACGCACAAAAAGACAATCAGAAAAAGACAATATAAGCTTTTTTACACCAAAAAAGCATTCAAATTCAATTCTTAACTATTTACCCGTTGGATATTTATGTATATTCACAAGATATAAATATAATGACAACAATTCTCATCGCAAAAAGAAAATGAAATTTTATTCATCTACATTTTAGAAATGCTACCTTCAAGGAAAAAGAATACTTGTTACTATCTCTTCTTAAAATTCTGAAAAGTTCTGCAATTGCACGAGGGGTGAGCCCAGGGTTGTTTTCAGATCCATAGATTGTAAATGTCTTTCCCGAGCCAGTTTGACCATAAGCAAATATGCAGACATTATAACCATCTACAGCGGACTGCACCAAATACTGCATTGCAAATACAAGAGAAATTGGCAATGAGTTAAGTTGTATAAGTTCCCATAAGAAAGAAATGACTATGATCTATGACTTGCCCTTGTATCCTCAAATATGTTTTCTTGAGTTGCATCAGCATCAAAAACACGATCATACATGTACTGCTTTGGCTTATCGTCTTTCCATGGATATTCAACTGTAAACTCATCTAAAGCAGTAAGAACTTCTCTTTCTTTCTCAGCAATCTCTTTTTCATTAAGGGGCCTAAGTCGACAGTAAACTCTGATCTTGCCTTTCATGTCTGAAATAAAACCAAGTTCCAAGGTAGAACATGCCCCAGTTATGCACGTATGCCAACAAATTCACATACACTTAATTCCAAATATAAAGAGTTTCTGCCACCACCTTCTATTATATTGAAATAGCGCTTCCTTAAAACCTGTTCTTCCTTATAAAGTGCTTCCATCTCAGCTAGTTGAGCCCCTTGCATTTTCAGTATGGCAGCTGTCTGTTCATTCTTTCTATCGATATCCTAAATAATAAAACATGTTCATATGTTCTTAAATTATACAAAATAAAGTGAAAATAAACAAAACATTGAAACCTATATTAGTTATTATACAATTGGAGCAGCAAAAAAATGAAATAAGTATTGAAACCTCTTTCATTTCTCTCAATTCTTCCAGTTCCTTTAAATTATTCTGCAATGCAACCAACTCAGAGTCCTTGGCTGAAATAGTAGACTTTGCAGCCAGTAATTCTTGCCTACACCCTTCTAGTTTTCTTTCAAGATCATACACTGAAGACTTCACAGCTTTGTATTCTTGGTCAAGTTTCTGTTGAAGGGAACTAACCTGCATTACAACAGCCTCATCATCTTACATTTATGGCTTTTTTAATTATAAATAACAATTTTCAATTTTTAATGTGTCACCTCTTCAGCATTTCTCTTCTCAAGTGCAGATAACTTCTGTTCCAAAATCAATTTTTCACATTTCAAGCTTTTGATAGTTTCTTCAGCTGCATGTAGCTCATCTTTACAAACTTTAAGCTCATCTTCAAGCTTTTGAGTCACCTATTGGTACCATATAAAGTCCATAGTTTATACATTGGCAGTGAAATCAGCAAGACTAATCAGTAAGATTATAATGAATGCATGAATAACAGTTTAATAGAGTATCTTACTTGGTTATTTCCACCAAGATTCTTTTTGGCACTGTTCTCTACCACCGCATTACTTAACTTGGACATCCTAGATTCCATATTCTTCTTCTCTAGAATTGCAGCCTGTTAGATTGAAGGATCAATAAGAAAAGTCCATCAAGAATGTGAGATAAATTAAGAATATAAGACCCATTTCACAGAGTCACAATCTTTACCTGTAGTGCCTTATCTTTTTCATTGCATAGTGATCTAAGTCTATCACGGTCACTTGTAACAGTATCCAGATTTTGCTTACCAGCTTTTAAGGATTCTTTCAAAACATTCAATTCTTCTTGCATTTTCTCTTCTTGTTTTTGCTTCTCATGTAGCTCTTCAAGCAACTATTCAAGATAACTTAAGATTATAACTATTTACTGAAAAGCACATATTTGACATCCAATACGATATGAAAAAAAAAGCCAAGCATCTTTGTTTTAACAAAAGACAACTAGTACCAAACCTCGACTTTGACTGGCCAAAGGGAAGTAAATAAGTCTTTAAGGTTTCATTTATTATGCAACAAACCATAGAAAATGTCCTCCAGGCTTAATAGTTCAGTTTGGGGTTTGCCATACAACCTGCAAATATACTATATTATAAAGTAGAAGTTTAGACTTACCTGATCAGCATTTTTCTGAGATTCCTCAATAAGTTTCGATAAATCTTGAACACGTTTCTCATATAATTCCAGATTAGGAGGCTTAAAATTACTAGAAATGTCTCCATTCAAGGAACCACCTCCAGCAGCAGCAGCAGATCGTGCTTTCGAATAGCGACGCAGCATTACGTCATTGATATGTGTCTGAAGAGCTACACAAATTTCTTCTCCCTACAATAAAGAGATAATATACCGGTGAGGCAAAATAATTCCAAAGTAATAAGGACATCAACAAAATTATTGTACCTGTTTGGTTTCAAACTGGAATATGTGGAGAACTCCTGCAACTCGCATTTTAAAAAAGACTGCAGTATTGCTGCTTCCAAATTGCATTATGTCTCTCAACTCAGCAGAGTGCAAATATTCCTTTGGAACTGGACGGAAAAAATGAATCTATAGCCAATTGATCAAGAAAAAACACAATTAAAAGCACAATTCATTTAATATTTATAATTGTAAATTATGGAATGCTCAGTTTAACCAGTTTTCCTTTTTTATGTTTAGTCATACCCCTCTTTTATTAATTCCCAAGATTATTCGACCAGGTAGGAGTCCAATAGGATCATCAATCTTGCGAACATTGAAGAAAACAGAATTCCCATAAGGAAGTGCTCTCAGTATACGCAGAAATTGTTGCCGTGCATCATCTTTTGTCAGATGCTCCTATTGAAAAGAGAAGAATATCATATATAAAGGGAGGGGAAAAAGAAGAAACTCAGCAGTATATTTCATTAACTATAATCTGTATGCTTGAAGCCAATCAACTTTTATATTTAAACCTAACACAAAAGTGAAAAATAACTAAAGTTACATGTACAAGAAGGCCTAATTAACAATGCTTAATGTTATCACTAATTGAAGTTCAAAGACAAATAAATAGATGGCCTTTTCATACCAATGAATGATAACGAGCAAGAATGTCAAACTCCCATTCCCGTTTTGCACGTGTCATTGAAATTTGTCTAGGTAGGAAACGCTCCAGAAGTGAATTCCAGTCACTGAGAAATACAGAATCTCCCTCAGTGTCACAAGGGTATAGAAAATAGAAATTAACAAGTTCACTTACTAAGACAAAATTTAAATGGCACTAAACAATCTTACTACATAGTTAACAACAGATGAACATTAAAATTCACTTACGTGCATGATTCTGGCGTGCTAACAAATCCAATCTCAGCCAAGATTTGTAATGCAGAAAGCTGAGCAGCATCATCCCTTCCAATAGGATAATTGCCCAAAATATAATCATGCTGCAACTGTAGCAACACATCCAGCATCAACAAACCTATAACTTGAAGGTAATTGTAGCTTTGTACACAAACTAGATATGCTTGTAATCATAAGATTACATAATGAAAAGGCATACTTGTACATAGGACAATTGCACAAACATTGGATCTGTCACAGCTTCATCTGATTCACGAAATAACTTTTTCTTGAATATCAGTTTACAGTGCAAGATTTCTCCCTTGCTTCGATCCTTTGCTGCTTTGAATTCCGCCAGGAGATCCCCAATATATTTGTTATCATCTAAACCAACATACTCCTCTGAGTAACAATAAAAGGAGCTGTCAGACTATTAACTTCACCTAGATTAAAATATAACAGTCAAGGAGAGGAAGAAAGACATGCCATTCCCAAGATCAGGTGACTTGGAGCCAGTAACAACTTTACGACATTCAAATAGACTAAAGCTGGAGTATGTTGACAGTTTAATGAGCCCTGCAAGTTCCTGGAGTAAATATGTTGAGTAAGGAATAAAAGGATATTAACTTGATGGTGTAAACATGTGTTTTGAGGTTTCAAGAACTTCACACAGAGGCAAACAAACAAATACAATATAGCATCCTTTTAAGATATTAACTTGATTTACCAATTATGATGTTTATAAAACAAGTTTAACAGAATGATTTAATTTAGCAGCTATTAGGTATGTAAATAATTAAAAGGACACATCAAATAAAAGAAACAAAAATACAGATAATGAGCAATTTCATTATGTAAGAAAAGTGAAAGCTGCCTATGCATAAGACAACAAAGTGGTATGTATTATGATGCGAAAAAGCAGGGCATAACCATAAAAAACACTTTAAGGAGACATTAAAATTAAATGGATACTACTGATTGCAAAATTCCTTCTCATTAATAGAATCTGAGGTAAAATTCACCAAATGAACCCCTTCCTCAATTACCCACCAAATCAATCCATTAATTCATATCCGCATAATAATTTATGAACCATATAATCCACGAAAAAAAAACATTTCCCAACTTAGTAAACACAAGGCACCTAGTTAACATCAATTGATTTAAGCTTCCATTTGTCTATTTTACCCTCAAAAGGTAAAGATAACATCTTAATCACTGCAGGTGAAAGGGTCATGAATTAGCAAGACCCCACTAGTAAACTAACATTTTTAGTTCCATTACCAAAACCTTTTAGCAACATAATCACTTAAGACATAAAAAGATTGTCACATACAATTTAATTTTAATTAATTCAATGAAAATGAAGAAAGGCTACTATGGATTTTATTGGTTACTATAAACTATTAGGTATCAAGGCCATAGAAGGACTTGAAAGTCACAGATAAGTAACAACCACTGTACTAGAGCTTCCATTCATCTTATTGAATGCAAACATTAAGGTAAAATAGTAAGTCGCAGACAAGTGATAAGTAATAAGCACTAGCAGGTTTTTATTCATTTTATTGAATGATACCATTTTTGAAATTCTTGAAAATTTAAGCATTCACTAAAAATAATTGCCGATTGAATCAATGAATCTTTCATATGAAGCTTAGAGGAAAAAAATGATTTATATTTACTAGATGCTCCTTTACCCCCTTCAAACTTGTACCTTAAGTGTCAACATAAGGTACTATTAGTAATAGTTCTAGTAATAATCATCATCTAAAAGCTAATACTCTTTTGCTAGCCCAAGCATTTGATCCTTACTCAAGTGGTTGATTTAAAGTGTCTGGAAACCTTAAATCGAAGAGGTTTGGAATTGGATGCATTTGGATTACCTTCATTGGATTGACCCAGGGACTACTATTTTCTCTAACCTTTACTAATCACTTTCATTAAGTCATTCAGTCTTTTATGCATTTCACATTTTACACTCTTGAATCAATTTTTATAATATTTCCTGTATATTGACATCAGTTAGAAATGCATGCAAATGCAATAATGGCATATAAGAGCTAATGTCACATTGCAAGTTATTGATTTAAAGTAACCAAAAGCCTAAATAGAAAAGGAATGAAATTGGATGCATATGGATTACCCCTTTATTAGATTCATTAGATTCTGTCAAGAGGCTAAATTTTTTCTCTAATCACTTTCAATCAAGTCATTCATAGTCTATTGTCTAGTCAGATTTCACCTTGAACTCTTCCATGACATTTTTCATATATTTACAGCAGTTAGAAGTGCATTCATTGCAAAGAGAAGTATATAAGAGTTTCAAGAACCTCAATAGCATCAGCAACTGTGGTTGACATGTCATAAGTAATTTCTTCAAACGTTTCATCTAGGAAGAACACTATAGTTGTAAGTTTTCTCCCAGTCAATAGAGCTTCAATCTCCTCACGGCCAGGTATTACATGTCTTGGACCAGCCTTGACAGAACGCTTCAAAGCATTTAATGTATTTAATGCAAGGGATTGGATCTCAGGATCAGTAGCCACACCATTTGCTATGTTATGAATGTATTCTGATAGATAACCACCAATGTCTTTACTAGGAGACATTGAGGATGCACACAAATACATGAGCTCCCACGCTTTAATCAAGGATTGCCTATTTTTGAGACAACACAATATTAATCATTAGTACAAAAACTGCAGTGGATATAGCTTCGATGATTAAAAGCCAAGAAAAGAAGGAGTACAACACCTAATACTAAATCTAAAAATTGTATACCTCTCAGGGTTATTCCTTGTTTGCTTTGATATCTGAACAAAAAGTTCATCTCGAAGTTCTGAACGCTTCAAACTTTGCTTGTACAGCTTCCCTACAAGCTCAACTCGTTCATCTAAGCTTATTGGAGTTACACGATCAGATGGATCGATTCCCATATATTTCAAAATTATTTGGAATAATTTTGTTGCCCGAGTTACTAAATCACCATTTATCTTGAGCAATGCTGTTGGAATTGGATCCTATAGAATTTAGTGAGTTAGCTCTTAACACCACACATATTTTGAAAACCTGGTATTTGATTTTATTACCTTTTGAAAACTCAACATGTCCTCAAATGTAAATTTTTCTCGAACTTGGGGACCTACAGATCTTTTAGAAAAGAATCCACGTTTCCCAGCAGATTGAATTTGTTTCTGCATTAATTTTAAAAATCCATCCACCTACAACAAAGAACATAAACAGAAACTCGGTGATATCAAAGGTTCATGCACAGAAAGCAAAAATCAAAAAACAATCATTAGTTCAAGTAATTAGTCAGACAGATCATTGAGACACAAAACTAAAAGGTAAGCAATAATATTTAAGGAAATTATATTTATGTCTAGATTAAAATACAAATTTTATCACCTGGAATCTGTCAATCAAGGGTACAGCTCCAGCGAGTTCTGCTGGAACAGCCATTGACAGAGCTGATGGTGTGCTGCAACAAATGAATTCAATTCCAAGTTACAAAATGGATAATGTTGCAAAGGACAAACAGCAAAACGATTCTTGCTTGTCATAAAACTACCCATTCAGGCCAGAGGGAAAAGGCGAAAAAAACATGTTGCAATGAGTAGGATTGATCATTGTCAATTAAAACAGAATTCAAATAATGTTTGAGTGCATAAAGTGAACATGGATAGATGTTTGCCTAGGGGTGAAACTTCCCTCAATTGATGTAAAAATTCAAGCAAGTGCAAGTTATAAGCATTATTTGAATGTTGTAGAGCTGTATTAAAGAAGAAAAATAAGATTTATAGAATAACATAGCATGTTAATTTTTTATATTAAATGTATTTTACAAGCTATGAGAGAAGGGAGACAGATGAGATTCTAATATATAATTCAAAAAGTACATGCACTAGATTTAAAACAAATAAAGTTTTTCAAAGACTAAAATGCAGATCATCCATCATTAACAGAATCCAAATTTTTAATATATCTCCAAAAAAGAAAGGATGATACTCACGATTGAGCGAAATTGGAGCTATCACTATCATAGTCATCAGCATTGCTAACAGCTGAACCATTGAGTACAGAGTTATCATCATTGCCATTGCTAGAGCCAAAGGAATATCTGCTTGCCCTACCGTTTTGAGCCATAGATGGATGCATATCAGTGGTCATTTCACTCTCTGATTAATCGATCTACCTCAATCAAATCAACAAAACTTGCTCTCCGTTGCCCTTCATGTTCTTCCACTGCATACAAAAATTCAAGCACAAGTCAAAAAAACACAATTCAAAAAAAAAAACTAGACCAGCAACAATTTGAGCTTTGCCGATGTACAAGAATCCAAGCTCAAAAAGAAAAAGAAGAAGCGTAATTGTTCCTGAAAACTGAAAAAATCCTCTTCAAGCTCGCGAATTGCAAGAACAAAGAACAATGGAATCATCAAACAAAACAGAAAGGAAAAAACAACACGGATGGATAGGAATGCATAGAATAACAGCTAGGGAAAATAAATTTAAAAAAAAAAACAATTTTTCAAATTTATCAAATACAAAAAATGAAAATGAAGGAAAAAGATAAACACAAACCAAGGAACAAAAATGCTTCAAAACATGAAAATAGGAAGCACAAGGTCAGCCAAAGTCAAAAAGTGTCAAGAGCGAAACACCCATTCGCAAGTAAATCAATTTTACCAGAAAATGAGAGAGAGAGAGAGAGAGAGAGAGAGAAAAGGACCACTCTCAGAAACTGAGCTGAAAAATAAAAAACAGAAGTAAAAATGCTACCTTTGTGATAGCAATGAAGTGAGTAGCAATAACATTGGTATGTGAAGACTGGAAATGAGAGGTTGTATGTTGCAATGAATGGAAGAGAGAGATCTGAGAGTGAGAATGCAATTTGGTTCACAATGAGAAAGCAAACTGAGTAGTGAAAGCAAACTGAGTAGTGTGTGTGATTGTGAAGTGAGAGAGAGAAAGTCACGAGTGCATTATAAATGGCGCAGATCAAAATTACATCTTTCTTTTCCTTTCTCCCTAAGAATTAAACCAAAGTTTAGATTTTATTTTTATTTTTATTTTTTTGGGTACAAAAATGAAAGTGAAGTTTTGAGAAAGAGAACATAATCATAGCTATAGATCTTCTTCTTTACCCAATTTTTTAAAATGTATTAATTAACGGTGGTGTTTGTTGGGAGCAGTATGGCCAAATGGTAATACGGCCAAATGAAAAGCTTTAAGCCTCTTACTCTTTCATTAATTCCCCAGACAGATATTTTTATTAAATATTTTTTTTAGAAAAAGGGATATTTTTCTCGCCCAAAAAAAAGGAAGAGGATATTTATTTATATGTATATAAATATATTTTTATATTTCTTAATTTTATTAAATAAAATATATGTTTATTAAATGTATGAACTTTTATATTACTAAATTATTATTAAAACAGAACAATTATTGCAGGATTTGATATAAAAAGTTTATACAAGAAAATTATTATTTTCTACTATTATGTAAAAATAAAATATTTTATTAACATATTTTAACATAATAAAATTCATGTATATTAAAATAATTTTTAAATTATTTAAAAAAATTTATATATTAACAATTTAATTTAAACAATATTTGAAGTTTTTTAATTTTTAAAATTGGTTAAATATGATTTTGTGTGAAACTTCTTCTACTTACCTTAAGTGCTTCAAATTGTATTGTTTATTCAAAAATAATTTGGAAATTATAAATGCATTTGGGATATGAAATTTTTTAAAAAATTTAAGCTAAAAATTAAGATAATTGTTTATAAAATTTGAATAATTTAATAATATGAAAAATTAGGATTGGAAGGAAAAAAATTAAATATTTTTATTTTAAATAAAATTTAATATTTTATTTGACTAACTATAAATAAAATTAAAATAATTTAATCGAAGTAATTTATAAAATTTTAAGTTAAAAATTTAAAATTTAAAATAAAAGAAATTAATGAAAAGACTTAATTTTAATAATAAAAAATTAAGCAATTAAATATGTTCAAAAATTATTTAAAAATAAAATCACATTACAACTATATATGGAAAAGATGTTAAATTATTAATTAAGAATTTTTTAAGCATTTAATTATAATAAATTTAATTTAATTTACTGCAAATAATTAAATGAAAGGAAAAATAACATATATTATATAATTTTTATATGATTGTTTATAGATTAAATAAATTAAGTCGTGTTATTTTATATACAATAAATAAAAAATGGTTTGAAAAATTTAATTTACAAATATTACTTGCATTACTAAAAAAAATATAAAAAATAAAAAGGTAAATTATTGAAATATATAATGTTTGAGATTTTTAAACTTCAAAATTTTAATAATAATAATAATAATAATAATAATATAACATTAAAGATAGAGAAAACTATATAACACTTCTTTGAAATGTGTAACATTAGAACTATTTGAAGCCTAAAAGTAAAAGGACCATCTAATGTTCTATATATGGTAAAATTGGCAATATTTAAAAAATTAAAGGTAATCTTTTCGGGACAAAAAGAGAACAAAATTAACCGATTACAAATACAATATCTTTAAAAAGTATATATATATATATATATGATATAGCAAAAAAGATTGTGTCATGTACAACAAGTTTGCATCAGCAACACCATGCATTTGATGAGAACAGAATTTTTTCTAATCCTGACTAATGGAATTTTTCCTCCAACATTTAAATCTTTGTCTTTATACACTTATATAAAGAGAAATTTTCAAAATAAATAGAGACAAGAAGTGTTCTCATAAAATTTTAAGAAGCACCCATTCTTTTTTACTGTCTATAATACTATTTAGATCTAAAATTGACAAATTTGTTAATATTTTTAGAGATTTTTTTATATATTTAAATATTCTTTATGTATCTTAAGATTATATGTAAATTTTATTTTTTACTCTTATTTATTCGCTAAAATATAAAAGACTTGTTAAGAAAAAATATGTAAGTTGAAGTTTGAAAAAATTTATGCAAAAAATAGAATTAGATTTTAGGATAAAATCTATTTTTGTACTTATTTATTGATAATAAATTCTGTTGTATGATAGAGACTAAACATAGTTCTGGAGGTTATGTAATATGGCTTTCATAAAATTTCATTGATAAAAAGTTTTCATAACAAATGTTTACATAGTCTTCACCAATAGGATTGTTGACTCCTTGAGAATAATTTGAATCCTGTCATAATCTTGTTTGCAAAAATTCACTTTTACGAAAAATATCATATAAAAAATGACAGATCTTAGAAATCAATTAATTCTAAAAAAAAATCAATATTAGAAACCACAACTTTCTTAAAGATGAATATTTCCATTCGAGGTATCACATGAAAATAGTTATTAAGTCCACTTCACATTTACTTTGGAAAGATCATCACTAATGACAAGATGTTATCTTATTTCAATAACTTCTCTTTCTTGTATAAGGATGGATGTACAACAAATTAAGTCAACAAAATGCTAATTAACTTTAAAATTAGATATTTTATTATGTGTGTTTTATTAAAATTAAAGTACAATAAAATATTTGGTTGCATCAATCTATACTCTTATACATATAAAGATAAATATTATCAAATCTATTAAGTATTCTTGTGTAAAATGTTTTAAAAAAAAATATACCGCTTGTTAATAAAGTGATAATTAATTAAAAAATATAAAATTGATTAATAAAAAATTATAATTATCTTTATATAAAATGATGATTAATTTAATTATATAAATAATTATATGATAAATTATAAATATTTATTAATTAATTAGCATTCCAAATTTTATGATACATATGAATGTAGTTACTTTAGATATGTTTAAGTATCAATGTTTTTTTAAAGAAAAATCTAATGGACAAATTTTAAAAACAGATATAATTATATTTTAAGTTTTTTAAAATTCATTTGATGAAAGGAACTGTTGAAACATTGTGATAAATCACGTAATTTCAAACATCTAACTTCATGAGAATTAATTTTAAATATTTAAGATCTTATGTTTTTAGTTTTAATTACAAAATGTTGTTTTGTTTTTTTACTTTTAAATTTTTTATAAAAAAATAATTTTTTTGTTATTTTTAATCATTCATATTTAAACTTTAAAATTAAGAATAAAATAAAAATAAAATAAGATTTTGTAGTCTCTTATTATTTCATTTGGTCAAATTTGATAATTGATGAGGTTTTTATTTATTTAATAAATAAATGTTTGTAATAAAATTTAATGCTCAAAATATTCATATTTAAAAATCTAATTTTATCATCATCACCGTTTAGTTTCTTTAGACTTTGTCTTGACTGAATAATCGAAATTAATCGTGTTTATGGTAACATTTTAAATTCTAAAGCGTGGAAAATTTCTTTGATTTGTTCAAGTATGCAGGCTTTAAAATATCTTCAATAAAAGCTTATTTTATAATTTATTTCATTAGTATTAATTTTAGTTTGTAACTTAGTTTCATTATTTAAATACCATGTTTCATGTGAAAATTTTAAAATTTATAATCCCACGATGATAGAAAAATTAAGGGAGGAATGAGGTATTAATCAATAAAGTTCTTCATAATACTTATTCTTATTAGATCTTCTTAATTATCAAATCATTTATTTATGAAAAAATATACATATTTCTATAATTATGAAAAAATTATGCTTTATTTTAAAAAATATTATTAAATAATTTTATTTCTTTTGAATAGATTTACTTCCTAAAAATTGAAATAATTAATCAATTACCAATGAAAGAAATTTAAATAATTAATATATTATAAATTTAAATTTTATTTCATATATATAATATTAAACATTTGAATTGATGATATGGAAAGAAAAGAAATATTTTATCAACGTAAATCTCACAATAAAATGAGAATACAAAATAAAATTGGAATTTAATATACAATAAAGTAAGAGTTTTGTTTATCCTCCTACATGTCTTCTGATATTATCTTATAAAGTAACAACTAAATAAAAAATTATTTATTTATTATCTTAAAAATATAAAAAACATTTATTATTTTATTTATTTAATAGTTAGGAGCATTCGTGAGAGTAAAAAGTAAGAGAATTTAGAATTATTCTTTCTATAATTATGACCAAAAAATTCTTTCAATTATTTCTTATAAAAAAATAAGGTAGCATTATATTTAATTATTTTTTATTATCATTATTATTATTTTGTAAAACAATTTTTTCTTTCATTCTTTATTATTTTAAAAAATATTTTTCTCATATTTCAATGCATCATAATATACTGTGAGGATTTAATTTTTTCTGTAAAATAAACACTGCTTAGTATTCATTTCCTCTCATTATCATTTATTACTTTTTTTATAAAAAAAAAAAGCAACCAAAAAAAGACATTTTAAAATATAATGAATAAAACTATATCCGTAGTAAATAGAATCAAATTAGATAATTTAAGGGATAACAATTGATTAATTGATAATTGTTTTTAGAATAGATGATATAAGGTACAAATATATTTTTGATTCGTAATCAATCCGAGAATTAAAACTCTAAAGTACAGATAGGAAAAACCTAAAAATATATAAGAAGGAAGGAGGATTGAATTCTATGTTAGAAAACTTTTATAAATCTTTTAAAAAATATTCATTTTAAACCATGGAAAGAATTTTTTAAAATTACATCTAATTTTAATTGCATAAAACATATTTTTCATTATTAGATAACAACACTTTAAAAAAGTATTCTAAATATTTTTTTCGCATAAGTATTTCTACACTAAAATCTAAATAGTTTTTCTTCTATAAGCTTTCTCAAACTTTTTTAAAAAAATTAAATTTTGTAAATCTATCTTAAAATATGAAATAAAATTTTATAAAAATTAAAAAAAAAAAATACAAATATGAAGTGTTCAACAAAGAACAATGAAAATAAAAGATTAAATATATTTTTATTTACTTAATAAATTTTTTTATTAATTTTTTTAAACTATTTTTTATATGAATGAAGATAAATTTATTTGTTGAGACAGTTTAGCTTTGTAATATTTTTTATTTTTATTAAATATATAAAATTATTAGGATAACATATAAACTATACTTGTTTAATATTTTTTTATTGTATCAAAGTTAATTATACTTACAATAATACTAACAAACATAATTACAATAAATTTATTTATTTATATCTTAAAATTTATTTTTGATAATTAATTATTAAAAATATGTAATTGATTACATGATCAATTATATAACTAAATTAACCACTCACTAGTGGAAAATGAACTTTTTACATCGGTTGTTAAGCACTTTTTACATCGGTTATTCAGGCGGTGTTGAAGCGGGCGATATAGAAAATAAGACTTTCTATATCGATTCTGCAACCAACGTAAAAAGTATGACTTTCTACATCGGTTGGGCAAAGAACCGATGTAGAAAGTACACTTTTTATATCGGTTATAGTTTTAACCGATGTAAAAAGTCATACTTTTTACATCGGTTCTGCCCGCAACCGATGTAAAAAGTGTACTTTCTACATCGGTTATGGTCGTAACCAAGATAAAAAGTCCTTTTTTTTAATGTTCATTTTGTTTAGGTATACTACCGTATTATTTATTCACATACCTGCATATACACACAGAATCCAGGCAGACAATACAGAATTCACATAATCTATATATTTAAACTAAATACATCATTATTTATTATCAAACTTTAATTTACAAATGAAATAACTTAAAATTACATCAAATAAGTATTGAAAGTTGAAAAGAAATGTAGTAATCAGCCATGTACCTGTTGAAAGCAAAGAGAAAAGATGTTAGAAACTCTACTAAACATAAAAAACGTAATAAACATTTTAAAATAAGTTAAAAATAAACATACAATGATGAAATAATTAAATAAATAACTAACTTGTATCATATAGTAACATTTTCCCATATTCCTTCATGATGATCATCTTGAATAGCATGTACATCATCTATTTCATTTTCTTCATTGATACTAGATATCCTTGATGATAAGGGAGTTTGAGAAATATCAATATTTGAAAGATCATTGGTGTCATCACTAGCGATTGTTGTCTTTCCTTGAAGAACAACTGACCATCTTTTGGAGTAAGGATGTTGGACATAAAACACTTGTTTTGCTTGGTGGGCCATGAGAAAAGGGTCATCCTTGTAAGCTACTTTTTGAAGGTCAACCAATGTAAATCCCAATTCATCGACTTGCACACCACTGTTACTATCAACCCATCTGCATTTGAAAACAGGCACTCTAAATTTGGTGTAATCAATCTCCCAAATCTCTTCAATCACTCCAAAGTAAGATATGGAAGCCTTTACAGGATTTTTATCTTTAGAACTTGCAAAATGCATCGACTCTGCCACCATCATAACTCCACTATTTTGCATGGTACTTTTATCATCCTCAGACTTTGTGTAAAATGAAAAATGATTAATATCGTACCCAGTCCAACATATGACATCAAAGTTTGGTCCATTTGCTAGTCACTTCAATGTATCAGAGGCACCATCATCCTTCTTAATTGTTTCATCAAACCAATTTAAGAACGTTTTGTTATGCTCATTCAACAACCATTTCTCGTTCATTCGAACATTCTCCTCCCTTATCATAGTTTTGTGAGTAGATAAGTAAGGTTGAACCTCATCGGTATTATTCAAAATATACAAATGTGCTTGAAAGACTTCTGCACGACCCATGCTTTTCACAGTTATGCCTCGTGTACCTTTACCTCTGTGTCTTCCCTCATTACGAGACTTAGGAACTCCTATGGGTTCCACCTCTGACAAATACTCTGTACAAAACTCAATGGTCTCTTCTGCAATGTATCTTTCAATCATAGATGCTTCGGGACGGTGTGGATTCTTCACATACCCTTTTAATATTTTCATGTATCGTTCTATTGGATACATCCACCTCAGATAAACTGGACCACATAATCTGATCTCTCTCACTATATGAACAACCAAGTGAACCATAATGTCAAAAAATGATGGAGGAAAATACATCTCCAATTGGCATAAGATAGTGAAAGCTTCATTTTCCAACTCATCCAATTTTAGAGGGTCAATGACTTTGCTACATATTTTATTGAAAAATAAGCATAACCTACTTATTGTATGTCTAACTTTTTTAGGTAAAATGTCACGAATAACCACTGGAAGTAGTTGTTGCATCAACATATGACAATCATGAGACTTTAACCCAACTAACTTTAAATCTTTCATCGAGACAAGTCTTTTAAAATTTGAAGAATACCCTTGTGGCACTTTAACCCCACGTAGGCACTCACAAAAAGAAATTTTCTCTTTTTTAGACAATGTATGACATGCCGGGGGCAAATATGTTTGCTTTCCTACAGACTGTGGAGCTAACTGATGTCGTATACCCATGTGAACCAAATCCAGTCGAGAATTGACTCCATCTTTAGTCTTGCCCTTTATATTGAGAAGTGTTCCAATGATGCTATCACACACATTTTTTTCCACATACATCACATTAATACAATGTCTAACATCAAGTTTGCACCAATATGGAAGATAAAAAATATTGATCTTTTCTTCCATATCCTTGTCTCCGTGACCTTTTTTTGAGTCTTTCCAAAAACAGTTTTGATGTTTTTAACCCGATCGTAGACTTGTTGTCCAGTTAAGGCTTTTGGAGCAACATCATTTTCTGGCAACCCATTAAAAGCTTTCCTTAATCTACGATAAGGGTGATTAGTCCTGAGAAATTTCCGATGACCAAGATACATTGTCTTCCTTCCATGATGCAGTTGATGGTAACTTGTTCCTTTTTCACATATGAGACATGCTTTGTGCCCCTTAACGCTGTATCCACATAAATTTCCATATGCTGGAAAGTCATTAATAGTGCAAAAAAACATTGCCCGCATCTTGAAATTTTCATTACCATACACATCAAACACCTCCACACATTTTTCCCATAGATTTTGCAAGTCTTCAATTAAAGGAGCAAGATAAACGTCTATGTCATTTCCAGGTTGTTGTGGACCTGAAATCATCATGGACAACATGATGTATTTACGTTTCATGCATAACTCCGGAGAAAGGTTGTAAATATTCAAAAGTACAGGCCATGAACTATGTTTACTACTTAAATTACCGTACGGATTCATTCCATCTGTTGCAAGTCCAAGCCTTAGGTTTCTTGGCTCATTCCCAAAATCGGGATATAGTTGATCAACCATCTTCCATTGCAAACCATCAGCTGGATGACGAAGTTTTCCATCAATCAGTCTTTCATCTACATGCCATCTAAGGTTCTTTGCTTCATCTTTATTACAAAACAATCGTTTGAACCTTGGAATTATTGGAAGATACCATAACACTTTGGCTGGAGGCCACTTTGTGCTGTCATTGCAAATAGAATCACCATCCTTCAGTTTATAACGTGAAACTTGACACACAGGGCATTCATGTAATCCTTCAAAATCATTTCTGTATAGTATGCAATCATTGGGGCAGGCATGTATTTTCTTATACTGCATACCCATCGGACACAACACCTTCTTCGCCTCATAATTACGCTTTGGTAATGTGTTACCTTCCGGAAGCATCTCTACCAACAGTTCAAGTAATTCGGTGAAAATTTTATCACTCCACCCATTCCTTGCCTTTAGAGTGAATAATCTTAACACTGCTGACAATCGTGTAAAGGTAGTACATCCCGGATACAAAGGTTTCTCTGAATCAGTAGATAAGTTACCATACATATTTGCCCGCTCAAATGACGCATGCCCTACATCACGAATCATATCCTCTACCCAATCTTCCATATTTATATCAACCTCCACTGTCTGTGACACACTTGGCATGCCTAATAGCTCACCATGTCATGTCCATTTTGTATAACTTTTGCAAAATCTATCACAAAGAATATGCTCTCTAATTTGACCAACACCCAAACGTCTCTCATTTAGACAATTAACACACGAACAGTAAAATTGTCCATTACTCTGAGGTAGATTTGTCTGCGCAAAATTCAAAAACTCTTCAACCTCATTCTCGTACTCATCGCTCATTCGTTTAGCATTTATCCAACTATGATCCATACTATACAAGAATCATCAACACATGATTTAGGATTAACCTTGTCACTCATTGTTGTTAATTTATTATCCTCACTATTGGTAAGACCCTATCCCATTCGAGAAAAAAAAATTTTATTCATCGATTAACATACTTCTAAAATCTTGAATATTATACTTGGTGAAATTTCGACAGCATTTCGCATCACTCTCCAAGTACATAACTTCATTATGGTTTTATTTACCATAATGAAGCATGTACCCAGAGACAATGCAAAATGAACTAAACCAAAATTTAATCAAGTACAATTTACAAGATTTATGAAGAAATTGTTAACCACTGAATAAAAAACTTTAGTCCCAAAGTGTCCAACTTGGACAATTCAAGATTTAATATAATGAATGATTTACTTATTTAGTAATATACTCATTATATTCAACTTTGAACGGGAAACTAAGGGTATGTTCATATTTGAACTCAAGAAAACAAACCAACATATTTAAACTCAAAATCAATACTATAACATACATAAACCCTAAGCAAACTTTCACATCTGCAATCACAAAGTAGAGGTGCATAGAACATACCTCATAGTCAACACAAAATGGTTGAGCGGTGTCCAAATGGAGGCACAACGGTGGTTGAACGACGACACAACACGGTATAGCCAAATAAGAAGCTTAAAAATTACAGAATACAACCAAAATAAATGTAAATTTCAACCATAATAATAGAATGAGATGCATAAATAACAACAAAGACAAGTTCGAACCTTACGGTGCGCGACGACGACTTCGAACGAACGAAATCGTTCCAACGGTGACGACAACCACGAACGTAAGCACGGAGTGAAACCACGAACAATAAGGATGTCGACAATGACTAAGACTTAAACGAAAATAGAGAGAACAAGCCGAAACGAGAAACTGGGGTTTTGGAAAATGAGGTTAAACACGAACAGCGTCGAAAAATAAGTGATAGGGGAAGACATTCTACATCGGTTGTTTCTCAGAACCGATGTAGAAAGTACTTTCTACATCGGTTGAGAAAATAACTGATATAGAAAGTTTTAAAAAATCCACTTTCTACATCGGTTCCAGAACAACCGATGTAAAAAGTACTTTCTACATCGCTTGTTTCGTAACCGATGTAGAAAGTTTGAAAAAAAACTCACTTTCTACATCGGTTGGGAAAGGAACCGATGTAGAAAGTACTTTCTACATCGGTTCTTTTCCCAACCGATGTAGAAAGTTTACATTTATTTACAAAAATGCCACCGCATTTTTATATAAAAACCAATGTAAAATCTTGTTATAATATCGTATTTTTGCACTAGTGACTGTTTGTATAGAGATAATTAAAATGTTTTTTAGTAATTGATTAAGATATTTTTTAATAATTAATTATATATTTTTTATAATTAATTATTATTTAAAAACTTGTTGTTATCTCAAATCAAACAATAATTGATTAAAAAAAATATGTAATCAATTATTAAAAAATATCGTGGTAATTTAGTAATATAATTGATAATGTAATCTATTACACACTTTAATGTAATTGATTAACTTTTCAAAATTTTTGATATAAATAAATATAATTATTATTCATATATGAAAGAATTAAAATCTTATTTATAATAATAATATTTTTTATTCTTTTGCATAAGTTAGGTATATTTAAAGGTTTTTCTTATCTTATTCTTAAATGTATTTTTAGAAGTTTATTTTATGAAACTTTTCAATTGAGTATGTTCCAATCTTTTAATGTTATTAAATGTGAATGTTGATGCTACATATTCAAACACTATTTTTTTTATACATTTTTTTTTATTTCGTCAAATTTTGATACTTAATCAAGTGGTATTTAAGTTTATGTTTCTACTTCTTTCTTAGTTTGAAAATTCTTTCCAAACACATTTTATTGAGATGTTTAAAATATTTTTTCAATGTTAATGTTTGAAGTGAAGTAAAACACATGATTATTTCTTTTGACATGTTTAATGTATATTTAACTCTATATAATATCTTTAAAAAACATAATTGTAAACTAAAAAGAAGAACCATGAATGAAATTTTTTTAAAATTAAAATATTATCATCAAATTTTCTAAAGATTAAGAACTTTAAAAATTCTATATTCTAACGTAAATTATATTTTTAAGATATCTAATTGAATCATTCAATTTTTAATGGATAAAGCAAATAATGATGAACCTAATCTTATATATTTTAATTTTTAATTATTTTATCATTATATTTTTTCAAAATGATTACGACAATTGCTGCTGATTTTATTGGAAAGTAAATTATTCCAAAAAAACCATGAAAAAAAACAAACACAAAAACAAAATAAAATATATTAATTTATAAGTTGTCAAATATTCATTTTATCTATTAAAAATATAATAGTAAAATTTAATATCTTAAAAAGTAAAATATATATCTTAGGTTTAGGGTTTATTAAGAGTATAAAAACACTAGTGGAAAATAAGCTTTTTACATCGGTTGTTAAACACATTTTACATCGGTTATTCAGGCGGTGTTGAAGCGGGTGATATAAAAAATAATACTTTTTACATCGGTTCTGCAACCGACATAAAAAGTATGACTTTCTACATCGGTTGGGCAAAGAACCGATGTAGAAAGTATACTTTTTACATCGGTTCTGCCCGCAACCGATGTAAAAAGTGTACTTTCTACATCGGTTATGGTCGTAACCGAGGTAGAAAGTCCTTTTTTTTTTAATGTTCATTTTGTTTAGGTATACTACCGTATTATTTATTCACATACCTGCATATACACACAGAATCCAGGAAGACAATAGAGAAGCACCAAACAGCCAATACAGAATTCACATAATCTATATATTTAAACTAAATACATCATTATTTATTATCAAACTTTAATTTACAAATGAAATAACTTAAAATTACATCAAACAAATATTGAAAGTTGAAAAGAAATGTAATAATCAGCCATGTACCTGTTAGAAATGTAATAATGAGCCATGTACCTGTTGAAAGCAAAGAGAAAAGATGTTAGAAACTCTACTAAACATAAAAAACGTAATAAACATTTTAAAATAAGTTAAAAATAAACATATAATGATGAAATAATTAAATAAATAACTAACTTGTATCATGTAGTAACATTTTCCCATATTCCTTCATGATGATCATCTCGAATAACATGCACATCATCTATTTCAGTTTCTTCATTGATACTAGATATCCTTGATGATAAGGGAGTTTGAGAAATATCAATATTTGAAAGATCATTGGTGTCATCACTAGCGATTGTTGTACTCTCAGGTAGATTTGTCTGCGCAAAATTCAAAAACTCTTCGACCCCATTCTCGTACTCATCGCTCGTTCGTTTAACATTTATCCAACTACGATCCATACTATACAAGAATCATCAACACAAGATTTAGGATTAACCTTGTCACTCATTGTTGTTAATTTATTATCCTCACTATTGGTAAGACCCTATCCCATTCGAGAAAAAAAAATTTTATTCATCGATTAACATACTTCTAAAATCTTGAATATCATACTTGGTGAAATTTCGGCAGCATTTCGCATCAGTCTCCAAGTACATAACTTCATTATGGTTTTATTTACCATAATGAAGCATGTACCCAGAGACAATGCAAAATGAACTAAACCAAAATTTAATCAAGTACAATTTACTAGATTTATGAAGAAATTGTTAACCACTGAATAAAAAACTTGTCCCAAAGTGTCCAACTTGGACAATTCAAGATTTAATATAATGAATGATTTACTTATTTAGTAATATACTCATTATATTCAACCTTGAACGGGAAACTAAGGGTATGCTCATATTTGAACTCAAGAAAACAAACCAACATATTTAAACTCAAAATCAAGACTATAACATACATAAACCCTAAACAAACTTTCGCATCTGCAATCACAAAGTAGAGGTGCATAGAACATACCTCACAGTCAACACAAAATGGTTGAGCAGTGGCCAAACGGTGTCCAAATGGAGGCACAACGGTGGTTGAACGACGACACAACACGGTATAGCCAAATAAGAAGCTTAAAAATTAAAGAATACAACCATAATAATGAAACCACGAAGAATAAAGATGTCGACAATGACTAAGACTTAAACGAAAATAGAGAGAACAAGCCGAAACGAGAAACTGGGGTTTTGAAAAATGAGGTTAAACACGAACAGCGTCGAAAAATAAGTGACAGGGGAAAACATTCTACATCGGTTGTTTCTCAAAACCGATGTAGAAAGTACTTTCTACATCGGTTGAGAAAATAACCGATGTAGAAATTTTTAAAAAAATTCACTTTCTACATCGGTTCCAGAACAACCGATGTAGAAAGTACTTTCAACATCGCTTGTTTCGTAACCGATGTAGAAAGTTTGAAAAAAAAACTCACTTTCTACATCGGTTGGGAAAAGAACCGATGTAGAAAGTACTTTCTACATCGGTTACATAACAACCGATGTAAAAAGTACTTTCTACATCGGTTCTTTTCCCAATCGATGTAAAAAGTTTACATTTATTTACAAAAATGTCATTGCATTTTTATTTACATCGATTTTTAAAAAACCGATATAAAATCCTGTTATAATATCTTATTTTTACACTAGTGAAAATATTTTAATTTTTAATTGCTTTCTTATTATGTCTCTCCTCAAAATGGTTATGATAAGAAATTGTCTACAAAATATAATGAAGAGGTAAAAAAAAATTAAGATTTAAATTTTAGAAATTGTCATCAATTACTTTATTCATTGAAAAAATAATGATGTAATTAAATATCTCAAAAAGTAAAGTCTATTTATTATATTTTAAATTTAAAGTTCTCATAAATAAAAAAGATATTTTAATTTTTAATTGTTTTTTTTTCATTTTGTTTTATAGAATATCTCTGACAACAGTATAAAGTTCAGTGTTATTAGTATTGTTAATTTTAGTGAAAAAACATATTTTTACTAATATAAGAAAAAAAAATTCTTAAAAATTTAGAGCTCAACACATCTCAAAAAATTACAGTATGATAGTCTCAAGATATTACAAAAAATTTTGTTAATTAATATGGTTAGAATCTAAAATTTAATCAAATATTTATTAAAAGATTTAAATAATTTTTAATATTTTAATAATAATAAAATATATGCCAAATTATTTTAAATAGGTATATAATAAAAATAATATTAAAGGATGAACTTGTTTAATATGCAAAGAATACCCGACAAATTTATCCATATTCATTTTTGTATTAGTTCAAAAAAAAATTTTAGTAAAAAGCTGACTTAAATTACATTAAAACTAAATAATATAAGAATATAATTAATTCAGAATTAAAATAAAATAGAAAATTTTAATAAAAAATGATATTTTAAAATTAATTTAATATTTAAAATAATTTTTTAAGAAATTTGAAATTAATTTAAGATTTGAAGAAAAACCAATTTTTAACATAAGAGTAAAAATTGAAACTAAATAATAATTTAATTTTTTTAAAAACATAAAAATAAATATTAAAAAATGTTATTAAGTTCATATATTTTTTTTTATCTCTTTTCATTATTTATTCACACTTGTTTAAATAATTTATATATTTAAATAATATAAAATACTAATTAGGATTCACTTACTACTTCATAGAAAAATGTTATTAAACTTAATTTATTTACTATTTATATAAATATTAAATTTTATCAATTTAATTTTTAAAAGTTAAAAAGTTTTATATTTATGTAAAAAAGTTGTACTTTATAGTATTTAACAAGTTTGATATTTCATATAATTATTAATACATCAAATTCATGAAATACAATGTCATTGAAAATGTACGCGTCAACGATAATATAAAAATATTTTATATAAAAAATAAATCAAAATTAAATTCTCTAAAATGTATGCCAACTTTTGATGGGTTTGTATATAATGCACTTTATATTTAATGATTTTCTCAATATTTTTTTATAATTTAATTTTGATGTATTTTTAATATAAAATTTATATATTTTTATTTAATTAAAATAATTACAAATATAACTTTTAAATTAATATAAAAATTTATTTTTAAATATTTAATAATTTATAATTCAATAATAATATAAAATATTTTTATATTATTAATATATTTTAATTAAGTTTATTTTTAAACAAATTAAATTAACTTTCTTTAAAATTTAACAAAATCTTATTTGATATTTTTATTTTTATATATATTTTTAAATTTATATAAAAATATAACATCATATATTTTTAATTATACAAATTTTATATGAAATTTCTTTAATTTTACATAAGATTAAATATATTTTTAATCTTTTAAAAATTTTGAAATTTTAATTTTAATCTCTTATTTTTAATTTATTTAATTTTAATAAAATCAAAAATATATTTAACCTAAAATTATGTACAAAAAATTAAAGTAATATAAAAAATTAAATAAAATTTTATTAAATTTTAAAAATATTAATGTAATTAATTTTTATTTTTTATTTATAAAAGTATAACATGGTCAAATTTTATATGACATGACGTGAATATTGATGAAAACTTGTTCATAGTTGTTCTTGCTTCTATGATATTATAATTGATTTTGTGCTATAATTCACCAAACGAAAAAAGAAAAAAAGAATATTAGGCAATGTTTCTGCAAGGAGAAGTCTAAACCAGAAATGATAATAATGTGTACATAATTTGAAGCAGCTAACAATGGACCCACAAAGTTGTGTGGCCATTTTGTCCCTCCAAAGATTCGTCCTCAGTGACTCATGACTTTCCAGCTGAAGGGTGTTGCCACCTTCCAAACGGTGAGCCCCAATAATTGATTTTGACATTGCACCCTGTTTGGGTCCCCACACTTTTCAACTCAAATCCCTAAATCCCACTCTATCCTATTCTTTCTGCTGTTTCTCCTTTTACCAACACTTATCACTCTCTCACTATCCCTGTCTTCTCACCTGTTTCTTTCAATTTTAAATTGTAAGTGTTGTCAACAAAATTCAAATGGTGGGTGTTTAGATTAATTTATTTAAAACATTAATTATTTTTTAGTTTTTTTAAATATTTCTTTTTTGAAAATTAATTGTTAGAAATTTTTCTTTTTAACCCAATGGTTCATAATTATATCTGTACATTTGTATTTTGATAATTAAAACATAGAAATTGTTACGAATATTAAGATGTGTTTGGTTTGAAAAAATATTTTTTGTTTTTTATTTTTAAATTTTATACTAAAAATAAAAATATAAAATATATATTTTTTAAATCTGACACCATCTAATATTTTTTATCATATTTGAAAATTTCATATAATTTTTCTCACTTTGAGATAATTAAGTAAAGGAGGTGAAAAAAAAAACTGCCCCATGCCATAACCTTTTCGTAACATTACACATGAGTTCAATGCTTGTGGGGTTAAGCTTAAGGTACAAATAAAATTATAAAGTATATTACTATTAATTTATACCATAACTTATATAATATTTGTTTTTATTTCTCTGTCATATCATTTATCTCATTCTACTTTTTATTTTTCAAAACTTATTAAAAAGTTACGAGTCCTGAGCATATGATAATCAACAATAAATATCGTTCCCAACCAAACAAAGAAAAACAAGCAGAAGCATATTAATGATGTAATAATAAAAACCCTTAAAATCATGGCTATTTTTATGAAACGTGGGTGTGCAAAAAAAAAAAACAAACTAGCTGTATTAAAAAAAATTGTGGCTTTTGATTTCTCTCTTTATAGAATTGAAATTTCAACGTAATTTTTTTCTCCAATCTACTATTATTAACTAACCGGGTTTCGTATCCATATGATTTACGGCTTTATATATATTTTTATTTTATAATAATAATAATAATTAAGAATATATAAATAAGAGTACTAATTAAATTTTATATTTATATTATATTATAATATAATATAATAAATTATTGTAAGTTACTTCATAAAATATTATATATTTATTTATCATAAAAAAATTATTTAATATTAATTTAGATATTACAAAATTATGATATTAAATAATTATCTTAAATAATATTAAAATATCAGTTTATTAAATTATAGAACCAAAATTAAATTAACTAACTAGTTCCCTTACTTCTTTTTCAATTTTAATCAACTATTTTTTTAAAAAATAAAATAAATATGGTCCACTGTTAAGTTTTCTATCCAATTATTAGTAAAATAATTAAATTTTTTAATCCAATGCTTAATATGAAATGTTGGTTTAATGAGTGAATAATATGTTTCAAATTTATTAAATTATCATAGTTTAATGTGAAGAAATTTCGTTTACAATCCATTTCGAAACTATAAATTTAATATTTAAAAATTTGAATAAAAATAACATTTAATATACAGATTTTAAAAAAACCAACATTTTAAAATATAAAAAATATTATTTTACATATCAAAAATTATAAAATATATTTTTATAACTAAATATAATTAAAAATATTATATAAATTGTCAAGATTTTTATTAGTACGTCGATTCATGATGAGGACAATAAAATATATTTATAGGATGAAAATAAGAGTAAACTTATAATTTTATAAAATTATAAAATTATATATTTTATTTTTTTAACTTAAAAAGATATGTTCAATACTTTTTATATTGCATCAGCATATTATCAAGATTTTAATAATTTATATTTGTACTTAATTATAAAAATATTTTAATACTTTTTAATATGTAGACTTATTATTATTTTATATTTTTTAAATCATAAATTGTAAATTATTTAAAACTTTATATCATATATTATTTTTATTTCATATTTTTAAATATCAATTTTAAGTTTTAGGATTGGATATACATAAAAAAATTTCACATCAGTTTATAATAATTTCATAATATTAAAATATAATCATCCAGTCAGCATTTTACATTAATAATTGAATTAAAAAAAAATCTAAAGCACTATTTTACGCTAATATTTGGATAAAGAGACCATATATAAGGAGACCAAAATTGTCCTAACACTAAGTTAAAGAGACTAAAATAGACTTAAGCCTATAAATTTTTAAAGGATTAAAAAGATTTGAAGTATTAAAATCTAATTTATAAACTAATTTGCATATATTATATTTTTCTTTCGTATTATAGTATTATCTAAATATAAATAACAAATTTTAAACAAAATAATTAATTCACAATATAAATTTCAATATTATAACGAAATTCAGTCTAAAAATTATCTAATCTGATAATTGTTTTACTATTTTAATATTATAAATAAAATTAAAATTTTTTTATAGGTAAATATTTTTTAATGTTTTATATTAATAAATTTTAAAATTTAATTGAATTAATATTTTTTTATTATTTTTATTCTACTCACTAATTATTAATATTAAAATCAAATTTCTTGTAGATTTGAATTATTTAACATATTTGAACTAAAACATATACAAAAATTTGAATAATAAAATTACGTTATTTTATTAAATACAAAAAATTTAAATAATTTTTATATTATTTTATTGAAACATAAGAATAAGTTTATACCTAGATGAACATATTACATAAGTATTATATTAATATATTTTTATTTTTTCTTTTTAATACATATATATATATATATGTAAAAAATTAATTTATACAAAATATTATATTTTTTATTTTTTGAAAATTTTTAAAGGTAATTATAAAATATTAAAAGATAATTTTAAAAGATTGAAAAACACAGAAATCATTAAATATACAAATAAAATAAATGAAAAAATAATAAAAATAAATAAACTAATAAATTTTAGAAAATTTAAAATAGAAATTAGGAAAAAAATGATATGTATAATTTCCAGTTAAGAGAAAATGTGATATAGCTTATTAGATTTACTGGAATAACTGTAATATATTATATAGAATTCTCACAAAGAAATGTTTATATATTGAAAATATTATATTGTTCTATTAAAATACAGGTATTTAATATCATATAACCAAACCTGTCACTAAATTAAAAATAAAATTACTAAATGAATTAGTGAATGTATTGGATTTTTTTTCTTTTAGTGATTTTTTCCCTTCTTGTCTAGAGTATTTTTCTATCTAATAAATATAGATTAAAATAACAAAAGTTTCTTCGAATAATATATTATATTTTATTCACACAAAACTAACAAGATCGAAAAAAATATATATTCTATTATATATATATATAAATATAAATTTTTTGGATCAAATATAAGATCATATATTTAAAAAATTTAAATTATTTTTATTTAAATATTATTAATTTATTTTTATGCTTTTTTTATGAAGAAAAAAGTAAGAAGAAAAAAAAATGATAAAAAAATAGAACTAAAATAAAAAAATAAGTTATTTAGATCAATAAAAATATAAAAAATAAAATAAAATTTTCTTCTCTTATTTAGATGCGTAAAAAAAAAGAAAAAAATACATTAATAAAATAAATTTATAAATAAAATTTTAATTTTAAAAAAAAATTTACTATATTTTTTATTAATATAATATTTTATTTATTATTTTTTAAATATTTAATATTTTATCTATTTAAAATAAAAATTATAAATTTTTCAAAAATTATGTAAATATATTAATATTAAATAAATATAACCTATTAAAATTAATAAAATAAATAAAAATATATAATATATAAAAATAAATAAAACTTTAAATAAACTAAACAGAGTTTTATATAAGTTTAAGTTTAACGTATTTATTTAAAAATATTTTTTAATAAATTTAAATTTATATATTTATTAAATAAGATAAATTAAGCTTAAGATTTAAATAAATTGAATCATAGTTTTTTTTAACGATTTTGATTAATATTCATCTTTATCTATTATAAAGTTATCTCAATAAAAGCATAAAGAAGTTGAAATTATAACAAAATAGGTTTAAACATTGTAAAATCTTTAAAAAATTATTCTTATTTTAGATGAATTTAGTAGAGAAGAATAATGAAAAATTAAAAAGAAAGAATCGTATTAATAATAGCATCGAAGAAATTGTTCTTGAAAAAGTTACATATAAATAAATTACATCACATATTTAAAGTTGAAGACATGAATATTTTGGAAAAAAAAATATTAATAGGCATATAAATGTCATATAATTTCATTTTATTTAGTTTATTAGCTTGTCAAGCAAATAAGGATATATAATATAACAAAAGTGAAATAATTAATTTTTTTTTATAAATATAAAAAAAATATTCGATACAATTTCGTCAAAACACACCCGTACAAATGTAATTTGTACTCAAAATAATGTTATTTTCTCCACCCATAATGAGTGATGATGCATTTCACGTTTCAGCAACTCTCATAATATCTTTTAACAAATAATAAATGAAACATTGATAGCTTTTCCTCTCACAACAGCTTTTAGAAACCAGCATTCCAATTTAAGATACCAAAATAATAACAATTATTTTTTCTTATAATTCTGGTTAGAAAGAAAAGCAAGAGTATGATCAGAGGAGCTATAGTATCTAGTCGGTAATTGCTTATGATGTCTTATATTCTACAAGTTAATGAAGTAGTTAATTCACTATTATTCTCATCGTTACCGAATGTACGTTAATTAATTAATATAATAATAGCTTCATTTAAATAAATATATAAGAGAATTGAAATTGACTGATTCACAAAAAGCAAGAGCCAAAATGCATGGAAATAACAATATCATATCTTCCAATGCCAAAATTGGACGCGGCAAATAAATTGCCAATGTTGCCGGCGAGGGCCTGTGAAATGGACACATAAAAAACAAGAGATTGCAAAGTGGGGGAAAACATGGGTTTAATTAATGTGAATTTATAAGATTCACGAGAAAGGTCACTTTGACTGAATATTTCATATCCATTGAGTTACATTGTGAAAATAGGCTACTCATTGTTTTCATTTCTGCAGAAAATATATATATTATTTTATTAGAGTTTATGAAGCCAATCTTTAATTTGAAGTTACTCTACACAACAACCAGAGCCGTGCTAGCTAGAAGAGTCTCTATTGGCAATTAAGACGAGCATGAGAAAGTTGAGGGGCAATCTTAACTCTTCAATTGGGTGGACCAAATTGCAATAAGCGCGTAAAAGAAGCTAAACTTGATTGAAATGATCATAAGTTGTTGGAAAAGGCAACTTTTGGTAACAAACTTTGAGAATTTTTGTTTAGTTAACCAAACTTGCTCTAATTGAATGATTATGACTTCCATCTTATCAAAGGAAGATAATTATCAATTTTAGATTTACCATCCCACCCTTTCTTTTTTGGTTAAATCAAAATCTATTCATACATAAATTTTAATTCCATTTGGAAGAGAAAGAAACAGCTACCACAATCTGTCGCATTCAAGGATTACTATTGGTTTGTTCCATATTCTGCCTTGCAGCTGGCTCCTCTTCTAGTTTTGGTTATAAAATATTTATAAATATGGTAAACATGCCTTTGACATAAATATGTATATATCTTTCTAAATAATATCCCTTTTTTGAGAAGTTGTGATCTAATCCTTGTAAACCCAACTAACTTAATGTATAGTTCAATAAGACCTATGTTTAGGGTCTCATTTTGTGGGGCCTCACATACAAATTGAATTATATATAATTGAAAATTAAAATTTTTGAAAGATAATATAAATATAGAAATTAAAATAAATTTAAAATATTAAAATTAAATTACCTCCCCTCCTAGAAGAGATACTTAAATTAGGTTTGAAATATTAAGAATCAATTATCCTCTCATCCCTTAAAAGATATTTAAATTTATACTCTCCTTTCTATTTTAAAATATACATTTTGGTTTTCTAAAGAATAAATATGAATTAAAATTTAATATTTTTAATATAAATATATCTTTTAACAATGATAAGTAATTATGAATATATCTTCTAATAATATTTTATCTATTTTTAGAACTATTAGTCTTACTCGTAACTTATTTTGAATCTTTTATACTTGATTTTAGCTTTTTAAAAGGTATGATAAAATTTTAATATCTCTAGTATTAATTTTAAAATCTTTATTTTAAGGTCACAAAATTGATAGTATTTATTCAAAAATAAATGTTAATGATGTTGAGAATCACCATGATGTAAAAAAATTAAAATTGTTAAAATGGACTGGCCTAAACTCACCTAATAAAAATGAAGGGTTTTAGTTTCAAATTTCTAGTATGAATTAAACTCATATTTTCGGCTTGATTAAATCAAGTTTGATATGCAAAACCGGCAAAAAAAATAAAATAAAATCAAAGCTTTTACCTGGCCTAGATATAATTTAGAAGCTTAAATTGAAGCCTTTTTTCTTTATTCAACCCGTCAAAGCCCAGTCCACACTACTTGTTTTGCCAGCTTTAGATTTTTTTTTTCTTCTAAAATACCTGTTTACATTAAAATGAACTTAAACAAAATATATATTTATCTTTTTAGGGAGGGAAATATAATATAGAAGTACCTTAAAGAAGGAGAATGCAATTTACTTAAATATTGAATTTTTTAAAATGATAAATTTATTCCTATATCATAGATTTAAGTTTTCATTCTGAAACAAGAATGTTCTTAGAAATAATTTTCTTTTCTATTAAGTCATATAATTTCTTCTACATAAAGTATCTAATTTTATTTTTATTTATATCTATATTTTTTAATAATATTATTTTATTTTTTATTTTTAATTAAAATTTATTTAAATTTTAATTTTTGAATCTTAATACACTATAGCAGATTAAAAATATCTTTCTGTTTTTAACTAAACTAAATTTTAAGATTATTGTAATCTTAAGCCTCATGATTTAAATTAACTTTTATATTTTGACATACCATATCGAATGTTTGAAATGATATATACTTTTTTTTTTTCAATAATAAGGTCCCAAGTTTAAGGATGATCTATTGAAGAATCTTCGTTAACAGAGATAGCTATACCATAGATTATTCTTTAACTAGAACATGATTGCTAATTATGGTTTATACACAAAAAATCATGTATTTTGATTTGAATAATTTTTTATTTTTTATTTTTAATTTATTGTTATGTAATAAAAATAAAATATAATTTTTATTTATTATTTATAATTTATAATTAAACTTAAAATATTCCTGCATTTTATGAAAAATTTACAAGTTCTTTTCATTTTTTATTTTATAATTTATGATTAAACTTGAAAATACTCGTGCAGTGAAAAACTTACTAATTCTTTTTCAACTACAAACGTAGCTTATATTATATCATGAACTGTTCTTGTTTTTGTAACTTTAACTAATTTTTTCAAAATTAAAATTTAATAAAATATTATTTGCATTTAAATACGTCTTAAGAAAAATTGAATTATTTAACTATTATATTAATTAAAAAACTTTAGATTTTAAACTTGATCATACAAATTTATAGCTTTTTACATTACATGAAATATGAAAAATAAATGTCATTCTATGTTATTAGAAGGATCTTATGTAATTTTTTCTTAAGGCCTCAAATAAGAAAAATGATTTCTATACCATTGAACGGTGTCAACCGGTATGAATATCATGACTCCTCAAATAATACCGTTGGGCTGGCCTTGCTTGCAAAATATTTTCCAAATTCCATATAATTATTTTGTTTTTCTATTTGTTTTATATATCAAGTGTTTATGTATCTATATAATTTTTTATATTTAGAAGGACTAGAAATAAGTAAAAAATTGAGGAAAAATTAACAAATGAACCATATTAAATTGGCACAAAATTGCAACGACTAATTATAACTTTTTAAAAAGTAAGAGATTAAAATTCAAATGAATCAAAAACATAAAACTCATACCATTTATGAATCAATTTTCTATTCGTTCCTGTCATTGTTAGTTATTTATAAAAACGATCGAAATCGATGCTAGTGGACACGTCATGCCGAATGAAAGGTGTAATGCTAGCTCATTTGCAGTAACAAAATGAGTCTTAGCCAATTATTGACCAAACTCTCCTAAGTTTGCAATTTCAAAATGTATTACATAACAAGAGAGTACGCTGCTGATATGATAAGAATGTGACATGTCTAGCTTTTGGGTGATTCGAATAAGGTAGCATTGACAGCTTTATATATATATATATATATATATATATATATATATATATATATATATATATATATATATATATATATATAAGTTTTTCTTTTATTTAAAAGTTTTTTTTGGGTGACTAGTTTTTATACGTTTATTTATTAAGTATAAAAATAATAGAATAATAAAATAAAATAAAGTAAAACAAACCAAAATAATAATAAATTATGAAAAAGTGTGTAACATTCTCCACCCTCATGATGTAGAGGAATACAACTTTCATTCTGCAAATATCTTTTCCTTTTGCAAGGACAATAATAATTATACATCGTATTTCACTGTCAGTTAAATACGTAAATCTAATAAGGGTATGCACAAATTTTGACTGAAAGTTAAATTTCGCAAATGCAGTCATAATATTTATTAGATATGCAGTCACAGTGCTAACAAAAATTTGAAATTTTCTCACTCGGAATGATGCTGCCCTTGTTTTGCGCTCATTGTAGTAAATCTATTAGCCAAACAGAGAGGGTTGTTGAGGACCACAAAAGAAGGGGGCAACTAAATAGGACCAGCACAATGTGGACAAAGAAACAAGGAGAATACGACACATCAAACGAAACGATGGATTAGCATATTGTTACACAGAAAGAAATGAACAATGAGACCCACTTCAATATTGTGTCCCCACCTTAAATGCCCGTTCCAACTGTTTGTTCCTATCTATCCTAGCTGATATAACACTACTAAAATGCCAAGGATAAAAAAATCCTTGCATGTTTATATAAACCATTTGAAGTTGCTAAATGACGCTGAAGCTTGAATTTTTTGTTTTTGAAAAATTTGGATGTTGAGATTGTAGCCCATCTAATTTTGGGCTGTACATTAAGGGAAGCCCATCTCCCCCTATAAAACTAAAGTGAAAAAGAAAAATAATGCTTGAATTTAAGAAGCCTAAGCTAAGAGCCCTAACTCAACCATCAATTACAATAACAAAGAATTATACAATTTATAAACTCTAGGGAGTGTTTGATTGGTTTTTAATTTTTAGTTTTTAAAAATTATTATGTAAAATAATTTTCAAAAATTGTTTTTGAAAAGAAGATGAATGAGAATATGAAAAAAATAAAAGACAAAATAATATATATATGAAAATATAAATAATAATAAATTATAAATAGAAAATCAAAACAGCTTAAAATTGTTTTGATTTTTGGTTTTAGAAACTGAAATAAATACTATGTTTTAAAATGATTTTAAGAAACTTTATTCACCAAATAAGTTTTTAAAATTTTTAACTTTCAAAACTGTTTTCAAAAATAGAAAACAGACCATTAATCTGAGGCTTGAATCTATAATTTAAGAAAACTATCCCCAAAACATAAATAGTGTCTCCATGGCAGCATGGATTTGCTCTGAAATTGAATGACTCATTACGAGACTGCGAAATAGACTTTTGCCTCATTGCCCGAAGGTCAAACTCAATTGGATCACCAATTATTATGTCAATTTTCTTATTACATAATGGTAAAGGAGGCCTTCTACCAAACATATATTTCTCTGGCATCACCAAGCAATATAAGCATAACCTAGCATTATAAACCAAAAACCAGGATAAATATATAACTTAAAACAACAAAATCAAATTATAATTATTATACACATGTTCTCACCAAGAAAATGAGCGCTCATCGCAAGTGTTCAACTATCAAACAAGCCAGAAATTGATACAACAAAAGCATGCACAAAGAAAACCATGAGGACTCTTGCCTATTCACAGTTAGGCATGTACATTGAGACAAAAGAAACAATAGAAGTGATAAAAACCAATCCCTCATGCAGTGAATGATAAAAGAATTACAGAAAACAGTATGTCAGAAATCTCCAAAAGCACTCAAATTTCCAAATATGTATCAATAGTAGCAGAAAGACTAGCAGCTCCGGTCCTACCTAATGCAGAGAAACTATTTAGTTTTGTGCTGGCCAATATAATATGAAATTATGAAAATATGAAAATTTATCATCAAATAGTGAAGAATTATAGAAATGTTCATCTTTCTCCTTATAGACTTCTCGTGATTTTAAGTAGCAATTTGTTGTCTTGCTACTGACAATAGCATGAAACTGTCTGTATAAATTATAATTTAAAGTAAAACAAACATTTTGTTAAGACAAAATTATAATGTACTGAAAGCCTTGAGAAGGAAGGAAGTATGAGAAAAATAAATACCGGCCAGAGCAAACATAAAATGTGTAAATTTGGATGCCAATTATATTTAGAAAGTGACAGTTCAAGTTATAAATTCACATTGTTTAACTCTTCATTTAGTCATTGGAAATTTGGAACATTGATAAATGCTCGCCACTTTTCCAATTTTGAATTAAGTGATTATGTTGCAACATAATTTTAATAGTCATATTAAAATTGTTTTCCGTGCAATACTGTTTATCTACAAGATTCAAATGCTCCAATACCAAATGTGTCCAACAATTGAAGAAAATGACATAATATCGGCTTTTTTACTCCAACAGACAAGATCACTTGAAAGTGCTACAAATGGTTTAGAAGACACGCCTAGAAAGCTAGATGTATAGAATGTAAAATTTAAAAGAAAAGCGGAGAAGTGCTAAGTTACCTCATGAAAACCATAACAGACAATTGGCAATACAATTGGAGTTATAGGTGTATGAACAATTAGACTAGCAGTTCCCCACTTCAACTGTCTTAAAGGTGCATCTTCTGGATATACTTTTCCTTCTGGGAAGTATGCAACTGCCATAGAAATTTCATTAATGATATATCAGTTCTATTTTACTAGTATAGAGAATTTTCCATTTGGGGTACTAAAACACAGTATGTCAGTATCAAACTAAATAAAGCACCAGGAAAGATAACTTCTGAAAATAGTTCTCTTATGAGTTATGGCTGCAGTATATCAAATTAGAGTATGGACCTCCATAAAAATTACATATAAAGAATAAGTAAAAGGCTCTGTGAATCATAGGTCTTTTGATTTTCTTTTCTGCACAAAATTGAAAAGAGAGCTTATGTTCAATTTAGCTTAAAAAGGAAAGCATTTTATAATGAATGTTTTTAATGTTTCCACTAAGTCACAGTAGCATCTTTATAGTTTATACTGTCACGATTTTTGTTCATAAAAAAGAAACATTCATTCTAAACTCTGCTTACGGATAAAAGGACATTCGGTTGTATTTTATGTAAGTGTCAAAGCATAAAAGGGTTAGAGAAGAAAAAAGAACAGAAAGGTTAAAGATAGCTACTGGTAACACTTTCCCAGAGTAAAATTCTTATGCAGAATATATCTCTGCATTCAGCCTAGAACTGAACAAGAGAATAATCTTTCATGCCCTTTCTCCTCTAACCTAACCTCCCTATGCAATCATTACCATTCCACTATGCCATGCGAATAATCTTTGGCCTTCTTGTATACACCATCCAATTCCATGAGACAAATGATCTACCATCTGTCTCTACCCTCTAGGATGTCTCATTCTGGTTACTAACAGAAGACAAAGACTTGCAAAGTCTGTAACCCATTTAACATCAACAACCGAGAAAAACAAGAATAAATACATTCTTAGCAACTAGAGGGTCATAATAATCAACACCTAAGATAAATTATCCAAAATATCATCATAAAAGAGTTTAAACGTATTAAATGTTAGAGGGAATAAGTGTTAAAAATTACATTGTTACCCATTCTCCATCATTTAAGCGCTTAAGAGCTTCATTTATGTGCTCTTGATAAATTCCACAACCTACTGTAATCGGTATGCATTTCCCTGTGCAAGTTACCATTTCAGAAATAACAAAACAGTACTCTACAAAATCAACTAGATATGCACAAATTAATAGGCTTCAACCTGAACACACAAAATAACCAGCAATAAAGTACTACAAAATCAGTTTAAGCATCGTTTACCTTGTGAAGTGAAACGGACTAAATTCAATATTACTGAAGTATATATAGACTTTACACAAAAGGACTTGGGGCATAGTTAGATTAGTTTTTTAAACAAATAATGGCTGATTTTTCAAAAACATTCTTATGAAGTTGGCAAGAGTAAATAATTATTTTTTTAAAAAAACTAAACCAAACATGCACTTGATCAGAATCACTACAGTACAATGTGATTGAACAGGACTTTCAAACTTCTAGCAATTACATCCCCTGAAGAATGTCCTTGATATACATATTTTTTGTACTCGTACATTTTCACCAATTATGTTTTTTTATCCAAAATAAAATTTTACCTGATGGTTCCAACTTCGAAGGTTTAGGGTTTAGGTACATTCCCTAACCGTGCATTCTTTGTTCCATCCTAGAAGTAACTCAATGTCCCAATCCAATTTCATGATCCTAGTCCGTTCCAGTCACAAATTCGGAACTAAGGTTTTTTTCTTTATACTACTCATCATGAAGGTTCTGGGAATAGAGAGGATAATAAAGTGCTTCAGCATAGCTTAACACTGCTATAACAGGCGTTCTAGTCTTCTATGGTTTGAATTAGATAAAAAAAAATATATTTACAATTAAATATTATTATAATGAATTATAAATATATAACTATATTTAGATATATTATATGAAGAATAATTTTAAAATAATTTATTTTGTTTGAATTGTATAGTAAAAGAATTATTTTTTATAATAAAATTATAGAAAAAGATATTTATAATAATTAATTTTGTATTTAACATAATTAATTATTAAAATAAAATAAATAAATAAATACAAAATAGATTTAAGATCTTTAATTATAAATTTTAAAATTGTTCTCATTGAAAATATTCTTTATCTTTGTAATTAGAAATAAGCTGATTTTAATTTTTTTTATATAATAAAATCACTTAACATGACGACATAATACTTTTTAAACTTTTATCTAACATAATCAACTTTTAAAGAATGAAATATCTAAGTCATCAAGATTCAAATTGCTTTCATCATGCACAACAAAAAAACAAAGAAAATATCTGATCTAAACACACAGTTAGTACTGTTGCGGAGACTGGACTTACCAACCCGAAAGACATAGCAATGTAAGGCATTCTTGGAGCATATATCTTCCGCAGCAAGCACCTATCGAAGATAGGGAAACCCTTGAAACTCCAAATAACCGGATCATCCAAATTGCACCCATTCCATCCATTAATCACATAAATAAAACAAAAAAAAAATATTAAAGAGACGGAGAGAGAGCTGACGTGGACATGTGATTGCTAACGGCAATGAGAGGGATGGAAGAGGGTCTGGAGCTGACGAGACGGAGAAGGTTGTCGGTGTTGTGAACGGAGGTGCTGTTGAGAAGTTTTGACAAAGGCGCACACCGCCGCAACCTCATGCTCTCGGAGTAAGCCTCCTAAGTGCTCGGCGCCCGGTGCTCACTACATCGTCGGCGGCGACATTTTACCGGCCACGGAGGAGAAGTCAAGTCAAGAACAAATGGAACTGACGAATCCGCTTGCATTTACTTCGTTTGATGTTTAAGCATATAAATAGACGAATACGAAATGGGCCAGGAAATGGACCTTGATCTGCTTTTTGTTTTGTTGGCCCACTGAAGAAAAGGCTCAGTCCACCCTGTGACTTCTGTTGAAAAAAAAAAAGCCCTGCTACTATATAAAGAGGGCGAAGGCCGAGTTTGGAAACTATGATGACCAAAAAAAGAAAAAAAAAGTGTGGAAAGGATTAAGGAGGCGCGTGCAGGTTCTAGAAAATTGTTTGTTAATTAAAGCGTGAAGTTCCCTTGGTTCCAGGGAGAAGAGAGCGTTGTTAAAGATTGATAGGAATTTGGATCCGTGAGTGAGAGAAATGGCGTTGAATCCCCAACTCTTTCCTAATGGGTTGCCCGTTCCTTTCGTCAACGAGATGTTCGTGTTGGCCCGAGACGGCGTCGAATTCGAGGTCGATAAGATGCCTGCCTCTGGGTTTGTTACACCTCCTTCATTACTTTCTCCTTTTGTGCTTTCTTTATTTGTTTACTACCCGACTCTTCTCATTTTTATCCGTTAAAAACAATCCATCATGTTCGTTGTTCAATAAAGATTCTACTTGGCGCAACTTTAATTCATCTTCTATGTGTTCGAGAAAATTCCCCTTAGGTATTTTGCATCTGTAAATGTCACGCAATGGAATTGTTCTCTGCAATATACTATTCCACCGAGATCACATCTGTTTAAGATCCTCCAGAAAAAATTAAGTAGTTTAAATGCGTTATAATTAAGGAGATTGTTGTGCTGCTAGGTGTTATTAATATTGGTCAATAACTGATTGAATTCAGGGTAGGAATAGATTCTCATATTATATCTCTCTCAATCAAACCCTGTTAAGCCCCATGCTGGTTATGGAACTGGTATCAGATAAAGATCAGGTTTTGTTTTTTCCTTCTTTCTCTTCACTACATTGCTTTTTGAAGGCGCGACATTCGCCTTTTAAAAATTATTTAAAAGTTTGGATTTCGTAGTTAAGAGACCTTGAGGTCTATGAAATAGTAAATTTTGCATGGGATCATGTGAACCTTTGTTTGGTATTTTTAGTTTAAATCAATTTTGCAGTTGTTCCTTCCATCTGATTTGTATATTTTTTTATCCATTATGTTCATAACATGCAAAGGTATATGTCATTGTAAATTAGTTGTAGTTTTTCTTAGTTTTTTCTTAGGCAGAACTATTCAAGAAAATAACTCAGTTAAAACTTTTGTGTCAGTGTTAAATTCCTTCATTTGTTTCGGTCAGATATATAATGTTTGATATAATCATCATTTTATTAATACTGTTGTAATTTATTGTCAGAAATCATGGGGGTCATCTCAAATCTAAGGGAATCATCTATTTGTCCAATATACGGATGGTCTTCGTTGCTAAAAGTCCGGTCGGAAGCTTTATAGCTTTTGATATGCCTTTGGTATGTGATACTGTGTCTTTCACTGTTTCAAATTGCTAATGCTATGGAAGCAGGTTTTTAAGTTTGATGTTTATCTTTTTTGTTACCTAGAGTTTTTTTCTTTACACCGTTAAATGTTCTTTTTGTTATGCTAAGACAATTTAATGGACCCTTTTATGTGTTGGCTTTGTGGATGATTCTATGTAGATCTTTGTGTAGCAGAACTACTGCATCATCTACAGCAAGATGCTGAATCATTGGGTTTATATTATTTTGTGTTCCATTCTCCTTTTATGTTCTGTTATGACCAGTGTGAATGCTGAGATCAGGGTTTTCGACTTGTTGGTTCTTAGCAAATAGCCATTATCATTGCTTGATTGTATTCCTTGTGCTAAGTGCTTACTCACTGATTACTAAGTATGTAGGTTTATAATGTTAGTCTGTCAGATTGGTTGACACATGATATATGATATTATTTAGTTTGAAAATAACCTGTATATACAAATAATTGTTATTCTTAAGTCCTTTTTGTTTCAAGGTAATGTATATTAGTATAGGCAACATGGGAACATAGGTGGATCTCTTCCTCTGAAGTAAGGGCATAATTATTAAATTATTACCTATCAGCTTTGTGATATAATTGTAAGCTGTTCTTTGTGCATCTTTCTTGCTGTTGTATTTTGGATATAATACAATTGCATGAAAATTGAGGTTAATTTTTCTATCAATTAACCACTTGAAATTTGATTGAGGTTAACCTCCTCCATTTGATTTAATTGGGAAAATGATGTTTTCGCTTAAAACCATTCTTCAGAAGAGTCAATTTTGTTTTTAAGGGGGTAAGATCTGAAAAAGCTGCACTTGGAGGGGGTAAAATGTAAATATGTAATTCACCATTGTATTTTTGTGTTTAGATTGAGAAACGGATATTGTTAAAATGACGCACTATATATAACATTTATACCATGCTGATTCTTAGTTCTCATTATGCAGCTTTACATCCATGGTGAAAAATTTAACCAGCCAATATTTCACTGCAACAATCTTTCTGGACATGTTGAGCCCGTAAGATTGTATTCTTTGCTACTCTGACCCTGTTCGTATATATTCTGTTGTTATTATTGTTGTTGTATATAAGTTATTGGTCTTAAAACTTGGACTTTTCAAAATCGCAATAGGTAGTCCCGGATAACCAACACCGAGCTCTTTACTCCACACACTCATTTAAGATCATATTCAAAGAGGGGGGCTGTGGAACCTTCATTCCCCTTTTCTTCAATTTGATTGCTTCAGTGAGACAGTATAATCAATACGCAAATATGCAGACACAGTCTTATGTGGATCCTTTGCAGGCAGCTCAGACTCCTGTTGATGAGATGATGAGACATGCGTAAGTCAATGTTGTGTGCTTATAACGAAGTTTTTTAGTCAAGTGGAGTGTGTGATTTATAAGGGAAAAATACTATAATATTTATGGTTGAAAACATTATGCAGGTATGTTGATCCTAATGATCCAACAAGAATATTTCTGCAGCAACCCAACTCTGATTCTCAGCTTAGGCGTCGAACATATCAGCCACAGGCAGATGGAGGCCATGTCTGAGTTTGAAATTACGGTGCCCTCACCACCATCGTACGATGTTTATATGAATTGTATTAATATATCAAAGTAAATAAAAATCTTATGCGAGACTAATTATCCTGTATGATCTGCAATAATGTTTTATTACTAAATTGTATTTTATTTGCAAGTATAGCTCGTTTTTTTTTTCTCAAATTTTTAAGGATTTAATTGAAATGTATTAACAATGTAAATTTTTTTAATGCTGTTATTCAATTATGGATTGTGATATTAAATTTTTTAATATTTATAATCATTATTTTAAAAGATATTTATCATAATTTTTAATTGATTGATAATTTAAAGTTGTTTAGAAATTAAATTTATTTTTTAATTTGGGTATGTTTCTTTTTATAATGTAACATGGTCTTCTGAACCGATGAATTATAAAAACAAATTAAATAAAGTCGTTATGCTTAATGAGCATCAACAAGCATATTTGAGACTATTCATTATGGTAGACATTCATTATGCTTACTAAGTTCTCATTCATTTGAGACTATTTATTTGTTTCACTAAAAGTCAAGAATTAGCATTTCTTTTAGTTTAAATTATTTGCTAAATATTGTAGACATTTAAGAAAATCTGTTGGATAAACGAATTTGAGATAAGATTTTTTTTTCGAAAATATTAGAGTAATTTTTTGTATTAAATAGAAAAGATTTCAAAAAATCTCTATTTTGAATTTTAATTCTAATTATTTTCAAATTTTACTCTTTTTTAAATGATTATTTTTTTATTTATAAAATTTTAAAATTCTGTCCAAATGAAAGATGTATTAGTTATTACAAGATTTTACTATATTACTTTTATGTAAAGGGTTAAAATGTAATTGAAAATTAATTAAATTATTTAGGTAATATATCAATAAGGATATTATTGATTTTTTAAAAAACTTTTAGATAAAAAATATTTTTTGAAAAAAGTTCTGAAATTGTAAAAATTTCAAATGGAGGAATTTATAAATTTTTCAAAAATTTCTTATATAATTTAAATGAAAATAATGTGAAAATTAACGTTGTCCGTATATTACAGGGATATTTTTAATATTAAATAAAAAAATTGACTAAAAATATTTGTTTTTATTATTATTAATTATAAACATTTATTTATATTAATAAAAATAAAGAAATAAAACGTTAAAATTAAAGATAAAATTAATATAATAAATTAATAAAATTGTAATATATAATTTTTGTTAATTTTATATATCAAGATTTAAAATTTACAATTATAATAATATTAAAATTTAGTTTATCTAAAAAATATATATTTAAATATGGAAATTAACATTTAAATTTTAAATTTTAAGGAATAAAATTTATAAATATTTAATGTAAAAAATTATACACAATAGAAAAATAAAAAGTTTTAAAAATATTTCCGTTTAAAAACTAGAAATTTAATTTAATATAATGTAATAAAATTTTACACCAACTCATTGGTTGGATCGTTCAATTTGATTTTGCATGAAATTCTATCGAAAATAAATGTCGATTGAGTTTTACGTTATCTGGATTTGTATGGGATGTTTTAGTTTTAAATATATTTATTTTTATTAAATAGTAAAATACTTTGCGTATAGTATGATAAAAATATTAGATATATAATTTTTTAAAAATTTAATTTTGATATAATATTAGCTAAAGAAAATTATATTATCAATCAATTAATTATTTTTTCTTATTATTTAATGATTTATATTAATAGTTTTAAATATTTCGAATTAATTATTTTTTATTATTAAAAAATTAATTTAGCATTATTAAGTTATTATTTATAATCAATATGATTTTAATTTATAATCACTTCATTAAAAAAATTATATATATAATTAATTTTATTTTTTATACAGTTAAATTAAATTATTGTATCATGAGAAATCATATTTTATCATATAAAATAAATTTTTAAAAATAATATTAACACATATCTTAGCATTTAAGATAAATCTTTCTAATAATGTCAAAAATTATTTTTTAAAAATAATACTTGCTAAGGAATAGTTAGATTTGTGTGCTAACATTAGTTTCAAAGCATCAAAAGAAAAAAAGTAATGTAAGTTTGCAAAGTCTAACATTTCTTAGATGCCATGTTGATGATAAATTTTTTAAAATAATTTTTTTATCAATATAATATTTATAAAAATGTGTATTATCCATTTCTAAAAATATTATTTATTTCTTATGTTTTACTAATATTAAATTTTTATTATGAAATATATTATTGAATAATGTTAATTTAATCATATATATATATAATTTTATATTATATATTATATATTATAATATTACATTATATATATATATTAAATGTTGTGTTATGATATTAATATTATTATTTTTAATAAAATATAAAAATATATTAAATTGAAGGTTAATTTTTAATAAAAAATTAAATTGATTAATTATCTCCATATTATATATATTATTAAGCATCAGTGATATGTTATGTGAACTTAAATTTTTCATATATTATGTAAATTATATTTTGTTAATTAAATAAAAATAAAAACAATAATAATAATAACAAAAATTAAAATTTAGCATAAGAATAATAACAACAATAAAAATAAATATTCAACATAGTTTTTTAACAATTTTCTTTTTTAGGTGAAATTCCATTAACTCTAACTTTAAGACCGACCATAGATATGGGATTACTAGAAACTACATCTCCCCGAGTTGATCTCCATCATTTTTAACTAGTTGACATATTTTTTTATTTATCACTTTGAAATAGAAATTTATGTGACGAATGTTCAGATAAGATGTTTCACATGCAATAGATTGAGGTTGTTGTTAAATGATGTGCCTATTATTGTATCCATATCATTATCAAATTCCTATTTTCTTTATTTCAAGGTTAAATACATAGCAAGGTCAATGTTGGCATCAACTTAAGTTAAAAGTATTTTAAGACCTTCTTCAACTTTTTTTATCATTTAATTTGTAACACTCGTGCAACCTTCATTGATCCATAATCATTTTTTTAATTTTTCACTTTTTTTAAAACCTGCTTAAACTAAACTCCTTATTCTTTATATTTCTTTTCTAGCACATCATGTTCCACTTGAAGTCTAATCCATCTTTCAAGATCCTTGAAGGTTGTTTAGAATCTTTATTTCATTGGTCTTGCAGCTCCAAAACTAGGGCTTGAACCTTTTGAGGTTCCTTTTTCAGATTTTGGATCATTAACAACCTAGCCTCAATAAACTTAATTTTTCATTGGTAGCCTTCAAATCATCCTATGCCTTGGTCAAATTTTTTGTGGGTATTAATGGTTATACGGTGGACATTCTACTGTGTGCAAAACTAAAGAGAATTGAACTTCATCGCCAAGAACATTCTCTCGTTACAAATAACAGAAATGTGTTGGCAAAGAAGCATCTCTAACTCAATGTATGGTAGGTACACTTAAGAATCAACCCCATCCATGACAACTATCTCTACAGGAACAACCTTAAAGCTAGAAGATCACACATTTGGATGTATATATCTAGATGATGCATCGTTAAAGGACTTGGTAAAACCTGTTAAGTTTACAAAATTTGAGGACCCTCAACTCAAGACTCTCCCTCAATTTGAGATCTCTTAGGATCATAACTTGCATCACTTATCCCATTAGTAGGATGTTTTCCCTTTTCAACCATAATAGGTGGAATCTCAACACTCCCCTCAGCATGAGGATATGATCTACCAGTAGGGATGATGATGATGCTCTAAGGAGCCTCACCAGTGGTTTTTTGAAAAACCTCTTACCAAGATGAAAAAGTACTTAAGGATGAGGATTCCTTGATGGAATGAGCACTCTTTAGAGAACTTTGTAGTTTTCAAAGTAGTAAGATATATAAATAAGAGGGAAGAAGACAATAAGAGAGGAAGATGCATTTATTTCCTTCATTCAGAATTACATTTATAGAGCTAGAAATAATAGAAAAAATATCAGTGGGTAACAAACTCCAAACAAACTAGGAATAAGATAGTAACAACAACTTATTTGACTAGGACTTGGTCAAATTTGAAAAAAAAAAATAGAAAAGAAGAAAAATAGAAAGAGAAAATAATGGGTAGTTCAAAAAGCAGTTTCAACACTCCTCCATGCTTTAAGAACTGCAAACTCCAAGTTTTTCCTTATTAAGTTTGAATTTGCTAATTGACAAAGACATTTGACTTGTTTGGAACATTTGAAAGTGCTCTTCCAAGGTGCTCTTCATATCATCCAAGGAACCACCCCAATCACTATCAGAGTACCCCAAACAATTTCAGATTTTGACTTGTTTGGAACATTTGAAACTTGACTCCATAGTTGATGCTTCTTTTGATGTACCTGATAACTTGTTTTATTGCCTTTAGATGCACTTCATTTGGACAATACATGAATCTTTACAAAATGCTTACAAACATATAATATATCAAGCCTTGTTGTTGTAAGATACATTAAACATCTAATGAGATTTCTAAAATATCTTTCCTTTACTTTTTCAACTCCATCATCTTTGCTTAATTTCTCCTTTTGGTTCATTGCATTACTCACCTCTTTGCAATCCTCTCCATTCTAAATTTTTTGAGTATCTCCTTTGCATACTTCTTTTGAAAAATGAAAACCAAGTCTTTTCCTTGATTGATCTCTATTCCAAGGAAATAAGTCATCAAACCAAGATCAGTCATATCAAAAGTTTGCATCATATCTAGTTTAAACTCATCAATAAGCTTTACATTGCTCCGTATAATCAAAAGATCATCCATACAAAGAGAAACAATAAGAATTTCATTGTTATTATTTTTAACATGAAGTGTGAATTCTGAAAGACCTCTTCTAAAACCAAGGCCAAATAAATAATCATCTATTTGACTATACCAAGCTCTTGGAGCCTGCTTTAGGCCATAAATATCTTTATGTAATCTATAGACTTTGTCTTCTTTTCCTTCCACAATGAAGCCTTCGGGTTTCTTAACATAAATTTCTTCTTCAAGGATTGCATTACGAAACATTGATTTGACATCCATCTGATGCACTTTCTAGCCAAGTTGTGCAGAAACAGTAAGAAGTAATTTGATTGTATCAAGCATGGCAACTAGTACAAATGTGTCAAAGTAATTAATACTAAAAATCTGTGCATACCCCTTAACTACATGCCTTTCTTTGTACTTATTGATTGAACCATTAGCATTTTTTTTGTTCTAAATATCCATTTTACCCCAACTACCTTTTGACACGCTCGTCGCAAACGTGCAAAAATAATTTCTAGATTTTCCCCAAACTATTGGTATAGTATAAGGTGCAACCTAGGTCATCTCCCAAAGACCATTTCATATTCTTAAGCAAATAAGGAGAAAGTTAGAACAAGGGGGATTTTGTAAAGATGGATATTGAGTTCTAAATGCAAAATACAGAATGAAATTAATTTCACTTAACAATTATCAACTCAAGGAATTCAGAGACTATTTTCTTAACTAATCATTGATCACTAAAATCATGCATTGTGTTTATCAACCTAGGATCATCTGGAACCCCTAAAATGATCCTTGAATTCTCTACTAAGAAACCTCTCAGAATTTAATTGATTATGATCAACAAGATTTAGTAACCACTTAATCTTTTATCTAAACCAATTTCACAATCAGAATTCAGTTGAAGTAAGTAATAAAATGAAAACCTTCAATTCAATTACTTAATTTCTACTCTTCAAACTTTTGGAAAATGATTTACCAATCAAAAACCAATTATAAATCAATTATGCATTAATCAAAATACGTCAACCGATTAAACTTTGATTAAAGAATAAAATTGAAGAATATAGTGAAGCAGAGTAGAAACCACTTAATAAGCATGTAAATAAAGATCAAGACCTCAAAGTTAAAATGAAAATAGCTTGAATCCTTGAATTGAAACTACAAACCTAGCCTTCCATCAAGGAGGCAAACTAACAACAAAGAAAGAGGCAAACTAACAACAAAGAAAGAGGCAAACTAACAACAAATAAAACCTAAGCCTTCCATGAAGGAGGTAAACTAACAACAAATAAAACCTAAGCTTTCCATGAAGGAGGCAAACTAACAACAAATGAAACCTAAGCCTTCCATGAAGGAGGCAAACTAACAAGAAAGAAAGAAAGATGGAAAATGGTATTGGAGTTAATCTCCAAGTGGTGTGTTTCTCCTCTTGTAAACCCTTCTATTTATAGAGGATTTTTGAGGCATCATCTTCAGAAAGTCACCAAATAGGATATTACTTTTCTACCCTTTTATTGCTTTCACATGGGCTTTGTTGAAAATGCAAAACACTTTTGAATTTTTGTCACCAATTAGCACAACAATTTTGACTTTCTTGCACCGCAATTTCGGATGTTCACATGTCCGAATTAGAGCTTGACTTCTGAACAAAAGTTGTAGCCCCGGATCTTAGCTGTCCAACAGATTTAATTTCATCTCAATATGACTTCTGTATCTCAAGATATGGCCGGATCTTTGCACACTGTTCAAATTCCACGTCAGCAACACTATCTCATCTTTTGAGATAATTTCGGAGTCCTAAACATCCCATTTAGAGTCTGCTCTTGCTTTGTAACTGTGGAAACTTCTTTAAGCTTTCATTCAAGACAGATTTCATGATTTTTGGATGTCTAAAACTCCTATTATGCTCAAAATACTATGATAGTGTCATTTTAATCGGGTAAGCAAAGAAATTCAATTAAACTTCATATGAACCCAAACTCATAAAATATGACAAAGATCACTTAATTGAACATATAAGAAGTCTTAATGAGATAAAAGTGAGAGATAATTATTTATGAAATCTATGTTTATCAAATTCCCCCACACTTATCTTTTGCACGTCTCGGGCAAACTTAAGTTAAGGATTGGTGACTAATTTTTTTTTATTTTTTTTTTGAAAGAACATCAAAGTTTTGAGTTGATTTCTCAAGAATTCACAAAATTTCATGAAGCATTATTTCATCACATTTTTGAAATTACTTAGAAAGGCAACTTTAATTTGAAAAACATAGATTGAGAAAGATAAAACCTCACATGATATACTCTGAATCTCTCAAGTGTTTCATTTGGTAAGTGTTTCTCTCAAATTCAATCCATGAAAGATAAACTATCATAGGCTTGCATATCTTCTACTTCTCTACTACTATGTACAGATGCAATGCACAAATCAAGAGGTCTTTATTTTGGTTATAACAGGATTAGAAAGATGAAATGATATATTGAAGAAATACAATGTTAGACCAAGGAAAATTGTGAGGATTGAGAACTGAGTCTAAGTGCAAGTGTGAGAAACAAATATCACTTCTTCATTCTTTTTTTTCTTTTCTTTTTTTCAATATAATAGTTTATTTGTTAATTTATTGCTTCAGTTTTTTTTTCAACCATGATATTGATGAACACAACAATAATCTCCCCCACAGTTATTGAAACACTTATGGTATGATAAATCCAGTATTTCTCACCTTCTATGGTCAGACAAAGTTGTTTTTTTTTGTTTTTTGTGGTGAGCTAAAAAGAAGAAAAGACTAATCGGCTCAAACGACTGATCAAAGGATAAAATTATATGGTTTGGTTATTTGGCCAAGTGGTTTGTTCAAGAAAAACAGTGCCTCAATCATTTTTGTACAATTCATGTGAAAATGTAGCTTCAAAAAGAATCAATGCAAGTTCTGAAGTAACATATTCCATGGATGAAAATCACACATGAAAGAAAATAATAATAAGGCTCAAAATCTCACAGGTAATATTTTTATCAAATCTAATCTATCCAGTTCAAATATGTGTTGCCAAACTAATTAATCTCAAAATGTAAATCATTTTGCTTCAATTATTTTATGAAATCTAAAGAAAAACATACTTCTACATTCAAATTTTTTTTTTAATCATAAGATGCGTATCAGGAGTCAAGTGTAACTCCTTACTCAGCCATCTTACTCAAAGCAAGTTTATGATTCTAACCTAATTTTTTTGTTTTTTTTTTGTTTTTTTTTTGGTTTTTTTTAGATATCAGACCATCCTCCCCCTACCTATCCAAGACATTGTCCCCAATGTCTTAGATGGAATTTCATATAACAGGAAAAGAAATGTAAGAAAACCACCAAAGTAAGGAAAAGTTATAACTGAAGAGTGGTATCTGGTTCTCTTTTGTCTCTGCCATCCTGATTTGGTTGGTTCACCAGCTGCATTGCTTGACTGAGCTCAGATGTAGGATTTTGCAAAATCTCAAGTAGCTGTTCAACAGTTGAAGCAGATACTATGATGTTGCGCATGGATTGTGGCATGAACTCCTGCTCTACTGCTGATCTAAAAAGGATATCAAACCATTATAAAAGCCATTAATATTCAACAAGCCCAAAGGTTTTTTATGAAAATTCCGATAGGCCCAAAATATAATGGTAAAATTTTCTTCCATTGTTCCAAGACCACCAGGTAATGCAATAAATGCATTAGAATTAATCAACATGTGTCTCATACGGTCATGCATGGTTGCAACCTTCAATTCAGTACCCAGGGTGAAGTAGGAGGTGCTCTCATTTTTTAAGCCAACACCTAAGACGTTACACCCCTTTGTGAGTGCAGATCCTGCAACACATCCTTTTAAACCCTGAATCCCTCCCCCATAAACAAGATTGTTTTTTCTTGCAGCTAATGCCTTACCAAGGGTATAAGCTGCATGTTGAAATTCTCCATCCTTTCCAAGGTTAGACCCACCAAAAACACAGATAGTATTGATCCTATCCATATACGGTGTTTCTGTCTTTTTTGAAAAAATATGTCATAGAGGTTGATAATTTATAAGGACTCAATATCAGACAAGGAGATCGCTTGAATAGTGCGGGATCAGGATTTGGTAGCAAAAGTTTGAATTTTTGTTGCAAAAGTTTGAATTTTTTTGTTCAAGGAAAAAGTGAATGTCAGAGGGGAAAGACTTTAAGCAGGGGTGAAAATTTCAAAAAAAATGGTGGCCCAATAAATTGAAAAGACAATGTAAATGACAAACATACACGCATGAGAATGAACATTAGTTGTGATTGTGGCTCACATCTTCCTCTGGTTTTACGTCCAGTAACGGCTGAAACGCCTTCTAAGAGTCAAGGATATGCTTCCCATTCAGTTTTCTTGTAAACTGACAACAGGGTCTTTTAAAGTCAGATTCCCAAGACTATAACGTGCTTTTTCCTTACGGAACAGTTCAAACAAATCAAGAAGGACTCCTTGTACATGCCCACTAGGATGCGTCTCAAGAGTCTGAATGATATCATCCAATGACTCCTTACTCAGTCCATCCTTTATGAATTGAATTTTGTCCTCTCGATTTCTTGAAACCATTCCAGGGTTCTTGCATCTTGTGTTACAGGTCCATCTTGCACACCTGTAGCAAACTCCAATTCTTTTTGCCATTCTCTTCTTTGCATAGGAACTTCTTCCCATACCTGGCATGTTTTTAACAAATGATTCTTGAAATTCACCTGCTAAACGTACCTTAGCTTTAATGATCCAACGGACATCTTCTGGAAGGCCTAAGACTGTTAATGCCCTCAATCGTTCAAGTCTGCAATTGTAAATGTCTTTAAGAAAATTTCTGGGGAGAGTAGGGAACAAGATTTTGATACTGGTGAGAGCTTTCTCCATTTTTTTCTTAAAACACTCAAGTTATTATTCCTGCAAACTCAATGTAGTGTAATAGTTGGGATGATTTAAGAGGTGAAGAAGGAAGTTGAGAGATTAGTTGAAACTTATAACTGAGGAATGTGAGAGAGGGAGAGAGAGAAAGAGAGAGAGGGAGAGAAAGAGAGAAAGAGAGAGAGAGAGAGAGAGAGAGAGAGAGAGAGAGAGAGAGAGAGAGAGAGAGAGAAAGAGAGAGAGAGAGAGAGACTTCTCTTGAATTTATTTCAAGTATGTGGCATTGTGCAAATGCACTTCTTCTACCATGTGCTTTTGAAAACCTTCGAAAAATGGTTTAAGACGATGTCCATTCACCTTGAAGATTTTTTCAGTTACCTCATTTTTTATTTCCACTGCACCATAAGGAAAAACATTAGTAACTACAAATGGTCCTAACCATCTAGAGCGTAGCTTACCAGGCATAAGCTTTAGCCGAGAATTGAAAAGGAGAACTTTTTGTCCAATGGAAAACTCCTTTCTTGCCAACTTTTTGTCATGAAGAGCTTTGACCTTTTCTTTGTAAATTTTGGAGTTTTCGTATGCTTCTAATCGAATTTCTTCAAGTTCCTGCAATTGAAGCTTCCTATGGATTCTTGCTTGGTCTAGATCCATGTTGCATTTCTTTACTGCCCAAAATGCTCTATGCTCTAATTCAACTGGAAGATGACATGCTTTACCAAAGACAATCCTGTAGGGAGACATGCCAATGGGTGACTTATAGGCTGTCCTATATGCCCATAACGCATCAACAAGGCGCAAGCTCCAATCCTTCCTGTTAGGCTGAACTGTTTTCTCTAAGATTTTCTTGATCTCTCGATTAGAAACTTCAGCTTGACCATTTGTTTGAGGATGATATGGGGTGGAGACTTAATGCATGACTCCATATTTGCGGAGTAGGGCTTCCATTGTGCGGTTGCAAAAATGAGTACCTTGGTCACTAATTAGAGCTCTAGGAATGCTAAACCTGCTAAAAATGTTAGACCTGATAAAATCTGCAACAACTCGAGCATCATCAGTATGAGTGGCTTTTGCCTCCACCCATTTTGAAACATAATCAACAGCTAGCAGAATGTAAACAAAGCCAAAAGAGACAGGGAATGGACCCATAAAGTCTATACCCCATACATCAAATACCTCACAAAAGAGAAGTGGTTGTTGGGGCATCTCATTTCTGCGCGAAATACTCCCTATTCTTTGGCACTGTTCACAAGTTATGCATAATCTGTGTGCATCACGAAATATTGTAGGCCAATAAAAGCCTGAGTCTAGTACTTTTCTAGCTGTCCGTTGTGGCCCAAAGTGTCCACCACAAGCTAGGGAATGGCAAAAGGTAAGTACAGACTGAACTTCATGATCTGGAACACATCTTCTAATGATTTGATCACTACATGTCTTCCAAAGGTATGGTTCATCCCATATGTAGTGTTTGGCATCACTTTTCAACTTGGAAATTTGCGATTTGGTGAAGTGTTTGGGTATTTCTTTAGCAACCAGATAGTTTACCAAATCTGCATACCAAGGATCCTTCCCGTGCAAATGATAGAGATGCTCTTCTGGGAATGAATCTGCAATTGAAGTTTCTTCACAAGGTTGCTGGATCCGACTTAAATGATCTGCTACAAGGTTCTCTGCACCACTCTTGTCTTTAATCTCTAAATCAAATTCTTGTAACAGAAGCATCCAGCGAATCAGTCTTGGCTTAGCATCTGCCTTCTTAAGCAAGTATTTCAAAGCTGCATGGTCAGAGAAGACAATAACTTTAGATCCAAGCAAATAGGAGCGAAATTTATCTAATGCAAACACAATTGCCAACAGCTCCTTCTCAGTAGTTGTGTAATTGGATTGGGTTGCATCAAGTGTGCGAGAGGCATATGCAATGACATGAGATTTCTTGCTAACTCTTTGAGATGGTACAACACCAAGGGCATAATTAGATGCATCACACATTAATTCAAATGGAAGCGTCCAATTAGGTGGTTGAATGATGGGAGTGGTTGTCAACCGCTTCTTTAGTTCATCAAATGAATCCTTGCATGCTTGATCAAACACAAATTTGGTATCTTTTTGTAGTAGTTTAGAAAGAGGTTGTGCAATCTTGCTAAAATCCTTGATGAATCTTCTGTAAAAACCTGCATGACCAAGTAAAGAACGTACTTCTCGCACAGAAGTGGGGTAAGGTAGAGAAGTAATAATGTCTATCTTGGCCTTATCAACCTCTAAACCTTTGCTAGATACCAAGTGTCCTAAGACTATACCTTTTGTTACCATGAAATGACATTTTTCAAAATTCAAAACCAGGTTAGTCTCAATGCATCTGTCCAAAACTTTAGAGAGGCTTTCTAAGCATGCATCAAAAGAAGAACCATATACAGTGAAGTCATCCATAAACACTTCCATGCAACTTTCTAAGAGATCAGAGAAAATGCTTACCATGCATCTTTGAAAGGTTCCTGGGGCGTTGCATAGACCAAAAGGCATCCTTCGATAGGCAAAAGTACCAAAAGGACAAGTGAAGGTGGTCTTATGCTAGTCTTCTGGGGCTATATGTATTTGAAAATAACCTGAAAAACCATCTAGAAAGCAATAGTGAGATTTTCCTGCTAATCTTTCCAAAATTTGGTCTATGAAGGGCAAAGGGAAGTGATCCTTGCGAGTAGCTTGGTTAAGCTTCCTATAATCTATGCACACTCTCCAACTGTTTTGTATTCTGGTAGGGATTAGTTCATCATTTTGATTTTTGACTACAGTCATGCCAGTCTTCTTAGGAACTACTTGCACCGGGCTTACCCAATCACTGTCTGAGATGGGATAGATGATACCAGCTGCCAAAAGCTTACCTACTTCCTTCTTTACCACATCTAGGATGGTTGGATTCAAACGCCTTTGTGGTAGTCTAACAGGTCTGGTGTTTTTCTCCAGCAATATCCTATGCATACAAGTAGATGGGCTAATACCTGGAATATCAGCCAAAGTCCATCCAATTGCTTGTTTATGGCTTTTTAAGGTTTGCAACAACCTTTCTTCCTGTTGTGGTAGAAGGTTCTTTGCTACAATGACAAGAAGCTTCTCATTTTCCCCCAAATAAGCATACTTTAGATGTTCAGGCAAAGGCTTCAACTCCAAAGGAGGTGGTTGTATTATGGAAGGCAGGGATCTATTTGAGATTGAAATGTCTGCAACACTTGCATCTAACATGTCATCTTTCAATGAAGTTTGGTCTGCAACATTAATCCTGGAACACACAATACATGAATCAAATTCATCACATGTGCAAGTAAAATTATCTAAGTAATCTAAATCAAAAAATTTAAAAAGTAGATTGTCAATAGAATAATCATCCGCAAGAAGGTCTATAGCATCAAGTTGAAAGAGTGAATGGTTCTCTATAGGATGCTTCATGGCTTCAAATATGTTGAATTGGATGATATCATCTCCAAATTCCATAGAAAGAGTCCCCGTATGCACATCTATCTTTGTTTTTGCAGTTTTGAGGAAGGGTCTCCCTAGGATCAAGGTTGCTCTATTCATGGATGACTCATCTTCCATATCCAAAATGTAGAAGTCAGCTGGAAAGATCAGCTTATTCACTTGAACTAGCACATCTTCAAGTACTCCGGCTGGATGTGCTGTACTTCTGTTGGCTAATTGAATCACCACACCAGTTGGCTTCAGTTCTCCCAGATTCAAAGATTTATAAACTGATGAGGGCATAACATTAATGGAAGCACCTAGATCCAGCAATGCATCACCAAATGTAGAATTTCCTATTGTGCAAGGAATGGTGAAAGTTCTGGATCTTTACATTTCTGAGGGAGGCTGGGTTGAATTAAGGCAGAAACATTGCGTCCCACACTAATCTTCTCATCCCCTTTGAGTCTTCTCTTATGCGTGCACAAGTCCTTTAGAAATTTGACATCTTTGGGAATTTGCTTGATAGCATCTAGAAGTGGTATGTTGACTTCCACTTTCCTGAAGGTATCTAGAAGCTCCTTATCCAATTCTGCATGAACATTGGCCTTGGATTGGACCATTCTATTTGGAAAAGGTAAAGATACCTTCTGATGAGCACAATTTGGGGTTTTCGTCTCATCAGATGCTTCAAGTGCAGATCGTTTATGGCAAACTTTTTTTTGTTGATCATTCGATGTCTTATCGAAGGCTGGTGTACTTTTTTCATCAGACTTTCCCTCTGATTCAGATGGCTTATCAGAGATGTCTCCAGGTGTGGAGATAAATTCTTCTTTTTGGTGTGGATTAGTCTGATTGAAGCTTTGTTGCTTTAAAATTGTAGGGTCTGTCTGCACTTTCTTCCCACTTCTCAAGGTCATGGCATTCACACTTTTGGGATTTATGACAGGTTGAGAAGGTAGTTGACCAGAACCTTGAGATTTCAATTGGTTGACAGTGGTAGCCAACTGCCTAATTTGAATTTGTAAATCCTGAATGGTAGAACTTACATTTTGTTGAAACTGAAGATTGTTGGTTGCTAATTGCTTCATCAAATCATCAAGAGAGGGTTCAGAAGCATTAGAGGGTACAAATTGCTGCATATGCTGTTGTTGTTGTCTGAATGACGGTGGTTGGTATTTATTTTGGGAGTCAGATGTTTGAATCCTTTGTTGTTGTGGAGGACCATATCTCAAGTTAGGATGGTTTCTCCAACTAGGATTGTATCATCCAGAAGGTGGTTCAAACTTCTGTTGCTGATAATGTTGAGGAGGCCTGTATTGTTGTCCTGTGCCAAAAATACCATTTACTGCAGCCTCAGGTGTCTCACTTTCTTGCAATGTTGGGCATGCATCAGTAGGATGATCTGCAGAAGTGCAGATGCCGCATGTTTTGGTTTTGTCAACAACATTAAGTTGCTGTTGTTGTCCGATGGCCAACTGTCTTACGATGGAGGTTAGTTCTTCAATTCTGTTCTCCAATCGTGTATGGTCTGTCTTAGTGGTCATTTCATGGACTCCTTTAGACAAGGAATTAGTTCGAGAATTGAATTGCTGAGAATTTTCTGCCATGTTGGCAATCAAATCTCGAGCTGCTGTAGGAGTTTTGTCCATAAGTGCTCCACCACTAACTACATCAACCATGCTTCTGTCCATTGGCATGAGTCCTTCATAGAAATACTGAATCAGTAATTGATCACTGATTTGATGGTGTGGACAAGTGACTCATAGTTTCTTGAATCTCTCCCAATACTCATAGAGAGTTTCTTGGGAGTTTTGTCTGATGCCGCAAATCTCTTTTCTGATAGCTGCTGTTCTGGATGCAGGGAAGAATTTCTCCAAGAATAATCTTTTCATATCATTCCAGCTTGTAACAGATGTTGGATGTAGATAGTACAACCAGTCCTTAGCTCCATCATTTAAGGAGAAAGGAAATGCCTTCAACTTGATATGATCTTCTGGAATTCCTTGTGGCCGCATTGTGGAACACACAATGTGAAATTCCTTCAAATGTTTATGAGGGTCCTCACCTGCAAGGCCATGAAACTTAGGTAGAAAATGTATTAGTCAAGACTTCAGTTCAAATGGTGCATCAACATCAGGGTATTGAATACACAACGGTTGATAAGCAACATCAGGTGCAGCTAATTCTTTTAGGGTTCTATCAGCCATGTTCTTAGCAAAATATTTAAAACTATCAAAATTTAAAGATGAAAAATCACTACTGTTACTTTCTTGGTTATTACTGGATGAATGTCTTCTATGTGCTCTTTTCAAATGGTGGAATGTTCTATCAATCTCAGGATCATATGCATATAAATTTTCAGGATTGGATCGAATCATACACAAAAAGGTGAATTCATACAGAAAATCCAAGAATATATACCTAAAGTAAAAAAAAATTGTTAGAAAGATTAAAATTTTTATACAAACTCCTAAATTAGCCTAGGAAATTAAAATGTTCCCCGGCAACGGCGTCAAATATTTGACACGCTCGTCGCAAATGTGCAAAAATAATTTCTAGATTTTCCCCAAACTATTGGTATAGTATAAGGTGCAACCTAGGTCATCTCCCAAAGATGGAGAAAGTTAGAACAAGGGGGATTTTGTAAAGATGGATATTGAGTTATAAATGCAAAATACAGAATGAAATTAATTTCACTTAACAATTATCAACTCAAGGAATTCAGAGGCTATTTTCTTAACTAATCATTGATCACTAAAATCATGCATTGTGTTTATCAACCTAGGATCATCTGGAACCCCTAAAATGATCCTTGAATTCTCTACTGAGAAACCTCTCAGAATTTAATTGATTATGATCAACAAGATTTAGTAACCACTTAATCTTTTATCTAAACCAATTTCACAATCAGAATTCAGTTGAAGTAAGTAATAAAATGAAAACCTTCAATTCAATTTCTTAATTTCTACTCTTCAAACTTTTGGAAAATGATTTACCAATCAAAAACCAATTATAAATCAATTATGCATTAATCAAAATACGTCAACCGATCAAACTTTGATTAAAGAATAAAATTGAAGAATATAGTGAAGCAGAGTAGAAACCACTTAATAAGCATGTAAATAAAGATCAAGACCTCAAAGTTAAAATGAAAATAGCTTGAATCCTTGAATTGAAACTACAAACCTAGCCTTCCATCAAGGAGGCAAACTAACAACAAAGAAAGAGGAAAACTAACAACAAATAAAACCTAAGCCTTCCATGAAGGAGGCAAACTAACAACAAATAAAACCTAAGCTTTCCATGAAAGAGGCAAACTAACAAGAAAGAAAGAAAGATGGAAAATGGTATTGGAGTTAATCTCCAAGTGGTGTGTTTCTCCTCTTGTAAACCCTTCTATTTATAGAGGATTTTTGAGGCATCATCTTCAGAAAGTCACCAACTAGGATATTACTTTTCTACCCTTTTATTGCTTTCACATGGGCTTTGTTGAAAATGCAAAACACTTTTGAATTTTTGTCACCAATTAGCACAACAATTTTGACTTTCTTGCACCGCAATTTCGGATGTTCACATGTCCGAATTAGAGCTTGACTTCTGAACAAAAGTTGTAGCGCCGAATATTAGCTGTCCAACAGATTTGATTTCATCTCAATATGACTTCTGTATCTTAAGATATGGCCGAAGCTTTGCACACTGTTCAAATTTCACGTCAGCAACACTATCTCATCTTTTGAGATAATTTCGGAGTTCTAAACATCCCATTTAGAGTCTCATCTTGCTTTTTAACTGTGGACACTTCTTTAAGCTTTCATTCAAGACAGATTTCATGATTTTTGGATGTCTAAAACTCCTATTATGCTCAAAATACTATGATAGTGTCATTTTAATCGGGTAAGCAAAGAAATTCAATTAAACTTCATATGAACCCAAACTCATAAAATATGACAAAGATCACTTAATTGAACATATAAGAAGTCTTAATGAGATAAAAGTGAGAGATAATTATTTATGAAATCTATGCTTATCACCTTTCTACCTTGAGGTTTATCAACAAGCTCCTAGGTTTTGTTCTTCTCGATCATAAAAAATTTCTCCTTCATTGCATTCTTCCATTTTAAGTCTTTGAGAGCTTTTTTAGGGGTAGCTGGTTCGCATATTGCGATATTGCATCTCTGATATATTTCAGAGAGCAATTGAGTACCTCTAATTGGTAAATCATCTTCCTTTTTATCTATTCATGAGCTTGACTTTGACATGGAAATGTTTGAGTCTTCCAAGTTTCAATTTTCATTTTCAATAAAATGCGCATCTTTGCTTATGGTTATAGTTTAAGTTTCTGGTTGGAAAACTTTATAATCCTTTAAAACTCTATTATATCCAATGAAAATTCCTACAACAGTCTTTTTGTTTAGTTCATCTCGTTTAACCTATGGAACATAGGTAAAACAAAGGCAACCAAAAACTTTAAGAAAATTCATTGAAGGTTTGTATCCATACCATGCTTCAAAAGGAGTTTTATTTTTCACTACCTTTGTGAGAAGCTTATTTTGAACGAAGACGGTTGTACTTGTTGCTTCTGCCTAAAATTTCTTTGGCAGATCCTTTACATGCAACATGCATCTAGTCATTTCAATAATAAATCTAGTTCTTCTCTCACTGACTCTATTTTTATTTGGAGTATAAGGAGCTGTTAATTGACTTTTAATTCTTGTTTCTTCATAAAATGAATTGAACTGACGTGAGATATATTCTGTGTCATTATCAAACCTTAAAACTTGAATTTTACAGCCACTTTCATTTTCCACCTTTATTTTGAACTTCCAAAAACTTTTTCCAACCTCTCATTTGAGTTTCAAAAAATAAATCCAGCACATTCGAGGTAGATCATCTATAAAGATAACATAGTAATGACTACCTTTAAATGAAGGAGTCCTTTGATGACCTTCTACATCAGTGTGAATCAACTGCAATTTTTTTGTTGCTCTCCAGGTGGCTATTGGGAATGGAAGTCTGTTTTGTTTCCCATATTGACAAGCATGACAATCTGTAGAGATCAACTCAAAATTAGGCAAGTCTCTTACCATTTCAATTTTTTTCATTTTTAGAAGCCCTTGATATTGATAATGTCCAAGTCTCTTATGCCATAAATTAGCAACATTTTATTTTGTCAAAAGAACTACATGCTCTTCCTATACTGGATCTGTGAAGCTTTTTTGTTTCTCATCTTTACTTGAGATAAATCTTAATCTATAACATCTTTGATCAAATAGTAACTATCCTAAAAAAAAAAAATACTTTGAACCCTTTTTCTACCAGCTGACCAACACTTAAACATCAGAAATTGTTTTAGTACCTGATTATGTCTAAATGAAAATGGTTCCTATTTCTTTTGCAAGAATATAACCACCATGACCTATCTTGACCCTTGAGATTTTAGAGGGTTTTAGTTCCTTGAAGACCTCCTTGTCATGAGTCATGTGGTTGGTGGATCCACTATCAATTTAGCCAAGATTCGCTTAAAGCATTACCAGAAAAGCAGGTTGCAACAAAAAAGTTGATATTTCTCCTCTTTATTAGCAACCTGATCTGCTTTATACTTCTGGGTTTGGTTCTTGCAAATAATAGTTTCATGCCCAAGTTGATTGCACTTAGTGCAGTTAGCATCAGGCTTTCTCCAACATTTGAATAGAGAATGACCTATCTTGTTGCAATGCTTATAAGGAAGATACTTTCCCTTTGAGTTTCCCGATTTGCTTTGGCTGTTAATAGCACCTTCTCCATTTGCTTGGTTCTTGTGACTTTTCTTTTTGTTTCTCCCACCAACTTCATGTTTGGCATGCAAAGCTTCCTCGATAAAGCCTTCTTCTCTCATATTCCTTTGTTGTTCTTGCACCTGTAATGAATTTAACAATTTTTCCAATGTGATCTTGGATAGATCCTTGGTATTTTCCAATGTGGTTATGGTAGCCTCAAATGTTTTAAGTATAGTAACTAGAATGTTTTCAACAATACGAGAATCATTAAATTTAGAACCAAGCAATCTTACTCTATTTGCTATGCTTAAAAGCCTTTCAGAGTACTCTTTGATGGTTTTTGACTCCTTCATCTTTTGCAATTCAAAGTATCTAATAAGATTCAACACTTGCATGCCTTTGATTCAATCATCTCCATCATATTCTTCTTTAAGATAATCCCATATACCTTTAACGGACTTTAGAGACATGGTTCATGTGAATGCTATTGATGAAACTGATGCAAAGAGGCACACCTTTACCTTATATTTTCTAGTTTTTTTGTCCTTATAATTGTTGATTTGAGCCATCTTGGGATTTTCGAGTAGTGCAAGGACTTCGTAGTCCTCTTCAACAGCCTCCTATAGATCCAAAGTATCTAGGTAGGCTTCCATTTATATTATCCATATCTGATAATTTCTCTCTATGGAAGATAGGGGTGCCATTGCTGAAAAACTTGAATCTTCTTTCATGCCTGAATTTCTGGTGTTAAAGGGTAGTGTTTGGTGGCACTCAACTAACTTGAAAAACCTTCATATTTTTCTCTCACAGGTCCCTCAAGAATAAAAATCTTGATACCAATTGTATTTTTCAAAGCAATAAGATACATAAACAAGAAGGAAGAAGGAAATAAGATAGGAAGATGCATTTCCTTTAGAATTACATTTATAGAGTTAGGAATAACAAAAAAAATCAGCAGGTAACAAACTCCAAACAAACTAGTAAAAAGATAGAAGCAACAACTTATTTGATCAAGACTTATTCAAATTTGAAAAAAAACAAAAAAACAAAAATAGAAAGAGAAAATAATAGGTAGTTCAAAAAGTAGTTTCAACACACTTCAATCCTCAGATTACCATTAAAGACCATCTTGTACATTAGTTAGATCTTCCTGGTGGTGAAGATTACATGCTTTCCTCTTCTACCATAGATTACATGTTGAACATCTTGTCAACCATGGATTTTAATAAAGAACATAGTAAAGTTGTCAATTAGAAATCATAAAATTAAGCAAGTAAACAAGAATATAACAAAGGGAAAGACTTGTTTATTAAGAATTAGACTCATCCTTAACTCTGTGTTTGGATAAGGTATTTTAAAGAGGAATGTAATTTTTTAAAGAATTTAACATCTTAGAAATTGAAATATCTTGTTTTGATATTTTTTAAGAAAGTTCAAATTTTATAAATTTTAAGAAAGTATTTTAACAAACTAAAATGAGATGATTTAAAATTCCTCCAAAATAGGTAGAATTTAAAATTTCTCAAAATCTCTCTACTTATTCGTATGAACAATGATTCTTTCTCCGTATTACTTTCTTTTTCATTATTCTCTTTGTACCACTTTTTATCTCATTGTTTTCTCTCATCTCTTGTCTTTTAGCACAATATTTTAAATATCAAATGTTTTTTATCCTTTTAATTATGTATATTTGTTGGATTATTATTGTGTTTAAATATGTTAAACAATAAAAAAAACTTGTTTATCTAAATTTTTTGGTGAACAAAAAAAAGTAGAAGCAAAATTAAAGAAAACCTATGCATACTTAAATGTAAAATTTTGTATATAGGGAAAATTAAATTATTTAATCTAAATAAAAATTTAAAATACAAAAGTTTAACATTTAGTGAATTTAAAATTCACCATTCAAATAAAGATATTTAAATATGAAATATTTAAATTTCTTTATGTAAACCAAAAAAATTTGAAATGAAAGTATTTAAATTTAAAATATTTAAATTACTAAAAATCTCAATTTCCTTAAAATGTTCCATTCAAACAAGGTAAAGAAAATAATTATCTTCTTACTATTAAAGGCTCAAATTTATCTATAATCACTTCAAGGAAATCCCAAATCTTGTTGTCATTCTTAGATAATGATGATTTATCACAAAAATAAAAAGAAGATGATACAAAAAAAGGGAAGTGGGGCTTTTTCGTTTTAGGGTTGATCTAGAAAGGAAGTTCAACGCCTTCAAACCACCTGCTAGAAAATTTCACTTAATTCATCTTAAAGAATTTATAGAGAAAGTTAGTTTTCCTCCTTTTATATAAATTTGTATAGTTCTTGACAAACGATCATCCATCATCAATATTCTTTATGGTTATGGTGGAGAATTTTTCGTTTGTCCTAAATTCCTTTAAAGCTTAGCCACAGAAAAGGAAAGACTTGAGATAGAATTGTACTTGAAAGCTTTATAAATTAAGTGGACGACAACCATATACCTGCACACACACACAGAGGGATATAATTATGTTGAACATGCCTCCAATCTTCAAAGCACTACCTATTTAAAGACCCTTAGGGCTAACTTGATTCCCAATGTGGCCACCATGTAATCATACATATAAAAATATTCCCCTACGACTATAAAAGGAGGAAAATGATAGACACATTCTTCCTCCAAAGTTGATGTTATGGTCTAATTAGTCTCTTCGCCATTAATAATGGCAGAATGAATTCCATCATCAACTTCTTCTAGCGAGACATTTCTCTTAGCCTTTGATACTTTTAAAGAAACTTAGTGAAAAAGGTATCAAGTTACACCCTTAGAAAGCGGTTGAAAACGAAATTGATTCCTTAAGGAAATTTCCCCTCCTCGAACACTTTTGAACATGATGAGAATTATGTTTTGACCCTTGACTCAGATGACTTAAGAATAGTGCCTCCTATGAGATTTATCCTCATCCCTAGCAATCTTAACAATTTCCTTCACACTTGTTAAAGCTCTAAGGACTTAGAGTTGGCGGCAAGAAACTGCTAAAAAGAGAGAAAAAAAAATAGGCGATTGACAAAAGAGGAAGGTAAAAGACAATGCAAATCTTAAGGTTGTACCTTGTTGACTCCTTTGTCTAATGTTCGTCAAAGGGAATGACACCCCTTGAATATTTACAAGGAAAATTGGCATTTTATCCTAAAGAAGGGAGAAATATTCATTCCTACCCATTGGATGATGTTCATGAACAAGATGAAGAGGAGCTTCCAATAAAATCAAAAAGCTCTTCACCACAACTTTCCCTCATTTTTTGATAAAGTACTTGGCTAATGACATTCCTAAGAAGAAAAAGAAAAGATAACTATAGTGGCCCTAGGTAGATATGTCGAAATAGTAATAGAGCATAGACGAAAGGTAAATTCAAAGAAAGAAGTAAAAGAAAAAAGAAAAAGTTAAAACCTAAATAAAAGATAAAATCTTCGATGAATAAAAATCATGTTGCAAGTAGTATTTGGGGCAAGAAGTAGCTTGAAATTGAAACCTAAAAAATGATAGAGAATTCGCAAACAAATAAGAATTCAAGGTGGAGAAAAATAACATTTCAAATGATAAAGGTAAAAGAAAATTTTGAAATAGTGGCTACCTTTAAATCTATGTTAATGCCATACGTAATGCATTTTTATAGTACATTTATGTGTCTAGTATACTTTTATGACATATGATTATCCTTATTAATTGCTCTAAATCAAAGGTCATGTTAAAATCAACAATTTTATTAACAATGCATTATAAAAAAAATTAAGATTCTTGCGACAAATCTGAAAATGATCTTTCAAGGAAGCCTTTTTAAAATAAAAAGGAACCTTTTGATGAAAGTGTCCTCCTTCAATAGAATAGCCTCAACCTTAGTCTCAGCCTTAACCTTAGTTCACTAATAAAAATAAAAACCACCCATAACATAAATTTGAAGAACCTCTTTTGGCCCTAACACACAAACCAACTAATGAAGTATTTGCCTTATATGCATTTTTAAAAATCTTGTATCTTGACACATTTTTCAAAAGACCATTGGACCAAGTCCAATTTATATTACTCCCCCTCCAATGAAAATACTTGTACAACCCTTAAATGAACCCTATTAATCAAGGCTTAACATGACCCTCCAAGCAACAAAATAAGACTTAACCCCTATAGTAGGGAGAAAACTACATGGATCACATTATCAATATCCAATGATTTTAGAATATTTAACTGTTAGAAACAATTAGAGATTTTCTACAAAAACGGAAGGGTCATAAGAAACTCATTATCCTGGTGTGATTCACCTACATCTCATTTATATGAAGGACTTACAACATAATTGAAGGTACTCATTATTTCCATTACTGAGAATTAACTTAAATGTTGAAGTACCATTGCAGATACTACTCATTCTCTGTTCAAATTCTCCATCAAAATAACTATTTTCTTTAGTGCACTCAAAATATTTCAACTTGATTTGTAAAAGTTTTTTATTTATACCAAATTAAACTCAAATATTTGTAATATATTATTCCATTTATATTGTACTAAATAAGTATAATATAATGTATTTTATAATAGAAGGAATGAATATATATGATATAATATAATGCTTTGTCCTAGAAGAAAAAATAAAACTAGGTATCAAGTTGCCAAGAGACAATAATTCACACATTAAAATTTCATACTTATGTTTGATTTTTTAAAAGACTTATATAAGAGAGAAAACTCTTAATATAAGAAGGAAATAATAATCAATTGACGATGTATTATTTTTAATTTTTTTGTTACATTACTATTTTTATTATGTTTTTTAAGTTTAGTACAACCAAAATTATCATTACAATTATTATCCAAATTGAATGATTCAATTATGGTATAAACATGTCATCCAAAGAATGATAGTTAATTATCACTCTTTATTCATCATCCTTTCATTTTTTTTTTCTATTCTTAAATCTTCAAAAATCTAGGTCCTATTTGAAATGGTGACGAGTTTTTAATTTTTTATTTTCAATTCAATTTTGAAAATAAATGTGTTAGGAAAAAATAATTTTAAATTGATTTTTAATATATTTTTAAAATAATTTTTAATTCAAATTTTAAAATAAAAAAAGAGGTTTCTTAATTGTTGTTTTTAATTTTAAAATATTTTCATTATCTACCAAACTATAATAGCATGATTATCACCACTTTCATTTCCACTACCATTATCATCATCATATAATAACTATGACCATTATCACTATTATAACTACCATTATTATCATTGTCACTATAATAATAATAATAATAAAAATTTATTTATTTATTTTTATCTATTTTCATTTATTCATAATAAAAGGAATGATGTTGTTTAATATATAAAAATTATTTTTTAGTATTATAATATAATTTTATATTATATAAATTTTTATAATATTATATTATACTATTTTATATAAAATAAATATTGAATAATATAAAAATATTATGATAATATATAAATTCATTATCTTGTATATTGATTATCAAATAATATACAAAATATAAAATTATATGATTATATAATATTTTTAATATTATAATCTTTATTATTATAATTATTATTACCACTACTGATTCATAATAATAATAATAATAATTAATATATTTTTATTTTTTTTATTTTAAAAATAGTATTTTGTTAATTTTTTATCTAATTTTTATATACTAACAAAAAAATAATATTATTTATATATAAATTATATTAAATTTATAATATTATAATATATTTTTATATTATATAATTATTTAATATATATATTATTTTAAAAAATAATTACTAAATAATATAAAAATATTATAATAATAATATATAAAATTATTTATATTGTATAATAAATATTAAATAATATATAAAATAAAAATTTATATATTTATATAACATTTTTTATATTATAACAGATTATACTATTATCATTTATCTTACAAGGAGAATTATTAGTCACTATTATCTCATAATCATCATCACAATTATTATAATAATAATAATAACTTTTTATTTTTAAAATTTTTAAACATTTTAACTTTTTATTATTTTAGTAAAATTTATTATTTTGTTAATTTTTTAAATTAATATTTTTATTTATTTATTTTATAAATCATTAATAAAATAATATAATAAAGTAATTAGATTCATTTTTACAATAATTTTTAAAAATTAAAATTTTAAATTAAAACTCTAAATAAAAATTAATTTTAATTTTTAAAATTTTTAAAATTAAAAATCACCTTAATACAACCCGAATACGACCATAATGTTTTATATTAGAAAAGGTTAATGTATCCCATATAATTTTTGCGTACACTATGTTATTTGCATTTAAAAGGCTAGTGAACCGAACTGATCAGACTAGCAAATGACACCGGATTGAATTGTTTAAACCACAAAATTATTTAGACCAAAAATTAATAATAAATTAATAGAACCGATAATAAACAAATAAATAAATAAAATTAATAGAAATAGTAAAAAATTAAATTATATAAAATGATATCATTTTGATAATTTTTTTTAAAAAATATAACTAAAATTGTTATATTTTATTTACTTTTACATATGTGACTTGAATTTAAAAATTTAAAATGGTATAGAATTTTTAATTATATAAAATTATGATATTATACTATTATACATATATTAATCTATTATATTATTATAAATATTTTAAAAATAATATTTAATTAATACTTATCTAACTACAATTAAATTATTAAACTTTTAATAAATAGCTTAATTCTTTAATAATTGATTCAATTTTAGAAACCTTAAATTTTACTGAATAAAATAACAAATCTTAAAACTGTAGAAGAGCATTTTGTTAAGATTCTCTGTCGTCATGATGCAGAAGAATAGAATTTTCATAATGAAAATATTATTTTTTGTAAGGACGGCAATAATCCCACATTTTTTTTACACATACTTACATCACCTCAGTGTCTATTATGGCTTTTTATTATTAAATCTAACAATACTATGCACAATTTTTGACTCAGTTTAATTTCGAAAATGCAGCCATTCGTATTAGATTCGGTGAGTCTGATTGCCAGCTTAGATCTATTGCTAACATAAGTTTGAAATTTTCTCACACGGAATGAGTTTGTTTTCCGCTCTTTGTAGCAAATTTAGTAGCGCAAAAAGAAGGTCGTTAAGGACCACAAGGGAGCAAGCTAAATAGAACCAGCATTCTTCCACATATAAATCATCCATCCATCTACATCTTTTATCTAACAGCTGACAACTTTTTAAAATAAAAAATAAAAAAATAAAACCAACTTTTAAAATAAAAAATAAAAAAATAAAACAGATTGAACAATCTATAATTGAATGTATGCTACTATTTTTATGTATGAAATTTTTTTTTTCTTATGGACAAAGAAACAAGGAGAATATGACACATCATATGAATCCATGGATTAACATATTGTACATTACACAATGAAAAAATGCTCGAGCAAACCATTGAGGTTACTAACTGCGGTTGAATCTTTTATTTATTTATTTTTTTTGGAAAATTGGGATGTTGAGATTGTAGCCCATCTAATTTTGGGCTGTACATGAAGGGGAACCCATCTCCCCCTGCAAAACTAGACTGGGAAAAAGTTAGTGACACTTGATTTTAATAAGCCGAAGTTAAGAGCTCTAACTCAACCATCAATTACAATAACAAAGAATGATACAATTAATAAACTCTTGATCTAAGCTTTGAATCTATGACTTGACAAAACTTTTACCAAAACACCTTAGTCTTTCCATGGCAGCACGTATTTGCTCTGAAATTGAATTGTAGAGACATCGTTGTGCTGCTTCATCCAAACCATCAGAAGTAGTGGGCCATCCAATTGTAGGGAATGACTCACCACGAGACTGAGAAATAGCCTTTTGCCTCATTGCCGGAAGGTCAAACTCAATTGGATCACCAATTATTATATCAATTTTCTTATTACATAATGGTAGAGGAGGCCGTCTACCGAACATATATTTCTCTGGCATCACCTAGTATTATTAACCAATATCCAGGGTAAACATACAACTTAAAACAACAAAATCAAATTATAAATATTACACATACGGTCTCACCAAGAAAATGAGCACTCATCGAAACTGTTCAATCATCAAACAAGCCAGAATTTGATAGACCAAAAACATGCAGAGAGAAAACCATGAGAAAACAGCCGTGGTATAGCATTATTATTGCGACAAAAGAAACAACAGCATTGGTAAAAACCAATCCCTTATGCAGTGAATAATAAAAGAAATACAGAAAACAGTATGTCAGAAATCTTCAAAGCACTCAAATTTTCAAATATGTATCAATAGTAGCATTCTCATTATGAATAATATATATTTATTTAGTTTGTGTGCTGGCCAATATAATATTAAAATGACATTTATCACCAAATCGTGAAGAATTATAGTCCTCCAGATAGAATATCATGATTTTAAGTACCAGTAATTTGTTCACTTGCTAATGTAACAAGAAACTGTCTATATAAATATTCATCTTAGTTCTCGGGGAAAAGTATTTATTATGTTTAAAATACAAAAACGTAATAAATGCTTTCTTTCCCCATAGAACTTACTACTTTTGGATCATTAAAATCAATCTTAAGGATTGAGGCTAACAAAATCGTAAATTATGTAATCCAGCAGTATTATAATTTTAATTGAAACAAAAACATTTTGTAATGAAAAAATTATATTGAACCGAGCCTTGAGAAGGAAGCAAGCATGAGGAGAAAAAATCTTGGCCAGAGCAAACATAAAATGTGTAAATTACGATGCCAATTATAACCAGAAAGTGATAGGCCATGTTCTGAATGCTGGCTGTTGAACTCCTCCTTTAGTCATTGGAACATTAATAAATGCTCACCACTCTTCCCAGGTCCAATTAAGTGATTATTTTGCAACATAATTTTACCAGTAATATTAAAATTGTTTTCCTAGCAACACAATATTGCTTATCTACAAGATTCAATGCATTGCCATCAACTCAAAATATGTCGCATTGCCATCAACTCAAAATATGTCTAACAATTGAAGACATCGACTTATAATGTAGGCTTTCTTACTCCAACAGACAAGATCACTTGAAAATGCTACAAATAGTTTAGAAGACACACCTAGAAGGCTAGAAGTATAGAATATAATGTTTAGACAAAAAATAGAGAAATGCTGAGTTACCTTGTGAAAACCATTATGGACAATTGGCAATACGATTGGAGTTACTGGTGCACGAACAATTAGACTAGCAGTTCCCCATTTCAACCGCCTTATAGGTGCCTCTTCTTGATATACTTTTCCTTCTGGAAAAGTATGCAGCTGCCACAGCAAATTCATAAATGATATATCAGTTCTACTTTACTGGTATGGGGAACTTTCCATTTTGGGTATTAAAACACAGTATGTCATTATCTATCCAATTAAAGCACCAGCTAAGATATGTTTGGAATATAGTGGTCTTATGAGTTATGGCTGTAATATCAAATTACAGCATGGACCTCCATAAAAATTGCATATAAAGATTAAGGCCCTGTTTGAAAGAGCTTATGGAGAACTAAGGAATATAGCTTATGACTCTCATAAGCTCTATTGAGCTTATACTCAAGGTTTTGTTATGCCTTATCAAAATAAGGTATTTTCAACTTATTCCAATAAATTCTATGATCAAATTTATTACATAAAACCCTCATAAAAAGAGCTTATTGAATAAATGTTTGATTAAGTTGTTATCCAAACACACCCGAAATGTAAAAGGCTCTGTCAATCATAAGTCTTTTGATTTTCTTTTCGGCACAAAATTGAAAAGAAAGCTTATGGTCAATTTAGCTTAAAAGGAAAATGTTTTATAATAAATGTTTTCAATGTTTCCACCAACATAGTGGGATTTTATACTCCCACAATTTTTATTTCTTAAAAATAAACACTCATTCTAAACTCAGCTTACCCCTAAATGCGAAGGTATTCTGATGTATTTTATGCAAGTTTCAAAGAAAAAAAGTGTTAAAGAAGAAGAAGAAAAGAACAGGAAAGTAAAAGATAGCTACTGCTAACACTTTTCCAGTGTAAAGCTCCTATGGAGAATACACCTCTGCATTCAGCCTACAACTGAACAAGAAAATAATCTTTCATTCCTTTTCTCCTCCAACCTAATCTTCCTGCGCAATCATTATAATTCCGCTTTGCCATGTGGATGCTATTCAGTAACTAACTCCGACTAGACCCGGCGCAATCACTTTCTTGGGCCTTCTTGTGTACACCGTCCAAACCCATGAGACAATCGATTTACCATCTGTCCTCTAGGATAGGTCTCATTTTCTGGTTACTAACAGAAGACACGACCTCAAAAGTTTGTAACCCATTTAACATCAACAACAGAGAAAAACATGAATAAATATATTCCTAACAACACTAAATGATCATAATAATCAACAGGTTGACATAAATTATCCAAAATATTATCATAAAAAAGTTTTAAACATATTAAATGTTAGAGGGAATATGTATTAAACGTTACATAGATACCCATTCTCCATCATTTAAGCGCTCAAGAGCTTCATTCATGTGCTCTTGATAAATTCCACCACCTCTTGTAATCGGTATGCATTTCCCTGTGCAAGTTACCATTTCAGAAACAACAAAACTACAGCACTCTACAAAAACAACTGGAAAAGCTTTTCAGCATATTTTGATGCATAAATTATTAAGCTTCAACCTAAACATGCAAAATAGACAGTAAAATAAAGTATTACATTATAGACCTTCCAAGTTCCAATCAGTTGAAACTCTGTTTATCTTTGGAAGTGAAATGTACAAAATTCCGTACTACTGAAGTATAAACTCTACATAAAAAAGACTTCATCAGAATCACTACAGCACAATGTGATTGAGCAGGGACTGTCAACCTTCTAGAAATTATGAAGAATGGCCTCAATAATACATGTTTGTTGTATTCATACACATTTTAGCCAATTTTCTTCTTTTTTTATTAATCCAAAATTAAATATTACCTAATGTTCAAAGGTTGGGAAATGCCAATAGCCTTTCCTTATCATAAACGTTCCAGCAGAAATTCTTTCTTTAGGTACATTCTCTAACCATGCATTCATTGTTCCCTTCTAGAAGCAATTCCGTCTCTCAGTCTAATTTCATGATCCTAGTCCGTTCCATTAAAAAATTCAGAACAAGCGTTTTTTTTTATATATATTCAAAATGAAGGTTTTGAAGTAGAAAGGATAACAAAGTGCTTCAGCATAGTTTAACACCCCTCTAACACACGCATTCTATCATCCACCAATAACAGTTAGTACAGTGGCGAAGACTGGACTTACCAACCCGAAAAATGTAGGAATATAAGGCATTCTTGAAGCATATATCTTCCGCAGCGAGAACCCATCGAGCTAACTTAGTATCGAAGATAGGGAAACCCTTGAAACCCCACATAACCGGATCATCCAAACTGCATCCATTCCATCCATTAATCACATAAATAAAACAAAAAAAAATATTAAAGAGACGGAGAGAGAGCTGACGTGGACATGTGATTGCTAACGGTAATGAGAGGGACGCGACGGGGTCTGGAGCGGACGAGCCGGAGGAGGTTGTCGGCGTTGTGAACGGAGGTTCTGTTGAGGAGAGACGACACCGTTTTGGCGAAGGATCCCACCACCGCAGTCACGAGTTTTCGCGGTATGCCTCCCAAGTGCTCCGCCCTCGCTGCCCACTCCATCGTCCGTGACATTTTGCCGGCGACAGAGGACAAGTCAAGTCAAGAACAATTGAACTAACTAATTAACAGCTCGCTGCTGCTGCTTTTGATATATTTTTTTGGTTTTTGACTGATAATGGAAAAAGGGGAGGGCCAAGCCCATACACAAAAACACGGGCCCAAAGAGGGGCAACTGAACAAACAAAAAAGTCACAAAACCCCATGTACAAAGCAGTACTCGGAACCACGGGTTCCGTACAAACATTTGTTTTATGTTACAATAGATAGATAAGTTATATAAGGAGGATGTAAGGGAGAGATAAGATGCAATGATATACATAGATAAATTATACAATGTGAAGTGAAGGGAAGGAAAGATCTTTACATTAACCATTAATTTTTTTTTTCAAAAAATTTAAGTATTTTTAAGTAAGTCTTCAAAACTTAAAATTAAAATACATGCAAAAAATATATTGCTATAAAAAATTAGAATAAAAATAAAAAAAATTCTTTTTAATAGATAAAATGTTCAATGTATATACAAATAAAAATAAAAAATAAATATATTTAAATGTCTTTATTTGATGTAAATAAATACAAAATTTTTTTATTATTGCTTTCTTTAATTATTTCTTTTTATATTAGAAAGACAAAAAAAATGTTGTGAGATGGATTAAAATTGGTAATGTTTTCTATTTTCCATAAAAATGCATGACTTTATTCAGAAGACATGTATTCTTTTAAGAGATATTTTCGTACTATGTCTATAACTATGCTCTAAGCATCGTGCTTGCACAAATGACTTTTTCTACACATTAAAATCTTATAGGATTCTTTTTTGTATGGTCTTGTTTTTGCTTAAAGAAAATGCTTACCTTTCAAGTAGCTTTTGACTTTGGTTTGCTCACTTTAAAGAAAAGATTGTTGCGTTCAAAACTTTACATATCAAGAGTTTGAAACGTTCCTCTTCTAATATATCTGGGATGTTCGGATATCAAGTTTCTAAAACATTCTTTACGCTCATTTCTTTAAGTGTACTCTTTAGACACTTATTCAACAATATTGATCATATTAAATTTTGCAAGATAAACAAGTAAATAACTATACACAAACTATATATATAATAAAGTTTGTGTCATCATTAAAAAAAAATTATCGCATAAGAACTTTAAATATTATAGGTTCAAACAATCTTTCCTTTTTTGATGATGATAAACTTTTAATTATTTGTAAAGCTTTATATTGGATAAGTAATAGTAATATATAAATATTTCATACATATGAAATATCATGTGTATATTTGATGATGACAAAATTTTAATTATTTGTAGAGCTTTATATTGGGTAAGTAATAGTAATATATAAATATTTCATACATATAAAATATCATGTGTATAAAAAAAATGTATTACATTTTGTACTACTTATGCAGTCAATTTCTTCTAAGACATCTATATTAAGATGTTTCCTGCTTACACAAATCAATCCAATTGACGATGTAGACTTTGTAGCTCGTAATGAATACTTCATTGAGTTTGTTCAATCTACCATTGACGATGAAAAATTGATTGCAAAAAAGTTTTGATTTGCTAGACTGACTATACATTAATCTTCATTGAATGGAACATTATATCCATTGTCACAAAATTGATTTATGGTAAGTAGATTATATTTTAGTAGTTCAATCTAAAGAATATTGTCAATAGATGGTAGATGACTTATGAACTTTACTAATGCCAACGACTCTAAAGGAAATGAATCCACCTTTATGTGGTTGTAAGTACAGGAGGAACATAGTGTTAGAATAATTTATGAATTAATTATAATCAGAGACATAAATCATAATATCAAGAAATAAAAGGTTAGAAATCATGCACATTTGTTGGTCAAATTAGAATACATTTATAAGAGAGTTGAAAAAAGATTGAGGGATAAAAAAATAAAATTACTCTTTTCTCTAGTGAGATAAACATATCATTTGAGATCTCATAATAATATATATTACTTATTATATTATGTTATTGTGTAATAAGAAACAATAACTTACTCATCAATAATTATCAAAAACTTTTCTTATACACCCGTTAGAGTATTCTAGTTCATCACATGTTACTCATACTAACAACTTATATATTATTCATTAATATTGACACATGCATATAATTAAATAATTAATATAATAATATTAATAATTCTTATAATATATATATTTTTTAAAATTGATTAATGTTCATTCATTAATTAAAATAGGATTTATTGATTATTAAAAAAATAAAAATAATATAATATTCTCTCACTTGGTTAACATTAATCAATTATTATAAATATATGAATTATTAAGTGTATAAAATTAACTATAATTAAAGCATCTATCAACAAAACAATTCAATAAATTTGAGCATCAATATTACTAGATAAATATCCAATAAGGATATAAATCATATAAAGCAAAACTAATATTCATATAGATAATGATGAAAATAAAAAAATACAATATTATTAAGAAAAAAATATAATTCCAAAGAAAATGCTTAAGAGAAATAATGATAAGAGTGATGTTAACTAATAATAAGTGGATTACAATTTAGACACTCACTAATTCAAAACATCAAACAATTTAACTATACTTGTATAAGTTACATGATTTTGAAAATATCAATATTTAATTTTTTAGTTAGTCGATATTTTAGTATTAAAAAGACACCCAATTCAAATCTAAAATTTTTAATATTTTCTCTTAAGTTATCAAACTATCAAGTACTTTAAATGTAAAGAATTTATTATTTTGATAGAGATGTTCAACATAAGTGACCTAAATATTCTTTCAACAAGATAAAACTTAGAAGTATAATCCACATGAGTTTAAGTATTTATCGTAGCCCAATAGCAAAAGTATTCATAAAATGAGTTAAATTAATAAATACTTTATAATATTTAACATTTTAACTATTCAAGATTTACTAAATAAGTGGCTACATTGGTTTAAATAGAAAAAAAATTCAAAATTTAATTGGATAGTGGAGACATTTAGTTTGGACAATGAATCTTTTGAATTAGTAAGATTATAAAATGTTTAAAATGAGTAAGCATTTATAATTATTGGTACAAACAATAAGACTTGCAAGAAACTTAAAATGAGGAAAATTATATTTAATAGAAGTATTAAACTCATACATACGAAATAATTATAAGTCAATGAGCTTACAAACATGTGAAACATTGATATAAAATAAGTATAAAAAAATTATTTGTTAAATGTGTAATACCAATAAAATGATCTTACCATCTACTTAAGGTGTTTTACTAAGATCCAACCATGAAAATATACACAAAAATGTATAGCTAGTGTGCATAAAAATAAATCTCAGCAAATCTCACATGATCAAATATGCATAAGAATATATGATAGCAGAAATTTCGAAAAATATATCATTAATTAAGTATTAAAGTACATACAATAATATATAATAATCTTAATATAAAATTCAATAAAAATGTTAATCATGATGTTACAAAACTATATTTCATAGTTAACGGCATATTTTGCATATAGAATTACGGAAATTATAAATGTTTATTTGACATTTTAAAATATAAAATCTTCATGGAGGTTGTTAAGAGAATTTAATAAAGATTGTAATTCATAATTTTATAAACTATAATGACTACTTGCTAACACACAGGTGAGATTATAATCCTCAACATAATAAATATAATATGGGATCACTTGAGTACAAATTTGATTACTAAGGTCTCGTTCAAGATAGTTGCAAGTTTTTTATTTTTAAATCAATTTTAAAAGCACAACTTGTTCAACAAAATTGGTTGAGTAGGTTTTTAACATCTTTTTAAAACAATTTTTACTCAATTCTTAAAATAAAAAAAATTTCTTGATTGTTATTTTTAATTTTAAAAAATTTTCATTCTCAGCTTTATGAAATCACACCACCGTTATAGTCATTACCTAACATCAAACTATCACCACAACTTCCACTTCCACCATCATTAGTTCTATCATTGTTTTGAAAATCAGTTGAACCGAAACTTGTTTCTTTTTCGAACTAGTTGAACCATAAAATTGTTTTAACAAAAATCGGTAGCGAATTAGTAAAATCGATTAAAAACCGGTGTTGAATCAACAAAAACAATTAAAAAATTGATCCATATATAAAATAATATTATTTTTATATTTTAAAAAAAGAAAAATAAAATTATGTTATATTTTATTTAATTTTGTATGTATAATTTAAATTTTTAAAAAATAATATAATTTTTAATTTTTAACCTTATAAAATTATAGTATTAATATATTTTATTATTATATATGCATATTTTTATATTTTTAATATAATAAAATATTTAAAAATAATATTTAATTAATATTGATTCAACCATGGTTAAACCATTAAATCTTACCTTGTCTAGAATTTTAAAAATCTTGATTATTATCATTCTATTACTATCATCACCACCATCATTGTTACTATTATCACCATCACCATAATAATAATAAAAAAATATTTTTAAAATTATAATATTTTATAAATTTAAAGAAATTTTTATTAATTTTTTAAGTAATTATTTTCTTTTTCTATTTTTATAGATTCATAAATAATTAAATAATGATCTTTGATATATAAATTAAATAATGATATTTCATAAATATCATATTATCACATATATATATATATATATATTATTTAATATAAATTAAATAATAATATAAATAATGATATTATTATATAAAATAATTTATCTTGCATATTAATTATTAAATGCTATATAAAATAAAAATCATATTTTTATAATATAAAATGATTATAATATAAAAATATTATATATCAAATAATATTATTTTTTAAATTCTTAAAAATAAATAAATAAATTTATTAATTAAAAATAGTAAAAATTTAGAATTTTAAAAATAATAAAATAAAATTTATTATTATTATTATTATTATTTTTATTTTTATAGTAGTGGTTTATCATTATCACCATCATGATCATCTTAATTATTATCACCATCATTATTACCAGTATAATAATAATAATTTAATTTTTTGTTAATTTTAATTAGTAGTTTTTGTTTATCTATGTTTTGTATATTCATAATAAAATGGTAAAATATAGTAAATTAATTCACTTTTGCAATCAATTTTTAAAATTAAAGATTAGATATTTTATTATTTAAAAACTAAAAAATAAATTGATTTTAAATTTTAAAAATTTTAAAACTAAAATAAAAAAACTACCTCAATAGGGCCTACCTAATATAACAAAAACATTATGTAAAAATTGACAATATTTTTAAGTCTCACTATCGTGAAAATTATAAATTTAACAATTATAATACTATATTGTGTTAAAAATATTTTTTAAAATATTATAAACAAATATGTAAAACTAAATTTATTAAATTAACCTTCGTAAGAAAGTTAAAAAAAATGTCTCTATCAAATACCTCTTAATATAACTATATTATTTCACATCCTCAATAATCTAATTTTTATTTTGTTGATTAGTTGAATAAGTTTAATTTTTTCAATTCACATTCCACAGTTGATATTGATTATATATATATATATATATATATATATATATATATATATTCTTTTAGGTGTTAATATTATAAATAGTTTACTTATAATTATATTATCTTAAGATATATTTGAAAAATCATTTTAAAAATTTAGAAAGAATAAATTTTTAAATAAATATTCTCTAATTTTATAATTTTTAAAATAAAAATAAAAATAAATTATTTTTAAATTTAATTTATATAATTTTTATTTTTGTAAATATATTCTATAATTTTAATTTAATTTTAATAGACCTATCATTCAGCAAGTGTCAAGCAATGTTTATCTATTTGCAGAGGACACTTTAGCTTTATATTCAAAGTGGAGGCGAGTTCTGTTTTGATAAAACCTTTATATTGATGCGAGGGCTTGAGAACTTTCATAAAGTCGTGAGAAAGGTTGATGAGATTGTTGTTTTTTTTTTTTTTTAAAGTTCATTTAAATGGTAGATGAATTTTGTCTAGTGATACTTCTAAAAAACCAACTACTGAGAGTTGGGAAGTTATAAGATTAGCTTACAATATGATGATCTGAAGGCTTTAATATGGTTGTTGTGAATATTTTATATTTAGGACCATGACTTATCAGAAGATAGAAGATAGAAGACTTTTCTACTGCTAACATAGGTCTTTAAATATGCAAATATGTTCTACAAATTATTTAAGTTAAGATTTGTATAATTTTTTTTTTTAAAAATCTCTATCAAATACCCTTTATTATAATTATATTATTTCACATCCTAAATAATATCATTTTTATTTTTCATAGAATCATTATTCAATTTTCTTCTTAATAAAAAGTATTTGACTAATGGTATAATTTTAGTTTTTCAATTCACATTCAACAATTGATTATATTTATCTTTTTAAGTATTGACATCATAAAGAATTTATTTATAATTATTTTATTTGATGATATATTTATAAATTAATTTTTTGAAAAATTAAAAAGAATAAACTTTTTATTTTTAATAAATATTTTTATTTTTATATATTTAAAATAAAAATAATAAATTATTATTAAATTTAATAAGCTAATTTTTAATTTACTTTTATAAATATATATTATATAATCATTTCAATTTAAAATAAAATATTTATTTTTTTCTTCTTCTATTTTAAAAATCAATTTCTAAACATACATTAATGTTTTATTTGGATAAATGTATGAAATAGAAAAGGAAGAAAGAGGAAAAAAATGAAAGGTAAAAAATATAATAAAAATAGAAAGAAAAAATAAATTATTTGAATAGATATAAATGAAAAAAATTCATTATCTTATTTGGATGAAAAAAAAAGAAAAAATATATCATTTTTTATAAATAAATTTAACTTTTAAAAATTGATTCTTGTATTATAAATAAAAAAAGTATCTTCCTTCATTTTCACACATATTCACATATATGTAGGGGGAGAACAATTTAGACGATCCCCTATATTTAATCCTATTAATACATAGGAAACAACACTAACCAAATAAAAGGAGAAAGATAAAATACATCCAAATTCAAGAATTCAAAATCATTAACGACAATGAGATAGTGAGGAGTTTTATGTTCTCCTTCCCTGTCCTTGTTGAGCTAAAAAATTAAACCTTATTTCTTTGAGATTGAAAAAACTTATTTCCTAACAATTTTTATTTTAATTATTTTATAATTTATTAAACTATTAATTTTTAAAATTATATATTTTATTATTATCTTAGTTCTAACTAATTTTATAAAATATTTATATAACAATAATAAAAGATAGTTTTGTAAGTTAATTTAATATATCGGAATCAAGTCAGATATTTGGGAATCCTTTTTCATAAAACCAAAGTGTTGAAACCAAACGAAGAAGGGTAAGGAATATCAAAGGCTTTGCCTACCACCCTCTGACGTAAACTCTCTTGTGCGCTTCAGTATGGCGGTGGTGCGGATGCGACTTCACCTCCCTCTTCCACAGACACTGTTGCTTCTGCTTCCACTTCGTTCTGCTTCGTCTTCTCTAACCCTCAAGCTCTCCCTCTCATCTCATCTTCTTCTCGAAATACTTGTTCGCACCTGAAGAATCTTCCGTCCCCATCCCATAACTACCATCACTGTTGCAACAACAATCTCTTCTCCACGCCGCTACCTATCACTATTATATGGCCAATTGGAATGGACGGTGTTTGTTATCTGTTCGACATAATGACTGTGAGGGACTTCAAAACTCATTTCTCCTCTTATTTTCATATTTCTGATCATTAATCATGATTACTTAATTATGAGGGACCATACAGCACACACACATATTATCTTTCGTTCCTTGTCGACTTATATTGCTGTTGAACAATGAAGAATAAAGTTTTTCTCTCTCTTTTTTGCATTGTCCTTTGTTCGAATAGAGACTTAACTCAATTCACCCAAGAGTCATGTTCCTGGTTTCTTGGATTTTTACTCCTATTCATTTTGTTTCGGTTTTTCAGAAGTATGGTACTCCCCATTTTCATAAAAACATTTTTACGAACTTGTAATTTGTAAATGCAAAAAGGTTGTGAATTCGAAGACATGAGAGTTATCATCTACCTTAAAACAACAAGTAACCAGGAGTCATATATTTACTGTATGCAAATACAAGTCTTATATTAATTAGTAAATGCCTATTTCGTTCATGAGATATAAGAACCATTTGTTTGGTCATAATAATGCTGAATCAAAATGGTCCTAGAGTCATCATTTTATGGAAGAATTTAACCAACAATATTTAACTCAATGGTTAATCTCAGCTTTGTCTGTGAAGATTAATTTAACTAACCTTATCTCTGTTTTTCTTCTCCAACGGAGAGACCATCTTCTCAGGCGATTTTCTAGCTACTGAAAGTGGGCAACATAACATATGCTTCTATGTTTTTCTATTTTGATTTTATAGTCCGATTTTTGCCATTTTTTTTCTCAAACAATACTCTCTTTCTACTTTTCCAATCACCTTTCCATCATTTTCTGGCCAACACTATATTTTTCTGCCATCCATAGCATCATCCCAACAAGGACAGAAGAGTGGTATTTCTGCTTCAGAAACCCAATCTGATTTAGGGTCTGAGGAATCACTTTAAGACTTTAGTATATTTTCGTTCCTTCACTTGTTGGTGTTATTTCGCTTGACAGTATGTTTTGCTTATGTAAGAGTCTTGCATGTACCCGTAACAACATGGTATTATATTAAAATGTTTTGCTTATCTAAGTCTAATGATAGTATATTTTGCTTACATGTAAACCTATAATAGTATATTTTGCTTAGCACAAGACTTATCTTTTAGTGTTTTATTTGGAATGATGAATGTCATATTTTGAGTATTTTTTGAGTACTGTGAATAGAATTATGTATATAAAACAGATTATATGTATACAGGAAAATTTTAAAGATCGGTCATCCCACTATGGGATATTCTTCTATAGCGCATTTTAGGGGTTGGCTGCTATATGATGAGTTTTTTTCTAGAAAAATACTCATTTGGGTTCCTTCATGCCATTGAGAATCAACAATTGAGATACCTGCATATTATAAGTTTTTTTTACATACTAAGTCTAATATTTTGTTTGGATAAATTGAAAAATAGAAAATAAATAAATAAAAAAAAAATAAAAAGAAAAAAATGTAATAAAAATATGATGAAAAAGTAAGTTGTTTGGATTGATAAAAATAAAATAAAATTTGTTGTTGTTTGGATAAACAAAAAAATAAAAAATATATTAGTAATATAAATTTTTAAAAATAAAATAAAATTTAAAAAAAATTAATTTTTTACTATATTTTTTAATTGATATAATTTTTATTTTTAAAATATATTTAATAATTTTAAGAATTTAAAATAAATAAAAAAATTTCTTCCCCATTTTCTCATCTAAGAAAAGGGAGAAATGTTTGCCTTTGTTCCTGCAAATTTTAATTACATCCCCCAATACAAGATAAAGGCAAATAAATAAAAATAAAAAACATAAAATCTATTCAATTTCAAAAAATAAAATTTTCCTCGGACTTTTCCTTCTTTTTCATCTTAGCAAACAAAGGTAAAATCGCTGCAAAGCTTCCATTTGAACAAGTCTAACATATAAGTATGCTATAGAAGGTAGAAAGCAACAGAAAAATAGATAGGGTGGGTGGAGTAGTTCTCCTATACTAGAGGTACTATGCCTATGAAAAAACAACGGCCTTAAAATACAGGTAGATGAATGTCAACTCTTTTAAATAACGCGTCAAATTTTTATTGGTGAAACCGGAAAGGAGAGAGATATGGCTTGAAGGATTTCAATTCTCATTCAACATGCTGAGAAAAGTTCAAATTAAAAAAAAATTGATGGACAGCAAAATCAATTTTGATAATTTTACGTCTAAAAAGAATTAATCTTTAGATGTTGGTTGAAAAATAATCCTTTCCATAAACAAAAAAAATTATCTTTTTACTAGAAAGTTAAACAATATCTTAAAGGTATAATAATGTTTTCGAGTAATATGACATAAATTTTAGTCTGAGTTATATAAAATTATAATACATAATAATAATCACTATATAACTTTACAAAAGGAGTATGCTATAAAGATCCAGATGAAGAAAAAAAATTCAGAATAACATCAACAAAAAAAAAATACAAAATATAATCCAAAATAGTACATATAGAAAAAAAAAAGTAACAGAAAAATGTTTGAAAATATAAATAAATTTAAAACTTAGAGAAAACATGTATTAGAGAAGAGGAAGAACATGCACTTAGAGAGAAAGAAGAAACTGAAGATCTGAATGAAGATTGAAGATGAATGAGGTTTTGGGACTACTGAATGAGGGAGGAAAAGCCGAACAGAAAAAGGAGAAACTAAAAAGAGAATAAAGAAGTCAAACCAAGGAAAGAAGTTGAATGAAGAAGTAAAAAAAAGAGAAGAGATGAGTGAACGAATAAAGAGAATGAAAGTAGTTACGTTGGCAGAGAGTGAGGGAGGAGAATTTTGAGAGGGAACGATGAGAGTGTAGAAAGAAGAGAATGAAAGAAAATTGAGTGAACTATGACTTTAGTTCCTGAAGTTGTTATGAAAGTTCAGTTTAGTCCCTGAAAGACGTAAATTAAACCGTTAGTCCCTGACTTTGTTAACCGTGATTCACGTTAGTCCTTGCCCCCAATTATCGTTAACGACGTGCTGACCTGTAACGTTAAATGCCACGTAGGAAGCCCATGTGTCATAAAACGACGACGTTTAACTTGTTTATAACAGTTATGGAAATGGTTTTAACATCAATTGGAGGGAAAAATATTTTGTCTTCTTGGCCGTTGTCATTATATCTGTTTTGTAGTATCTCTGTTTTGTAGTACATAGAACCATCGTTTTGTCATTTTCTCTAGTTTACAGCGCTTACGTTTAACCATCGTTTGAGGTTTCAAAACAATCCTCACGTTCTCTGCAAAATATGGTCTTTGCTGTAACTTACCAAAATAGGTTATGACTCCCACAAGGTCACAAGCTGTTTTTTGTTGATTTCTATTAGCTCCATTCTGCTTTTTTCACAATAAACTCTTTTTTGCTGATAGGTGAGTGTTTATTAGAAAGGAAAAGAAAAGGAAAAACAGAAATTTGTACATATGCTTATGTTAAATGTCATGTTTGAATCTTATATTAACTTCTGTAACAATGAGCAGAGTGGTAATTGTGTACATGTGCTTACAGTGTCAACTGTCAACCAATTTTCTCAGTTTTGCCTTGTTGCAGCAAAGGATCCTAATTGAAAAAGGTTGTACTAGGAACACATTTTGTTTCTTAGTTTCCAATCTTCATTTCCAATTACTCAGACTTGTTTTTGGTAATTATTCACTAACTGTAATACATTATTTGAGGTTTCAAAACAGTCCTCACGTTCTCTGCAAAATATGGTCTTTCCTGTAACTTACCAAAATAGGTTATGACTCCCACAAGGTCACAAGCTGTTTTTTGCTGATTTCTATCAGCTCCATGCTACTTTTTGCACAATAAACTCTTTTTTGCTGATAGGTGAGTGTTTATTAGAAAGGAACAGAAATGGAAAAACAGAAATTTGTACATATGCTTATGTCAAATGTCATATTTGAATCTTATATTAGCTTTTGTAACAATGAGCAGAGTGGTAATTGTCTACATGTGCTTATAGTATCAACTATTAGACAATTTTCTCAGCTTTCACCTTGTTGCAGCAAAGGATCCTAATTGAAAAAGGTTGTACTAGGAACACATTTTGTTTCTTACTTTCAAATCTTCATTTACAATTACTCATAATTGTTTTTGGTAATTATTCACTAACTGTAATACATTATTTGAGCTTTCAAAACACTTCTCACCTTGTATGCAGAATAAAGGTTTCAAATCTTAACTTATTCAAGCATAGTTTCCCAAACAATGTGCAGAATAACTTGAATGACAAAAAAAATTGTACTCCAAACAGTCCTTAAATTCATAAATCTCCACTTCAATACATAACACATTAGTATTTCAACACAAAAGGACAACACTAAAATTACATAAACTAAGCTGCTACTTTAGTTATTAAAACTAAAATCCAAAAAAAATGCAAGCACAACTATTATAAACCCCAACCCCAAATATACTATTACATGTAATCTCCTAACTTCCATATCTAACTCATCAATCTTCTTTGATATTTTCTTCCATTCTTCATGATTACATTCGCCACCATTCATTACTGATGTAACTTCATGCTCCTCCTCAGTAGTCTGATTGTACCACATAAAAAACTCACACCTTTCTTCCACCTATATACACCATGAACAATGTTAAAACATCTCTAAAAAATTACACCGACACAAAACTTAAAGTATATTAAATCATATTACCTTCAGTTTTGGACATCCATAGAAAAGCTTTCCAGGATTCCTTGCAGAGGTTGAAACCCGTATAACAGCTTTGTATTTGCATAAGCATCTCACTTGCTCATTTCCCTTTTGAATACTTTGTGACATTCTTGAGTCTCCAGTGCGTATGGACATTCTTGATTTTCCTCCAACAATGTTGGGTCTTACTTTAGTTTTCCCAATCGCCTCAATTTTCAAATTACAAAATTAGGGTTTCAGATTAGGAATTTTTTTTCAAATTCTAAACATTTTAAATGATGAAGATGACGATGACATGTACCAAAAACCATTCAGTCTGTTAAACAAGTTAAACGTTGTCGTTTTATGACACATGGGCTTCCTACGTGGCATTTAACGTTACAGGTCAGCACGTCGTTAATGATAATTGGGAGCAAGGACTAACGTGAATCACAGTTAACAAAGTCAGGGACTAACGAGTTAATTTACGTCTTTCAGGGACTAAAGTGGTAGTTCACTCAAAGAAAATTTGTAGGATTCATTTGGCAGATGTTACTAGGGACGAGCTGAAAAATCGATGCTAACGGTCGTTGTCGTCATCGGAAATCGAAGCTCGTCAACATCAATAGATGGGTGGAAGACGGCAATAGATTACATCGGGTAGGGAGTGGTTAGAGACGATTAAATCGGTTGGAAGCAGGTTCTACAAACATTATCCATCGAAAACTGAAATCGACCGATGATATAAAAACTCGTCAAATCTATGGCTTCTTTATCATATCTTCTTGTTTCGTCATCTTATTGTTTTTTACCAAATTTCATGGTCACCAGTCGTTGAAATTTGAAAAATTTTAATTATTCTTATCTTTTACCTTAACTACCATTAATATCATCCGATTAAACTGATCACCAATTATGTTCGGATTCGACAAATCTGATGCTATAAACGGACAAGAACAGGATTTTCAATGGTCAAAGATTTTTCGACCCAAACCCGTTCAAACCCACCCAGCAAGCATCCCTAAATGCTATTAGGTTACTTTGTTCCAAAAATAAATTATTTAAAATTGTATAAAAAAGTATAATAATGAATAAAAGAATAGAGTTATCCAAACTCAACATAAAAAGTTCATTGTAAATATAAATTCTTAAAACTAAATAAAAATGCTTCAAGAGTTACAGGTTGAAAAGTTGCTTATTTAAATATAAATTACATAAATAAGCAGCTCCCATCTTAAAGATATATATATATATATATATATATATATATATATATATATATATATATATATATATATATATATATATATGCAATCCGCATAAAAATTATTAAAATAAAATTTAAGCAATTCTCTCAAATAGATAAATTATAAAAGCTTTAAGAGTCAACAAGTCTCAATTGCTTCGTGTGGATAATTCTCAAAATGCCAAGATTTAATTTGATTCATTACGAATTTTACTGCGTTGAAGATGAACAAATAATTGCCAAAATGTTAAAACAATTCCAACACAGAAAAGATACAAATAGCTGGTCAGCATCAAAATCAATACTCTTTATTTTGGTATAAAACATCTGAAGCAATACTAGACGTAATGAAAATGGTGTTTGCTGTATATATATTCAAACGGAATCTGCTTCATAAGGAAAGTAGCATAACGTCTTAAGAAAGAAGGGGTGAGTTGCTTGCATGTTGCAACTAAATTCAATAGCTTATTTGACGTGTAAGATATGAGCATTGTACTATATTACAACTTTTCTTAGCGGTTTACTTCTAAGTGCTTTTCCCAGTCATCAGTCACCTATGAAACAAGGAGGGATTCTCTGCAGTAATGGCGGTTTATTATTCTAAAAAATGGTATGAAAACAGTCACAAATGAATTTATCTTAGCAGTTTGATGAGCTTCTTGTGCTATAGCAGACTTTGACGCTTCATTAATCATCTGAAGGCTTATGGTCACCAGTCACCAGAAAACCGTACAATGGCGGCAGAAAATGGAGACTCAGTAGCCACTAAAGGAGAATGGTAAGGAATGATGGAACATGGGTGTGCTTGTTTGTCGTGCTATGCAACTTGTGGAGGAAGTCAGTTTAGAGGTGATATCCAGGAGAAGCAAATTAGTTTGGAATTATACGAACTCGCCGACTCTTCTTTAGCCCCCTCAGTCATCTCCATGACAAAAACTGAAATGCTGGGACATGTATAAATGTTTCACAATTTGCAGCGAAGATTTAGAGAGAAATAACATATAGAAGGGTCTGTGAGATCCTTTTGATGAGAATACAATGACAATATGTTCAGGCCATGCCCTGAAAATTTTCATCTTGGGCAGTCCAATTTAATTGGCCTACAACTGTCCAACCACAAATTTTGTTGCTCATGTACACACAGTCCAAAATTACAAAACATAGGGTAATTGCATGGAAATCTTTAGTATGGCTAAGGCACTTGTACTGATAGTAATAACTTTTAAAAAACATAGAAAGATCAATCAACAAAAAGAATGTGCATGTGCTTTACTAGTATTTACCTTTAACTATTCTTATGTTACAGTAAAGAATGCCTATGAAGAATGGATAAAGCAAAACTGAGGGAAAAAATGATGGTTCTTCTATATATAAAAAAAGAAGAAGTAAATTTTCAAGAAGATATTAGTATAATCATACCGATGTTTCCATATGATGGTGCCCTAAACCTTCACCATGTGTGTCTCAGCCAGGGAGGAACTCAGGTCTTCTCGGGACTGTGATCTCCTACTCTGCAGACGCATCTGATTTCTGTGGGGTGATCGGAATGCTCCCATATTACTGCTGTCAAACTGCATCTGCCCTAAATTGTTTGAGGAATAACTATGCGAGACACTACCCGCGGATGGGTAAAAGGTAGATTCCATCAGCTGGATGCCTCCACTGTTATCACCAAAACCATGCCCCAGGCCAAATGGTCTATCTTGTGATCCTGCAATTGTTGGGCTGAGTGGTGTCTTTATTCTTCCATCTCCTGCAATACCATTGGTACATTGGCATCAAAGCTACACAGATTGCACTAACACACTCAAAACTATCCAAACGGAGCAATCCAGCTATATTTTCTAAACTGGATCAAAGCACGGTATGTTGTAAAACTACGTGATTCACATTTTTGACAACCACAAATGTTACATTATGAGCACATAATATAATTACGATAATTTTTTTGAATCAGTAGCATTTAACAGTGGGATTGTTTAGTGCATCAGTTCACAGCCATAGCATTAGCCAAAGATTCACTGTAAACACAAATTTGATACACAAATTGTTAAAATATTAAAGGTCTGTTTGGTTAAGAAAACATTTTTTATTTCAATTTCTTATTTTCATTGATAATTACATTAATACCACTTTGAGTTTATTTTATTTCTAACTTTCAGTGCTTTGTATAAAAAGTGGTAAAAATAACATTTGATTGTTATTTTAGAAAAGAGGAAATAAAGTGAAAACATGAGGTTATTTTATAATTATTAGTGAAAATAAGAAACAAAATAGATGACATTTTCTAAAAGACCTAAGTTTGTGATTAACAATCTAGTTCATAATCCCAAATAATGGCTGAGCATCCAACCCCAAAAATCACTACAATGGGATAGGAGATAGTGGGATGGCCATTAATCGAAGATTATCAATACAAGAGAATCATGTATAATACACACAAAATGCTCAGAAGAAAAAATTACTTAAAAAATATTCACCATGAAGCAATTGACCTCCAATACACACCCACACACACAGACATACGAGAGAGTCAAATGAAATAAAGCATGAGCAACACCACAAGATCTAAAATTGAGAATGAAGATTCATATATTTACCTTCTCAAAACAACTTAATAAGCCTTACATTTTCACTATGATAATGAGTCCCACAAAATAATACTAACATTTTTAATATTTTATATTATATTTTAAGCCAAAATTTCTGAACATTTAAACTTTTATTTTAATGTTAGTGTTTTTGAAGTCCTCCAACCTTATGGTGTTAGCTTAGTGTCCAAGCCATGTGAGAATTGACCCAAAAAAATTAATTGCACTTGTACTGAGCAGTGCCCTACTCGTGTTGTATGGGGCGTTGAGAAGGTATCAGCAGTCAGGAGTATATCTAGCACTCCACACCTCAAGTAGGAGCAGTGTTCTTGCTTCATAGCATATTCATAGTTTGTAAGAAAATAAGTCTGAACAATGAGAAGAGGAATGAGTGCTCAGAACACAATAAAAAAGATCAGAGACTGGGTTCAGTGCATGAAGAAGGTAACAGAATAGAGCAGATCAGTAGAGGATGGCAGCTAGTAGTGGGTGTGCAAGAAAACATCAGAGATAGCAAAAGAAAAAAGAAAATGCTAATGATCGGTGGATCAAGAGTTGGTTAAGTGTTTGCATTGAAACAGAAGTCAGTGCTTGTGTAAAATAAGGAAGGGTTTCCAACCCTATAGCGATCTTCCAAAGGGGAGCAAAAGGAGAAACCCAGAAAATATCCCAAAAAAAAGGATTGGAAAACGCAAAGCAGGGCAAAGATGGGTCTTTCTCTTTCTCCCTGTGCACCATAGGGGCTGCGATGGCTGCTGTTTTCCACAATTTTTGCTGTGATCATGGGCACAAAACAAAAATAAAATGGACTTGACTTCTTGTGGTGGTCACCTGTCACCAGTCATGACACTATGCCACTGTAGTGCATGATTGACTACACAGTGGGCCATCAAATAAGATTCATGTCCTAGCTTATAATCATCCCTAGGTTTGGAAAAAGCATAATAAAAGGAATATTTGGCACATAACCATAGCTGAGAGAACTTAAATATGCACTAAACAAAAGCAGTCTGGGCTCCTTTGCTAGACAGAAATGAAGCAGCAGTGATTCTTCAGAAAAACTTTGGAGTTTGGACTTGTAGAAATTATGGGGCTTTAGTATTGAGGGATGAATCGAAAAGGATAAAAAGAGGCTGAATATTATAAAATTGATATTCACATAATGTTGTTCATAAAACCTAAAGCACTAAATTTTATTTATACTTTTTTATGGTCTATGACCTTTGGAATTCGAATATCATACATATTGGGTATCCAACTAATTTGAGTTGAGCTAGGTAAAACCACTATGGGTAATGAAGTTCTCCTTCAACGTTTTTATTACAGCTACATTTCTATGAACTCAAACTCAAGACCATTGACTACATTAGAACAACCTCCTGCTAGCTAATCTACATGCTCCATCATACCCTCATTTACATTAACACTATATCAAAATCCTAATTAAACAAGAAAATGAAACACATGAGATAATAAGAACCTATTCAAACCAATATTCGGAGATAATGCGGAAATATGCAAATTAATCCCAAGAGATAATTTAAAATTTTCTAAGTTATTCTAAAATGTCATAAAAAGATTATTGATATTTTTCATATATTATAACACTTCTCCTCAAGCTAAAGCTTATTAAGCTTTAAGGTTGTTATAATTAAACCCTCTCAATGAAATATTGACTCCACCAAACATGGTTAGAATGATAATTTCCCTGAGACTAAAGATAATAACAGAGCATCTAGAACTCAAGGCCTACATGGCCAGAGTGGCAAGGACAAACATGGTTGGGGCAAGAGCATGTTTAGCACAAAAAATGGGGCTATATTGCATTTGGGAGAAACATTGGAGGGGGCTTGTACAAAAAACGTGTGAGCACAGCTAGGGCTGAACTCAGGGAGTATGGGCTGGCTTTGGTACAGCAATTCAAATTGGATGGTTGTCAAAAGAGAAACATGCTAGATGTCAGAGTGGGTCACAACAAAAAAGCAGCACAAGCACAGATCTGACCAAAAATGGAGATGAACAATGCTGGAAAGACAACATGATAGTGACTAATTTGAAAGGAAAAAACACGAAAATAAAGCAGAGCTCCAAATTTGAGGGAACTAGGCAGCACAATAGAAAGGAGACAAATCAGAAGACAATACCAATCTGATACCATGTTGAAATTATGGGGTTTTAGATGTTGCAGGAAGAAAAGGAGAGAAAAGAGACCAAACATTACAAAAATGATATTGACTTAATTCAATGCGATGTTTTACAATTTGATGATGTTCATAAAACCAAATGCATCAACCCTTACTTATGGTAATACTAGATCATAATCCAAACTAAATAAACAAATCATGAGATAATAAGGGATTATGGAAACCAATGTTAGGAGATAATGAGGAAATAGGCAAACTAATCCTATGAGATAATCTGAAACACAAAATTATTTGAAGGAGTGATGAAGATGCTACTCGATATTTTTCATATATTCTAACAAAATTATATATTAGAGTTTGTTAACAAATTTGGACAAATGAAGAAAGCTTGGCTGACTTCGGCCCTTATGTAATGTATCATATTCTTGCTGTAACAAAATTTAAAATATATACAATATACATTGGCCATATCAGTCCAGGAAGGCTGGGACGTTGCTTTTCCCAAATAAGGGATCAAGATATTAACTTCAAAGGTAATTTTGCTTCACATACTAGAGCACTAAGGTGTATAAATGGGTTTGCATTACTATAGTTCACTTGAAAAGGAAGAACATGCATACAAGCATCTATTCTGAACAATAGATTATCTTCTTAGTTAAAAATCCCCCAAAAATTATCTATATGATAAACTAATCAATAATCCAATTGAGGAAACCCGATAGAGATTATGTCCCCCTTCATCCTAGGTCCAATGTGGCTGTAGAACTATAATGTATACTTTGTAAAAGAAAACAAGACAAGGACAATAAATAATTTGTTTCAAAATGTTCATTGTGTAATTTGTATCCATTTCATGAAATTAAATTTATGAGGTCATTAGAAATCATCAGTTGTGAAAAATGGAATGTATAACACTGACAAGAAAGAATATTATAGGTTCATTTTTGTTTACTTGTGGAAAGTTCAGAAATTAAATTTCTTGGGTGATCAGAAAATCAGATAGCATTTGTGCACATAGCTTACCAGAATTGATTGGACTCCATCGCTGGAACCGGAAAGGAGATGGGATATTAAGACCAGATGTGCTGGACACACTGTTATGCCTGAAAAGTGGAAGATATTGCCTCCGGAGAAATCTTGGCGACCAATTGATAATACATGATAAAGCACAAAGTAGAAGTATGAAAGAAAGTATCAAAATGGGAATAAGAATAAGTGGAGTTATCCTCATCTGAAACAAGTCAAAGCCATGAAGCCCAAATCTAGCAGAATATGCCTTGCCAGCTTGCAACAAGGCTACTCCAAGAGTCCAAGTGATACTTCCGGAGCCAACAGTTATATGCTTATCAGTAATGTGTAAACCCTCTCTCAGCAATGATGCAATATATGGTGCCCTGAAGCAGTATTGCTCAATAAAGGGCTGAGGAGCAACACTTTTCTTGGCAACAGCCCATCTTTTTTCACAGAAATCCCTTCCCTTTTCCAACACATCATCAAGTGTGGCTTCAGAAGTTAGGTTGAAAAACCTGTAGACCACGAAAAATCCAGAAATCACATAAAAGTGGCCTAACGGCCGAGGGAGATTATCGTGAAGAGCACAAGGATGCACCTCACAATCAAGCCCAGGACCACCAGTATCAGACCATTCAGACAAATTAACAGCAACTTTTGCAAGTGCACTGCACTCTTGCCAATTCGGAGCACCAACAAGCATCACCGCAGTCCTCAATTCTCCCTTCAAACCAGACACATTCCCATTAACCTTAGGACTTTCACCACCTTGGCCAACAGAAGAACAACGAGAGCAGGTGTATTGACCCTTGTACCCAGATTGCAAGCAAGGATGCTTAATTTGCACATTTCCTTTACCAACATCAGCATTACTATACCCAAACTCCTTAAAAAGATGAGCCACGGATTTATCAAACGCCTCATTGAGACCATACCCTGCCAGTGAATACGCGGTGAGATGATGATTCACGGATCCAATCCTAACATACAAACTAGTCTCACTATTAACCTGTTTCCGATCACCCTCAAATGTAACCTGCAAGGAAGATCCACCCAAATCAAGTGCACCAAACGTGGCTTTCCTAGGCTTAACCCCCAAAATACCACTGTGATAATTAAGTGCAATCCATCCAAAGTAAGCCTCTTCAGTGCCAGTGATAATCTTAACCCAATCCTTTCGGCACACAAAAGGAGAAGCCTTAAGAACATTCCAAGCATTATCAAGCAACCACTTAGAATCCTCAAATGGAAGCCTCCTAACACCAGCAGTAGCATAAAGCAACAAAGAAGTACTCTTGTGAGAACTTTCAGGTATCTGCTTCTGCGCCCATTTCAAAAGCGGTTTCAGTGCGGTTTTCAAACCAGACACATTGTGAACCAACTTATCAAGCCCTGGTTCCGTTTCCATTCTATCATAGGCACGCCCACTCTGCGAACCACGCTTCTTCTGCAACCCATCCTTCAACGATTTCATAGCTATTGGAAGGTTACTATCGTCCTTGTGTTCAATTTCAGCCTTGTACACATACACACGTGTCCCAGTGCTTCCACAATCGAGCACAACGTAATACTTCCCGGACCCTTGGTTTTGAGAATAAACCGCGTAAATTATTATTATAAACAGTAGTAATATGAGGCAGAGAAGAAGAGAGACCGGTCTGAGCCATTTCCTGCGAACCGGGTTCGTGGTTTGAACCGGTTTGGCCTTGGAGAAGCTGGTGGTGTCCCTTGGGAGGAGGGGATGATGGGGTTTCTTCAAATCGGAAGCGAAAGCGGCATCTTCGGGATCGAGGTGGCGGTACGAGGAGAGATCCTGAAGGGAGGAGGAGATTCGTATGTTGTTCTTGCCGCTTGGGACTTTACCAAAGACCATGTCTTTTGATAGGAGGAACTTGGATCCAAAAGATTCTTCTGATGAGGATTATGATGCATTCCGTTGCATGATGAGTGTTCCGATCGAGTTGAATGAGCCGAATGCGACTGAGATTTAGCAGCACTGGAAAAAACCAATTACTGAAAGTTGTTGTAAAAATGGGATCCGTCTGAAGACGTAGTTGCCTAGTGTCAGTTTCAAGACGAAAGTGCAGTGAAGAGAGACCGGAATACACGCAGATCTCTCTGCAAAGAGTTCCGTCGTTGGTTAGAAAACAAAGAAGAAGACCAATTTTTCTATTCTTGTTTTATTTTTTTTTTAAAACATACTGTTATGTTCCATAATTGGGCCTGATGGACCAACCCATTCGTATTCTGGTTCTGGTTAATACACTTAGGAATGTTATAAAAATATATAAATTGTACTTCTTCCTCCATTTTCAGGAATCGGATCTCATCCATAAACGGAAAATGTTTATTAGGTAAGATAAATAAAAAGTGTATATAGAGGATCCAATAACTGTGGAAAATAAAGAAAAATATATAAAAGGAGAGATAATGAGATAGATACCGGAAAATAGAGAAGATAATGAAAAGGGAGAAATGGAGATGAGTTATTTCAATTTGTTGGACAGTAATTATATTTATTTTTAAATTTGAAGCATTTTAATTTTATAAATGATATTAATTTGAGTTTTTTAATTTTTAAATAAAATTTAAGTATAAATTTTACAAATTTTAATATATATCATTCTATTATTTATTTATTAATCTAATTAATGATCTATTGATTTTATATTTTAACTGAGCTGATATCTAAACCAAATCATACAACATTAATTTTATTAAAAAACAAATAGATGGATTACCATAAAAAAATTAAAGTAAAAGAGAGAACAAATGCGTTTTCTTTCTAAAAAAATAAAAAAACAAAATAATTACTATTCATGATAAGTTTAAGAAAGTGAGTTATTTCCTCTTTTGTGTTATATTTACAAAATTGATGACCAAAATAATAATATATTTTTAAAAATTATCATAATTATAAATCTTGCAAATAAATGCAAGATGAGACTGATATGTGTAAGCTTAACCTTTTATTTAATTAAAACAGGATCAAGACTTGAAGGTAAAAGAAAAACAAAAAGTAAAGTGAACATTGGCAGTAAAATATAAATTCAAAAATTAAGATACAAAATAGAGGAAGGATGAAGAGATAGTTTCTCCTTACTCTTTTTAGGGACCTTAGACGTTTTTTCTCCAAAACTTGTGACATTCGTACATACGCAAACAAAATATATTAAAATATTAGTTCAAAAAATGTAATATGAGATTATTTGGAATACTCCATTAACGTATCCCATAAAATAATATACGATCATTTTTATTTGTATGTAAAATAATAAAATTAATATAATTTTTTAATTTTTATCAATTTAATTATTTAGAATGATTTGAATGTATTATTTAACAATTTCTAAGTTCATTTTTTTATTTTGGTCAAAACATTTTTTTTAAAAAAAATTACATTCATTCTTTTAAAACTTAACAAAAATTTACTCAATATATTTTTTTAATGTTATTTTAATCTCCTTTTATTTATAGAACTATATAAAAAATTAGAAATGATTTATATAATTAATAATGATATTAAATAAATTAAAATATTTGTGTAAAGTTAAAAATTTAAAAGACATCTAATGAAATTTTATTAAATTTTAAGATAAAAGTTTTTTCTTTCTATATTATTCTTTTTTATATATGTACTGAATTTTATACATATATTTTTTTATCTCTCTAATCTTTCCATTATTATTAGAAAGGATTTAATTTTCACTAAAGTACCTAATTAAATTAGTAAGAGTTAAAATTTTATTAAAATACAAGATAAAATATAAATTCAAAATATTATTAAATAATTAAGGTAAATTTTTATTAGAATACGACTTTACAAATAAGAAACGAAAAAGAAAACAATGTAAAATTTAAATTCAAGAAATTAACTAGTTAGTAAAATATGATTTTAAGCCAACATCATATTTTTTACGTGGAGCTATTATCTTAAGGTTAAATAATAGCAAATGGGTGAAATTAAAATGAAGATTGAAGTTTAACTGTTAAAATGAAATTAAGAATTTGAAATTATGAAAGGATATAAAATCCTTATTTGTTAGCTTTAAAATTATATTTTTAATTTTAATTTTTTAACATCAAATAATGTTATTTTAAAAAATATCTTTTATTTTTATATTTTTTAAATCATGATTAACTTAAATAAGGTAACTGATTTATTAATCTTTGAAAAATCTGTTAAGTTAGATATATTATTTAAACTAATTGATTGTCCATTCTCTAGTTGAATTAGTTTTGAGTAGATTAAATCAAGTTTTACAACATTAAATAAAGTTAATAATTTTTTAAGTTTTATTTTTTTAAAAAAATATAAACATATATAAATATGATATTTTTTATTTTTTTACATATCAAGATCAACGTCCATACAAATTAAAAAAAAAAGAGGGGGAAAGGGAGATCGGACAACTTACACCTTGGTATGGAATGCAAGTACACGAGCTGAGCTAGACTTTGAGTATTCAAGGCTGACCTTTTTAAAAATTTTGAGGCCTGAGTCTAGGCCTGTAACCTGTTAAAGGCTTTTTTACTGTCAAGGTCTGGTCTGATTTAAAGTCTATAAGGCCTGCAAGCTTGTTTAAAAGCCTACATTATGAAAAAATCAATAAATAAACTTAAAGTATATAAATAATTAATTAAAAAAACTTACAAACTTAAAGCCTATAAGATAAAAAGGTCATTAAATAAGCCTAAAACATATATATATATATATATATTAATATTAGCTAAATAAAATATAAAATAAATATTATATAAATATAATATATTAAAATAAATATATAAAAATAGCTCCCTGGATAGATTAAATAAGCTTTTTTTATAAGCCTAGGCCTGATTTGTTTATCTAAAAAGGCTTTTAAACAAGCTTGAGCCTATCTATTTATTAAATGAGTCAAGCCTAACTAGACTTTAAACAAGTTGAGTCGTAGACTTCTGTCGGACGACCTTACTCACTTCCATACCTGTTTATACCCAAATGTAAATCCATCCGAATATGTAAGGATATTAGAATTCATTTATTTTCTACTTTGTAAGTTTTTACAATAATAAAATTATGGTCTTATTTGTTTTTTAAGGAATAATTAATTGATTAAATTCTTAACCTTATCTTAAAATGATGATGGAAGACTATCGAGGTAGTGAGAGTTAACTAATTAATGGAGATATTTGTACATAATTTGATGTCCTTTTAGTTTCTTGAATCAAAAATTTTTATTTTATTTCATAAAATATGCTTGATTTTCATGGAATATTCTTTGAAAAAGTTAGAAAATATATATAAAAATATGAATTTGATAGATAGTAAAGATAAATAGAGATTAAATCAGATTAAATTATAAATAAAAATTATGAATAAATAACTTGTTCTTTCATTTCACGAACACAAGTATCCATTACAAAAATTTTTGTGATATTTTAGATAATTAACTTAGGTTACCATTAAAATATGAATAACTAAGTTTTTTTTTTTTTAAAAAAATTATCATTATGAAAAAAAGGTTCAAAAAATTATTGTTATTTAATGAAACTATGTTTGATCTAGGTATGTTATGACATGAATGTTAAATGTATTTTTGTTATCTTTTTTTAATGAAACTATGCTTAAGGGATTCTTATTATTTTCTGATTTTTATTGTGATAAAATATTTTATTTGTCATATTTAAATGTTTATCTTCTCTAAAAATTTTATTTTTATGGAGATTTGAAATATAAAGGAAGAAAATAAAAATAAAAGATTTAGAAAGATGAGAAATATAAAAAAATATATGATTTTTTATTTATTTGAATGAATAAAAAAAGATATAAGAAAATAAGTAATTATATAAAAAATTGTAATGATTATAAAAAATAATTTAATAAAAAATTTATTATATTTTTTTAATTTATAATATTTTTAATATTATATCAAATATTATTTAAAATAAAAAATTTAGCCTCTCCTTTTTTTTCTTCTTTTTTTTTTCTCTTTATTTTGTGAAACATTTTTTTTTTAAATCCTACAAAAAGAAATTTTCAACCTTCTCCATTTTCATCCCATCTAAATAAAGGATAAGTGTCCAAAATATACATAGCTTAAAAGACAATTAGAGGTTAGAAGACATGTAAGAAAAATTTAAATTATAAGATTTAAAATTTAAAAACTTTAAAAATCAATCTTCAAGTTAATTTTAAGAATTATCTAAAGTAAACCTTTTATCATGTCTAGGGTTTATTTAATATAAAATTTTAATACTAACAAATCTTTTAATCCAAATTTTAAGAATCTTCTTAGAAAGTAAAAAAATAAAAAGAATGGATTTGAAAAAAAAAATAGATTGAACATTATGAAAACTATTAAAAGGATGAGAAAAGTTGCAAGAAAATTTCAAATCTTTAAATCATTATTTTCAAGTTGTAAATAAGGCTTGCTTTAGAATTAAATATTATTTTAAATAACAAAAAAAAACCTATCTAAGAAAATGATTCTTCTAAACAAGATTTTTTCCTCTAAAGCACATTTTTAAAAGAATAACACTTAAAAAAATCAATTGTGATCTTTAAATTCAAAACCAACCTTTCAATCAATTGGATGTCAAGTTAAATATTCTACCAAGAAAAATTGAAATCTTCATATTTTTTGAACATTATTTCAAGCATCAAAAAATGAATTGCGATCTATTAAAAATATGCAAAACTTCATAAAAAGTTAACATTTAGAAGATAAGGAAACTTCATGTTCTTAAATAATAATGTCAATATACACTACAAGATATTACTTTTGATTAGAGGTAAAAAAAAACTCTACGAAACAACTTTGAGCAATAGAAAAGAATAGTCATGTAATTATAGATTGACATCCTAAAAGTTTTGGTTGAGTTTAAACAAATAAAATCTCATTATCTAACCTTACATATAACTATTGAAAGACATGTAAAAAATGATCATATACCTAAAAGACTTCAAAACATTGATTTAATGTATTAAAAAACTATCTCCATAAGCTTGTATAAAAGCATTAAAATATGAAATATTATTTGTGCAAGCAATCAGTTAGAGAAAGGATCACTACATTTTAAAAGAACAAGTTACCATATTCTTGGTAGGATGTTTTATAAAAGAAATTTTTAAAATGAAATTATCAACTCATCCAAACTATTTAAAAAATAACCAAAATATGTAAATTAGATTTTTAATTCTATTGTTTCATTTTTTTAAATATCATTTGATTGACTATTCTATTAAAAGGATGAGATCAACTACAAGACTAGCTGACTAGCTAGCTAGCTATTTTTACTAATAACTTAACAATGCTACCATTGGTATTGAGGGTTCTTTATCTTCTTTCCACCATCACTTAACCAACATGCTTTCATCTTCTCATTCATGTTTCAAAATAAATGTTTTCATATTGAATTCATAGAATATTTTGTCACAATTGTCATTGGAAGAGTTTCAATTGGAACATGAATGTATGTCAAGTTTTAATGATGATAAGAAGGTAAGAGTTTATCTTTTGTATTTGAAAATTGCACTAATTAAGAAAAAATAATTTTTTTTATTTTTTTAATAAATTTTACAATATTTTTTACTTAGGTCACACTAAACTTGTCCACATTTAAAATAATAAGCCAAAAGATAGAATAGGCCGCACTTTAATAATCATTTCTAATAATATATATATATATATATATATATATATAAAATATAATATAATATGCCTTGTTTCATCTATTTTTATAATTATTCGTGACCTATTATTTTGATTATGTGATTTATAAAATATGAATAAAATATGATTTCAATTTAAAATTTGTTATCATTTTATACCACGAAAAACTGTAATCTATTATTTTAAATATAATCATACCTTTAAAATTATGAAAAAATGATAACAATAAAATACGGTGTAAATAAATTAAAAAAATTATAGTTTAAAAGAATTAAAATAAATCATAAAATTAAGATTTTATTGCCTTTTACCCAGATAAAAGAATTAGGAAGTCATTTTCATTTGTGCGTGCAAAACCATTCGTGACATGTATTTTGGAGAGAAAATTATTTCTCTCTCTTATTTGGGTTATCTTTGTTTGTATTCAACCATCACATTTTTGACTTTATTCAAATGAATCTTGCTACCAATTACAACGTTGATAGAGTCTTTCTTGATGTTTTCGATTTAGAGGTAAGAATTTCTAAAAATAATTAAAATTCTTAATTTTTATTATTAGGTTTTTGCTTTAGTCAATTCAGTACGAAATTATTCTCCCATCTTTATTCATTTTATAAGTTAATAATCTCCACTAATTTGTATGCTTTTAATTACTTGTGTACTTAAATACATGAATGGAATGCAATGAAATCCCTCTCCATGTTTAGCATGCTTTACTGTCGACCTGTTTATTTGTTGAGTATGTTTTTTTAAGAAGAATAATCACTATATTGGGAGTGTTTATTCCTTATCCAAGGTAGGATCCAAAATAGAATATATCTTTTGATTAGGATAGATTCCTATGACTCGATGGCAAGGACAACTTATTCTTAAGGTCTAATCTTGTAAATTTTATTTAATTTAAAACTAACTAAAATTAATTTGTTTAAAAGTTTTCATAGCTATGACATAGAAAAATCGTACATAAAATAAATTTTAAGCAAGGAGATCATCTTATTTGATTGGTGTGGACAATCTTTTTTATTTAATTTATCATCTAATCTTTAAAGTAGGAAAAAGAATATTAATTGTAACTTATTGTATTTGTATGTGTAAAAATTTATTTTATATGATGGAGAAGAGAAGCCTAAAGTGGAATGTGTTAATGATCGAGATGTTTACATTGAATATTGAAATCTACTTATATTTTGATGATTGCCTGTTTATTGTCTTCTACATGTGAAGGTGTTTTATAATATATTCATCTCCATGTGATGGCGATTAAGACCTTTTCTATTGTGTCTTATGAGTTATAATTATGCAGAATAACTAGATATTGTGATGGTAATGATGATTTGATATATATATATATAGATATATATATAACTTACTATTATTTCTTCGATTATACGATTGGTACTACTTAAGAAGCTCAAATTATGGCTTTACTTCTTGTCATATCTCTTTACTATTTCTTTGTTTATTATTTTTTAAAGAAATTTTATTTTTCAATCTTGACTTTTCATTCAATTGATTAAAACATTAAATCAAAATTCTCCCGAATGATCAAAAACTTTTAAAATAAATTTTACATTGTATGGTTTCATTCATCTTTGAATGTACTTATACCAAGTACAAGTTTATTTTACGTTTAGAGGACTATCCCATTTTCCTAGAATCTTATTACAGTTGGTTATGTTGAACAATTTGCATAGTGTATTTTAGGTGTGCGCTTTTTATTTCATTAAATTTTTTTTCTATACTACATTTGTTATGTTTCCTAAAATATATTTGTTTCTTTGGGAAAAATTAAATTAACCTTTGTTTTGGTATGATTTTATAGGTTTATCTTTATATTTAACTTTCTAAATTCTATATACATATTCATCACACCTATTGCTTTATACTCCATTCCAAGGTAGAAAAATTACCTATAAGTATTTAACATCCTTTATCAACTGAGAGAAAATTACCTATAAGTATTTAACATCCTTTATCAACTGAGATGATATTTTCATTTTGATGCTTATGTTGTTCTCAATCTTATTTTCTTTATGTTTATTAGATTCCTTATTTCCCATAATTCTCAAATTTTCTATTAGGAGATAGATGATGCTCAGTTGAAGCTTGATTATGTAGCCTCATTTTGGTTTTTAACCCTCCCAATAATTTTTTACTTAATTCTAATTAATGTAGCATGCAAATAAGAAGAATAGAGAGGAAGTCACTCCAGCTAAAATGTTCCTTGAGACTAGTAAAAGTCGAAAAGGAAGAGAATTAGATGAGGAAACACAAACAACTATTGTAAGTTCTTTGTGCATGTTACATTTTACTTTTCATAATTGATTGTTTCTTGATATTGATTTTGTTTTAACTAGGCCATACTTCAAGATTCAATTGAAAACTCAACTGAGTCTGAGACATTTAATTTATTGTTTGGCAAGGAAAAACTTGGTAGAGTTCATTTTTATGGATGAACTATCACACCTTTCATTCTTAGAAAAATTGAATAACTTGTCTCTATTAAGAAACAACATTTCAATAAAATGATTAGTGTGAAGAGGAATATGCAACAATTAAAAGACCTTGTGAAGAGTATGCTAAAACAAAAAATTCCAATTTAATGAAGAGGAGGTGAATGAGGCTAAAAAAATAATGCAGCAACTTCACGTTTATTGACACGCTCGTCGCAAACGCGCAAAAATAATTTCTAGATTTCCCCCAAACTATTGGTATAGTATAAGGTGCAACCTAGGTCATCTCCCAAAGACCATTTCATATTCTTAAGCAAATTAGGAGAAAGTTAGAACAATGGGGTTTTGTAAAGATGCGATGTTGAGTTCTAAATACAAAATACAGAATGAAATTAATTGGACTTAACAATTATCAACTCAAGGAATTCAGAGGTTATTTTGTTAACTAATCATTGATCACTAAAATCATGCATTGTGTTTATCAACCTAGGATCATCTGGAACCCCTACAATGATCCTTGAATTCTCTACTGAGAAACCTCTCAAAATTCAATTGATTATGATCAACAAGATTTAGTAACCACTTAATCTTTCATCTAAACCAATTTTATAATCAGAATTAAGTTAAAGTAAGTAATAAAATGAAAACCTTCAATTAAATTACTTAATTTCTACTCTTCAAACTTTTGGAAAATGATTTACCAATCAAAAACCAATTATAAATCAATTATGCATTAATCAAAATACGTCAACCGATCAAACTTTGATTAAAGAATAAAATAGAAGAATATAGTGAAGTAGAGTAGAAACCACTTAATAAGCATGTAAATAAAGATCAAGACCTCAAAGTTAAAATGAAAATAGCTTGAATCCTTGAATTGAAACTACAAACCTAGCCTTCCATGAAGGAGGCAAACTAACAACAAAGAAAGAGGCAAACTAACAACAAATAAATCCTAAGCCTTCCATGTAGGAGGCAACTAACAACAAATAAATCCTAGGCCTTCCATGTAGGAGGCAACTAACAATAAAGAAAAACTAAGCCTTCCATGTAGGAGGCAAACTAACAAGAAAGAAAACCTAAGCCTTCCATGAAGGAGGCAAAACTAACAAGAAAGAAAGAAAGAAAGAAAGAAAGAAAGAAAATGGTATTGGAGTTAATCTCCAAAATGGTGTGTTTCTCCTCTTGTAAACCCTTCTATTTATAGAGGATTTTTGAGGCATCATCTTCAGAAAGTCACTAACTAGGATATTACTTTTCTACCCTTTTATTGCTTTCACATGGGCTTTGTTGAAAATGCAAAACACTTTTGAATTTTTATCACCAATGAGCACAACAATTTTGACTTTCTTGCACCACAATTTCGGATGTTCACATGTCCAAATTAGAGCTTGACTTCTGAACAAAAGTTGTAGCCCCGGATCTTAGCTGTCCAACAAAGTTGATTTCATCTCAATATGACTTCTGTATCTCAAGATATGGCCGGATCTTTGCACACTGTTCAAATTCCACGTCAGCAACACTATCTCATCTTTTGAGATAATTTCGGAGTCCTAAACATCCCATTTATAGTCTGCTCTTGCTTTGTAACTGTGGACACTTCTTTAAGCTTTCATTCAAGACAGATTTCATGATTTTTGGATGTCTAAAACTCCTATTATGCTCAAAATACTATGATAGTGTCATTTTAATCGGGTAAGTAAAGAAATTCAATTAAACTTCATATGAACCCAAACTCATAAAATATGACAAAGACCACTTAATTGAACATATAAGAAGTCTTAATGAGATAAAAGTGAGAGATAATTATTTATGAAATTTATGCTTATCAAATTCCCCCACACTTATCTTTTGCACGTCTCGGGCAAACTTAAGTTACGGATTGGTGACTAAATTTTTTTTTTTATGAAAGAACATCAAAGTTTTGAGTTGATTTCTCAAGAATTCACAAAATTTCATGAAGCATTCTTTCATCACATTTTTGAAATTACTTAGAAAGGAAACTTTAATTTGAAAAACATAGATTGAGAAAGATAAAACCTCACATGATATACTCTGAATCTCTCAAGTGTTTGATTTGGTAAGTGTTTCTCTCAAATTCAATCCATGAAAGATGAACTATTATAGGCTTGCATATCTTCTACTTCTCTACTACTATGTACACATGCAATGCACAAATCAAGAGGTCTTTATTTTGGTTATAACGGGATTAGAAAGATGAAATGATATATTGAAGAGATACAATGTTAGACCAAGGAAAATGGTGAGGATTGAGAACTGAGTCTAAGTGCAAGTGTGAGAAACAGATATCACTTCTTCATTCTTGTTTTTTTCTTTTCTTTTTTTTTCAATATAATAGTTTATTTATTAATTTATTGCTTCAGTTTTTTTTTTCAACCATGATATTGATGAACACAACAATAATCTCCCCCACACTTATTGAAACACTTATGGTATGATAAATCCAGTATTCCTCACCTTCTATGGTCAAACAAAGTTGTTTTTTTTTATTTATGGTGAGCTAAAAAGAAGAAAAGGCTAATCGGCTCAAAGGGCTGATCAAAGGATAAAATTATACGGTTTGGTTATTTGGCCAAGTGGTTTGTTCAAGAAAAAAAAATGCCTCAATCATTTTTGTACAATTCATGTGAAAATGTAGCTTCAAAAAGAATCAATGCAAGTTCTGAAGTAACATATTCCATGGATGAAAATCACACAAGAAAGAAAAATAATAATAAGGCTCAAAATCTCACAGGTAATATATTTATCAAATCTAATCTATCCAGTTCAAATATGTGTTGCCAAACTAATTAATCTCGAAATGTAAATCATTTTGCTTCAATTATTTTATGAAATCTAAAGAAAAAAAACAGACTTCCACATTCAATTTTTTTTTCTTTTTTTTTTAATCATAAGATGCGTATCAAGAGTCAAGTGTAACTCCTTACTCAACCATCTTACTCAAAGCAAGTTTATGATTCTAACCTAATTTTTTTATTTTTTATTTTTTTATTTTTTTATTTTTTTTTTGGGTTTTTTTTATTTTATTATATCGGACCATCCTCCCCCCAACCTATCCAAGACATTGTCCCCAATGTCTTAGATGGAATTTCATATGACAGGAAAAGAAATGTGAGAAAACCACCAAAGTAAGGAAAAGTTATAACCGAAGAGTGGTATCTGGTTCTCTTTTGTCTCTGCCATCCTGATTTGGTTGGTTCACCAGCTGCATTGCTTGACTGAGCTCAGATGTAGGATTTTGCAAAATCTCAAGTAGCTGTTCAACAGTTGAAGCAGATACTATGATGTTGCGCATGGATTGTGACATGAACTCCTGCTCTATTGCATGATCTAAAAAGGATATCAAACCATTATAAAAGCCATTAATATTCAATAAGCCCAAAGGTTTTTTATGAAAATTCCGATAGGCCCAAAATATAATGGTAAAAATTTCTTCCATTGTTCCAAGACCACCAGGTAATGCAATAAATGCATTAGAATTAACCAACATGTGTCTCATACGGTCATGCATGGTTGCAACCTTCAATTCAGTACCCAGGGTCAAGTAGGAGGTGCTCCCATTTTTTAAGCCAACACCTAAGACGTTACACCCCTTTGTGAGTGCAGATCCTGCAACACATCCTTTTAAACCCTGAATCCCTCCCCCATAAACAAGATTGATTTTTCTTGCAGCTAATGCCTTACCAAGGGTATAAGCTGCATGTTGAAATTCTCCATCCTTTCCAAGGTTAGACCCACCAAAAACACAGATAGTATTGATCCTATCCATATACGGTGTTTCTGTCTTTTTTTTTTGAAAAAATATGTCATAGAGGTTGATAATTTATAGGGACTCAATATCAGACAAGGAGATCGCTTGAATAGTGCACGATCAGGATTTGGTAGCAAAAGTTTGAATTTTTGTTGCAAAAGTTTGAATTTTTTGTTCAAGGAAAAGGTGAATGTCAGAGGGGAAAGACTTTAAGCTGGGGTGAAATTTTCAAAAAATGGTGGCCCAATAAATTGAAAAGACAATGTAAATGAAAAATATACACGCGTGAGAATGAACAGTAGTTGTGATTGTGGCTCACATCTTCCTCTGGTTTTACGTCCAGTAACGGCTGAAACGCCTTCTAAGAGTCGAGGATGTGCTTCCCATTCAGTTTTCTTGTAAACTGACAACAGGGTCTTTTAAAGTCAGATTCCCAAGACTATAACGTCCTTTTTCCTTACGGAACAGTTCAAACAAATCAAGAAGAACTCCTTGTACATGCCCACTAGGATGCGTCTCAAGAGTCTGAATGATATCATCCAATGACTCCTTACTCAGTCCATACTTTATAAATTGAATTTTGTCCTCTCGATTTCTTGAAACCATTCCAGGGTTCTTGCATCTTGTGTTACAGGTCCATCTTGCACACCTGTAGCAAACTCCAATTCTTTTTTCCCTTCTCTTCTTTGCACAGGAACTTCTTCCCATACCTGGCATGTTTTTAACAAATGATTCTTGAAATTCACCTGCTAAACGTACCTTAGCTTCAATGATCCAACAGACATCTTCTGGAAGGCCTAAGACTGTTAATTCCCTCAATCTTTCAAGTCTGCAATTGTAAATGTCTTTAAGAAAATTTCTGGGGAGAGTAGGGAACAAAATTTTGATCCTGGTGAGAGCTTTCTCCATTTCTTAAAACACTCAAGTTATTATTCCTGCAAGCTTAATGTGGCGTAATAGTTGGGATGATTTAAGAGGTGAAGAAGGAAGTTGAGAGATTAGTTGAAACTTATAAGCAAGGAATGTGAGAGAGGGAGAGAGAGAAAGAGAGAGAGAGAGAGAGAGAAAGAGAGAAAGAGAGAGAGAGACTTCTCTTGAATTTATTGCAAGTATGTGGCATTGTGCAAATGCACTTCTTCTACCGTGTGCTTTTGAAAACCTTCGAAAAATGGTTTAAGACGATGTCCATTCACCTTGAAGATTTTTGCAGTTACCTCATTTTTTATTTCCACTGCATCATAAGGAAAAACATTAGTAACTACAAATGGTCCTAACCATCTAGAGCGTAACTTACCAGGCATAAGCTTTAGCCAAGAATTGAAAAGGAGAACTTTTTGTCCAACAGAAAACTCCTTTCTTGCCAACTTTTTGTCATGAAGAGCTTTGAACTTTTCTTTATAAATTTTGGAGTTTTCGTATGCTTCCAATCGAATTTCTTCAAGTTCCTGCAATTGAAGCTTCCTATGGATTCCTGCTTGGTCTAGATCCATGTTGCATTTCTTTACTGCCCAAAATGCTCTATGCTCTAATTCAACTGGAAGATGACATGCTTTACCAAAGACAATCCTTTTGGGAGACATGCCAATGAGTGACTTATAGGCTGTCCTATATGCCCATAAAGCATCAACAAGGCGCAAGCTCCAATCCTTCCTGTTAGGCTGAACTGTTTTCTCTAAGATTTTCTTGATCTCTCGATTAGAAACTTCAGCTTGACCATTTGTTTGAGGATGATATGGGGTGGAGACTTTATGCATGACTCCATATTTGTGGAGTAGAGCTTCCATTGTGCGGTTGCAAAAATGAGTACCTTGGTCACTAATTAGAGCTCTAGGAATGCCAAACCTGCTAAAAATGTTAGACCTGATAAAATCTGCAACAACTCGAGCATCATCAGTACGAGTGGCTTTTGCCTCCACCCATTTTGAAACATAATCAATAGCTAGCAGAATGTAAACAAAACCAAAAGAGACAGGGAATGGACCCATAAAGTCTATACCCCATACATCAAATACCTCACAAAAGAGAGTGGTTGTTGGGGCATCTCATTTCTGCGCGAAATACTCCCTATTCTTTGGCACTGCTCACAAGTTATGCATAATCTGTGTGCATCACGAAATATTGTAGGCTAATAAAAGCCTGAGTCTAGTACTTTTCTAGCTGTCCGTTGTGGCCCAAAGTGTCCACCACAAGCTAGGGAATGGCAAAAGGTAAGTACAGACTGAACTTCATGATCTGGAACACATCTTCTAATGATTTGATCACTGCATGTCTTCCAAAGGTATGGTTCATCCCATATGTAGTGTTTGGCATCACTTTTCAACTTGGCAATTTGCGATTTGGTGAAGTGTTTGGGTATTTCTTTAGCAACCAGATAGTTTACCAAATCTGCATACCAAGGATCCTTCCTGTGCAAATGATAGAGATGCTCTTCTGGGAATGAATCTGCACTTTGGGGTTTTTGTCTCATCAGATGCTTCAAGTGCAGATTGTTTATGGCAAGCTTCTTTTTGTTGATCATTCGATGTCTTATCCAAGGCTGGTGCACTTTTTTCATCAGACTTTCCCTCTGAATCAGATGGCTCATCAGAGATGTCTCCAGGTGTGGAGATAAATGCTTCTTTTTGGTGTGGATTAGTCTGATTGAAGCTTTGTTGTTTTAAAATTGTAGGGTCTGTCTGCACTTTCTTCCCACTTCTCAAGGTCATGGCATTCACGCTTTTGGGATTTATGACAGGTTGAGAAGGTAGTTGACCAGAACCTTGAGATTTCAATTGGTTGACAGTGGTAGCCAACTGCCCAATTTGAGTTTGTAAATCCTGAATGGTAGAACTTACATTTTGTTGAAACTGAAGATTGCTGGTAGCTAATTGCTTCATCAAATCATTAAGAGAGGGTTCAGAAGCATTAGAGGGTACAGATTGCTGCATATGCTGTTGTTGTTGTCTGAATGGCGGTGGTTGGTATTTATTTTGGGAGTCAGATGTTTGAATCCTTTGTTGTTGTGGAGGACCATATCTCAAGTTAGGATGGTTTCTCCAACTAGGATGTATGATCCAGAAGGTGGTTCAAACTTCTGTTGCTGATAATGTTGAGGAGGTCTGTATTGTTGTCCTGTGCCAAAAAATACCATTTTTTGCAGCCTCAGGTGTCTCACTTTCTTGCAATGTTGGGCATGCATCAGTAGGATGATCTGCAGAAGTGCAGATGCCACATGTTTTGGTTTTGTCAACAACATTAAGTTGCTGTTGTTGTCCGATGGCAAACTGTCTTACGATGGAGGTTATTTCTTCAATTCTGTTCTCCAATCGTGTATGGTCTGTCTTGGTGGTCATTTCATGGACTCCTTTAGACAAGGAATTAGTTCGAGAATTGAATTGCTGAGAATTTTCTGCCATGTTGGCAATCAAATCTCGAGCTGCTGTAGGAGTTTTGTCCATAAGTGCTCCACCACTAGCTGCATCAACCATGCTTCTGTCCATTGGCATGAGTCCTTAATAGAAATACTGAATCAGTAATTGATCACTGATTTGATGGTGTGGACAAGTGGCACATAGTTTCTTGAATCTCTCCCAATACTCATAGAGAGTTTCTTGGGAGTTCTGTCTGATGCCGCAAATCTCTTTTCTGATAGCTGCTGTTCTGGATGCAGGGAAGAATTTCTCCAGAAATAATCTCTTCATATCATTCCAGCTTGTAACAAATGTTGGATGTAGATAGTACAACCAGTCCTTTGCTCCATCATTTAAGGAGAAAGGAAATGCCTTCAACTTGATATGATCTTCTGGAATTCCTTGTGGCCGCATTGTGGAACACACAATGTGAAATTCCTTCAAATGTTTATGAGGGTCCTCAACTGCAAGGCCATGAAACTTAGGTAGCAAATGTATTAATCCAGACTTTAGTTCAAATGGGTCATCAACATCAAGGTATTGAATACACAACGATTGATAAGCAACATCAGGTGCAGCTAATTCTTTTAGGGTTCTATCAGCCATGTTCTTAGCAGAATATTTGAAACTATCAAAAATTTAAAGATGAAAAATCACTACTGTTACTTTCTTTGTTATTACTGAATGAATGCCTTCTATGTGCTCTTTTCAAATGGTGGAATGTTCTATCAATCTCAGGATCATATGCATATAAATTTTCAGGATTGGATCGGGTTATACACAAAAAGGTGAATTCATACAGAAAATCCAAGAATATATACCTAAAGTAAAAAAAAATTGTTAGAAAGATTAAAACTTTAATACAGACTCCTAAATGAGCTTAGGAAATTAAAATGGTCCCCGGCAACGACGCCAAATTTTTGACACGCTCGTCGCAAACGCGCAAAAATAATTTCTAGATTTCCCCCAAACTATTGGTATAGTATAAGGTGCAACCTAGGTCATCTCCCAAAGACCATTTCATATTCTTAAGCAAATTAGGAGAAAGTTAGAACAAGGGGGTTTTGTAAAGATGCGATGTTGAGTTCTAAATACAAAATACAGAATGAAATTAATTGGACTTAACAATTATCAACTCAAGGAATTCAGAGGCTATTTTCTTAACTAATCATTGATCACTAAAATCATGTGTCATAACCGTAATTACAACGAGACGACGGACTCTAAAATTTTGAAATGAATTTTTTCATTGTGGAGCCGCCACCAAATTTATTTTTTAGGGAAAATATTTGGAAAAAAACCCTAACTTGTGGAAGAAACTAGGTTCGGGAGTCGGTTACGAGTAAGGAAGGTATTAGGCACCTTACTCGCCCGTTCCAGGGAACGGTACCCTTAAACTAAGTGTGTGATATTTTGAAAACTATTTGATCCCTTAAAATATAATAGAAAATAGAAAATAAATAGGTTCATGGAAAATAACCTGACAGGACTTGATCCTGCTCCTACGTATTCCCGGGTGCAATGGGAAACTCAAGGCTACGTAGTTCTAGTTAAGAGACTTGATCTCTTAGAGAAAAAAAAAGAGTAACCTTAGGTAAAAACTTTAAAACAGCGTTTTTTAAATAAATACAGGATTTAGGGAAACAGACGTGCTTGCATAATCCAAATCGTCGTAAGCCGTATTTGAATTAGCACGAATTAAAATACGCAACAGTAGAGAATGCTACTTGCCCGTATTAGAACCCGTTTGCACAATCCGAAAAAGGATATTTTGGAAACAGAAGAATTTTAGAAAAACAGACGTGCTTGCATAATCCAAATCGTCGTAAGCCGTATTTGAATTAGCACGAATTAAAATACGCAACAGTAGAGAATGCTACTTGCCCGTATTAGAACCCGTTTGCACAATCTGAGAAAAAAAAAAAAAAACAGATGTTTTGGAAGCAGAAGAATTTTAGAAAAACAGACGTGCTTGCATAATCCAAATCGTCGTAAGCCGTATTTGAATTAGTATGAATTAAAATATGCAACAGTAGAGAATGCTACTTGCCCGTATTAGAACCCGTTTGCACAATCTGAGAAAAATAAATAAAAAACTGACGTTTTGGGAAACAGAAGAATTTTAGAAAAAACAGACGTGCTTGCATAATCCAAATCGTCGTAAGCCGTATTTGAATTAGCACGAATTAAAATACACAACAGTAGAGAATGCTACTTGCCCATATTAGAACCCGTTTGCACAATCTGAGAAAAATAAATAAAAAACAGACGTTTTGGGAAACAGAAGAATTTTAGAAAAACAGACGTGCTTGCATAATCCAAATCGTCGTAAGCCGTATTTGAATTAGCACGAATTAAAATACGCAACAGTAGAGAATGCTACTTGCCCGTATTAGAACCCGTTTGCACAATCTGAGAAAAATAAATAAAACAGATGTTTTTGAAAACAGAAAACTGAAGATAGACGTTGGAATGATTAGCTAAAGGATTTTTAAGTCAAATATTTTATCAAATCCAGGCTCAAGAATATATAAACATTGTCAAGGAGGAGAAAAGCATGAGATGACAAATGGCATATTCTTCCATGGTCTTCCAAAATTCCAGTTTCAGGTTCCTTGAAGGTTCCATACTCTGGAACTTGTTTATCCCATCTGCTGCTAAAGCTAGGCTCAACCTATGGTTATTGGGAATCCCGGATTTACCCCCTGATTTAGCATTCATTCATCCTATTTCTCCGAAAAATTGAGCTGACTACTAATCTTAGTATGGAATGGACTTGCACTAATTCAGCAGTATGACCTTCCAACTTTAAGAAACATAGCAAACCAAAGCAGGACCGATGATTCAAAACTACCTTACAGTTAAAGGCCATTTGATTCTGGTTATGACAGTAGCTAGCAAATGACCATATAGATTAGTGATCTGTCACAAGTTCCACTTCCAGGTCTTTGTCTATTTTCAAAATTTGATGCAGTACACAAAGCTATGTGTCTACCCTTGCTGTTATAACTAAATATAGAATTAACAGACCTAAGTTTAAACTTTAATGACTAAGTTGCTCCTATCTTTGTTCTCTACACTTCCCTAAATATGAGCCATACCCCTAATTCAGACTTCAATTTACCAGGCTTAGGTTCCTGCAGATTAGCCCATATTCTGCTTGGCTTAGCAGAGAAAGCAAAGGGTGACCCAACATCAGAACCTATTTCAACAAATAGCATACTTCAAAGTTGACTACCCTTAGTTTAATTTGAGTCAGGTTTTGAAGCTTCCCGTTCCCATTCCTAGAATAATTCCTCATAACCGAACTACAACCAAGGCAAAACAGAACTTGGAATGAACCTGCCACCATAGACTGAACTCCTAACAGTCATGACCAGCTGCAGGGCGTTTCAGCAGTTGATAGCCACAACTCCTTTAATTCTCCACTCGACTATTTCCTTGCTCGGACTGCAGCTTTCTATACGTTTCAATCTTCTATGCATCAGTTATAGATGATTAAGGGAAATTGAATTCCTACTAATCCAGCTAACCACACACAAAGCTTATTTTGCAGAAATCATAATGAACTTAGCTACTAACAGAGAGGACCTATGTAGGCTGACACCCAAAAAAAAAAAAATCCTATACTGAACCTACAGAGTTCAACTTGTAGCATATGGGACCTTTGGGAGTATTACCGCGATGGGTGAAACTGCAGTTGCAGTAATGACTCATCCCACATCAGATTCAACATCAATCACTATCTCATGACTTATTTCTGCATTCAGAGGGTTAATAAGCAACAATTTTATTGTTCTTGGCCAAAGCAACCAGCAACTGGACTTACATTTTAGACCACCTAAAACTCACTTATTCTCACACACAACATCACCACTGTGATTATTGAATTCTGGAGGTATGGATCAAGCATCCAACTGGTTTTTCAGATTTAAATCAGTAACACACCAAGTGCAATCCTCGGTGTCTTCTTTTGATTTTCTGAGTTAATTTGTTGCCTATTTAGCCAAGGAGCAGCATAGTATATGGCCAAGTATTGAATTTACTATCATGACAGATCTGGGAGTGAAAATCCGACGCTTATCTAGTCCCTTATGAACTCAACATGATTTACAGGACTTGCCTCAATGGCCAACTCAACAGGAGCAATTCTCAATACCCTCTCTTAAACTTTCTTTGACTGATTTAGTTTCTCATTTGGCCTAGGTCCCTATATTTGAAACAGGGAACTGTTTGACTTAATCTGAGAGTTAGCTAAGGAGGCTTATCCTTTTCTTAACCATTTTTGGACCTTATGCAGAACATACTAAATTCCATGACATTCTTAGTAACACATAGTTGAAACCACTGGCCTAATGTAGGATTTATCCAGCTCATGAGTCATGAAACTCAGAATTTAGTGATTTTACTGCTATAACAGGTTAATGATCTTAGAATATGAATCCGCTTGTCATGATGGCCTGCTACTTCCTATTCTGTGTATGGGGTTTCAGGTGTCCTAAGTCATGAGATGAGAGAAAACAAAGATCCTTGCCCACTATGATTTATATTGTAATCACAAGGTGAATTAAAGGAAACTGCCAATGACACTGGTAATCAGGATTGTATTGATTCTGCAGTAGCACCTACTAGATTTAGTAATCATTTCATGAGGAAGTAAGACTAATGATTTGAAACAATCTTTACTGTCATAGGCTATTTGATACAAGTTATAACAGTGGCAGATTTATGGCTAGTGTTGAACCTACAGTTGCTACCTTATTTTCTAGAACTACTTAAGAAGTTCATTAAGGATTGACATCTCCACAGGAATTTATTGTGCAAAGGAGCAGAAAACCTCTAGATGCATCCCACAAATCAAAACTAAAGCCAGATCTTAAGCTTGAGATTTCAGATTAGAGACAGAGAAGGTTGCTACCAATCAGTTATAAATCAGAATCAAACTTTCAAGTTTTTGAGTCTGTTTATCAAAAATTGGTTCCTAGAAACAGAAAGCTTTTTAGGTATCTGGGGCAGACCAGGTCTCTAGTTTAGGATTTGAAAGCCAGATATGAGTCAGGCACCTGTCTACTCCTGTCACAGACTAAGGTTACCTATATGTTGAACTAAAGGTTCTTGGATTCATTTTGATCTCTATTCCATTCAAAGCCCCTATATTGATACCAAAATAGCAGTAGCAATCCCTCATATAGCAACCTATTCTATAATAGAATTCTGAGACACAAAATCTGTTGTTGAAAGCCAGCTCTACTATGCCCATAAAAATGGTTCCTAATCAGTCACATGTAGACTGAGGGACAGGCCATCAGAAACTCATCATTCTTGTACTCTACTGATACAAAGGAAGCAAACTAACCATAGCTTATCAGTTTCACTCTCTTTTTATTCTATGATTTATGTCACTAATGATTTAAACCAGTAATCAGCTTCTATTATAGTCCAGAATTAAGCCTTGAGGCTCAAGATCTCAAGTTGGCTACTTCACAGGTCATTCACTCAGAGAAAGCAACCTAGTTTATCAAAAACTTATGAAAAGTACATGATTTCTAAACCTGTATCAGATGCCTGACCTGGTTTTGGTTTCAGTGGCTCAAGGTTGGAACCTTAGTGGCTTGCTGTCCTAGACTTGGACAAGGATCCTAAATTTGGATCTGTGCCTAACTGAATTAGAACCTGGTTGGTCAACCCAACTGACTGGTAATTTTGATTTGATTTGTGACTGGAACTTCTGAGTATATGCCTTGACCAAGATAGGCACCAGCTCTTCAGGCCTAGCTATAATTTCCCCTCCCACCATACTTAAATGATTCAACACAGGGCCTGTGTCTTAGCTGAAATTTCTACAGCAAGAGTAGAAGGCCTTGTCTCTACGAATCTAATTTCTTCGCTTAACATATCAGGTATCTATTAACCAAGCTTTGGCTTTCTTTGGCCCAGCTTAACTCAGGCTCCTAGGCTCACCTAACATGTTAAATTCAAAAACTATACCTGAGGATACCATGATCTGTTTTCTGCACTGGACAACATGATTCTGGAACAAATTTACCAGAATTGATGCCTGAATTCTGCTAAACTAAGGCCTAGAGATGCATGCTTCTATTAATTAGAGATTTAGGCTTGCTTGGCTGCAGTTATGACCTTAATGAGCATTCACAGTTTTTTTATTTTTTTTTAAGGTTTCCTGCCTATATCAGCCTACCTGTATTAGGAAAACTTAGGAGTACTTCCATTGGTTTCCCTGGTTCCCAGGATTCTTCTTAAGCTATTACAGACCCCCTAGCTTAGCTCCCTCGTGCCCTGATATGTACTGACTGGATACAATGATATCAGCATGACAGATTTCTACAACCATAGGCAAGGAATAGCAGAGATGAAACCCAGGGTATCTTGATATGGCTCCAGTAAATCATTGCTTTTCAATTCACTCTCTATTTCACACCTTGTTTGCACTAATCAGAATAGTTTGATTATGTATTGAGCAGCTACACTTGAACAATGCGGACTAATTCTCCAATTAACTTAATTTGGTTTTGATTTAGCTCAGAAATGACAATGTGACATGAGTGGTAACATTGCCCTAGCTAGAGAGACCAATCCCTTGAATTAAGACAAAGTTTGCAGCCATTTACCAAAAAAAGAAACTAATCTTCCAGAAATCCACATGATCAGAAACAAGCCTAAGGGTCTTTTAACATCCTAGGATTGCTTGAGAATAAATCTATTGAAAGACTGTTTTTATGCAGAAAGCTATATTCTAACTCTCAATTTAGAATCACCATTCCGTACCCTGAATGGGAGCTGCTGCCACTTTCTTGACTGGCATTCCTAAATCAAATCCCCATACTGCTACCAGGGCAGTATTTTCTATACAAAATCTGGAATATCAGCAGCAACCGTCACTTGGCCTGGTAGACTTCAATTCTACTATTCCTAGGGACTGAACTTACCCAGAGTATTGACATAATGTTATAACAGTGATAGCACTAACCTGGTTCTGGCTGACAGGGGGGCAGGCTATGTCCTAAGGGGGGGGACAGAGGATGTTTAGGTTCTGCCTAACAACTTGAGCAGTGCCTATGTTTTGGACTAAGTTCAGAGCATTCCTAAGTTTAAAAGATTTCTTTATTGTCTCGACCAGAACCTCTTTTCCTACCAGTTTCTATTTTATCTGAGTTCTGTATCAGTTTATGAAACTGATTTACTCCTCGGTTTGTTTTCTGTGTTGACAAACACTTGACTCTAACAGGTTGACTGCTACTATAACAGAATCTGTTGAATAACTTGAAGCTTGGTCTGAACATCAATTAAAACACAGAGGAAGTATAGGCAATGCTAAAGAATTCAAGAATCTATAGTCTAAAAGACACTTCTGATGTTATTTAGGAACTGAACCATAACAATCAAATACAGATACCAAGCATTCATTGATTTATCAATAAGCTTTGACTTTAAATCTCAACCAACGCATGTAGCCTAGCTAACCATACTGAATCAGAATTCACAGCAAGTATTGCACATCATTCAGGCATCTTATTCATTATGAATTCTACATATTCCAGACCTGAGCACAGCGCAGCAGACAGGAAATGAAAATAGCAAGGGAATCGTGCCTAACCTCGAAGCACTGAACAGAAAACTTGAGAGGATTTGCGTGGTTGTGCTAAGAGGATGGAGGAGTGATTGAAGAAGCCAGCTGTTAGAAGTTAATTCTCTTTCGCAAATGACTGAAATTCCCGAAAGGTAGCAGAAACTAATCCTCCTCTTGCTAATGACCTTTTTGAATTTCTGATTCAGGTTCTTCTTGTTGCCTGAAGGAGAACTCTCTGAAATCTTGCCAATGGTGAAGCAACAGAGAGGGAATTCAGCGAAAATTCCTTCAATAAGAATCCTCTAAATCACCAAGCAGGATGCCAGAGAATTCGAGTAGCTGAAGAAAACCCAACCAAGCTCCGAGAGAACTCCCGAGTATCAAAGAATCTGTTCTTTTTTCAAAAATTTTCGTACCAAAAGTCTCCCCTCTTTCACTTTTCTAAAAATTCCCTTTATACCCCTAGCTTAACCATGGTCCCTTAACCCTATGGAAGTTAATTTCTAACCCTAGCCTAACTAACTCTATAACTAACTCCTAACTGAATTTTTGTTTGTTTCCTTCAGCTCTCTTTGCCTATTATCTATTTGCTTATTTATTTAATTTTTGCAACTCCCTCCTTCTTTTTGACAATTTGAGCCTTTTTCTCCTTTTTTTGTTTTGTTTTTTTTAAGGGTATTTAATAAATTAGCTAATTAAGGAATATTTTTCCCCGGACAAAAATTGGTGCTCACAGTTTGCCCCTCTTTACCCAATTCTTTATTAGATAATACAAGAGCACTTCTTGTATTATCGAAGTAAGAAATGGGAAAAGACGTGAGCCAATTTTATCCAGCTTTATTAAATAAAGGGAAATCAAGACCTGTGGATAAACATGCAGGGCCTTATGTGATAGGCTTGAACAGAAATTTAAATATGAGGGGCCTAATGTGATAGGCCAAAATGCAGGAAAATAAAATGCAGCGCCTGATGTGATAAGCTTGAACAGGAATTTAAACATGAGGGGCCTGATGTGATAGGCCAAAATGTAGGAAAATAAAATGCAGCGCCTGATGTGATAGGCTTGAATAGAAATTTAAACATGAGGGGCCTGATGTGATAGGTCAGAATGCAAAAAGTAAAATGCAGCGCCTGATGTGATAGGCTGAACAGAAATTTAAACATGAGGGGCCTGATGTGATAGGCCAGAATGCAGAAAGTAAAATGCAGCGCCTGATGTGATAGGCTGAACAGAAATTTAAACATGAGGGGCCTGATGTGATAGGCCAGAATGCAGAAAGTAAAATGCAACGCCTGATGTGATAGGCTGAACAGAAATTTAAACATGAGGGGCCTGATGTGATAGGCCAGAATGCAGAAAGTAAAATGCAGCGCCTGATGTGATAGGCTGAACAGAAATTTAAACATGAGGGGCCTGATGTGGTAGGCCAGAATGCAGAAAATAAAATGCAGCGCCTGATGTGATAGGCTGAAGAGAAATTTAAACATGCAGTGCCTCATGTGATAGGCTGAACAGAAATTTAAACATGAGGGGCCTGATGTGATAGGCCAGAATGCAGAAAATAAAATGCAGCGCCTGATGTGATAGGCTGAACAGAAATTTAAACATGAGGGGCCTGATGTGATAGGTCAGAATGCAAAAAGTAAAATGCAGCGCCTGATGTGATAGGCTGAACAGAAATTTAAACATGAGGGGCCTGATGTGATAGGCCAGAATGCAGAAAGTAAAATGCAGCGCCTGATGTGATAGGCTGAACAGAAATTTAAACATGAGGGGCCTGATGTGGTAGGCCAGAATGCAGAAAATAAAATGTAGCGCCTGATGTGATAGGCTGAACAGAAATTTAAACATGCAGTGCCTCATGTGATAGGCTGAACAGAAATTTAAACATCAGGGGCCTGATGTGATAGGCCAGAATGCAGAAAATAAAATGCAGCGCCTGATGTGATAGGCTGAACAGAAATTTAAACATGAGGGGCTTGATGTGATAGGCCAGAATGCAAAAAGTAAAATGCAGTGCCTGATGTGATAGGCTGAACAGAAATTTAAACATGAGGGAGAAATTTAAACATTAGGGGCCTGATGCGATAGGCCAGAATGCAGAAAGTAAAATGCAGCGCCTGATGTGATAGGCTGAATAGAAATTTAAACATGAGGGGCCTGATGTGGTAGGCCAGAATGCAGAAAGTAAAATGCAGCGCCTGATGTGATAGGCTGAACAGAAATTTAGACATGCAGTGCCTGATGTGATAGGCTGAACAGAAATTTAAACATGAGGGGCCTGATGTGATAGGCCAGAATGCAGAAAATAAAATGCAGCGCCTGATGTGATAGGCTGAACAGAAATTTAAACATGAGGGGCCTGATGTGATAGGCCAGAATGCAAAAAGTAAAATGCAGCGCCTGATGTGATAGGCTGAACAGAAATTTAAACATGAGGGGCCTGATGTGATAGGCCAGAATGCAAAAAGTAAAATGCAGCGCCTGATGTGATAGGCTGAACAGAAATTTAAACATGAGGGGCCTGATGTGATAGGCCAGAATGTAGAAAGTAAAATGCAGCGCCTAATGTGATAGGCTGAACAAAAGTTTAAACATGCAGCGGCTGATGAGATAGGTTGAACAGAAATTTAAACATGAAGGGCCTGATGTGATAGGCTAGGCAGAAATTTAAACATGCTTGATGTCCTGTTGTTGACAGGAAAATGCAAATGAGGTCCCGCTGTTTCCGGGAAGAATGTAAATGAAATCCTGCTGTTGCCAGGATGAATGCAAGCCTGTTAAGACAGGCGGACAAAATTTAAACATGCTTGATGTCTTGTTGTTGACAGGAAAATGCAAATGAGGTCCCGCTGTTGCCGGGAAGAATGCAAATGAAATCCTGCTGTTGTCAGGATAAAGCAAATGAAATCCTGCTTGACAGGATGTGTGCGGAAATTTAAACATGAAATCCTGCTTGACAGGATAAAGTCAAATGAAATCCTGCTTGACAGGATGTGTACAGAAATTTAAACATGAAATCCTGCTTGACAGGATGTATGCGGAAATTTAAACATGAAATCCTGCTTGACAAGATAAATGCAAATGAAATCCTGCTTGACAGGATGTATGGGAAAATTTAAACATGAAATCCTGCTTGACAGGATAAATGCAAAATGACCTGTTAAGACAGGTGAAATGTAGAAAAAGTGTTGTTGATGACAGGAAAGATGCAAGCCTTCTACACAAGAAAAGGAAAATGAAAATGACCTCTTAAGACAGGGAAAAATGTAAAAGTCCTATTGTTGACAGGATGAAGGCAAAACGCCTGTTAAGATAGGCACAACAGAATGGTGAAAACCTGTTAAGACAGGCAAAGCAAAATGAAAAGGACTTATGAAGACAGGAAAGAAGCAAGCCTTGTTAAGGCAAGAAAAGTAAATGACGAAAACTATCCTGTTAAGACAGAATAAATGTAGATGGACTCATGTTGTTGACAGGAGAAATGTAAACCTGTTAAGACAGGAAAAGTAAAGTGAAGGGAACCTGTTAAGACAGGTAAGATGCAAAAAAGCCCTGTTGATAACAGGAAAGATGCAAGTCTGCTAGACAGGCAAAGTGAATGAAAATGACCTGTTGAGGCAGGTAAAATATAGATGGAATCCTGTTAAGACAGGGATTGAAATGAGGAGAGAAACCTATTATGACAGGTAATGAAGAATAATCTTGTTGCTAACAGGAAAGAAACAAGATACCCGTTAAAATAGGAAGAAGAATGATGAACAACTGTTTAAGACAGGCAAAGGAAAGTGCAAAATGACCTGTTTAGGACAGGTAAAATGTAAAGGTCCTCTTGTTGACAGGATGAAGGCAAAACGCCTGTTAAGACAGGCACAACAGAATGGTGAAAACCTGTTAAGACAGGCAAAGCGAAATGACGGAAACTTGTTTAGACAGGTAGAAAAAGGTCGTGTTGTTGACAGGAAAAAGCAAGCCTGTTAGGACAGACAAAACGTAGAAATGGCCTGTTAAGACAGGCGTAGCAGAGATGACCTGTTAAGATAGACAAGGAAAGAATGATCATACTTATTAAGATAGCTCATGTGAAAATAAAAAGAAGATTGACCTGTGAAGACAGGCAAAGGAAAAACAGTCTGTTAACACAGGCAAAAAGCAAAAGTGGCCTGTTAAGACAAGCAAAAAGTAGAAGTGACCTGTTAGGGCAGGCACGAGAATGAAATTTGTTGGTGCAGGCAATGCAAAGGTGGAATGATGGTTAACCTGTTAAGACAGGTAAAGGAAAGACAGTCTGTTAAGACAAGCGAAAAAGCTGGTTTGTCGTGCCAGACAAAAAGCGCGTAATGAATTGTTAAGACAGGTATGGGAAATAATATGATATGCCTTAGGAATGCACGGGAGGGTGGAATATGGACTTCTTCGCCAACCGCCTTGGACAACTTATTTTTAAGTTTGTTTTTCTTGGATTAAAACAAATAACTTATTCTACCTTGAATTTGAGGGTTTTTTAAGCACTTGATAATTAAGAGGTGTCTTGATTTGAAGGGACTTTGGGCAAGCATTTGTCTCGGTTTGAATCTTGATGAAATTGAGGATGACCTCAACTTGAATTTTTCTGAGCAATCATTTGCCCCCAGTTTTGAAATTTTCTGGAGTTGAAGAATTGAGGATTGCCTCAACTTGAATTTTCTGGGCAATGTTTGCCCCCGTTTTGATCTCGTTCTTGAATTTAAATCTTCCTTGGGAAAACGTTTTCCCCAGTTTGAACTTGATTCAGAATTTGAGGATGACTTCAAATTGAATTTTTGTGGGCAAGCGTTTGCCCCAGTTTGTACTTGATTCGGAATTTGAGGATGACCTCAAATTGAATTTTTGTGGGCAAACATTTGCCTCCGTTTGAACTTGATTCAAAATTTGAGGATGACTTCAAATTGAATTTTTGTGGGCAAGCGTTTGCCCCAGTTTTGATTTTGATACGGGAAATTTTCCCTGGTCTTAATTAGTATTGACAATGAATTATGAGATGCTGAATGCTTATCATGATGTTTGAATGAATGCAAGAGGATGTGATGGTTTAACTTGATTATTGCTTCTTGATGCTCGACATTAATATTTAATGGATGCTATGGAATGAATGCATGCCATGAGATGGTGAAAATTTTTTTTGCTTCTCTTGATTTTTTATTTTTTTATTTTTTCGATAGGTTCTTTCTCGACAACCTTATAGTTGGTGTGAAAAGAACCAAAAATCAGGATGAGCTGGATTGACTCAATCTCTTGGCTTCTTGGTCAACTTTGGATCCTTCTTTCCAGGACCTTTGAGACCCATCAATAATCAACATTATTGGATGAGACACACTCCTTTTGTCTTGGCAGCGTTATGGCTGGTAAAAGGATGACCTTTTGGGAAACAGTCATGTCGTGTTGCGATGGTTGACGACTCATCCGATTTTTCATGACTTTTCGAAATTTATCTTTTTATTTTTACATTTTTCACATTCCTTTTTTGCCTGTGTACCTTTGAGGTATGCAAAGTGATCTTGGATAATTAATGAAAAGAAATGCAGAATTTTGCAAATGATGTTTAAGGTAGTATATTTGAAAGGAAAGAGCGAAGGATGTTGGTTTGATTTCCTAAATGGTACCTTTTGGTGAAAAATGCCAATGCTGCTTTTAATATTCTTGATTATCAAATTAACCAAACTTAAGAAGTGGCAAAAATTGTGCCCCAGTTTTGGAAAATATGAGATGCAGAAAATGTCAGATTGTGCTGGGATTCTTGGTTGACCTTAACTTTTGCCTAGGTTGTTCTTTTGATTTTTCAACCCAGCAGGTCTTTTGTTTGTCCTAACTTTTGCTGAGGCTGCCCTTGCGGGTTTTCGACCTAGCGGGCTCTTAATTGTATGCCCTAACTTTTGCCTAGGCCGCCCTTTGAGGGTTTTCGACCTAGCGGGCCTTTGTTTGTGTGCCCTAACTTTTGCCTAGGCCGTCTTCGAGGGTTCTCGACCTAGCGGGCTTTTTGTGCCCTAACTTTTGCCTAGGCCGCCTTTGCAGGTTTTCGACCTAGCGGGCTCTTGATTGTATGCCCTAAATTTTGCCTAAGCCGCCCTTTGAGGGTTTTCGACCTAGCGGGCCTTTGTTTTGATCCTGATTTTGCCTGAATTGTTTTTAGAATTTTAATCCAGCAAGACCTTTTCTGATCATGACTTCATCGATTTATTTTTTGAATTTTAACCCTACTTTTGCCTGGATTATTTTGTCTTTTAATCCGGCGGGTTTTTTTTTCTTGAAATTTTTTCTTTTCTTGAATTTTGCTTGGTCAGATATTGGTCTTGCTTGGACTGTTTCGACTTTCAATTCAGCGGATCTACTTCGCATCCCTAAATTTTTCCTGGATTTGGACTTTTGATCCAGCGGGACATTTGTTATTTCTTCTATTGGACCAGAGAAGTTCCAGTGGAGGGTGATTTAGAATCCATGGTTGGCTTTAGGTCTTGTTCATTCTGCTTGCTCATTTAATTTTCTCTTTGAGTTTGATTAATAAGATGTTCAAAATTATTTATTACAGCACTGGCATTGTCACCAACAGGTATTGATTGTTTAGGTGTAGGATAAGAAGTGGGTTGAATGATAAAAAAAAATGGAAACTTTCAAGAAGTAAAGTTAACATGGTAAGGTACATGCTCAAGCAACATGAAAAATGTAATTTTATATTTCTCATTGAGATTTATTTACAAAGGATTGATTTTGAAAAGTATGAAAAATCTTGGATGATTTCCTCGGTACAAAATCCACCCATTTTGCATCAATCAAGTTTTGTACTTTACGCTTAAGTGCTAGGCAATCCTCTGTGGAATGACCAATGAATCGTGCATGGTAATCGCATCTAGTGTTTGCATCCTACCATTTAGGATATGGTGGTTCTTGAGGCTTTAGAGGATAAGGAGCGACTAGCGAGTTTTGAATTAAGCGAGGTAGCAGCTCAGTGTAGGAGATCAGAATAGGGTCGAATTGGATAGGCTTCTTCTCTCTTTTTTTCAGGCTTTGATTAGGGTTTTGGCTCATGGCTTGTGTTTGTATCATGTATGGTGTTGGTGGTCGTACTTGCATTGGATAGTTGTAAGTAGGATGGTATAGTGTTTGGTAGGTGGTGGCGATATAAGGATATGGTGTATAGGGTGTGTATGGTGATGGTTGGTAACTGGCTGGACCATAATGTGCCACCTGCGGAGTATACTGGCCTTGACCAGAAGCCACATTATAAGCTTTGCCTGCCTTCTTCTTTCCTGATCCGATGGAAGCATTGACTGCCCCTGTAAGCTTATGTGCAATCTTCCCATGGCACATGCCACCTTCGATCCTTTCTCCAATGATGACGACATCAGAGAAGCTAGCAGTCATACTACCGATCATCTTGTCATAGAAAGGATCTTGGAGTGTGTCGATGAACATACTGACCAGTTCTTTCTCAGACAAGGGAGGTTGTACTTGAGCAGCCAACTCCCTCCATCGTTGGGCGTATTGCTTGAAGGTCTCCTCTCCCTTCTTGGCCATATTCTGGAGCTGAGTTCTGCTAGGAGCCATCTCCAGGTTATACTTGTACTGCTTCAGAAAGGCATCAGCTAGGTCCCTCCATGAATGGATATGTGTCCGTTCCAGCTGAGTGTACCAATTTGCAGCTGCCCCGGTCAGACTGTCTTGAAAGAAATGGATGAGCAGGTTGTCATCATAAGCACAGACGACCATTCTTCTACAATACATGGTCAAATGATTCCTCGGACAACCAGTTCCTTGATATTTCTCGAATTCAGGAACCTTGAACTTCGGAGGGATAACCACATCTGGGACTAGACATAGATCAAATGCGTCTTTGATATCATAAGCACTTCCTTCAATTGCCCGGATTCTTCCTTCCAAGATTTTCCATTTTTCTCCATTTTTATTAGAAGGATAGTTTGGATACTCTCCTGGCCTATTATGAGGATGGGAAGGTATGTATATTGGATGAAGTCCTTGGTTAAACATAGGATTCGTCCCCCCAGTGTTTATTTGGTGAGCTTGGACAAGTTGATGTGTGGTATTTGGAGTAATATGAGGGATTCCTGTAGGGTTTGAAGGTAGGTTTTGTGTTTGGGTTTGTGTTTGGCCGAATGGGGGTGCATGCCCATGAGGGAACCCATAGTGGACCCACTCAGTTTGTGAAGGCATGGTCGATGGTAAAGGGTTTGGTGGATTATAGCCAGGAGAATATGATGGGCCAACTGGTTCCTTTGGAGAGGACACCCTTATATCCTTCTGTTTTGACGATTGGATAACCTCCATCAGTTTGGCCATTTGATCTTTCATAGTTTTCACCTCATTTCTCAACTCTTCATTTTGCCTTTCCAACTCATCCATGATCTTTGATTGGGAACGAGTCCTATAAGGATGCCGAGAAAACTATCTTTCTTTAATTTTTATTTTTCTGTAAAATTTGAAATTAGTTTTGATAAGTTGATGACTGCATGAATATCAATGTTTCAATGAGTATGAAATGAAAAAGATATGAGATAGTTTTTCAAAATTTTTCTCTTTTCAATGATAAATTTATTCAATGAATGTAATGTTTTGAAAATGCATAAATAATTTATAAATTTAAAAGTTGACCATCTTTTGGAATGATCAAATGCTCTCCAATATTTGGGTTTACTCTTTTCCAGCAAAAACTGATTTCTTGATTTTGTTTTTTGATTTTTTGATTTTATTTTTTATTTGGAAATTGTTTTCTAGGTATGAAGGAAGTTATCTTTCTTCAATTTTTTGTTAAATTAATTATTAGAAGAATGTCAGTGAAACATCATGAGTGATAAAAACATTAATGAGTGTTAATATAAAGAAGGTATGAGATGACCTTTAACGATAAAATCATTTGATGAATGAATGTATGTTGGAATGCACAAATAATTAGAGATTTGAAAGTTGATCATTTTAAATAATTTGTTGCTTTATTTATTCTGGCTTCTTCAAATTTTTGTTTTTTCTTTTTCTTTGGATTTTTTCAAAATTTTCTCCCCTTTTGAATGAAAAATTGTTTTGTTAGATTTTCAAATTTTCATTTTAAACTATTAATTTTAGAAATTATTTTTTTTATTTTTTATTATAGTTTTAATTTTCTAATTCTTTCTTCTTCTTTTTTTTGAATTTTCTTGATTTTATGATTTTATTTGTCAAATCTATTTTTTCCTTCCTATTTAGTTTCTAATTTTCTTTTGATTTTTTTAATTTTAAATCGATTTTAAATCTTCATATTTTTATGGTTGTTCAAAATAAATATGCCTTTTTTGGTGTTTTGAGTGAGGTGATGTGTGACATAGGCTTAAGGTTGTCTGATGTATGCATCTCACACAAGGTGGATTGTAATCCTAAAGGTTATGAAGGTCACTAGAGCCAAGTTCTAATTCCTGGTGCTTGCTACAACCGTAGAGAACGCTACTGGTTGTAGGGCTCCAAGAAAAGACGCACTCTAGTTGGGGTTTTTATGATAGCCAAACGGGACGTGCATCCCAAGTGACACCACTTGACCCCTTTAGTCCTAGGTTTTGCTCAGACCCGGGTGTAGGGCCCCACTCATGTTATGCATGCAGGACTACAATGTGTGGAATAACCTACAATTTAAACACAATGGATATATATATGTCTTCTACCCTAGGGTGAAAAACATACAAACTTGAATAATCATGAATATCAGAAATAAATAACAACATGTGAATAAATAGAAAAAGGGATCAACATGCATTTATACACTCAATTTGAAACAGGGCTTGACTCTCTAAAATTCCCCAGTGGAGTCGCCATCTGTCATAACCGTAATTACAACGAGACGACGGACTCTCTAAAATTTTGAAATGAATTTTTTCATTGTGGAGCCGCCACCAAATTTATTTTTTAGGGAAAATATTTGGAAAAAAACCCTAACTTGTGGAAGAAACTAGGTTCGGGAGTCGGTTACGAGTAAGGAAGGTATTAGGCACCTTACTCGCCCGTTCCAGGGAACGGTACCCTTAAACTGAGTGTGTGATATTTTGAAAACTATTTGATCCCTTAAAATATAATAGAAAATAGAAAATAAATAGGTTCATGGAAAATAACCTGACAGGACTTGATCCTGCTCCTACGTATTCCCGGGTGCAATGGGAAACTCAAGGCTACGTAGTTCTAGTTAAGAGACTTGATCTCTTAGAGAAAAAAAAAAGAGTAACCTTAGGTAAAAACTTTAAAACAGCGTTTTTTAAAGAAATACAGGATTTAGGGAAACAGACGTGCTTGCATAATCCAAATCGTCGTAAGCCGTATTTGAATTAGCACGAATTAAAATACGCAACTGTAGAGAATGCTACTTGCCCGTATTAGAACCCGTTTGCACAATCCGAAAAAGGATATTTTGGAAACAGAAGAATTTTAGAAAAACAGACGTGCTTGCATAATCCAAATCGTCGTAAGCCGTATTTGAATTAGCACGAATTAAAATACGCAACAGAATGCTACTTGCCCGTATTAGAACCCGTTTGCACAATCTGAGAAAAATAAAAAAAATAGATGTTTTGGAAGCAGAAGAATTTTAGAAAAAACAGACGTGCTTGCATAATCCAAATCGTCGTAAGCCGTATTTGAATTAGCACGAATTAAAATACGCAACAGTAGAGAATGCTACTTGCCCGTATTAGAACCCGTTTGCACAATCTGAGAAAAATAAATAAAAAACTGACGTTTTGGTCAACAGAAGAATTTTAGAAAAAACAGACGTGCTTGCATAATCCAAATCGTCGTAAGCCGTATTTGAATTAGCACGAATTAAAATACGCAACAGTAGAGAATGCTACTTGCCCGTATTAGAACCCGTTTGCACAATCTGAGAAAAATAAATAAAAAACAGATGTTTTTGAAAACAGAAAACTGAAGATAGACGTTAGAATGATTAGCTAAAGGATTTTTAAGTCAAATATTTTATCAAATCCAGGCTCAAGAATATATAAACATTGTCAAGGAGGAGAAAAGCATGAGATGACAAATGGCATATTCTTCCATGGTCTTCCAAAATTCCAGTTTCAGGTTCCTTGAAGGTTCCATACTCTGGAACTTGTTTCTCCCATCTGCTGCTAAAGCTAGGCTCAGCCTATGGTTATTGGGAATCCCGGATTTACCCCCTGATTTAGCATTCATTCATCCTATTTCTCCGAAAAATTGAGCTGACTACTAATCTTAGTATGGAATGGACTTGCACTAATTCAGCAGTATGACCTTCCAACTTTAAGAAACATAGCAAACCAAAGCAGGACCGATGATTCAAAACTACCTTACAGTTAAAGGCCATTTGATTCTGGTTATGACAGTAGCTAGCAAATGACCATATAGATTAGTGATCTGTCACAAGTTCCACTTCCAGGTCTTTGTCTATTTTCAAAATTTGATGCAGTACACAAAGCTATGTGTCTACCCTTGCTGTTATAACTAAATATAGAATTAACAGACCTAAGTTTAAACTTTAATGACTAAGTTGCTCCTATCTTTGTTCTCTACACTTCCCTAAATATGAGCCATACCCCTAATTCAGACTTCAATTTACCAGGCTTAGGTTCCTGCAGATTAGCCCATATTCTGCTTGGCTTAGCAGAGAAAGCAAAGGGTGACCCAACATCAGAACCTATTTCAACAAATAGCATACTTCAAAGTTGACTACCCTTAGTTTAATTTGAGTCAGGTTTTGAAGCTTCCCGTTCCCATTCCTAGAATAATTCCTCATAACCGAACTACAACCAAGGCAAAACAGAACTTGGAATGAACCTGCCACCATAGACTGAACTCCTAACAGTCATGACCAGCTGCAGGGCGTTTCAGCAGTTGATAGCCACAACTCCTTTAATTCTCCACTCGACTATTTCCTTGCTCGGACTGCAGCTTTCTATACGTTTCAATCTTCTATGCATCAGTTATAGATGATTAAGGGAAATTGAATTCCTACTAATCCAGCTAACCACACACAAAGCTTATTTTGCAGAAATCATAATGAACTTAGCTACTAACAGAGAGGACCTATGTAGGCTGACACCCAAAAAAAAAAAATCCTATACTGAACCTACAGAGTTCAACTTGTAGCATATGGGACCTTTGGGAGTGTTACCGCGATGGGTGAAACTGCAGTTGCAGTAATGACTCATCCCACATCAGATTCAACATCAATCACTATCTCATGACTTATTTCTGCATTCGGAGGGTTAATAAGCAACAATTTTATTGTTCTTGGCCAAAGCAACCAGCAACTGGACTTACATTTTAGACCACCTAAAACTCACTTATTCTCACACACAACATCACCACTGTGATTATTGAATTCTGGAGGTATGGATCAAGCCTCCAACTGGTTTTTCAGATTTAAATCAGTAACACACCAAGTGCAATCCTCGGTGTCTTCTTTTGATTTTCTGAGTTAATTTGTTGCCTATTTAGCCAAGGAGCAGCATAATATATGGCCAAGTATTGAATTTACTGTCATGACAGATCTGGGAGTGAAAATCCGACGCTTATCTAGTCCCTTATGAACTCAACATGATTTACAGGACTTGCCTCAATGGCCAACTCAACAGGAGCAATTCTCAATACCCTCTCTTAAACTTTCTTTGACTGATTTAGTTTCTCATTTGGCCTAGGTCCCTATATTTGAAACAGGGAACTGTTTGACTTAATCTGAGAGTTAGCTAAGGAGGCTTATCCTTTTCTTAACCATTTTTGGACCTTATGCAGAACATACTAAATTCCATGACATTCTTAGTAACACATAGTTGAAACCACTGGCCTAATGTAGGATTTATCCAGCTCATGAGTCATGAAACTCAGAATTTAGTGATTTTACTGCTATAACAGGTTAATGATCTTAGAATATGAATCCGCTTGTCATGATGGCCTGCTACTTCCTATTCTGTGTATGGGGTTTCAGGTGTCCTAAGTCATGAGATGAGAGAAAACAAAGATCCTTGCCCACTATGATTTATATTGTAATCACAAGGTGAATTAAAGGAAACTGCCAATGACACTGGTAATCAGGATTGTATTGATTCTGCAGTAGCACCTACTAGATTTAGTAATCATTTCATGAGGAAGTAAGACTAATGATTTGAAACAATCTTTACTGTCATAGGCTATTTGATACAAGTTATAACAGTGGCAGATTTATGGCTAGTGTTGAACCTACAGTTGCTACCTTATTTTCTAGAACTACTTAAGAAGTTCATTAAGGATTGACATCTCCACAGGAATTTATTGTGCAAAGGAGCAGAAAACCTCTAGATGCATCCCACAAATCAAAACTAAAGCCAGATCTTAAGCTTGAGATTTCAGATTAGAGACAGAGAAGGTTGCTACCAATCAGTTATAAATCAGAATCAAACTTTCAAGTTTTTGAGTCTGTTTATCAAAAATTGGTTCCTAGAAACAGAAAGCTTTTTAGGTATCTGGGGCAGACCAGGTCTCTAGTTTAGGATTTGAAAGCCAGATATGAGTCAGGCACCTGTCTACTCCTGTCACAGACTAAGGTTACCTATATGTTGAACTAAAGGTTCTTGGATTCATTTTGATCTCTATTCCATTCAAAGCCCCTATATTGATACCAAAATAGCAGTAGCAATCCCTCATATAGCAACCTATTCTATAATAGAATTCTGAGACACAAAATCTGTTGTTGAAAGCCAGCTCTACTATGCCCATAAAAATGGTTCCTGATCAGTCACATGTAGACTGAGGGACAGGCCATCAGAAACTCATCATTCTTGTACTCTACTAATACAAAGGAAGCAAACTAACCATAGCTTATCAGTTTCACTCTCTTTTTATTCTATGATTTATGTCACTAATGATTTAAACCAGTAATCAGCTTCTATTATAGTCCAGAATTAAGCCTTGAGGCTCAAGATCTCAAGTTGGCTACTTCACAGGTCATTCACTCAGAGAAAGCAACCTAGTTTATCAAAAACTTATGAAAAGTACATGATTTCTAAACCTGTATCAGATGCCTGACCTGGTTTTGGTTTCAGTGGCTCAAGGTTGGAACCTTAGTGGCTTGCTGTCCTAGACTTGGACAAGGATCCTAAATTTGGATCTGTGCCTAACTTAATTAGAACCTGTTGGTCAACCCAACTGACTGCTAATTTTGATTTGATTTATGACTGGAACTTCTGAGTATATGCCTTGACCAAGATAGGCACCAGCTCTTCAGGCCTAGCTATAATTTCCCCTCCCACCATACTTAAATGATTCAACACAGGGCCTGTGTCTTAGCTGAAATTTCTACAGCAAGAGTAGAAGGCCTTGTCTCTACGAATCTAATTTCTTCGCTTAACATATCAGGTATCTATTAACCAAGCTTTGGCTTTCTTTGGCCCAGCTTAACTTAGGCTCCTAGGCTCACCTAACATGTTAAATTCAAAAACTATACCTGAGGATACCATGATCTGTTTTCTGCACTGGACAACATGATTCTGGAACAAATTTACCAGAATTGAGGCCTGAATTCTGCTAAACTAAGGCCTAGAGATGCATGTTTCTATTAATTAGAGATTTAGGCTTGCTTGGCTGCAGTTATGATCTTAATGAGCATTCACAGTTTTTTTATTTTTTTTTTAAGGTTTCCTGCCTATATCAGCCTACCTGTATTAGGAAAACTTAGGAGTACTTCCATTGGTTTCCCTGGTTCCCAGGATTCTTCTTAAGCTATTACAGACCCCCTAGCTTAGCTCCCTCGTGCCCTGATATGTACTGACTGGATACAATGATATCAGCATGACAGATTTCTACAACCATAGGCAAGGAATAGCAGAGATGAAACCCAGGGTATCTTGATATGGCTCCAGTAAATCATTGCTTTTCAATTCACTCTCTATTTCACACCTTGTTTGCACTAATCAGAATAGTTTGATTATGTATTGAGCAGCTACACTTGAACAATGCGGACTAATTCTCCAATTAACTTAATTTGGTTTTGATTTAGCTCAGAAATGACAATGTGACATGAGTGGTAACATTGCCCCAGCTAGAGAGACCAATCCCTTGAATTAAGACAAAGTTTGCAGCCATTTACCAAAAAAAGAAACTAATCTTCCAGAAATCCACATGATCAGAAACAAGCCTAAGGGTCTTTTAACATCCTAGGATTGCTTGAGAATAAATCTATTGAAAGACTGTTTTTATGCAGAAAGCTATATTCTAACTCTCAATTTAGAATCACTATTCCGTACCCTGAATGGGAGCTGCTGCCACTCTCTTGACTGGCATTCCTAAATCAAATCCCCATACTGCTACCAAGGCAGTATTTTCTATACAAAATCTGGAATATCAACAGCAACCGTCACTTGGCCTGGTAGACTTCAATTCTACTATTCCTAGGGACTGAACTTACCCAGAGTATTGACATAATGTTATAACAATGATAGTACTAACCTGGTTCTGGCTGACAGGGGGGCAGGCTATGTCCTAAGGGGGGGGACAGAGGATGTTTAGGTTCTGCCTAACAGCTTGAGCAGTGCCTATGTTTTGGACTAAGTTCAGAGCATTCCTAAGTTTAAAAGATTTCTTTATTGTCTCGACCAGAACCTCTTTTCCTACCAGTTTCTATTTTATCTGAGTTCTGTATCAGTTTATGAAACTGATTTACTCCTCGGTTTGTTTTCTGTGTTGACAAACACTTGACTCTAACAGGTTGACTGCTACTATAACAGAATCTGTTGAATAACTTGAAGCTTGGTCTGAACATCAATTAAAACACAGAGGAAGTATAGGCAATGCTAAAGAATTCAAGAATCTATAGTCTAAAAGACACTCCTGATGTTATTTAGGAACTGAACCATAACAATCAAATACAGATACCAAGCATTCATTGATTTATCAATAAGCTTTGACTTTAAATCTCAACCAACGCATGTAGCCTAGCTAACCATACTGAATCAGAATTCACAGCAAGTATTGCACATCATTCAGGCATCTTATTCATTATGAATTCTACATATTCCAGACCTGAGCACAGCGCAGCAGACAGGAAATGAAAATAGCAAGGGAATCGTGCCTAACCTCGAAGCACTAAACAGAAAACTTGAGAGGATTTGCGTGGTTGTGCTAAGAGGATGGAGGAGTGATTGAAGAAGCCAGCTGTTAGAAGTTAATTCTCTTTCGCAAATGACTGAAATTCCCGAAAGGTAGCAGAAACTAATCCTCCTCTTGCTAATGACCTTTTTGAATTTCTGATTCAGGTTCTTCTTGTTGCCTGAAGGAGAACTCTCTGAAATCTTGCCAATGGTGAAGCAACAGAGAGGGAATTCAGCGAAAATTCCTTCAATAAGAATCCTCTAAATCACCAAGCAGGATGCCAGAGAATTCGAGTAGCTGAAGAAAACCCAACCAAGCTCCGAGAGAACTCCCGAGTATCAAAGAATCTGTTCTTTTTTCAAAATTTTTCGTACCAAAAGTCTCCCCTCTTTCACTTTTCTAAAAATTCCCTTTATACCCCTAGCTTAACCATGGTCCCTTAACCCTATGGAAGTTAATTTCTAACCCTAGCCTAACTAACTCTATAACTAACTCCTAACTGAATTTTTGTTTGTTTCCTTCAGCTCTCTTTGCCTATTATCTATTTGCTTATTTATTTAATTTTTTCAACTCCCTCCCTCTTTTTGACAATTTGAGCCTTTTTCTCCTTTTTTTTGTTTTGTTTTTTTTAAGGGTATTTAATAAATTAGCTAATTAAGGAATATTTTTCCCCGGACAAAAATTGGTGCTCACATCATGCATTGTGTTTATCAACCTAGGATCATCTGGAACCCCTACAATGATCCTTGAATTCTCTACTGAGAAATCTCTCAGAATTCAATTGATTATGATCAACAAGATTTAGTAACCACTTAATCTTTCATCTAAACCAATTTTATAATCAGAATCCAGTTAAAGTAAGTGATAAAATGAAAACCTTCAATTAAATTACTTAATTTCTACTCTTCAAACTTTTGGAAAATGATTTACCAATCAAAAACCAATTATAAATCAATTATGCATTAATCAAAATACGTCAACCGATCAAACTTTGATTAAAGAATAAAATTGCAGAATATAGTGAAGTAGAGTAGAAACCACTTAATAAGCATGTAAATAAAGATCAAGACCTCAAAGTTAAAATGAAAATAGCTTGAATCCTTGAATTGAAACTACAAACCTAGCCTTCCATGAAGGAGGAAAACTAACAACAAAGAAAGAGGCAAACTAACAACAAATAAATCCTAAGCCTTCCATGTAGGAGGCAACTAACAACAAATAAATCCTAAGCCTTCCATGTAGGAGGCAACTAACAATAAAGAAAAACGAAGCCTTCCATGTAGGAGGAAAACTAACAAGAAAGAAAACCTAAGCCTTCCATGAAGGAGGCAAAACTAACAAGAAAGAAAGAAAGAAAGAAAGAAAGAAAGAAAGAAAGAAAATGGTATTGGAGTTAATCTCCAAAATGATGTGTTTCTCCTCTTGTAAACCCTTCTATTTATAGAGGATTTTTGAGGCATCATCTTCAGAAAGTCACCAATAGGATATTACTTTTCTACCCTTTTATTGCTTTCACATGGGCTTTGTTGAAAATGCAAAACACTTTTGAATTTTTGTCACCAATGAGCACAAAAATTTTGACTTTCTTGCACCGCAATTTCGGATGTTCACATGTCCGAATTAGAGCTTGACTTCTGAACAAAAGTTGTAGCCCCGAATCTTAGCTGTCCAACAAAGTTGATTTCATCTCAATATGACTTCTGTATCTCAAGATATGGCCAAATCTTTGCACACTGTTCAAATTCCACATCAGCAACACTATCTCATCTTTTGAGATAATTTCGGAGTCCTAAACATCCCATTTAGAGTCTGCTCTTGCTTTGTAACTGTGGACACTTCTTTAAGCTTTCATTCAAGACAGATTTCATGATTTTTGGATGTCTAAAACTCTTATTATGCTCAAAATACTATGATAGTGTCATTTTAATCGGGTAAGCAAAGAAATTCAATTAAACTTCATATGAACTCAAACTCATAAAATATGACAAAGACCACTTAATTGAACATATAAGAAGTCTTAATGAGATAAAAGTGAGAGATAATTATTTATGAAATTTATGCTTATCATTTATCTACATCTACTCATGTTCCTCAAGAAGAGGTATCCTTTTATAATTCTAGCATGACAAAGTTGTAACTTATATGGTGGGATCAAGTTTTATTATTATTGTTGTATAATTGTTGGCTATATTTGATCAAGGTTCTTATGTGGAACTCATCCCATTGACTTTGCTTCTAATATTAGTAACGTTATGCATTTTAATTATTTTTTAACCATATTAATTATACGTGGAATCTTGATAAATAATATTTTGTTCATTTATTTTTAGAAAATTAATTATAATTATTAATGATTATTTGAATGTAATTCTACCTAATTTTTCTTATTTTTATAGGAATGATCAATAAGTAGAGAATAAAAAATTAGGTAGATTTCGGGCTAAAAGGATGGTAAAAAAACATAAAAAAAATGAAGGAGTAATAAAAGGATAAAAATGTCCCTATGGAGAACGAGCACGGCCATGCATAGTAAACTAGATTTTTTAACAGTCATGGAAACCTGAGCCTGATCATGCCTGATGGTGAGCCTAGTCATGTAGATTTGAGCACAACCTTGCAACGTCTTGAAGTTTCTAACATGACTAAATAGGCTTTAGCATAGCCATGCCAATTCTGGGAGATATAAAAAATGATCCAAGTTAACCCTAATGATATAGAAAAGGATCCTAACCATCCTTGATAACATAATGGGTGATTTAGAGCAATCAAGATAGTTAAAGAAGTGACTTAGGTCAACCTAGTTTATAGCAAAGGAAATCTTAATCCATGCCTATAGAAAGGGAGGTTCACCATAAAAGAAGACACTTGGTCAAGCACCACTTACATACTTCAAACCACTGCCACGACTTAACCTCTTTCTTTCTCTTTTTTCATTTTCATTCCCTCATTTACATTCAATTTCTTCTCATTTCACCCTTAAGTAGGATCTTGGCTGAAGGAATCCTATTTACAGTGCGACTTGCAGAGTCTTGTACTAATCTTAGGATTATGTTATCGATAATTTCTTCTCAATTTCTTCTCATTTCACCCTTAGTGAATTTTGTGATGTAACTATTTGAACCTTATTCTTCCTTTTGAATGATTATATGTTTTCATCATAAATTATTGCATATTTCTTTATCCAATTATGCTATCTTATTATGCTTAATTAATTAATAATAATTAGCTACTCTTGTTGATTTTTAGGTTGGTTGGAGAGTGAATGATCATACTATTTTCCAATTGGCAAAACCATAAGGTAACTAGGGATGGAAGTGAACAAGGTCGTCCGACAGGGGCCTACGGCTCAGCTCGTTTAAAGCCTTGTTAAGCTCGGCTCGTTTAATAAATAGATAGGCTCAGGCTTGTTAAAAAGCCTTTTTAGATAAATAAGCCAGACCCAGGCTTATAAAAAAGCCTTTTTAACCTATTCAGAGGCCTATTTATATTTATATATTATATATTTATATTTATTTTAATATATTTTATTTATATAATATTTATTTTATATTTTATTTACATGATATTAATATATATATATATATGTTTTAGGTCTATTTAATGGCCTTTTTATCTTGTAGGCTTTAAATTTGCAAGATTTTTTAATTATTTATTTATATAGGCTTTAAGTTTATTTATTGATTTTTTTGTAATGTAGGCTTTTAAACAGGCTTACAGGTCTTGTAGGCTTTAAATCAGGTCAGACCTTGATAGAAAAAAAAATCCTTTAACAGGTAACAGGCTCAGGCTCAGACCTCAAAATTTTTAAACAGGCCAGACTTAAACACTCAAAGCCTAGCTCGGCTCTACTTCCATCCCTAAAGGTAACTGGATCTAAAAGTTTGGGATAATCAATTAAAATCTTAGTGTTCTAACCAGTTATTAACTTAGAAAATATGACTATGTTTCATGTTTCTCTTATTTATTTACCTTGTATGATCAATGGATAGTAATAACATTAGAATATGAATATGTTTCATGTTTCTCTTATTTATTTACCTTGTATGATCAATGGATAGTAATAATATTAAAATAAGTAGTTACAAATTAATGTTTAAATTATTCTTAAGGGAATTTGGGGGTAAATATAGGTCAAGTCATAAAGGAATCTAAGATCTCATACTTATCCATAAATTTTCACTCGTGTTCTTTTATTTTATGGTTTTCTTTAATTACTTTCAAATTCTCATTTCTTACACTTGTAGCAAAACTCATTTTTCATAAGCTCAAAAAGTCAAGATTTAAACTTCTTCCATAGATTGCTACTATAGTCTTTGAGAGATCAACACCAGGGTCTAAAATATCTCTTTTCTACACTAACAGGTATACTTTCCCTAGGTAAAATTTGACATACAATTTTTACACATACGTTTTGCATGTATAAAGATTTTGGGGCTATTGTCGAGGACTATTCCCCATTAATCTTATAATTTTAAATTTTGATTACTTAATACATGTATATATATATTATTTAAAAAAATAAAATTAAAAATTTCTATAATCTCGTTTGTAGTTATTTTTTATGTATGCTAACTTGCTCTCGAACTTCTACGTTTTGGTCTAATTTGGAGATAGGAAGAACAACTAGGATATTGAGAGAAGAAACCATTGTGAGAAAGATGGCAAGGTAAGGACATAGGACATTGGTGGATTGTATAGTCCTTAGGGATAAGGGTTGGGAAGCAATATATTTATCCAGCATTAGAAGATGTTCCAAATTTTCTATTGAAGCTCACATTTATCAATATGATTCAGAACTTACTTCAATTTAGAGGAACAATTTTGGAGGACCCACATCTCTGCAACAAAAAGTTTCTGAGGCTAACAAACACCATTAAGTTGAATGATGTTATAGAAGATGTCATAAGACTACATTTGTTCCCATTTTCCATCACTGCAATTGATGTGAGCACCATCATTAAGGAACCAACCACTAGGTCAAGGGCCAAAAAAATTCAACAAGAGGTGAAAACATTACTTCTCAAAAGGAAGGAATATCATGAAGAAATGTCATCCATGGAATTATCCTTCAAGGAAATTGAGGAATTCAGAATTTTAGCTTAGGAAGAATAAATCTGAAATTAGTAATTTGATTGTATTTTCTTAACTTGTAAAAGTAGGGATAGTTGATTCCAACATGGAATAAGAATAGTGTATTTAGAATAGGAATAAGCTTAGCTTAAGGGCTTGGTTGGCTAGGAGCAGCCTATACCCACAACCAAGCAGCCCCCTTCTTTTTTTTCTATAAATTACGGTCTATTGTAAGCAAATGACACCTTTGGTCATTCTATACTATTGGAATCCGAGAATTCCCTTGAGAGAGTAGCTTTCTCTTCTCTTTCTTCTCCTCTTGCTTGTTCTTGAGGTCAAGACCCCTTTCCTTATCATTGGAGCCTCCAATGTGGTGGAACTTGGCTTATCTTCCTAGCTTCCTCTAGCTAGTGGAGTGGCGCCTAGCTTAGGAATTATTTTTCTGCAATTTACATTCTGCCATTTACCTTCTTGCAATTTACAATTCTGGTTCTTAGTTTATGCTTTAATTTTCAGCCCCTTTCCCCTTTAATTTTGGTCATTTTCGTTTTGCTTTTTTCTTCAATTTCTGCACTTTATTTCCAGCCTTTAATTCTTGCAATCACCTTCTCCAATTCCCTCTTTACATTCTGCAAATTTATGTTTCCTTGTCTTTTCATTTCTATGCATAATTTTTTGCTACATTGAACATAATTTTAGGAGCTCCCAAAACTGCTTAGAATTTTGAGCTTCAATCCTACCTCCAACTAGGTCCATCCTCCTCCTCCCAAGTGGGTTGTATTAGCAATGGTGAATGATTGACTAAACTCTTTATCGAAGGCATCTATTACTACCTAGGAGCAGTTACATCGTTTGTTCCTAACACAATATTTACCATAGTCGATGCAATCCACGGTCATAGTAGAGATCATCGACTTCAAGAACGAGTCACTATATAAGGATTAAGACCAATTGATAAGCCATGGCAATTTGATAGGAAAGTTCACCATGATGGGCATAGCAATAGGTATTCCTTTGTTTTCAATTTCCAAAAGGTCACCTTAGTTCCCTTGGCCCCTAGTGAGGTTTGTAAAGATCAAGTACAAATGAAAAAGAAAAGAGAGGAAGAAAAGAAGGGAATTAAAGGAAAGAATATAAAAAAAAGATAAGAGGTTGAGACATGAGGAAAATGATAAAAACCTCTTCATCAATCAAGGAGAAATTAGGCAAAGTCTTCTAGCTAGACAACCTATGTACATGCTCATGTGCAAAGAGTATTGCTTGAATACTCAACCAAACCTTGAGTCTAGTGAACTTCAAGAACTTCTAGAAGAGTTCCAAGATGTGTTCCCAAAAGAGTTACCTCTAGGGTTACCACCTATTAGGGGTATTGAACATCAAATAGACTTGGTGCCTAGTGCTTCCTTACCAAATAGGCCAGCCTATAGAAGTAATCCTGAAGAAACTAAAGAAATCCAAAAACAAGTAGGGGAACTTTTAGAAAAAGGGTGGATAAGAGAGAGTTTGAGTCCATGTGCAGTCCCAGTTCTACTTGTCCCTAAGAAAGATGGGTCTTGGAGAATGTGTGTTGATTGTAGGGCCATAAACCAAATAACCATTAGGTATAGGTATCCCATACCTAGGTTAGATGACTTGTTGGAAGATTTACATGGTTCCACAATTTTCTCTAAGATAGACCTCAAGAGTGGATATCACCAAATTAGGATGAAAGAGGGGGATGAGTGGAAGACTGCCTTTAAGACCAAGTTTGGTCTCTTTGAGTGATTGGTAATGCCTTTTGGGTTATCAAATGCTCCTAGCACTTTTATGAGGTTGATGCACCATGTTTTGAGGGATTTGATAGGAAAATATGTGGTAGTATACTTTGATGATATCCTTGTATACTCCAAATCCCTTGAGGAGCATTTAGGACACCTTAGAGAAGTGTTAATTGTGCTAAGAGAGGCCCAACTCTTTGCCAACCTAGAAAAGTGCTTTTTTTGCTTGGATAGAGTTGTATTCTTAGGATTTGTGGTAAGCAAAGAAGGTGTACAAGTAAATGAAGAGAAAGTCAAGGCCATCAAGGATTGGCCTACCCCCAAAAATATAGGAGAGGTTAGGAGTTTTCATGGACTTGCAAGCTTCTATAGGAGGTTTGTGAAAGATTTTAGTACCTCAGCATCACCTCTAAATGACTTAGTCAAGAAAAATGTCAAATTTGAATGGGGGAAAAAACAAGCCAAGGCCTTTCAAGCCTTGAAAGAGAAACTTACCCAAGCACCCATCCTAGCTCTTCCAAACTTTAGCAAAAATTTTGAGTTAGAATGTGATGCTTCTAATGTTGGGACAGAGGCAGTTTTATTGCAAGAGGTACATCCCATAGCTTACTTTAGTGAAAAACTAAATGGAGCATCCCTTAATTACCCTACCTATGACAAATAGCTCTATGCACTCATTAGGGCTCTTCAAACTTAGCAGCATCACTTGTTGACCAAGGAGTTCATCATCCATAGTGATCATGAGTCACTAAAATACCTTAAGGGTCAAAAGAAGTTGAATAGGAGACATGCTAAATGGGTTGAGTTTTTGGAGCAGTTCCCCTATATCATTAAACATAAGCAAGGAAAGATCAATAAGGTGGCTGATGCCCTATCTAGAAGACAAACTTTGTTAAATTCTTTAGGGACCGCCTTAATTGGTTTTGAAAACTTTGGGGAGCTATACTCAAATGACTTAGAGTTTAGAGATATCTACAAGTCATGTACCCAAAAAGCATGTGATGGATACTTTAGGCATGATGGAGTCTTATTTAAGAACAATAGAGTTTGTGTGCCTAAAGGAACCATTAAGGATCTCATCTTAAGAGAATCCCACCAAGGGGGGTTAATGGGTCACTTTGGAATCCAAAAGACTTTGGATATCCTTAAAGAACATTTCTTTTGGCCACACATGAAAAGAGATGTTCAAAGACTTTGTGCCCAATGCATTGTATGCAAAAAGGCCAAATCTAAGTCAATGCCCCATGACCTTTACATTCCCCTTCCTATCCCCAATGTCCCATGGGTTGACATTAGCATGGATTTTGTGTTAGGATTGCCTAAAACCCAAAGGGGCATGGACTCAATCTTTTTGGTAGTAGATAGATTTTCTAAGATGGCTCACTTTATTCCTTGCCACAAGGTTGATGATGCTAGTCACATAGCAAAGCTGTTCTTTAGAGAAGTGGTGAGATTACATGGAATCCCTAAGAGTATAGTTTTCGATAGAGACACCAAGTTCCTCAGTCATTTTGGGAGGACACCATGGTCTAGGTTAGGAACTAAACTTTTGTTTTCCACCACTTGCCATCCACAAACCGATGGCCAAACTGAAGTAGTAAATAGGACTCTTTCCACCTTGTTAAGAGTTTTTGTTTAGAAAAATATTAGGTCTTGGGAAGAATGTTTGCCTCACATAGAGTTTGCTTACAATAGGGCTACCCATACCACTACCTTGCATAGTCCTTTTGAAGTAGTCTATGGGTTTAATCCCCTTACTTCCCTTGATCTAATTCCTTTGCCTAATGTGGTTGAATATCATAACAAAGATGGAGCCCAAAAGGCTGAATATGTTAAGCAACTTCACACTCAGGTAAAGCAACAAATTGAAAAGAAAACCGAACATTATGCTAGAATGGCTAATAAAGGAAGAAAATAACTTGCACTTAAACTTGGTGATTGGGTTTGGTTACACTTAAGAAAAGAACGCTTCCCTGGTCTTAGGAAATCAAAACCCTATCCTCGGGGGGATGGCCCATTTCAGGTAATTGAAAGAGTTAATCCTAATGTATATAAACTTGATTTACCTGGTGATTATGGGGTGCATGCTACTTTTAATATATCTGACTTAACTCCTTGCCTTGCAGATGATGACTTCCATTCGAGGTCGAATGCTTTTCAAGAGGGAGGGGATGATGTGAGCACCATCATTAAGGGACCAACCACTAGGTCAAGGGCCAAGAGAATTCAACAAGAGGTGAAAGTATTACTTAAAAGGAAGGAATATCATGAAGAAATGTCATCCATGGAATTATCCTTCAAGGAAATTGTGGAATTCAGAATTTTAGCTTTGGAAGAAAAAATTTGAAATTAGTAATTTGATTGTATTTTCTTAACTTGTAAAAGTAGGGCTAATTGATTCCAACATGGAATAAGAATAGTGTATTTAGAATACGAATAGGCTTAGCTTAAAGGCTTGGTTGGCTAGGAGCAGCCCATACCCACAACCAAGCAGCCCCCTTCTTTTTTTTCTATAAATTAGGGTCTATTGTAAGCAAATGACACCTTTGGTCATTCTATACTATTGGAATCCGAGAATTCCCTTGAGAGAGCAGTTTTCTCTTCTCTTTCTTCTCCTCTTGCTTGTTCTTGAGGTCAAGACCCCTTTCCTTATCATTGGAGCCTCTAATATGGTGGAACTTGGCTTATCTTCCTAGCTTCCTCTAGCTAGTGGAGTGGCGCCTAGCCTAAGAATTATTTTTCTGCAATTTACATTCTACCATTTACCTTCTTGCAATTTACAATTCTGGTTCTTAGTTTATGCTTTAATTTTCAGCCCCTTTCCCCTTTAATTTTGGTCATTTTCGTTTTGCCTTTTTCTTCAATTTCTGCACTTTATTTCCAGCCTTTAATTCTTGCAATCACCTTCCCCAATTCCGTCTTTACATTCTGCAAATTTATGTTTCCTTGTCTTTTCATTTCTATGCACAATTTTGTGCTACATTGAACACAATTTGAGGAGCTCCCAAAACTGCTCAGAATTTTGAGTTTCAATCCTACCTCCAACTAGGTCCATCCTCCTCCTCCCAAGTGGGTTGTATTAGCAATGGTGAATGATTGACTAAACTCTTTATCGAAGGTATCTATTACTACCTAGGAGTAGTTACATCATTTGTTCCTAACACAATATTTACCATAGTCGGTGCAATCCACGATCATAGTAGAGATCATCGACTTCAAGAACGAGTCACTATATAAGGATTAGGACCAATTCTAGAACCTTCCTGAATGTGCCTACATTATGAATACCAAATACTTCATCTTATACAAATCTTCTACAACAGCTTTTCTTATGTCAAGAAAGTTTTTGTTAACACCATTTCTGGTAAGTATATCCTACATAACCCCCTGAAGGACACTTGGATAATGAATAGAAAAGTTAACTATTAACACCAATCAATGGTAGTCTTCTAATAAAAATATAAAGAAAAAAGGAATCTCAACCGATAAGAATGTACCAGATGGATCATACTGTCATGATAAGGAGCGGAAAGATGTTGGAGATATCCATGAGAAAAGAGAAGGAAAAGAAGGACATGGTTGTTGTAACCATCCAAAAGTTACTAACAACCTCTAAACTCTTACTGACGAAAGTTCAAAAGGAAAGAGAAAGGAGATCAATGAAATAATCGAAAAGACTCCAAATAGACTTAATATGGAGCCTTATCAACCAAGAATACCATTCCCTCTAAGGCTAAAGGGAAATATAGATAATACTCAATTTATCATATTTTTGGACATCCTCCAACTGAGGACTAATCTCCCTTTTGTAGAAATCATTTCTAAAATGCCTAAATATGAAAAATTTGCTAAATATGCAAAATTTGTGATAAAAATTTTGGGTAACAAAATTTTTGCTTGATTATTACATGACCACCAAGCTTAACAAGGAGTGCTCCATCATCCTTATATGGAAGCTACCATTGAAGCTTGAGGTTTTAGAGATCTTTTGTATACCTTGTATTATTGATGATCCTTGTTTTGATAAAGCTTTGTGTGACTTAAATACTAGTGTTAATCTAATATTTTTATCTATTTTTAGAAAGTTGGATATGAATGAGCCTAAGTCTAACACAATTTCTTTATAACTTGCACATATATCTATCATGTGTAGGATGTTTTGGTAAAAGTGGATAAGTTCATCTTCTATATTAACTTTATTATGCTTGATATGGAAGATGATAAGGAGATTCCACTAATCATGGGAAGACCTTTCTTGACCATTGAGAAAGCTATGATCGATGTGTAGTAAGGGAAACTCACTTTGAGGCTTGATAATGAGGAAGTGGTATTTAGAGTCACACACTCATTAAAATACCAAAAGATTTCTACCTCTTGTGATTTTGTTAATGTTTTAGAATCGTATCTTCTCTCTCTCTTTCTCTCTCTCTCTCTCTCTCTCTCTCTCTAAGTTTTCCCTCTATGCAAGAAAAAGCCAGAAGGAAACATAGGAAACCTAAAGCCCTATAAGGAAAGGATAAAAATAAAGAATCACAAACACATTTGGAAGTGTGAATTTTTAGTGAAAAAATGTTATTATTTTGTCACTTATAATTTTAGTTATTTTTAGGAAAATGTAAGTCTGTTTAGAATGACTGTCATAAAGTAAGTGAGATACTCTCATGGTATGTTGGAACTGGCAAGTGAAAATGAGGAGAAATTTAAGAAGGGTAGGGGATAAAGAATTATGAGGAATATGTGTCTAAATAATGCACCATTATCCCATTAGAAGAATCTCAAGTAACCACCTTTGACTTTTCTTAGGCACTAGTGTAGATACATCAGGTTCATGATGTAAAACAAGTATTTATAGGGGGAAATTGCTTTTCAATGCATAAATACATAGCAAGAGGGACATAGAGAGAGTTGTGCGATCATTCCCATATCTTTCATGGCCATGTTGATAATTATAGCATCATTGTAAAGCCATGCCTCTTTTAGCACTGATAGGCCACAAGTGCACAGATCTATCATGTAATAAAAAGTATCATATCCACAATAATTATGTGCTTGAGTACTAAAAACAGTAGTTTTAATCAGTTTGATAATAATAAGTTTTAGGTGAGATATAAAAGAGAAAAAGAAAAAGGAAGGAATTCCTAGGCTCAACAAAGGTAATCAAAGTAGAAAATAGGATAATCCTAAGACTTGCGACTACTACAATTTGAAATATGGGACCTTAAGGATTGTTTTTCTTTCTTGTTGTTTAGAAATTCTTAGGAGGAAATTTTTCTAGGTTAACCCATAATTCCTTTTAAAAGTAAACGAAGTATTTAATTGAGTCAAATCATACTTTCATAGTATTCTAATTCAATTAAACCTTTCAAGATTAGTAAAAGCTTCAAATAATCCTTTAGAAAGTTAAGGCCTACTTTTGCAGTTAAATTCTAAATTCAATCTTAGGGATTCTAGTGTCAAAATTTATCTTTTAGTACTGCACTTCACGATAAATCAAGGGTGGCTATTTGTAAAACACAAAAAAGTATTATGGTTATTCACAATAATTGATCCAAGGGTTAAAAGATGAGAAGAAAGAAAAAAATTATAATATTAAAGCATTGTTTCATATCTAAATTACAATATTTCCAAATTCTAAGACAACAAAAATTAGAAATTAAATTCAAATTTCATGGAGAAAAAGATTATATGAATGGTAAAATATAGGAGTGAAAGGTGAATTTTATCGTGTTGTAGCTTCATGTCTCTTCTTCTTGTTCCCTTTTTTTTTTTACCTTTGTTCTTATCTTCAACCCTCATCCTATCTGTCTTTTTTCCTCTTAAGTCTTCCTTTTAAAGAAGAGAAAGACATTCTTTAGTTTTCAAACCACAATCATGGTTTTCACAAAGAATTAACTAGAAACTGTTTGTGGATTTATTAATAAAAATAGAAAAAATTTCTCTATATAATTTATCTCTATGGAAAACATCATGAGCCTTAGTTCACAATGTCGTACTTTTTCTAGAACCAAAAAATTTGGAATCAACTCCATAACCTTAAGAAATGGGTGTCTTTAAACAAAAATATAGTACAAGGCACAACCTTAGTTATCTCTCAAGTATCTTGGCAAATAATTGGTTGAGTTTAAAGTTAGAAAAATATGGAGTTTATGTTTTTATTAATAAAATAAAAATGAAAATTAATAAAATTAAAAACTAATTAACTTGGTAGTTCAATTCATAAGAAAGATTATCATAGATTTAAAAAGATATTTTTAAAACCATTAAATTCTTGTTTGGTTTGAATTTAATCAAACAACCATAAATTAAACTCATGATTTTCTACCCGGAAAAATATATAAAATTCGAATTAATTCATTTTTAAACAAATAAGCATCATCCGGGTTTCCAAATTAATTACAAAGAACCAAAATTACCAAAGTCTATAGAAAAGCCCTAATTTTTAATTGGTTTGAATTTAGTCAAGCAACTGTTAATTAATATGATGATTTCCTATTGGGATAACATCCAAAATTTGAATTAATTCATGTTCAGAAAATTAAGCAGCATATAAAGTTCCTAAATTAATTCTTAAGATTAAAATCACAAAATCTTATAAAAAATCCCATAGCCTTTTTTTAATTTTCGCATACAAATTAAAAAATTAAGCAAACCTTAATTTTAGAATTGTAACACGCAAGATGAAATTAATTAAATATCCAATTTGATTATTAAAAATAATAAATGCAATAATTAAAAAGGAAGAAGAAGAAATTGCTACAAATATCCAATTTAAGAATAAAAACTCAAATCTCTTACTTATAAAATTAAAACTAGCGAATCAACTTTAGAAATTAGTTATCCATGATGCTTATTAATAAATCAAGAAGAAGAAGGAAGAATTTAGATTTAAAAATTTATTGAGAATTTGAAATATGTCTCGATGTCTATATAATCTGTTAGGATCTCTTCTTTTTAAGCCAAATCTACTTATCCAAATTTAAAATTTAAATTCCAAATTTATATCAAGATAAAAATTGAATCAATCTTAAATGATTCATAAAGAGCCTTCAATAATTGATTCTTTTATTTCTTTAGGTTTGTAGTTAAATTCTTTATTCACTCTTCCATTTGAATTCAAATTGTGTTGGAAATAGGTCTAATTGAGCTAGACTTTGATGTTTTAAGTCTTGTCTGTTTAATAATTTTAAGCCTTGATCCTGCACCTATTGCTTGTTATAGGATTTTTTTTTTGTCAAAGTTTGTTCTGTTTTAAAGCCTACTAGCATGTTTAAAATCCTACAACACAAAACAGTCGATAAATAAACTTAAAGTTTATATAAATAATTGATTAAAAAGACCTAGAAGCTTAAAGTTTATAAGATAAAAGACTAGTAAATAATCCTAAATCATCTATATATATATAATATTTAAAATAATTTTTTACGAAAATAAATTTTAATAATATTTTTTTAAGTTGTAAAACTTGTCAAACCAATCTTTCCTAGTACCACTTATACAAAACATAATCAAAACTATCTGACAAACAATGAATTCAATATATTATTTTAAATGTAGATAAGATTATAACTTGTATCATATACAAAATAAAATATAATATATAAAATAAAAAATAAAAATAAATATCATATTACTAGATTGTCTGTATAACCATAACAAATTTGATAAAGACTTAGATCTTTAAATATCAAACAAATTAATAAAAAATATCTAATATTATTAAGACATAAAAACTACTAAAGGCAATGGATGATAATTTAGCAGCCTAAAATACCAAAGGACTAGGGATTGAGTAGAGGTAAATCGCTTGAGTCGTATCTTACTCAAAACTGGGAATGTGTGAAGTGATGCTTTGAAACTGTAGAGATAGACGAAGATGGTAAATGAGGGTTCTATTTTTAGGACAACGAGAAAGTCTCTAGGATTTCTTTTATTTAAAATTAAAAATTTTAATTTTTAAAAAATTATGTAAATATATTAAATATAATATATTAACATAAATATAAGAAATTGAAATATATAATATGTAAAGATAAATAAACTCTTGAATAGGTTAAATAGAATTTTTTATAAGCCTGAGTTTGACTTATTTTTTGAAAAAAGATTTCTAACAAGTCTAATCCTAACTATGTATTAAATAAGTCAAACCAAGTTAGGCTTTAAATAAGGCTAGTCGTGGGTCCTTGTTGGACAACCTAGCTCATTCCATCCCTAGTTGGAAACATGAGTCCTTATCTAATGCTTCTGTTATAAAATTTTTATGCATATATTGGTGGTCAAATTATGACTTTCCCTTTGAAAAAATATTGTAGATAATTCTATCCTTGAGATTTATAAATTGATCTTATATAAAAATAACTTCTATAACCCTAGATATATTTGTTTTACTAGAACATGTTTGTGCTATCTAGATAGAAACTTTGAGTTACAGTTCGGACCAAATAACTTCCTAATCCATTTTATCTCCAGCACTATCAGAAATTGGAAAAATAATTACTACATAATATAAGAAAAAAATTAAGTACTTTAACCAATAAAAATTAAGTACAATAGATGAATATTATAAATATAAATAAAATATTAGCAATTAGTAATAAAATAACATAAAATAAATTACTAACATGTAGCATTTATTAAGAAGTTGTGGATTCTTAATGTATCATTTTAGTATTTTCATGTACCGTTCAAATGGATATATCCATCTTAGATTAGCAAGTTCATATAGCCTAATTTTCTTTCACAATGTGAACAATTAAGTAGATGGAAGAAAATAAATCTTCAACTGGCATAAGATAATCATATCTTCATTTTAAAGGTTTTCCAATTTTTTGGGATCAACGAATTTGCTACACATAACATTGAAAAAGAAACACAACCTACTTATGTTGTGCTTAACTTTTTATGGTAAAATATCACGAATAATCATTGGTAGTAGCTATTACATCAACACATGACGATTATGGGATTTTAAGCCAACCAACTTGAGATCTTTTATCGAGATAAGTCTTTTGAAGTTTGAAGAATAACTGTGAAGAACCTCCACACCATGTAGATATTAAAAAAAATCCTTTTCTCTTTTTTGACAAAGTATGACATACTAGAGGCAAATAAGTTGGCTCAACAATACATTATGGACCTAAATTTTCTCTTATACCCATATAAAACAAGTCTAATCAAGAATTAACACAATGTTTTGTCTTGCCTTATATGTTTAAGAGCGCTCCTTTAACATTGTCACACATATTTTTTTTACATGCATGACATCAATACAATGTCTTACATCTAGCTTGCACCAGTAAGGAAGATTAAAGAAAATTGGTTTCTTTTTCCGTATATTTCTCTTTATAGACTTCTTCTGTGACTTTCCAAACATAATTTGGATGTCCTTGACTCGATCATAAACTTTCTCTCTAGTTAAGGCTTTTGGAGCAATCTATTCTCTAGCATTCCATTAAAAGCTTTCCTTGATGTACAATAGAGGTGATTATGTATGAGAAATCTTTGATGACTAAGATAAATTATGTTTTCCATGATGCAATTAATGGTCACTTGTCTTCTTCACAAATAGGATATGATTTATGCTCCTTAACACTATATACAGACAAATTTTCATATGTTGAAAAGTCATTAATAGTACAAAATAACATCACATAATCTTGAAATATTTATTATCATACCTGTCAAATAGATCCACACATTCTTCCCATAGATTTCATAAGTCTTCAATTAAGAGAGACAGATAAACATATATTTCATTTCCTGGTTGTTGTGGACTTAAAATAATCATAAACAACATAATATATTTCCACTTTATTCATAATTCAGAAGAAATATTGTAAACCATCAACAGAACAGATCATGAACTATGCTTACTACTCAAATTACCATAAGGATTCATTTTATCTATTGCAAGTACAAGTCTTAGGTCTCTTGGTTCATTTGCAAACTCTAGTAACAATTAATCGATTGTCTTCCGTTGTAAACAATCAGCTGGATGATACAACTTCTCATTGCCTTATCTTTCATTTGTATTCCATCTAAGTTTTTTTCCATCATTTTTATTAGTAAACAATCATTTGAACCTTGAATTTATTGGAAGATACCATAACACTTTCGGCGTAAGATCTCTTTATGCTCTCATTAAAATAGAATCACCGTCCTTTAACTTAAAATATGATACCTAACATGTGAGACATTGATGCAACCCTTCAAACTTTTATCTTTGCAATATGCAATCATTTAGACATGCATATTTTTTCTTATACTCCATACCTATCGAACAAAGTACTTTTTCTCATCATAATTATGCTTTGGCAATTTATTTCCTTTCAGTAACATATATTTCAATAACTCAAGAAATTTAGTGAAGTTTTTATTACTCTACTTATTTCTTGCCTTCTGATTGAACAACCTTAACATTGTTGATAGTCTTGTGAAATTAGTATAATCCGAATAAAATGACTTATCCACATCACTGCACAAGTTCTCATACATATTTACTCGTTGAAAAGGTTCATGTCCCACTTTTTCAAATCATGTCTTCTAGCCAATCTTCTATATCTACATCAACCTCCACAATTTAGAATTGACTTGGAATGTCTAACAATTCACCATGCTAAATCAATTTTGTATAACTCTTGCAAAATCCATCATGAAGCACATGCTCCCCAATTTCATCGATTCTCAATCATTTTTCATTCAAATAATTAGCACAAGAACAATAAAACCTTTCATTACTATCAAGAATATTATTGTGAAAATTTCAAGAAAACTTCCACCTCATTTTCATACTCATCACCTATGCATGGTGCATTTATCTATATGATTCATACTATACAAGATCAAATTTCTAGTAAAAGGTTAGATCTATCCAATAACTTCATCAAACATATCACAATTCAACATACCTTTTATATTGGTAGGGCCTTATCCATTCAAGGATGAAGTTTTCTAGTTATAGATTAAATATTTCTTCTCAAATCTTGAATATTATATTTGGTGAAATTTCAGCAGTATTTTGTATGAGTATCCAAGTACACAACTTGATCGTGGTGTCATTACACCATGATCTAGCATGCATCAAGAGAAAAATATACTGAATTGAAATTTCATCAAATATAATATAAAGAATTTGAGTAGAAACTTTTAACCAGTAAATGAAAAAATTTATTCCTAAACTATCCAACCTGAAAATTTTAAGATTGAATATAATTAGTGTTTTACTTATTAAGTGGTTTACCATTATATTCAATCTCAAACAGAAAACTAAGGTTACACTTATTCATACTAAGGTTACCCAATTTACCTCAAATGTCTAAATTAAAAATTCATGAAATGAAGCATATTATGACAAAAAAAAATCAAAATTCTACCAATTCAAATTTAAAACAAATACAACGCAAATCAATATGGGTAAAAAGTAAACTAAGATGTTAGTTTTGGACTAGATTCTTATTATTATTTTCACCTAAGTTTCTCAATTTCTTATTGGTGTTGCTGAGTACTAGGGTTTATCTTATTTTTTGTAGTACAAACTATGGGAATAGGTTATAGTTATCTTAATTCTATGTAATTTGTAGAAAATCACATAACCTTATACTTTACCGTTATGGTAAAACATGGAAATCCTAGTTTAGTGTCTCTAAGTTTTCTATGGTTAAACATTTCCCAAATTCAACATAAAAATGGTGAAGAAATTTATAATTGGATTTATCTTGTTTTTGGTAATACAAACTATAGTAATAGCTTATAGCTATCTTGATTTTATGCAATTTGTAGAAAATCACATAACCTCACAATTTATAACTGGTCAAACATGGAAAATCTATTTCAATGTTTTTAACTTTTCTATGGTCAAACATTGCCCAAATTTAACATAAAAATGGTGAAGGAATTTACAAAATTATGCAACGACACATGTCAAGATATATAATCACTTCTCAATCCTAAAAAAATTAAAATCAAGCAATGTTGTACAAAATAAACCACCACTAGCATCCACCAAAACACATAAACAAAATAAAACCTACACTGCATATTGATAACTACAAAATTTTAGCCATAAAAAATACCTCAAAAACAAGAAATGATAACACCAATGTTATGAATTATGGTACACCCAGCAATGAACCTGAAATGATGGACAAGGTGCAAGAGACCACCACTAACACTGAACAAGACATAAACCATAATGAGAATGAAGACATTTGTGAAGTTAAAAGTAAGAAGGATGAAAACAAGGAGACCTTACTTGTGTTCATGATTTCGAGCAAGAACAATGGTGAAGGAGACCTTTCTTCCTAAAAGACAAAGACATTAATGTAATGGTATCTGGGGAACAAAAATGAAATCAAACCACACTTTAGGAGGGCTTTCACTTAGGAAAATGAACAGACAACCATGAACAATAATAATGCATGCAAAAAACAACGACAAGAGAACCAGAATGACATGGAAAAAGCGAAGACATAAATTAAAAATAAAACTTTCTATATCAATTATAAAGGTAATTGATGTAGAAAGATTTTTTATATCGATTGAGGATTATAACTAATATAGAATATTTACTTTCTACATCAGTTGAAAAAGTCTTCAATGTAAGAAATATATTCTACATCAGTTATTTTCCAACCAATATAAAAAGATCTTTCAACATCGATTATCTATATAACTAATATAATATGTAGCATATTTATTGATTGTTAAATAAATAATATAAAATCCTGTTATTAAAATTATTTATTATTATTATTAATTCACCAATAAATTGTGATATTAAAATAAAATTTTATCTTAAACTAATCTTATATAGATTTAGATTATCACTAAGTACCATTATTTCTTTCTTAGTAAATTCTTTTTATTTTCATCTAAAAATTTTATTAGGCATTCCGAAACATTTTTCATCAACTAGTTTTTCTATCATACGAGAGGAAGCACTCGTATCTATAATCCATTTTATAAAATCACATTTAGGTTAGATTTTGAATAATTTTTAATTTGATATTATTTAAAACTTTCGGCAATTGTTTGCCATTATTTTCCATTTAATTCATTAACAATAAACTTATGAGAAATTGTTATCATAATATTTGATTTTTGATTTTGGTGTAGAAGATTGGATTAATATTTACTTTATTAATGATTTTTTTAATTTTTTTTTAATTTTTTTTTAATTATGATAACAATGATAAATCTATTAAAGAAAATTTTAATTCCATATTAAAAAATTAAATTAACTCATTTTTAAAAATTATTTTAAAAAAGAATGATTATCCTAATTTAAAAAAAATATCTTAATCATATTTTTAACTAATACTAAACGTTTTCACATACCTTATAATTTTTCAAGAAACCTAATTTCTCAAGATTGAATATTTAATTTATACAATTTGTGAGATTAGATATTTGTGGATGATTCAACATAAATAAAATTTGATATCTTTAAAAAAAAAGTTGAGATGCAACTCTTACCTTTTGTATTGCTATACAAAATATATATATATATATATATATATATATATATATATAAAGTTTACAAAAAAATTACCTTAATTATATGCTAATTATTTACTAACTATTCCAAATATAATACGTACAATTGTCACGTGATTTTAATTTTAATTTTCGTAAAAATACTTTGTCTTTTTTTTAAATCATTTAAATACAACATTCAACCCTGTCTTGTTTGTTTCTATATTACTTTTATTTGGTTTAAGATTCAATGTTGGAGTTTTAGAAAATTGTGTTAAAAGCATGGTATTAAAAGGATGTTCATAAATTAATCCATTAAAATGCAAACTAAAAAATCTAATCGAAAACTAAAAATTGAAATAATCAAACAAATTGAAAAGTTCAAAAACTAATGTATAGGATCCAATTTTAAAAACCAATATAATCCAAATTAAATTTATTTTCTCATATATAATTTTATTTATGAAAACAACTTTTACCTGTACTTATAACTATATATTTATGAAATTATAGTAATTACTTTGAAAATTAAATATTATTAGTTTTAGGAATACATATTATCCTTTCAATGCGATTATAAATTTATTAATTTTAAAATAATTTAAAGTTATTGTTGTGTGTCATACTTTTATATTATATAGTTCTTTTGTTTTTTCATATCAGTATAATAAATAGTGTAAAAAAATGTAGAAGAGATAATAAATAATTTATTTACTATCTTTTTTAACTACATTAAAAATTAAAATATAGAAATTAAATTATTAATCCAATCTAAAATTTTATTTAAAATGTTCCAAATCGAACCACAAACCTCCCTGCATGATATAGTAGATATAAAATTGAAGCATAAGATTGCATACACTTTTGTTTAGTTGCAATAAGAAAATAAAAGAAAAATAAAAATTGAGAAAAAACTCAAAAATAAAATAATGTCTCATTAACTAATTTAATTACCTAAACCTTTATTTAGGCCTTTTTTTTATTTTGCATTAAAGTATTTTAAATAAAATATACATTTAAAAATTTATATTAATTAAAAACAATAACAAAACATTATATTAGTAGAATTTTTTAAAATTAAATATATTTTTAATTTTAATAAATATAACTGAATTTAGTCTTAAACTTTCAATACTTTTTGTTAATTTTAATCCACATAAAATTTAAATTTTTTAAAAATAATTTCAGTTATCACTTAACATATGTCTAATTGTGTAATAGAAAAAATTATTTTAAAACAATATATAGCATAACATCTTTAATTACATCACAGGTCGAAAAGAATAATAGACTCTTTAAAAATTTCAATTTTTATGAGAACGTTAACAAATTTTTTAAGAATAAAAATCAAATTTTAATATATTTATAAAATTAAAAATATATTTAAACTAATATTTTAAATTTAACAATCCACCTAATTTCTTACCCAACTTTTATTTTTTAGGTAGGAATCTATTATCCATCATAAAAAGCAATGTAACGCGTCGTGTAAATCCTAAATAGGGTACTCTATGTGGCCTAACTCACCCTAACCCACTTTTACCTCAAGCTTGATCTGACTACCTAATCGGCTAATCCCAATAAATAATCTTTTCATGTATTGATTTGGTCCACCGATTAATAATCTATATCTGTATGTAAATCCCACTTTATGATCAATGATCCTTCTCTCGAATCCTAGTCCGTCTTTGGTGCACACACAGCATTGTTCTATTTACAACTTTTTTTTATCACGTTCCATTTACAAATTTAAACTAAATTAAAAATCAATCAATCCATTAACTCATTAAGTTCAAGCCACCTCATAAAACTTACTCTATTCATTAGCATAAATATACTAAAAAGTTAAATTGTCCATACTATCCTTATTCTTTTTTTTTTATGTTTAAATCACATGTCCTTAGAGTGGAGTTGCTTTTTCACCCTCAATTTTACTTTTCACACCCCTTTCATTTTTTGTAAAATTAAATACCAAAATTATCTTTCGTTTTTATTATTCGAAATGGATTTAATGAGTTTTCGAAAATGATTTTTCGAAATGAATTGAGCTTCCGAAAATGTTTTTTCGAAATAGATTTATTAAACTTCTGGAAATACTTATTCGGAAAGTAAGCATTATGAAAACGTGTTTTCAGAATATCCAAAAATTCATTCATTGCGTTACGGAAACATATTTCTGAAACATATATATACACTTTTTTCACGCAACATTTTGAAAATTCATATTTTTATTCCGGATGCACATTTCCAGATCTAATAAACAAGGTATAATTTATCTTCCGGATACATATTTCTGGAAAAAAATTCAAATCTCTCGAATTTACATTTTCGAAAGCTAAATCTATTTTATCTTTTCACATGAAAAGGGGTGCGAAAATCTTTTCACATGAAAAGGGGTGCGAAAAACAAATTGAAAGGATGTAAAAAGCGACTCCCTCCATGATACAATCCACTTAGCTATCCTAGACCCCAATTGGAATTTTTTTAATGTACAGGATTTAAAGAAGTTGCTTTTTCCTCTTTTATTACTTTTCACACTTGCTTTTATTTTTATCAAAATAAAATACTAAAATTATCTTTTTTACAAAAAGTTATTCCTTCGTTTTTAGTTTTTAAAATGAATTTAATGAACTTTTGAAAATATTTTTTTAAATAAATTTAATAAATTTTCTAAAACATTTATACAAAAAATAATTAAATATATTTTAAAAAAATCTTCCAAATACACATTTCTAAAAATTCATCTACTGTATTATAAAAATATTTTTTCAAATCATATGTCCACACTCCTTTCTCACAACACTCTCATAACATACGGGAAGAACATCCAAAATTTACTTCAATTATTTTCTAAAAATAGACATACAAAAATTCATATTTTCTCTATGAATACATCATTTTAAATTTAATAAACACTATACGATTTGCTTTCCCAATACACATTTTCAAAAAAAAAATTAAATCTTTCGAATTTACATTTCCAGAAATTATATATTTTTAAGAATAATTTTATTTTTTTACATTGAAAGAAAAATACGAAAAACAACTGTAGATTCAAACCCATACTATCCTTATTTTAATAAAATTATTTTTATAACAAAAATAAATACAATAAAGCCACTTCTACAACATTTATTTTTTAATAATTTAACATCTAAAAGTGATTTTAGGGCTTCAGAACAAATTTCTTATGAAAATTTTTTTTAAGATGACGGATAACTTAATCAAACCTGTAGATAAACTCATCAAAATTTTTACCGTCACTTCTCTTAATTTTAATTCTTCAAGACACCTATGTATAAAGACAAAAGAGAATAAAGAATTATGAGAACTTTTTACATGTTACAATTCATTTCGTTAATCCGAAGGCTTTGGGGACAAGCTGGGGAGCCCTGAGAAAATGTTAGCTCTATATAAACTCTTATCATGGACTAGTGATTCAGAGACCCAAGAGCCATTAGAAATAACTCCAGCAGCTGCATGTCTTTCTCTATAAGACGCCCAAGTAACCGCATACAAACCAAAAATAATCAAAGATCCCCCCATGATGCTGTTGTCACGGATAAAGAATAAACAATAAGAAGCTTGAAGTAATAAAATAAATTTCTTCAGAATGCCACCTCTGGGAACTAGTGCAGAACACAGTCTCCACAAGTTTTGTAGACAAAGGTTGCATTTATATATATAACTGATGTGCTTATTCAACAAATGCTTATATAAAAGATTGCATTATAAATTTTCCCATGAAACTCATTGAAATAAGCTAGAAAAAAAGCTTATTTCAATGCTTAACAAAAAAGTTTACTGACTGAAAAGAGTTTTTCGTAAGTTCAAATAAACTTTATATAAGCTCTTTCAAACACCATCTAAATCTATAAATGACATATCATGTTCCATTATAGAGTTGCATAAATCTACCCGCTAAACAATTTTCATGTAGAAAATAAAAATGCGTAGCTTAATGCAAACGGCTACCCATCTTATTCTGGAAAATAGAGTATATCCAGCTGCTTTTTTTAATTACCCCCTCCAGTTCTTTTTATAAGACCCACAAGAGATTTGTTATGGTCTTTAATTTAAGACCCTTTACAAACTTTTACGACCATTTATTAATTTTTTCATATTTATCATTCTTAACTTTAATGTTTTTAAAGTGACACAGTTAATATATAATAAAAAAGTTGTTTTAAATGAGGGTAAATTTGGAATACTAAACTAATTTAAAAAAAAAAATCAATGCACTAATTAATGATATGAGGACCTTATAAAAAGGATTATAAAGAGTAGTATTAACAAGCTGCGTAGTATATAGCTACTTACAGTCAACGATGCAACAATAACTACGAGGTAATAGGAGATGTACCTTCCCAAGTAAATAGGAGTTCCAAGAAAAATTCTGGACAGGAGGGCAGAAGCTCCGGGTTGAAGTGGATTATAAAGGGCAACCATGGCTGGCCCCAAAATCTTGTTGCACCATGTAATGATACCATAATTAAGGGCAGATGCAATAAATCCCTGAACAAAACAAGGAAAACATCTGTAACACTCTATATGTTAAAAATCCTCAGAAGAAATGAATTACAAGTCGATATAAAGATCACTGAATGTTCATGAAAATAAATAAAAGAAAACAAATATCACTTTCTAAAATTCTGGAACAAAGACTCACATTACTTTCATGCTCAAGTAAACATGCCCTCATTTATTTAGCCCAATAGCTTTGTTAATTTCATCAACTATGGGCATATAGCTAAATACAAATTCAATGATATATTCATGGCCTCTTTCCATTGTCAGTTTAAGTGCTTTTTGGCCACTCTTGCATGGCCAGACAGAAAGAAACCACCAAAGCATACCAAGGAAATCCCATCTTATTCTCAACTCGGCTGCTCCTATGGAGAAATAGGATTTCCCAACAATTCTATGCCCAAGTCTAGTTGCTTGGGTCACAAAATGGTGGGCTATGGTTCAAACAAAATGCTAGTATTAAACATGTCTTGAGAGGTGTAAATGCTTTACCAAAACTTGTTCTGCTATTCTATGATTTTATTTTTCGATTTTTGGGCATGATGTTGGCTCAGCAATCATTTACAGAACACAATTCTGGTCACCATATACAACACAAACATTTGGTTTCATTGTAGATTTACACCCGTCAATAACTTTTTCTAGGATACAAATTTAAATAGTTCAACTGCTGAATCATCTTTTAAATAATTTGAATATTTGTAAATATGTTATTTAATACTTGATATCTACCTATAGTTTAAATAATACATTATATATTAAAATAAAATAGTGCAATGAAATATCAATTGGTTTTTTATTTGCATGAAATTTGATAAACTTGATTTACTTGTTAAGAAAAAAGCTATTAAGTGGTGTAAGTCTACAAGATTGACAATTGATCCTGTTTCTTAGATATTTATAACATTAACAAATGAAAAGAAACCAAAAGAAAAATACATCAAATTTAGATCATATATACAAAACAGCATAAAATAATTTTATTAACTATATTTGAAATTTGAATAGTACCATGATCTTTGTATGCATGATATATCAAATCAGGGATATCGTCAACTGCATATGAGCTAAGGATTCAGACATGAATTACTAAAATATATAAGAACACATATTTGAACTACATTAATAAATAGTAAAATTTTTCTTTAGAAAAAGAAAAGCAGAATCTAGGGGGTAACAGTAATTTGTTTAAATATTGTTTCCAATTACTAAATTCAACTAGATCTTGGAATATACCTGAGAACTATTGTTTGAAGGTATGAATTCCCAACAGAAACAGGTTCAGATGTGAAATTAGAATCAAAAGTTCAGGAGTTTGAATTTGAACAACTGTCAAATTCAGAATTCTTCACACTATCAACAAAAAAACAATTTTCTTTATCATTTTAAATAACTAAGGTTGAGTTTTTCATTTCTAGTATAATCTTTTTCAGTGTTTTTCTGACAGGTGGCAGTGACACCATACAGATCAGCAAAAAGTGTTAAGTGTGCTATCAGTATATCAAAACTGAATACAGCAATAAAAGCAAAAATCAAAGAAAGTTTATAAAACTGCATGTAAGAACAACCTCTTTCAATTTCTACACTGCAAAACTTGGTGCACTTCGATAAAAAATAGTAGGACTATTTCATCATTGATACCTAACTACTTGAGTGAGAATTTCCACTAAAAAGAATAAAAAAACTGACATTTAATGCATTCAATTCAAGAGTAAGATCACACAAACAATGAATAAGGGATATGGACCAAAATGATCATAGATAACTGATATCGGCTCATGATACTGAATGTTGATTTAAAATTCTAGCAACTCACAGCATAAATAACAGCCAATGTTTCAGATCGTGTCAAACTCCAGTCAGTTGACGCATCAGTCGCAAAGAATGATGTAGTTACCATCAGCACAGCACCAAAGAAGTACGAATATGCTGTGACAGATAGGTTTGCAGGATACTTTTTTAATAATGGAGCCTGCAAATATTTCATGATAATAAATTAAACGTAACACATTTCACATATAAAGGAACCTAACATCACCATAAAATTGTTAAAAAATGTCACAGTAAGTACAACTAATCTGATCAATGAAGAAATTTTAAATGATCTAATTTTAAGAGTGGCACTTCTGCTAATAAACATTCAATCCGACAAGAATGATATCTTTGGAAGTCATCCAATAATGCATCAATGAGTATCAAGATGAATGGGAGGAAAGGGAAATTTTCATTGTGACTGTAAAAGAAAATTAAGAATGGAAATTACTCAGTGCTGCTACCTTTCTCTATATTTATACCGAGAAACAAAGCACAGTACAGGAAAAATATGCATAGCCCAATAACAATTAATAAACTAATGACTATTCTGATAGATATACATAGTTAGGTTTGTTAATTAGCGATTAGTTAGTTAGTGTTGTTAGAATTTAGTATGTTAATTTCTGTTAGATGGATGGGTTGAGATAGAGAAGAATCAAGACAGATTGCCTATAAATAATAGGTGAGGTTAAGAGAGAGGAAAGGGGTCATTTGAGAGGAATTTAGGACCTTTAAGCATTGGAAGATGCAGACCCTCGAAGTTCTGCAGTGTGTTCTGTAATTTGGGAGTTATTCCCTATATTTTCTTAATAAAGATACCAGGTTCCAATCAACTACAACTGCACAATGGGTGTCATGATTCTGAGACTCAATTGGGGGCTGCTGTGGCAGGTGGAGAGCCAGTAGCAAAGCTGGGACACATCTCAGAGGAAACACTGCAAAGCACAAGTGAGGTTGGAAGCATGGTGCCAAGAGTTCATTACTGCAATTGAATCTATCAAGAAGATGATGATACAGGAGCTTCAAGATGTCCAGGTGGGTGGAGAAACAAAACCAGTAAGATTGGGTTCCAAGAAGGACAACGAAACATTGTCCAACGGGAGGTGGGGTGACAAAAGATCCAAGATTGTTGTGTCAAAGGGTCAGAGGGCAAAACTTTTATTGATGAGAATGGAAGGTGAGGAAGCAAGAAAACAATGGGAGCAAGAAAATCTTGAAAGATAGAGCAGAGTCTTGGGAGCAAGAAAACACAAAAAGAGAGGAAGTCTTGAAAGAGGAAAAGGAAAGGGATAAATCAGAATCAGAAACAGAGAGAAAAACAGACAAGATAGATACAGTGGCGGAAGAATTTGTTAAGCCTGTGGTGGAGAAGGAACCTCACATAAACAGTGTCTAGAACTTGGCTTGCAACAACCACACCTTGGGTAATGAAGGAGAGGAGAAAATAAAAGGGAAATCTCTCCCTGTGGAAAGCAAGGCTGAGGGGCAGAGATGGAGGAAAAATGTGACAACCAAGAAAGGGTAGCTTGTGAGTACACCAGCCAACCCACCTCCACTGCTGAAAGCACCAGACTTGACTTCTTCCATGGAAAAGGATGGGACAACAATCATGCCTATGCATGTCTCACCTATGCTGATGAAGATTCCATCATACAAAATGCAAGAACCACTGAATTTTGTGCCTTATACAGTGGCCAAGACAGTGACGGAAACGGGCATCATTCTGCAATTCCATGACAAAAATGCAGGAGTTTCCAAAAGAATAAGAGCAATGGCAGCAGATCAGTTTTTTTATGTAATGGGCCAAGCCCAACAAGTTAGGGCAAAGAAATGGATCTTGGAGATGAAGGCAGAGAGAAAATGGAATGAAATGAGCTCTTTTTCTGATTTAATGGGCCATACCCAATTTGATATGGCTGTTTTGATCCTTCAAAAGACAACTATGCTGTTGTATCTCTGGCTAAGAGGGAAAATGACAAACACATGCTATGCTTCAGGCAGTGGGATCCTGATGGAATTTTGTCATCAGCTGTTAGGGTCAAACCTTCAACTTGAGGACAAGGTGAATGTTTAGGAGGGGATTATTGATAGATATACATAGTTAAGTTTGTTAATTGGCAGTTAGTTAATTAGTATTGTTAGAAGTTAGTTAGTTAGTATGTTAATTTCTGTTAGATGGATGGGTTGAGATAGAGAAGAATCAAGACAGATTGCCTATAGGAGAGGTTAAGAGAGAGGAAAGGAGTCCTTTGAAGGAATTTAGGGCCTTTTGGCATTGGGAGGTGCAGACCCTCAAGTTCTACAGTGTGTGATCTGTAATTTGGGAGTTACTTCCTGTATTTTCGTAATAAAGATACCAGGTTCCTATCATATTCCCTAACAATCACGCTTAAGGTGGAACATGTATGTACATAATGTTTAATTTGTAGCGAACATAGTTATTGTATTTTTATTTAGTGCTTTGATGATGTCTGTTAGTAATTCTCCAGTTTGCAGACGTATTGTATTAAGAAGCTCCTACAGTTTCTTTTCATGCACAAAATGACAATCAACCTCAATATGTGAAAGACAGAATCAGAATCAATATGATTGGAAGTTTGGTAATCAATACACTATAGCTTCCTAGATATTGCACTCTTGAACCAAATCTCATCAAGAATAAGAAGATGATGTAAGCTGTTAGAGACCAAAGAAAATAACAAGAGATGGGTCTGTATTATTAACAAAAAGGAAACTATACTGCAGAGAAGAATCTGCAATACCCAAAGCAAGCTCCTTACAAAGCCTACTGCCTTGCCCCCATTACAACAAAAAAATCATGCCCACTTCCCCACTCCAAACCCACATCCTAAAAAGCATATTGTGTTTGCCCACGTTTCCACTCATAACTAACCACCTTACTAATTCCTATTACCTCTTCTTATTCCTCCTATTATAAGTTTTCCAAACCCAAGGGGCTGAGTTGGACTGGCTTCACTAATTCATATTCACAGGACTTGACATTTCCACCCCCATCACTCAAAGCCTTGTCCTCAAGTCTAACATCTGGAAATTGAGTGGAAATTGTGAAGGCATCTTCCCATGTTGCATCTTCTGTAGGCTGGCCTTGCCACTGAACTTACTCGTAAGGCACAACCCCCTTTTTGTTTATACTGTATTGCAAGAACATCAGGAACTATGTTTGCTACCACTTCTATATCAAATCCTATTGGCAAATTATGTGCAGCCTGATAATTTCCCACTGCTCTTTTAAGTTGGGAAACATGAAAAACAAGGTGAACCTTAGAGTGAGGAGGAAGTTTCAACTGGTATGCCATTGGACCCACTTTCCTTGCAATCTGGTACGGTTCATAGAACCTAGCAGCTAGCTTAGCATTAATTTTGTGAGAAACACTACATGGTAGATGGAGTCTTAATTTGAGGAAAACCCAATCCTTAACCTCAAAACATTGAGATCGCCTCTTCCAATCAACAAATTTCTTAATATGCTCTTGGGCACATTGCAAGTGATATCTCAATTGTCTGAGAGCTTTATCCCGATCAATCAATTCCCTTTCCACTAATTCTACTCTCATTTCTCCAAAAACATATTGTACCACAGAGGGGGGTATCCTTCCATTCATAGCTTGAAAAGGGCTAACTAGTGGCATGAAAAGTGATGTTATACCACCATTCTGCCCAATGCAGCCAGGAACTCCAATGCTTTGGCTGTTCTGAGCAAAAACACACTTGTTAACAATCTCTGTTTGTCCATTCGTTTCCAAATGATAGGAAAAGCTCATGTGTAATTTGGTGCCATGAAGCTTAAAGAGTTGACTCCCAAAATGACTCAGAAATATAGGATCTCAGTCACTAATGATGAACTTAAGAATTCCATGGAGTTTAATCACTTCCTTAGTGAAAGATTTAGCTATTGTCTTTGCTGTGAATGGACGTTTTAGTGGAATAAAATGTGCTTACTTGGAGAGGCAGTCAACTACCACCAAAACAGTGTCAAATCCTTTGGATTTAGGTAAAGCTGTAACAAAATCAAGCCTACAGGGGATTGAGCTTGATATCCTCCCAAATCTGCTTTGGAATCTCCAATGGCTGAAGCAAGCCAACAGGGTTGAGCTTGATATTTTTGTCGTTGACAAGTTTCACATTCCTTGACAAAATCTTAAACTCTTTTCTTCATCCCACACTAATAAAAAATTTTAGCCAACTGTCTAGTTCTAAAATACCTTGAATGTTCGCTAGTGGGAGTACAATGAAACTCATGGATTAACGTTGGGATCCAAGTAGACATTGCAGGAACCACTAGCCGATTATAATGGCATATAACACCATGATGCAGGGCATACCCAAGCCTAGAAGATGGGTCTGGGTGCAAGTCTGAAATCACTTTTTGCAAAAAAGAATCTTGTTGGATCCCTTCTTGAATTTTCCCTAAATCCGCCCATTCAGGTCTAGAAATCAAAACATGCAAATCTAGCTCCTCTATACACTTGGACAGAGCATCAGCAATCTTGTTTTGGAGGCCAAGTTTGTACACCACTTCAAAATCATACCCTAAAATTTTGAAGGCCAACATTTTTTATCCAGGTTTAAGATACGTTGTTGTATTAACTGTCTTAGTCTTCTTTGGTCAGAAAAAACCTTAAAATGTCTTCACAGTAGATAGGGCCTCCATTGCTAAATGGACAAACCAATGCCCATGAGTTCCTTGTGATAAGCAAACTTGGCTAAGTTTCCCTATGAAAGTGATTTACTAAAATAAGCTAAGGGCCTTCCTTCTTGCATGATTGCTCCTAATCCCTTGCCTGCTGAATCACACTCAATTACAAACTCCTTGGAAAAATCAAGGAGCCTCCTAACAGGTGCTTTAGTAATAATTCTCTTCAGCCTATCAAAAGCCTCTTGATCATCCTCACTCCAAAGGAAGCCTCCCTTCTTAGTGAGGTCTATTAAAGGTTTGGCAATCTTGCCATAATCTTTAATAAATTTTCTATAATACCCAGTCAATCCAAGAAAACCTCTCCCCTTAGAGACTTTGGAATTGGCCAATCTAGCACCCCCTTAACTTTCTCAGGATTCATGGCCACTCCCACTACTGAATTACATGGCCTAGATACTCTACCTCCCGTCTACCAAAGTGATACTTCTTTTGGTTTGCCACCAACCCATGATCTCGTACACAGCCTAAAACATGTCTTAAATGTTGGATGTGGGAGCTCCAATCAATGCTATATACTAATATATCATCAAAAAACACCAACACAAACTTCTTCAAGCAATGCCTAAACACATCATTCATCAAAGATTGAAAAGTAGTAGGTGCATTCATCAACCCAAATGGCATGAATAAATATTCATAATGTCTATTATGGGTCCTAAAAGTTGTTTTGGGAATATCATCTTCTCTTACCCGGATTTGATGGTAGCCAAACTTTAAGTCTAGTTTCGAGAAATAAATTTCTCCATGCAACTCATCTAATAACTCCTCAATAACAGGTATTGGGTACTTGTCCGAAATCGTGGCTTTATTAAGAGCTCTATAATCGACGCACATTCTCCAAGTGAGGTCCTTCTTCTTAACCAAGATCACTAGACTAGAATAAGCACTTGTGCTTCTGATTTCTCCTGAATTTAGTAGCTCTTGCACTTGTTTTTCTATCTCATTTTTTCTAATAATAGGGGTATCTATAAGGCCAAACATTCACTAGACCTTCCCCATGTTTTAAAATGATCACATGCTCTTTGGATCTCTTGGGGGACAGCCCTTTTTGTCTTTGGAACACCTCTGAAAATTCATGTAAAATTAGCTGCATATCCTTTTCTTGCACAGAGGTCAGAGTTTCTGCATTAAGTTCCATTGCCTTGTGGGAATTGAATCCTAAATTTAGAAAACTGAAAAGAGAATCATTTCTCCTTCCCAACATTGGCTCACCCTTCAGTTCAATGCTCTTGCCTTCCCATTCAAATTTCATAACTTGCTGCCTCCAATTAGTGATGACCTCCCCTAATGTGGTCAACCACTCGATCCCTAAAATCAAGTCTACTTCCATATTGAATACAAAATTTATGCAAATCTGTAAGGCCTCTAACTCAACCATCACTCCTTTACACCTTCCTCATACTCGCCTCTGGTTCTCGTCTCCCAAATGAACTCCAATTTCTGCAGTGCTGTCATACGCTAAACCCAAGGACTCCACCACCTTCAATGAAATAAAATTGTGGGAGGCCCCGCTATCTACTAAAATTACCATCACAACTCTCCTAATTTTTCCTTTTATCTTCATGGTTTTGGGCTAAAATCCAACTCCTATGTCCCCCTTATGACTATCAAGCACTGAGCATTCCAATTCTCTACTAGCAGGCTCTTCCATCTTCAAACCTAGAACCTCCTTTTCTCCATCCTCTGAATCCTCCTCATCCACAATGATCAATTTGAGTTGTCATTTGGGACACTGATGCATAGGGTGAAAGTTTTGGCCACATTTAAAGCACAACCCCTTTTGTTTCCTCTCCATTAATTCACTATAAGACAAGTGATACACTCCTTGGTTTCTCCCGTTACTGTCTTGTTTTCCTCCAACTCCAATGTTGCCCATCCTAGAGCTTACAAATTTCCTTTCATCCTTCTGGAAGTATTTCTTTTGTGTTCCTCCCTAAACCCTAAACAAAGTACGAGAGTAACCACCATCATCTGAACTCAAACCTCTCCGATAGGCTGGTTTATATAGCACATCCCCCAACAAGTTAACCTCAATTGCCCATGCTAGCTCCATCATTCTTACCTTGTCATAAGGATTATGAATTCAAACCTTACGTCATATATCTGGTCGAAGACCATGCATAAAGTAGGCCATGAACTATTGCTCTAGCATTTTAGAAACTTGAGAAGCGAGATATTCAAATTCTTCAATGTAAGAATCAACGGTCCCATCCTATTGTACCTCTGCCAAACTCTCAAAGGATTCTCCATTAGAGCCCCTCCATACCTTCAAAATAATGCTATTTTCGATTTTTCCCATAACGGCTCTAATTTATTTTCTACCCATAGATTGAACCAATGGACCATAAGCCCCTTCATGCAAATTTTGGCCAATCACACCTTAATCTCTGGTCAAATCTCTTAAACTTCAAAATACGTCTTAGCTCGTGTAACTAGGCACCTCGGTCCATGCCATCAAATCCTGGAAGTTCGATTTTCTTCACCGCAAAGCAAAACTCCATCATCATCCGCTCACCCACAGAATTTTCCGATGGCTGGTGGCTTAACAGAGTTCCATCATTTTGATGTTGAGAATGAGATGACTCCGGTGACACACCCGTATTCATGGACAAGCCTCTTGCTAAACAAGACTCCATTTGTTACATCTTCTCTGTCATTTAAAAACCGCATTCTGCAAATCTAGTTGTGACTTCTCTTGCATATCAATCAGCTTTTGAACTAGCTTCTCCAATGAGTTCAAACGACCTTCCATTGTTGGGTCCTCTTCCTTTTGATGCTTTGGCATAGAACTCCCTTAATTGCTCTCCAATTATCGATCCGACAAGTCGGATCAATGTCAGAGACCAGAGAAAATAACAAGAGACACATTTGTATTATTAACAAAAAGGAAACTATATTGCAGAGAAGAATCTACAATACCCAGAGCAAGCTCCTTACAAAGCCTACTATCCTGCCCCCACTACAACAGAAAAATCATTCCCACTTCCTCACTCCAAACCCACACCCTAAAAAGCATATTGTGTTTGCCCACAGTTCCACTCATAACTAACCACCTTACTAATCCTATTATACCCCTTCTTATTCCTCCTATTATAAATTTTCCAAACCCAAGGCCCATGACTGAGTTGGATTGGCTTCACTAATTGATATTCACAGGACCTAACATAAGCACACCAATACACATGTAGTTGTGCTACTTCCCAATATTCTAATTTGGCACACTAACAACGCCATGCTTCTTATTTTTCTAGGAGACAAGGTTACCTACAAATCTATGACAAGAACAAAGCAGCTAGAATTTTTGAATAAGCTATCCATAGGGGATATCTAGCACAGCCAACATCAAGGAAGCCCTCAATTGCAGTATGCCCATTATCTTGATACCAAACACCATAAGCTCCCTTTCAGATATCTCAATCTATGAAGAATAGCTTCCCAATCAGATTTCTGAGAGATGACATGAACTAACAATACTAATAAAGATATATCAAGACAAGTGACTGAGAGGTACTTAGCATAATCCATCATCTAAAAGAGTCTAATATTAGGAGCTATAGGGGTTTCAATAGGTTTTAGCTTTGAGAAAGCTTGTGGCTTTCAACAAATCAATAACATACTTTCTCTAGGTTAGAAAAGATTCCTTTCACTTCTCATCACCTCAAAACCCAAGAATAACTTCAATGCACTCAAATCCTTGGTCAGAAACTTTTTGAACTTTGAAGAAATTCCTTGTGTTTTCTTATCCTGATCTTACTATTCCTGATAATAATAATAATAATAATAATAATAATAATAATAATAATGTCATCCACATATATCAGACAAAACATACTGCTACCTTGAAAGTATGGGAACAAGATTGAGGGATAAAATTGCTGCACTTATTTTTTAAAATTTTATTTTGGCTTGTAAAATTTCAGTTTCCCTCACTTTACACTCTATTACTATTCCAATATTTCACTTTAGGTTCTCACTTCACATTTTTTTTTCATCCCAAATTCACTACATTGCTCTATTATTTTTCTCCGTCCATCTTCTCTACCAAGCTACCATTTCATTTGTGGGCCAGATTTAATCTTCTCACTCACGCTTGACTCTTGAGATTCATTCAGAGTTCTCAATGGTAGGAATCACTGCAGTCAGCAATTTTCCTACAAAGTTGTGGCTGCAAGCAGGTTAATAAGCTTAAAACAGGTCAGGTGGGTTGAAGCATGTCAACAGGAATTGACCTGGTTGATGCTAACATTGGACCAAAGCTCTAACCATATTGGCTTGGAGGCCCTGTTGCAGGTTTCTAGATGAACCATCTTGTCCAGTCCATTAACTATGATGATTAGAATAATCACATCACATGTACATGGAAATTGGGGTTTAACAAATGAGTAACAAAGACAAGAAATGACAGTGATCACTACCCTTTTTTTTTCTTAATCCTGCCTGCAATCATCATTTAAAGGATATCAAAATTATATGAACCTGAATGGCTAGAAAAGCAGCCATGCACATGCAGTTCCCTATGAAGCACAGAACCCCAAGATGAAAATGGTCCAATCCAAGATCCAGTAAACCACCGATTAACCATCCAGAAGGCTCAGGTTGACCTTTGGCACTTATTTCACTGTGTGATACAAAGTCCAGTTCTGAATATCCTATCAATGCTGGACCTCGATACAAAACCATCAGTACAGCACCTAAAACGCAGAAAAATGTTCCTCCAACCTTGGCAAGACCTTCAAATCTTAGCAAGTTAACTCTTTCTGTACTGCATGAATAAGTTTATTAAGGCACACGTTACTGTATGTTGTGATGTATCTTAATTTAATGTACAAATTTCTGTGCAACAACAGTGTGGAGTTGTGAGCTTTAGAAACAGATAAATTAACAAAACACGAGCCTATGCACACACAGAAATTGAAAGAGAGAAACTGACCCCATCATTACAGCCAACAAAAAAGTAAAGACCGGAGTGGCTGGTTGAATTGCAGCAGCATAAGTTGGATTAGTATAGCTCAAGCCAATAAGAAACAAAAGATGGTTGCCAAATATCCTGAGCACAAATAAAGAAGCAAAAATACCATTGCATCAATAAAACACCATAGTCCAAACATAACAAATAAAGGGAATATATGACTATATCAAGAACCTCACCCAGTTAATCCAAGAAAGAAGAATGACATCAGAAGGCGCTTGGTTATGGGTGGTCGTGTACGTCTACAAACAAGGCATGATTAGGTTACCCACACATTAGAAATAAAGCGAATACGATCAGTAACAAAGAATTACAGGTTCAAATTTTATTTCTAAAATTTGAATATACGACGGAGTTCAATGAAGCAAGTATACTCCATGCTGCCAGCAGCAAAATCAGCATTCATATTCATAAATGACAACCATCAAAATAGACAAAAACCAACCATGAGCATTTCCGTAATCAGACTTGAGATGATAACTAATAAACCTCAATCACAATAAGCCATTTGATATTAATTAAATATTGAACATGCTCCAAAGTAGAAGGAAGAAAAGTCAACACATTAAGCATAAATGTGTAATTTCATACAATTAGGCACACCCTACAACCAGACACACACCAACGAGTTCAGAAAAATGAAGGCCACAAAACAGGACAAGAGATTCAAACATTAACCGCGTGACTCCCACACCAGTCACACTGTGACATTTGCAAGAAAAAAAGAAAAAAAAATTAATGCATGGATGAACAACAACCAGAGTATTGCAAAATTATACCTGAAGGGGAAAAAGAAAGTGAAAGTGAAGGTAACGTGGCAAAGCAAATTAGGAACCCATTCAATTATGGTCCACCAACCACATGTTTCGATAGCATCAAACAAACAGACAAAAAAAGGGTTTGGAGAGAGAGAGAGAGATACATACTTTTCACGGAAATAAGCGAGAGGAGCGAGAATGGAGAGGGCAAGGAGATCGCGGAAGACGCAGAAGACGATTTGGTTGACTCCAACATTAAGAGCCAATTTGGTGATGACGTGGAAGCCTCCGTTGAATAGCTGAACCATTGCCATCGCCGTGTGAGCCTTCCATATCTCACCCCCTGAAACTGCCATTTCCCTCTCTCACGCACTCACACCAGAGAGAGAGAGAGAGAGAGAGAGAGAGAGAGAGCTCACGATGGGTTTGGTTTTCTTGGTTCGTTAAAACCGAGTTTGGTTTTGGTGCATAAAAAAATGGTTGACAGAATTGAATGAATGAATGAAACTAAAATATAAACAATGAGCAATAAGTGTTGGCTGGCACTTCTGAGTCGGACGGAGAAGACTCCAATCTCTATGCACTTGCTTGCGAGTTGCGCTTGCGAGCATGCCTGCTTGTCTTCGAATCCAATAGAATTACTTAAATAAATATTTTCAAAAAATGAGAAAGAAAAATACTGAAAAGAAAATTAAAAACTGAGAAAAATAAATATAATGAGGGAAAGAAAAAGAGGATGCCAAAATACGGATAAAAGAGGAGAAAACCCAAAATTCCATGTTATTAACTCTTAAATAAAAATATCATGACCGGCTAATCTCCGGATAATAAGTAGATAAATAAGTACCTCAAACATATTGATTACGTTAGAGTAGATATGAAATCTCATTAAAATAAAAAAAATAAATTTAAAAATATTAATATTAATATTAAAAATAAAATTATTTTAATATTTTTATGATTTAAAAACTGTTAATATCTTATTCTAATTTCTAAACTTAAAAATACTCAATGCATATAAAAAATGAAGATAAGATATTGTTTATTGATTATAATGCCCATCAACCCAACGTTCAATTGACTATAATTTTATAAAGTAGCATGTCTTAAATAAATTGACAGTATAGTAAAATAATATGTTATTTTTAAAGATAAGATTCTTTTTATTACATAAATGTATATATTAAATAAGAAAGTTAAAACTATAATATTTTTCCTATTTTTTATTTACTTAGATATAAAATATATATTAAACGTGTAATAAATATTTATAATTTTTTAAAATAGTTATTTATTTTTTAATTTACTCTTTTAAGTTTACTTTTATACTTTTTATTTATTATAAATTTAAATTTTCTTTTATTTATTTTTTATGTCCATTCACTATTTTATTTAATATAATTGATAATAAATAGGCTACCTAAGGATATATATATATATATATATATATATAATTATTTAAATACATAATTCAAGTATTTATTAGGCTACCTAATCTAAAATTTCTCTTTAAACAACAACAACAAAATTTTTAACTAGAAAGATATATGTTGTGTTATTTTATAATTATTAATTAATTTTTTACTTAATTTGTAAATTATTATTAATCAATTATTTAATATTAATTGATATTAATTATTTTATTTATGCACATATTACATTAATAAAAATAATATTAAATTTTCAGTATATATATAGCACTTTCCTAGTCCTTGTTAATGCATGGATTAATAAAATATTCTTATTATATAGTTTATATGTGTACACTTTTTTGAAAAAAAAAGAAAAGAAATTAAAAGCTCTATCATTTTCTTCTTGTTTTTGAGTATTTAAAGAGCAACATTGATTCAAATACAATGATAAAGACATGCTTTCTAGTTTATTTCATTTATTGTTTTAAATATAATAGTAATATAATTTATATTTTTAAAATGTTTGTTGTTAGATTGAGAAATTTAACAATTGATATCAAAGTAATTTTAAATACATACTATAATCTTAAATTTCATAATTAATTTATAATAGTATCTTATTTCATAGAAAAATGTATACATAAAAAACACTTTAGGAACCCACCAGTAAGAATTATAGATTTGTCTATAGATACATATAAAAATAGTTTAGCTAGTAATAAGCTTTACATACTAAAATACTTAATATTATTTTCATCAATATGATATGTACATAATAATAATTTATATTAAATAATTGATTAGTATTAAATAAAAAATTAATTAATTAATAATAATAATAATAATCATTATTTATTATTATTATTATTATTAAGAGAATTAAGCAATTTTTCTTTAACGATTCGGAAAAAATCATTTTTTGATATGGATTTTCTTAGATAAACCTTTTTATAAATTAATTGAGGCATTTCCTAATTTATTCTTGGTCGACCAATTGCAACAAATTTGAACACAAATGGTTCATTCAATCTTACAAATTTTTTCAGATCTAAATTACAGGTCAAATAACTTGTTTGGGTTGTTCATGCTAAGTTGTCCAAGGCCAATTCCATTCATGAGCCCAACATGCAAGTGCACGAGGCCACATGTAAGGCGTAAAATTATTTTGTTTTTTTTTTCAAAATTTTAATTATTAATTTCTATAATTTGGGAGAAAAAAATATAATTTTATGGATATTTCTAATATTTTATATCAATTAATTAGAGATTAATTGTATTATTTAAATATTGTACTTTGAGCTTCTGTGCCTAATTTTTTTTCACACATCACGCATTATTTATGACATTTTACTGTAATGTATTCTCTTTGTTAACATGTTATAATATAAATTTTATTTTTTTCATATATATATATATATTATAAAATCATGCTAAGTTTCTATTAATTTTAAGTGTCTTATCCATATAACAAATTATATCATATTTTGTTAAACATGACTATATTATTTATTATATGGTTGTGAGTTCACTTATCATAAAAAAATTTATGTAAAATTTGTATAAATTAAATAATTTACCTTATATTTACTTAATTAATAATACCTACATACTACACAATATGTATTTTTTTATTGGATATTATAATTTTAAAGTTAAATTTAATCCACTTTATAAATTAAATTATGTGTATTTTGCATTAATATATCTTCTTATGTACTGTATTTGTTTAAACATGATTTATAATCTTGTACAATTTTAAACATAATTATGAAAAATTTTGTATGAATTAAATAATTTAATTATTCTTTGACTATAATTATATTTTATTTTCATTACTTTAATCTTGAAACTTAAACCCATAAAAACGTTTTAATATATTATTTTTAATTTTATGATAAATACATCTTAAGTATTTTATTAAAATACTTTAATTTTAAAATTAAAATAAATTTTAAATCTTAATATGATATAAAGGATCTACTCATTAAATTGATATAAATAATAAATTATGAAATTATGTATTAATTTAAGTTACAATTTGAAATTAAAATTTATATTATCTTATTTTATAGTTATTTGATGTTTATTCATAAAAATATTGTTCAAATATATTATTGAACTCATTAAAATAATTTACAATTATATTATTCTTATATTTATATTATTATATCATTTAAAAATTAGAATTCATTTAATATATAAATTTTATGATGATTCAATAATTTTTTTAATCTTTCAATCATATAATATATATTAATAAATTTTATGATGTTTTTAATGAAGAAATTAAATTTGGTTGACTTTATCTACAATGATAAATAAAATAATATTCTTTAAAGTTAGTTATAAATTTTTTATTTTCTTTTTTATTATATTATTTTACACATAGAAATCTTAGTTTATAAAATATTCTTATTTTTTATTTATATATATATATATATATATATATTAATTGATGCAATTATATATAAGGTGTGATATTTTTCAAAATATTATAGTAAAAATGTAAATCTTTATGATCAATTTGTTGATTAGTTATTATAATATTTTTTTATAATTATATATCATTTTATAATAGGAATGACCTGAAAGATTTAATTAATATATCTTTTGATTATATTTTTTTATATGGAGTGTTGTTTTGGGATAACATCTTTTAATTAATTAAAGAATAAATAATCTTGTTATTATAATATAAGGTTTTACATCCAAAACTTTATGAAATTTTTTTTATTATTTATGTGCACAAACGTATTATTTTTGGTGATATATGATGATATGAAACTAAATTTAGAGGTTCTAATCAAAACAAAGTTTATAATTTTTGGTTAAATTTTTTTTTTATCTTATGATGTATGAATATTTTTATCATATAATATTTAACACCATATTTTTATTTTATGTAATTGTGATCTCATCTATCATATCATAGACATGATTATAAAAATTTTTGTAAAAAATAAATAATTTAAAATTCATATAAATTTTGTGTGTATATAATTTATATTAATAATAATTATACCCTATCAATATGTTATTATTATATAATTTATGATTGATAAGATATACTATCTTCTTATGAACTTAGATAAATTATGGTTTAAAATATCCTATCAACATTAGAATTTCTTTGTGATATAAAATATTGTATATTTTGTTTATATATATTATGTTGTAAAATTTAATAAATTAATTGGGTATTATGTATGCAACTTAATATTTTTTTGGTGTTAAATTAAATTCTTTCTTTAGAATAGGTTGCAATTAATATTAAATTATATGAGCAATCAATATATTATATTCATATGATATTATTAACATAATTTTTTTATTGTTATAAACTTATTTTTTTAAAATAAATTTATTATTAAATTGTGTAGTGATGACACATTCTATTGGTAAAATATTGTCTAATATGATCATTGTGTGATAAAAAAAATTTAGATATTAATGTTAAGTATCAAATATAAATATAACAATAGTGTAGTCGAGGATTAGGTGATATGTAATATCGTTTAATCTGAAGGCCCTGGAGGGGAGCGAAGCTTCCCAGAAGGGAGAGCGAGGAGAAACTTCAAGCAAGCTCCACCCGCTCGAGGGCAACAAAGGTATAAGCTAGACAATTACGTAGTATAAGAATAGCGAATGAGTCATACTAACCCCATCCTACATAGGGAAGTTAATATGGCAAATAAACTAGACGAATACGAGTAGAGTCTAGCGAATAACCTACCTGTGCGTGTTTACATAGTACGCTCGCGTAATGAGGTTACATTGATCTAATTTTCCCTTACTCAATTTCTGCCGCTATCAGAAATTACGAGACCCCTTCTGAACAACTTTCACATCGAACCTCCAATATTGTTTCATTGAACTAAATAAATTATTTTAATTACTTTTTATTAAGTGGAAGAAACTTGCATATTTTTTATTATTATTATGGGATCCTTAGAATGGATTAAAATATAAGAATAATTTAATTAAACATGTAACTAACTGAATATGAAAAAACTAAAATTCTTATATTAATAATTCTTTATTTAATAACATGACTTTCTCTTTACATTTTATGTTATTAACTTATTATCATGATCTATATTGTATATATTATTTATTATTAATTAATACAAAAACTTCTCACACATACAAATAGAAATATACATTTATCTACATCTATGTGTAGATCGTTGGATTTGTTTTATTTTTTTTTATTTTTTTAATTTTAAAAAGCTATTAACCGTTAAACGAAAGGTATAAATGAGTGGATGGTATTGTTTATATATAGAAGAATCATTCTCGTTAATTAATAATATGATTTTTCCTTACATATTATCTATTAATAGTAACTTCTTAGGACCTTTCTACCTTGTTGAAACTTAATAAGTCATGTTATGAATTTCAAATTAGCTTGTTAATGTTTGAAGCGAATATTTCCTTATTTTATATTATTATTTAGTTTACTTTTTATAATATATCAAACTTGGTCCAAGTCATTCTAAAATAAAATTTATTTTTAATAATTTAAAATTTGTTATTAAAAATATTATTTTCTTTTGCATTTAATGATTTCCATGAATCTCATTATGAGATTATGAAAGTATTTATTATTTTATTGATTATGTCTGTAATATTGCAATGGATTAATTTGTCACATAGATGTAAGTTGAAGTTAAATATTATCTATTATGATATCTTCAATAGTGCCTAAGTGAAAGTTTTTTGTGTTTCCTTCCTTTCTTCAATCAATAGTAACTTAATTTTGTGTTCAAATGCATCTTCTTGTTATTTGTATCATAACACTTGAATTTTATGAGTGAACTGTTAATATCTTACAAGTGATCTCATATTCTATTTAACATGTTGGAGATTATAATATCACTTCACTAGAACAAAAATAAACTTGGATTGCGGTTATGAACATGCTCTTAAAGCGATTCAAACTGCTCTTCAATCCATCGCTCTTCAAGCAATTTTACACTTAAATAACAGTTCACTAATCACTCTCCAAGTGACATTTATAGTGCAGTTATGAACCACTCTCTATATTCCACTTAGAGAGTAGGTAATCAATCACTTCCTAAGTTTTTTTTAAATTTTTATGATGTAATGCACACTTGAAGAATAGTTAGGTAACAACTTTTTTAAGTGTCATTTTTAAAAAATTGGTGAAATTTATTTTCTTTTTATTTGGAATTTTTGACCTTCAAAATATTCGATAAACACAATATATTAATTATATCATAAATAAAATTAATTAAACTTACATAATACATCAATTATATTACATAAAACATAACCTAGATTACTTATGATTAAAAAATAAAATAAATATAGCATTCCTACATAATTCAATTTTAAACAGGTTGCCTTTTTAAATTTTAATAAATCTAAACAAAGAATAATATAATATTATTATTATACAAATAAGATCAAAAATTTAAATAAATAATATTATAATATTAAAGTTAACTAATTACCTTCAATTTGTTATCCAGTTAAATATTGTGTCTTCTTTTGCAAAATGGTGAGATATTATGAACTTATAAAATTAATTTATTTCTCATCTTATTTAATATTTAGTTGGTCAAGTTAGATAGTTTGAAAACAAGATTTTTCTTTTGATTAGTTAGAAATTACTTTTTCAATCTTGTCAGTTGTTCTTGATGCAATTCAATGACGTACATTTTTATTGCTAACTAGCAATTTGGTATCCTAATTTAGACCAATTTTCTTCTTCTAAATTCCCTTCACATGGTCAAAATTACATTTCCAAAATTGGATCTAAAAGAATCTTCTTGCATAACATCAAGTCCAACCTTTGATTCAACTTTTCACTTACAAAAGTTCTAGAGATCATTTTGGACTTTTCTAAATTCATCATATTTTATTTATAAATTAATTTTTTGCTTGAGAATACCCTTGGATTAGAATTTGGGTCCAATCATTTGTCTTCACGAGCAAAAAATTAATTCATAAGTAAAAGTTTGTAGTTTGTAGTCATGGTCTTTAAGTCCATGAAAACTCATTAATGGTAGTTTGTAGCCCTAAAAAGTTAAGCTCACAAAAGGTAAAATCCAAATTCAAATTGTTGACCATAATGGCAGGTAGCCTACTAGATGTGAGATATTAAAAAAATGTCAAAATCTAGTTGGAATTTTTATGATGGTCAAATACGATGTATATCCAAAATGACACCATAATGAACCTCCATTATATCTAGGTTTCACTTGGATTTGAATGTATGATCTCAATTATAGAATGTGAATAAATATTAATCTAATATAAAAAAATGATAAAAAAAAATATTTAGTTCAAGTAAAAATCTAACAAAGAAAAATAAGTAACAAGAAATAGGACAAAATATACTACAATATTCTATCTAAAGGTTAAGACAACAAGATAGATAATTGTTAAGTGTAAACACTCAATTATGTCCGAGGCCTATTTTAAGGTAATTAACGGATAAATTGAAATTAAAAATTCCATGAAGTTTAAAAAATATAAAGAACATAATTGAACAGTGAAAACAAAAGAAAAAGATGAAAATCAAGGTAAGCAAATAAAAAGAAAACAACAAAATTATTATAAAAAATTTAAAATATGGAAAAGTAAACAAATAAAATAACAAATAAAACCAAAAACAAACAAAAATTAAACAAAAAAAAAACAAACAAAAATCCGTTTTTTAGAGAAATAAATAAAGACATAATAATAATAAAACAGAAAAACTGAAAAGAAAATAAACATAAAAAATACCAAAAAACTATTAATAATGAAAAAAATAGATTTAAAGAAAATAATAATAAGAATTAAAAAAAATCAAAAATCTGAAAAAAAATTAAAATTAAAAAAATCTAAAATCTGAAAAAAAAAATAATAACAATAAAAAATGAGAATAAAGTCAGAAAAATAAAATTAAATAAATAAAGTTCTGGGAAAAGAAAATAAAAATCTGAAAAAATGATAAATAAATAAAAATCTGGTAAATAGAAAATAGATAAAAATATGAGAAAAATAAATAAAAATGTAAAAAAAATCAAATCAGAAATAAAAAAAAGAAGAAAAAAAAGAAAAACAAAATATTAATATAAGAAAAAAAAAACAGAATTAAAAAGGAACAAAAACAAAACATTTTAAAAAAAACGAAAGAACAAAAAACAGATTTTGGAAGAATTGAAAAAGAAACAAAATTAATAAAAATGAAAATTGGAAAATAAATAAAAATAATAAAAAATTTCAAGAATCTGGAAATTAAAAAATTTATTAATTAAAAATAAAAATAAAATCAGAATTTAAAAATAAATAAAATTAAAAAAAATATGAAAAATAAGTAAGCAACTAAAAATCTGGAAAAATAAGTAAGAAATTCAAAATCTGTAAGAATAAAGAAAAAACTGAAAGACAGCTATTAATACAAAATAAAATAAAAAATCAGGAAAATAGAAAAAAATGAGTTAAATAAAGATAAAAGAAAAGGCAAAAATTAAAATAGAATAAATAAATAAAAATGAAAATAAAAAATAATAATAAAGTAATAAAAAAAATAGAAATAAAGATTTCAAAATCTGAAAAATTAAAAGAAAAATAATAATAAACAAAAATCAAAACCTAAAAAATCAAACTAAACAAAATCAAAAATCAGAAATCGAAAAAAAGAAGGAAAAGGCGAGTCTGGGGGGATATAAAAGCAAAGCAAAGGAAGCTCGTGGGGGTCCCTTTTTTTGGCTGGGGGGAGGGACGATTCCGGAGCATTTGGCAGAGCCCAAGAAGCTGCATCTTATGCTGGGATCGTTCGAGGCCAAAGACACAACAAGTCTGGATGCTTTCAAGAGAATTTTCAGAATCAAGGTGGATAGCTACTGTCGCAACCGTAATTCCGACGAGACGACGAACTCGCTAAAATTTTAAAATGAATTGTTTTGATCAATGTGGAGTCGCCACCAAATTTTATTTAAGGGAAAAGTTTGGAAAAACCTTAACTAGAAAATGAGACTCGAAGTTCGGAAGTCGGTTACAAGTGGGGAAGGTGTTAGGCACCTCACTCGCCCGTTCCAAAGAACGGCACCCTTAACTGAGTGTGTGATTTTGAAAACTGTTTGGATCCCTTTAATGTGAAAAATAATTTGACGGAGGTTAGCCTGACAGGACTTGATCCTGCTCCTACGTATTCCCCGGTGCAATGGGAAATTCAAGGCTTACGTAGTTATAGTTCGTGAAGGCTTGACCTTCGAAGAGTGTTTAAAAGAATATTTGAAGATTTAGCTATTTTAAAGAAAGTTTTATTTTGGGAGGGGTCTTTGGTCCACTTATGTACAAGACCCAAGGCGGCTAAGGCAGCACAGGGGCTTATACGAACTACTAAATGTTGAACAGCAGGTGAACCGCCAGTTCCCCATTTAGAGCCCATCGCGTGAGACCTAGAATCCCAAAGTATTAGAAAAAGATATTTTCAAAATTTTAAATCTTGAAGAAAACCTCAAGTCCACTCATGCACAAGGTTCGAGACGGCTAAGGCAGCACAGGGACCTATACGAACTACTAAATGTTGAACAGCAGGTAAACCGCCAGCTCCCCGTTTAGAGTCCATTGTATGAGACTTAAAAAACTCAAAATATTAGAAAAAGATTTTTAAATTTTTCAAAACAGAAATAATTTGCAAATGTCATTGATCCTTGAATAAAAGAAAGCTCGAATTTAATAGAAGAATCTTCATTTTTTTGACTTTTGGAGTAATTGGAGGTTTTAAGGTAATTATTTAGGAATTTAGGAATTTTTTAATTTTTGGAATTTTGTATTAATTTTTATGGATTTTCTGAAATTTTTATTAATTTTCTTAATTTCTGGAATTTTTGTAATTTTTATTAATTTCTGGAAATTTTTATTAATTTTTCTTAATTTCCTGTAATTTTTATTAATTTTTTGAATTTTTCTGGAATTTTAGAGGGGCATAATGGTAATTTAGCACAGCAGGACATATTAGGGATTAGATGAATTCCTAGGGGTATGTTAGGTATTCTGTAGTCTGGGACAGAAGAGGTATTTTATGGAAAATTTGGGGGTATTATGGTAATTTTGTGGTTTAGGGACAGAACGGGTATTAGTGGAATCTCTGAGTGTGCCTGATTATTTCAAAACAAAGAAATGTTTTTAGGGGGGTTCGAACCTTGTGCCCCCTGGGTTATGTACTGAAAGCAATACCATTAGGTCGTTCATATGGTTAGCCATTATCCTCCCACTCTAAACTTATATCACGACTTAAGGCTCGCTCATCGTTTATGGAAGGAAAAAAACGCCAGTGAGGTTCGAACCCATCCCCTGTACATGGCCTTGGAGCAACTCAGCCATTTGAGCTAAGCTTCGGGTTATGCTATTATCTATAACTAGAAATATATATTATATGAGTGAAGGTTCGATCTCATTAATGAGCAACGAAAATGGAACTAATGAATCTATTCTGCTACATCCAGAGGCCCTTGCATGCATGTTACTGGGTATCATGGGAGACCCACATACATGAGGCAGCTTCTCCCTTCGTGGTTGAGTTTAAAACCATTGTTTATTACCACATCCATTGCTAAAACACAAAGGAAAAAGTGTGAGCCTTGCTGTTCGTGGAGACCATTGTTGCTCCCTGGTTCCGTCGTCTGGTTGCATGCCAAGAAAACTGAACGTATGACGTTCAAATCTTTGTTGCCATGATAACATAGTTGAGTTCCAGGAGGTGCACCAACATGGTTGTGGGTGCAGGTTATAGTGTCGAACGCACGCTGATCTTCATGGTTTTTTGTTGGCCTTTTGTGCGAAGGGCTCGGTGTGAACCCAGAGCTGCACGTTGATTTAATCTCCTTCATACCATTTAGTTCCTACCAAGAGGTGAGCCATCATACGTCCATATGTAGGCTACTGTGAGCCTTCTAGTTAGGACGAAGCCGAAACCAACCCAAACTACATGGGACGTTGTCTTCCGTCGTTCAAGTTCCCCATCAAACCAAAGGGCGCACAAGGCTCATGACTTGCACATCGTATGATTCAAGTTTACAACCATCAAATGCCCATTGATTTTACAAGGATATGGTTAATCTTTCTCTGCTACGATAGCCTTTTGGTATAGATATATTTTTTGATCCTCACCCTATATTATCTCATGGCTAAACCAAAGGGATAGGTATCTTAAGTCCTAGTAAAGGGGAGCATGCAATGAAGCAAATTCTAGTAGGCTCCAATCGGTTATTGAGGGGTGGAGCTTATAATCGTACCTCACATGATGATTCCCCATTAAGGCCGGGGAAAGGAATGAACCCACTAGCTCGAGCACTCATGACCCAGTATTATTGGCTTTCAAATGTCTTGAGGAGCTGGATCTCTTCATGAGAATTCTATCATGCAGTTTCTCTCTTTTTTTTTTAAACAACTAACATAAGGTTCTTGAGTAAAAACGTGACTAACCTGAGGTATGATCAATGACGGACTCGAGCCTTTGTGTATATCTTGTGATCGAATATGGCTTCTCCTTCTCCTCGCTAGTGACCAACAGCGCTTGAAGAATATGGTGGGATGAAATGGGGACGACGAGCACTCAGCCTCTGCCAATTAGTTCAGATCGATCCCTTTTTACCCAAGGGTTTTTTAACAACCCAACCAACCCCGATCCCCCTAGGCTGCGTTGGTTTTCAGTTTAGGACCGTTCTTGGAGGAGTCTTTGTCTCCTCACCTTGCCCCCAGTTCATCAAAGAAACTTCAAGAAAAGGCTTTTCTCTCATTGCTTCTGTTTTCAAGAAAATCTCTCCCCCTCTCCTCTAGCCTCTATCTTCTTGCCATGGCCTCCCGAGCCTTTTTCTCCTCCTCAGAAAAAAGATGAGACCCCCCCCAAAAAAAAACCCTTTCATGTTGTTATCTCCCCATTTTTATATTTTGTTTTCCTTTTTTAAAAAACTGTTTTTTAGTTTTTCTTTCCTGCCTTTTGAATTTTTATTAACTTTTTCATTTTATGTTAGTAAATTCTGATTTTATCCATTTTTTTTGTATATATCTTTTATATTTTTTTAGGATTTTATAGATTTTCTTTTTTCAGATTTCTTTTTTTCTTTTTCTGATATTTTGATTTTATTTTTTAATTAATTTTCTGATTTATTTTAATTTTGTATTTTTAGTTTCAGATTTTTCTCTTTGTTTTAATTTTGTTGTTTTGTTTTAACTTTAGATTTTTATCTCAAAATTTAAATTCTTTTATTTTTTATTTTTCCCAAAAAAAACTATTTTATTTTTTAGTTTCTAATTCTTTTAATTTTTCTTTTGTTTTTCTTTTTCTTAATTTCTTATTATTAAAAACTCTTTTATTTTTTGTTATTTTTTCCTTTTGTTATTTTTGTATATTTTTACTGTTTTTACTATTTTTGTTTCTTTTTAATTTTCGTAATTCTTGATTTATTTTCCAGATTTCCTTATTCTTTTTTCCTTATTATTTTTTTCTATTTTTTAAGTTTTCTTTAGATTTATTTATTACATGTATTTTATTATTGTCTATTTCTCTGTTTTCTGTTTTTCTATTTTTTGTTTGCTCTTTTTTTCTTCTTTAAATTAGTATTAGTTTCTTGATTAATTTTAATAATTTGGGACCTCGGACATAAATGGGTGTTTATAGTGTGCCCCTCTTTACTTATTTTCCTACCCGATAATGTGAGGAATGATTCTCTGAATTATCGAGGTAGGAAATGAGTAAAGACGTGAGTACCTTATGTCCGAGGCGGTTTTTGAAGAAGTCCGAGCAGCACCAGAAGCCTTGAGCTTAAAGTGGACCCCACGGATGCCTGAGGAGCGGTGGTTGAATGACTTTACCGGCTTCGTGTGTCAATAGGGTTTAAATATACAAAGCTAGATGGCCTAGCCTAAGTAAGCTGAAATGAATGAAGGCTTGTTAGGACATGCATGGAATGCAATGGGATTGTTTGTTAGGACAAGCAAAATGAAAAGAAAATAGCCTATTAAAATTGGCAGAGCAGAAGAGGATGGCTTGTTAAGACAGGCTCAGTGGAGTGGAAAGGGCTTGTTTGAGGCAGGGAAGCGTGCAAGAACTAAAAAGTAAGGTATGTACAAGGTGGCCTGACACTATAGGCCGGAGTGCAGAAAAGAAAGCTCAAAGGAGGCCTGACATAATAGGCCAAAAAGGAGAAAAGAATATTTAGCGATGCTGGAAAGGAAACATGAGGGAGGCCTGACATCATAGGCCATGACGCAGAAATTTAAACTTGATGAGGCCTGACACTATAAGCCATGATGCAAAAATCTAAACTTGATGAGGCTTGACACAATAGGCCATGACGCAGAAAGGTAAACTTGATGGTGGCCTGACAACATAGGCCATGATGCAGAGATTAAAACTTGATGGTGGCCTGACAATATAGGCTATGATGCAGAAATTTAAACTTGATGTTGGCCTGACAATATAGGCCATGATGCAGAAATTTAAACTTGATGGTGGCTTGACACTATAGGCCATGATGCAAAAATCTAAACTTGATGGTCGCCTGACAACATAGGCCATGATGCAGAAGAGTAAACTTGAGGGGAACCCCGTTGTTGACGGGAAGAATGCAAATGAAATCCTGCTGTTGCCAGGATGAATGCAAACCTGCTTGACAGGTGAATGAAAATTAAACATGCTTGAAATCTTGTTGTTGACAGGGAAATGCAAATGAGGTCCCGCTGTTGCCGGGAAGATGCAAATGATGACATCCTGCTGTTGCCAGGATAAATGCAAACCTACTTGACAGGTGACAGAAAAAAAGACATGCTTGATGCCCTGTTGTTGACAGGAAAATGCAAATGAGGTCTCGCTGTTTCCGGGAAGATGCAAATGATGACATCCTGCTGTTGCTAGGATAAATGCAAACCTGCTTCACAGGTAACAGAAAGAAGACATGCTTGAAGTCCTGTTGTTGACAGGAGAATGCAAATGAGGTCCCGCTGTTGCCGGGAAGATGTAAATGATGAAATCCTGCTGTTGCCAGGATAAATGCAGACTTGCTTGACAGGTGGACAGAAAATAAACGTGCTTGAAGTCCTGTTGTTGACAGGAGAATGCAAATGAGGTCCTACTATTGTCGGGAAGATGCAAATGATGAAATCCTGCTGTTACAAGGATAAATGCAGACCCGCTTGATAGGTGGATAGAAAATTAAACATGTTTGAAGTCCTGTTGTTGACAGGAGAATGCAAATGAGGTCCCGCTGTTGCCAGGAAGAATGCAAATGATGAAATCCTGCTGTTGCCAGGATAAATGCAAACCTACTTGTCAGGTGGACAGAAAGATAAACGTGCTTGAAGTCTTGTTGTTGACAGGATAATGCAAGCCTGCTAGACAGGCAAAGAAAATGAAAGATGAAAGAGGTCCGTTAAGACAGGAAAAAGAAAAAGGATCCTGTTGTTGACAAGAAAGAATACAAGTCTTGTCATAACCGTAATTACGACGAGGCGACGAGCTCGCTAAATTTTGAAAAAGTTGATTTTGATGATGTGGAGTCGCCACCAAATTTTTATTTAAGGGAAAAGATTTGGAAAAAATCCTGACTTGAGGATGAGATCTAGGTTCGGGAGTCGGTTACGAATGGGGAAGGTGTTAGGCACCCCATTCGCCCGTTCCGAAGAACGGTACCCTTAAACTGAGTGTGTGATTATTTGAGAATGGTTTGATCCCTTTTATTATAGTGAAAATAAATACTTGATGGAGGTTAGCCTGACAGAACTTGATCCTGCTCCTACGTATTCCCCGGTGCAATGGGAAACTCAAGGCTTACGTAGTTCTGGTTAAGAGACTTGATCTCTTGGAGAAAAAGAGTAATCTTAGATAAAACTTCAAAACAACGTTTCTTAAGAAAATACAGGATTTAGGGAAACCGACATGCTTGCGTAATTCAAATCGTCGTAAGCCGTATTTGAATTAGCACGGATTAAAACACGTAACAGTAGAGAATGCTACTTGCCCGTATTAGAACCCGTTTGCACAATTTGAGGAAAATAGAAAAACAGACGTTTTGGAAAAAGGGACGAATTTTAGAAAAAAACAGACGTGCTTGCATAATCCAAATCATCGTAAGCCGTATTTGAATTAGCACGGATTAAAATACGTAACAGTAGAGAACGCTACTTGCCCGTATTAGAACCCGTTTGCACAATCTGGGGAAAATTAAAAACAGATGTTTTTGAAAAAGGAAGATTTTTAGAAAAAACAGATGTGCTTGCATAATCCAAATCGTCGTAAGCCGTATTTGAATTAGCACGGATTAAAACACGTAACAGTAGAGAATGCTACTTGCCCGTATTAGAACCCGTTTGCACAATCTGGGGAAAATTAAAAACAGATGTTTTTGAAAAAGGAAGATTTTTAGAAAAAACAGATGTGCTTGCATAATCCAAATCGTCGTAAGCCGTATTTGAATTAGCACGCATTAAAACACGTAACAGTAGAGAATGCTACTTGCCCGTATTAGAACCCGTTTGCACAATCTGGGGAAAATTAAAAACAGATGTTTTTGAAAAAGGAGGATTTTTAAAAAAACAGACGTTGGAGCAATTTGCAAAATTTAGTTTGAGGCGAATGCTTAGTAAAAAATAAACTAGAACCTGGAGCATGAAATGGAAAACGAAATGAGAAAAAATGTGGTATGATGATAATATACTCTCTATCATGTGTTTTGTGTAGGGTCCGTGGTATTTTTTAGCCTTTCAAATTAAACCAAGATACCATTGTACCCGCAACGTGATGTTTAAACCTGCTGCTGTTCTTTTCCCTAAGCCAAGCAGCCGTCAAATTATTCAAGGTTGAGTCCATATTTGAGCTGAGTCAGGGGCTAGCCTTTTATAGGGATAGGGGGCCTTACAGGTTCGTTGCCACAAATCTTCAGTTGAGACCTAAACCAAGTTTAGAACTAACAATGCTCAACCAAATTCTGGGGTATATAACTTATATGTTAGTCGGTTAGTTTTAATTAAATCATTGGCTAAATAGCTCCTAGTGGGCATGAAACTAAGGGGTTTTGCTGTTTAATTCCTGTCCACCTTATCCCTAAACCATCCAAGAACTAAAATTGCTGCAGTGAAACCAGTAGGTTGTTGATTGGTTCTCACAGTCCCTAATCTGAATTGGTTTCTTGGCCAGACTTATAACATGATTATGGGCTTTATTGAAAATTGGCCTGATATCATCATGAATTAGATGCTATAACAGATTTTAGGAACTACAAGTTCTGTTTAGGACCTGGTTTATAAATTGTGGGTGATGTTGGATCTACATGCATAGCTTATACACAGGGGAATCCTGTCATAGGACCTGATACGCTCACCTCAAGACTATATCAAACATAGCCTCATTGAGGTTCTGATTCACTTGCCCTCTGCCTATTTTGGCTAGGCTTAAGATCACTGCCATAAGGTGTTATAGTTCCTTAAGTCGTGATTTAAACCAGGGTCCCATTCCTAAGTTTGGGCTCCCACAGAAACTAGGTAGCCTATGTTAAACTAACAAACCTGTTACCATGACATACTTTAGACCTTACAACTTGGAAATTACCATCTGCAGAGGTTTGCAAGTTAAAGTGAGGAGATTTGTGTTAGTGTATTACTATGGCTAGAGAGACTAACAGGTAGGCAGAGACTAAAGCATATTTGAAGTATTTATCAAACATACAAATTATTTATTCAAAGGAAATAACTTAGTTTGTCAAAACTCTTGAATAATATATAGTTCCTAAGCTGGTTTCTTCCCAAATCAAAACCAGTCTCATGCCTTAGGCCCCTCAAAGATTAAAGCCTGATTTGTTACCCCCCAGGTCACTTACTAACCCAGGTTATAGGCTGAGCTCAAAAGTTATCCTCTCTTATCAAGACCAGATTCAGTTTTAGGACCTAGGACCCAGTATAGGCGGCTGCCAACTGTCATTCTAATCTCAGGTTTATTCACTTTAGTGATGAAAAATCAGATTTTCAATTCTAAATCTCAACCTGAGTTAGATGACTACCTGTCTTTGATACTAACTGCATTAGCCTTTTCCTCACCCCTGGTATCAACCCTCCCTAACCTGGTATGGAATTTCAAAAACAGCATTCTAGGTGTCATAATGAGATCAAGTATCTAAGGTCTGTCTTAATAGCGAATTCTTTGGTACCCCTGCTGACCCAATGTATGGCCCCTGCCACTGCTGTTGCCAGGATATAGGCTGGCTCTCAGGTAAAAGGTCTAGTTTACCAGGATCTATTGAGTTTGATCTGGCCTAAAATCTTCCCAAAATAGTGTAGAGCCCGAAAGGCTAACAGGATATCAGGTCATTGTAAATTTACACAATTCACATCAGGCCTGAGCAACCTTTACTGAATCAGGAGTCCCAAGCAAACCAGGATATGTGTTAGCAACCTAGGTGCCAAAGGTGTGATTTTCAAAGTAATCTATGAAGTCCTTAACTTGTAAATACTATCACTATTGAGGGCTCATTACAGAAACTTGCAGGCTGAAGGCTAATTTCTGCAAAACTTTTATAGGTTAGAAGGGACAGGACCGGGGCAAGGATGTTACCCTAATTAGAAGGACAAGCAGAGATCATCTCTGCAACTTAAAGGCCCCTGTTGCTATATCTGACATGACTATGACAGAATATGCCTAGAAAACACATACTTGCCTACATAGTTAAGTCTTTATCCTTGGGAGACTTACCTCTGGACTAATCATACTGCTGAGACTTGTTTGCTGGCCAGCAGCCTAAAAAAGCACAATTCTGACCAAGTACATGGTCCAGCAGAGGGATAATTTCCCAACATCCCAGTTCCTGTCACATTTATTTGCAAATCAGAAATCGGAAAAATCTTAACCTGAGTCTACTGCTGCTACCATGAATGGTCCCTCTCTCCAAGGGCCAATTTGCTAAGGCCTGGACTTCACTCTCTTTCTGCAGGACTTACTTAATCTGGTCATTAGGACCAGGTTCTGGAATGATTCCCTTAATACAGAAATCATTTTCATGGAATTTACTTGCTAGTCAAGACCCTATCATTATTATGCAAGATGAAATGCGTAGTTGGCTCCCAATACCAATCCAAAGATTGGCCTGCCAGCTGATATACTTTCAGCCTTCCTAAAGGTTAGGCAGTGAAGACTAATTTGTTTCTAGATTTCACGTATGACATTAGGAGAGAGGAGCACTTGGGAGCAAAACTGAGAGGGTCAAGGGTAAGAGTTTCTATTAGTGGTCCCAGTACTGGCCTAGGATCTGTCACAGTAGTACAAAGTCATAGGATCATGAATAAAGGGGGGGAACTGACTCACCAAGGATTTAAGGAAAGAAAACCGGCTTTGATGGCCGGAAGCCAAACCAGGTCCCTAGTCTCAAGGCTTTATGTTAAACCAAAGCCATCTGTAGCAGTCTTTAAACATACCCATTTAGCAAAACCTACTACCATCATCAATCTTAGGCATCTACAGGTTGGCCTAGTTCTTACTTGACCAAGAAAGCGCATGGATCTTATTTCCTGCACTGGCTAAGTACACAATGAAACCTGGATTTGCCACTGGTGCTGATCTAACTATCTATCCATGTCATGAACTAAGATTACTAATGTACTGATCTAAAATTCTCCAACTTGCCTTGATCATTGTTACATTCCAAACCCCTTCCTAACCAAAGTCTTAACCTCAGATTTGGGCCTCTACAGGAGCTGCATAACCTTATAATCTAATCTATCACCCCCAAGATTGATCTTAACCTGATTGAGATAGCCTTAGAAGACTTGATGAAGTGAACCTAGGCAATGAGAACCTGCTGCTGGCCAAAGGTGCTGCAACCGGTTCTGATTTTGTTAGAAAACTATTTTTCAACTCTCAGGCCAAGCAATAATGAATAATTGCTGGATTTCATGTTCCTGCTACCTTAACCAGTTTGGTTGTAGAAACCAAGTATGAGGAAATCTTAATCAGGTGCAGGCCATTAGGCTTTACGCTGGACTTCCAATTGTTTTAAGAATCAGGCCTCTGCTACCATGTCTTTCACCATTATGCAGCTGCCTGACCTTGTCCTTTTGACCTAAAGTGAAAATAGGTACAAGACCTGATAACCCCCTTCTAAGCTGAATGGTGTAAGCCCTGAATTTGCATTGATTAATAGTGCCTCTGAATCCTAGCCTAGATTAGGCATGTCTTATTTCTAAATCTAACAATATCATCAATTAAAACTGCCAAGGACAGTTCCTGATTCTATGTTCTATATCAGACATGGCCTAAAACTCAGATGAATGAGCTGCTCCCTGCTTATCAGATTCACTTTGACCCTTATTGCATCCTAAGCCTTCTCTTAAATCCTCCAATCCGGATTCCAATTTTAGGTTTAGGCTTCTACAGGGACTAATCAGGTACCTAAACTTAGTCAAATATGATAACAAGAACTATGACCCAAAACAGCATAGCTGAATGGCTCGGACGCATTCCAACCCACTTAACTGGCCTATGGTCCTTCCAAAGTGCATAATTAAAGTTTAGGATGCCAAACTGCTTCCCTTATGGTTAGCCAAAGTCTAATCTCAAAAATTCCAGTTCTTGATCCTGAGAAGCCTAAAGTTTTCAAACACTCCCTTTTATTGTTCACATCACTAAGGAACCAGACCAATGATCACCTCCTGACAGCAGTCAAAAGCTGACCTAGATCACTACAAAGAGCCAAATGACTTGATGCTTACTCTTTATCCTATTTATCTTCCCCTAGCACAAGGCGTGAGCCTATAACCTAGATTGTTATAGTCTATTATTACAGAGTCAGAGGTTCTGCACTAATTAAACATAGACCTAACCCTTGTCTTGACAGTAGATTCTGGATAAACCTATGTTTAGTTTTGGGTCTGGTTGAGAATAAAGTTCTGGATAAGTCTATTGTTGTCTTGAAATCTGCCTAGTACGATTACTGGTGTTAATGCAAACGATCAAACCTCTAGATTAGCTACACACTGGTTCAAACAAATCATGCTCTGAGATAAAATTGCTGTAACAACTGTTTATTAAGTACTTGGCTTTAAAACCAGAGAACTGTTATTATAACCTGCCTCTACTGGACCAGCTAACATTTGATCAAAAAGAGGATTTTACAGAACAGAGAATCACCAGTTCTTGCTTTCTAAAAGTGTCTACCATCTATGATTGGGCAATTAATGGTTTCTTGGCCAATTAATTCGTGGACTGACGGGGGTAATAGCCTTCATCATGTATCTCCAACTTAGAACCTCTTAAAACATAGTAAGATTGCAGCCGCAGATTTTAGTTTTTTTTTTACCTTTAACCTAGCTCAGTCATAGAAATACCATATTTCCTTCAAACCATAACTTTGAATTGAATTCATTTATCTCGAAAGTTCAAATCAACCAAAGTCTTAAATAAAAGAATGCACTTCCACAGATATAGGAGCAAAATGATGAATACGAGCCTACCTGTGATTGCTGAATACGAGATGAGGGAAGCTTAGCAATTTCAATAGGGATGGGAAGCACGGGAACTGAATCAGATGAACTCAACCGAGAATCTAGGAGAAGTGTAGAGAACGCTCCGTAACCAACCAATCTTCAGCCACCTCAATTCCTTTCCAGAACCCCGAATTTCAAGAGAAAACCCAGAATTTCCAGAGAAAACCCGAAACACCTTCAGAGTAACTTTCAAATTTTGGTGCCAAAAATGTCCGTCCCCCTTACTTTTTCAAAATCCCCTTTTATACCCCTAGCTTAACCATGGTGGAATTAACCTAATGGGAGTTAACTCCTAACCCTAGCCCAACTAACTCTATAACTAACTCCCAACTATCCTAACTGAATTTTATTTTTGTATATTTTTTTAGCTTTATTTGTCTATTATCTATTCACTTGCTTATTTAATTTTTGCAACTCCTTCTCTTTTCTTTTGACCATGTGAGCTCTTATTTTCTAAAGTTTATTTAGTAAATTAATTAATTAAGGAAGATTTTTTTTTTACCCGGACAAAAATTGGTGCTCACAAGCCTGCTAGACAGGCAAAGGGAAATGAAAGAAGTCTGTTAAGACAGATAAAAGGATCCTGTTGTTGACAAGAAAGATGCTAGCCTGCTAGACAGGCAAAGGAAATGAAAGAATTCTGTTAAGACATATAAAATGAATGACGAAAATTAACAGGATGAATGTAGATGGACTCTTGACAGAAGGAAAAACAAGCCTGCTAGACAAGAAAAAGGAAAGATGAAAGCCTGTTAAGACAAGCAAAATAAAAGATCCTGTTGTTGACAGGAAAGATGCAAGCTTGCTAGACAGGCAAAGGAATGATGAAAATGATTTGTTTAAGACAGGCAAAAGTGTAAAAGTCCTGTTGTTGACAGGATGGAGGCAAGACGCTGGGCACAACAGAATTGTGAAAACCCGTTGAGATAGGCAAAGGGAAAGGAAAGAACCTGTGAAGACAGGTAAAATGAGTGACTATGACTAAACTGTGTAGGAGAACTCCCGTTGTTGACAAGAAAAAGCAAGCCTGCTAGACAGGAGACAAAGACAAAGGTGAAAACCTGTTAGGACAGGCAAAGGAAAGTGGGCCATGTCTTGTTAGGACAGGTTAAATGTAATGGCCCTGTTGTTGACAAGGTGGAATGAGGCACCTGTTAAGACAGGTATAACAGAATGAAGTAAAACCTGTTAAGACAGATATAGCAGAAGAATCTTGTTGTTGACAAAAAAGTGATGAGCCTGTTAAGACAGGCAGAAATTGATGACACATACCTATTGAGACGGGGCGTGTGAGAACAAGCTGAAGATTGACCTGTTATGACAGGTAAAGGAAAAAGACACAATGTGCTTTTAAGAATGCCCGTGAGGGTGGAATGTGGGCTCTTTGTCAGTTGCCTCAGACAACTTATTTTGACATTATTTATCTTGAATAAATTGCTTATTTTATCTTAAACTTGAAGATTTTTAGGCACTTGATAATTACTTTTTGAGAAAACTTGGGCAACCATATCTTGCCCCAATTTAAAATATTCCTGACAATTGAGGAATGCCTTGATTTGAAGGGAGTTTAGGCCTCGATGAGATTGAAGATGAGCTTGACTTAAATTTTTCTGGGCAACTTTTCCCTATTGAACTTGATTGGAGTCGAGAAATTGAGGATTGCCTTAACTTGGATTTTCTTGGATAAATGTTGGCCCCAGTTTGAACTTGAGTAACAGCGAGGGTGACCTCAGTTTGAATTTTTGTGGGCAAGCGTTTGCCCCAGTTTGATTGATCTGGCATTGTGGAATTGAGGATTGCCTCAACTTGAATTTTCCAGGAAAATGTTTGCCCTAGTTTTGTTCTTGGTTCAAAATTTGAGGATGACCCTAAATTAAATTTTTGTGGGCAAGTGTTTGCCCCAGTTTGGACTTGACTAAGAATTTGAGGATAACTTCAAATTGAATTTTCTTGGGCAAGCTTTTGCCCCAAATTTGGACTTGACTGAGAATTTGAGGATAACCTCAAATTAAATTTTGTGGGTAAACGTTTGCCCCAATTTGGACTTGATTCATCATTTGAGGATGACCTCAAATTAAATTTTGTTGGGCCAGCTTTTTCCCTAGTTTAAGCTTGATTCAGTTTTAATTATGACTGATTCGGGCAATTTTACCTGGACCTTAATTAATTTTGAAAAGTGGGTCGTGCAATGCTTGAATAAAAAGACACTTATGTGCTGTTTGAATGAGTGAAAAGAATACGATGGTAATGATGCTTGAATAAATGCAGAAATGATGTGGGGTTCTTATTTTGATGCTTGAAATAATTATTTGATGAAACAGATGCTATTGAATGCAAACCATGAAATGGTGTAAAACTTTTTGTTTCTCTTGATTTTTGATTTTTTCTGACACATCCTTCCTCAACAACTCCATAGTGGGTGTGAAAAGAACCAAGAATCAGGACGAGTTGGATTGACTCAATCTCAGAGTTTTCTTGGTCAATCTGTAAATTTGCTTTTGTCAGGATCTTTGAGATCCAACAGTGGTCAGTATTATTGAGTAAGACACATTCCTTTTTTTTTTGTAGTGGCATTATGGCTGGTAGGAGGACGAATCTTTGGGAAACAATCCTGTTGTGTTGCAACGGTCGAGGATTCATCCGACTTGTCATGAATTTTTGAAATTAATCCTTTTATTTTTACATTTTTCACATCACTTTTGGCATGTGCGCTATTGAGGTGTGTATAGTGACTCTGGGTGGTCAATGAAAAGAAATAGAGAAGGTTTGCAAAGGATGTTTGAGGTGGTGTACTTAAAAGGAAAAGATGAAAAAAGATATGGGTTCGATTGCCCAAATGACACCTTTTGGTGAAAAATACCAATGCTATTTTTCATAATCTTGATTGTCAAATTAGCCAAACTTGAGAAATGGCAAAATTTTGCCCCAGTTTTAGGAATATATGAGATGCAGAAATGTCATGTTGTCTTGGGATTCTTGGATTGACCTAAATTTTTCCTGAGTTGTTCTTTTGAGTTTTAACCCAACAAGTCTTTTGTATTTCCCTAACTTTTTCCTAGGTTGCCCTTACGGGTTTTCAACCTAGCAGGCTCTTGATTTTGGTACCCTAACTTTTGGCTAGGTCGTGTTTGAGGGTTGTCGACCTAGCAGCCTTTTATTTGATTGTGCCCTAACTTTTCCTAGGTCTTCTTTGATGATCTAGCGGGCTTTTATTTGATTATGCCCTAACTTTTTCCTAGGTCATTTTTAGGATTGTTGACCTAGCGGGCTCTTGATTGATTGTGCCCTAACTTTTTCCTAGGTCGCCCTTACCGGTTTTCGACCTAGCGGACTCTTGTTTGCTTGTGCCCTAATTTTGCCTAGGTCGTCTTTGAGAGTTTGTCGGCCTAAACGGGCTCTTGTTTGCTTGTGCCTTAACTTTTTCCTGGGTCGTTTTTTAGGATTATCGACCTAGCGGGCTTTTGTTGGATCCTAATTTTGCCTGAATTGTTGTTGGAAACCGGCAAGACTTTTTCTGATCATGACTTTGTCAATCATTATTTTGAACTTTAACCCTACTTTTTCCTGGATTATTTTTGCTTTTAATCTAGCGGGCTTCTCTTCTTCTTGAATTTTATGTTTTGACCCTAATTTTTCTTGGATTATTCTTGACTTTAATCCAGCGGGTTTTCTCTTTTCTTGAATTTTGAATTTTGACATTGACCTTTCCGGGGTCGTTCTGACTTCCAATTCAGCGGATCTTATTTTGCATCCCTCAATTTTTCCTGAATTTAAACTTGATTCCAGCGGGATATTTTTACTTTGAACGGTGATCTAGAATCCCTGGTTGTTTATTATGCTTCCTCATTGGGCTTTTCTCTTTTAAGCCTGATTAATTAGGCGTTCAAGATTACTTATTACAGCACTGACATCCTCACTAATTGGTATTTATTGTCTTGGTATAGGAGTAAGAAGTGGACTGAAGGGATGAAAGAATGGAATATTTCAGAAGTAAAGCCAAAATGTAAAACACGTGCTCAAGTGATATGAAAAATGTAATTTTTGCATTATTTATTCATTGTTGTTTGTTTACAAAAGATTAACTTTGAAAAGTACGACAATTTCTGGATGAATATCCTCAATCTCCATTTGTACAAAGAAACTCATTGTGCCGCTCCCCTATCTTTCAGCTAGCTGATGGGCTTTCATGATTTGGCAACGGATTGTTTTCTGTGTTAGGAGCAAGCCTCCCGAAATCCAGCCATTTCGCATCAATTAGGCTTTGTACCTTTCGCTTCAACGCCAGACAATCCTCTGTAGAATGACCAATGAATCCTGCATGGTAATCACATCTGGCATTTGGATTATACCAATTAGGATATGGTGGCTCTTGAGGCTTCAAAGGATAAGGCGCGACCAGAGAGTTTTGAATCAACTGAGGTAGCAGCTCGGTATAGGAGATTGAGATAGGATCAAATTGGACAGGCTTCTTCTCCTTTTTCTGGCCTTGGTTGGTATTTTGGCTTATGGCTTGTGTTTGAGCCGTATATGGTGTTGGTGGTCGGACTTGTGTCGGATAGTTGTAAGTAGGATGGTATGGTGTTTGGTATGCAACGACAATGTAAGGATATGGTATGTAGGGTGTGTACGGTGTATATGGTGGTGGTTGAAAGCCAATTGAACCATACTGTGCCATTTGAGGAGTGTATTGGCCTTGATTAGAAGCCACATTGCAGGTCTCTCTTGTCTTTTTCTTCCTAGACCCATTGGAAGCATTGACTATCCCCGTCGGCCTCTGCGCGATCTTTCCACGGCGCATACCACCTTCGATTCTTTCTCCAATAATGATGACATCGGAGAAGCTAGAAGTCACACTACCGATCATCTTGTCATAGAAAGGATCTTGGAGTTTGTCCACGAACATGCTAACCAATTCCCTTTCGGATAAGGGAGGTTGTACTTGAGCGGCCAGCTCCCGCCAGCATTGGGCGTATTGCTTGAAAGTCTCATCCCCTTTCTTGGCCATGTTCTGGAGCTGAGTCCGATCAGGGGCCATCTCCGTATTGTACTGATACTGTTTCGTGAAAGCCTCAGCAAAGTCTTTCCATGAACGGATGCGTGTTCGCTCTAGTTGAGTGTACCAGTTTGCGGCTGCCCCTGTTAAGCTGTCTTGAAAGAAATGGATAAGCAGCTTCTCATCGTAGGTACATGCAGACATCTTCCTACAGTACATAGTCAGATGTTTCTTTGGACAGCTGGTTCCTTGGTATTTCTCGAATTCAGGAACCTTGAATTTAGGAGGGATAACCACGTCTGGAACCAGGCACAGATCAGCTGCATTTTTGGCTTCATAAGCGCTCCCATCGATTGCCCGGATTCTATCTTCTAGGATTCTCCACTTTTCAGTATCCTCATTTGAAGGATGGCTTGGGTGTTCCTCTAGCTTATGGTGAGCGTGAGAAAATGGTATGTACACAGGGTGAGGCCCTTGGGTGAACATATGATTCGTTCCCCCAACGGCCGTTTGGTATGCTTGTGGAATGGTGTTTGGAGGTGGGTTATGTGTTTGGGTTTGTATTTGGGCTTGTGTTTGGGTTTGTGTTTGGTTGTATAAGGGTGCATGCCCATGAGGATACCCGTAATGAACTCCTTCGGTTAGCGGAGGCATAGTTGATGGTGGAGTGAACCCAGGAGGATATGACGGGTTTGTTGGTTCTTTCAGCAAAGATTCCGTCGCCTCCTTCTGTTTAGACTGCTGGATGGCCTCCATTAGCTTGGCCATCTGTTCCTTCAGTGATTTGACCTCATTTCTTAGCTCCTCATTTTGTCTCTCTAGCTCATCCATGATTCTTGATTGTGCTCGAGTTCTATAAGGATGTCGAGGAAGCTGTGTTTCTCCAATTTTCTGGTGAAGTTAAAAATTAATTTTTGTGAAATATTTTGAATGCAACAAAACGTGAATGATAAAGATGTTGATGCACAATGAGTGTGAATGTGTAGAATCTTTTTTTTTTATAGATCTATGAATAAATGAATGAATCAATGCTATGTGCAAATAATTTTAAGATTTTTGAAGTTTGACTATTTGAAAATAAATTAGAGTTGTTTTATTTATTCATCCTTTTGATGATAAATTCATGATTGAATGAATGAATGAATGTTATGCACAAATAAGTTTTAGATACTTGAAGGTTGACTATTTGAAAATAAGTCAGAGTTGCTTTATTTATTGATTTTTAACAAATTTGTTTTTAGGAGTTTTGGTATTTTTATTTTGCTAGAAAACCTTTAGTTTTGTTTAGAAAAACTTTTTTAGTTTTGCTAGAATTTTTCTAGAAAGCGTTCTTCATTTATTTGAAATTTCATTTTCTCTCTTTTTGAATCTTTTTATTTTTCAGTATGTCCAAAAGATTACTTTCCTAATTCTCCTATTTCTAAAACATTCTTTTAAGTTTTCTTTGGAATCTTTCGATATATTCAAAATACTTTTTCTAATTTTCTTAGAAATTTCCTCCTTCTATTTTGGTTTTCTTGTTTTTTTTTTTTTATCTTGATTTGATTTTTGTATCCCCAATTATAGCCTTCAAATCCCTTGTATCTTGAAAGGGGTGTGTGTGCCCTCTTTGCTTCTTATGTAGGTTACCTGTCCTAAGGATCTATGGCCTTTCATATGAACATCGCGAGGGTGCTTTGTAATCCTGGGCTGTAAAGGTCACTAGAGCCAAGTTCCAGTCCATAATGTTTGCCACAACAGTAGAAGTAGCCACTAGTTGTGGGGCATTATGAATAGGACGCACTCTAGCTGGGAGTTTCATGATAGCCACACAGGACGTAGGCCCCAGCGTGACACCACTAGATCCCTCTATCCTAGGTAGCACTCAGACCCGGGTGTAGGGCCCCACTCATGATAAATGCATATGCAATGTATGAGGGCATATAAATTTGGGATACCTGCAATTGGGGAAATTGCACAGATATATATAGCAATTTATTGTTTGTCTATCCTAGGGTTATACAGAGATTAAACAAATAGACAACAAATAAGTAAACAAACAAACAGATAAATGAATCGTGCAATTAAACAATGAAGGGATCAAAATTAAAACATTCAAATTGTTGGGCTTGACTCTCTAAGTTTCCCCAGTGGAGTCGCCATCTGTCGCAACCGTAATTTCGACGAGACGACGAACTCGCTAAAATTTTAAAATGAATTGTTTTGATCAATGTGGAGTCGCCACCAAATTTTATTTAAGGGAAAAGTTTGGAAAAACCTTAACTAGAAAATGAGACTCGAAGTTCGGGAGTCGGTTACAAGAGGGGAAGGTGTTAGGCACCTCACTCGCCCGTTCCAAAGAACGGTGATAAGCATAGATTTCATAAATAATTATCTCTCACTTTTATCTCATTAAGACTTCTTATATGTTCAATTAAGTGATCTTTGTCATATTTTATGAGTTTGGGTTCATATGAAGTTTAATTGAATTTCTTTGCTTACCAGATTAAAATGACACTATTATAGTATTTTGAGCATAATAGGAGTTTTAGACATCCAAAAATCATGAAATCTGTCTTGAATGAAAGCTTAAAGAAGTGTCCACAGTTAAAAAGCAAGATCAGACTCTAAATGGGATGTTTAGGACTCTGAAATTATCTCAAAAGATGAGATAGTGTTGCTGACATGGAATTTGAACAGTGTGCAAAGATCCGGCCATATCTTGAGATATAGAAGTCATATTGAGATGAATTCAAATTTGTTGGACAACTAAGATTCGGTGCTACAACTTTTGTTTAGAAGTCATGCTCTAATTCGGACATGTGAACATCCGAAATTGCGGTGCAAGAAAGTCAAAATTGTTGTGCTCATTGGTGGCAAAAATTCAAAAGTGTTTTGCATTTTCAACAAAGCCCATGTGAAAGCAATAAAAGGGTAGAAAAGTAATATCCTAGTTGGTGACTTTTTGAAGATGATGCCTCAAAAATCCTCTATAAATAGAATGGTTTACAAGAGGAGAAACACACCATTTTGGAGATTAACTCCAATACCATTTTCTTTCTTTCTTTCTTTCTTGTTAGTTTTGCCTCCTTCATGGAAGGCTTAGGTTTTCTTTCTTGTTTGTTTGCCTCCTACATGGAAGGCTTAGTTTTTCTTTATTGTTAGTTGCCTCCTACATGGAAGGCTTAGGATTTATTTGTTGTTAGTTGCCTCCTACATGGAAGACTTAGGATTTCTTTGTTGTTAGTTTGCCTCTTTCTTTGTTGTTAGTTGCCTCCTACATGGAAGGCTAGGTTTGTAGTTTCAATTCAAGGATTCAAGCTATTTTCATTTTAACTTTGAGGTCTTGATCTTTATTTACATGCTTATTAAGTGGTTTCTACTTTACTTCACTATATTCTTCAATTTTATTCTTTAATCAAAGTTTGATCGGTTGACGTATTTTGATTAATGCATAATTGATTTATAATTGGTTTTTGATTGGTAAATCATTTTCCAAAAGTTTGAAGAGTAGAAATTAAGTAATTGAATTGAAGGTTTTCATTTTATTACTTACTTCAACTGAATTCTGATTGTGAAATTGGTTTAGATAAAAAGATTAAGTGGTTACTAATCTTGTTGATCATAATCAATTGAATTCTGAGAGGTTTCTCAGTAGAGAATTCAAGGATCATTGTAGGGGTTCCAGATGATCCTAGGTTGATAAACACAATGCATGATTTTAGTGATCAATGATTAGTTATGAAAATAGCCTCTGAATTCCTTGAGTTGATAATTGTTAAGTCAAATTAATTTCATTATGTATTTTGTATTTAGCACTTAATATCATATATTTACAAAACCCCCTTTTTCTAACTTTCTCCTAATTTGCTTAAGAATATGAAATGGTCTTTGGGAGATGACCTAGGTTGCACCTTATACTATACCAATAGTTTGGGGAAAATCTAGAAATTATTTTTGCGCGTTTGCGACGAGCGTGTCAAAAATTTGGCGCCGTTGCCGGGGACCATTTAGTTTCCTAGGCTTATTTAGGAGTTTGTATAAAATTTTTAATCTTTCTAACAATTTTTTTTTACTTTAGGTATATATTCTTGGATTTTCTGTATGATTTTGTGTATGACCCGATCCAATCCTGAAAATTTATATGCATATGATCCCGAGATTGATAGAACATTCCACCATTTGAAAAGAGCACATAGAAGACATTCATCCAGTAATAACCAAGAAAGTAACAGTAGTGATTTTGCATCTTTAAATTTTGATAGTTTCAAATATTCTGCTAAGAACATGGCTGATAGAACCCTAAAAGAATTAGCTGCACCTGATGTTGCTTATCAACCGTTGTGTATTCAATACCCTGATGTTGATGCACCATTTGAACTGAAGTCTGGACTAATACATTTGCTACCTAAGTTTCATGGCCTTGCAGGTGAGGACCCTCATAAACATTTGAAGGAATTTCACATTGTGTGTTCCACAATGCGGCCACAAGGAATTCCAGAAGATCATATCAAGTTGAAGGCATTTCCTTTCTCCTTAAATGATGGAGCTAAGGACTGGTTGTACTATCTACATCCTACATCTGTTACAAGCTGGAATGATATGAAGAGATTATTTCTGGAGAAATTCTTCCCTGCATCCAGAACAGCAGCTATCAGAAAAGAGATTTGCGGCATCAGACAGAACTCCCAAGAAACTCTCTATGAGTATTGGGAGAGATTCAAGAAACTATGCGCCACTTGTCCACACCATCAAATCAGTGATCAATTACTGATTCAGTATTTCTATGAAGGACTCATGCCAATGGGCAGAAGCATGGTTGATGCAGCTAGTGGTGGAGCACTTATGGACAAAACTCCTACAGCAGCTCGAGATTTGATTGCCAACATGGCAGAAAATTCTCAGCAATTCAATTCTTGAACTAATTCCTTGTCTAAAGGAGTCCATGAAATGACCACTAAGACAGACCATACACGATTGGAGAGCAGAATTGAAGAACTAACCTCCATCGTAAGACAGTTGGCCATCGGACAACAACAACAACTTAATGTTGTTGACAAAACCAAAACATGTGACATCTGCACTTCTGCAGATCATCCTACTGATGCATGCCCAACATTGCAAGAAAGTGAGACACCTGAGGCTGCAGTAAATGGTATTTTTGGCACAGGACAATAATACAGGCCTCCTCAACATTATCAGCAACAAAAGTTTGAACCACCTTCTGGATCATACAATCCTAGTTGGAGAAACCATCCTAACTTGAGATATGGTCCTCCACAACAACAAAGGATTCAAACATCTGACTCCCAAAATAAATACCAACCACCGTCATTCAGACAACAACAACAGCATATGCAGCAATCTGTACCCTCTAATGCTTCTGAACCCTCTCTTGATGATTTGATGAAGCAATTAGCAACCAACAATATTCAGTTTCAACAAAATGTAAGTTCTACCATTCAGGATTTACAAACTCAAATTGGGCAGTTGGCTACCACTGTCAACCAATTGAAATCTCAAGGTTCTGGTCAACTACCTTCTCAACCTGTCATAAATCCCAAAAGTGTGAATGCCATGACCTTGAGAAGTGGGAAGAAAGTGCAGACAGACCCTACATTTTTAAAGCAACAAAGCTTCAATCAGACTAATCCACACCAACAAGAAGCATTTATCTCTACACCTGGAGATATCTCTGATAAGCCATCTGAATCAGAGGGAAAGTCTGATGAAAAAAGTACACCAGCCTTCGATAAGACATCGAATGATCAACAAAAAGAAGCTTGCCATAAATGATCTGCACTTGAAGCAGCTGATGAGACAAAAACCCCAAATTGTGCTGATCAGAAGGTATCTTTACCTTTTCCAAATAGAATGGTCCAATCCAAGCCCAATGTTCATACAGAATTGGATAAGGAGCTTCTAGATACCTTCAGGAAAGTGGAAGTCAACATACCACTTCTAGATGCTATCAAGCAAATTCCCAAATATGCCAAATTTCTAAAGGACTTGTGCACGCATAAGAGAAGACTCAAAGGGGATGAGAAGATTAGTGTGGGACGCAATGTTTCTGCCTTAATTCAACCCAGCCTCCCTCAGAAATGTAAAGATCCAGGAACTTTCACCATTCCTTGCACAATAGGAAACTCTACATTTGGTGATGCATTGCTGGATCTAGGTACTTCCATTAATGTTATGCCCTCATCAGTTTATAAATCTTTGAATCTGGGAGAACTGAAGCCAACTGGTGTGGTGATTCAATTAGCCAACAGAAGTACAGCACATCCAGCTGGAGTACTTGAAGATGTGCTAGTTCAAGTGAATAAGCTAATCTTTCCAGCTGACTTCTACATTTTGGATATGGAAGATGAGTCATCCATCAATAGAGCAACCTTGATCCTAGGGAGACCTTTCCTCAAAACTGCAAAAACAAAGATAGATGTGCATACGGGGACTCTCTCTATGGAATTTGGAGATGATATCATCAAATTCAACATATTTGAAGCCATGAAGCATCCCATAGAGAATCATTCACTCTTTCAACTTGATGCCATAGATCTTCTTGAGAATGATTATTCTATTGACAATCTACTTTTTGAATTTTTTGATTTTGATTTAGATTACTTAGATAATTTTACTTGCACATGTGATGAATTTGATCCATGTATTGTCTGTTCCAGGATTAATGCTGCAGACCAAACTTCGTTGAAAGATGACATGTTAGATGCAAGTGTTGCAGACATTTCAATCTCAGATAGATCCCTGCCTTCCATAATACAACCACCTCCTTTGGAGTTGAAGCCTTTGCCTGAACATCTAAAGTATGCTTATTTGGGGGAAAATGAGAAGCTTCCTATCATTGTAGCAAAGAACCTTCTACCCCAACAAGAAGAAAGGTTGCTGCAAACCTTAAAAAGCCATAAACAAGTAATTGGATGGACTTCGGCTGATATTCCAGGCATTAGCCCATCTACTTGTATGCATAGGATATTGCTGGAGGAAAACACCAGACCTGTTAGACAACCACTTCTCTTTTGTGAGGTATTTGATGTATGGGGTATAGACCTTATGGGTCCATTCCCTGTCTCTTTTGGCTTTGTTTACATTCTGCTAGCTATTGATTATGTTTCAAAATGGGTGGAGGCAAAAGCCACTCGTACTGATGATGCTCGAGTTGTTGCAGATTTTATCAGGTCTAACATTTTTAGCAGGTTTGGCATTGCTAGAGCTCTAATTAGTGACCAAGGTATTCATTTTTACAACCGCACAATGGAAGCCCTACTCCGCAAATATGGAGTCATGCATAAAGTCTCCACCCCATATCATCCTCAAACAAATGGTCAAGCTGAAGTTTCTAATCGAGAGATCAAGAAAATCTTAGAGAAAACAGTTCAGCCTAACAGGAAGGATTGGAGCTTGCGCCTTGTTGATGCGTTATGGGCATATAGGACAGCCTACAAGTCACCCATTGGCATGTCTCCCTACAGGATTGTCTTTGGTAAAACATGTCATCTTCCAGTTGAATTAGAGCATAGAGCATTTTGGGCAGTAAAGAAATGCAACATGGATCTAGACCAAGCAGGAATCCATAGGAAGCTTCAATTGCAGGAACTTGAAGAAATTCGATTAGAAGCATACGAAAACTCCAAAATTTACAAAGAAAAGGTCAAAGCTCTTCATGACAAAAAGTTGGCAAGAAAGGAGTTTTCCGTTGGACAAAAAGTTCTCCTTTTCAATTCTCGACTAAAGCTTATGCCTGGTAAGCTACGCTCTAGATGGTTAGGACCATTTGTAGTTACTAATGTTTTTCCTTATGGTGCAGTGGAAATAAAAAATGAGGTAACTAAAAAAATCTTCAAGGTGAATGGACATCGTCTTAAACCATTTTTCGAAGGTTTTCAAAAGCACACGGTAGAAGAAGTGCATTTGGACAATGCCACATACTTGCAATAAATTCAAGAGAAGTCTCTCTCTCTCTCTCTCTCTCTCTTTCTCTCTCTCCCTCTCTCACATTCCTCACTTATAAATTTCAACTAATCTCTCAACTTCCTTCTTCACCTCTTAAATCATCCCAACTATTACACTACATTGAGCTTGCAGGAATAATAACTTGAGTGTTTTAAGAAAAAAATGGAGAAAGCTCTCACCAGGATCAAAATTTTGTTCCCTACTCTCCCCAGAAATTTTTGTAAAGACATTTACAATTGCAGACTTGAACTATTGAGGGCATTAACACTCTTAGGCCTTCCAGAAGATGTCTGTTGGATCATTGAAGCTAAGGTACGTTTAGCAGGTGAATTTCAAGAATCATTTGTTAAAAACATGCCAGGTATGGGAAGAAGTTCCTATGCAAAGAAGAGAAGGGCAAAAAGAATTGGAGTTTGCTACAGGTGTGCAAGATGGACCTGTAACACAAGATGCAAGAACCCTGGAATGGTTTCAAGAAATCGAGAGGACAAAATTCAATTCATAAAGGATGGACTGAGTAAGGAGTCATTGGATGATATCATTCAGACTCTTGAGACGCATCCTAGTGGGCATGTACAAGGAGTCCTTCTTGATTTGTTTGAACTGTTCCGTAAGGAAAAAGCACGTTATAGTCTTGGGAATCTGACTTTAAAAGACCCTGTTGTCAGTTTACAAGAAAACTGAATGGGAAGCACATCCTCGACTCTTAGAAGGCGTTTCAGCCGTTACTGGATGTAAAACCAGAGGAAGATGTGAGCCACAATCACAACTACTGTTCATTACCAGAGGAAGATGTGAGCCACAATCACAACTACTGTTCATTCTCATGCGTGTATGTTTGTCATTTACATTGTCTTTTCAATTTATTGGGCCACCATTTTTTTTGAAATTTTCACCCCTGCTTAAAGTCTTTCCCCTCTGACATTCACCTTTTCCTTGAACAAAAAATTCAAACTTTTGCAACAAAAATTCAAACTTTTGCTACCAAATCCTGATCCCGCACTATTCAAGCGATCTCCTTGTCTAATATTGAGTCCCTATAAATTATCAACCTCTATGACATATTTTTTCAAAAAAAGATAGAAACACCGTATATGGATAGGATCAATACTATCTGTGTTTTTGGTGGGTCTAACCTTGGAAAGGATGGAGAATTTCAACATGCAGCTTATACCCTTGGTAAGGCATTAGCTGCAAGAAAAATCAATCTTGTTTATGGGGGAGGGATTCAGGGTTTAAAAGGATGTGTTGCAGGATCTGCACTCACAAAGGGGTGTAACGTCTTAGGTGTTGGCTTAAAAAATGGGAGCACCTCCTACTTGACCCTGGGTACTAAATTGAAGGTTGCAACCATGCATGACCGTATGAGACACATGCTGGTTAATTCTAATGCATTTATTGCATTACCTGGTGGTCTTGGAACAATGGAAGAAATTTTTACCATTATATTTTGGGCCTATCAGAATTTTCATAAAAAACCTTTGGGCTTATTGAATATTAATGGCTTTTATAATGGTTTGATATCCTTTTTAGATCATGCAGTAGAGCAGGAGTTCATGCCACAATCCATGCGCAACATCATAGTATCTGCTTCAACTGTTGAACAGCTACTTGAGATTTTGAAAAATCCTACATCTGAGCTCAGTCAAGCAATGCAGCTGGTGAACCAACCAAATCAGGATGGCAGAGACAAAAGAGAACCAGATACCACTCTTCGGTTATAACTTTTCTTTACTTTGGTGGTTTTCTTACATTTCTTTTCTTGTTATATGAAATTCCATCTAAGACATTGGGGACAATGTCTTGGATAGGTTGGGGGGAGGATGGTCCGATATCAAAAAAAAAATTAAAAAAAAAAAACCAAAAAAAAAACAAAAAAAAACAAAACAAAAAAATTAGGTTAGAATCATAAACTTGCTTTGAGTAAGATGGCTGAGTAAGGAGTTACATTTGACTCCTGATACGCATCTTATGATTAAAAAAAAATTGAATGTGGAAGTTTGTTGTTCTTTAGATTTCATAAAATAATTGAAGCAAAATGATTTACATTTCGAGATTAATTAGTTTGACAACACATATTTGAACTGGATAGATTAGATTTGATAAATATATTACCTGTGAGATTTTGAGCCTTATTATTATTTTCTTTCTTGTGTGATGTTCATCCATGAAATATGTTACTTCAGAACTTGCATTGATTCTTTTTGAAGCTACATTTTCACATGAATTGTACAAAAATGATTGAGGCATTTTTTTTCTTGAACAAACCACTTGGCCAAATAACCAACCCGTATAATTTTATCCTTTGATCAGCCCTTTGAGCCGATTAGTCTTTTCTTCTTTTTAGCTCACCACAAATCAAAAAAAAAAAAACAACTTTGTCTGACCATAGAAGGTGAGGAATACTGGATTTATCATACCATAAGTGTTTCAATAAGTGTGGGGGAGATTATTGTTGTGTTCATCAATATCATGGTTGAAAAAAAACTGAAGCAATAAATTAATAAATAAACTATTATATTGAAAAAAAAAAAGAAAAAAAAAGAATGAAGAAGTAATATCTGTTTCTCACACTTGCACTTAGACTCAGTTCTCAATCCTCACCATTTTCCTTGGTCTAACATTGTATCTCTTCAATATATCATTTCATCTTTCTAATCCCGTTATAACCAAAATAAAGACCTCTTGATTTGTGCATTGCATGTGTACATAGTAGTAGAGAAGTAGAAGATATGCAAGCCTATGATAGTTCATCTTTCATGGATTGAATTTGAGAGAAACACTTACCAAATCAAACACTTGAGAGATTCAGAGTATATCATGTGAGGTTTTATCTTTCTCAATCTATGTTTTTCAAATTAAAGTTGCCTTTCTAAGTAATTTCAAACATGTGATGAAAGAATGCTTCATGAAATTTTGTGAATTCTTGAGAAATCAACTCAAAACTTTGATGTTCTTTCAAAAAAAAAAAAAAGTCACCAATCCTTAACTTAAGTTTGCCCGAGACGTGCAAAAGATAAGTGTGGGGGAATTTGATAAGCATAGATTTCATAAATAATTATCTCTCACTTTTATCTCATTAAGACTTCTTATATGTTCAACTAAGTGATCTTTGTCATATTTTATGAGTTTGGGTTCATATGAAGTTTAATTGAATTTCTTTGCTTACCAGATTAAAATGACACTATTATAGTATTTTGAGCATAATAGGAGTTTTAGACATCCAAAAATCATGAAATCTGTCTTGAATGAAAGCTTAAAGAAGTGTCCACAGTTACAAAGCAAGATCAGACTCTAAATGGGATGTTTAGGACTCCGAAATTATCTCAAAAGATGAGATAGTGTTGCTGACGTGGAATTTGAACAGTGTGCAAAGATCCGGCCATATCTTAAGATATAGAAGTCATATTGAGATGAAATCAAATTTTTTGGACAGCTAAGATCCGGGGCTACAACTTTTGTTCAGAAGTCAAGCTCTAATTCGGACATGTGAACATCTGAAATTACGGTGCAAGAAAGTAAAAATTGTTGTGCTCATTGGTGGCAAAAATTCAAAAGTGTTTTGCATTTTCAACAAAGCCCATGTGAAAGCAATAAAAGGGTAGAAAAGTAATATCCTAGTTGGTGACTTTTTGAAGATGATGCCTCAAAATCCTCTATAAATAGAAGGGTTTACAAGAGGAGAAACACACCATTTTGGAGATTAACTCCAATACCATTTTCTTTCTTTCTTTCTTTCTTGTTAGTTTTGCCTCCTTCATGGAAGGCTTAGGTTTTCTTTCTTGTTAGTTTGCCTCCTACATGGAAGGCTTAGTTTTTCTTTATTGTTAGTTGCCTCCTACATGGAAGGCTTAGGATTTATTTGTTGTTAGTTGCCTCCTACATGGACGGCTTAGGATTTCTTTGTTGTTAGTTTGCCTCTTTCTTTGTTGTTAGTTGCCTCCTACATGGAAGGCTAGGTTTGTAGTTTCAATTCAAGGATTCAAGCTATTTTCATTTTATCTTTGAGGTCTTGATCTTTATTTACATGCTTATTAAGTGGTTTCTACTCTACTTCACTATATTCTTCAATTTTATTCTTTAATCAAAGTTTGATCGGTTGACGTATTTTTGATTAATGCATAATTGATTTATAATTGGTTTTTGATTGGTAAATCATTTTCCAAAAGTTTGAAGAGTAGAAATTAAGTAATTGAATTGAAGGTTTTCATTTTATTACTTACTTCAACTGAATTCTAATTGTGAAATTGGTTTAGATAAAAAGATTAAGTGGTTACTAATCTTGTTGATCATAATCAATTGAATTCTGAGAGGTTTCTCAGTAGAGAATTCAAGGATCATTGTAGGGGTTCCAGATGATCCTAGGTTGATAAACACAATGCATGATTTTAGTGATCAATGATTAGTTATGAAAATAGCCTCTGAATTCCTTGAGTTGATAATTGTTAAGTCAAATTAATTTCATTCTGTATTTTGTATTTAGCACTTAATATCATATATTTACAAAACCCCCTTTTTCTAACTTTCTCCTAATTTGCTTAAGAATATGAAATGGTCTTTGGGAGATGACCTAGGTTGCACCTTATACTATACCAATAGTTTGGGGAAAATCTAGAAATTATTTTTGCGCGTTTGCGACGAGCGTGTCAAACGGCACCCTTAACTGAGTGTGTGATTTTGAAAACTGTTTGGATCCCTTTAATGTGAAAAATAATTTGATGGAGGTTAGCCTGACAGGACTTGATCCTGCTTCTACGTATTCCCCGGTGCAATGGGAAATTCAAGGCTTACGTAGTTCTAGTTCGTGAAGGCTTGACCTTCGAAGAGTGTTTAAAAGAATATTTGAAGATTTAGCTATTTTAAAGAAAGTTTTATTTTGGGAGGGGTCTTTGGTCCACTTATGCACAAGACCCGAGGCGGCTAAGGCAGCACAGGGGCCTATACGAACTACTAAATGTTGAACAGCAGGTGAACCGCCAGTTCCCCATTTAGAGCCCATCGCGTGAGACCTAGAATCCCAAAGTATTAGAAAAAGATATTTTCAAAATTTTAAATCTTGAAGAAAACCTCAAGTCCACTCACGCACAAGGTCCGAGGCGGCTAAGGCAGCACGGGGACCTATACGAACTACTAAATGTTGAACAGCAGGTAACCCGTCAGCTCCCCATTTAGAGTCCATTGAATGAGACTTAAAAAACTCAAAATATTAGAAAAAGATTTTTAAATTTTTCAAAACAGAAATAATTTGCAAATGCCGTTGATCCTTGAATAAAAGAAAGCTCGAATTTAATAGAAGAATCTTCATTTTTTGACTTTTGGAGTAATTGGGGGTTTTAAGGTAATTATTTAGGAATTTTGGAATTTTTTAATTTTTGGAATTTTGTATTAATTTTTATGGATTTTCTGAAATTTTTCTTAATTTTTATTAATTTCTGGAAATTTTTATTAATTTTTTGAATTTCTGGAATGTTAGAGGGGCATAATGGTAATTTAGCACAGCAGGACATATTAGGGATTAGGTGAATTCCTAGGGGTATGATGGGTATTCTGTAGTCTGGGACAGAATAGGTATTTTATGGAAAATTTGGGGGTATTATAGTAATTTTGTGGTTTAGGGACAGAACGGGTATTAGTGGAATCTCTGAGTGTGCCTGATTATTTCAAAACAAAGAAATGTTTTTAGGGGGGTTCGAACCTTGTGCCCCCTGGGTTATGTACTGGAAGTAATACCATTAGGCCGTTCATATGGTTAGCTATTATCCTCCCACTCTAAACTTATATCACGACTTAAGGCTCGCTCATCGTTTATGGAAGGAAAAAAACGCCAGTGAGGTTCGAACCCATCCCCTGTACATGGCCTTGGAGCAACTCAGCCGTTTGAGCTAAGCTTCGGGTTATGCTATTATCTATAGCTAGAAATATATATTATATGAGTGAAGGTTCGATCTCATTAATGAGCAACGAAAATGGAACTAATGAATCTATTCTGCTACATCTAGAGGCCCTTGCATGCATGTTACTGGGTATCATGGGAGACCCACATACATGATGCAGCTTCTCCCTACGTGGTTGAGTTTAAAACCATTATTTATTGCCACGTCCATTGCTAAAACACAAAGGAAAAAGTGTGAGCCTTGCTGTTCGTGGAGACCATTGTTGCTCCCTGGTTCCGTCGCCTGGTTGCATGCCAAGAAAACTGAACGTATGACGTTCAAATCTTTGTTGCCATGATAACATAGTTGAGTTCCTGGAGGTGCACCAACATGGTTGTGGGTGCAGGTTATAGTGTCGAACACACGCTGATCTTCATGGTTTCTTGTTGGCCTTTTGTACGAAGGGCTCGGTGTGAACCCAGACCTGCACGTTGATTTAGTCTCCTTCATACCATTTAGTTCCTACCAAGAGGTGAGCCATCATATGTCCATATGTAGGCTACTGTGAGCCTTCTAGTTAGGATGAAGCCGAAACCAACCCAAACTACGTGGGACGTTGTCTTCCGTCGTTCAAGTTCCCCATCAAACCAAAGGGCGTACAGGGCTCATGACCTGCACATCGTATGATTCAAGTTTACAACCATCAAATGCCCATTGATTTTACAGGGATATGGTTAATCTTTCTCTGCTACGATAGCCTTTTGGTATAGATATATTTTTTGATCCTCACCCTATATTATCTCATGGCTAAACCAAAGGGATAGGTATCTTAAGTCCTAGTAAAGGGGAGCATGCAATGAAGAAAATTCTACTAGGCTCCAATCGGTTATTGAGGGGTGGAGCTTATAATCGTACCTCACATGGTGATTCCCCATTAAGGCCGGGGAAGGAATGAACCCACTAGCTCGAGCACTCATGACCCAGTATTATTGGCTTTCAAATGTCTTGAGGAGCTAGATCTCTTCATGAGAATTCTATCATGCAGTTTCTCTCTCTTTTTTTTTTAAACAACTAACATAAGGTTCTTGAGTAAAAACGTGACTAACCTGAGGTATGATCAATGACGGACTCGAGCCTTTGTGTCTATCTTGTGATCGAATATGGCTTCTACTTCTCCTCACTAGTGACCAACAACGCTTAAAGAATATGGTGGGATGAAATGGGGACGACGAGCACTCAGCATCTGCCAATTAGTTCAGATCGATCCCTTTTTACCCAAGGGTTTTTTAACAACCCAGCCAACACCGATCCCCCTAGGCTGCGTTGGTTTTCAGTTTAGGACCGTTCTTGGAGGAGTCTTTGTCTCCTCACCTTGCCCCCAGTTCATCAAAGAAACTTCAAGAAAAGGCTTTTCTCTCATTGCTTCTGTTTTCAAGAAAATCTCTCCCCTTCTCCTCCAGCCTCTATCTTCTTGCCATGGCCTCCCGAGCCTTTTTTTCCTCCTCAGAAAAAAGATGAGACCCCCCCCCCCCAAAAAAACCTTTCATGTTGTTATCTCCCCATTTTTATATTCTGTTTTCCTTTTTTTAAAAAATTGTTTTTTAGTTTTTCTTTCCCGCCTTTTGAATTTTTATTAACTTTTTCATGTTATGTTAGTAAATTCTGATTTTATCCTCTTTTTTTTTGTATATATCTTTTATATTTTTTCAGGATTTTATATATTTTCTTTTTTCAGATTTCTTTTTTTCTTTTTCTGATATTTTGATTTTATTTTTTAATTAATTTTCTAATTTTATTTTAATTTTTTATTTTTAGTTTCAGATTTTTCTCTTTGTTTTAATTTTGTTGTTTTGTTTTAACTTTAGATTTTTATCTCAAAATTTAAATTCTTTTATTTTTTATTTTTTCCAAAAAAAACTATTTTATTTTTTAGTTTCTAATTCTTTTAATTTTTCTTTTTTATTAATTCTCTTTATTTTTCTTAATTTCTTATTATTAAAAACTCTTTTATTTTTTTTTATTTTTTTCTTTTTTTATTTTTGTATATTTTTTACTATTTTTACTATTTTTGTTTCTTTTTAATTTTCGTAGTTCTTGATTTATTTTCCAGATTTTCTTATTCTTTTTTCCTTATTATTTTTTTCTATTTGTTAAATTTTCTTTAGATTTATTTATTACATGTATTTTATTATTGTTTGTTTCTCTGTTTTCTGTTTTTCTATTTTTTGTTTGCTCTTTTTTTTCTTCTTTAAATTAGTATTAGTTTCTTGATTAATTTTAATAATTTGGGGCCTCGGAAATAAATGGGTGTTTACAGTTGCAAGAATTTGAAACTTGAAAGCCACCACCCTGAAAAGAAGCAAGAATTCAACCTATAGGCTCCAATGCCAGCGGAGGAGAGCTCTACATCTTTAGAATCCCATTTCAATCAGGTTAGTGCTCTTATTAGGATTAGATATGCATGTATTCCTCTTCTTAATACTCGCTTCGTCAATTGCTCTATAGTAAGGAAAGGTAAATGCATAGGCGATCTTCTTGTTCATATCAAATCTTGATTTAGAATTCTCAAGGTTAATCTTGCATGAACTAAGTGGTCGTATAGATAAGAATGAGAATTTGATACTGCAAGAAGAATTGCAAGGGTATAGTTCATTGGTTTGATCATTGGTGCGTTGAAAGCCTGACCCAGAATTCACGCTTAATCAATATACGTCTTGAACAAGCAGAAATACAACCCTATTGTTAGGATACCTATCAGAAAAGCTGGTCCTTGGAATGTATCAAAGAATCCTCTGCTTTCTTGGTCTTAAATCTGTTAGAAAATTCCTCCTGAGGAGCCCTCTAGAATCCTAAAAAGATAAGAGCACGTCAACTCTGGAAGCTGTGCAGATCGCATAAAAGCCATTCTACTGGCCACCAATTCTAATAATAACTCTGAATGTGATGATTGTCCACTGGAGTGACACACCAATTCAAGGAATACTCTGATAGGCATCGAATTCAGCTTTGAAAGGCAGCTTCAAGGTTTGAATACAATGGGATATCGGCCTCAATTAGGAGGGTGTTGTGTGCTTCACATTTCTAGAGGAAGACAAGGAGTTGCAGCCTGCGTCTAATGACGAATTACAATTGCCTATACTCATGAGCAAACCGAGAAATGGTTCCAGAAAAACCACAAATACAGCAAGGTGATTTGTATGAACATGGTAGGATACAAGACACACCAACACGAAGGGAGCTGGTTTTAGATGAAGATTGTGAGTACGCCATGCAAAGACATGCAGAAAGGCGATAGGTGCAGAGTGGAGGTGGGGCCCGTCGGTATGGCCCACGTTATTAGAGTGGTCTTGCTTTCCCATGTGCTTATATTAAATCAAAGGAGCATAATTCATCAAAGGACAGCAGTTCTAACGGTTTGAAGCTTAGCCTACCAACTCGTTGTCTACGTTTCGAACCCTGCATGGGACATTTCTGTTCCCTAACATTTTTCTCACAAAGCCAGCCATGCACCTGCTGTGTTAAATACCTATACTGCCCCTGTAGAAGTTCATAAATCCCCATCAGGTCCCTGCCAGTACAATTGCAATCCTGCCCCTAAGCAATTCTAGAATACCCAATAGGTCCTAGCCTCATGAATTACTTGTTTACCCCCGATCTTTCCAGAAATGCCAGTTCTGTCCCCAAGGGCAGAAATTACCTTTCTTTCCCCTAGCTTTTCCCTTAATGCCAAAATTATCCCTAGCTTAAAAAAAATCTAAAAATTTCAAAATCCAGAAAATTAATAAAACATTCTAAAAATTCCACAATTAATGGGGGTAGAAATTACCTTTCTGTCCCCTAGCTTTTCCCTTAATGCCAAAATTATCCCTAGCTCAAAAAAAATCTAAAAATTTCAAAATCCAGAAAATTAATAAAACATTCTAAAAATTCCACAATTAATAAAAAATTCTAAAAATCTAGAAAATCATAAAAATTCTAAAATTCCTAAATAAACTCATAAGATTTTCAAATAAATTCACAAAAATTTCGTAATTGCTAAATAACTCATAAAACCCCAAAATTTCTAAATAATTACATAATTGCACCAAAATCCCGTTTCAATTCCAATTACCTCAAAACTCAAAAATGAAACTCTTTTATCAAACTCAAGTTTTCTTCTTACTCAAGAATCAATATCATTTGCAAATCATTTCTTTTCAAAACTTACAAAATCTTTTTCTAAATATTTTGGGATTTTTAAGTCTCACTCAATGGGCACTAAATGGGGGCTGGCGGTTCACCTGTTGTCCAACATTTAGTAGCCTGTATAGGCCCCCGTGCTGCCGTAGCCGCCTTGGGTCTTGTGCATGAGTGGACTGAAGGTTCCTCTAAAAAATAAAAAGCCTTTAAAAAAAAACTAAATCTTCAAATACTCTTTTCAAGCATCTTCGAAGGTCAAGCCTTCAAAACAAAACAGAACTACGTAAGCCTTGAGTTTCCCATTGCACCGGGGAATACATAGGAGCAGGATCAAGTCCTGTCAGGCTAACCTCCATCAAGTTATTTATTTCACATTAATTAAGGGATCAAACATCTTAAAAAATCACACACTCAGTTTAAGGGTACCGTTCTTCGGAACGGGCGAATGGGGTGCCTAACACCTTCCCGACCTGTAACCGACTCCCGAACCTAAATCTTCTGAGTTAGGGTTTTTCCAAATCTTTTTCCCTTAAATAAAAAATTTGGTGGTGACTCCACATAATCAACAAAATTCATTTCAAAAAATCTAGTTGGAATTTTTATGATGGTCAAATACGATGTATATCCAAAATGACACCATAATGAACCTCCATTATATCTAGGTTTCACTTGGATTTGAATGTATGATCTCAATTATAGAATGTGCATGAATATTAATCTAATATAAAAAGATGATAAAAAAAATATTTAGTTCAAGTAAAAATCTAACACAGAAAAATAAGTAACAAGAAATAGGACAAAATACACTACAATCTTCTATCTCAAGGTTAAGACAACAAGATAGATAATTGTTAAGAAAATAAAATAACAAAATAAATATAATTTAAACAAAAAATTCAAAAGAAAAGGATCTAATAAATAGATTCAAAGTTAAAAAATAAATTTATATAATAATTTTGAAGGCTTGACTCTCGAACATTTCTAGCAGAGTTGTCATCTGTCCCAACCTAGAACGCGACGAGACAGTGAACAAAGAAGAAATAAAATTAAATTGCAAAAACATGCTGTGAACACCGAATTATTTCTGAGGATTCAAAACCCCAAATAAATTATTTTATTTTTAGCCAAAAGCTGATTTAGTCTAAAATAATTCAAAAAATCAAAATAAAAGTAATGGAAAAATAAAACAAAATAAATAAATAAATAAAAACATGAAAAAAAGAATAAAAAAAAGAAAAGGAAAAATAAATGAGGAAAAAATAAGAAAAGAGAAAAAGAAACCCCACACCAAATAAAATAAGAATTCCAAAAAAGGAAAGAAAAAGGGAAAAATTCTCCAATGTGGGAAAGAAGTCCCGCATTCGATAAGAAGGAATTGTTTAATCCCTCCTCCTTCTATATAAGGAGAGATCCTTCACCAAAATGAGGGGGAGCACTTGGGGGAAGAGGGATTTTCAGAATTTTTGAAGCGAGGACCTAGGAGACTCTCTACCTCTGCCTTCAAACCAGTTCTTCATCACATTCCAATCGAGGTTAGATCCGACCTTTATTTTGCTTAAGTTTCTTGCTTCTTCTCGGATTTCCGAGCTTATTTTCTTCTCTGTTTTTCGTTTTCATTTTTGATAGGTCAAATGATCTTCGATTTTGATGATTTTTGTTGCGTTCTCTTCGTCCTGATTTTTTTTGCGTTCTCATTTTTGTTGCGTTCTCTTCAATTCTGGAATGATATTATTTGTCTAATTTGGATCTGAAATGAAATTTATATCGGCTGATTACCGAAGCATGTTTGTCCTGGTGTGGAAATGAACCTAGCTTGTTTAATTTGTGCATAACTTGCTCATTTCTGGTTGGATTTATGTCAAACTTGTTTTGTTTGATCCCTATGATCCATATCTTTCAATTGATTGGTTTTAATTTTTCAGATCTACCAAAAAATATTTTCTAAAAATTCTGAGATTTGAAATCCCAATTTTGGCGCCAAAATCTCGTGTGTTTTTTAGGTTGATCTTCGTCTCCGTTTTTCATTTTTGTTTTTAATCAGTCAATTGATCTCAGATTTCCGTGATTTTTATTGCGTTTTCTTCGTATTTCTCTCTAGTTTTTGGAATGATATTATTTGTCTAATTTGGACCTGAAATGAAATTTTTATTTCCTAACTACCGAAGCATGTTCTTCTTAGTGTGCAAATGAACCTAGCTTGTTTGATTTGTGCATAACTTGCTCATTTCTGGTTGGATTTATGTCAAACTTGTTTTGTTTGATTTCTATGATCCATATATTTCAATTGATTGGTTTTATTTTTTCAGATCTACCCAAAAATATTTTCTAAAATTTATGAGATTTGAATTCAAATTTTGACGCCAAAAACTCTTGTGTTGTTGAGGTTCATCTTCGTTTCAGTTTTTCATTTTCGTTTTTAATTGGTCAAACGATCTCTGATTTTGGTGATTTTTGTTTTTTTCTCTCTGTCTTTCTCTCTAGTTTTTGGAATGATATTATTTATCTAATTTGGATATGAAATGAAATTTATATCGCTTGATTACTGAAGCATGTTCCCAATTCTGTTCCTTAATTTCAAATCAAGTCAAGCTTATGTTAAATCAAGTCCAATTCAAGCCCAAAATTCAAACCAAATTATTTTTCTTCAGATAAAGTCAAGTTTAACTCTTTTCTTCAAAGAAAATCAAATCAAACTTTAAGTTTAATCCCCCTCCTTTCAAATTTCCAAATCAACTTCAAATGCTTTTCCTCAAAATTATCAAGTCCGAGTCAAGCTCATCCTTGATCAAGTCAAGGTTCATTCCCTAAAACTCAAAATCAAATTCAATTAAAAACAAATTCCATTTTCATATCAAGTCATTCCTTTTCTTATCTTTATTATATTCAAGAATAGATTTCTTTTTCAAATGTTTTGGGATCTTCGGTCTTACGCAACGGACTCTAAACGAGGAACTGGTGGTTCACCTGCTGTTTGACGTTTAGTAGTTCGTATGGGCCTCTGTGCTGCCTTAGCCGCCTCGGACCTTGTGCATGAGTGGACTAAGGGTCCTTTTCAAAATTAAAGTTCTTTTTTCAAATGTTTTGGGATCTTCGGTCTCACGCAACGAGCTCTAAATGGGGAACTGGTGGTTCATCTGCTATTCGACATTTAGTAGCTCGTATACGCCGCCGTGCTGCCTTAGCCGCCTCAGACATTGCGCATGAGTGGACTAAAGGTCCTTTCAAAAATAAAGTTCTTTTTTAAATGTTTTGGGATCTTTGGCCTCACGCAACGAACTCTAAATGGGAAACTAGCGGTCCACCTGTTGTTCAACGTTTAGTAGTTCGTATGGGCCCTCGTGCTACCCTAGCCGCCTCGGACCTTGTGCATGAGTGGACTGAAGGTTCCTCCAAAAAATGAAAATCTTTTCAAAATATTATATTCCCCTTAAACACCTCTGAAGGTCAAGCCTTCACAAACCAAAACTACATAAGCCTTGAGTTTCCCATTGCACCGGGGAATACGTAGGAGCAAGATCAAGTCCTGTCAGGCTAACCTCCATCAAGTTATTTATTTTCATATTAATTAAGGGATCAAACATTTTAAAAAGTCACACACTCAATTTAAGGGTACCGTTCTTCGGAATGGACGGGTGGGGTGCCTAATACCTTCCCCACTCATAACCGACTCCCAAACCTAAATCTCTTCCTCAAGTTAGGGTTTTTTCCAAGTATTTTCCCTTAAATAAAAATTTGATGACGGCTCCACATTAATCCAAATAAATTATTTTTAAGTTTTAGCGAGTTCGTCGTCTCATCGTAGTTACGGTTGCGACACATGCAAGGACATATCTGTGCATGGTTTGGAAAACAATATGGAGTTGTCACCAATTTTGTTTAATTAGAAAAAATTGAAAAACTCATTTAACATAGTTTTTAAAAACTAGTGCGCAAATCAAAATTAAATTCAAAAGTCAATTATGGGTGGAAAAGGTATTAGCACCTTAATCCATCTATTATAAAAATATTTACCTTACATTGAATTTATTTTTATCCTAATTGGGTATATGATGAAAGAAAATCTCCAAATGGCTAAGTTGAGAATAATTTCTGTGCAAAGGCAGGAATAGTTCTTATGACACATTAAAAATGTGTCAACCTAAGACACATAATAAAATGCATAACATCATGAGTAAGACACATTTTTTATATGTCACACATCAGTTTTCAAGGGGTTGCAAAAGTTGTCATGGTGAAGGATGTAATGCATTTTACAAAATGATAAAATATATAATTAAATGGTAAAATATTTATGTGTTATGTATTTTATTAAACATCACATAGTGTAACGCATAAAATTATGTGTTACATAGTGGAAAATCGCTACTTTGACATTATCTAATGCATAACTTTAAAAGTTACACAACGTAACACCTAATAAAATATGTAACACATTTAAATATTTACCTTTATAGAATGTTATTGGAAACTACTGTAAAATGACATGTAGGGTCAAATATGGTCCTACTTGCTTGCCTTTCTTTCTTCAAAAAATCTCTCTATCTTTCTTGGTTTCTTTATTTTCTAAAGTGATGCTTTGATTATTTGGAATTACATTTAGATTTCATCAAAGTTTAAGAAAGACATAAAAAAAGTTAGTATAATTTAAAGTCTAAAATTTAAATTTTATAAGTTAAATAATTTATATTAGGATAGAAATTTTAGAAATTTATTGGGTTTAGCTTAGAAATGTTAAAAAAATTAGTGTTAGGATAGAAATTTAAAAATGTTAAAAATATTATCATGAGAAGAAAAATATCTAATATGTAGTTAGTTTTTTAAATAATATGTTAGAAATATTTACTTTACCAATGGTATTGATTTAATATTAAATTTAGAAATGATAAAAATTTTAACAATTTTTGTAATTATATCTTATTTATTTGAGAAATTTGTATATTTAATTATTAGTGCATAATAGTGAATATGTAACAATTTGAATTAAATTTGTAATTATAATATTTATTATATAATGTTTAAAACAATGTGATAATAATTACATAGTAAAGATTAATTAATAGGCTTTATTTATTTACATGTGATATAAAGAATTTATTTAAATACTTTTATTTAGTTAATAATTTATTCAGAAACTTAATAATTTTTAGTTATTAGTTTATTTAGGTAAAATTTATTTAATTTAAATAAAATTTAAATATAGTTATATACTTAATGTTTCTTGTAGTTAAAGAATTTATAAACTTAATCATTTTTAGTTATTAGTTTATTTAGGTAAAATTTATTTATTTTAGATTAATTTAATTATAGTTATATACTTAATATTTATTTGTAATAAAAAATTTAGAACTTAATAATTTTTATTTATTAGTTTAGTAAAATAAAATTTATTTAGACTAAATTAATTTATCAACAAAATCAGTATAAAAATATAGTAGCAAATGCTAAAACAAATAAAATATAAACAAAAGAAGTGTCTTACCAAATTTTTAAATAAAGAAAAAAAAAGAATAAAATGAATGTTTAATAATGAATGATAAAATTAATAAAAAAACAACAAAATAAAATAATATAAATAAATAAAAGAAAAAAATATTTACAAATTTTGGTTTGTGAAAATAATTTGAGCCTATATCTCAAGTATAATAAAAACTCAAAACAATCATAATTTTAACTGAAAAGAAATTTGATTGATTTAAAGAATATTTTTTATCAAAAAATAATTTTAAAAAACTTCTGAAAAATTAAGCTAAAGAGGATTTTATTTTAAAAATAAATTATGAAAAAAAAATAAAAATTTTGACAGAGAAAAATTAATATTTCTTTTATCATATATTTTTATTATTATTTTTTATTAATAATAGAATATTTATATTTCATAGATATTAAAACAAATAAGGCTTGCACGGTATATGTTTATGATTTTCGATATATAGTACATAGGTATGATACACTTGCGTATCTAAATTTGGTTGCATAAAATTATTTTGAAAGGAAAATATAAGAGTCATTTCAAATAGAATTTATTCTAAATAATTTTTATTTAGAAAATATTTATAATAAAAAGTTAACAATTATTATTATAATATTATATTTTAAAATAGCGTTCTAAATCCATATATGCATAGATTATACTTAAATTTATACAATTCTTCAAATACAGTAGGTAGCCTATGCTACATGCATATATTTAGAATTTGTTGCATGAAAATTAAAATCATTTTAAAATTAAAAAAGTAAAGATATATTTAAGTAAAAATTATCCAAATAATTTTATTTAAGAAGTATTTATTTTTAAGAAAATGGAATTAAAAATATGTTAAAATATTTAAATAATATTTTAAATCCATGTACACAAGATTTAAGATAATGAAGATTGTGCCTAAATTTGATTCTTCAAATACAATACCTACATGTATATATCTAAAATGTGTTGGGTAAGATTTAAAATAAATTTCATACAATATAGTTATTATTAAAAAAGAAAAAATTAAAAATAAATCTGAAGAAAATTTATGAAAACAGTAGTTATTTATTTAATAGAAGACCTAATTTTCATTTCGAGCAGCTTCAATGGTGATATTTTTCCCCTTCTTAAAATCAATAGAAAGTGGTTATAGTGGTTCCTTTTATATCATTTTCAAAAAAATGAGTTACATATACATTAATGCAATATAGGTATCCAAAACAATAATATTTGGGTATTAACTACTTGTTGAAAAAATTTGGATATCGTCTCATAAACTAAGGTATATGGTAACATTATGCTAAAAAATTTGTGTACTTATAAGATGATCATTTAGGATTCAATCGTCCCTTCTACCATAAAACAGGAAACAAAGCTAGAAAGAATCATAAATATGTAAAGCTAGCAATATCAATGATTTTCAAATATTTTGAGTATATAGAAATGAAAAGAGCAGCTTCCTTTATACAAGACTGAACATTTTAAAAAGTTTAATTTTTCGATAGGTATAATTAAATATTATTTAAAACTTTTAACTAAATCAATTTTAATTTTGAATTCAAATTTTGAAATTCAAATAAAAATTAAAGAAAACATTAAAATTAATAATTACTCAAATTAGTGTATGTAACATGTTTAAAAGAAATAATAATTACAACCGCGGATAAAAGGATGGTTATAAAACTAATATTTAAAGGTTTAATCGTATACTTTAAACGGGTAATGAGTAAATCATAATTATATTTTAAATAATAATTTATTTTAAAATTTAAAATCTTTTTAAATAATAATTTATTTTAAAATTTAAAATCTTTTAAAATATTCATTTTCTCACAACAATTCTCCACCTATTTCAAAAGGCTTTAAGAAAATTTTTAATAAAATAGAGGATAAGAAATAATTTTTATTGGATTTATATCATGAAAGTAATGCCTCAGTGTCTTTTAGACTATGAACCAAACCTTGAACAAATAAACTTATAATGTTTTGGTGAAATAAAGCTTCTACGAACTGGAAATACTTTGGTGTAAGTTAAAGGTTCACCTATCACAATACACCTTGTAATTCTTGTTGTTTTTGTTAGTTTTGTGCAAGTAGGTCATGCGGTTCCTAGTAATTCATGAGTGTTCTAGAGATTGTGCCTCAATCTCATACAAGTGGCTCCATTTGATACTCATATAGTTAACTTTATTAAGTATATGTTATATTTTATACACGACTCATAAAGGATTGATAGTCATTAAAATCACTCAGTTTAACATGTCTTTCTATGAGTCTAACACTTCTCACACCATAGATATAAAAAATAAATAGTGCTAGAAGAACCAATAATAATTTGTTATTACCTATATGAACCTTATTCATGGAGTCTCCAATCACAAACGTTGAATTTTCATTATTGTTGATTTTATTTTGGATAAAAGTTCATTCCCCTCAATATCATTTACTAAGCTTTGCTTTGTGACAAATATGGTCAAATTAATTTTTAAATTCATATTAATTAGGATATGTGATCATTTAATAATTATTCACAAGACTTTGACGTATATGATCATATCTTAGTTTACATTTTTCAATTATTTTTCACCATTGCTCCTTAGCAATCATGAGTATCTTATAAGAAATATAAGTTTTTGTATAAAGAATTTACTAAGAAATTTTCTTTGTACATATTTTCAAATTCTTCCAAGTCGAGAATAATGACTTGGTCTTTGTAATATATTTTATTATCTATTTAAATAATCGAAATCACAATATTTCTTTTCAGAAAAAATAAGTTCACTTGTGATTATTCTCATTAAATTTATTTATCACAACTATATTATTTTGATATAGTAAAAAACTCATTAATACCATAGTTTATGGTACCTCTCAAATATTTAATTAATATCACATGTATACCAAAAATATTTTTATTATAAACTTGTAATATTCACTATTAATGATCTTTTCAAATATTTTGACATACTTATATTACACAACAAGATGATGTATATATTTTCTTTTGTTACGTGTCAACATCATAAAGAACTCTCAACAAATATAACTTTAAGTTCTTAAACTTCTCATAAGTTTCTATAATATTTTTATGATTGTGTTAAAACCTCACACTTCCTTATTATTTCAAAATTGATTAAAAACCCATTTGTTTATCTAATAAGGATAATATGTAATAAATTAGATCGTCGTATAATTTTTCAAATTTTTGGCATGCATAAAATTTTGATTTATATAAAAATCTAAAAGATTACAAATTATGTAAATATGAAATTTATCTTTGCTACTAATATATAAATCACATCAAGTAATCATTATTTATTAAGAACTCTATTTTATTTATATTTACATATGTGATCTTATTTAAACCTGCAGTATAATAATATAATTTATATTATTATAAAAATAACATGCTAAAATATCCAAATATTTTATCATACATGAGAACATTTTAGTTACACCAAAATCATTTCAATGATCATGATAAATTTTTTTTAATTTTAAAATATTCATATCAATGATCATGATAAATTTTTTTCAATTTTAAAATATTCATATCCAACATCTTAATCAAGTAATGTTCATGCCAAATGTCTCATCATAATAAAATATAGCATCATAATCATTCATTATGAATTCTATTTTACATGTAACCAAGAGATTAATATAAAAAAAAACATTGACTTGCATTATATTTATTTATTTTTATTTTTTTAACTACAATAGTTTATGTGACCTTATGCCAAAGTAAAATCACCAATCTTTCTCCAATTAAGGTAAATAAAATAGCTTAAATTAGTGTCAAGTATCATTCAAAATGGAAAAATGGATAACAACTTAGTGAAAAGTCATGAAATTTGTAAATACATACAAATTGATGTGGGAAGGTTATGATAAATATAGTAGATCTTTAGGATATAATATAGTACTATACTACATGTGATATTCATAGCAATGAACTAAATGGTGCATCATTATATATTCAAATTTTTGGAATCTTAAACTTATGCCGCCATCACAAATACAATTGCAGTAAAGAAAGATAACAAGTGCATTAGAAAAAAGAATAATCTACATAAACAATTTTCAAAAGAGCATGGAAGGTGCATAATAAAAATTTAGAACCACAGTTTTATGCTCATTATCTTTTGACTCACATCAAAACATGTAATTTTGTTTAGCTTATTTTTTATGCAGCTCTTCAAAGTTTTGATATGATGATATTTTACATGTCAACAAGAAACAATTAGTTATAGATTGTCCAAATATTCATTGTACATTTACATTTATCATACAAACTCATATCACAACATCTAGAAAATGTTTTGATCTCCCTAATCCACAACCTTCTTTTTGTAAAAAAAATAACCTATGATTTAATAGAATTAGTATTAAATTTAGATAAATTTAATAGTAGCTTTATTTTTAATAAAAAAATAAATAATAAAATGATGCAATCTCCAACACATACATATAAAACATGAAATATACAATATAAAATCATACATATATAATTAAAATACATCATTCAAGAGCATAATAAATTTATTAATATATGTATGATAAAAATATAAAACTAGTCAAAATGATAAATAAATAAATAGTATTTTGAGAAACAAAGCATGAACATATTTCTAGAGATGATATCGATAAACCCTTGAGATTATTGGAAGAATTTGTATATCATCTCGTAGGCTGAGACATATGATAATACTATCCTCAATGATTTATATCTTATAGCATGATCCTCCAGGATTCAAGGGTCTCTTATGCAATAAAATAGAAAAAAGAACTAGAAAAAATAATAAATATGTAAACCCATCAATATTAGTAATTTTTGAGTATTTTGAGTATATAGAAATGGAAAGACTAGTCTTCTTTATAGACTTTTTAAAAATTTAATTTTTCAATAAATATAATTAAATACCATTTAAAATTTTTAGTTAAATCAATTTTAATTTTTGAAATTCAAATGGAAATTACATGTACATTGAAAATTGATAATTAATTAGATTCAATGTATATAGTCACATTTAAAAGAAATAAGAATTATAGCTGGAAATAAAAAAGTGATTATAAAATCTATAATTAAAGATTTAATGTCATAATTTAAACGGATAATAAGTAAATTATAATTATATTCTAAATAATAATTTATTTTAAAATTTAAAATCTTTTAAAATATTTAATTTTTTTACAACACTACTAAGGGGTTAGGGCCTTGGATTAGGACTGACTGAAAGAGCACGCATAAATTCTCTGGTAAAAATTGTTTTCCAATTCAAATTTTCCCAAAATACAAAGACGAAAAACCTGCAAGTATCAAAGGACAAATAGGTCACATGAAGCAATGAAATCTATTCATTTTACCATCTAAATCAATTTTCAATAAAATAAACTATGCAAGTAATTGAGTTACCACCATGTTATATAATATATAAGAAATTACTTCATCTAGCTAAATAAATTACAGAAGTGACAACAATTAATGAAAATTCTGATTCTCAATGTCAGATATTCTCCGATACTAATAGCTTAAAAAAATAATTTCATGAAACCAAAGTTACAAGGGAGAAATCTCTATTGCTCCAAGGCTTCTTCTACTCTTGATGTGATGAATGACATTGTGCGTTTAGGTCTTTGCAATGACAAGAAACGGTAAGGGTAAGGATGCTCCCGTTGATCTTTGCAATGACAAGAAACGGTTAGGGTAAGGATGCTCCCGTTGATAGGTACGATAAACAGGAACTTGTTCCAGTTGAGTAATAAGGTTTTATGTTAGTATATAAATGATTAATATATTAAAATTATATTAATCTATTATTTTATATATTTTATTTTTTAAAATTATCAAATTAAAATATATTATTTAAAATAAAAAAATTTATTTTTTTTCACCTTTTCTTTTAAATCATCTTTCCCAAACAATCTTTTAAACTCAAAGGTTAGTGGGTGATGTCTTAAAAAGATTATTATATTTATTTTTAATTTTAAATAAAATGAGAATAACAAAAATAATTGATTAAATTTTTAAGAAGGTTTTGAATTCAAATGATTTGATATTGGAGTTTTTTATTCATCTAGTTGTCTTACTTAAATTAAGTTTGGATGCAAGGAAAAAAATTGTATAAAAAATATGAATAACAATATATTTTTTATTATTTTTTCTTTTATCTTAATTTTTTCAATTGAAATTTTAAATTTATTTTTTCTTCTTTTCTTTTATTTTTTCTCTCTACAAAACAGTGAGAAAAATAATCCATCATAAGATATTTTTTTTATTCCTTTTTCTATACTTATATACATAGATAATATTTGATATTTTTATTATGCATAATTTGGACGAATTACTTATTGTTAGATATATAGTTATAGTGCATAATTTTCTCTCTTTTTTTTAATATAATATGTTTATTAATTTTAATTTTTGAAAAGAAAAGATAGACATGTACTGTGGAAGAATCATTATGTTGAAAGCAAAAATCCAGCAAACTTCGGGTGCAGCCTGATTCCAGTATTACTAGTTAACATTGTGGAATGTAAAGAACCGAGCACTCACAACCTACGTGCTGGAGTCTAACACAATATAACCTATAATTAGGAGGAGAGTTAAAGTAAGTAAAGAGTTTGGAGTTCCAAACAATATTACCTAAAATTAGGAAGAGAGTAAAAAGTAAATAGAAGAGTTGAGAGATGTGTGTCGAATGCTTAGAGACATATGTTACATATAGAAAACGAGGAAGTTGCATCCGACCAAAAAATATTATAGCGTTAATAATAATGACACGACCAATAGATAAATTAAGATTATAACTAACTAATAATGACACGACCAATAGATAAATTAAGATTATAACTAACTGTCATATAATGATATATAACAAATTATTGTCCCAATTATTATCATTTTCTAGTCATTTACCAACATTAATTTGTGTGGCAAAACAAATTCTAAAAAATTTTCATATATTTCATTTTTATTTATTAAATAATTACTTCGTTTATTATATATATGATATTTTTTATTATGAAAATATAGTCGTGGATTTGGAATTCATCATGAGTTTGAATAAACTTAAAATCCGAAATAATGAGATTAAATTGAAAAAATATGAAAGAATATAACTAAAATGAGTTGATGGAGGATGTCAACAAAAAATTACGAGTCAAGCCTTTTTAACCATCCTAATAATGTGATTTCTATGTACAAGTGCATTATTTAAAATAAAATTAAAATATTAAATAACTCTTTCCTATTAATATATGTGATGATTTAATTATTTTAGTTTAAAATTTATTAATTTTATAATTCAAATATTCACGTAATTATTTATCTAGATAACTATTTAGTTATTAGTTAATTATTTTAGACCTTTATTATAAAATGAGAGTAGTTATAATTTTGTCTTGAAAATAACTGTGAAAAATATTACAATAAAATTTTCTTATTTGGGTATTTAAAGTTTTTAAATATTAATTATGAAAAATGATTTATATTTAAAAAAGTGATTTTCAAATAAAGAATTTTGTATTAATCACATTTAAAATTTACAACCAGGTGTTATTAGAAATAATATATGAAATGTTTCCAAAATTATTTAATTATGAATAAAATGGTATTTTTGTGTTTGTCTTAAAATATTTAAATAATATAAATTTATTTTTGAATAAAAATTTAAGAAATATTATAAGAGAAAAGTTAAGTAAAAGAGATGAAAGAAGTTTGAACATCTTGAGCTTGTAAACACCAACTATAGATCCATGTATTCAATTTATAGTATATTTTTTCATTAACTCAATCCAATTAATGAAATTAAAATAATAAAATAATACTTCCTTCACATAAATTTTTTGTTTTCAAATTTTAAAGTAAAAGAGTGAAAATTACTATTAAGTGGAGAAGAGAATTGAATTTGCTCACCACTCACATCAAAGTATCGATATTGAATAAGTATTATGATCTTTCATGGTAAGACTTTTTTAAGTTGTTTTTGAAGTTAAATTAGGAAGAATTTTTTATTCTAACTTAGTATTATATCTTGATATCATCTAATACTTTCTTGAAGGTGAGAAAGAAAGTGATTTCTAAAACAAAATACAATAGTTATAAATTTTTTTAATCATTGAACCCAATTTCGTGATCAATATACGAAAATGTTGTTAAGTTGGGATCTGTTGATGATTTGATATGTGGACAATAATTTATGGTTTGATATAGATATATTAGAATCCTCTTTATTTTTACTAATGATCATTTGTAAGAGTACTTATATATTGATGTATTGATAAACCATTATTTTCTTGATTTATCTACCAAAAAGTATTTATAATTACGATATAATTTATGATTATTTAATTATAATTATGCCTAATTTCTGTTATTTTTGCAGGAATTGCCACGCAAATAGAGAATATGAAAATATGCAAATTTTGGGTCAGAAAGAGGGCAAAAGGAGCATAAAATTATAAGGAAGTCAATGCAACAATGTTGCGTTGGCCCTAATAATGCAGGAGGCATCTTAGTCATCGCTACAACGATGCAAGATGATTTAAAATCGATGCAAAGGCTAAGGAAGTGACTAGGTCATGCTCGATCCATAATAGTAAAATCCTAATCAATGCCTTAAAAGTAAGACGCTGCAACACCATTCAACATATCGTTTTATGCCCTAAAGGCCATATCATTCTCCCGGGTACAAGCATCTCATTACTTCCGGGCCACCCCTTCATATTCTAGACACCACTTCAGTACCCATTCCACTCTCATCATTTTTCTAGTATCCTCCCATAGGATCTTAGAGGAAGAGGCTCTCTCACAGTGCAAGTTGCAATGTCCTATTGCCAACTTTATTGGCATTACAATTTTTTCATTCTTTTTCTAAAATTAGGATTTATGGATTCTTCTGTTAGATTAATATATTCTTATTTGTCTGATCTCTCTATGTGTAATTACCCCTAAATCATAGGGCTTTGGCGAAATTTATGATGTAACCAATTGAACTCTTTTTCCCCTTTATGAATGATTGTATTTCTATTCAATTGTATTTTATTATGCTTAATTAATTGGTGAGAATTAGCTACTCTTCTTAATTTCTATGTTAATTGGGGATAGATGATTGTATCATTTCCTAATTAACAAAAATATAAGGTAAACCGAATCTAAGGATTTTGGAGGATCAATTAGAATTCTTGATTTCTAATCGGTCATTAATTTAACAAGTACAAATGTTCTTTATGATTTTCTTAATTATATACCTTCCATGATCATTAGACAATAACTTAAAGGAAATAATATTACTATCACATGATCATTGGGTAGTAATATAATAGGAACAAATGGTTAGCAATTGACTTTAAATTATCCATAAGAAAGTTGAGGTGATATTGGAAGTTATAAGGAAAACTAAAGTTGCATGCCTTGTGTTCTTTTACCTTTGAATTTCTTACACTTGCTTTTTTTTTTATCTTCTTATATTTTTTTAAAATACTTCCAAACAAAACTCTTTCCTAGTAAGCTCAAAACTTATGATTCAATAATTCTTTTAAGGATTATTGAAATAGTCCGAGACTATATTGCAATATATACTTTAGACGATTATAGTACAGAACTTCACATTAGGATCATTTTTACAATAGTCAAAACTTACAAGTACTTTCATGTTTTTACTTTTTGACTCATTTTAACTATACAAAGTTTGGAAACTAACCAAAGTTTAGATCTATCTTATTCTAATTTCAACTCTTTCAACTCTTGTGCAAATGAAAAGCCAATAATTTTTTAAATTATTTTAGATTATAACATTACAAAATAGATTAATATATATATATATATATATATATATATTATGTATGTATATACCATGGTTTTATTATAGAATTATAAGATGTGTAGTGAACCTTTTAACTAAACCATCTTATTTATTACAACTTGTTGTTTGTCTCCATTCAAATTTTTCAATCTTTATTATATAAAAAGTTTGTTAAAAATAAGCAGTATAATTAGTAAGAAAGAAAATATATTTTTCAATTCAATTAAAAAGAAACACTATAATGAATAAAGAACATAGAGCATGTTTATCAAATACTAAAGACTTTAATAGGATTTTTGATCATTTAGTGTAATTATCTAGTGACTAGCTCTTTAAATTGATTATATGCATAAAGTAAGAGATTAGTATCTAGAAAACTGTTTCAAGATGTTATTAATTATAGAGCCAATAGAAAATAGCTATTATTATAATTATTTACTATTTTCATCCTTAAAATTTTAAAAAACCTTTTTTTTATTAGTAAATCACATAATATACCTCCATTAAAATTATAGAATGGGAATTGAATGACTTGTTAGAATATTCAATTTTTATTAGGCAAAAAAGTAAAAACGACTTGTATTAGTTCAACAAAATATACCTAATTACTAAGCTACTTGACAACCAGCTTGCAAACATCATGAATAGCAGTCAGGATAGTAAGATCAGGATAGACATAAATATTGTTTGTAGCATTATTAGATAAACACTTGAAAACTTATTTACAAAGACTAATAACTATTAATTTTATAAATTGAAAATGCCTTAATAACCATTCTTAGTCCTTTAACTAAAAGTAGGAGTATTAGGCATAAGGTGAACAAGAAACTTATGAAGTAACCAAATTATGACAAGTTATCTGAAATTAAACATTTATAAAAAATCATGAATCATAAAATTTCTGAGAGTCCAAATTCTTTGTTTCTATATAAAACCATCCTTTTTATAAGTGATTATTAGTATAATGGCTTTGATTCAAGATTTTTATTAAACACCTTGCATATAAAAAAAAAATAGATTACAAACTCTATACAAAATACAAAAATAACCAAGTCAATGATAATTCAAAATTATAAACATGAGCTTATGAAGTTAATATAGAATCAAGAAAGTTATAAATGATTAAAGTGTGAATGCATCTCCTTTTTTTTATATCTATTCCATTTTCTATGCACCTCCACAGAATTTTCTTTTTGTTGGCCCATTTTCATTTGTGGTCTTCTTCTTCCCTCTCTTTGTGACTTGCGCCACCCTTTTCCTTTCCTTTGTTCCCCCTTTGTCAGCAAAGTTCACCATGGATTTCTTTCTCTCCATAAAACCCTTCATCCATCATGGTTCTCCCTTTACTGAACCCCGTAACCATAGAAATGACCTTGTTCTTCCTTTCTCTTCTAAGTTTGCTATCAAATCACCCACACCATCATAGGAGAAGTTACAAAAAAGTAAAGAACATACAACATTACATTAGAGAGAACTTATATGGTAAGCACAAGGGAGAGGTTTTGATGTTGGTGAAGGAGAAGGAGAAAGGAACAATGGCTTTGACAATGATAAGATGGGCATGGTAGAGGGATGGAGAAAGGGTTCTTGGATGAAATTAGGGTTGGGAGAAATGAATTCATGAAGAGAGAAAGAGAGAGGCATAAGGAAAGAGTTTTGAATTAAGTGAAATTAATATCTTCTAATTTGTTTGAAGATGTAACCAATGTAAAAAAAAAATATATTTAACACCAATTCCTTTTAAAATTGATGTTAAAAATAATTTTACATCGGGTATATGATGAATTGATGTAAAAAATATATTTTTTATATCGATTGGTATAATTTCAAGAATGTCATCGTACAACTTTGAATATCAATTCTCCAGCAATTGGTGTAAAAATTTATTGTATAAAGCTTTTCTATACTAGTGTAAAGTAATCATTAAAGAAGGTATTATTGATATCCATTTACCTAACTTCCAAGTTAAAATGGACTATAATTATCAAGATAATTTGTACTATGTTAGCTTTAATAATAGGGTTAAAAGTCTTATCATTTTCTAGGCCACCTATCTATTAAACCCTTTTATAACTAATCGAGTTTTCCTTTTCTCTATTGTGTCATTAGCCTTATATTTGATCTTAAAGAATCATTTGGAATCAATCAAATTTTTTTTTCCTTGAGAGGGAACTAAGGTCCAAGTCCTATTAGAGGTCAAAACATGTTATTCAAACTTCATTGCTTTCTTCCATTCTATTCTCTAAAATGCCTCATTCATTGTGTTAGGTTCATTGTCTTCTGTATGCTTTCAATTGTTCCAACGTATGATTTCTTGGACTTATAAATTCCTAATTTACTTTTGGTGCACATTGTATATTATTGATTAGTGGTGTTGGACTATCACAGGTTTTTGCACTGCTGCTAATTGCTTCATCACTAGTGTTATGTATGATTTCTTTATTTTTTATTTTGATTGGAGTGATAAATTTCTCTCCTTTAGATAGTTCATCTCAAGTTAATAATGAATTGACAACTTAAAATATAAGGGATGTTACAATCTTGAAGTAAATTATCATCATGTTATAAGCTGATTCTTAAGCCTTTGGAATCAACTTCTTAATGAGCTCTTTCTTCTTGATTATCAAGGCCACTAGTAGAAGAAATATGGTAAAAGAAGGAGTCATTCTTAGTTAGAGTTTCTATTAATTTCTTGGCATTGAGGAAGCCTTCTCGAAAGGGAAAATAATCTTCATTAAAGATCACATGTCTATAAATAAATATTCTTCCGATAGAATTTATGCATTTATATCCATTGTGTGAGTTTCTATACCCGAGGAAGATGCACTTTATTATGTGATACTACAACTTGTGTCTATCATACGTTTTGAAGCATGGATAATAGACATAACCAAAAGGCTTCAAGGAAGTGTAAACCTAGTTTCTTTTTAAATAACAGTAAAAAAGGAATTTGATTTTCAATTATTAGACTAGGAAATTTGTTAATTAAGAAAATTGCAGTTGAAAAAAATGCATTCCCCCAAAAGTATAATGGCAATTTAGCTTATGTAAGTAGTTCCAATCTTAGTTCAACTATATGCCTATTCTTTCTTTCATCCCTTTCATTTTGTTGAAAGGTATATGGGCAAGACATTCTTAAACGAATTCCTTACTCTCGAATAGGTTTTAAAAGACTTTTGTGTTCTTCCCCACCATCACATTGAACAATTTTGATCCTTTTATTAAATTGGTTTTTATCCAAATATTTAAATTGGAAGAAAGCTTGCATTGTTTTAGATTTTTGTCTCAATAGACATGTTTAGGTGAATTTTGTAAAATCATCAACAAAGTGTACATAATATTTAAAGCTAGAAGTGAAGTTTATTGAAGTTGGATCCCAAAGATCGATATGAATTAATTCAAGAGGTTTGTGGGCATTGAAAATAGAATTTCTAAAAGGTAGTATATTTATTTTTCTAAATTTACATAGCTTCATAAAAGAAAGTTATCATGTGATAAAACTTTAACATTGCATCCTTTTAACACATCATTTAACACTATGCTATATGATGTCCTAACTTTCTACATGAGCTTTCTTTGACTAAAATCTAGACACAAGGGGTAAGAGATTAAGAGATTTGATATATCTTATCCTTAACCCTTCTTTCTAGAAGAATTGTCCCTAACACCTTATCCTTCATAAAGTAGTGATTTGCTTCAAATTTAATAATGATCTTGTTAGTTACAACTAGCCTTGTAATTTTTAAGAGATTTTTAGTGATTTTAGGGACAAGAAAGAATATCATCCAAATTAAAGGGTTTCTGACATTTGTCATCATATTTTTTGGGTATCTTGGAAGTAATTAGAGTCATATATGGCATGATTATTGACTCACCTATCAAAGTAGTAATTAGGATCATGTATTGAATATGGAGAAGTAATAAATTCATTGAAGGTCTCTTAGTTTTTCTTGTCATAGGAAGAATTTTCCATCTAGGACTTGTTAAATTTGTAAAAGGAATGCAAAAAAACATGGCTAGTCTTTCCATAAGTTAACACATAGGTTTGTCTTTCAACATTTTACCTCTTCTTCTTTGTCCTCTTAATATGTTTTTACCAATGCCTTTCGAACCTCCATGATTATGGAATCTATTTGATTTATTATCAGTTCTTATGACAAAGTTGGCTAAGGGATTTAGAGTGTGATAGGAGAAAATGTTTAGTTCTTTAATCTAATTTTCATAGGTTAGAAGTTAAGCCTTCATGTTAACCCAAATCAGATGATTTTATCATATAGTTGTACCATTATAACATTATAATTAGAATCTAGGTCAGCAAGTGTTTGGATGATCAAATAATTAGTTCAAATTGGACTTCCTACTAGTTTAAGATTATTTGTAAGTTTCTTCATCTTGCTTAAATACTACTCCATCTTTATAGAAGCTCCACAGGTGTTTGAGATAATGTTTTCAGCAACGTAACTTAAGACTGTGTGTGCACTAGCCAAACTATAAACATCTTCCTAAAGTTCCTTTGATGTCTCATTTTGTAGCAACTAAGTTGCTATGTATTCTGTCATGGAGTTGACGAGCCATCCTAGGAGCTATTGATCATTGATCATCCATTATTCATAGGTAAGATTGAACTTTTGTTAGAGCCCTCTATGGTATATTATTCAGAACACTCCTTTGTGTAAAGAATGTAACCATCTAACTTGCTTTCTTTGATTAATAGAAGCACCAAATATTTTCACACTAAGAAGTTATTTTTATCCAACTTGATAAGACAAATATATGTAAGGATCAATGTCTCTAAGAATGAATTGGTTGAAACCTTCAGTATTCCTATATTGATTTTAGTGTTAATAGATCTTAGAGCTTTAATACCAACTTAGAAAGATATCAGATAAAGAAATGTAACAGGAATAAACCAGCTTAGTATTTTTTATTAGATATTGTACCTCATTTAAATATATATTAGGAAATAAGCTTCCACACTAACTTCTTAAAATGGTGCTAATTAATAACAATTAATTAAATAACAATCTATTTAGTTACCTAATTGAATTGACCAAATATCTATACAACTAAAACTTTATCAAAAAAGAGATGAAATCTTAAATTATAGCTAATAGAGAAAAAAATGTTAGAATTAAAATCTAAAATTATAGGCAACAAGAATCTCATTCATTAATTGCCCTATTCGACCAAGGGTGTTTAAGTCAACTTATCCTTTCAACCTATCTTGCTAAGTTATTTGAATTGAGCTTGACTTTATTTCATAAGCGAGAACATGATCCAAATGAGTCTTATTTGATGGCCTAGTATTCGATTGAGGACATATTCAAGTCAACCTTTTAGGTTGAGAATCATTTGATTTAAGAGTTTATAATTATGCAAAATTATTTAGAAGTGTGAAATTATTTGATTCCTTTCTTTTTTTATATAGCAATAATTTTTTGTAAAATGTAAAATCATTTAATTTAAATTTTATTATAAAATTATTTTTTTACTAAAAAATTGTACCTATGATTCTATAAAGGAAATCCAACATTTAGATATTGATACCAAATTAATATTGTTAAAATACAACCGTGTATATATATATATATATATATATATATATATATATATATATATGATAGATTATATATGATTTTATTTAAAAAAATTAATTTGTATTGATTGGTCAATTGGTTAGATAGGAATGGTGACAAGAAAAATAAAAAAAAATCTATTTTGACATTTTATTTTATTTTTTTTAAATTCAACCATAGTATTATATTTTATAGTTTATTGATGCTCCCATGTTTATACAATTGTTTCAACCAATATAAACATAAATCGCTACTAATTAATTATGTGCAAGTATCTAACAAATCTTAGTAAAAATAGATCAGATCTTTATTTTTTTTTTACATTCCTTCTTCAATTCTAGTTGATCCAATGATTGAAAGCAAATACTGAAGAGAAAATGTACGGAAAAGAATCCAAACTTAACTTTTAACGATTTACATTCCGATAAATCATTTTCTTTTTATCAATTTTTATAGTTAATTGAAATAGTTATTTAATTTTCATAAAATTTAACACAAATAATATAAATAATATATTATTATAATTTAATAGTTGAATTAATAAAAATTAGATTTTATATAACATTTATTAGGATGTAAAGGAGAGATCAATTTATTAAGTTATATATAATATTTTATTATTTAATAACTTTGTATTAGATAATTTTATCTTCAAACAACTATAAAATTAAATATTTCTATCATATAAATTATATTTACAAAATTTAAGATTAATTTTAAAAAAACATTAGTATTTTATTTAAGTATGTAAAAAATATCATATTACTTTAAAATATATAAAAATAAGATTCTTTTAATTATATACTTATATTTATTTAATTTTAAAAAAATAGATAATTAGAATAATATGTAATTATAATTTAATAGTTGGATTAAAAAAATTATTTTCATTATTAATAGTATAACATTTAGTACGATTCACGTAGATATAAGTTAATTTCTTCTTTTACCTAAAATATTTAGAGCCATTAAATCTATTTATATAGTAACTAGATAAAATAAGGAACATATATTATTTTGAGTAGCTTTCAAGATTTTGGTTAATTATTTTTTTATTTATCTTTTATTTATTATAAAATATTATTTTTTATATTATTAATTAATATTATAATATTTAATTTAGTTATTAAATATTTTATTTAAATTTTTTATAATAAAATATTTTTTTTTTAAATTGTAATGATAAAATAAATATTATTTAATAGAAATATTATTTAAAATATATTTATAAAATAAAAAATTATTTAAAAATACATTGTAAATAATAAAATAAATAAATAAAATTCTCAAACTCTTTTTTATAATATATAATTATCAAAATAACTTTAAACTTCTTTATATAATATTTTTAATAAAATATATATATAAACAAGAATAGATTATAAGATAATTAATGTTAATATAAATTTAAAAATAAGTATTTAAAATTATAAAAACTATGTATGTGAATTTACATTAAAATTTATAAGTAAATATTAGATGATAATTAGTTTCACATAAAAATTTAATTATAATAAAAATATAGAAAGATAATACGTTTAAATATTATATATATATATATATATCTTAAACAAGTTAAATTTAATAATAAAAAAATATATAACAGATAATAATTTTTGATTCAAACTTTAAAATTTGTGAAGAGATTAAATCTAAACAATCAAAATCGAATTTAATTTAACTTATTTTTATTATTAATTTAGATATAAATATTTAATTTTATTATTTAAGTTTTTATTAAATATAAAAATAAATAAATAAAAGTATGAAATATAAAATATATAAAAGTAAAATTAATAAAAATATACGTTGTAGAATAGTTTAAAATAAATAAATATTAAAAAAATCTGGGATGTGTAAAGGATAAAAAAAAATGTTTTAAAAGGAAGCCCGCTCGTATAACAAGTTGAAAGCCCATGACACAAGCCCGTTACTATTGTTAAGTCTGACATTTCTGATAAGGGTGGAATAAAGTTTTAGGAACTTCGGAAAAAAGAAAGAACCCCTTTTGTGAGCCAGACTGATCCAAACGGTTTTTCTTCAAAAACATAACTTGACCGAGACAAATCAAATATATTAAAAAAATTATATTATTAAATAATCATTATAAAATTAATAATTTTTAATCTATAATAATTCATAATTAAATAACAGTATATTTTTTGCATTATTAATATATATATATATTTCAGTTAAGTTTTTATTTTAATGAATAACTGATAACCATTTAAAATTTGGGTTAAAGAAAACAAATTTACTGAAAAGTGGATGTAATACAAACATTAAACAAAGAAAAAAAAAAGGCGAACAAGCTTTAATCAGTAAATGAAAAAGAATAACATGTAATATGACCTTACTCCGTAAGCGTTTGAATTTTTCCATTTTTCGCCGCCAAATTCGATTAAAGCTTTTAGGGGAATTTTGAAAAGAAATTAATTTTTTTTTATTTCAAAATAATAACTTTTAACAAACCTTCGGTCAATATATGATCATATGCGTAGTATTATTAAGTTAGTAAGATTGATTTAATAATAAAAAGTAGATAGTATAATAGTTTACATAAAATTTTATTTTTTAATTTGATCGCTTTTATATTGTATATAAAAAAAATATGTTTAATATAATTTGTATATTATCGGTGCTAGTCAATCTCTTAATATGTTAATCATAAACTTATTTTTTGGACATATCTTTAACATTTCATTTGCGTGATTTGAGTTTTTTAAAATAATGAAAGTATGATTGTGTTAGAATGTTACAAACTAAAATTAGTTCATTCAATAATAATGTCTGGTTGTAGTATAAGTATCTGGTTACTTAAGTGATTTTTTTAACTAGTTTGTAATCTATTGAATTCACGGATTTTTTTAATATTCATTTTATTATTATTTATAAATCAGTTGTTATATATATATATATATATATATATATATATATATATATAATGAATATGACATATATTTATTTTTAATATATAGTTTGAATTTTAAGATTTAATGTTAAATATATTTTTGTAAATAATTATAAGGATAAAAATTAATATATATTGTATATAAAAATTACATGAAATAATTATTATATAACACAAATATACTTTTATATATTAAATTAAATTTCTCATTTTTTAAGAAGAATATTTTTTGGAGTCATTTTCCTTCTGATTATATCATATGACTTTTCATACGTTAATTGTTCAATTTTTATATTTTTATTCCTTTCAAATAGTAATTTAATTTAAATTTTAAATATTGAGATATTATAATAAAATATTTTATTATAGATAGATTAAATTTAATATTATTTTAATTTTAATTTATTTTAATTTTGATTTGATTTTAAAATTTTAAATTTTAATATATAAAAAAATAAAAAATTTATATTGTAATTTTATTTAATTTTAAAAGTTTTTTTAATTTAATATTAATATAATGGAATATTTCTTATCATTTATCAATATATTCATTGATAATAAAAATATTTATTATTTTAAATTTATTTTTATTTTTATATTTTATTAATTTGAAAAATAACCATGTTAGCAGCTAATAAATATTATATTATTAATTTGGTGCGGCCTTTGTTATATGACTTTCAAAATTCAATCGAAATGTTTTAAAATATTAATAAATAGATTAGAAAAGTGTAGTTCATATCTCTTATATATATATATATATATTAAATATAAAATCTTAATAATATGAATAGAAAAAATTAAAGGATAAAATATAATAACTGGACAAATTCAGTAAAAAATAATAAAGGAAAAGGTAGAATATATATCAATGTAGAACTGCATAAAGTTCAATAATCTAAAGAAGAAAAAAGGATTTATACTTGAACTGCTTATTCACCTTTTATATTTCAAATTTTACACAATCATTTTTCGTGCCACTTTTAAAAGCATAAAAATAAAAAAGATAATTAAATATGCCTAAAATATATATATATATATATATATAAATTATTTCAATAAATCATTTAAAATTTTATTTAAAAAAAAGTTAATTAGAATTTTTTTTATATGAAATTAAAATTTTTAATTTTTAATAAATTATATATATTAATATTATATAAATATAATATATTAATAAAAATATAAATATATAATATATCAAAATAAATAAAACTTTAAATAGGTTAAATATATTTTTTTATAAATTTAAGTTTAATTTATTTATTAATAAAAAATTTTAACAAATTTAAACCTATCCATTTATTAAAATAAGTTTAATTAAACTAGATTTTAAATCATTCTAATCATAATTAAAAGTTATGTTATACAAATATATATATACTATTAGAAGTTAATGAAAAAAAAAGAATATTTCAAATTCGTACAACTGATGAAATATTTACATTCTTAATTGTACTTAAAGAAAACTCTTATTTTGATACTAATTATTTGTCATCTAAAGTGAAAAAAAAAGTAACATATATAACAATTAGAAATATTAAATCATTTTAAATAATAATAAAATATTAACTATTACATTAAAAATTTTAAATTGAATACGGTTTAAAATTTTAAATTAATTATCAATACATTTTTCTTACATGCGTTGATGAAATAACTTATTATTACCTATTAATTTAAAAATATATAATTGACATGAATACCTATAGATATATTTTTCAATGCTTTACTGTAATTAATTTATTAATCTATATAATAAATCAAGAATCAGTTGAGCTCAATATACGGTTAGAAATCATTAATCTAATTTTATCAACAATAAGAATGAGTTAATTACGATATTTATTTTGATATTAATTTATGGTTAAATAAAAAGCAAGTAACTAATATTAAAATCAATAATGATAAAAAGATTTTAAAAAATTAAAAAATAGTAGTTTTTTAAAATTTAAAAAGTTTAGAAAAATATAAAACTTAGAAAACACCAAAGTCAAGTGCGAGAATTTATAGAAATTTTCTTTGATATAAGAAGTTAAAATATTGGGTACTATATAAAGAATTTTACCAAATCATTACCCAACATGATAAACTTGTCTCACATTTATATAGGTAGGAATACCTAATAAAAATTAAAACCTTCAAAATTGATTTGATTTGATTTGATATAATTTTATAAATATAAAAAATAATAATCATATAAATACATTGTTGGAATCAACGTGAAAAGTATGAAAAGATGTAATGACACAAAAATTTATTAGCTCTTGGCCTACCAATAAATTGATTCAGGGGAGCAGGAATTAGTGCCTCCCTAGCTACTATTTACAAAATCTGGTTTTATATCTTATTTTATAATATGATATTTTTACATATAAATAATATTTTTTATTTAATAGATAATTTTTAAAAAAATTTAAAATTAAAAATAGATTAAACAATTTACCACTAAATATAAATAAATATACGTTATTACGTATATATCCAGCAATTTTTCCTTTCACTGTACATAAAGCATTTCTTTCTCAAAGATGTTGCCGCGTCAAATTTCAATATTCATTGTCTAATTACTTTTAATAAATTATTTTCAATTGGAAGAATAGATATATCAAAGAATAATCAATTAATTAAATTACATATTCTGAGAGGAAAGATATATGGGAGATAAGTGGAAGGATAAAGTTAAAGTTGATCTGTAAAAAAATGTGAAAAGATATTTTCCTAATTATACATGTTCAATTAATTAAAATTTGCAAAGAAATGAAGCTGCATAATGAATTCTTTTTAAATATTTTATTTGATATGTTTTACAAGAAACAAATATATAATTTAATAGCAATTCTTCTCTTCCTCTTCTTTTTATGCACTCTTTTGCATTATATATAATATAAATACACTCTTTTGCATTATATATAATATAATAAAAGAGCAATGTGATTCTTCACAAAATTATTTACCAAGGTTAAATAATAAAAAAGAAAAAATATTCAATTTCCTTACATTTTATTGCTGTTGCAAATAATATCATGAACATAAATTTTTTTTCTTTTGGAAATAAATGATTTAAAATTTAATTTTATTTTAATTGATTCTTAAAATTATTTTTACAAATAATTTATTTACTTGGTTAGAGTTCAATTATTAATGAAAAAGAAATGCCAACTATTTAATTATCTCAAATCTCAGTTATTCACTAGTTTTTTTTTATTTGTAATAATTTATTTTTTTCAAACATAAAATATTTAAATTTATAAAAAAACTAAAAAAATTTAAAAAATCGAAGGGAATTTATTTGAATTTTTTTATTTTAAACTTTTTAAACTTTTTAATGTTTTAATGTGTCAAAAATAGATATATAAAAATAAAACTAATGATTGCCTAAAATTTAAGGGGGGGAACGATTGACAATACTTTTCCGTTATTAATTTAACGTTAACTTAATAAAAGAGACTATTTATAAAAGGAATAAGCTTTAATAATTAATTAAGATAAATTAAATTTTAAGATATTTGTTTGCATGGTATAATTTAAAATTTAATTAGGATCATGAAGTTATATTCAGTGTCTATATGTGTAAACGGGATAAAGAATAAAAAAAGTTGAATATTTTTTAATTAAAATCTTTATCTTTGACCATAAATGTTTTTTTTTAAAAAAAAAAACAAAAACCAACCAGTTAATAAAACCTAAAGAAGTTTTGTTTTAGTTTTTCATTATGAACCGTTTTAAGAAAATGATTTTGAAACAAACATTAAAAAAATAACAATAATTTTCATACGCTTATTTTTTTTTTATAATTTTCTTATTATATTAAACATTGTAACTTTAATTTTATTTTTTCTATCTCATACCAGATGTATATAGCCCAAAATACATACCAACCATTTTCCTTGGAAAAAGGATCTAAACAGGAAAAACAAAGGTAATACTTTTTGAGGGACTATAACATGATACAGATTGTACCAAAAAGTAACATAATATAGATGATTGAATCTATAGGTAAAGTTTACTATATATGTACTATGCAGTAATAATGTCCCATATACTGAAAAGAAAATCAAAGTGCAAAAAACAAATTAGTGAATCTATAGTGGTAAATCATTGACAATAAGATTCCAATTAAGTGACCTACATTATCTTCAGCTACTAGAGCAAATCATCCATTAACCAATTATATCAAATCTTGAGCTACGTGTGAATGCAGGCTATAGCTCAAAGAGTAGAGAAGCGCATGATCTATAAGTGTATCATTATCAATTATATCAATTAGCATATATAGCTTAGAGGCTGAAATGCATTAATTTAGATAGATATTCAAGCCGCGCAATCTTTCCAATTATCATGTGCCTCCCCACTTTTAACAAGACCTAAGATCTATATATATATTCAAGTTGGCTTTTTTATATATCTTTTTTTAATTTTTTTGACCTACAATTCTAGCTCTCTCTCTCTTTCACTCACTCAATCAATCAATCAATCATGCACAATATTAACATTCCCTAGATTGGTACATATATTAATTAATTAATTATATAAGAATTAAGCAATGATAGGTAAAACATTCCCTTGTAACTTGAAATTTTGATTATATATGATATGGGTGGAGGAGGAGGATCCAAATCATCTCACCTCTCATTTCAAACAGGGAAATTAAAATAAAAAGGGAAACATTTAAGGAGAAGAAACAAAAGAGGCACACGCGTGTTTCGTGTGGGTTATACTTTCTGAAACCTTGCAGTGGCACCTGGGATTTGCTCCTCTCATTTCATTCCCTTTAGCCTAAATATTCCATCCAGATCATACCCACTTTCATGCATTTCTCTTTCTCTCTCTATTGATTTATGATTTATGATTTATCAGTGGCAGAGGCATGATTGGGATCTACCGCATGGGCCAACTCAAGGTGTGCTAAACATGTGTAATTCACATTCAAAAGATGACAATTGAATAAGCCAAGGCATATAAGCATGTCTATATTGCTCCAACATTACAGGGGAGCAAATGGCATAACATATCCATCTCTAGTGCTCTACCATCATGTCTAAATCACCCTATTCTTAGTTTTTTACAATCTTAATTTCCTTTCATTTTTCTTCAAATAAATCAGAAGGTGTGTATTTTATTTCCCAATATTTTAAAAATATGTAAAATAACTCTTTCATAGTTAATTCATTGCTCACTAGTTAATCCTTCACTAATTAATCATAGAAGGATTTTTTTGCACATTTCAATAATATTGAAAAATTGAAAAATATTTTTTTTTTTAAAAACAACCAGCACCATTCATAACTATAACTATCACTCAAAGTTCATTTAATAATTTGAGTATCCCTATGAGTTGTTACCCTTAATAATTATTTTGAAGAAAAATTACCGTACTCCACAAATGTTTTATCATCATTCTTTTCCTCCGCAACTTTTAAACAAGTGCCATATGTGTAATATACCCAGTGTATCAAGTTTCTTAGCCTTTCACTATCAACACCTCTTTTTTCTTTCTTTATCCTCTTTCAATGTATTAATAATTAAACTTTTAGAAGCCTTGTAAAATATACTTTTTTAAGTACAACTCATAAATAAATCTTCCATGATAACGACCAAATTGAATCTTTTTCAGTAATGCTGGTTTTAAAACACCCAATTATTAAATGATTTGGAAATCACATGGCAAATGGTTATACTAGATAAAAAAGACATAACTTTTATTAGATAATGAATCTTACAACTAATCACAATACATCATCATTTGATAAAATTTGCATCTTTTTCTTTTTAGTATGATCATATTATATATTTTTTCTCAACCATATTATAATACGAGAGAATTTAAATTCATTATTAAATGTCAAATTGCAAGTTTGTTTTTTTGTCCTTTTCTTATCATCTTCTAATATAACATGTAATGCTAGTAAAGCAGTGTACTCAATGGTCAATTAATGATCTCAAGCCCACACAAAAATGTTACCTTGATTACCATCTTTAATTGATTAATAATAACTCCCATCATCAAGATAATGAAGATAATGTCAGTTACAAAGAGAATAGAAAAGTGTAGTATTGGTCGTGCAATCAGCTTCAATTGGCCCCGTCATATGCATTATTAAAGAAAGTGGGTGTTCTTTAGCCACTACACATAAATGACGAGATCTCCACGAAACCTATCATAAAGACGTAACCCTTAAAAAAGACAATTCTAAATCCTTCTACTATTTATTTTTATAAACTTTTCAAAATATATTCAATATTTTTATATTTTTATAATAATATTTATATGATTTTTTATTTAACATTTTTATTTTATAAAATAATAAAAAAAGTAAAAAGATATCAAAAACCTTTTTCACAAAAGATTGCAATCATTATTTTCATCCCAAGGATTAACCATTCTTCGTAGGTGCAAGCTTTATGTGAAGTATGGATGATCGAACATGTGTGTCAAGCGTCTTGACTCATTTGGATATGCGTGTGTTCTAATCAGTAGTGCTTAGAAGAATAGACCAATGAAAAGGGCTATATTTTATTGCCCCGAATTTATGTGATAGAAATTTTAAAGATTATACTATGATCCATCGAATTAAAGATAGATTTAGTGTGATCGAACTAGGAAGTAATAGATTCTATGAAATTTTCACGAAGAAGACATGCAAAGAATCTAGTTGTCAGTCATGAAGGATACGGTTTGAACTTTGAATTATATCCAATTCCCACTAGAAAATTATTCCACTACATTTAAAGGATTTTATCAAGACGCCATATTAATATATATAGGGACTGGAAATTATTTATATTAGAATACTTATTATATATATGGGATGTTGTATATAAACGTTATGACACTAATTTAATAATATATTAAATATTAAAATAAAATTTTTGAAATAAAATATTTATTAATTTTATTTTATATAAAATTTTATAAATATGATTTACTTAATAAAATAATTTAAATTAATTATTAAATTAATAAATTTTATATTTTATAAAATTTTATTAAGTTTGTATAAATATTAAATTTGATACCTAATATTAAAAAAATTTGATTCTCTCTCTTTTCTCTCTTTATATATATAACTTAAGATATTTTAATACTAGATATTAAATTTTAATACTTATATCAACTAAATAACTTTTATAAAATACAAAATTCAACAATTTAATTATTGATTTAAAATTTTTTATTAAATATATTATGTTTATAAAATTTTATATAAAACAAAAATTAATAAATATTTCATAGCATGATTCTATCTTAACATTTTATTTATTATTTAAATATATATATATATAATTAAATAATAATTAAAGAATATACTTACAAATATCTAAATTATTTAATATTTAATATACATGATTGTAAGATATTATAATATAATTTAATGATTAAATTGATAAATTTTATATTTTATAAAATATTATTAAATTGGTATAAATATTAATATCTAAACTACTAAGATCAATTTAATTAATTATATATTAAATATAGTATTTACATATTGTTGGTTTCAAATAACAAAGATTTTAAGTTAGATATGATATTAAATCTGAATCCATAAATATTCACCTGATTTTGATCTAATTTTTAGAAAAAAAATCTATTTTAATCGAGTCTAAGAAAAAAATAAATTTAAATTTAATTTATAAAAATATAATTAAATTTAAAAATATAGATATCTCATCTATTATCGTTTCAACTTACTTTTAACAAAAATATTAAAAAAATATAAAATATAAAAAAAAGTTTAATTGACTTTTGATTTTTAAAATTATTTTTGTTTAAAAATTAAAAAGCATTTTATATTCAAATAAAAATCTTTTATAAAAATAATGTTTCTATTTAAAGATAGACACTCCAAATTTTAAAAAAAAAATTAAATTTAAATTACTTTCTTCTATTCAATATTTTTTTAATTTTTTAATATATTTTTTTTTGTTAAATATCTTTTAAATTATTTAAAAAAATACTTAATAATAAGGCATTAAGGTATAACATTTTTTTAATGCTTCATAGAAAATCATATCTCCTTATAATATCCTTAAAATAACTTTGGATTTTTGTGGCTTTAAGCATAGTCGAATCATTCCTTTTAAGTATATTTTTAATATTATTTGACTAGGAGTTCAAGTAATTTTACATATTTTTAACAAATAAATTAGTATAAATAAATTTATTTAAGATATAAAATATTATTTATTATAAAAATAATCTTTGGGTACCAAAATTTTTTAAATTTTTTCAATTATTTTGATTTTACCAATTTTCTTTTCTTTTAGGAGAATAATATATTATGTTTTGATGAATTTAAATGTATTTATTTAAAGAAATTATCTCTCTTATTTAAAATATTTTTTTAAAATAAATATCTCTTTTATGAGATTAAATGTTTACATCAAATTAGCTTGATTACTAATTTAAGTTAAATTATTTATATCTTAATTCACTAAATTACGTCTATTTGTTTGAAATCATTTTTGTAATTTAAATTATTTAATGATCTTAACTTAATAATTTTTTAACTTCTTGTTACTATTTTTTTAAGTTTATGATCGAATGACCAATGTTACCTTCCTAAGGTCACTTAATTTATTTTTTTTATATCTAAAAGTTGTTTCTTCTAAGACATTACCTTTGGTTGTTAAACTAATCACTCTTACAAATTTTTTAACAGTTATTTAATCTTGAATCTTTGGTTGAATGACCATTCTTACTTACTAAGATATTTAAATTTATTTATTTTTTTAGTTTCCTGAGCATTTCCTTTAAGCTACAACTTGTAAAATGTATGAGTTTTCACATCCTAAAAAATTTTAAGCCATTATTTTCTCCTTATTAGTATATTTGATGAAATGGTTATTTTGTACCCAAGATGACATTTTTATTATTTTTCTACAAACATGGTGCCTTGATCCAAAGCCTAATCACTTAGTGAATGAGTTTAATCTCAAATCACTAGTGGAAAATGAGCTTTTTACATCGGTTGTTAAACACTTTTTATATCGGTTATTCAGGCGGTGTTGAAGCGGGCAATATAGAAAATAAGACTTTTTACATCGGTTCTAGAACCGATGTAAAAAGTATACTTTCTACATTGAGTATAGTTTTAACCATACTTTTTACATCGGTTCTGCCCACAACCGATGTAAAAAGTATACTTTCTACATTGATTATAGTTTTAACCATACTTTTTACATCGGTTCTGCCCACAACCGATGTAAAAAGTGCAAAAAGTGTACTTTCTACATCGGTTATGGTCGTAATCGATGTAGAAAGTCCTTTTTTTTAATGTTCATTTTGTTTAGGCATACAACTGTATTATTTATTCACATACCTGCATATAGACACAGAATCCAGGCAGACAATAGAGAATCACTAGACAGACAATACAAAATTCACATAATCTATATATTTAAACTAAATACATCATTATTTATTATCAAACTTTAATTTACAAATGAAATAACTTAAAATTACATCAAACAAGTATTGAAAGTTGAAAAGAAATGTAGTAATCATCCATGTACCTGTTGAAAGCAAAGACAAAAGATGTTAAAAACTCTACTAAACATAAAAAACGTAATACACATTTTAAAATAAGTTAAAAATAAACATACAATGATGAAATAATTAACCGATGTGACTAACTTGTATCATGTAGTAACATTTTCCCATATTCCTTCATGATGATCATCTCGAATAACATGTACATCATCTATTTCATTTTCTTCATTGATACTAGATATCCTTGATGTTAAAGGAGTTTGAGAAATATCAATATTTGAAAGATCATTGGTGTCATCACTAGAGATTGTTGTCTTTCCTTGAAGAACAACTGACCACCTTTTGGAGCAAGGATCTTGAACATAAAACACTTGTTTTGCTTGGTGGGCCATGATAAAAGGGTCATCCTTGTAAGCTACTTTTTGAAGGTCAACCAATGTAAATCCCAATTCATCGACTTGCACACCACTGTTACTATCAACCCATCTGCATTTGAAAACAGGCACTCTAAATTTGGTGTAATCAATCTCTCAAATCTCTTCAATGACTCCAAAGTAGGATATGGAAGCCTTTACAGGATTTTTATCTTTATAACTTGCAAAATGCATCGACTCTGCCACCACCATAACCCCACTATTTTGCATGGTACTTTTATCATCCTGAGACTTTGTGTAAAATGAAAAATGATTAATATCGTATCCAGTCCAACATATGACATCAAAGTTTGGGCCATTTGCTAACCATTTCAATGTATCAGAGGCACCATCATCCTTCTTAATTGTTTCATCAAACCAGTTTAAGAACGTTTTGTTATGCTCATTCAACAACCATTTCTCGTTCATTCGAACATTCTCCTCCCTTATCATAGTTTTGTGAGTAGATAAGTAAGGTTGAACCTCATCAGTATTATTCAAAATATACAAATGTGCTTGAAGAACTTCTGCACGACCCATGTTTTTCACAGTTATGCCTCGTGTACCGTTACCTCTGTGTCTTCCCTCATGACGAGACTTAGAAACTCCTGTGGGTTCCACCTCTGACAAATACTCTGTACAAAACTCAATGGCCTCTTCTGCAATGTATCTTTCAATCATAGATGCCTCGAGACGGTGTGGATTCTTCACATACTCTTTTAATATTTTCATGTATCGTTCTATTGGATACATCCACCTCAGATAAACTAGACTACATAATCTGATCTCCCTCACTATATGAACAACCAAGTGAACCATAATGTCAAAAAATGATGGAGGAAAATACATCTCCAATTGGCATAAGATAGTAAAAGCTTCATTTTCCAACTCATCCAATTTTAGAGGGTCAATGGCTTTGCTACATATTTTATTGAAAAATAAGCATAACCTACTTATTGTATGTCTAAATTTTTTAGGTAAAATGTCACAAATAACCACTGGAAGTAGTTGTTGCATCAACACATGACAATCATGAGACTTTAACCCAACTAACTTTAAATCTTTCATCGAGACAAGTCTTTTAAAATTTGAACAATACCCTTGTGGCACTTTAACCCCACGTAGGCACTCACAAAAAGAAATTTTCTCTCTTTTTTTGACAATATATGACATGCCGGGGGCAAATATGTTCGCTTTCCTACAGACTGTGGAGCTAACTGATGTCGTATACCCATGTGAACCAAATCCAGTCGAGAATTGACTCCATCTTTAGTCTTGCCCTGTATATTGAGAAGTGTTCCAATGATGCTATCACACACATTTTTTTCCACATGCATCACATCAATACAATGTCTAACATCAAGTTTGCACCAATATGGAAGATCAAAAAATATTGATCTTTTCTTCCATATCCTTGTCTCAGGGACCTTTTTTTGAGTCTTTCCAAAAACAGTTTTGATGTTTTTAACCCGATCGTAGACTCGTTGTCCAGTTAAGGCTTTTGGAGCAACATCATTTTCTGGCAACCAATTAAAAGCTTTCCTTAATCTACGATAAGGGTGATTAGTCTTGAGAAATTTTCGATGACCAAGATACACTGTCTTCCTTCCATGATGCAGTTGATTGTAACTTGTGCCTTCTTCACGTATGGGACATGCTTTGCGCCCCTTAACGTTGTATCCACATAAATTTCCATATGCTGGAAAGTCATTAATAGTGCAAAAAAGAATTGCCCGCATATTGAAATTTTTATTACCATACGCATCAAATACCTCCACACCTTCTTCCCATAGATTTTACAAGTCTTTAATTAAAGGAGCAAGATAAACGTGTATGTCATTTCCAGGTTTTTGTGGACCTGAAATCATCATGGACAACATGATGTATTTACGTCTCATGCATAACTCCGGAGAAAGGTTGTAAATTTTCAAAAGTACAGGCCATGAACTATGTTTACTACTTAAATTACCATACAGATTCATTCCATCTGTTGCAAGTCCAAGCCTTAGGTTTCTTGGCTCATTCCCAAAATCGGGATATAGTTGATCAACCATCTTCCATTGCAAACCATCAGCTGGATGACGAAGTTTTCCATCAATCAGTCTTTCATCTATATGCCATCTAAGGTTCTTTGCTTCATCTTTATTACAAAACAATCGTTTGAACCTTGGAATTATTGGAAGATACCACAACACTTTGGCTGGAGGTCGCTTTGTGCTGTAATTGCAAATAGAATCACCATCCTTCAGTTTATAACGTGAAACTTGACACACAGGACATTCATGTAATCCTTCAAACTCATTTCTGTATAGTATGCAATCATTGGGGCAGGCATGTATTTTCTTATACTACATACCCATCGGACGTAACACCTTCTTCGCCTCATAATTACGCTTTAGTAATGTGTTACCTTCCGGAAGCATCTCTACTAATAGTTCAAGTAATTCGGTGAAACTTTTATCACTCCACCCATTCCTTGCCTTCAGAGTGAATAATCTTAACACTACTAACAATCATGTAAAGGTAGTACATCCCGGATACAAAGGTTTCTCTGAATCAGTAGACAAGTTACCATACATATTTGCCCGCTCAAATGACGCATGCCCTACATCACGAATCATATCCTCTACCCAATCTTCCATATTTATATCAACCTCCACCGTCTGTGACACACTTGACATGCCTAATAACTCCCATGCCATGTCCATTTTGTATAACTTTTGCAAAATCCATCATAAAGAATATGCTCTCTAATTTGACCAACACCCAAGCGTCTCTCATTTAGACAATTAACACACAGACAGTAAAATTGTCCATGACTCTGAGGTAGGTTTGTTTGCGCAAAATTCAAAAACTCTTCGACCCCATTCTCGTACTCATCGCTCGTTCGTTTAACATTTATCCAACTACGATCCATACTATACAAGAATCATCAACACATGATTTAGGATTAACCTTGTCACTCATTGTTGTTAATTTATTATCCTCACTATTGGTAAGACCCTATCCCATTCGAGAAAAAAGTTTTTTATTCATCGATTAACATACTTCTAAAATCTTGAATATCATACTTGGTGAAATTTCGGCAGCATTTCGCATTAGTCTCCAAGTACATAACTTCATTATGGTTTCATTTACTATAATCAAGCATGTACCCAGAGACAATGCAAAATGAACTAAACCAAAATTTCATCAAGTACAATTTACAAGATTTATGAAGAAATTGTTAACCACTAAATAAAAAAATTTAGTCCCAAACTGTCCAACTTGGACAATTCAAGATTTAATATAATGAATGATTTACTTATTTAGTAATATACTCATTATATTCAACCTTGAACGGGAAACTAAGGGTATGCTCATATTTGAACTCAAGAAAACAAAACCAACATATTTAAACTCAAAATCAATACTATAACATACATAAACCCTAAGCAAACTTTCACATTTGCAATCACAAAGTAGAGGTGCATAGAACATACCTCACAGTCAACACAAAATGGTTGAGCGGTGTCCAAACGGAGGCACAACGGTGGTTGAACGATGACACAACACGGTAGCCAAATAAGAAGCTTAAAAATTACAGAATACAACCAAAATAAATGTATGTTTCAACCATAATAATAGAATGAGATGCATAAATAACAACAAAGACGACTTCGAACCTTACGGTGCGCGACGACGACTTCGAATGAACGAAATCGTTCCAACGGCGACGACGACCACGAATGTAAGCACGGAGTGAAACGACAAACAAGAAGGATGTCGACAATGACTAAGACTTAAACGAAAATAGAGAGAACAAGCCGAAACGAGAAACTGGGGTTTTGGAAAATGAGGTTAAACACGAACAACGTCGAAAAATAAGTGACAGGGGAAGACATTCTACATCGGTTGTTTCTCAGAACTGATGTAGAAAGTACTTTCTACATCGGTTATTTTCTAAACCGATGTAGAAAGTTTTAAAAAAATCCACTTTCTACATCGGTTATAGAGCAACTGATGTAGAAAGTACTTTGTACATCGCTTGTTTCGTAACCGATGTAGAAAGTTTGAAAAAATACTTACTTTCTACATCGGTTGGGAAAGAACCGGTGTAGAAAGTACTTTCTACATCGGTTCTTTTCCCAACTGATGTAGAAAGTTTACATTTATTTACAAAATGCCATCAGGTTTTTATTTATATCGGTTTTTGAAGAACCGACGTAAAATCCTGTTATAATATCGTATTTTTGCACTAGTGAATTCAACCAAGTACTTTGTCCTTAGTATATGGTCTTTGTCCTTGTAAAACTTGAAACTTTCCTTACACTTTTTGTAGTTCATAAATCCTTTTCTTAGTCTTTTGACCATGAAGATCCAACCTTTAACTTTTCAAATTTAATATTTGTGTCTTACTCTTCAAAGTTTTGAGTTTATGTTCATACAAGTCTATATCTAAGTCTTTTAAGCATTAAAGATCAAAACTTTAACTTACCAAGAGAAAAGTGACAAGCTTAAACTTTTAGAAGAAATAAGATACCACATAAACCAATTTAAATCAAAATAAGACAAGACTTTCAAGATTTTCTCAAGATCTAGATCCACCATCATTTGATGATATTGACTTTCTAAACTTCTCAAATCTTCCCTAAAACATTTAAAAATCATTTTCAAGAAGATTTAATCGATTAAAATACTTGAGTTCCAATAAGCACTTTAAGCCATTAAAGTTTTACTTTGAGCTCTAAAATTATTTTAAAGGTAGCAAGACTTATTTTAAGAGCCTAGGATATTTTTAAACCAAACAATACTCAAAGATATTAGATCTTGAAGTTTAGAGAAAATATCAACAAAGAAGAAAAAGATTAGACAAGAATACTTAACAAAAATGCCTAGGAAAGTTTAAAGTATAATACCCTACATGTTGAAGCCTTAAAATGGAAATTTGGTGGATTTAGTGATGGAGAATTAGCCCCTTGATGGTCCCACACAAAATTTCTTCATGGGAAAAGGAGAAGACTTGCTTAATGTTTGAGCTTAAACTTAGATTTTAGCTTAGAATAGTTTAGAGATGAAAGCTTAATCTTGGAGAGCTTCCTAAACGCTTGGATGAGTGATTTTGCTACAATGAAGATAACTAGAACCTTAGTAAATTTGATCCACCTCATGGTTAGTTACTTTGGGATTAAATTTTTAACTAAGAGCAAAATGGTCTTGTCACTAATAATTTCTATTTTTAAATTTAATTATAAAATATGAATAATTATCCTTTAAGAATAATCATGGTTTTTTTTATCCTAATCATAGTTTATTTACCTCAATCATGATTAGTTTTTAATTTAACCATGATTACTTTTATCTCTCTTTATAAATATTTTTGTCTCTAATATCATTATGACTTGGTGACTCATGGTGCTGAGTCATTTCCTCATTTAAAATATGTTAATTTTTGTGCATTATGATAGACTTCAAGTTATAGGTCTTTGTTTGATAATTTCTGACCCTTTAGGCTTTTAGTGACATTTTGATTATTTTTTAAATTTTTTTTAAAAAATTTTTAAATTGTTTTTTTTTTATGTTTTTAATCCTTATTATTCATTTCTCACTTGTTTCTAAGTTATTTTCTATTTATTTGGAAACATTTTAATCCTTACAAAAGTTAAGGCTCTGTAAGGTGTTTTGAGCATTTTCGATGGTGTTTTAACTTTTTTTTCTATTCTAATTTTTATTTATGATATTCTAACTCTAATTAATGAGTTCTAAGTTTCTAAAATATCTTATATATTTTTATTTTGAGTTGTCTACTCATTATATGTTGTTGTGTAGCGCAGAGGTATTTTTTGTTATTTTATCAAAAAATTTCTACCTTTTCTAAATTTTCATTTCTATCTTTACTTTTCTTTTTATTATTATGAATTCATGATGTTGGGAGTCTATTATGGAAATTTTGGGTATTACAAGTCTTAGAGACTGTGAAAAGAGAATGAATATAATCTTAATAAAAATTCACAATTTTAAAATTGTGACTTAAAATTTAAATAAAAAGTCATTGTCTACATTTGCTCTCCAAAATTATGGTATGTATATAAAGTTACATTATTAAAATTGTGACCTATAATAGAATTTCAAAACTATGACCTATACCTAATTCACAAAATTGTATCTTAAACTTTTGGTTATATTGTTGAAATCGTAATCTAAAATAAAAATTAAAAATTATAACCTATAATTAATTCAAAAAATATAGTTTATTTCTTTAGCAGGTAAGAATTTTTATAAAAATATTATAGAAAAATGATGATCTATTACAATAGATTACAATCACATAAATTATGTTATAGAAATTAGAACCTAACTTTAGGTCACAATTTTATCACTTGAAGTTATAAATTTTTTTGTTGTTAAAGATCTTAAATATTGTAGTTACAACAAAAAATGTAAGAAGAAAATGTCAAAAGCATTATTTTCTAGCAGAAATTTTAAAATCTATTTGTTTTCTTCAAAGCCTAATCCTAGGTTTAGAATTTTTGAACCAGCATAGAGATGAAAACCTATGTAATAGAGATGGTGAAGATAAAAATGAAAAGTTAATGAAAAGATAGGTGGTTGTGATTAGAATTGGCTATTAAATGAGTGAAGAAGATAAAATTAAGATGAGAAAAAAAGATTTGATGATTCAATAAAGGTGATATAAAAAAATAAGATAAAAAAATATAAATAGAAAAAAAATGTTAATTTTACTTAAAGATTATATGTAATGGTTGATTGAAAGAAAATTATGCTAAGTATTGATAAAAAAAAGTGGATTTTTAATGTTTTTTCACTCATAATATAATATTTTAATTAATTAATTTCTTTTCTCTTTTCTTAATCAAAATTTTATTCGGTCATTAAAAATTTTAAAAATTATTACTATCAGCATAACGGTGTGGCCGAAAACCACACTATAAACTTTTAATAGATATTTTATTTAACAACTTATTTAAATATTGTTAAATAACTTTTTTAGTATTTTAATTAACAATTAATAAACACTAATTGTTTCTTTATTCGATTTAAAATACTATCTTACAAAATCATACGAAATTATTTCAAATAGTTAAATTGTTATAACTGTAGTACTTAATGGTTCTTGGTATGCTTAATTTACTATTTGTATGTTAGAATTTAATTTCGTGTGTGTATTCATCAAAAATGACAACGTACTCGATTTTTAATAAAATCGCTCAAATACAATCATACAAGCCTTAGTATTCTTCTAAGTTCTAATTAATACAGTTAATTTCATGTAATTCAAATAATATACGTAATAAAATACAATAGTCTCCGTGGAACAAAAATGAGAATGTTAAATTGATTGTGTTTTGCAAAAAAACTCTTCCCACTAACCATGCTTTGGAGTCCTCCATGGCCATTAATTAACTTCGTCGGAGTCTTCATTCACATGCACAATTTGATCTTCGATATCTCTAAAGTCGATTTGATGCCAAGGATCCATGAAAAAGCAAAGTAGGATCCAAGATAAGATGGAAACTAGGATTACAACCTAGGGATATATCCTTACTATATTTTGATTCTCCTCCTCATTCATTTTCTGTACATTTGATTTTTCAAATTAATTATAATATTTACTTGCTAAGGTATGATTTTTAATTTTTAATTTTAAAAATTTAATTTAATTTTAGTTATAAATTTTAAATTTTAATATAATTTTAAAAATTTTGTTATAAAAATAAACCAATTTATTCTTTTGTATCGATCTTTTCATTATAAATACCTAAACAAAAGATAAATAAAAAAATATTAATTAAAAAACTAATAAAATAATAAAAAATAAATTTATTAAAATATAATAAAAATTAAAAATAAATTATTATTATTGTAATGCTAATAATAATAATAATGAGATAATAATAATGTTGATAGTGGGAGATTTGAGATTTGGTTAAAATAAATTTAAATATAAAAATTTTAAAATTAAAAATAATAAATATTTTTTATTTTAAAAATTAAGTTTTAAAATGATTTTAAAAATATATTAAAAATAATTATAAATCAACAGATTTTATTTTTAAATTTATTTTAAAAGAAAAAAAATTAAAAATTTACAACGAGTCTAATCGTGACCTAAATGAATGGGTGTACATAATTTAATTCTTCAAAAGTAAGCCTAATAAATGAGAGCTAGTTATCGATAGAGCATCAGTTACTCACTTTTTTCCTTCTTTTAACACTACTTTTTTTGGTAAAATTGATAGGATTCCGTCATTTGTGCTAGATAATTTCAATCGTATACCATCATTTATTGAAAAATGTACATATTTTGAAAAAAAAAAATATCATCACTACAAATCCATACATTTAACGAAAAAATGTATTTTAAAAGTACTTTTTGTATGATAGATTATTGATTATATAATAATGATATCAGTTCTTTTCCTTTATATATAATTTCAAATGACTACACAACAGGCACACTTATCTGGTGTTCAATTAATATTTTGTCTTGTGTATCTCTGAACTTTCGTTTTCAACCATGACATGTTAGACTAACAGTATATTGTGCATTTTTTACGTGGGGAAATTGAAAAAAAAAAGGCTAATAAGATAATTATTGGAAATTAGATATTACACACAAAATTATACATGTGGGAAAGTATAATAACACAACACTTCCATGGGTATATATTGGTCCACACCAGTCATCTTATTCAATGTTATAGATACTGATTAGTCAAATGGCACATGGAGTGAACCAATTTATCTATTATGAAATAAGGGAATATTTTAGATATTAAAGGATTGATGTTGAAATAAAACACTAACTCTATTCCCCATTCCAAAGAAAGTTGCATATGATGCTTGTCTTATGAATCTTGTCATAAAATTAACCCCTCTAATATCTTGATGTAAAAGGGGCACTTTCCACACATTGAAAATCATATCTATATTCCACATTTTATGGTTCTCAAGATTTTAGTCAAGGTTCAAATTCATGACTCGTGTGGCCTATACCAAATAGGTTAGGCTAGGGTAGATATGCTGTAACTATATAGAGCGGGTTAATTAGAACAGGTTCTAATTTAGTTCATATTCAATTCAATATTTTGATGAAATTATTTGTTAAAAACTAAATCTGATTAAGATGTTATATGAGATAGGATTGAGTTAACATAATTTATTAATATAATATAATAATTTTAACATTAAAAGTCATTATATTAACAAAGTATGAAATTAGAATTAAAAATGTGTTATAGTATATATTTTAAAATAAATAATTAATATTTATAAATATAAAATATCAGATTATATATGAAAAATGTTAAGAAAAGTATAAATTGAGTGTAAAAGAATATGATAGATACGGAAACAAGTTAAGATAGTTATACTTTTAATGATACTTTGCCGGATTTAATTTTTAAAATGAATTTTATACAATATGCATCTAAGAGTGAAATAAATTAATGAAACTGGTGGACCTTAAACACCCATAAGATATAGATATCCTAGAAACATAGAGAATCCAAGCTTGGACAGCTATAAGATAAAAATATGAAATCAAGAGGGAATGAATGAGAATATGTGAAAAAGAAAGAAAAGGGTTCCATAGTGGAAGATAAGAGGGGAAAATGGTTCTAATTATGGACCTATAATTAATATATATATACAAGTTGATGATAGGAAACACATTTGTACACTTAGCATCAAGAAACAAATACTCCCAAGTCTTCCATGCTCAAAAGGGTGACCCCACTAGACCCATTATGAATACTTTTTTTTTTATCTCAGTGCTCTCCCAAAAGAAAATAAATTTAATTAATTTTATAATTTTATGGACAGAAATCGGAATCTGGTTGATGAGTTCCACCTTTAATCATTCTTCTCTTCTCTGCTTAAATAGAAGAAAATTAATTGAAATATTAAAAACATTAAATATTTTTATATTATTATTAATTAATTCATTAATTGTTACATAATTAAAAAAATATAATAACTATTTTAATTTTTTATCTATTATAATTTTTAAATAATTAATAATATAAATTTTTTACATTAACAATATATAAAAATTAAGCTCTAAATAAATACTATTACTAAAATTGAATAGTAAACAGCTTGGCCGGTGTAGCATTTGCCTATCGAATTTGGGCGACAGAATATTGAATATTATAGTGCCACAAAGCAATAGCGTGTACATAAAGAGAATATAAGAATCAGTACCTATATTCGAGGAAAAGCACCATTAATTTATCTTTTCCATTTACTACATTTGACAAAAATAATAAAAAATTATAGACATGATTGATTCATATACAACAGTATTCTCTGATAATTACACTCACAATTAGACAAGTATAAGTCCTCTGAATCTCTTCTTTTATTTTTTAAAATAATATTTTAGCCATTTGATCATAACTACTGACAGATAGATACTGATGGGGATAAAGGTAAATATGTAACCCAATCATTTATAAAAAAGTTAATATTTGCATATTGTGTTACTTTGGTTGCAGGAAGATTTTGCCCATACAATTATTTTTTGGGGGAATAAAGTTATTTAAACAACTTAGTATAAATAAATTGTTAGTTAACATTTTTTTTGGAGAGTAATTTAAATAAATAAATATTTTAAAAAATTAAAACAACAGAAATTGTTACTTTTTAAGATCAAATTCTAACTCAAAAAGAATATGCAGAGCTTAAACAATGAATATGGCTGCCATGTACCACTTAATTACCGTGTAAACATAGGAAAAGAGAATATAATATAATGCTTTCGGTTTGGTCTTGGATGATTCTTTTACTAGCTGCTTGGCCATTTTAATACCTAAAAGCACGTTGGAGAGACGTATAATACTATGTATGTTATCGTTTTGAATAATAATAATAATAATAATAATAATAATAATAATAATGATGATGATGAGAGAAGTGGAGAAAAAATGTGAGAAAAAATTTTTTTATCCGTTCATTTTTTTAAAACGGGTTTTAATTCTATTATTATTATTATTATTATTATTATTATTATTATTATTATTATTATTATTATTATTATATGCAACTGCAAGGTTGTAGTGGAAAATGACAAAAAAACTACAGATGTGAGGCTCTAGATAAATTAATTCCTCTCCATTGATTTTTAATCGGCATAATATAATAATGTGTTATCCTCTTTACATCTCTGTTCGTCTATCCAGAGAAGTACTCTTAAAATGGTTAAGAAATGCCATTAAGCAGGAAGAGATGCCACTAAGCAAGAAACAAAAATGCATGCAATACAGAGATACCATTAACCAAAATGTAATAGGCCATGGTGTTCATGCATAGAGAAAGAATAGAGGAAATTAAAAGGAAGTTTCTGCTCACTTACTTTGTCTACAAACATTTTAAATTTTTTTTTCAAAAAATACTTGTTAAAAAATGTAAAATAAGTTATATTTTCTTATAAGTTAGAATTAATTTGTATACCTTAAATTTATAGAAGTTTTCTGTTATTTAATTACTTAATAAACCCTGACATAAGTTAGAATACTGCTTGTACAAAATGAAATGAATTTGATGGAACGGAAAAGAAAGATACTATGATAAGAAGAAAGATAGAAAAAAAAATATTAAAATGAAAATATTGATAAGATATATGATAATCATGATAAAAAAAAGTAGATTCATACTTTTTTTTATGGTGACCACTTCTAGCTTTTATTTATTTATTTTTTTTTTTGTCTACACACCAAGATGAAGGAATGGATTTAATCTTCCCTCCATGCATACATCTCTCACATGATTGTTTATGTATACCAACATGCTATATAACTTACATCATTATGTGATATATTAGAAACATTTATGTTGTAAATTTAGCAAGTTGATCACTCTGCGGCCTAAAGAGTATTGAAATATTGATTGCTTTTCCACTTCAAATTGTCACAACATAGTATGTATGCAAAGTGCATTCAACCATGGAAACGTAAAATAGAGACACAGAATATCCAACAGAGTCCTCAAGATCTCAAACAGCTAGTCACTAAGCATTAAAGAGACCGATTTGCTTCATGATCTTTGTACATATACAGACAGAAACATTATCATTATAAGACATGGCCGGTGCTACCATTTACCTTTATTGGTTTTCCTAAATCAAATCACAAACTTCATATATATATATATATATATATATATATATATATATATATCACTATTGCATGAAATACTAGCAAAATTCCTCATTGTATATATCACTACAAAGCCAAAAACAACCTCTTCTAATTCTTTTGGTGGACAACAAAGGAAAAAAAAAAGAAAGAAGAAAAACTGAAATTTCTAAATCATAATTGTAGCCGTGTCTTATTCATATTCATGTTAGATACTTCATAAATACATCAAATACAAGTTTTACAATTTTAAAACTTTCTTTTTTAAAAACATTTTTATTATGAAAATAATTACTCAAAAATTATAATATTTGTATTGTGTTAGTTTTTATTGTAATTTTATATATTGCATTATAACAATTATATAGATAAAAATAATAAAATTTTAATCTAAATTCTTACTCTAGTGGGTCTGTATTGTAACAGTGATATTTCAAATGAATTTCTGTGTCCGTAACTCCGTATTGCATCCTATATTCCATGATATATATATATATATATATATATATATATATATATATATATATATATATATATATATATATATATATGCTTTTCTAATCTTTGATAGTTGAGAGAGGAGATTGGTGAGGTTTGAATGAAATACTGTTTATTTTGTTTGCATGTAAGATTATTCTTTGTGCCACTCAGGCACTGTACTTATAAATACTAAATAGTGTTCTTTCTTTGTGTCAATTAATGGAGCATGTTTATGGTGCCAATTTTTCAATTTTAGAATTTCTCAGCCACCTGTCCTAATTTTAAATCAACTTCCCAAATATTATTTATGCACTCTTGGTTAGCAAGTAAAGCTGATCAAAAGAAGACAATGATGTAATAAAGGTGATATGAGGAAAAACTTTTCATTATAGCTACACTCCCCCTCTTAAAAAAAGTTTGGTTCTTATGCTTTATAGTATACTTTTTACAATTTTTATAATTTTAATTTCTGTATTTATATAACTTAATATTTTAATTTTTAATAAATGTAAAGACAAATAATCAAAACATGATGATAGATTTTTTGTTAGTCACATCATTTTTGAATATCAAAATGACCGAGTTTAAAAAAATTAAGAATAGAAATCACAAAAAAGGTTAATAGAAATTAAAATTAAAATCTCATAAAAATCTAAGCCTATAAAAATAGAAAAGTCATATTCATAAATATGCACAATAATACATTCTAATTCAACAGTTACAATTTTTTTTTTTAAATCAGATATGCGCAGGTGGACTCACTCTACGGATATGTACTCACCATTTTCCATAAAATTATATCTAAGTAGAAAAAATATTGAAAAATGAAAAGGTAAACATGATGGAAATCATAAGCAATGAATCAGAATTTATAGTTTTTAGGTGAGGACGGTTGTGTTAGAAAAAATTTGAGATATTATTCATCCATTTATTTTTAGGTATGGATGGTTTAGTCTATTTTATTTTTTTATTAAAAAATTACGATGATAATATTTATATATTAAAAAATTATTTATGTTTTGGGGAAGCCACCATCCATGAGAGTCCTGAATAGTATCTTAGTATACAGTGAACATCTTAGGCTGTGGTATATATATATATATATATTGATAGACAGAGATGAATATGTGCTACTCCCCACTACACAACTGGAAGCAAATTTAAAAGGGGTTTCTTAACTTCTCTAACACCCAATTGTGATCACCAAAATACTACAAATCTCTCACTTTCTTTAGCCATGTCAGAAAACAGCATAGCACCCAGAGAAGGGTCACCACACATGACTGAGCCTCATAACTCAACTATCCTCCCCATAAAAACTAATGACCAATCTTTTCCAAAACTCACTGTGTACCCTATAACTTTGAAGGTCATTATTTATTCCCTTTCACAAAACTATACTTCATTACTTAATTAGTACTAAAATTGTATATATATGTGTGTATGTATTCATTCATGTGGGATATTATTATTTACTTTTTATTTGTGCTCATGTTCTGTTTTGATTTACAGTTTGAGGAATTGGTGTACAAAGTTAAACTAGGAAAGAAAGGAGTTTGTTGGGGAAGCAGCACAAGGCCTTTGAGAGAGAAAACCATACTGAATGGAATCACTGGTATGGTTTCCTCTGGAGAAATTTTGGCCATGTTGGGGCCATCTGGGAGTGGAAAAACCACACTTCTAACAGCTCTTGGAGGAAGACTTAATGGTAAAGTATATGGAAAGGTGACATACAACAACCAACCTTTTTCAGGTGTCATGAAGAGAAGGACAGGTTTTGTGGCCCAAGATGATGTGTTATACCCTCACTTAACTGTAACCGAAACTCTACTCTTCACTGCACTTTTAAGGCTTCCAAACAGCTTAACAAAGGAAGAGAAAGTTGAACATGTAGAGAATGTTATGAATGAGTTAGGATTGAATAGGTGCAGGAATAGCATGATTGGGGGTCCACTTTTGAGAGGGATATCTGGTGGAGAGAAAAAAAGGGTTAGTATTGGCCAAGAAATGTTGATCAATCCAAGCTTGTTGCTGTTGGATGAGCCAACTTCAGGTTTGGACTCTACAACTGCTCAAAGGATCATAAACACAATCAAACGTTTGGCCATAGGAGGTAGAACTGTTGTCACCACCATTCATCAACCTTCTAGCCGCCTTTACCATATGTTTGATAAGCTCCTCTTGCTCTCCGAAGGATACCCCATTTACTATGGCCCTGCTTCAACTGCAATTCACTACTTTTCTTCAGTTGGTTTTTCCACTTCCATGATTCTCAATCCAGCTGATTTATTGCTTGATCTTGCCAATGGTAATATTTTAAAACATATTATGGAGTTTTTTATGTGTCCTTTTACTTTCAATTACCAAAATTATTACTTAACATAATGGCTAGTTTAAACAACCATATTACTATAGTATGTTGTTGGTTGGTTATATTTGTTTTTCCAAAAGAAAGAAGTTTTGACAATGATGAGAAATTGCAGGGATTGCTCCGGACTCTAAGCATGCAACTGAACAAAGTGAGAGCCAGGAAAATGAAAAAAAGTTGGTGAGAGAAGCTTTAATCTCTTCTTATGAAAAGAACATAGCTCCAAGGTTGAAAGCTGAGTTAAGTAGCTTGGAGGTGAACAACTACAATGTCACAAAAGATGCTTCGGCAAGTAGGTGTTTTAACTTTCTACTGAAGTTATGTTTTGGATCAAAAAGTGTTATCATAGGTCTGAAAATTTTTGTTGATGAATTGATGCAGGAAATCACATGAAACCTGAACAATGGAGCACAAGTTGGTGGCATCAATTCAAAGTGTTATTGCAAAGGGGTCTGAGGGAACGAAGGTTTGAAGCTTTCAACAGGCTGAGAATATTCCAAGTCATAAGTGTTGCGTTTCTTGGGGGACTCTTGTGGTGGCACACTCCAGAATCACACATTGAAGATCGGGTAAGAAGAGTTTCTTCAAGTTCACCATCTTAAGTTCATGATAATTAATTAGCAACAAACATCATCAACTAACCCATAAGTTCTGTTAAAATATCATTGGCCCTTAGTTTGACTGTTTTTTTTCCTTTTCACATTCATGTAATCAAGTACTCTTGTCTAAATCACATCACTTCAAAGTTTCTGTTCTCTAGCACAAAAAAAATTGTTTCTGCCCTCTTAAATCTAGAATATAATTTTGTTATTGAATTTAATTTACACTCATTCAAATTTAAATTATTATACAATTAACATAGTTAGTTTTTATAGCAATTATTTTAAAGATTATATTAATGATGATTTCTGATTGGTTGACATAAAATCTTTATCCTAATAATATATTAAAATTAAACTTTGGTTTATTAATTTATTTACCAAAATGCATTAAGAGGTGTTATCTCAAATGGGGTTGTATTATTTATAATGCAGATAGCCCTGCTATTTTTCTTCTCTGTTTTCTGGGGATTCTACCCTCTCTACAATGCTGTTTTCACATTTCCACAAGAGAGAAGAATGCTGATCAAGGAACGTTCATCAGGAATGTACCGTCTTTCATCCTACTTTCTAGCTAGAACAATAGGAGACTTGCCACTAGAACTTGCACTTCCAACAGCATTTGTGTTCATAATCTATTGGATGGGAGGACTCAAACCTCATCCAATTACCTTTATACTTTCCCTTCTTGTGGTCCTTTACAGTGTTCTTGTCTCCCAAAGTCTTGGCTTAGCATTTGGTGCTATCTTGATGGAGGTTAAGCAAGCCACTACTTTGGCTTCTGTCACAACACTTGTGTTTCTCATTGCTGGAGGATACTATATACAACAGATTCCTCCTTTCATAGAGTGGCTCAAGTACTTCAGCTACAGCTACTATTGTTACAAGCTTCTCCTTGGTGTGCAATACAATGATGATGATTATTATGAGTGCTCAAATGGGGTGTTGTGCAAAGTTGGAGATTTTCCTCCTATCAAATCAATGGGTTTGAATCATTTGTGGGTTGATGTGTGTATAATGGCCCTCATGTTGGTGGGTTATAGAATAGTTGCTTATTTAGCACTGCAGAGAGTGAAGTAGACATAAGTTGTGGCTGAGCTACTGCACACATAGTAAGAGAACTTGAAAGAGTTTTGTCCTAATTCAATTGAGGAATAACACTAGAATATTGTACTTTTGATGGAACTTTTGTGATGAAATTTTGATCATCTCTCTCCCTCTCTCTATGCTGGATGTATCAGAATTTTTTTAATTTAATTGGAATTTTCTGACATTATCATATAAAAAAATTGTTAACTTTTGTAATAATTAATTTTCCTATTGGATGATGGTGCAAAAGCTTTTATACAATGAAAATTGAACCTTTTTTCTATTTTCAATTTTATAAAACATCAACTCCTATTCTCCCAAGTTATACTATGGAATAAGTTTTAGTGCCTGAAGACAAGGGATAAGCTACAAGATAAGAAACAAGGATAAGAACATATCCATTTTAATCTGCAAAATAGGTCAAGGATTGTGACCAGACGTCAAGGCTTGGTAGCTCAACTGTTGATCATTATTGGGCCTTTGAATTCAAACCAAAAGTTTGTTGTTTCATATTTACCTGCATATTTTGCACAAAGAAGACAATTATCACAACTTCATTTTATTTTATTTTCAAAAAGGTATTGGTGACTTGACAAAAGATATTTCTAATGGAGTGAAAACTATCAATGGTTTTGCTCCATTTTCTTCTTAAACCTTAAGAAAGTTGGAAGTATGAGTGTATGTATGAAATTGAGAGCCAACCAATCCAATGATGCAGAATTAGATGACTAATCATTATTATGATTAAGCTTAATTAATGCACTTAATATAGAGTCAAACTAAAATGAATGGTGAATGAATTGGGTGGATGACCAAATGCTAGGAATCCAAGTACAGAAGCATATATAGTGCTTTTTCCACTCTAAATCACTTAGAATAGAAGGTTCTTCGATCATATTAATGTCATTTTGCAAAATAGTTAAAATCAATTTTGGGATTTGGAATTGATTTTGTCACATTAATTGTACAAGTTCATTTGGCACTTTGTTATGCTCCCATTTCTGGCGAAATGTCATTGTTTAGGAATATTATACTAAAATGTATAATACAGAAAATATTATAATATGTTAAATAAAAATAATAGTATTATTTGAGAAATAATACATCTGATAAACATTAAATATCAATAACAGTTAAAAATTTTAAATAAACTTTTTAACGATAAAATAACGTAGTGTATGAAAAATATATTAAAGTAAATAAATAATATAATTATTTTATTTGGGTTATAAAATAAAATATGCACTTAAATATTACAAATGATTAATTAATTAAGAATAGACTGATCACAAATCTCAAGTTTAAAGAAAGAGCTTTAATTTTTATTTATAAAATAAAAAATTAAATATAATTTAATTATATTTAAAAATGATTTTAAAAAAATTAAATAATATGTTGAAATACAAATTCAGGATGTATACAGTAACCAGTGAAACCTATCGAAGATGTCATTTCTATACAAAAGTAAAATAAAATAAATTTAAATTAGACGATAAAATATGAATAATTAAAATTAAAAATATATAATTAATTTTACACGTTACATAATTTTTAAAAACATTATATACGTTTTATTTTTTAATCTTAAACATTAATAAAATACATTGATATATAAATAGTTTCGTTCCACCTTTTGCATTCTCTTAAGAAAGTCAGAAGAAGCATGAGTACGAGTATATCTATAAAAATTTAGCCAACCAATCCAATGATGTGGAAATGATGGTAGGATTAGAAGACTAACCATTATTATGATTAAGTTTATTTAATGCACATAGAAATAATTGAAAAATTGGCGAATGAGTCTCAAAGTGAGTGGATGGCCAAATGTTCTGAGAATCTAAGTACAGAAGCATAGTACATTTTCCACTCGAAATCATTTTGAAGGTTCTTTGAATAATATTAATGTTGCTTTTAAGTTATAGTTAAAAAACTATTTTCAGTTGAAGCTGATTTTGTCGCGTTAGTTGTGGCAGGGTCTTGCGAGTTCAAGTTGTGTCACTCCCATAAATTGCCTTATTATTAAGGCACATTATTGCATGTAATCTCACTCCTCCAAACAAATATCATTTTAATAATATAAATACCATGCTATAAATCAAATGTCTATAATCAATCATAATTGGAGAAGTCTCTTAATTTTGAAATTTTCATATCTTCTTTTATAAGTTAATTTTTAATTTTTTAAAATTTTAAAAATAACATATAAATAATAGCTTTGAAAAATTTAATTGTTAATATTAGAGATTTCTAACCATTTGATCAAAATAAATAATTTAGCAAAACATGCAGATAAAGTTGAAAAAAACTCAATTCATTCTAACTTCTAACCTAAAAAAAGAAAAGAATGAGTCTACTATGACTAGTAAAATCATATCCAAACACGTGTAAACATTCAAATTATTATTTACTCTCATAATAATTTTTTTTATAACACGTTTATTTTCATAATTTTTTTATAGTATAATTATTTTAACAAAGTCCTTTTTTTAACGGAGGTTTTCAAATAAGTCTTTGTATGCTAATCACCATTGACTGTCTATTTAAAAACTCAAAGTATAGAAATTTATTTGATAATACTATTATTTTCATGAATATTTGGCCTAAGATTTAATTTTGGTAGAAGTAATCATGGAAGGAAAATTATCTCTGCTAACATTTGGGTTAATTATTATTATTTATTTAAGTTTAATAAAAAAAATAATAGAAACTTATCAAAGAATAAAAGAAAAAAAAAAGAAAATGAAGAAGAGAATAGACAATTCGAAACGTAAAAACTTATTAAAAGATATGCATGTATACCAAATCTTCAATCCTGATATTCTCTAAATGTTTTAGAATTTTCAGATGTCTTATTTGTAGGGTCATGTTTAATTACATAAGAAAAATAATCTATTTATGCATAAAAAGTATAACAATAACAAAGTGTAAATTAGTTACTAATTTCAAACATTTAAACTCAGCACCTAATATATATAAAATTTTCATATCAAACCACGTGTATAAAATCATCATATTTGACCTTCACTCCCCTCATCTTCAAGTCATGTAGCTCGGTTTGCAAAATTTTCTTAAGTTCTAATTTTGCAGAACTTTCAACACTCTGTATTCTCAAAGCTAATTTTTTTTTTCATGAATTGCTCATCTATATCTTTTGAAGTTGCTAACTCATATGTGTAAACACCCATTTATGTTCGAGGTCCCCAATTATAAAGTTAATCAAGAAACTAAAACTAAGAAAAATAGATGATAATAAAAATATATATAATAAATAATGAGAAAATAAGAAAAGAGTTTTTTGGAAAAAATAAAAATAAATAAAATTGAAAATAAATAAGAAACTAAAAATCTGAAAATCAAAAAATGATAAACAAAGAAAAAAAAAAGAAAAAACAAAATATTAATAATAATGTAAAAACAGAAATAATAAAAATAACAATAAAACCAAAATTAAAAAAAACAAAGGATAATAATAATTGAAAATACATATTAAAACAGAATATTAAAAATACATATTAAAACAGAATATTAAAAACAGAATATTAAAACAGGATATTAAAAACAGAATAAAAACAGAATATGAAAACAGAATAAAAACTAAACACAAAAAAAAAGCAAAAAAGGACAAAATCCAAAAATAAAAAGAGAAGAAAAGGCGGGAATTGAAAATTGGTTGAAAGAGGTATAAAAAGAGGACTATGCGAAAAAACAGGGGGCGGTTTTGGATTTTGAGGGAAGGAGACTCAGGGTCTTGGAGGATTCTCTGGCTCTCTTTGTAGATTCTTGAAAGAGCTTGGGGTTCCGGCGTTCGTTCTTCATTTGTTCTTGATCAGAACCTTGTTCCTCATAAGTTTAGAATTATTCTGAGCAATTTCTACCACTTGTAGATCTTTGATTAATGTGTGAAAATCTTGGATAAATATTCTGCGAATTGCAAATTGCTTGGTTTGATTCAAATTCATATGCCTGCAATTTTAAGATGCTTTCTGTTAACCAACGAACAAATACATGCAAATCGTGAGGGGTTAAATGAACGTTCTGAACCAATATTAGAATATCTTGAGTCGACAAAACTCGATCTGTAAGATACAAGGCACAGGAGCTAATCTGGATTACTATAAATCATTATCAGAACCTGGATCATATTGCTCCGGTTATGGAGGGAGGGATTTCGTGGCTAATGCTGCTATCATGACTATTTTGTTTGATTCCCTTAAAACCAAGGCAACTGAATTTGCACCCAAAATTGCCTAATTGGAAAACCCCTGCAACTTCTAATCTTGGCGTGGATGATGAAGCTCAATATGCTGTTCGACCCTTATGCACGCTAACGCATGCAGTTAGGCACTCTTTTGAACGCCTCAACCTTGAATAGGATCATGTCACACAATGTTTGGGCCCACGAGGCTAGAAATTTCCTGTCCGTTTGAGTCTCCGCAACATGGAACGAATACTAAATACCATGCATGGGTGAGCGCTGTTAACCTTGACTTCTCATGCGCGTCCAGGACTGACCAAAGAAGGGTCCAAGGCCGTGCATATGGGGCGTCGACGTGAGAGAGGGTCCCATATAGAAGGTTGAGACGAAATGAGAATGGGCCTTTGCATGACATGAAGGTATGTAACGAAAGTGGGAGCATGCACTGGCTCGTTCGTAAGCATCGCTTCTTGTGCACTTGAAGGACCGCACTTTGAAATAGGTGGTGCTGTGTAAGAGATGAGGTCACATACTAGAGCAATGACTCAAACAGCAGCAGTGTGATGTTTAAATTTCCAAATTCACTGTTTGGCATCCCAAAAGGGGCGTCCCCATGCATGGCACCACCATAGATGTAGCAAGGCAGTTTGATCTGGTTTCCAGGTTGTAGTATATGCCTCTTGCACAATTGGAAAACAAGTTCCAGGATGGAGCTTCCTCAATGTGTAGGGATAGATATTGGTTGCACCCCAAAACATTATGCCTAAATTACAAGGGGACCCGTCTACAAAAAGCATCTAATCACAAAGCCTGAATTTGATAGGCTAGGGGACTTTGCCGCATTTACCAAATTAGCTTTAAAGGAAATTCCATGCACCCTGGGGATTAATTGAAAGATGGTGAATCAAAGTATAATAGGTGACGTGGCCTAAAAAGGTTAAGGCGCTGCACGTAGAGAAGAAATCAAAACCATTGATATAAATCCCATGCAAAATTCGAATAGGTGGGGTCGTCGATAATGCTTTGAGGGGAATTTGTGTCTTCCATGAGGCTAAACAGTGTAGTGGTATGCTTGCAGTCTCCCATTGTTAAAGTCCCTACATTTTGGTAATTTAATTACCAAATCACTCCAATAGTTCCCAGAAAATTAATAAAAAGTTATAAAAGTCAAAAATTAATAAAAAATTCCAGAAATTCAAAAATTAATAAAAAATTCCAGAAATTCAAAAATTAATAAAAAATTCCAGAAATTCAAAAATTAATAAAAATTTCCAGGAATTCCAAAAATTTATAAAAGTACAGAAAATCCATAAAATACAAAAAATCCAGAAAATTCATAAAAATCCCATAATTGCTAAACAATTACATTAAAAACTCAATTACCCCAAAAGTCAAAAAATGAAAATTCTTCTATTAAATTCAAGTTTTCTTTTACTTAAAGACAAAATAGTTTGCGATTTATTTCTTTTCAAAATTCTGAAAACCTTTTTCCAAATGTTTTGGGATTTTTAAGTCTCACGCAATGAACTCTAAATGGGGAGCTGGTGGTTTACCTGCTGCTCCACATTTAGTAGTTCGTATAGGTCCCCGTGCTGCCTTAGCCGCCTCGGGCCTTGTGCATGAGTGGACTTGAGGTCCTCTTCAAGACTCTAAAACCTCTCTTTCTAAGTATTTTAGGATCTTCGAGTCTCACGCAATGAGCTCTAAATGGGGAACTGGCAGTTTACCTGCTGTTCAACATTTAGTAGTTCGTATAGGTTCCCGTGCTGCTTTAGCCGCCTCGGGCCTTGTGCATGAGTGGGCCAAACATCCCTCCCAAAGATAAAACTTTCTCAAAACAAGATCTTTAAAATAATCTTTTCTCAAGCATTTTCGAAGGTCAAGCCTTCACAAACCAAATAATCTTTTCTCAAGCACTTTTGAAGGTCAAGCCTTCATAAACTAGAACTACGTAAGCCTTGAGTTTCCCATTGCACCGGGGAATACGTAGGAGCAGGATCAAGTCCTGTCAGGCTAACCTCCATCAAGCTATTTATTTTCACGTTAACTAAGGGATCAAACTATTTTTAAATAATCACACACTCAGTTTAAGGGTACTGTTCCTTGGAACAGGCGAGTGGGGTGCCTAACACCTTCCCTACTCGTAACCGACTCCCGAACTTCGAATCTCACCCATTGAGTCAGGGTTTTTCCAAATCTTTTTCCCTTAAATAAAATTTGGTGGCGACTCCACATCAAACAAATCAATTCATTTTTAAAATTTTAACGAGTTCGTCGTCTCGTCGAAATTACGGTTGCGACAATATGCTCAAGATATCAAGATCACGTATTTAATGTAACATTCAATTTTTTTATCATTTAAAAAAAGAGGTTGACAATACTAAGTATGTGAAGTTATTCTCCTTACTTTTCACGTGCTTTCTTTATGTAACAAATGGTCTTGCAAATGTCTAAGTAATATTCATATTTATTTTTTTATCATATAATAAAAGGAAGGTTGACAGCATCAAGTGGCAATCCGTGAAATCATTTTCCTTGCCCTTCACATACTTCTTTTGCGCAACAAATGCTCTTGCAAATGTTCAAGTAATTTTCTTGGTCAAAGGCTACAAAGGTTTCCAAATTTTATATTTGTCTTCCTTTTGTCTTTCTTTTCTTTATCCTTTTCTTTTGCTTATCTTTTTATCTAAACAAATTCATTGCTCTATTAATTAATGTCAAAGATTCATAGTGCTATATAATAAAGCTTTCTATTCTTAAAACAAACACCTATAATCTAAAGGTTTAATTCTCTGGTTCTTGCATTTTTCTTTTATAAGTATCATTGCACTGTTATAATAAAAGTGAATCATATGCTAGAAAGTCAATCTTCCAGTAATAAGAAAGATCTTTAATCATTTTTTAGAAATGTAAATTTTCTTCAATGGTTCATAATTAACCCAGTAGAAAAAAATGTAAGTGTTTCAACCTCTTTTGTAGTTAAGAAGGAAGAAAGCTTGGTTTGGGAAGAAAGACAACAGGAGGATTTTGATCAAATAAATAAATATTTAACTTCACCATCGGTAATGAGCCCTCATATGTTAGGAAGCATCCTCAGGTTATACGTGTTGGCAACAAATAAGACAATCGAGAGTATGATGACCCAAAACGATAAAAATGAAAGAGTGATTTATTATTTAAGTAAAGTGCTGAGTGATGTAAAGATTAAGTATTCTCTATTGGATAAGATGTGTTCGAGTTTGTATTTTGCTTGCACCAAGTTAAAATATTACATTGTGCCATTCAAAATCAAGGTATATGCTCATATACAGATATATTCAAATTCATGTTTAATAAACCAATAATACACAATCATGAAGCACACTTTAGCACTAACCAAGCTTTCACTAAAATATGTATAATTGAAAACAATAAAGGAAAAAGTTTTAGTCAACTTCCTAATGGGATATTCAGGCAACACACCTATCGTCAATTCGATAGTTTAGTAAATCCAAAACCTTAGAGGTTATATTTCGATGGGTTGAAGAATTCGATAAGCGTAGGTGTGGCAATCATGTTGCTTTTGCCACAACAAATCACCATAGAACTAATGTCCTATATCCAAGAGATGTGCTCGAACAACGAAACTTGGAGGTTATATTTTGATGGGTTGAAGAATTTGATAAGTGTAAGTGTAGGAATCATATTGGTTTCACCACAACAAATCACCATAGAACTAATGCTCTAAATCCAAGAGACGTGCTCGAACAATGAAACTGATTACAAAGCATTGGTCATGGGTTTAGAGACACTAAAATCAATGGAAGTGTTTTGGAATCTCAATTAATGATTAACTAAATCACTCAAGAATTAAGGTGCGTTAATAAAAAATTGCACAAATAATACAAGAGGGTCAATGAATTGTTGGTGAAGTTTGATCAAGTAGATCTTTGATATATTCCTTAAGAAGAAAATACAATGATAACAAGCTATCTTAGATAACATCAGGATACAAACTATCGACACTCGACCTCCAAAAGTTGATTAAGATAGAAGGAGGATTAAAACCATGACTGGAGGATAAAACTATTATCATGATAGTAAACTACGATCCCGATCGGTAAGAATCAATCATACAATACTTACATAACCCAAGCTACCCAATTGATCAAAAAGTAAGTTTCGTGTACTATGATATATGGTATTAGGGGAAAAATTATATAAAAAATTGATGAATGGAGATCTCTTAGAATGTTTGAATAAAGAAAAAATAAAAACTGCTTTGTTCAAAGTGTATAAAGGCATTTACGAAGTCCATCAGGCAAGGAAAAGTATGAAATGGATTTTGTTTCGACATCAAGTTTTTAGCCGTCAATGATTCATGGTTGTTTTGAATATAAAAAATTGTGTGATCAATACTAAAAACATGGCTTTAAACAACATATACCTACATCTGAGCTCCACATTATTGTAAATCTTGGCCCTTTTAAGGATGGACTTGATAAGCATAGATTTCATAAATAATTATCTCTCACTTTTATCTCATTAAGACTTCTTATATGTTCAATTAAGTGATCTTTGTCATATTTTATGAGTTTGGGTTCATATGAAGTTTAATTGAATTTCTTTGCTTACCCGATTAAAATGACACTATTATAGTATTTTGAGCATAATAGGAGTTGTAGACATCCAAAAATCATGAAATCTGTCTTGAATGAAAGCTTAAAGAAGTGTCCATAGTTACAAAGCAAGAGCAGACTCTAAATGGGATGTTTAGGACTCCGAAATTATCTCAAAAGATGAGATAGTGTTGCTGACGTGGAATTTGAACAGTGTGCAAATATCCGGCCATATCTTGAGATATAGAAGTTATATTGAGATGAAATTAACTTTGTTGGACAGCTAAGATCCAGGGCTACAACTTTTGTTCAGAAGTCAAGCTCTAATTCGGACATGTGAACATCCGAAATTGCGGTGCAAGAAAGTCAAAATTGTTGTGCTCATTGGTGGCAAAAATTCAATAGTGTTTTGCAATTTCAACAAAGCCCATGTGAAAGCAATAAAAGGGTAGAAAAGTAATATCCTAGTTGGTGACTTTCTGAAGATGATGCCTCAAAAATCCTCTATAAATAGAAGGGTTTGCAAGAGGAGACACACACCATTTTGGAGATTAACTCCAATACCATTTTCTTTCTTTCTTTCTTTCTTTCTTTCTTTCTTATTAGTTTTGCCTCCTTCATGGAAGGCTTATGTTTTCTTTATTGTTAGTTGCCTCCTACATGGAAGGCTTAAGATTTATTTGTTGTTAGTTGCCTCCTACATGGAAGGCTTAGGATTTATTTGTTGTTAGTTTTCCTCTTTCTTTGTTGTTAGTTTGCCTCCTTCATGGAAGGCTAGGTTCGTAGTTTCAATTCAAGGATTCAAGCTATTTTCATTTTAACTTTGAGGTCTTGATCTTTATTTACATGCTTATTGAGTGATTTCTACTCTACTTTACTATATTCTTCAATTTTATTCTTTTAATCAAAGTTTGATCGGTTGACGTATTTTGATTAATGTATAATTGATTTATAATTGGTTTTTGATTGGTAAATCATTTTCCAAAAGTTTGAAGAGTAGAAATTAAGTAATTGAATTGAAGGTTTTCATTTTATTACTTACTTCAACTGAATTCTGATTGTGAAATTGGTTTAGAGAAAAGATTAAGTGGTTACTAAATCTTGTTGATCATAATCAATTAAATTCTGAGAGGTTTCTCAGTAGAGAATTCAAGGATCATTGTAGGGGTTCCACATGATCCTAGGTTGATAAACACAATGCATGATTTTAGTGATCCATGATTAGTTAAGAAAATAGCCTCTGAATTCCTTGAGTTGATAATTGTTAAGTCCAATTAATTTCATTCTGTATTTTGTATTTAGAACTCAACATCGCATCTTTACAAAACCCCCTTGTTCTAACTTTCTCCTAATTTGCTTAATAATATGAAATGGTCTTTGGGAGATGACCTAGGTTGCACCTTATACTATACCAATAGTTTGGGGGAAATCTAGAAATTATTTTTGCGCGTTTACGACGAGCGTGTCAAAATTTGGCGCCGCTGCCGGGGACCATTTTAATTTCCTAGGCTCATTTAGGAGTTTGTATAAAAATTTTAATCTTTCTAACAATTGTTTTTACTTTAGGTATATCATTCTTGGATTTTCTGTATGAATTCACCTTTTTGTGTATGACCCGATCCAATCCTGAAAATTTATATGCATATGATCCTGAGATTGATAGAACATTCCACCATTTGAAAAGAGCACATAGAAGACATTCATTCAGTAATAACCAAGAAAGTAACAGTAGTGATTTTTCATCTTTAAATTTTAATAGTTTCAAATATTCTGCTAAGAACATGGCTGATAGAACCCTAAAAGAATTAGCTGCACCTGATGTTGCTTATCAACCGTTGTGCATTCAATACCCTGATGTTGATGCACCATTTGAACTGAAGTCTGGACTAATACATTTGCTACCTAAGTTTCATGGCCTTGCAGGTGAGGACCCTCATAAACATTTGAAGGAATTTCACATTGTGTGTTCCACAATGCGGCCACAAGGAATTCCAGAAGATCATATCAAGTTGAAGGCATTTCCTTTCTCCTTAAATGATGGAGCTAAGGATTGGTTGTACTATGTACATCCAACATCTGTTACAAGCTGGAATGATATGAAAAGATTATTCTTGGAGAAATTCTTCCCTGCATCCAGAACAGCAGCTATCAGAAAAGAGATTTGCGGCATCAGACAGAACTCCCAAGAAACTCTCTATGAGTATTGGGAGAGATTCAAGAAACTATGCGCCACTTGTCCACACCATCAAATTAGTGATCAATTACTGATTCAGTATTTCTATGAAGGACTCATGCCAATGGACAGAAGCATGGTTGATGCAGCTGGTGGTGGAGCACTTATGGACAAAACTCCTACAGCAGCTCGAGATTTGATTGCCAACATGGCAGAAAATTCTCAGCAATTCAATTCTCGAACTAATTCCTTGTCTAAAGGAGTCCATGAAATGACCACCAAGACAGACCATACACGATTGGAGAACAGAATTGAAGAACTAACCTCCATCGTAAGACAGTTGGCCATCGGACAACAACAGCAACTTAATGTTGTTGACAAAACCAAAACATGTGGCATCTGCATTTCTGCAGATCATCCTACTGATGCATGCCCAACATTGCAAGAAAGTGAGACACCTGAGGCTGCAGTAAATGGTATTTTTGGCACAGGACAACAATACAGGCCTCCTCAACATTATCAGCAACAGAAGTTTGAACCACCTTCTGGAACATACAATCCTAGTTGGAGAAACCATCCTAACTTGAGATATGATCCTCCACAACAACAAAGGATTCAAACATCTGACTCCCAAAATAAATACCAACCACCGCCATTCAGACAACAATAACAGCATATGCAGCAATCTGTACCCTCTAATGCTTCTGAACCCTCTCTTGATGATTTGATGAAGCAATTAGCAACCAACAATCTTCAGTTTCAACAAAATGTAAGTTCTACCATTCAGGATTTACAAACTCAAATTGGGCAGTTGGCTACCACTGTCAACCAATTGAAATCTCAAGGTTCTGGTCAACTACCTTCTCAACCTGTCATAAATCCCAAAAGTGTGAATGCCATGACCTTGAGAAGTGGGAAGAAAGTGCAAACAGACCCTACAATTTTAAAGCAACAAAGCTTCAATCAGACTAATCCACACCAAAAAGAAGCATTTATCTCCACACCTGGAGACATCTCTGATAAGCCATCTGAAGCAGAGGGAAAGTCTGATGAAAAAAATACACCAGCCTTCGATAAGACATCGAATGATCAACAAAAAGAAGCTTGCCATAAACGATCTGCACTTGAAGCATCTGATGAGAAGAAAACCCCAAATTGTGCTGATCAGAAGGTATCTTTACCTTTTCCAAATAGAATGGTTCAATCCAAGCCCAATGTTCATGCAGAATTGGATAAGGAGCTTCTAGATACTTTCAGGAAAGTGGAAGTCAACATACCACTTCTAGATGCTATCAAGAAAATTCCCAAATATGCCAAATTTCTAAAGGATTTGTGCACGCATAAGAGAAGACTCAAAGGGGATGAGAAGATTAGTGTGGGACGCAATGTTTCAGCCTTAATTCAACCCAGCCTCCCTCAGAAATGTAAAGATCCAGGAACTTTCACCATTCCTTGCACAATAGGAAACTCTACATTTGGTGATGCATTGCTGGATCTAGGTGCTTCCATTAATGTTATGCCCTCATCAGTTTATAAATCTTTGAATCTGGGAGAACTAAAGCCAACTGGTGTGGTGATTCAATTAGCCAACAGAAGTACAGCACATCCAGCTGGAGTACTTGAAGATGTGCTAGTTCAAGTGAATAAGCTAATCTTTCCAGCTGACTTCTACATTTTGGATATGGAAGATGAGTCATCCATCAATAGAGCAACCTTGATCCTAGGGAGACCTTTCCTCAAAACTGCAAAAACAAAGATAGATGTGCATACGGGGACTCTCTCTATGGAATTTGGAGATGATATCATCCAATTCAACATATTTGAAGCCATGAAGCATCCCATAGAGAATCATTCACTCTTTCAACTTGATGCCATAGACCTTCTTGCGGATGATTATTCTATTGACAATCTACTTTTTAAATTTTTTGATTTTGATTTAGATTACTTAGATAATTTTACTTGCACATGTGATGAATTTGATTCATGTATTGTGTGTTCCAGGATTAATGCTGCAGACCAACCTTCGTTGAAAGATGACATGTTAGATGCAAGTGTTGCAGACATTTCAATCTCAGATAGATCTCTTCCTTCCATAATACAACCACCTCCTTTGGAGTTGAAGCCTTTGCCTGAACATCTAAAGTATGCTTATTTGGGGGAAAATGAGAAGCTTCCTGTCATTGTAGCAAAGAACCTTCTACCACAACAGGAAGAAAGGTTACTGCAAACCTTAAAAAGCCATAAACAAGCAATTGGATGGACTTTGGCTGATATTACAGGTATTAGCCCATCTACTTGTATGCATAGGATACTGCTGGAGGAAAACACCAGACCTGTTAGACAACCACAAAGGCGTTTGAATCCAACCATCCTAGATGTGGTAAAGAAGGAAGTAGGTAAGCTTTTGGCAGCTGGTATCATCTATCCCATCTCAGACAGTGATTGGGTAAGCCCGGTGCAAGTAGTTCCTAAGAAGACTGGCATGACTGTAGTCAAAAATCACAATGATGAACTAATCCCTACCAAAATACAAAACAGTTGGAGAGTGTGCATAGATTATAGGAAGCTTAACCAAGCTACTCGCAAGGATCACTTCCCTTTGCCCTTCATAGACCAAATTTTGGAAAGATTAGCAGGAAAATCTCACTATTGCTTTCTGGATGGTTTTTCAGGTTATTTTCAAATACATATAGCCCCAGAAGACCAGCATAAGACCACCTTCACTTGTCCTTTTGGTACTTTTGCCTATCGAAGGATGCCCTTTGGTCTATGCAATGCCCCTGGAACCTTTCAAAGATGCATGGTAAGCATTTTCTCTGATCTTTTAGAAAGTTGCATGGAAGTGTTTATGGATGACTTCACTGTATATGGTTCTTCTTTTGATGCATGCTTAGAAAGCCTTTCTAAAGTTTTGGACAGATGCATTGAGACTAACCTGGTTTTGAATTTTGAAAAATGTCATTTCATGGTAACAGAAGGTATAGTCTTAGGACACTTGGTATCTAGCAAAGGTTTAGAGGTTGATAAGGCCAAGATAGACATTATTACTTCTCTACCTTACCCCACTTCTGTGCGAGAAGTACGTTCTTTACTTGGTCATGCAGGTTTTTACAGAAGATTCATCAAGGATTTTAGCAAGATTGCACAACCTCTTTCTAAACTACTACAAAAAGATACCAAATTTGTGTTTGATCAAGCATGCAAGGATTCATTTGATGAACTAAAGAAGCGGTTGACAACCACTCCCATCATTCAACCACCTAATTGGACGCTTCCATTTGAATTAATGTGTGATGCATCTAATTATGCCCTTGGTGTTGTACTGTCTCAAAGAGTTAGCAAGAGATCTCATGTCATTGCATATGCCTCTCGCACACTTGATGCAACCCAATCAAATTACACAACTACTGAGAAGAAGCTTTTGGCAATTGTGTTTGCATTAGATAAATTTCGCTCCTATTTGCTTGGATCTAAAGTTATTGTCTTCTCTGACCATGCAGCTTTGAAATACTTGCTGAAGAAGACAGATGCTAAGCCAAGACTGATTCGTTGGATGCTTCTGTTACAAGAATTTGATTTAGAGATTAAAGACAAGAGTGGTGCAGAGAACCTTGTAGCAGATCATTTAAGTCGGATCCAGCAACCTTGTGAAGAAACTTCAATTGCAGATTCATTCCCAGAAGAGCATCTCTATCAATTGCACGGGAAAGATCCTTGGTATGCAGATTTGGTAAACTATCTGGTTGCTAAAGAAATACCCAAACACTTCACCAAATCGCAAATTGTCAAGTTGAAAAGTGATGTCAAACACTACATATGGGATGAACCATACCTTTGGAAGACATGTAGTGATCAAATCATTAGAAGATGTGTTCCAGATCATGAAGTTCAGTCTGTACTTACCTTTTGCCATTCCCTAGCTTGTGGTGGACACTTTGGGCCACAACGGACAGCTAGAAAAGTACTAGACTCAGGCTTTTATTGGCCTACAATATTTCGTGATGGACATAGATTATGCATAACTTGTGAGCAGTGCCAAAGAATATGGAGTATTTCGCGCAGAAATGAGATGCCCCAACAACCACTTCTCTTTTGTGAGGTATTTGATGTTTGGGGTATAGACTTTATTGGTCCATTCCCTGTCTCTTTTGGCTTTGTTTACATTCTGCTAGCTGTTGATTATGTTTCAAAATGGGTGGAGGCAAAAGCCACCCGTACTGATGATGCTCGAGTTGTTGCAGATTTTATCAGGTCTAACATTTTTAGCAGGTTTGGCATTCCTAGAGCTCTAATTAGTGACCAAGGTACTCATTTTTGCAACCGCACAATGGAAGTCCTACTCCGCAAATATGGAGTCATGCATAAAGTCTCCACCCCATATCATCCTCAAACAAATGGTCAAGCTAAAGTTTCTAATCGAGAGATCAAGAAAATCTTAGAGAAAACAGTTCAGCCTAACAGGAAGGATTGGAGCTTGCGCCTTGTTGATGCATTATGGGCATATAGGACAGCTTACAAGTCACCCATTGGCATGTCTCCCTACAGGATTGTCTTTGATAAAGCATGTCATCTTCCAGTTGAATTAGAGCATAGAGCATTTTGGGCAGTAAAGAAATGCAACATGGATCTAGACCAAGCAGAAATCCATAGGAAGCTTCAATTGCAGGAACTTGAAGAAATTCGATTAGAAGCATACGAAAACTCCAAAATTTACAAAGAAAAGGTCCAAGCTCTTCATGACAAAAAGTTGGCGAGAAAGGAGTTTTCCGTTGGACAAAAAGTTCTCCTTTTGAATTCTGGGCTAAAGCTTATGCCTGGTAAGCTACGCTCTAGATGGTTAGGACCATTTGTAGTTACTAATGTTTTTCCTTATGGTGCAGTGGAAATAAAAAATGAGGTAACTGAAAAAATCTTCAAGGTGAATGGACATCGTCTTAAACCATTTTTCGAAGGTTTTCAAAAGCACACGGTAGAAGAAGTGCATTTGCACAATGCCACATACCTGCAATAAATTCAAGAGAAGTCTCTCTCTCTCCCTCTCTCTCTCTTTCTCTCTTTCTCTCTCTCTCTTTCTCCCTCTCCCTCTCTCACATTCCTCGCTTATAAGTTTCAACTAATCTCTCAACTTCCTTCTCCACCTCTTAAATCATCCCAACTATTACACCATATTGAGCTTGCAGGAATAATAACTTGAGTGTTTTAAGAAAAAAATGGAGAAAGCTCTCACCAGGATCAAAATTTTGTTCCCTACTCTCCCCAGAAATTTTCTTAAAGACATTTACAATTGCAGACTTGAACGATTGAGAGCATTAACACTCTTAGGCCTTCCAGAAGATGTCCGTTGGATCATTGAAGCTAAGGTACATTTAGCAGGTGAATTTCAAGAATCATTTGTTAAAAACATGCCAGGTATGGGAAGAAGTTCCTATGCAAAGAAGAGAATGGCAAAAAGAATTGGAGTTTGCTACAGGTGTGCAAGATGGACCTGTAACACAAGATGCAAGAACTCTAGAATGGTTTCAAGAAATCGAGAGGACAAAATTCAATTCATAAAGGATGGACTGAGTAAGGAGTCATTGGATGATATCATTCAGACTCTTGAGACGAATCCTAGTGGGCATGTACAAGGAGTCCTTCTTGATTTGTTTGAACTGTTCCGTAAGGAAAAAGCACGTTATAGTCTTGGGAATCTGACTTTAAAAGACCCTGTTGTCAGTTTACAAGAAAACTGAATGGGAAGCACATCCTAGACTCTTAGAAGGCGTTTCAGCCGTTACTGGACGTAAAACCAGAGGAAGATGTGAGCCACAATCACAGCTACTGTTCATTCTCATGCGTGTATGTTTGTCATTTACATTGTCTTTTCAATTTATTGGGCCACCATTTTTTTTGAAATTTTCACCCCTGCTTAAAGTCTTTCCCCTCTGACATTCACCTTTTCCTTGAATAAAAAATTCAAACTTTTGCAACAAAAATTCAAACTTTTGCAACAAAAATTCAAACTTTTGCTACCAAATCCTGATCCCGCACTATTCAAGCGATCTCCTTGTCTGATATTGAGTCCCTATAAATTATCCACCTCTATGACATATTTTTTCAAAAAAAAAACAAAAGACAGAAACACCGTATATGGATAGGATCAATATTATCTGTGTTTTTGGTGGGTCTAACCTTGGAAAGGATGGAGAATTTCAACATGCAGCTTATACCCTTGGTAAGGCATTAGCTGCAAGAAAAATCAATCTTGTTTATGGGGGAGGGATTCAGGGTTTAAAAGGATGTGTTGCAGGATCTGCACTCACAAAGGGGTGTAACATCTTAGGTGTTGGCTTAAAAAATGGGAGCACCTCCTACTTCACCCTGGGTACTGAATTGAAGGTTGCAACCATGCATGACCAAATGAGACACATGTTGGTTAATTCTAATGCATTTATTGCATTACCTGGTGGTCTTGGAACAATGGAAGAAATTTTTACCATTATATTTTGGGCCTATCGGAATTTTCATAAAAAACCTTTGGGCTTATTGAATATTAATGGCTTTTATAATGGTTTGATATCCTTTTTAGATCATGCAGTAGAGCAGGAGTTCATGCCACAATCCATGCGCAACATCATAGTATCTGCTTCAACTGTTGAACAGCTACTTGAGATTTTGCAAAATCCTACATCTGAGCTCAGTCAAGCAATGCAGCTGGTGAACCAACCAAATCAGGATGGCAGAGATAAAAGAGAACCAGATACCACTCTTCGGTTATAACTTTTCCTTACTTTGATGGTTTTCTTACATTTCTTTTCCTGTTATATGAAATTCCATCTAAGACATTGGGGACAATGTCTTGGATAGGTTGGGGGGAGGATGGTCCGATATCTAAAAAAACATTAAAAAAAAAAACCAAAAAAAAAACCCAAAAAAATAAAAAAATAAAATAAAAATTAGGTTAGATTCATAAACTTGCTTTGAGTAAGATGGCTGAGTAAGGAGTTACACTTGACTCTTGATACGCATCTTATAAAAAAAAAAAAATTTGAATGTGGAAGTTTGTTGTTCTTTAGATTTCATAAAATAATTGAAGCAAAATGATTTACATTTCGAGATTAATTAGTTTGGCAACACATATTTGAACTGGATAGATTAGATTTGATAAATATATTACCTGTGAGATTTTGAGCCTTATTATTATTTTCTTTCTTGTGTGATTTTCATCCATGAAATATGTTACTTCAGAACTTGCATTGATTCTTTTTGAAGCTACATTTTCACATGAATTGTACAAAAATGATTGAGGCACTGTTTTTCTTGAACAAACCACTTGGCCAAATAACCAAACCATATAATTTTATCCTTTGATCAGCCCTTTGAGCCGATTAGCCTTTTCTTCTTTTTAGCTCACCACAAATCAAAAAAAAAAAAAAAAACAACTTTGTCTGACCATAGAAGGAGAGGAATACTGGATTTATCATACCATAAGTGTTTCAATAAGTGTGGGGGAGATTATTGTTGTGTTCATCAATATCATGGTTGAAAAAAAAAAACTGAAGCAATAAATTAATAAATAAACTATTATATTGAAAAAAATAAAAAAAATTAAAAAAATAAAAAAAATGAAGAAGTGATATCTGTTTCTCACACTTGCACTTACAATCAATTCTCAATCCTCACCATTTTCCTTGGTCTAACATTGTATCTCTTCAATATATCATTTCATCTTTCTAATCCCGTTAGAACCAAAATAAAGACCTCTTGATTTGTGCATTGCATGTGTACATAGTAGTAGAGAAGTAGAAGATATGCAAGCCTATGATATTTCATCTTTCATGGATTGAATTTGAGAGAAACACTTACCAAATCAAACACTTGAGAGATTCAGAGTATATCATGTGAGGTTTTATCTTTCTCAATCTATGTTTTTCAAATTAAAGTTGCCTTTCTAAGTAATTTCAAAAATGTGATGAAAGGATGCTTCATGAAATTTTGTGAATTCTTGAGAAATCAACTCAAAACTTTGATGTTCTTTCAAAAAAAAAAAAAAATAGTCACCAATCCTTAACTTAAGTTTGCCCGAGACGTGCAAAAGATAAGTGTGGGGGAATTTGATAAGCATAGATTTCATAAATAATTATCTCTCACTTTTATCTCATTAAGACTTCTTATATGTTCAATTAAGTGATCTTTGTCATATTTTATGAGTTTGGGTTCATATGAAGTTTAATTGAATTTCTTTGCTTACCCGATTAAAATGACACTATTATAGTATTTTGAGCATAATAGGAGTTGTAGACATCCAAAAATCATGAAATTTGTCTTGAATGAAAGCTTAAAGAAGTGTCCATAGTTACAAAGCAAGAGCAGACTCTAAATGGGATGTTTAGGACTCCGAAAGCAATAAAAGGGTAGAAAAGTAATATCCTAGTTGGTGACTTTCTGAAGATGATGCCTCAAAAATCCTCTATAAATAGAAGGGTTTGCAAGAGGAGACACACACCATTTTGGAGATTAACTCCAATACCATTTTCTTTCTTTCTTTCTTTCTTTCTTTCTTGTTAGTTTTGCCTCCTTCATGGAAGGCTTATGTTTTCTTTATTGTTAGTTGCCTCCTACATGGAAGGCTTAGGATTTATTTGTTGTTAGTTGCCTCCTACATGGAAGGCTTAGGATTTATTTGTTGTTAGTTTGCCTCTTTCTTTGTTGTTAGTTTGCCTCCTTCATGGAAGGCTAGGTTCGTAGTTTCAATTCAAGGATTCAAGCTATTTTCATTTTAATTTTGAGGTCTTGATCTTTATTTACATGCTTATTGAGTGATTTCTACTCTACTTTACTATATTCTTCAATTTTATTCTTTTAATCAAAGTTTGATCGGTTGACATATTTTGATTAATGTATAATTGATTTATAATTGGTTTTTGATTGGTAAATCATTTTCCAAAAGTTTGAAGAGTAGAAATTAAGTAATTGAATTGAAGGTTTTCATTTTATTACTTACTTCAACTGAATTCTGATTGTGAAATTGGTTTAGATAAAAGATTAAGTGGTTACTAAATCTTGTTGATCATAATCAATTAAATTCTGAGAGGTTTCTCAGTAGAGAATTCAAGGATCATTCTAGGGGTTCCAGATGATCCTAGGTTGATAAACACAATGCATGATTTTAGTGATCAATGATTAGTTAAGAAAATAGCCTCTGAATTCCTTGAGTTGATAATTGTTAAGTAAATTAATTTCATTCTGTATTTTGTGTTTAGAACTCAATATCAAATCTTTACAAAATCCCCTTGTTCTAATTTTCTCCTTATTTGCTTAAGAATTTGAAATGGTCTTTGTGAGATGACCTAGGTTGCACCTTATACTATACCAATAGTTTGGGGGAAATCTAGAAATTATTTTTGCGCGTTTACGACGAGCGTGTCAGGACTCTTAACATATTTGGTCAGGTCAAGGTATTCTCATGAATGGCTCTCACAAGTTAAAAAAATTTGATGTTGATCTCGAAGGCTAATTTTCTTAAAGTAGTTTTCTTCTCATCCCCTTTCTTTAGAGATTTCGTAAGAACAACATGTTCTTTCAATTTGGTCAAGTGAATGGTTAGGTGAGAAATTTCTACGTCAATCTCAGTCATATCCTTCTCAACATGTTGTTCTTTTAATTGGGTCAAGTGAAATTCTTATATCGCAAAACTTTATGCCTTAGTCCTTGTCCTTCTTCTTTCAATTTGGGCAACAAAGTTTCATAAGAAGTAATGACCTTATAGTGGTGTGATATTTACTTTCAAAGGAGGAGTGATTCCTTAAGCACTTAAAGGTCATTTTTCAAGATTTTCATTTGACCAATTGCTTATTGATCTTGCAGTTTTATGCATTTGTTAAAATCAAATTTAAGCTTAGAAATAGATAGGGCATCGATGAAGATATTGCATAAGTCTCCCAAGGAGAAGAAATCTTTGTCGAGCTCCAAAAGAAATGGTTGAAGAGATGAGTTATCAACATTAAGAGGTCACGAGTTGGGTGCTCGAATGTTGACTCAAGGTGGAACAGATGAAATGATGTTCCAAAATATTGTCAAGCATTAAGAAAGGGTCAATCTTGAGTAATTGATCCATCATTGTAGGCTCAAGAATACCCATTTAAGGAAAAATGATGCCGAGAACAAGTGTTGTTGGAAGAGATCGAGTTTTTGAAGGGTTTGGCGAAATAGGTGGCTCTGAAAGCACTGAAACAATTTGAGTCGTGGAGACCACTAAAGTCGCATCATTAGTTGAGGCTTTGTCACAGGGGCTCATCTCACCATAAGGACTTCATCCACCTAAGTAACATTTTGAGTTAGTCTTTTTGTTCCCATCGAGGAAGGTTCTGAAGAACTAGATCAAGGTTAATAACATAAAAGGATTTAGTTACCGATGTAGGACTAGATTCTTGAGGTGGCATCTTCGAGGGTTGTTTGAAAACTTGTATGGTCTACGACAATAGAAGATGAATCAAAATTGAGAAAAACATGAAAGAGGGAAAAGAAGATACCTTTTTCCGTGTGGTAATGGCCACACGTGATAAACCCTTGCTGACAGTGGCTTTTCCCTTAAACTTTTTCTAAACTAAGAAAATCTAGTTAATAAGAAGTAATAAATAACAAAATGAAGGTCAACAAGATTAAGGGGTTTTAGATTTCAAATCAAAATTAGAAAACTAATCCTTTTCAAAGTCCAAATTTGGTAAAATATTTATTTTTTCGATGAATGAACACTCAAAACCATTCGATTAAAAATTAAGAAGAGTTCATAAAGTTAGATAAGGTTAAAACTGAAGTTATCATGCAACAATTTTTATAAATAACAAGTACCACTGAGAAGTGGATATGGATAATTCTCGATGAAAAGATCAGAGAAGATAACTTGTCAAGTAAGTGGAGGAGGTCAAAGATCTAATAATTTATTAAGGGTACCCACAGTTGAATTTTCAAAGCCCAAAATAACATGTGAAATGGGAGAAAATCTCATCCTACAGGTCGTCTCGAACCCATACCATTCCAAAATTTATTAAGGCACATTATTACATGTGATCTCACTCCTCCAAACAAAAATCATTTTAATAATATAAATGCCATGGTACAAATCAAATGTCTATAATAAATCAAAGTTAGAGAAGTCTCCTTAATTTTAAAAATTTCATATCTTCTTTTATAAGTCAAATTTTCAGAACTTAGAAAATAACATATGAATAATAGCTTTGCATAATTGAATTGTTAATATTAGAGGTGATAACCATTTAATCAAAATAAATGATTTAGCAAAACATGCAGATAAAATTGAGAGAAACTCAATTCATTCTAACTTCTAACCTAAAAAAATAAAAGAATAAGTCTACTATGCACTCGTAAGATCATATCCAGACACGTGTAAACATTCAAATTATCATTTACTCTCATAATAATTTTTTTTATAACACTCTTTTATTTTCATGATTTTTTCCATATTATAATTGTTTTAACAAAGTCCTTTTTCTAACAGAGGTTTTTGTATGCTAATAACCATTGATTTCCTTTTTAAAAACTCATAAAGTATAGAGATTTATTTGATAGTACTATTATTTTCATGAATATTTGGCATAAGATTTAATTTTGGTAGAAGCAATCGTGAAAAGAAAATTATCTCTTTTAAGGTTCTATGTTAACATTTGGGTTAATTATTATAATTTATTTAAGTTTAATAAGAAGCAATAATAGAAACTTATCAAAGAATAAAAGAAAAAAAGAAAATGGGGAAGAGAATAGACATTCGAAATGTAAAAACTTATTAAAAGATATTCATGTACACCAAATCTTCAATCCTGATACTCTCTAAATGTTTTAAAATTTTCAGATGTCTTATTTGTAGCGTTATGTCTAATTACATAGGAAAAATAATCTATTTATGCATAAAAGTATAACAATAACAGAGTGTAAATTAGTTACTAATTTCAAACATTTAAACTCAAAACCTAATATGTATAAAATTGTCATATCAAACTACGTGTATAAAATCATCATATTTGACCTTCACTCCCCTCATCTTCAAGTCATATTGCCAAGTTTGCAAAATTTTCTTAAGTTCTAATCTTGCCCAACTTCAACACACTGTATTCTCAAAGTCAAAAAAATATCCTTTATATTTTTCATGAATTGCTCAACTATATCCTTTGAAGTTGTAACTCATGCTCAAGATACCAAGATTATGTATTTAATGTAACATTTAATTTTTTTTATCATTAAAAAAAATTAACATGTATGTGAAATCATTCTTCTTATTTTTTACATGCTTTCTTCTTGCAACAAATATTTTTGCAAATGTCTTTAAATAATTTTTTTATCATACAAAAATAGGAAGGTTGACAATATTAAGTGGTAATCCGTGAAGTTATTCTTCTTCCCCATCACAAGCTTCCTTCATGCAACAAATGTTATTGCAAATGTTCAAGTAAATTTCCTGGTCAAAGGTTACAAAGATTTCCAAATTTTATACGTGTTTCTTCCCTTTTTTCATCCTTTTTTCTTATTTATCTTTTTATCTGTAAACAAAATCTTGTTTTATTAATTAATGTTACGGATTCATGCCATTACATAACAAAGTTTTCTATTCTATCAAATTAAAAAAACAAACACCCACAATATAAAGGTTTAATCCTCTGACCCTTACATTTTCCTTCTACAAGTATTATTGCATTGTTATGATAAAAGCGAATCATGTGCTCGAAAGTCAATCTCCCATTAACAAGAAGGATCTTTAATCATTTCTTAGAAATGTGAATTTTCTTCGATGGTTCATAACTAACTCAATAGGAAAAATGCAAGTGTTCCAACCTCTTTTGTAGTTAAGAAGGAAGAAAGCTTGGTTTGAGAAAAAAGACATCAGGAGGATTTTGATCAAATAAAGAAATATTTAACTTCACCATCGATAATGAGCCCTCATATGCTAGGAAGCATCCTTAGGTTATACGTGTTGGCAACAAATAAGATAATTGAGAGTGTGATGATCTAAGACGATAAAAATGAAAGAGTGATTTACTATTTAAGTAAAGTGCTAAGTGATGTAGAGATTAAGTATTCTCTATTGGATAAGATGTGTTTGAGTTTGTATTTTGCTTGCACCAAGTTAAAATATTACATTAAGCCATTCGAAGTCAAGGTGTATGCTTATACAGATATATTGAAATTCATGTCAAATAAACCAATAATACACAATCAAGTCTTGAAGCACACATTAGCACTAACCAAGCTTTCACTAAAATATGTATAATTGAAAACAATAAAGGAAAAAGTTTTAGTCAACTTCCTAATGGGATATTCAGGCAACACACCTATCGTCAATTCGATAGTTTAGTAAACCCAAAACCTTGGAGGTTATATTTCGATGGGTTGAAGAATTCGATAAGCGTAGGTGTGGTAATCATGTTGTTTTTGCCATAACAAATCACCATAGAACTAATATCCCAAATCCAAGAGATGTGCTAGAACAACGAAACTTGGAGGTTATATTTTGATGGGTTGAAGAATTTGATAAGTGTAAGTGTGGGAATCATGTTGGTTTTGCCACATCAAATCACCATGAACTAATGTTCTAAATCTAAGAGATGTGCTTGAACAATGAAACTTATTAAAAAGCATTGGTCATGGGTTTAGAAACATTTAAATCAATGAAAGTAAAAAATATAGAAGTGTTTTGGACTCTTAATTAATGATTAATCAAATCACTTAAGAATTAATATGCGTTGGTAAAAAAATTGCACAAATACTATAAGAGGGTCAATGAATTGTTGGTGAAGTTTGATCAAGTAGATCTTTGATATATTCCTTAAGAGGAAAATACAATGCTAACAAGCTATCTTAGATAGCATCAGGATACAAACTATCGACACTCAACCTCCGTAAGTTGATTAAGATAGAAGGAGGATTAAAACCATGACTAAAGGATAAAACTATTATCATGATATGAAACTGTGATCCCGATTAGTAAGAATCAATCATACAATACTTACATAATCCAAGTTTCCCAATCGATCAAAAAGTAAGTTTCATGTAATAAGATATATGGTATTAGGGGACAAATTATATAAAAAATTGATGAATGGAGATCTCTTAGAATGCTTGAATAAAGAAAAAATAGAAACTACTTTGTTCAAAGTGCACTAAGGCATTTGTGAAGTCCATAAGGAAAGAGAAAGTATGAAATGGATTTTGTTTCGGCATCAAGTTTTTTGGCCGTCAATGATTCATGGTTGTTTTGAATGTGAAAAATTGTGTGATCAAGACTAAAAACACAGCTTTAAACAGCACATACCTACATCTGAGCTCCACACTATTGTAAAGTCTTAGAATTTTTTAGGATGGACTCTCAACATAATTGGTCAGGTTAAGGATGAAGAGAGTGCCTCCAAAAGCCCTATTTTCCTTCTCTGAATCTTTGGTATTCTTATTAATGGTTCTCAAAAGTTGAACAAATTTGATGCTGATCTCGAGGGTTAATTTCCTTAAAGTAGTCTTCTTCTCATCCCCTTTCTTTAGATTTCGTAAGAACAACATGTTGTTCTTTCAATTAGGTCAAGTGAATGGTTAGGCAAGAAATTTTTATGTCAATCTCAGTCATATCCTTCTCAACATGTTGTTCTTTCAATTGGGTCAAGTGAAAGTCTTATACCGCAAAAATTTCTACCTTAGTCCCTGTCTTTTTTCTTTCAATTTGGGAAACAAAATTTCATAGGAAGTAATGGCCTTATAGTGGTGTGACATTTACTTTCAAAGGAGGATTGATTCCTCGAGCACTTGAAGGTCATTTTTCATGATTTTCACTTGACCAGTTGCTAATTGATCTTGCAGTTTTATGCATTCCTCGAAATCAAATTTAAGCTCAGAAATAGACAGGGTATCGATTAACATATCGCATAAGTCTCCCAAAGAGAAGAAATCTTTGTTGAGCTCCAAAAGAAATGGTTGAAGAGATAAGTTATCAACATCAAGGGGTCACGAGTTAGGTGCTCGAATGTTGACTCAAGGTGGAATAGATGAAATTATGTTCCAAAATATTATCAAGCATTAAGAAAGGGTCAATCTTTAGTAATTGATCCATCATTGTAGGCTCAAGCATACCTATTTAAGGAAAAATGATGTCAAGAACCAGTGCTATTAGAAAAGATTGAGTATCCGAAGGGCTTGGCGAAACAGGTGGCTCCGAAAGCACTGAAGCAATTTAAGTCATGGAGACCACTAAAGTTGGATCATTAGTTGAGGCTTTACTATAAGGGCTCACCTCACTATAAGGACTTCATCCACCTTAGTAACAGTTTGAGTTAGTCTTTTTGTTCCCATCGAGGAAGGTTCTGAAGAACTAGATCGAGGTTAATAACATGAAATGATTTAGTTATCGATATAAAACTAGATTCTTGAGGTGGCATCTTCGAGGGTTGTTTTGAAACTTGTGTGGTCTACGAGAATAGAAGATGAATCAAAATTGAGAAAAATATGAATAAAAGGAAAAAGAAGATACCTCTTCACATGTGATAGTGGCCACATGTGATAAACCCTTGCTAGCAGTCCCTTGAACTTTTTCTAAACTAAGAAATTCTATTTAATAAGAAGTAATAAATAAAAAAAATAAAGGTCAACAAGATTAAAGGGATTTAGATTTCAAATAAAAATTGGAAAACTAATCCTCTTCAACATCCAAACTTGGTAAAACATTTATTTATTTTTTACGAATGAACACTCAAAACCATTCAATGAAAAATTAAGAAGAGTTTATAAAGTTAGATAAGGCTAAAACTGAAGTTATCATGTAAGAAGTTCTGTAAATAACAAGTACCACTGAGAAATAGATATGGATAATTCTCGATGAAAAGGCCAGAGAAGATAACTTGTCAAGTAAGTGGAGGAGGTCAAAGATCTAGTAATTTATTAAGGGTACCCACAATTGAATTTTCATAGCCAAAAATAACATATGAAAGGGGAGCAAATTTCATCCTACAAGTCGTCTTGAACCCATACCATTCCAAAAAACTCTTGGTCTTTTCAACTAGAACTTCTACTACCTTTTCGACCATCACATTCGTCCGTTTTCGATTATAATTGACTTTATAATATTTTTCAAAATGCTTAATTTTATAAAAATGTGTACTTTTTCATTTCTTCTTAAGGTCTTCATCGTGTACATGAGAAAATCCAATGTCAATACGTGTTTAGTAGATGTTGAGGGAGAAATATATTTGGCAGAAATAATTACTCCATCAATCATCAAAATATATCATAATATAAGTGTTATGCTTGGAATGGAAAGGTTCGAATTGTAGCTGGGAAATATCACTCTACTCCAGGACATCACTTAAGTCTTCAAGGTTTTTGGCCATAATATCAACTATGAGATTCCCTTCCATCTCAAAATAAGGCTTTGGAATGGTTTGGGAAAAGCCAAAATTTTAAGCGGAGATGTTAGGTTGATAACAGAAGAGGCACAAATCATGATTCAATATTATTGAAGTCAAAATTTTGGGGCAAGGAATTTCGTCCAAATATCATTATTTTCATACTAGACTCTAGGAATATCACTAATGAGTGGTCATCGAAGCCAATCAGGACCAATCTATCGATAAAAAAAAATAATAGAGTTGGAGCCATGCTTTGATAAGGTGTAAAAGTGTGTGAAGAAAAATCTAAAATCGTCAAAAAAATAGTCCAAGGAAGGATGTTAAAGGATTGGCCAATCGAAAGATGGTAACTTGATCGTTTAGGATTTGATCAAAAGTGTACTGTAATGCTCCTTGAAAAAGGCATTGAGCCATAATTGTAGGAACCAATAAGGCCCATCCAAATTAATGGTTTTAGAACATCTAAATAGAGTTAGATATGCATTTCCCGAAGGATATTGTAGACATGGGCCAAAATGAGCTTTCCAAAATAGATAGGGATTTCTTCTCAAATCAAATTGGCAAGATGGATAAGGGTATTTGGCATTTGTAATGACTTAGGACTAAAGACATAAACCGCAATCCAATTCATTAAAAAGACAGTATTCTTTATTGGAAGCAGTATCCTATGGCTATTATTTAATAATAATTGAGACCAATTTGCTCAAATCAGGTTCAATGAGTGATCGAGATGTTAGAGATGGAATGTTGTTGCTCCCAGTTGATTTAACCCCCAAGATAGCGTCTACGTCTAGTAAGGTTGACATGATCGAACCATATAAAGTATGCAAAAAATTGATGACTTGGTTCCAAAACTAAAAACAACTGATCAACATAGCAAGGTTGTAGTCAAAATAAACATGGCTTAAATACATAAGGTCGTAAATGCCCATATAATGCCATGACATCCCCTTAACCTTCTCGATATGATTAAGCCATTGTAAATAGCTACCTCATTCTAGTGAAGGAGAACTCCTAAATATCCATTAGAGATTCAAGGTATAATCTAATGGAAATGCCTCATTAAAGGAAAATATAGCTTCCCTCAACAATCAAGGGAAGAAGTACACACATTCAAGCACATGCCTAGGAGATACATGGGCACCTAAGAAGGCCAACTGGAGGCCTTGGCTAACAAAGGGCATTAGTACTTGAAAGGTCCAAAGTTTCTCCATTCTAGCATATTTTTTTGATCCTCAATGAAGACATAATTGTCTCGCTCCATGAATCTAGTCACCTGAACAACATTGAGTAAATGCAACATTGGAAGCAATGGTGGAGTCTACGTGGGCACAAATGTGGGAAAAACTACCATAACTTGGATAAAGTAGCGACTGGAGTGGTCTCCTACGATGTAGGCACTGGAGGTAGCGTAATGACATGATTAGGAGTTGGTAATGATGTTGCATGGGAGGAGGAGGTAGCTGAAGCAGGAGTTGAGGACCATTGAGAGAGTTTTTTATAGAGAAAGAAAAGGTCTAGGCAAAAGAGAAAGAAAGTAAGAAAGAAAGAAGGAAAATAGTAAATAGAGGAAAATGAAGAAGGTAAAAAGGAAAAGAAAACTTCTCGTTTAGGTTAAATAGCTAAAGTGAAAATGTTGAAGCGACAAGAAAAATGATAAGGCTATTCTTGTCATTTCAAACTAGTATCGCAAGTGCCTTATGCAATTTGAAATTGAGTTTAGGCTTGAAGAAAATGAAAGGATTTACAATTGAGACGGTTCCAAATATAATGGGGTATAAATATATACCTTCTTCGTAATTATCTTGAGATCACATATCCCTGGGGCATATGTTAGGTACAAAAGTATCAACTCAAGAACTTGAGAAAGTTTGAGCTTGAGAGTGCATCATGGGTCACATAGAAATTCGAGGATAAAGATTGGTGGAAGCATGAGACTTGGATGAAACTAAAGTTAGAATAAATTTGCACAATTGAGAGCTGGCATTCTTGAGAGATGGCTGATATTAAGCAATCGACATTGACAGGTCAACTTAAAGCAGTTATCTGGAAGCAAATAAGCAGTGCGATATCATGGTAGTCATAAGATGTGGAGCGGTTAAAAAAATAGTAGGAAGTTACAAATTTATTAACTGGTAGTTATGGAAAGCACTGTTTATTCACAAAAATGGTTATAGAAGAGGGAGTTACTTTTCTAAAATTCAAAACCAATAAAAAATGGCAATATACATGCAAACATAAAATATTAAATGTAATCACTCGATATTTATTATTTTTAATTTTGCATTTAATGTTTTTATGTATTTTTATGTTGCATTTATTTATTACTTAGTATTTTCTCTTGTGCCTTCTTAAATTAAAGGATAGCAATTTTTAATCATTTTACATATAATGTGTCTAATGACATTTATTATGGTCAGCAACATATAATGTATAAATTTTGTTAGTAAAGACCTAAAAAAAATTGTATTTACATGTAGATTCTTTTTTATATATTTATATTAGTTAAAACTTTATTAATTTGTTATATGAAAATTTACTTTTAAATTATTTTTATTTAAAATTATTGATTATAAGTTTACTGAATTAATATTTGTTTAATTTATTCTTCAATTTAAATATATATAAATACTTAAAATATATGTAATAATATTAATTTTTAATCATTGAAAATCATAATTTTTTTTATAAAATTTAAATTTAGTATATAAATAGAAATGATATATTTTGTATTATAATTTTAATGAATTAATTATTTTTAAATTGAAAAATGAAACAAAAGAGAAAATAATATATTTAAAAATATAATATAATTATTCAAAAATAATGAAGAAACAATGAGATTGGAACTATTTTATTAAAAATTAATTGTATATTATAAATATTTATTAAAAATTTTTTATTTCTATTAAAAATATTTACTTTCATCAAAATATTTCATAAAAAATTATAATAAATATTTTAAAAAATATATCATATTACCAAGAAGGGTTAAATTGAATTTTGTTAGTCGATTATACTAATATTAATTAAATTTATTTAAATAATTTTAATATATATATTAAATTTATTTTCATCCAAATATTAATACTAACATCATTATTTTCTTAAAATATTTTTATAATGATATTATATATTAATAATATTTATTTAAAATTAAAAATTAAATGGATTTAATATGATAAAAGTAAAAAATAATTTAATAATAATGGTCTAAATAATTTTTTTTCTTTTATAAAAATAAATTTAAGTATAAATATTTATTGTTGTAGATTTTTATTAACAAAAAATTTAAATAAATATTTAGTGTTAACCGTATTAAATGAGATTATATACATATCATTCTAATAATAATAAGGTTTAATATTTTTTATTTAAAAAAATATTAAAAAAATATCTTAATATTTTTTTATCAATTATATTCATAATCATTGAATTATATGCAAATCATTGAATTATATGCAAGATATTATGAATGAAAGAATTGTCAAAAGTTTATTCTTTCCTTACTTAGATGATTGATTAAATAAAAGAAACAATTGATTTCTCATATTCTTTTTCAATTTTGGTAAAATTGACGAGCAAACAATATATAACTTTCTTTCTCCAAAATAACCGTGTATGTTTTTCTTTTTCGATTTTTAATTGTTCAATGTATTTTATTTTATCTACCAATTGAATCATATCAAACAATTTAAAGTTAACTAACATTTTCCTTATCAAATAATCTAGACTACTCACTGTATTTTCTTGCCAATTTTGACTTTAGGATTTTTTTGCCAATTTTGACTTTAGGATCTAGGTCAACATTTGGTCTTAATTTGTCTAAATCGATTTAGATACTTATCTATGGATTTACCATGTATATGTTTAACATTCATCAACTCCATTAGACTTACTTAAATTTCATCACAAAAAGATTATTCATGGAACATTGTTTCCACTTATATCCGTTGATGAATTGAGTTAGGAGGTACAGTAGTGAACCAAGTAAAAGCCTGTTTGGTCAAGAAACTATAAAAGTACTTTATCATCAAATTTTCGTTATTCATAATGTCACCATACTCTATTAAATATCGAGTAATGTGCTCTTGACTCTTTGTTTTTGCCGATAAATTCTATTTGTAATATATATTCTAGAAAAGGATAAACAAAGTTTGGTCTACTAACGTATCCCACATTTAAACCATGTGGATGTAAAACTAGTTTGACTATTTGAAATAGGCTTGGTTGCACCATATAATTGGCTTGATGCTTCCAAATATTATTATTTCTTATATAATTAGTAAGTTGATCAACATTGTGGTTATAATCAACCAAATGCACATGTTCAAAAATCAAATTTTGATACATATTTTGTGGATTATTTTCTATCTATGCTTGATCAGTAATGTTTGGGTGTAGATAAGGGTTGTTATTGTTTTGATCATGTAAAAACTCGTTAGGAGTTTTAAATAGATCTACAATTCTACCTTTTTATTTAGGTGAAAAATTGTAATTATTATTTACATTTTTTTATTATTAAAGTTATGATAATTATCATTCATTATATCAGATTATTAACCATATTAACTCAATGCTAAATTTGTCACGATAACTTTCACGATAACTTTAGGTATAATATCCTATGTAAGAGTTTGCATGGAAAAGCTTGAGATCAAAGAATTTATATATGTAGAACCTTTTTCTTGATAGGAACCAAATTTTGAACTTCTTGTAATGGTAATGTTCACGGGAGAGGGAATGAAATTGGACGTGGCTCCCAATAGGGATGGAAGTAGGCCGAGTCGAGCTAGACTTTGAGTGTTTAAGTCTGACCTGTTTAAAAATTTTGAGGTCTAAGCCTGGGTCTGTTACCTGTTAAAGACTCTTTTTTTTTTTTCTGTCAAGGCCTAGCCTGATTTAAAGCCTACAAGGCCTGCAAGCCTGTTTAAAAGCTTACATTACAAAAAAATTAATAAATAAACTTAAAGTCTATATAAATAATTAATTAAAACAACTTGCAAACTTAAAGCTTACAAGGTAAAAAGGCTATTAAATAGGCTTAAAACATATATATATATATATTAATATTATGTAAATAAAATATAAAATAAATATTATATAAATATAATATATTAAAATAAATATAAATATAAATAGGCTCCTGAATAGGTTAAATAGGCTTTTTTATAAGCTTAGGCCTGACTTGTTTATCTAAAGAGGCTTTTTGAAAAGCTTGAGCCTGTTTATTTATTAAATGAGCCGAGTCTAACTAGGCTTTAAACAAGTCGAGCTGTAGGCCCTGTCGGACGGCCTTGTTCACTTCCATCCCTAACTCCCAATGATAAAGAAACCATAACAGTGGGAACATCATCCTGTGATTAGGGATGAAAGATGGTCGAACCGAGTTAGACTTTGAATGTTTAAGTTGGGTGTATTTAAAAAATATAAGGTACGAGCAATGAGTCTGTTAGTTGTTAAAGATTTTTTTTGTTAAGGTTTGACCTCGTTTAAAGCCTATAAGACCTACGAGTTTGTTTAAAAACCTACATTCCAAAAAAAAACCAATAAATAGATTTAAATAGGTCTAAAACATATTTATGTATATATTATATAATATAATATATTAAAATAAATACTATACAAATATAATATATAAAATAATATAATAAATATAAATATATAATATATAAAGATAAATAAGCTTCTAAATAAGTTAAATAAATTTTTTTTAAACCTAAATTTAACTTTTTTATCTAATTTTTTTTTAATAAATCTAAATTTATTTATTTATTAAACAACTGAACTAAGATAAACTTTTAACAAAGGATATTTATCAAATAACTTTATTCACTTTTATTTTTAATAATATATAAAAAAAATTAATTGTTGTCAAAGAGATAAAAGTAATGAAACTTAGGCTAGAACATTATTTCTCAATAGTAGTGTTTGTATGTTGCAACTTTGCCACTTTGTTAAATCTCCATACTTGATCAAGTTGTTGAGTACATTTTTTTGAGTTAAATATTGACCATTATCTTTCGAGCTCACTAACTCACATGCTCGGGAAACTAAGCTCATGTATTTAAAGGATTAACTTTATGTTTTACCAAACAACTATATATCAAAATAGATTCATACAATTAATCTTAGTGTTTAATATATTCATATATTTTTGCAAAACATGATTATTCTTAAATTGTTAGCAAGGACTTTTAAATGTTTTAGAAATACATGAACTATGTTAAAAAAATAACTGTAGGGACCTATTAATAAAATTATAGGGACCCGGAGAGTGATTTAATCTATGGTTTATTTATATTTTAAAATATTTTAGTAATAAAAATTAAATAATTTATTTAAATACAAAAACACTAAATATGTGTAGGTGACATGATTAATGGAATGCCTCTTATAAAATAAGCTTTTATCATTTATTGTGACTCTTGACTAATGTATTGAGTATATAGGATAATGTATACTTGGGATTGCTTTATCAATTTCCACAAAACTTATAATTTTAATGTGCTATTAGTAAATTTTTGTTGAAGTTTTTTTGTGATTTCGGTAAAGATACTGTACAAAGTAAATTCTGTGTCCGGTATTATTTTCTTTTTGACATACTGTGTGTGTTCCAAATATAGACCCTCATTCACTCTTCTTTCAAAAAGTTATTCTTCAAGCAACAGAATATGGTTTACAACACTTGTCACTTTATTTATATACTCTTTAACTGCTTCAGTATCCCTCGTCCTGAGAACTTAAAATTCTTTTTCAGGCCTCATTTTTATGATTCTTTCTTCTGCTCTCTTGACGTTTTAACCCTTGCTAGCTTTACTGATTTGAAGTATGAAATCATAATAAATATCTCATCATTCAAGGAAGAAAGGATAATAATAATAATAATAGGTGCTCTGTTTTTGTATGATAACTTTTCAATTGTCCAATAGTTAAATTGTGGCAGAGGAGGTGGATGAAGAAACCTGCTAGAGATCCAAAGTCTAATGTGTGTTTAGATGAAAAATTTTTAAAATAAAAATTTATAAAATTAATATATATATATATATATATATATATTAATTATAGGAGAGAGAAGTCTAACATCCAAGTTGAATGTTGAAGATTTTGATAAGAATTAGGTGTCCTCGACTGAAATCCTACTTTTTTAATACAATATTTCACGATTCAGATTTTGTATATTATAAATAAATTAGCTTTCAGTAATTACTAAATATCGGTATTACTCAATAAGTGACCACACAAAATGTGTTGAAATTTATCAACATGCCTAATTTAAGTTTCATAATGTATTTAGGGGGAAATAGTTGATCTTTATGTCGTAGGAAGACTTAAGGTATTTAAGGAGATTTAGACATGGGCACATGTTGTTTATATCCTCTTTATTTATTTTATTTTCAATTTTGTAAGAAAATAATTAACAATGGGGTCGTGGAACCAGATACCATTGAATATGGACAAAAACGTGGATGGGAATTTAGTTCATAGGTTGTCTAAATTGATGAAAACCAACAAGAAATGATTATTCAATCATTTCAGATGTGAGAGGGACCTGAGGGAGGCTGTATGCATTGAACTTTAGTAGTCAAAGTGCTGATAAATGCAGATATCCAACGTGTACGGAAAGCTGGGAAACAATTGACATATATTTGCTTAAAGGAGTGTATAGACATACTATCAAAACAAAAATCATATGCTTCCCACAAATTCTTTTCTACAATACCTACACGTACGGTACGGTGCACATATTAGATTAAATTTGCTCCTCATTACATGCACACAATATATATATATATATATAAGTATTTGTTAATATTAAAAATTAAATTTTAATATTTATATAAATTTAATAAGATTTTATATATTAAAAAATTTATTAATTTATAAATTTTTATCAAATGAATTATATTTATTAAATTTTATAAAAAATAAAAATATTAAATATTTTGCCATATAATTTATATATATATATTAAATCTATTAACACATATTAAACTTAATATTATTAAAATAATAATGTTTTTATAATAAAATTTTTTAATTCAATAATTAATTGAAATTTTTTTATTAAATAAATTATATTTATAAATTTTTATATAAAAATATTAAATATTTTATTATATAATTTTATTTTAACATTTAATATATTATTTAAATATAAATATTAATAATTAAATAATATATTTATAATTATTTAAAATTTAATTTACATAATCATAAAAATACTATAATATAATTTAACAGTTTGATTATTAAATAAATTTTGTATTATACAAAAGTTATTAAATCAATATAAATATTAAATTTATATCGAATATATATATATATATATAATATTACTGTATAATTATATAATAATATATTATTATTTATATTAAAATTTAAAAAATTTTAATATTTAAAAATATATAATTCAAATATATATATATATTTAAATCATATATAATACATAATATAAAAAAAATATTAATTAATTTTTATTTTATATAAAATTTTATAAATATAATTTATTTAATAATATTTTTTAAATTAATAGTTAATTTGATAAATTTTATATTTTATAAAAAATTATTAAATTAAAATAAATATTAATTTTAAGATTTATCCATTTATATATATATATATATATATATATATATATATATATATATATATATATATATTTGAAATGATCAATATAATTTTAAAAGATTTATCTCAAAATGTGATTAAAAATAGAATTTAGATTATATGATTCTTAATACAAATAGTATAAATAAGAGTTTAAGAATTAATACATGTTAGTAAAAAAAAATTATATAATTGTTAAATAATCGATGTAATAAGAAGATGGTAATGTTTATAAAATTTTAAAATTAATATTTTACATCATTTAACAATTAATTGATATAAAAATATTTTTTATATTAATTAAAAATTTAACTAATATAAAAAATATCTTTTACATTAGTTTAACTTTTAAAGTTATCTCCTTGTGATGCTAGAATCATGTTCCCTTTCATCTTTCTCATCCATGCTCGTGTTTCCCCAAGTCCCAACCTTAATCCTCTCTTCTCTACAGATCTGTGTAGCTTTATAGTTTTAATTTTAGCTGGGAGGTTGTTCTCAGCAGAGTATGCCATGGAAGTTGTGAAACAGGGCTCCACCGCAATAGACATAATTACAAACTTTTCTCTTTAACTTAATATTAGGGTTTATGCATAATTGGAGTTTTTAATCATAGATTTCCTTTTCCATTCCACTTTTTGTTCACCTGAAGCGGCCATTAATAGAATGAGATTATGATAGAGGAATGCAATATGGAATTTCCCTGTTGTTTCGGATATGATTTGGAAATCTTAAAGTATTCTGTGGCTCTCACAAACACTTCTCTCTTTAGGATTTCTTTCAAATATTGTGCAGTTCTCATTGATCTTGCATGTTTGTACTTTTACAATTCAAGAGAATAAAGAAGCAACATTATTTCCTCTCTATCTTGGTTGTGTTTTTTACATTTTTTACATTGTTAATTCTTGGCAGAACTGGAACATGTCTATTGAACTTTTGAGAATATGTCCCCTTTAACTTAATTTCTTTTATCTTGATTGGTTTATCGTGGATTTCTCTCTCTTGAGAATTGGATCTTGAATGCCTTCTAAAATGTTTGTGTTTTTATTTTTTTATTAATAAAACTTGGGTTGTTGTGAAATATGAGTGCTTGTTTTTTGGCTATCAATTGTATACATCCTAAATATGCATCCTAGATGCTGGTCAATACAAATGATAACTTATATAGAATATTCATTTGGAAACTATTTGCACTACTTCTTATGTTATTTGTCACCATATTTATAGGTAATAATCCTTCTTGAATTTAGTTTAGGTCAGCTTTGTAATCTATTAAAGTTAACATTTCAATTTTTTCTTCTTACATTACTAATGCAACCTTACAATGTAATTTAGAGTTGGAATTATACTTAATAGATTAATAAAACAAGTTGATTCTTTTTTTATTATTTTATACTTTTAATATTTTTTCTCCCTGTGGTTCTAACCATCTATATTTAATGAGATATCATTTTATTTTAATATTTGTATTTTCTTGTTTAATGTTTTTAATCTTGTTTTGCAAATATTTTATAGTAACTTGTTAATTTGTCTTTTTAAATCTATTGCATATTTCTTTTTATATCTAGTTATTTTATTTCTATTTTTGTTTTTTTTGTTTTTTATTAAATTATTTAATTATTAAAAAATATTTTTAATGATAAATCATTTAATTTTATTATTGATATTAGCATTTTTACACTATACCAAAAAAAATATTTTACAGCATTTTTGGAAGTTGTATATTTAAATGTTATAATAAGTACATGTATTAAAACGCTTTTATAAATTCTGTAAAAATATTATATTTTAAAGCATTTTATTTTAGAAATGTTATAAAAAAATATTTTTAAAGCATTTAGATTTAAAAATGCTATAAAAAATAATAAGGAAATATATTTTGTATCATTTTAGACAAAAAAATGCTGTAAAATGTTTTTTTAATTTATTTTTAACATTTCTCTCCTATTTATTAATATTTATTAAGTAAATATATATTATTTGTAATATTTTAAAATTAACATTATACAGTCATTACATAAATATTCTATATGAATGAAATTAAAAATTATTATTATACATTTCAAACAACATATATGGAATTGAAACCAATTAGATTCTAAAGTTTAGAATAATAGAATCTATCTTTTTATGTTTGTAACATTCATTCAATAAAATGAACCTGTATAATTTTTTTATTCTAAAATATTTTAAAAAAAGTATATTAAAAATATAAAAACATGCATATTTGTATGGATGTTTTATTATTTATTATATATATATATATATATATTATAATTTTATAACTTAAATTCATCAGTAATGAATCATAATCTATAGATATAAACAATGAGTGTTAAGCATAAAATATAAAATAGACTTCACTTCCAATAAGAATATAATATTTACCCAATTAACTATCTTCTTCATGAATATATTTTAATAGCACATTTAAAGTTGGATTATGCTTCCTTAAAATTTTATGGAATACAGCTTTCAAAATAATGAAATTTGATCAATTAATCTTCTATAACTATTTTATATTTCCATATTTTTTGGAGAAAGGAATCTTTCATCAGTATAGACTATCTTTAGATAAAAATCTATTCTTACTTGTAATAATAAATTAATTATTATACCAACTTATCTTTAAAAACCAACTAAAAAGATATTAAGATGATATTATTCTCATCATATCCCATGAACCAAAATAGCATATTGAAAGAGTAAAATTTCTTCTTAACAACATAAACATTTTTTGAATATACCTCCAAAGAAATTTTATACATCAGAGTAATGATATGCATATAAGCTTCAACAAAATATTAGCAATATATTTCATTTATTGTTTTCAAAATATTAAATTAAATAATTTTAGAATTTAAATAATTTAATATTACAATGCATCTAAAAATTATTAATAAAAATAAATAAAATATATTAATAATATAAATTGATATATTATTAAAATATATAATAATTATTTTAATATAGTTTTATACTAATATGTAAAATTAAATTGTAATAAAAGTATTTGTTTTTTTATTGGTGATTAAAATTGATTTAACAGGATGTAATTTGAAAAGAATGGTTAGTTAGACTTAGAATTTAATCAGCGTTGAATGTGAGAGGCAAGTGGTCTATTGGCCCATTTAAGTAGGCTAGATAAAGGTATTTTGAGCAATGGATTCACATGCATGAATTTTTGTAAGTTATAATATAACCTCCAGATGTTTATAACTCCTCATAATTCTATATTCAACCAATAAGGCAAAACAAAAACATTCATCTATCATTTTATAAGATAAAATATCAAAAAAAGTTTAGATATAATATAATAATTGTTATTTTCATGTTTAATCAACAAAGATTCACATTCAAATTAGTGTGCTTTCTTCTATATTAAGGGTACAATTTTATTAAGCCTTTGTTTAATAATTTTTTTTACATGACAATATTTATCATAAATTTAACCATAAAACTCAACTAAACAGGATTTATTTTGATATGTTTTACCAATAAACATACTAAAATAAAATTAAAAGAAACTTATAAGAGTCATTAGTCATTTTCATAAAGCCAAATAAATTTCTCATAAGCTCTTCTCAATAATTCCTAAAACTATATAATTTAATGCAGCTGTCTTGCTTTGATTGCCAAGATTTATAAAAACTAAAACCCTAACATTTATACCTTTAGAGTTGGAGGCCTCCGACTGCTGTTTGAGTTTAGGTATTTCTAACCCCAAACTAGTTTCTTCATCTAGATGGAAAAAACACCAACTTTAAGATAATATTTCAATGTATAACAAAATAATAAATAGATTTTGATAATCCAATCAATATATAACTATGATTATAGACATTAATTGCTCTCCCAAGAATCTAATCCACACTCTTCTAAACTCATTCTATTACATCAATGCTGCAATATTGAAATGTTAGACCAAATCATTGGTATTAAAAGTAACTTCTACTTTGTACCATAGAATTGACTCCAACATTGCAAAAAATCATAGAAATATTCAAATTCAATTTCCATCCTTTCATTTAATATTTTCATTTTAATTCTATGCCCATAGATTTTGAGAAAAATCTATCCTACATTATAATCAAATTGAAAATAATGCTCATCGACCAAGCTAATTACATTAACTATTATAGGCATACAATTCAAACATTAAGTCAATTTGTTCTTTCATTATGATTAGTTTTCTAGAAGATGTTTCCATTTATATTCTTTTTATCATGGATGGAACAAATCATGTGTTTCATTTTTGTCCAAAATAGTTAGATGGTCACATAATGCAAAAACTTGACAAAGATTAAATGACCATAATATTAGTAAGCGTTGCTTGATTTGTACTAAGTTTGTTATATACACTACCTAAAATTATAAGAAGGAAGCCTCTCGAAAAAAAAAAGTTATCGGAGGCTGGCCAAGAGATTAAATATTTCCTATGTTGCAGTAAAGTATTTATTTTTAAATAAAAGAAAAGTGAGGGTAAAAAATATAACAAAACAAAAGTAGACTAAAATCTTCATAAAGTAGATGTGAAGTATGTCACATCTAAATATCTTTGTCCAACTTTGGAGATTGTAGGAGAAATTATAGATAAGTTTTAGCCTTTCAAAATTTTGCAAGAAAAAAATTAAATAAAAAAAGGTATCATATATTTACTTCTTGTTATTCTGAAAATGACTTCTTAAGCCAAGATGATTACAAAGTAGGTTCATTTTATTGTTTAAATTTTTAAATAAATCCTCAAGAAATATTTTCCATTTTAATTACAAATTATCTCATCATTAAAGAGATGGAGAATAGCAATATGCCCAAACTAAGTTAAAATGTTAATATCAATAGTGAATTCATGCAACTATTGTTATTCATTTATATTGCATAATGATTAATGCATTTGATCCAAAAGAAAAATAGGGGATATATATAAATTAATCATAAAAGGATAGTCTTGATACATCAGTTGGAGTTGACGCCACAAATTCAAGTTACAGAATCAACCTATTCCAAGTGTAAGTTAAAGACTATGGACTATAGACCCGTATAGTCAATTCAACTCTTACATTGACAACATGCATATTATGATATTTATAGAACAACTAGGAAACCTTTTATATGTCACCCAAAATTCTAAAAAGTTCTACTCTAGAAGATACAAAGTTGAAACGGAAAAGTACCTCATCAAATGGATGAAAGCCTAGATTGGCCTGTAACTCTTTTTGCAAGTTTTGCAACATTAAGGCATTGTAAACTAAGAGTATTATAATAAGTGTAATGCTCTTCACTATTGTCATTGTTAAATGTTTAATGTTCTCATTCTATAGAGTCTGGTATTACTCTGTAAAATTTATCTTCAACTTTTATGTTTAATAAATCCTATAATAAAAATGGAATTAGTCTAGAATACAAAACTTCAACAACTAGTAATTAAGTGGAAACTTTTTCTCCTTATAATCAATATTATAACCAGGTAGAAATCAATAGCTAATCTTATGGTAACCACTGATAAGAGAACAAAACGTAAGGAATATATACTTAGGTACTGGTTCGAAAAAGAGTACAACTAGTGATAATAAGGTATCATTTCTTGTTAAGAGTAATATCTAATAATATACCAAACCAGATTATATAAGGTAACTTGTACTTTTGATCAATATTAGTTTTAATATTTAATTATACACATAGTACCAAATTTAAAAGATCACTAACATCAACTATCAATTATGGAAAGAACAGACATAGTTTTAATATGAAAACATCCTTTACTTCCAAGTAAGCTGCAAGTCCTTCTGGTGCAAAACTATCAACTATTGAAACTACAATGTATTTAACTATAACAATAGTAATGCTAATAACATCTTCCTTTAAGAATGTGGCATCTATTCCATTTGCTACCAACTTGAAAATGGTTATATAAAAAGATATAGTTCCTATATTGAAAATTACTTCAAAAGTAAAACATTGAAGGAAATTAATGGATTAAAAAATACAATTGAAGTACCTATGAACAAACCAATGAAGTGTAGAGACTATGAGCAAAGAACGAGAGAACAAAATGGGAGCAGAGAACAAGAGCAAAAGATGCGAGCAAAGAGCGACAATAGATAATGAGAGCAGAGAATAATATTCAATGAGAATAACTGATAAGTGTCCAATAAGACAATTATTTGGAACATAATTCAATGTAATTGCAAGTAATTGAAGCATAAAACACCATTAAAACATGAGAAAATGACATAAAACTGAATAACTCATGCACAATCTGGAAAATACAGTTTTAGAGCCTTTTGGAGGTTAAATTCTTGTAAATCTGATATGTTTTAATTTCTGCAATCTGTTACAGGATTTCGCGTTGGCAACATAATTGGACTCACGTGAAACACATGAAGTTTTGAAGGAAAAGGGGCAATATGTCAATCGCGTCGCGTTGGCAACGCAGCTGGGTCGCATTGGACACGCGACAACACAGACCAGTAACTATAAAAAGTCCAGAACAGAACGAAAACAAGGCATCTATCTATCAGTCATTCACTCTATCCATAAATATATCTCTAGAGCATAAACCCAGAAGCAAGAGTCGTTGTTTTCCTGGACGTTGGTTTTGTTCTGGGTGAAGAAAGAACCCTAGGGTGGAGGGCGAAGTGCATCTGTAGCATGCTGCCATGATCATGACTTTCTCTTCCTCCCCTGTTTTTGTCTTCTTCATTGTGTGTAACTGAGTCCCTGTTGGGGAAGGATGAATCCTTAACTGATCTTATGTAACCTATATTTTGCATTTATTTAAGATTGTTTTCCTTTAACGTTGATTATTCATCCCTTTGCTTAATGCTTTTATGACTTGACCACTTATAAATTGAACCAAAATTCTTCTTCGCAATTGGGAAATTGATTTTAGAATTGGAACTGGGATTGAATAACATAACTGTGAGGACTCTAGGGATAGAGGTTCACATTTATGAGATTGTTTGAATTCTAGAACGTAAAGCTCACCGCAAATTAGGAATTGCTAAGGGATTAGAATTTCTAATTTGCAGTGAAGAATTGCTGAGTCAAGGGATTGACCTTCAATTAATAATTTGTGAATTCGATCTTCAACTACTGTTATCTTAAGTATACGTAATAATCAAGGATTACATAGGGGAAGTTTTGGTCAAATCCAACCCTAACATTTTCCATTCATTGATTTCTTACCCACTCAGATTGTGTATTGAGTATTAGATAGTTTTGAACATACTTTAAGGTGTTTCATGTGTACTGGATCAGAGTTCAAGGATTGTGACAGAATCTGTGAACCTTGTTAATTTTCTGTTTGCGTTGCCGACGTGCGAGATCGCGTTACCTACGTGACCCCATAACTGAGTTCAATTAGTGGACTAGTAGGAATTTAGTATTTGAACCAAATCCTTGTGGAGACGATACTCTTACTCATTCTTTACTTCATAAAACGATAAGTTGCACTTGCCTTCATACGTTTTACACCAACAAGTTTTTGGCGACGTTGCGGGGGATTTGTTTTTCAATATTAAAGAGTACTATGAATACACTGGATTGAGCAATTCTGTTTTATATTTCTGACTCTGTTTGCATATTGATTCTTTCTTTAGCTTAATCTTGTTTAACTTGTTTATGCGAGGTGAACAAGAACAGGAATTGATCTTTGAACCTGAGATTGAAAAGCTCACAAGAAGAAACCGAAGGGAAACAAGATTACGAAAGGTGCAACAAGAGCAACAGAGACTGCAAAGGACCAGCGAAGAAAACTCGGTGCATCACTCTATCATGGAGGAGCATCCGCTTAACAGGAGAATTACGTTGGGAGAATATGTAGTCCCAAATTCTGCAGGTTGCAGCGCTAGCATTGTGAGACCACCAAGTGCTGCCAACAACTTTGAAATTAAACCTGCACTACTCTATCTAGTGCAACAGGACCAGTTTGGAGGAAGTGAAGTGGAAGACCCGAACCTCCATCTTTCAAGTTTTCTCCAAATATGTGACACAATCAAGATGAATGGCGTCTCTGACGAAGTGATCAAATTGAGACTATTCCCATTCTCTTTAAGAGACCGTGTCAAGTATTGGTTGCAAACCCAACTAAGAGGAAGTATCACCACCTGGGAGGAATTGGTATCCAAATTCCTCATGAAGTACTTCCCACCCTCTAAATACAACAAGCTGAGAGAGGAGATCTCCTATGTCGGTCAGAAGGAAGGAGAATCACTCTATGAGGCTTGGGAGCGGTTCAAGGAGCTTTTACGGAAGTGTCCACATCATGGCTTCTCTGATGTTAATCAAGTTCATATTTTCTACAATGGAGTCAAGCCTGCCACGAGACTCATCATAGATGCCTCAGCAGGAGGATCTCTGAATACTAAAACTACAGAGGAGGCCATGGAGCTGATTGAAATAATGGCTTCCAATGAGTACCAATCACCAATTGACAGAAGTGCTCCCAAGAGAGGTGTGCTGGAGTTGGACACGCAAACTGCAATGCTTGCTCAGAACAAGCTAATCTCACAACAACTTGAGGCTTTGACAAAACAGCTACAGGTCTTCAATGTAGAAACCCCTCAACCAGCACAAGTCCTGAAATGTGACTTTTGTGGGGGTGAACATGAAAACGGATGTTGTGACACAGACATAACAGGAACCCCCAGCCAGGAGCAAGTGCACTATATGGACCAGCCACAAAGGCCTAAGTATCCTCCTTACTCTAACTCTTACAATTCTAATTTCAGGAACCAGAACAACCCTAGGAGGAATAAACAGTATGCGCAACAACAACCTACTCAACAACAGACAAACCAACCACAGCACAACTCTGCAGACTTGGGGAATATACTTAGTCAGTTCATGCAAGCCACTCAAGCATCCATCAAGAACTTGGAGAATCAAGTGGGACAGCTGTCCAAACGACTCACAGAAAGAAATACTGGGAGTTTTCCCAGTGACACAACAGTGAATCCCAAGGAGCAGTGCAATGCCATCCCAACAAGGAGTGGGAAGATGATAGAACCGAGGCTACCCAAATTACCAAAGATAATAGAAAACGTAATCATACAAACCAATGATGCTGCTGCTCTAGCAGACCCACTATCTAGAATTGAACCAGAAATGCAACCTGGAGGGGAACCAGCAACGAAGGAAGAATAGAAGAAAGAATTTCATGACAGGCCAGTGAGAAAAAGCAAAAAGCAATTATTTGAGGAGGTTGTGGCCAGCGGGGAAAAGGCTACGTCGGCAACGCAAAATGTCCCATTTCCTCAAAGGATGAAGAAATAGCAGGAAGAGAGAAAGTTCTCTAGATTCCTGGATATATTCAGGAAACTGCAGATCAACATACCACTAGCTGAAGCACTGGAAGAAATGTCGTCGTACGCGAAATTCATAAAGGAGTTGTTGTCCAAGAAGAGGAAGCTTAAGGAAGATGAAACCGTAGCTCTTACTAAAGAGTGCAGTGCCATCATTCAAAGGAAGCTACCTCAGAAGCTGAAAGATCCAAGATCTTTTGCAATTCCCTGCACCATTGGGAATTTGCAGATTGGAAAGGCATTATGTGACTTGGGAGCTAGCATCAACTTTATGTCCCTTTCCATAATGAAGAAACTGGAAATAGAGGAGGTGAAGCCTACCATGACGTGCCTCCAACTGGCTGATCGATCAATTAAACATCCATATGGCGTTGTGGAAGACCTCCTGGTCAAGGTAGACAGATTGATATTCCCAGCTGACTTTGTGGTGTTGGACATGGAGGAAGATGCTGAAATTCCATTGATCCTGGGAAGGCCATTCCTTGCCACAGGAAGAGCACTTATCGATGTGCAACAAGGGCAGCTAATGCTGAGAGTGCATGATGAAAAGGTGATGTTCAATGTGTTTGAAGCTATGAAGCATCCTGCTGAACAGCCACATTGCATGAGGATGGACGCGTTGGCAACGCTGCCAGTAACCGCGTTGGCAATGCCACTGTCAGTCCCTCTTGAAAAACAGGACAGTGAATCCATTCTTGAAGGAGTACTCTGGCAATCCAAAGGCCTGAGCTAGGAGAGAGAAAAAGAGAGCCAAGATGTGGAGGAATGCATAGCCACACTTGAAGCTAATCCTCCCATGAAGTCAAGTTCACAACCCTCTGAAGGTTTACCAAAGGAAGAAGGAAAAGTGGACAGCCCACAGACAGAACTGAAGCAGCTTCCATCTTATCTCCGTTATGCATTCTTGGGAGAAAAGAACACGTCTCCAGTAATTGTGAGCAACTCCCTCAATGAACAAGAAGAGGAGAAATTGTTGAGGATTCTAAGAGTTCATAAGTCTGCCATTGGATGGACTATTTCTGATCTAAAAGGAATAATTCCTTCCTTCTGCATGCACAAGATCCTAATGGAGGAAGATTTTAAACCTGTAGTGTAGCCCCAAAGAAGGCTTAATCCAACCATGAAAGAGGTTGTGAAGAAAGAGGTCCTCAAGCTATTGGATGCAGGTATTATCTACCCAATCTTCGGTAGCTCTTGGGTCAGCCCAGTTCAGGTTGTACCTAAGAAAGGAGGGATAACAGTGATCCTTAATGAGAAGAATGAACTTATTCCTACAAGGACAGTGACTGGTTGACGTATGTGCATTGACTACAGAAGACTCAATGAGTCCACCAGAAAAGATCACTTCCCTCTTCCATTAATAGATCAGATGCTGGAGAGACTAGTTGGGCGTGCCTACTACTATTTCCTGGACGGATATTCCGGTTACAACCAGATTGTGGTGGATCCCAAAGACCAAGAAAAAATTGTCTTCACTTATCCTTATGGGATATTTGCATATCGCCGGATGCCTTTTGGGCTGTGTAATGCACCAGCTACATTTCAAAGGTGCATGCTGGCCATTTTCTCTGACATGGTGGAGAATTTTATTGAAGTCTTCATGGATGACTTCTCAGTATTTGACTCTGATTACGACAATTGCTTGAGTAACCTGTCTTGTGTGCTGAAAAGGTATGAGGAGACCAACTTAGTGCTGAATTGGGAGAAATGTCACTTTATGGTACAAGAAGGCATCGTGTTAGGACACAAAGTCCCATCAAGAGGTGTAGAAGTTGATAAAGCCAAGGTTGAAGCCATTGAGAGGATTCCTCCTCCGGTAAATGAGAAAGGAGTGAGAAGTTTCCTCGGGCATGCCGGATTCTATAGAAGATTCATCCAGGACTTCTCCAAAATCTCCAAACCATTGTGCGACCTCTTGGTGAAAGATGCTAAATTCAGATTCAATGATGCATGTCTGAAGGCATTCAATGCACTTAAGGAACGGCTAATCACAACACCTATACTTGCAGTGCCAGATTGGAACCTCCCTTTTGAACTCATGTGTGATGCAAGTGATTTTGCTGTAGGTGCTGTGTTAGGACAGCGGAAGGACAAGAAATTACATGTCATATATTATGCTAGCAAGGTGCTAAACAGTGCACAATTGAACTACACCACAACTGAAAAGGAGCTGCTGGCCGTTGTCTACGTTTTTGACAAGTTCAGGTCATATTTAATTGGTGCCAAGGTAATTGTGTATACTAACCATGCTGCTTTGAAACATTTGCTGTCAAAACAGGAGGAAAAACCGAGGCTAATCAGATGGATCCTACTCCTCCAAGAGTTCGATTTTGAAATCGAAGATCGAAAAGGCAAGGACAATGGTGTAGCTGATCACTTGTCCAGGTTGCCTACGCAGATCATAGAAGATGAGAAAGTCTTAATCAATGAGGAATTTCCTGATGAGAAGCTATTAGCCATCGCTGTTGCACCATGGTATGCAGACATAGCAAATTTCAAAGCTGCACAGATTATTCTAAATGAATGGTCCTGGCAGCAGCGGAAGAAGCTGTACCATGACAGCAAATTTTACCTATGGGATGAACCCTTTCTATACAAAAAATGTATGGATGGATTGCTTAGAAGGTGTGTCTCACGCGAAGAGCAAAGAGACATTTTGTGGCACTGCCATAGCTCAGCCTATGGAGGCCACTTCAATGGAAGAAAGACAGCAGCCAAGGTGCTGCAAAGTGGATTCTTCTGGCCTACATTATTCAAGGATGCTAAGGATTTTGTAGTTATGTGTGATGTTTGCCAACGCACCGGAAATGTCTCAAGGAGAGATGAAATGTCCCTTACTAACATCTTAGAAGTGGAGCTATTTGATGTGTGGGGCATAGATTTCATAGGACCATTCCCTATCTCATACTCCAATGAGTATATACTGCTAGCTATGGATTATGTTTCAAAGTGGGTGGAAATTGTCCCTACACACACGTGTGATGCTAAATCTGTAATAAGATTTCTGAGGAAGCACATTCTGTCCAGATTTGGTGTCCCACGCGTTCTGATTAGTGATAGAGGGACACATTTCTGTAACAAGCAGTTAGAGGAAGTTCTGAGCAAATATGGCATTAGGCACAAAATTACCACAACGTATCACCCACAGAGTAACGGTCAAGCTGAGGTTTCCAATAGAGAAATAAAGAGGATCCTGGAGAAGGCTGTGAACAGTTCCAGGACAGACTGGGCAAACAGGTTAGATGACGCACTCTGGGCCTATAGAATAGCTTTCAAAACACCGATTGGTATATCTCCATACCAACTGGTTTTTAGGAAAGCCTGCCACTTACCTGTGGAACTTGAGCATAAGGCATACTGGGCAACCAGATTTCTCAACTTCAATGCTAACACATCCAGAGAGAATCGACTGTTACAGCTGCATGAATTAGAGGAATTTCGCCTCAATGCTTACAAAAATGCAAAGATCTACAAGGCAAAGACCAAGCAATGACATGACAAACTGATCAAACATAGAGTTTTCGAACCTGGATAGCTGGTTTTGCTGTTCAACTCCAGGTTTAAACTGTTTCCAGGAAAGTTGAAGTCCAAGTGGTCAGTTCCATTTGTGATTAAAGAAGTTTCATACTATGGTGCCATCACCCTTGAAGATATGCAATCTCAAAGAAGCTTCAAAGTCAATGGTCAGCGTGTCAAACACTATCATGGAGGCGAAATCAGCAGGGAAAAGACTACCTGCACCCTTCACTCACTTGATTGAATCTCAAACTGTCAAGCTAGAGACGTTAAACAAGCGCTGCAAGGGAGACAACCCTTGGAAGTAGTCTTTAAAATTTTCCTTTTATTTTAATAAAGTTTTCTTTTTATATTTTTTAGGTTGAAGAGGTGAACCCCAGAGTTAGATCAATAGAGATCAAGCGGATAAGGGGTGCAAAACAAAAGAAAAATTCAGTCCTATAATGAATAAAGCCTCACGTAATGAACGCCAATACGGGCGCATACCCAACGCAATAGCACTACAACAGACAAAAGAGGGGGACATTCAACAGAAGTGTCAAGGTAGTCTATAGCAGTTAAGTCAGTATTAATTACCCAAACCGTTACCCACCCACCTGACTCCTCGTATCCCACATATATGAATATAAAAGGACCTCCCCACTAACCATAACTTCCACCAACTTCATTCGAATTCCTTGTGTAACTCCTCACATTCCCGCAAAGACTGCTGCTATACTTCACAAGTACAACAACTCTCCAATGGCTTCCCCCTCCAAAACTCCAGCCATGACAGCAAATGTGCAGAGATTCCAATCCTCGGAGAATGAGGAAAGATTCAAAACACTCAGGAGAAACCCCATAGTAGGGGACAGAAAACTGAAACTGCCCACTCAGGAGTTCCCATCAATTGAGAACGAAATTGCAGACAGACGTTGGGAGAAGTTATGCAACTTAGCTGGCCAAGGATATGAAGAAATCCCTCGCGAGTTCTGTGCCAACATGGCATTGACTCAAGCAGAGGACTGCTATACGTCCTACGTGCGTGGGAAGACGATCTCTTTCGCTCCACAAGTAATAAGGGATCTGCTGGAGGCCAGACCCCCCATATTCAGATGCATGTATCAACGTCACAAAAGTATCCCAATAGACCAACCGGTATCCCTGAGGGTACTCTGTATGCCAGGAGCCAAGTGGGAACTGAAGGAAGATGGCTCCAATGACGGGAAATCCTTGCACAAAGACGACTTAAAACCAATAGCCAAAATCTGGTACACATTCGTGCAGTCGAACCTGTTGCCAATGCTTCATTCCAATGAAGTAGGCAACAAGCGGGCGGTCCTGCTCTGGATGATAATGACATCCTGCGAGGTGGACATCACCCAAATAATTGCTTGAGAAATGAAGAGCACCGCTCGAAAGTGCTATGTTCCCTTGTTATATCCCAGCCTTATCACGGTTCTATGTGAATCCCAGGGAGTCACTATTGAAGGCTGCACCTGAGTAGAACCTCACCCCACTCTGGACGAGGCCTACATTGGGCGTTACGTCCCCCGCAAGGCACAACCCGAAGCCCTCCTTCCACCAAAGATTTACGAAATCCTCAACGAGCAAACCAAGCGTCTGGGCGAACTGCACAACCTTGTGCGTCACCTAGGCAAACAAGTCGAGGTTACGCGCAGGAATATACAGAAAGTCTATCTGGGGACGAAGGTCAACCGGCAGCTATTAACAAATATCGGACGAAGGATAGGCATGACTGAGCAAGAGCCTCTGATGCCGAGCAGGAACTAGTATTGCAATGGGCTGACTTGGATGACGTCGAAAGTAAAGCCGAACCAGCAACCGTAGCCCAAATGGAAGAAGACTGATAAACATAGATAGGACTTCAAATTTTTGTTTCCTCTTCTTAGTTAACTGCACTAACAGTGATGCAGCCAGCTGCAAGTTTTCAATTTTCCTTTTTATTCGTTTTTGTTTTTGTTTTTCTTTTAAATCCCTTTCCTTTCATACTTGTATTACAAGATAATTATGATCTCAGGAGTATACAACTTTGTGTTATCTACATGGGTGCTCTAACTCCAAATCTAACCTAATGTGTTGGGTGTGTGATCTAACTCAGATAAAAAGCAGCTCAATTGGCTAAAACCAACAAGACCCTATGCCAACAACGTTACCAACACAAAGAGACTAGGACATTGCGAGGCAGTTAACTCAGCAAGGACCACTATATCACAGAGTATACAAGGCTTCCACCTTCAAAATATATATATATATATATATATATATATATATATATAGATTTATATATTTCTATATCGACTAATTCCCGCCAAAGGGGGTGGAATTTAAACAAGCAGAATAAATGACTAGCAAGGAGCAAGTTTGGGGTTACCAAATGCATATTCAAAGAGTGACCTATCAGTGTAGTACTGCCACGTGGCCAACCCAAAAATCACAAGGCAAGGAAGGTCAAAGGTTTTGACCTAATCTGTTCCTAACACGAGACCTTTTGTATCCTACACAACGGTTATAAAAAGAAATAGGTAAGTAACCCTCACTCACCAAAACCTCTAAGAGCTTTTATTCTACTCACTCCTCGTCTCCCACTCAAGAAGAAAGAAAAAAAAAATCACAGTCCCTTCACTTACCCAACTTCAGGAAAATCAAGGTATGAAGTTTTTTTTTCTTTTTCTCTCTTTTCACTCTTCCATTCCATGGTTATCAACTCCATAGATAGAAAGTAGGTCAGTCCTATAGAAGGAAGCAAGTTCAATACTACATAATATGAGGGACTTGGACATGCATGCGCTGGGAATGTTCGAAAAATCAACTCGGAGAAACAGAGCAATGGAGTACCTCGTGACGACCAACGAGTGATAGAGACCAGAATCTGGGGTTCCCATTTTCGAACCCACAACAACCTCCACAGGACTAGTGAAAGGTAATAAAACTGCTACAATACATCACATTCACTAATTGGGATTTTCTTCCTTTTCAGAATGGCTTCATCTTCAAAGAACATGCGCATCAAGACAACCCCCGCAGCAGCCCTCCGAGGAAAATCAAAAGCTGAGGACACCCACCGCTTCAAATTTGCTGACAATGAGGAGCGATTTGATAACCTCAAAGGAAGATCTGTTGTAGGGGACAGGAAGATCAGCCTGAAAGCAGGGGAGTTTCCCTCAATCACCGAGGAGATTGAGAACCGAAAATTGCACAAGTTGTGTGGCTTGGCGGGAGAAGGTTACGAAGAAATAACCAAGGAGTTCTACGCCAACATAGTACTGACCAGGGCAGAACCGAGATTCACCTCATACGTAAGGGGAAAAACTATCTCTTTCAAGCCCCAAGTGATCAATGAATTGCTGGAGGTTATCTCCAGAAAAGACTGCAAGTACAGTAAGCTGAAAAATGTCCCGGTGGACAAAGAAAGCTCACTACAAGTACTGTGCGTTCCTGGAGCACGATGGGACGAGAAGAAAGACAAATCAGGGGATGGGAAATCATTGAGGAAGGCAGATTTGGTGCCCATGGCGAAGATTTGGTGCACTTTTTTGCAGTCCAATATCCTACCCCTACTTCATTCCAACGACGTAGCCAAGAAAAGGGTTATTTTAGTCTGGATAATCATGCGGTTTGAACCCTTAGATCTGGGCACCATCATTGCCCAGGAAATGGAAGAGATCACCCCCAAACCAAAGGCCTCGCTCGAATATCCGAGCCTAATAGCTGCCCTATGTTAGAGCCAAGGAGTCAACGTTGAAGGGTGCACCAAGGTTCCTCCGCAAGCAACGCTCAACAAAACATATATCGAGCGGCATATACTTACGGAACAGGAACCAACACCATGCAGGGAACTAGGACCACCCTTGCCACCAAGAATATATGAGATGTTGACTGAGCAGAGGGAGCTGTTACTAGCATAGCAAGCCTCCAACCGCCAAATAAGAAGTCAGGTGGAGGCACTGCAAAAGTACATGCAGAAAGTCAACAGAAGAACAAAAAGAACCCAACGGCTCCTCAAACAAATCAGGAGACACGTTGGGTTACCTGATGAAGACCTCTCAGATGAGCCCGAAGAACAAGCTCCGCAGTGGATCAACATAGAAGATAGTGAAAGTGAAGGAGGGTCGGCAGGAAGGAATAACATGGACGAAGATTGAACAAGTTACCTTGGAAAATCTTCTCCATGAGATCAAACAACTTTTCTAGGACTTAGTTTTCTTTTCAAATTTTTTCCTTCTTCCTTATGTAATCAAAAACCTTATATCAGCTCTGTAAACACCACACTATGAATTAAGTGCTAAACTGTTACAAATCATACTTGAAAACACCAACTCTAACAGGGTGCATTACCAATGTGGATTGTTCAGGTACTACACACACCGAGTACACACTAAACCAAGCACACCTCTCTAACTCAATTCAAGAGCACGCACGAAGTGGGAAGAATTTGAATAAATCATTACTGCTGCAGGACACAGGACATAACACCTTGCTAATATAAGAAAAGACTGTGTTGCCAACACATGCTGTTATGTTACATATTGGTGAGATCTTTCCAACTAACTTTAGAGGGTGAATGAAATCAAAGAGTGGAATCCAACTCTAACAACTAAAATACTGTCTGAGTGCTGCCACATGAATTCTGCAGAATACAAAATATGAATCTGCATTCTGAAAAATTGCGTTGCTAACGCAACTAACCTTTGCGTGACCAACGCATCTGGGCTGGGTACAGCATCACTGTGCTATTTCACAGCGAGTGCTATCTTCACTCATCTGATCACCATAGCACTCTCATGCACAGTTTCACCCACCAAATAAGCATAGTGCAGGGGTTTCCACAACCCCCGCACTCAGCTCAACCTTAACATCATTCCTCTTCCCGCTCCAATAAGCACAAATGGTAAAAGAACTTCATTTCCTATAACATGTAGGGAATGCACAGTTCCTAAATGTTTATTTGTATGATGCAGAATGTAGCATGATTGAATGAGAATTACTTTGCTGTTTTGTTATGGTTTGCAACAATTAAATTGTAATGCATGTTCTAGGCTTGCACAAATTGCCTGTGAGCGGTTGGACCCCGACACTTATTTCTTTTGTGTGTGTATGGTCTCAAATTGAGTTTCATTTCAGAACTTGCCCTGTTTCTTAGTTGAATTCCAGTATCACATGCTTGCATAAACAGGATTAAGGCACTTCTTTGATATGTACCTACTTGACCAAATGACCCACCTTGCATTCTTGTCCATTGTTTAGCCCCTTGAGCCTTATACCTAATTCTTTGTGTTTGATTAGCTCATCTCCAGCCAAGAATGTGAAGAACTATGAATATGCCTAGCCAAAGGAACTAGGAGAAGGTTGCTTGTATTTGAGGTTGAGTTTTACACTAAGTTTGGGGTTGCTTGAGGACAAGCAACATTTCTAAGTTTGGGGTTAAGGGTGTCAGTAGCAATGTAATTGGCAGTGGGTTTTCCTTAAAAATAAATAAATCAAAATAAAAAAAAAAGGAAATTCAGATACCCAAATAAGACAAAGAAACAGTGAAAACAAGAACACACTTCTATGGGGGTGATCTTACTTCTCCAAACTAATGGAAAGTGAATTCTCCAACCCTCTCATAGTTTCTTTGGCTTAAATAAACCCACTTCCAAAAATACACCCACCTTTCACCTAAGCCATTTTACAACCCATTACAAGACCTTTTGATTTATGTAAACATGCGACTCATTGGTAGAGAGAGAGAATAGGGGCAAGCCTATGGTAATGGAATTTTGATTTGTTGACATAGAGAGAAACACCTAATTTAAACACTTGAGAGAAAGAGTGAAACACTTAACCTCATGAGAGCTTGCAAGTCTAGGCCATGTTTCCTTAATAGCAAATAGTTGTAACCATGACATAAACGCTGTTTTACTCACAATTTCATGTTATATCCTGAATCTGTAATTACCCTTGTTTTATTCCTAATGCTTGATGGAGTATCTTTGAAAATTTTGATTGATGCAAGTTGGAGTGAAGAAGGGGAGCGAAATACACTTGAGGGAAATGGTATGCATGCTGTGAGTTAAGAATTAATTATATTCCTGTAGTTTAATGCTTGCTTGAGGACAAGCAAGAGTTCAAGTTTGGGGTTGTGATAAGTGTCCAATAAGACATTTATTTGAAATATAATTCAATGTAATTGCAAGTAATTGAAGCATAAAACACCATTAAAACATGAGAAAATGACATAAAACTGAATAACCCATGCACAATCTGGAAAATACAGTTTTAGAGCCTTTTGGAGGTTAAATTCTCGTAAATCTGATATGTTTTAATTTCTGCAATCTGTTAGAGGATTCCGCGTTGGCAATGTAACTGGACTCACGTGGAACACATGAAGTTTTGAAGGAAAAGGGAAAATCTGTCAATCGCGTTGCGTTGGCAACGCAGCTGGGTCGCGTTGGACACGCGACGACATAGACCAGTAACTACAAAAGGCCCAGAACAGAACGAAAACAGGGCATCTATCTATCAGTCATTCACTCTATCAACAAATCTATCTCCAGAGCACAAACCCAGAAGCAAGAGCCGTCGTTTTCCTGGACGTTGGTTCTGTTCTGGGTGAAGAAAGAACCCTAGGGTGGAGGGCGAAGTGCATCTGCAGCATGCTGCCATGATCATGACTTTCTCTTCCTCCCCTGTTTTCGTCTTCTTCATTATGTGTAACTGAGTCCCTATTGGGGAAGGATGAATCCTTAACTGATCTTATGTAACCTAGATTTTTCATTTATTTAAGATTGTTTTCCTTTAACGTTGATTATTCATCCCTTTGCTTAATGCTTTTATGACTTGGCCACTTATAAATTGAACCAAAATTCTTCTTCGCAATTGGGAAATTGGTTTTAGAATTGGAACGGGACTGAATAACATAATTGTGAGGACTCTAGGGATAGAGGTTCACATTTGTGAGATTGTTTGAATTCTTGAACGTAAGGCTCACCGCAAATTAGGAATTGCTAAGGGATTAGAATTTCTAAGTTGCAGTGAAGAATTGTTGAGTCAAGGGATTGACCTTCAATCAATAATTTGTGAATTTGATCTTCAACTACTGTTATCTTAAGTATACGTAATAATCAAGGATTACATAGGGGAAGTTTTGGTCAAATCTAACCCTAACATTTTTCATTCATTGATTTCTTACCCACTCAGATTGTGTATTGAGTATTAGATAGTTTTGAACATATTTTAAGGTGTTTCATGTGTACTGGATCAGAGTTCCAGGATTGTGACAGAATCTGTAAACCTTGTTAATTTTCTGTTTGCGTTGCCGACGCGCGAGATCGCGTTACCTACATGACCCCATAACTGAGTTCAATTAGTGGACTAGTAGGAATTTAGTATTTGAACCAAATCCCTGTGGAGACGATACTCTTACTCATTCTTTACTTCATAAAACGATAAGGTGCACTTACCTTCATACGTTTTACACCAACAATAACTTAAAATCATAGAAGAGAAGCTTAACGAATGAGAGAACAAGAGGAGAGAAGCAGTAACTCGATGGTGGAAAATGGAATTGCTTAGTCGCAAACAAGAGTGGAGGCTTGAGGAAAAAGAGAAACACACGCACAAGGGAGAGAAACATATGGTGGAAGAGCATATGTAATTACTTAAAAGGTTACCTATAAAAGATATTAAAGCATCTTAACAAAAAATGTTGTAAAAATTAAACATTATAAAACATTTTTTTACTAAACAATGTAAAAATAAAATATTTTAAACCATATTTTATTTTAAGGGTTTTAACAAATATAACATTTAAAATTTTTGTCCTTTCAAAACATCTAAATTTTAAAATGTTGTACTTACTATATTATTTTAAAGCATTTTTGTTATAAATGCTGTAAAATATATTTTATTTATTTTTGAAGCATTTTATCAATAAAATGCTATAAAATATATGTTATAATAAGCAAATTTTGTTATAGTGTTACAAAGTGATTATGATTTCTTATTGACGTATTTACATTTTTTTCAATTCAAACAATCACATAAACATGATCCTAGATAATGTACTTTTCTGTAGAACTTAATTCTATTTTTAAAGAGGAAGTATTTTTTTAATTCCAAATAGAAACCAACTTTTTAATCAAGACTTTTTAATGATGCTTAATGTAAATTTCTTGAACAGCATACAACCTTCCTCCAAAAGCTTATCCCTCTTGTCTTATTTTGTAAGATTTATGATAAATCTCTCATAGGAACCTAACCACTTATATTTCTAAATTACCTCTCAACCTTTTGTTTTCTCAAATATTAAGTTTTTCTTAATATTTTTAATGTAAGATTATGAAATATTGGATTTCTATTGTAGTTGGTTGAATAGCCTCTTTGGTTATTTACTCTTTATGTTTATTAATTTGAATGTTTTATGCACAACTTAATTAATTTAAATTTAAATGTTAGAAGTTTTATGATTTTTAACTTATAACTTTGCTAATCAAATTTGAACCACTAATAAACCTACTTGCTTACCTCCTTGTCCATGAATTCTAGGTTTCTTACTCATGTCCTATTTAAATATTTTTAAGCATCCAAATTAGCCTAGTTTACCTAATTAATCTATAGGTGGCCAAATCCACTTCCTAAGGTCCTAAGGCATTATGGTTTATTTTTGTTTTACATTAAAAGGTGATTTACACTAGTAAGAACTTAGGCTATTAATTCACACCAACTTAGAAATTTTTAGGATTTTTCCTCCTTGTTTAGTAAGAATGGTCGAATGGTTTATCTTTCTCCCTCAACTCCATAATTAAATTCTATTTGCCACCTTTTGCATATTTGGGTTCATTTTTAAGTCTTAATAATATTTTAATTTATTTTTACCAATTTATGCAAGCATGGCCAAATGGTTATCCAAACCATTACCAAGTCTCTTTCAAATTTATACTTCCTTTTTTTTATACTTGATTAAGTTTCTCTTTACATTTTAGTCAAAATTTTAAACTTAGGTTTTCTTAATTAAATGGAAAGCTGCTGAGACCACTAAGTGTCCAAACAAGAGATTTTTTTTCTTCTTAATTTCTTCTCACTAAACTTTGTGTCATGAATTTTAGCACTTGATACATCACATGTCTTTGGGTCCATGAATGTTTGTCCTTACTTCATACCTTTGGTCACGGTCATAGATGATCTTAAGTGTCTTGTTCACCTTTGAGTCCATAAATTCACTTTTGCTTTTACTAGATTTAAAGTCCAAGTTTTAACGTAAGTTTATAACTTTTGTGACTTAATCTTTTAAGTCTTTTAGAATATTTAATCATATGATCCAAATCTAAACTTTTATCTAAGTGCGAGTTCAAGATTAAAGTTTTTAAGAAAAAACATAAGCAAAAAGCTTACAACTTTAAAAATAAAGACCATAAAAAAAAGAACTTTTCAAGACAACCAAGTATATATCTACAAGATCAATTCTATCCATCCCTTACTTTGAGTTCCTTAAAACTTTTATAAAAACTTTTAATCTGCCCAAACTCTAAATAAATCATTTTTAAGAAATTTTAATAAATTAAATTACTCCAAAGGTTACTAGAAACACTTTAATCCATCAAAATTCTCCTTTAATTTTCAAAATTTACTAAAAACTTGACAATTCTTAATTTTAACTATCAAGGGAAGTTTTGAACTCCATTAAACTTAAGCAGGTTGGATCCATAGAACTTAGAGAAATCCACCAAAAAGAGAAGAAAAACAACCGTAAATACATAATAAAAATCTTAGAAAAAGTATATGGTTAGGACCCTACTTATTGACAATTTTTATGAAGGTTTGGTGGGTCTTCGAAGTTTTTATCCTTCCTCCTTAGTGATCCGCACAAAATCTCCTAGTGGTAGTGGTAGGACTTGATTGGTTTGTTTTGTTTTAACTTATACTTTAAAGATTCAAGTTTAAACTTGGTATAGATTTTGGTATTTTGAGAGAAGTTAGAGTTTTTGGTAAGTTTAGAAAAATTTCCTAAGTGTTTAGAAGCTTTCTTATGAAGCAAATGAGCTCCCCATGGCTTAAGATGCCATTCAATCACTTAGGGGATCAGTTTTTCCCACTTCAGAATATTTTGGTCCATTTATATATAATTTCCATTTTTTAAAATTAAATGTAAATGTAAAGAATTATCCTTTAGGATTAGTTTAACATTAATCAATTTAAATTTATCACGAATACAATGGTAACTTATTCTAACCATGGTTAATTTTAATTAATTAAGGTTAATTTACTTTAACCAGTATTAATTTTATCTCTCCTTATTGATATTTTTTGTCCTACATATAATTAATGAAATGATAACTCATAAGGTAAGTCATCACCTCATTTTTCACATGTCAAATTCGTGCTCAATGAATAGGATCTAATTTCTGGCTTCTGCTTCACATTCTTACCTTTCCATCCTTCTAGGAGAATTTTGATAATTTTTTAAGAACTTTCCAAAAAGTTTTCAAATTTTTCCTATGATATTTTTAACACTTATTGGTTCTTTTCTGAATCATTCTTATGTCATTTGTCATTTTTCTAAACATAATTTAGCCCTTTTAGAAGATAGAGCTTTCCAATGACATTTTGGATATTTTTGAGTGTTTCTGATGGTATTTTCGTTCTCTCTTTGTTTTTACTCTTTTCTTATGACTTTATAACTATCATTAATGAATTATAAACCTTTAGAATATCTTTTAACTTTTGTTTTGGGTTTTCTGCACATTTATTTGTGTCATCTAGTGTAAGGATATTTTCATTAGTTGTTAAAAATTCTCTATTTTCTCTTACTTTTGTTCTTATTTCTGTTTTATTTATTACTAAAGGGTATTTTTGACCTAGGGAGTCTATAATGAGAAATTGCGGGTGTTACAAGTAACGTAACTGATATAGAAAATATTATTTTCCCTTAGGATGTTTTTCTATACATCGTTCTCCTTTCCTTGCAATCTAAGTTCCTTTCTCTCCATTGTTAGGTTTTATTTATTGTATTTACAAATCAAAAGTTTCCATATTCCAAAATCTCTAAGAAGGAATTTCTTGATCTTATGCCCTTTGATGCAAGCTCCTTATTAGGGATGGAAGTGAACAAGGTTGTCTGATAGGGGCCTACGACTCGACTCGTTTAAAGCCTAGTTAGGCTCAGCTTGTTTAATAAATAGATAGACTCAGGCTTGTTAAAAAGTCTTTTTAGATAAACAAGTCAGGCCTAGGCTTATAAAAAAACCTATTTAACCTATTCAGGCGCCTATTTATATTTATATATTATATATTTATATTTATTTTAGTATATTATATTTATATTATATTTATTTTATATTTTATTTACATAAATTAATATGTATATATATGTTTTAGGCTTATTTAATGGTATTTTTATCTTATAGGATTTAAGTTTGCAAGCTTTTTTAATTAATTATTTATATAGATTTTAAGTTTATTTATTGATTTTTTTTGTAATGTAGGCTTTTAAACAGACTTGCAGGCCTTGTAGGCTTTAAATCAGGCCAGGCCTTGACAGAAAAAAAGCCTTTAACAGGTAACAGGCTCAGACTCAGGCCTCAACATTTTTAAACAGGTTAGGCTTGAACACTCAAAGCCTAACTTGGCTCAGCCCACTACCATCCCTACTCCTTATCTCGCAACCGTCAAAGGATGCTAACATATCTCGTTTCCTTCCCCTTAGAAACCAAAAATGTCATTTTCATTAAAATCCTTTTTTATTATCTTGTTTCCTTCCAAATTTATTCATTCTTTCCCAACTACCAACATAGTTACTTCCCCCTTGCTATCATTAAAGAACGCCACAACATGTTCCAGATTTTAATTATCAATTATCAATTCTTATTTATTTTTTTTTGCATTAGCGAATTTTTAAAAATACAGATCTGTGTTGCTATTGTTGTTATTTTTTAATTGCTCAAGGTTGAAATTGAGATGCTAAAGTTTGAAGTAAGGTAGCAAAACTTAAGCATCATTCTTAATGTTCATATCAGTTCCTGAGTTTTATTGACTCTAATTAATTACACTTGTGAGTGCTTTGAGGTTAATTTTGTTATTTTTAGTTAATTTAAGCTTAATAGACTTTAATTGATTGAAGTACTTGTTAAGAAGTTTGGTTATTGAACCAGTAACATTACAACATTTGAATCCCTAAAAATAGGAACCAGTTTAGACTAGGAAAAAAATGATAGTGATAAAGGAAATAAGGAGCATGATTCTTTTGAAATTAAGTTTATAGAGTCTAAATGAGAATTTTAGCTTATATGAAGTTTAAATAGTATCCCTTGAAGTCAAATAATACTTAGTATGATTCCAAACTAAAAACAAATGTGAAAACCCATTTATAAGAGCTACAATAGGAATTTACAAATTGAATATATTTATGAACTGAGAAGTGTGAATGGTCTATTTTGACTTCATTATGGTCAAGAGGATGAAGAATTGAAAGTGAAAGGCTAGTGATTTTTTATTACGCTATAATAAATCTAAGTAGATACTTCAATTAATCTCAAACAGAAGTCTTTGAAGGTCCATCTACATCTCATTTATATGGTTTAGAAGTTTGTGATAATCAAATTGCTTTTCTTTTAGAAATGAATGTTGTTATCAATTTTTTTAAGAGAAATCCAATATGATCATAAATAGCGTAAGGAATATTTTAGATATCAAAATATAGATGAAGTCATACAGGTATTATGGATACTTTATGTCACTCTTCTGCTTGATGTATTTATTTGACTGATCACTGTCTCTAATATATCAACTCATTCATTTTACATGTGTTATTTTGTGTAATTCCTCTCATATCAATCTTATCTCTTTTATTCTCCTCAAATATATATAAACCCCAATACATCAAAATAACGCATCCCAATTAGTCTTTTCTCTTTAGTTATACACAATTATCTGAATTTTAGTTTTTCTTTTTTGACTCTTGCAACAAAATACAAAAACAACTAGGTATGGTTGAAAACCTCAAGTTTATGAATGTACGTCAAAGAAAACACCAACCTGAGTTGTTGCAATTATTCGTTTTGTGCTGTTTGCTATTCTTATCATCATTGAACATATTATTCACGCTATTCGAAAGGTAAAAGATCGGTAGGATTTATGCTACTCAGAAAACGTATTCTTTTTAATGTTAATAACAAATTAATTAACAATAACTTGTGTTCTTATAATATCCATCACACGCAGTAATATTTTATATATATATATATATATATATATATATATATTATATTCAATACTTAATCATGAAATGTTGGTATATTATTCTACTTATAATTCTTGTGGTTTAAAAAGAAACATAAAAGTATTCTTTTAGAAGTGTTGGAAAAGGCGAAGGAAGGTAAATTTTGTCCTCTATGTTAATTCATATGTTAATTTTTTTTTGTTTGGAGTCTTAATTCTTAACAATTGCTTTGACATTCTCTTTACGGCTTATGGTAATAGGATTCATATACTTGTTGCTAACAGTGTTGCAAGATCCAATTTTTAAGATCTCTGTATGACATAAAGTTGCATCCACTTGCCATCCGTATACAAGTCTAAAGAGAGGTAAAATAACTGTAGATTTTGATACTGAAACTAATTCTAGAAAACTCCTTCATTATTTGAATCGATATAACAAATGTGTTGTAATAGAAAGATAAAAATTTTCACTCTATGCTTTTTCGCTACTTCCATTTATATTTATGTTGGACGTATCTTTGTAATCATTTTGCGATTATTCTAGAAAAGTGTGTAACCACGTTGGTCTTTGTAATACATGTAGTTTCATAGATGATATATTCAAGTTTCTTTAAATGTTTTTTCTTTATCCTTTTTGTCTTGTATATATCTATTAAAATTTTAAAGCAATATATTTTATGTTTTGTAATTTATAAAAATTGTAATTTACACTATTTAAATTTGAATAAAATAAAATAAATAAATAAAATTTGATATAATTAATAACTAACTATATTACGTATTTATTAATAAGAGACTTTGTGAATTAAATAATAGCTCTTTTTTTTCGAAATATCATTTTCCATACTCTTCTATGTTCAAATTTAATTTAATTTATTGAAAAATATAGTCAACTTAATTGAATTTGTTGTTTTGTTCTATGATGGGATTTAAAATTGAATATTAAATTTTTGTCTACGATTAAAATTTGATAATGGAGAGGATCTCAATCCTATGAATGGAAGATGAAATTTTAATGACAAGGTACTTATCTCAAGTATCTTAGTTATATATTTATTTGGTTCATAAAAAAATAATTTCAACTTCCTAATGATTTGATTTTTTTTTAGAAAATTATAAGGCAAATTAAGATAGAAAGATAAATTGCGCTTAACTTTTTTCACAATGTGATACATGAAAACTTGTGCGGGAGTTGGTTAAATATGAACAAATAAATGTATTGCAATTATAGTTAATTCCTTTATCATAAATTTTAATATGTCTTTTATTGTATAATTATTTTTTATTTTTTGTTTTTAAATATTATATAGTTTTTCTTATACATGTATAATTAAATCCTATAATAAAGATAAGTTTGGTGGACCAATAAATTTTTTATTATATAAATTAAAGTTATGATGGTTAAAATTGTCACAAAATTTTTGTATAAATTTATGTACTAAACCGGTTGTTATTATAACTTATGTACTTTTTATATTGGTTATGACAACCAATATAAAAAGTAAGTTTTTACATCGATTCTATAACTTATGTGAAATGTTTTAAAATTTATATCGTTTGTATCTATATCAATTTTATAACTGAGGTAAAAAAAATCATTTTTAATCGATATAAAAGGTTATTTTTGTACAAGTGCATTTAAAAAAGATGCTTAAACATTATGTAATTCAAGAAGATTTTGAATTGTTGAAAGTAAAAAATGAAAGAGTTAGAATGATGCGTTAGTTGTAAAGGGATACACATGGAAGATACATACATCTCCAACACTTGATGAAGTTACATTTAAAATAAAAACTAATAATAATATTTATAATTGTATTAGCGTACGTAAGAATTCAAATGTAACCTCAACATGGATAGCAAAATAATTAGAGAGCATGCTAACAACTTACCCAAACATAAGTTATGTTATAATGAGAAAGAATTACTTGTCGAATATGGGATTGAACCAAGTAATTTAATACAATTGTGTTGTGAAAAGAGAAAAGTCCACCAAATCATTAAGGAAGTTTATGCATTGTCATATAATTCATATTCCTGTATGGGATAAGGGATTTCATGCACACCAAAACTTTTATTTTTCAAAGAATACTAAATACTCAACAATCATCAAGTTCTAGAATAAAAACAAAGAAGAAAAAGAAAATATAGAGTGCTTTTGCAAGAGGACAGCCCAGTATGAAACTCTCAAGAACAAGAAGTAAGACTAAAAGTGATTTAAAGAAAAACTAGATACTACGTAAAACCTTTTTTTAATGGATATAATTAAATAATTTTTTTGGATTACTTCATGAACTTTAGACGATGCACAATACATGATTTTTTGGATATGAATGTACATGATTGGAAGACATAATTTGCAATGTACATGACTTATGTTAATTGTGAATGCTATGATGGTTGACAATGTACATGATTTTATATTATGAAATTTTACTTAACTTTATGAATATCAAAAATTAAATATTCGTAGAAATTATAAATAATAGCTTTAAGCATTTTATATTATGAAATTTTATTCCACTTTAGGAACTAATTTTAGTTTAACAAAATCATAACGATATGCCAAATTAAGTTAAAATAAAGGGTGTGTGTAATTGTTTCTGAAAACTATTTTCCAATAAGATCATAATTGTTATGACACATTTTTCATGATCTTAAATCCATTAAACTTCATAATAAACTATTAAAATAATCTTTTACGTGTACAATATTACAAAAATAATCATATTTGTAAAGAATAAAAGGGTTACATTAAACATTAATTGTTCATAACTAATTTTATTTAATTTGACTTTCTTCTTATTTTTTCCATCTCTAGCTTTACCTTCTCATATTCATCATCAATATCTTTGTCAATCCATTTAAAAAAATCACATCGAATGTCTCTACACATGTGTAAAATAAACGATTTGGATTTGTTTTAATCCACTAACTTTTATATTTGTCAACCTGTCACAATGACAATATTTTTTTCTTTATCTATTGCTGTTAGTGTTACTATTGAAGTAACATATCAAAATAATAGCAAAAGGAAGAAAATCTTTTAGTAAATAATTAAAAATTGCAAGGGAAGAAATCCAAACTCAAACAAGAATAAAAGAAACACAACTAACTTTACTTGAGAATGCACCTAAATAAGAAAAATTTAACCTCAGTATAACTTCTTCCTCCGTCCAAATGGTCTTATTTATTTAAAATGGTTAATTTTTATATATAAACTTGTTTTAGAGTAATATTTTATTAATCAACATATACAAAAAAAATATATGACTATTTTTTTCTTAATTCGTTAACGTTGTAAAACCTGCAGAAATATACCGTGTAACCAACATTAAATAATTAGAAAATTTTATTTAAATTTTTTAAAAAAATATTGTGTGTTAAAACTCAAAAATATTAGTGCAATATATTTTTTAAATCAATTATGCTAAAATAATTTTAAAAGTCAACTTAGTTATAAAGATAAGCTTTGAACTATTAAAAAAACTTTTTATACCAGTAGATTGAATTATTTAATAATAATAACAATAATAATAATAATAAATTATTAATATTATTCTTTTAAAATTATATATTTTTATTTAAATATTTAAATTTGTTAATCTATAAATAAATTTAGACCTATTAATTTATTTAAGGATAATCTTTTAACTTAATTAAAAAAATTATTGTAAAATAAAATTTTACATCAAGTTATACTTTCAAAATGGTCAAGTAAAAACTTAAAATATGATATAAATCAAATAAATAATCATATTTAAAAACTTTAAATTTAAAAATCAACATATACTTAAAACTATACTAAATTTAGCATAATCTACCGTATATTCGTTCCTACTAATAATAGAGACATTAAAATTTTATTTATATCATTTTCTATATTGATTAAAATAGGCAAAATATCATTATGAGATATATTTATAATTATTTACTATTTTAAGAAATTTAGTTGTATGGAAAAGAATTAAAGAATGCTCTCATATTTAACTTCTATGAAAGAAGAATTTATATTTTTAAAAATAATGTTAAAAATATAATTTAATTATCAATTTAAAAATATTAATTTAATCTATTTTAAATTATAAATAATTTGAAATTGAGGTAGCATAAATTTATTTCTCTGCATCTGCTGAGTATTAATAGAATTTGTCATGGGCCCAGTGGAATATAAGCCCCAGCAGTTGGTTCCTCAAGGTGAAATGTGGGCCCAGAAGGGAGTAATATTCCGCACTAAGCCCATTTATCTGTGGGCTCCAAGTTGGTGTTCTTAATTGTTCCGAATGGCCCAACACCATTAAACCATTCCACGTTTCAAGCTTCTTTCACCATTACCACTCCTCTTCCTTTTTTAAAATTAAATTAATTTAAAATGCAAAAAAGAGAAGAATAACAAATTTATTAAGAGGTTTTTTAAATATGTATTTAAGGATACACAATAAAACTTGTATATAATATTTCATGTTTCTTTTTAATCTGTTCAAATAGAATATCTGTATATTTAAATATTAAAAAATTAATAATTATATATATATATATATATATATATATATATATATATATATCCTTGATAATAAATTAAAGATAAAATGAAATAATGAAACTTAATAAATAATAAGATATAAGATTAATCCTTAAAAATGATAAACTAAAAATATAAATAATCCTTAAAAATGATTATATATCCTTAAACAAGTTAGAAAAATTGATTTATTTGTTACCCATTCTGAACATATTGCAAGACGCTACATCTTCCCTATAAGCTGCAATTATGATTCCCAATATGCATTACCATTCAACCCTTTGTATGCCTTTACTCAAAAAACTTTGAATCACCTTTTCTTTCTTTTCACCTACTTCTACGACTAACTTAGTTTTCGTTAGACACACCCTATTATTATACTCACTTCGGTTTCCGCTTCCACTTACTCCATGTTCAAAGGTTGGTTCTTTTTAATTGTTCCTTCAATTTATTTCCTACTCACATCAAATTTTCACCAGCGATGTCATTTTTTTTCTTCTTTAAGAAAGCCTTACAAATGGAGTCAGATATTAACGCCTATCTGGCCACACCATTGGGAATAGATTCATCGAATTGTATGGCTTTGGTTTTTTAAAATACTATAATATGGTAAATTATCACTCTGCCTCTATGTGGACAATAATTTATGCATGGTATCATTGTCACTTTATCTCTATTTGGACTTCCGAAATTTTCCACCATATAAGAAATGAGGGAGAAAGGGAGTAATGGAGTAATGGACATGACATTGAAGATATCATCATGGAGACTAATTCACTGGTACTTCATTGAACCATGTAATGCGCAGCATCCACCCCTTCTTAATAATATTTCTTGATTGTCAGAATCTAGTGCTCAACTAAATTCATTTACCTTATTATTTACAAAAAGAAGTTCTAATACAATAGTACATAGATTAGCTTCCATAGCCTTTTCTCATACTCACCAAATACGGTGGAGAGCCATGACACAATCAGTGAAACACATCTCTCTATCAATGGTTGAGTTTTTTTTTTTTAATAAAATAAAATAAAATTGGACGGTCCATATCTGGATGTATCCAAATGTAGGACATTGTTCACATATTTACCCATCAAAACCTATGGTGGAATAAGACCTTATGTTTTATATTATCCTTATGTTTAATAACTTTTTCAATTTGACATCCATAATACATTGTTTTATTTTATTTTTTAAAAAGTTGATAGATAGTATATTTAAAATACCAATTAAAAAGTCATGTAAATATATATATATATATATATATATATATATATTTATAAAAGGGTAAGTTTTTAACATTACTAACACATTCACAATGTAACTTATAATAAAAGAATTATTTATTTATTTTTTAATTAAAATCTTTAAAACATTCGTTAGCATGATCCAATAAATTTTACTATCTTAGTTTATATTTAAGTTTTATTTTTTTTAATTTTATTCTTACTAATTTTAATGTAAAGAATATTTGAATAGCGTGTATTTAATTTTCATTCTTAATTAGTAATATATTTTTAATAACAAATTTTTATCATCGAAAGATACTCAATAAGAATCAGTAAATAATAATTTTTTATTAAAAATTATTGTATTAAATGTTATTAATACATTAAATTCTATAATTTTTAATAAAAAATTATTATTTAATTTTTTAATACCATTAAACATGGATTAGAAAAATTGTTTTAATAAATATATATTGCCTTATACCTTTAACAAATAGCAATTAAAACTAAAACTGATTTAGTTTTTAATGAATTGTGAAAATATATTTTTCAAATACATTGATCATAAAATGAGAAAAATAAAAATATAATAATTGTAAAAAATATAAAAATTATCAATAATTTAAATTCATAATTAATTACATTGTATATAAGTGAATATTTCCTCCTCTGTTTACGGTTAATATACGTGAAGAAGCTTATACTAAGGGTAATTGTGATATGTTATTGTAATAATATTTTTATAGAATTTTTTATTTTGTTAAATGTTTCTTATTTCAACTGCAGTTAATATACGTGAAGAAGCTTATACTAAGGGTAATTGTGATATGTTATTGTAATAATATTTTTATAGAATTTTTTATTTTGTTAAATGTTTCTTATTTCAACTGCAGTAAAAAATATAGTGGTTATTAATAATGTAATTCAAACTTTATATTATTAAGAATAGAATAAATTTAGAGTAATTAAGATGGATAAGGTATGTATTTTTAAATATTTTTATTTAAAATAGGGTTAATTATATTTATATTTTCTGAGATTAAGTAAAATAGTATTTGATATTTTTTTTAGACCTACATAAACTATCCTTAATTGTTGTGATCCGATTATATTGTGTACTCTTAAGTAAAACGATGCTATTAAATTAACAGATATTGAATCACATGATCTTTCGCATGCTTGTAATAAAATTTTTATTTTCAAACTATCCTTCTCTTAATGATGTAACGTTTTGTTTAAAAAAGATCTCAAAGGATAACATTGTGGATGTTATCATAGGTGAAGCATCGGGTGTGTTCATTACTTTCCTCCTAAAGTCTTTTTTGTTGTGCTGATGGGTGGGTTGCTAGAGCAAACTTTGAACCTCCTAAGAGCATAACACTAAAAAGTAGGTAAGAAGGAAAAGTTATTTGTTTAGTTGTTTCTCCTTCTACAATTTTCGATAAAAATTGGGGGAGAGGGAAATTGGTATCTTCTTTTGTTCATCATTGATTTAGGTTAGACTAAAAAATGGTGGAAGATGTAATCAATGTTGGAAAATTACTAAAATAAAAGTGAGTCGAATAGAGATAAATACTAATCACCTATTTTATACATGAAAGCAAAAGAAGTGTGTTTTTTTGTAGTATGATGTTGATGATGTGCCTAAGTTTGAAGATAAGAGTAAGGCAGAATTTGAAAAATTGAAGAAGGAAATTGAAAAACTAAGAAACAAAGTTAAAGTGATTGATACCAAGTTTAAAGGCTTGAAGCAAATTATTATTAATTTCATCTATGTAGTTTTAATTATTATGTGTATTATAATTGTCGTAACTGTAATTACAACGAGATGATGAATTCGATAAAATTTAGAAAATGATAAATAATTTCATTTGTGGAGCTGTCACCAAATTTTTATTTAAGGAAAAATATTTGGAAAATAAATTCTAGGTTCGGGAGTCGGTTACGAATAAGGAAGGTATTAGACACCCTACTCGCCCGTTCCGAAGAACGGTACCCTTAAACTGAGTATGTGATTTTGATATTTCTTGAAAACGGTTTGATCCCTTTAAATAGAATAGAAATAAATAGGTGTGCAGAAAATAGTTTGACAGGACTTTATCCTGCTCCTACATATTCTCTGGTGCAATGGAAAATTCAAGGCTACATAGTTCTGATTTGAAGGCTTAAGCTTTGAAGGTGATTGAAAAAGTGGAGTATTTTGAATATTTTAAGGAAAATACTCAGTCCACATGTGCACAGGATCCAAGGCAAACAAAGGTTGCACTGGACCCATATGATTTCTAAACTCCAAACAGTAGGGTATGCTACCAGTTCGTATTTAGAATTCATCGTGTGAGACTTAGAATTATTTAATAAACATATTTAGTTTTTCATATGCACAAAGCCGAAGGCAAGCGAAGGTTGCATTACGATTCATATGACTCTTTAAACATTGAAAGACAAGGTATGCTGCACTTTCAACTTCGAAGTTCATTGCGTGAGATATAGGATTGTTTAAAGCTTTAAAAAGAATTTGGAAAGGTAATCTTGAAGAGAGATTGAAAAAGAGAGATCTTCGATCCACATGCACAGAGTCTAAGGCAGGCGCAAGTTGCACCGCGACTCATATAATTCTCCAAACATTGAAAGACAGGGTATGCTGCACTTTCAACTTCGAAGCTCATTGTGTGAGATCTAGGATCTTTAAAAGAAAATGGACTTAATTTTTAAAAGAACAACAAAGGAATAGGGCTTAACCCAAGTTAAGCAAAGAAAATTCGATTTCTTGGAGGAGAATTGGTTTTTTGGTTTTTTTTTTAAAATTGGGCTTAACCCAAATAAGACACTAGATTTCAAAACTTGATTTCAAATTAAAAGAAGGTTGGGCTTGACCCTATTTATAAATGAACTTGATTTTAGCAAAAATAAATTGGGCTTGATTTAAAAATAAAAAGAATTAGGTTTGATTTAAATTGGGTTTGATTTAAATTAAGAATGATGGGATTTTAAATTAAAAGAGATTGGACTTGATTTTAGATTGAATTGGGCTTGACCCAATAAAAAAAACTTGGTTCTAATTTTAAGGAAAAGAACTAGACTCAACCCAAAATAAAAAGATTTGATTTCAATCTAAAAACTTAAAATAAAGAATTTGGGCTTGACCCAAATTAATTGCCTAAATATTTGAAATTAACTAGAGCTACTATTGGTTTTGGGCTCAATTAGCATGACCCCATTAATGACAATTGGCATTATGTGTGATCCATTTGGATTGAAAGTTGTCATCTTGACCCAATTAGAGGGGCTGCTAGTACGGCCCAATTGTAGTTCGAAGATTAGAGCACATTGGCAGGCAACCAGCTCGTTTAAATGGGCTCAATTGGTATCAGCCCAATTGAAATTGAAGGCTAGAAAGCCATGTTGAAGCATGTTGACAAGCAGCCCAACCACAAGGCCAATTGGATATGTGAGATGAGGGAGTTGCTTTTTGCACCCCCTTTTTTACTTTTCACACCCCCTTTGTTTATTGTAAGTTTCTAATTCCCAAATTACCTTTATTAATTTTACACCCCCCTTTCAGATTCTCCATCTCTCATCTCTCTGTATCTCTTTGAAAAAGATTTGACCTATTTCTGTAGAGGAGTTACCGGATACCCATTGCTGTCATTGCCGTCATTGCCTCCATTAAAGGCTGAATTTCTTCTGCTTTAGTGAGGTAAGTGTCATCTTCTTCCTTTATTTTTTTGGTATATGTTATTTTCAATGGTTTTAGGATAGAACCCTGGTATAGTTTTTCCGGAACTGTGTTTCCGGATAAATGAATTCTATTCCGGCAAAACATGTTCGGAATATTAGGAAGAGACCATTGATTACGTTCTTCCGTAGTGTTATTAGGAAAGAGTGTAAACATATATTCCGGAAACATATATCCGTAATGAAGTGTATCTTTTTCTGGAAATACGTATCCGGAAGGAAACTGTTATACCCGAAAGGCCTTTTCCGAAATGAATTTTTTGAGTTTCCGGATATGCTTATCCGGAAAGCAATTAAATTCATTCCGGAAAAGGCCTTTCGGATACACCAATGTTCATTCCGGATACGCGTTTCCGGAAAACATCCATTACGGATACATCTTTCCAGAACGTATATTTAGTCTTTGGTCAAACCACTCCGAAAGAATGTATCCGTAATTCATTAAAATCCTTTTCCGGAAACAAACATCCGAAAAATTATATTTTCATTCCGGAAACACCTTTCCATAATTTACAAAAAAAATGTATTTATTCTAAATTGCTTATTTAATTTTTAAATATTATTATTATATATTTTATTATTAAATAGTGAAATATATATACATATATATATGGCGAAAACTAGAGGAGGTTCTTCTCAAAGAGGACATCATTCTGGGAGTGAAAGACCAGGGGAACGAGTTCGACCCACAGCTTCAGCTCGTAGTCGTCGTACTCGTGGAGCAACTGAGGTTGCTGAGCATATTGATAATGTGGAGGTTGTTGTTGATGTTGGAGATGTTGAGCATAGAGATGTTGATGCCAACGTTGGTGTTCAACGTGAGTCATTTCCAGGAGGTTTGTCTGATATGTTCGTGCTTCGATCATACCAGGATCACATTGCTTGTTTCTTATGGCTAGGCGAGGTAATAGTTATTATTGTATGTGTTTTTTGAAATGTTAAAATGTAGTGTAAAGTAATTTAATAATAGATTTATATGGTTGTGATTATGTTATGCAGGAACGTGGTGCTCTTAAGTTAGTGACCCATGGAAGGAAGATGAAAGAGGCAGAAAATCCATATGTGCGAGACATTGTACGAGATTCTGGTTTAAGACCCCTAGTATATTGCAGTCATTCCAATGTTGACCGAGGGTTGATTTCTGCTTTTACTGAGAGGTGGTATAGGGACACATCCAACTTTCACTTGCCTGTGGGAGAGTTGACCGTCACCCTTGATGATGTGTTGTCATTGTTACATCTTCCAATAACTGGTGAGTTATTTTCCTTTACACCAATGAAAAGGGAGATTGCATGTGAGGTGTTACAAGAGCTTCTAGGAGTAAAAGAGTCAGAGGCAAACTTGGAGACATTTCACACTCGGGGGGCAAGTGTGAGATTTAGCTGGCTCCAAGACGTATATGACTATTGTGTAGGAGAAGGTCATTTAGATGCTGTTGCACGTGCTTATTTATTGCGGCTGGTAGGTTGCACAAATTTTGTAGATAAGAATGCATCCTATGTAGGAGTTTCATATTTAGAGTTATTTCGAGATGTGCATACGATTGGTAGGTATGCATGAGGTGCTGCTGCATTGGCGTACCTTTATGATCATCTCAGTGATGCAAGTTTTCGCAACACACGACAGATGGGGGGATACATGACTTTATTACAGGTATTTGTCACTGTTTGATATTAATAGTTTATATTTTATTATATACTAATAAAATTAAATTTGGTTTCAGGCATGGATTTTAGAACACTTCCCTAGAATTGGTAGTCGTCAACCCAACCCAAATTTCAAAGAAAACATGTCTTTGGCAATGCGTTTAGCAGTGATACGAGGTTTGGGGGATGTTCGACCATTTAGGGAGGCCTTAGATCATGTACATGCTGAGGAAATCATTTGGATTCCATATACATATTTCAGAATACACCGATCCTTCTCTGATGCATCATGGTATACAGGATACATAAGATGTGGAGGTGTGGTGTATCCACATTTACCAGAGCGAGCATTACGTCAATATAGGCATGTGCAAGGGATCCCATGTTCACCACATGATTCACGAGTTGAAGTCCATAGTCCCAGTGATATTGATGTATGTTTTCAAAACTATGAGGCCTCCCATGTTCCAGAAAAGGTTAGAGGTCATCTTGCTATAACCCCTGGTGAATGTGTTGTTGGGTATATGGAGTGGTTTCGTATAATATCACATCCATACATCCTATCATCTTCCCAGCCACACATGAGTGATGTTATACATATGGCTAGAGCAGATGTAAGTATCCCAGGGAGTTCCTCTAACATAGAACATGATTGTAGCAGTTGTGAGGTAATAATTTATAATTAAATAACCACATGTGTTGTTCTTTACCTATGTTTGTGTTATAATTTAAGGATTACTTTTGCAGGAACAATTTGAAAAAATTGCAGAACTACTTCAAAGCCTGTGGGATTTAGGATGCAGTGCAGATGAGGCACAAAGAAAAGATATTACACGTGATGCTTTGAGATTAGCACGTGTTGGAATGCAGAAGACCATTACCTATCAGAGAAGGAAGAAGAGTCGTTGACCATGTTGATTTGGATATTTGTTATTACATATTTAGTTTTTTATTGGATATTTTAAATGTCATTGGATATTTGGTTATATTATTGTGTTATTATGGATATGAACAGAGTATCGATTATAATTTGATTATTTTCTATGTTCAGGGATTAGAGTGGATAATGAAACTAAGTTATCCAATAAAAATAAATATCATTTAGAAATAGGAGAAATAAAAGTACCAAATAAACCTTACATAAATAAGTTGTATAATTTAATTTATAATCAATGCACCATAATATCATAAAATTCTTCAAGATTATCCATAAATAAAGAACTTCATATTTTCATCCTTGTAACATATGTTTCCTCTCACAAACGAGCATTGTCATAACAATATCTCCGCCATTGTCATAACAATTTTCATTTACTTCTTCATCATCTTCTGTAAACTTTGGCATATCAACTTCTGCTGAATCAGACCAAAGTAAAGGTTCTTCGAGATCCATTTTTCTAACAAAACAAAATCAAGTTTAGACATAGCTATAGTTTAACAATTTTAGATATACATATGCAAAATTGATTTATTCACATTTCCAAAACGTGTATCTGGAAGACAAATTGGAGAATTTGGAAGCTCTTCGTCAAATCTGTTTGGGTTCTAGAAATCAATTTCCGAAATGTTAACTTAGTACTCCGGAAAATGGATTCCGGAATACTAACTTAACATTCCGGAAATCGACATCCGGAACTTAAACCGACTTCCAGATATTTGCATTCCGGATACTCATTTCCGAAAAATAACTTCCAGGTATTTGCATTCCGGATACTCATTTCCGAAAAATAATTCAAATATTTCGAATTTACATTTCCGGAAGTTACCTTCCATATATGCATTTTTGGGAAGAAATCCAAATCTTCCGATTTACATTTCCGGAAGTTACCTTCCGGATACGTGTTTCCGGAAAAAATCCAAATCTTCCGGATTTACATTTCTGGAGATTACCTGCAAAATGCATCTTCAACTTACCTCCAGCAAACGTGTTTTCTTCAAACTTCAACACTTTGATTTGCGAAATGCAATCCACAACGATCACAATACAAAATTATTCAATACATTTGGTGAACAAGGAAGATTTTTTATTGGTTGAAGTTGAAGAAGAGAAGAAAAAAGAAATCCTCCGACACCATTAACTTAATGTAGTGATAAGGATAATTTTGTCATTTTCTATTTTAGAGGGTAATTTAGTCCTTTTACATAGAAGGGGGGTGCAAAAAGCAATCCCCGTGAGATGATATGTGGGGCGCATGAACCCAGACTTTGTATGGCTTAATACAGGGAAACCCACTGATGCTGGTCTCATCGAAGTGCAGAATCAGCATGGTCCAATTTCGAATTCCTGTGGTGTTGTTTCCACTATTACGAATCATCCCATTTTGAATAAGCAGTTGAGTCCATTGCTACCCAATAATTGGAACGAAAATGAGATCAAAAGCTACAGGTGAGGATTGAACCTGGGACTAGGCAATTTGTGAGTAATGAGCTGACCACTACACTGGGCATCCCGTTTTGGTCTTTGAATACAATAAATCGCTCATATATCCTAGAGATATGGAGATGAATAAACATACTGTTCCACTATTGCATGCACAAGCAATCCACTTTCCTAATGTTGATAACGCAAAAGCTTTTCAAACTTTCAAAGTCACTGACCTTTCGACTAACATTCTCGAATTAATAAGATATAGAAAGGAATCTACAGCTTGTTTGCAATTATCATAGCTGCTACTGCCCCTCATCAAAAAAAAGCAATAGATATAAAAGAGTCGCTTTTGTGAATAGAAAGATTGGCAGGATTTCCACCTCTTGCTAATGATGTTGTCCTATTTATCCTTCCATATGGTTGAATCCTTCTAGAAGACCAGAATTCCAAGTGCTCCTTCCAAAGAGTTATGATAAATTCGGCATCTGATGAGAAGCTAACAATTATGGTAGAATAAGATGAAGTTGTTTGAAGCTTCATTACTAGCTCACCACTCCGCCAGTCCCAAAGGTAAATATATCCTCCAACTGATACTAGATGTTTACCTTAGATGGAATACATTGGGTGAGAGACAGACATATGCAACTCCATAAAGATGACCTTTTAATTCAACGTTAAAGAGTCCTATATTAGTTTCCTGCCTCCCCTGCCGCAGCAAAGTGCCCATCTTGTGACAATGCTACACAGCTGAAAGGCTTTGGCCATCCATTAGACACTCTGAGGTGTGACTGATTACCCAAATTCATATGATATATTATCATAACGGAGCCTGCCGAATAAGCGCATTTGGAACCAAAGGCATTCCAAGGTAACCCATTGCCATTAATAGCCTCACCAACACCAGTAGAAAGCCATGCATCAGTACCTGTAGCATTTTCAGATGAAGAACCAGATTCAAAATTCAGAAGCTCTAAAGTTACATCTTAGGTCGTGAAAGAATCACCTAGAATTCGAGCACTATGTTCATAAACTTGGATAGCTCAGTGCCTTCTAAATAAATTCTTGCAGCAAGTGTTTTTCCCTTGAACATAATATCCAACACTTTCAGTAACCTTACTCATAAGATCAATTGTTTCTAGTACCGTATTACGAGCCTCAAACTTATGATAAGATATGCATGAACGTAGATCTGGTTTATATACACTACCAACTGAGTGCATACAACTCCATAATTTTGGTCACTTGCAGACTGAAACTGAAACTCTAAAGTGAAGAATTTAGTGTAGATCAAAGTGTTCCAGAAACTGATATATGATCCAAGCGAACGATAAAAGGTTCTATGTCGAAATACTGCCACATTTGAGGAAGTACCTCTTGTTGTCGACTTTAAGCATTGATGGCCTCGTCTAAATGATCCCCTTCCTGGAAACATTTATTGTACCATCAATAGATCCATTAATAACATGAAGGTCCATTTACAGCCCAGCAAGCCCAAGGAATTCTGATAGAAACCAACATAGAATCAGGCGTAGCCTTCACATCAATATCATGCACCAGGATCTCAACCCCTCTGGATCAGTCTTGATTAACCTTACTGACAATAATGCAAAAACAAAAACCTCAGTTGGTTATATAGCAGTTCAATTGTTTGCAATCTCACCAAAAGCCACGACCCATTCTACTCAATATTGTACTTGTTGTCTGCTTGAGGTTCAGACTTTAAGTCTATGAGGGCTTGACCACAAAGAAATCTATCTCATGATCCACGCATATTGTGGTGTCTTTGGGGCAGTTTTATCAAGCCAGTTTCATCGAATTTTAGAGGTACTTATACAGGATTCCATGATGATTACAATTTGTTTTCTCTGTCAATACTCTTAAGGACGGTCAAACCTGGGACCACACACTAGACTACCGGTTTAATGTCAACCAATGCTTTCCCAAGAATATCATTCTACCTAATAAAACCTTACTCCCGGGGGATGGACATCAACCTCAATAAATAGGACAAGATCCGATCAACTTAGAGTAAAATCGAGTGGATTGCTTGTCTAATATCACAAAATTTGTAGGCAAAACTGTGGATTCTAGCAAAAGACTACATAAATCATGTCTCACCAGAATTTTCCATAAAAGTTTCTCATGTGATTTTATACTAATGATGAAGTCGAATCCTGCTTCATATGATTCAAGATGCGGAGTTGAAAGAAAACACAGTAATCCAGGAGACAATCTAATTTATTCTAATGCAGTGAATTCTACACTTGATCAAAAGTATGAAAGCGTGAACTAGTATTGCTACAGAATATGAGCTATGTCCAAGAATCCTCTCTATTTCAACATTCTAATTACCATTTTAGATTGAAAGAAATTGAGGTATCCACGTATTTACCTGGAAATTTTGCTAAGAAAAGCTAGGATCCTTTGAACCTCTGTATTTTACAAAATGAGGGGATCGGAGGGTAGCTTCTGGACGGTCCAAGGATGAAGAGAGTAGAAGATCGAATTCTCTAGAAAATATTGAGGTCGAAAACTCCAAAATCCGAGAGCTAGCGAGAGCTTCTAACGGAGAAATTTCTGAGATAAAAAGAGAAAAACAAACCACCGATCAGGACCTCCCTTTTTGATAGAAAATTTTCTGTTTTATATTGCTTCCTTTTTTCAAAATTCCCTCCTTTCTATTTTATTTTTTTTATTTTTTCTAACTACTTTTCCATTAACTTCTTAACTAACTTTTTTCTTTTTCTTTCTTTTTTCTTTTTTGTTTATTTTATTATTTTTTTGTTTTTTGCTTTTATTATTGTTTTTATTTTTTTATTGAAATTCCTTTTCTTTATTTTTTTTTTCTTTTCCTTTTTTCTTAAAGAAATAAGCTTTCCCTTCTCTTTATTTTTTCCGTATTTTTTTTTCTTTTTTTTTAATTTTTATGTTTGTTTATTCCTATTTATTATTTATTTTACAGTTTGCTTTTTTTGTTATTTTTTCTTTATACATAACTTAACATTGACCTCGGACATAATTGAATGTTCACAATAATTGTTGGAATTTTATTCAAGTAAAAAATTGCAAATTGTAAATTTAAAAAATTTGATGGAAATGAAGCAATGTTGATTATTTTGATTATTGGAATTATAACTGTACATTTTCGTTAGTTTGAGTAAAACATTATGACAATATATCATTATAACAAATTTTTATTATTATAACACATGTTTTAAAGCATTTTATAGATAAAATATTTTAAAAATAATATAAAACATCTTCTACAGTATTTGTAAAAAAAATTCTTTAAAATGATATAGTTATTATACAAATTTTAAATGAAATTCTTTAAAAAGATAAAAAAAATTAATTTATACTTTTTACAGCATTTAAAATAAGAGATGGTATAAAATGTTTGTTTTTTACAATGTTTGATAATAAATGCTTTAAAATGTTTAATTTTTATAACATTTGGTTTATAAGTGCTTTAATATTTTTTAGAATTAATATTTTGGTTAGTTGTTTTTTTCCTTGATGCATGTGTTTCTCTCTTTTCTCCGGCCCTTACTTTCATTCACTATATGACTATTTTTATAGCTTAAATAGTGCTATTGAATTAATATGTTCTTTTTGTTCCAAGATTATCCATGCCATTGGATCTCACCTTTACCTTCCCTACATATGTCTTCCCTAATGCAACCCTATTCTTTTTTTTTTTTTTCAACCATCGAGCTTCTATTTCAAGCTACTCTTATTCACTATCATTTAGAATAGTTCTTTGCTCTCATTTTCTCTATTCTTGTTCCTAAATATTCCAAAACCTATCACAAGACATCTCGTTTGTCTCAGACAACTTTTTCAATTTTTGATACCATAATTTCACAATTACTACATGCAAAAACTCTAACTCAAAAATTGTATTGCACCATTGATTCGATCATATCTATCATTATTTTTCATTTTATGTTTCAAGTTGATTAAATTTTTGAGAATATCTAATCATATGCTTTGGAACTAGAAATACACGTTATTTGTATGCTCTAAATAGATTGCATTGAATGGTTCTTTCTCTTGGCTTAGATTTCGATGCTTTTATGGAAACGATTAAGTTTTACATATATCTTTTCTTCATTATCCATTTATGCATTAGAGAGATAAGTTTCAAGTAATTAACATGTTTCGTGCTTTTAATATTAAATTTCGTATCATCGTATCTCACATGTTTATTTTCTACCTCTACTGTCATGCTATGAATTCTGTGAAATTTATAAATTCCAAGAATTAATGTCTTTACTTTTTGTTATCTGATTATATTGCATGTGTTTAGAATTATTAGTAAAGTTTATGCAGCACCTCAAGATTAGTTAATGACTTCAATTTATCGATGCAAAGCAATGATATTGAATAACTAATGGGTGACAACGCAATAAAATTTCCATTTTTATACAAATATTTATCTTCATGTCTTATATGCCTTGCTGAGTTAATTTTGTATATGCTTGAATCTCCTTTATTTTTCCGGTCAAAAGCAAGGACAATCCTCCTTCACAAACATACGTCTGTAAATTAGATGTTCCTATTGCTACAAGGTGGATATCTTTTACTGTTGTCTTGTTTGAAATTCTTCCTGAACACCAATTTGGTTTCATATCATAAAATGTGTTCGCTGGATAATCTGTCAAAGATACAAAATACAATGGAATTTTTCTACACTGTCTTCAAGTTTGACTTGTGATAGTTGCAATTTATCTAGCCTAAAATAGGATTATCACAAAATTGTTATAATTTGATAATTGGACTTTTATTTGTGCCCAACTACTATAAGGATTATCTTTCTATAGACTTCCCATTTGAATCATATACACAGGTTTTCATAAAATCAAAGAAGACAATTTCATCATTAAGTTTAGGATCTTTTATAAGCATATTTAGTTCTCAAGTTTTGTTTGATAAAAAGATTACTAACATGGTCAGTTAATTATTTAGATTCTTTTATTTAATTATCTATTTTTATTAATAAATTCTTCTTGAGAGAATAAAAAACTTCTTGCACCTGGTGATTTTCTATATAATTTTTCTAATGTGCTAGCTTAATGATTGACTTTAGTGTTTATTATGACAAACTATTGATACAAGGGTAAAAATTGCATATGCCCTTGAAGGACAATGGCTTTAATGTGTATATCACTCATGGGACACAAAATGATGGTAAGTTAGTAGCAAATATTGTTGTACAACTTAATTGGTTTTTTATTGTTGTTTTAATTTGAAATAATTCTCTGCAAGTTAAGGAGAAATTGAGTTTCCTCTAGCATGATTTGTGAATACTTATTTGTACTTTGAAGAGTGGCTCCTGGACAAACTTGCTGGTTTCTTAAGAGATTTTTAACGTGAACATTAGCAAAAATTGCAAAATATAAAAATTAGTTTGTTGAATATTTGCAATCTCAACAATGGAGCTGTTTATTCTTTGGGATGGTTACCAATTTAGCGAGTCTTACTAGACTTGAAAATTGATGATTTGGTTCCAAAATTATATTAATTGATTATGAGCTTTAATGGGTTTAGATACTAAAGATTATGGATTATTATTTGAAGAAAACATTCCTAATGATACAGACACATTATGATATCTATCTTACACATTATGTGCACTGTCATATGCTATTACCAGCCTTTCAAGGAAAGTAATTGAAACCAATTGCAATTAGTTATGAGACATTCTTCTGCAAGTCATATGGTGATATATTGTAAACACCCAATTATGTCCAAGGCCCTATTAGTAAAATTAATTATTAAATAAAATAGTATTGAGGTATATTCAATTTAAATTATTTTGGTAAAATTAGATTAAATAATAAAAACAAAATAAGAAAAAAAAAGAATGAAAACAAAGAAAAATTTAAAAAACCTAAAAAATAATAAAAACCAAAACAATAATTTAAATTATCTAATAAGAAGAAATAAACAAATAAAAGATAAAAATAAGAAAAAAGTATAAAAAACAACAAAAAATAAATTAAAAAAAAAGAGAAAAAGGAAAAAACAGAAGAAAAGGAAATAATAATGAAAAAGTGAAATAAAAATACGAAAAAGAAATTTTGAAGCAAATAGAAAAAAAATTTCAAAGAAAGAAAAGGGAGGAAAAGAAAAAATAACAAAAATAATAAAAAATAGAAGAAAATAATAAAAAAACAAAAATAAATAAATAACTGGAAAAAAAATAGAAAACTGAATTTCAAAAAGGACAAAAACAGAATAACCAAAAATATAATAAGAAAAAGCAAAAAAGGAGAAAGGCGGAAGGGACCGCCAAAATTTGAGATAAAAAGGGTGGGGGGAAGGCCCTGGTATAAAAAAAGAAAAAAGGAAAAAGGAAGGGAGGCATCGAATTTTGGGGGGTGTGAGGGGAACTCTCACAGCCCTCTCTGCTTCTTCCTATTCTTGGTGGGGAAAACTCTCTTGGAGCTTCTCTAGGCTTCTCCCAACTTCATCCAGCACCTATTGTTTCTGGTTTGCTAGTTAATGCAAAGACGGATCCAAGCCTGATCTAAAAGGGAAGAAAATTCAGGTCATTACATTGAGAAATAGCTTCACTCCTGAGGCTTGAGAAGCATTGGAAGTCTACTCCTGTTCATCTCTGGTGCGGCAGATCCGGGCATATAACAAGAACTTAAGAGAAGATCAGGTTCCCTTGATTCCAGCACTACTCTGAATTATGTTGACATCTTGCAAGTTAGTCAAAGATCTTGTTGACCTTGAATGATTCTCCTTCAAGTTACTACATTAGTTTCTATGATTCAGCATGAAACTAGTTTGAATGCAAGTCTTAATTCATAATTAAAAACCATGTGTGCTTGGCTGATTCATTATGTTAGAATAAGGATGGGAATTCTGTGGACATAGCGTGATTGTGACCAGATTAGTCCTGCATGTATGCTTGTTGTTTCGGTATTTAAATCATAGTCTAGAATTCTGTTTGCATCAACCTCTCAACCTTGGATTGCACATTTTTCTTTAATAAAGATTTGAGATCTGTACAATAGGTTTAAGTGGTGCTTTTTCATGTCCTGTACAATAGCTTTCACCTAGCCTCACAAACTGTCTCCGTCGAAATGAGCTGCAATATCCTTACCTATTCATGCTCACTGTGAGTTACATGGCCAGAAGTTATATTCTTATCTATTTCTCCATATAATCCACTTTTAAAATGCTTAAGATCTAAACACCCCTAGTCATTTTGCAAGAGAGATAGGCAGCGAAGGTGAAACTTTGATTCGGTTTTATCTAGTGACATGAGAGACTCTTGTGACTTAATTTTCATTGGTGAAATATGGTTGCTGGATGGTCTTAGGAAGCTTGTGTTCTCTAGTGGGATAATGCCTTTACAGTCATGGCAATTTGGTCTTTGGAATCTGTAGTGAGATGTTCCATATCCATGGTTAGTATTTGAACGTGATAGGTTTCAGCCACGGTGAAAATCCATCCCTATAACAGTTCAGTTTCTTATATTACTAAGGTCGAAATACGGTCTGATGCTTCAGAAAAGACCAAGGGAAATTCAAGATCACCGTTTGTATTAGTCAATTAAGCATCTCTGGATCCGTTATGTTAATCGCGTTGGCAGCAAGGGAAAGCCATGCAAGAGCCCTGCAACCCATCCTTGAAGGTTCAGTACATGTTCAAATTGCCCTCCACAGCACCCGCGATCGTAGAAAATGAGTCCCTTGCAAACTGGACCCCTCAATATGGAATGAAGCTCCATGCAAAAGGTCAACACATGTGGACGAGAATGCATGTCAAGCTTTCATAGCCACTAGGACCTTCGTGCATGCACTTTGGGGTTATGCCTTCGGGTCTCAAATAAACACCCCATGCAGCCTACACGCAGAATGTGATCCATGCCTTCATGCATTAGATTCACCCAATAAATTCTGCCTTGCACACAATCAGATGGTCAAACTTTGAGATTCTTTGTGGTGAGAAAACTCCTGTCTGCATAATTAGTGCCTTTAGATATTCTAAAGCCCAAAATCTTTGGTCTCTCAAGAGATCTTTGTCAAGGCAACAAAATCTTGGAGCCAGCAGCTCTAGGTACTGCATTTCTTATGCTCTCTTGGATGTTGCTAAGTATCAATCCTTCCTAAAGGCATTTGACGAAACAGGTTATAAATCATTAGATAAGCTGTTGATTTCCTACAAACCATAAAGAGGAACGTAGTGAATGGCTCATAATAGGGTAATTGTGCTCAAAATCCAGTGGCTGGTTGTCCCATACTCCCCTCAAGGACAGCAAAAGGTACAACAAGGGAAGTAGTTTTATATGGGTTGTATCCTCTCATTTGGGGCAAAGCAGCCAATACTCGCTTTGTGCCAAAGTGTATATGCTACATATTTTACAATCTGGTATATGAACTACTCGATTTATTGGCTAGAAATGTCAGCATTGTTACTGGTGAAAATATTAAGCCTTCTTATGGTGTTGATGATGAGGAATTCTTGCGCAAAATTATGACTCCCCTGTACCTAGTATATTCATCACAGCATCCATTCTGCAAAGCGTCCTAGACTTGGCCCTTGCCTTTCCAGGCTATCAATGATGGAAATTCATTGAGGTGTTAAGAAATGATCCTTTACGAGTTGTAATTCTTCCACCCTTCACCCATGACAAAACCTCCAATGGAACTCGTACCCTCGGGTAGCATCTATGGTGCGATATGGGCCGGAAATACTGTCAACAACAAAACCAAAACGTGAGAAAAGGGAGACCCCACGCAACGTGCATCCACCAAGGAATGTTTTGAATATAATCAGGGGCGTTATAAACTAAGCCAATAGCTTGTCTCAGTTGGTTGGTTCGCTGCACCCAGCCCTTCGAAGCCTGGATTCGATTCCCGCGGAGGATCATTTTAATTCCAATGACAGCTTATTGTCCTGCCAGCCACAATGAGCATGCTTCTAATGATTGTTAGTCATTCCTTTAATTGTGTTATAGCGACTGGATTAAGCTCCTTGGGCAGCTCAGATCAAACTAGCAGAGCCTATTAAAAGGGGTGGGGGCCACAAACAGATTTTACTCAAAACCATAGAAATGGTTCAATCCCATGCAGTACTATGTTGCTGCCCTTCCAACCCTATAAAATTAAATGAAAGTTTCCAATCAATCCTTCTACAATTAATTTGTTTAATTTTTAATCTGAAATCAATTTTTTTTTGTTAAAAATTAATTTGTTTAATTTTTTAATATGAAGCCAAATTCTTTGTTACCTAGGTCAAGCCTATATCAAGTTTATTTTATTTTAAATTAAGTCAAATTCTTTTCCTCAAGCCTAAATTAAGGTCATTTTATTTTAAATTAAGTTCAATTCTTTTCCTCAAATTCAAATCAAGGTCATTTTATTTTAAATCAAGCCTAATTTTTTTCCTCAATTTCAGATCAAGTTCATTTTATTTTAAAATCAAGCCTAATTCTTTTCATCGATTTTAAATCAAGTTCATTTTATCAAGCCAAATTCTTTTTTTCAATTTTAAATCAAGTTTTTTTATTTTATATCAAACCAAATTCTTTTTTTCAATTTTGAAATCAAGTTTTCTTTAATTTTGGGTCTAACCTAATCCCCTCCCCCGTTCTTTTAAAAATTCCAAGTCTCACACAATGAACTCTAGACACGAACTGGTAGCTTTTTCTATTGTTTGATGTTTAGAGATTCATATCAATCCTAGTGCAGCCTTAGTTGTCTTGAACCCTGTGCATATGTGGATTAAGAATTCCTTTTAAACAAAAATGTTCTAGAAAACACCGTTTTAATAAATTCTAGGTCTCACGCAGTGGACTCTAAACACGAACTGGTAGCTTTTTCTGCTGTTCGATGTTTAGAGATTCATATGAGTACTAGTGAGCCTCAGTTGTCTTGGACCCTGTGCATATTTGCATTGTCGCAACCGTAGTTACAACGAGACGACAAACTCGCTAAAAATTTAAAAAGAATTTAATTTTTTTTGTGGAGTCGCCACCAAATTTTATTTTAAGGGAAAATATTTGAAAAAACTCTAACTCGAGGATGAGACTTAGGTTTGGGAGTCGGTTATGAATAGGGAAGATGTTAGGCACCCTACTCGCCCATTCCAAGGAACGATACCCTTAAACTGAGTGTGTGATTTATTTAAAAACTGTTTGATCCCTTAATAGAATAAAAATAAATAGGTTTGTATGAAAATAGCCTGACAGGACTTGATCCTACTCCTACGTATTCCCTGGTGTAATGGAAAAGTCAAGGCTACATAGTTCTGGTAAAGAGACTTGATCTCTTGGAAAATTGAAGGATGATTTTAGGTAACAATTGGCATTTTCGGACGAAGTTAGTGAAAGAAGTGATTTTCTAAAATCGCGTGCTTACAGAATCCAAATTGTCGTAAACCGTATTTGGGATCCGCCCGAATTAAAATACAGTACAGTAGAGAATGCTACTTGTCCGTATTAGAATTTGTTCCACAAATTTTACAGAAATCAAAAATAGACATTTTGGACAGAGTTAATTAAAATAGTGATTTTTTGAAATCGCGTGTTTGTAGAATCCAAATCGTCGTAAGCCGTATTTGGAATCTGTCCGAATTAAAATACGGTACAGTAGAGAACGTTACTTGTCCGTATTAGAATTCGTTGCACCAATTTTATAGAAATTAAAAATAGACATTTGGAACAGAGTTAGTAAAAACAGTGATTTTTTGAAATCGCGTGCTTGTAGAATCCAAATCGTCGTAAGTCATATTTGGAATCCTCACGAATTAAAATACGGTACAGTAGAGACGCTACTTATTCGTATTAAAATCCATTACACAAATTTCATAAAATTTGAAAGCAGATATATTTGAAGAAATTAGCAAAAATAGTGATTTTTGAAACAGAAGAAATTAGGCTTCGCCCCAAAATTAAATGAAAAAGGACTTGATTTAATAACTAGTAGAAAGAATTGGGCTTGATTTCAAACTAATAAAAAGATAGGGTTTGACCCAAACTAGAATTAAATTGATTTTGATTTAATTTTTTAGATTTTGAAAGAATTTGATTTTGATTTTTTTTTTTTTGGAATCTTTGAAGAGTTGCATTTTTTTTGGATTTTTTTTAAAATAACTTTTAGGAGAAGTACATTAAGATTTAAATTCAAGGTAAGGTAAGATGAATAGAAACAATAAAGATATTTTATTTTACTTGTTTTATTTATTCTATATTTTATTTTATATATATGTATGTGTGTATATGCTATTCTCACTTTTTATCCAAAGCCCATCATGTATTTTAGGTAGCGTCCCTAAGCAAGATTATGTGGGTCCATCGTGACCATTTAATTTTGCTAGCTTTCTCCTTGCAAAAGCATTTCCCAAACTTTGGATATTAATATTATATTCTAAAGTAAAGCCACTTGGGCCCACCATAACCATTCAATTTGGTTAGCTTTCCCATTTAAAGTCTAGCCAATCTGGTGGATGACGTTCACCTAGGCCAAGTCACTCACGTGGGTTTGGTTCATGTCACAAAATGCATGGCTAAGAACAGACGTTACCATGGTTACTTTGAGTGTGCTCTTCTTAATCAATTTGCATGGCAGCACCTTGCATGCTTTACTAATACGAGAAGTGTTGTCATTTGGAGACGCAGAAACCTATGTGTGGGGATTCAGTGCAAAATGCCTTCATGGCCCGACAATGACACTAAGTCATTTTAACAGAACTCGACTGTCTCTCAAGAGTAAGGCTGCAAAAATTTTGTCCGACTCATCAAATCCTAGAGATTTTTTGGGTGTGCCTCGAAATAATTTTAGTGCCGGCATTGAGAAAACTCGTCCTTAAGCATCATGCATGTGCCATATTTCACGTAAAAGCTCAAAGATGGCTTCCGCCTTCTATAGGTAGTGGGACGTATGAGCGCGAGACTTCGTTTACATGTGTTGTTGCCTACCCACTTCTCACAAAACTCTTGGGATTGCCATGACCTGGTATGAGCCAAATGAGGCAACATGTGCTTCAAGAACCAGGTTCTGTTACTGCTTCAGTTTCCAGTCATGATGACTACGTTTGCAGAACCCGGATCCATGAGATGAGGTAAGTGTTGGCTGAATTTTCAATTCAAGAGGTTGCAATAGGCCCATATAAAGCATTAAGAACCCATGAGACCAGTGCTCGCCCCCTTTTCACCAACAGTCCCTGCATACAACTGTATATCTCATAATAATTTTGCCCAATCAACAGGACTTGAGCAAGTGCAGTTCGGTGCTTTTGGCTAAACTCCTCTCCTATGATCAAAAATTTTGTGGCAACCTAAAGCCAAATTTCCTGGGATGCAGCTAAATGATCCTATGGCACTCAAACAAAATGTTGAATAAGAGATGGCAGCTGCCACAGAACCAGTAACCAAAGCCTGATAATAGCTAAAGTTAAAAACCTAACCAAAACCTCATGAAGACTTACAGACCTTCGGATAAAGGGAGCCCTCAAGAGCCAAAATACATGGGGGTTGATGGTCAATCTAGTTGGCTTATATAAGAGGGACGTTCATCCATTACAAGGTGAGAAATCGACATACTCTCAAATCTATTTCAAGATCATAAGGAAAATCTCCATAATGGACACATGTGCTAGCCAACTGGCGCTACTTAGTAAGCTAAAATCTGTTCGGAGACTTGGTAAAGAGCTGGATAGCCTCTGTGTACACTCCATTATGGCAGAAGTGCATCAGGGTTACATCAAATGCAGTGTAATTTATCTATTGGGAGCTCTCCAGCGGTCACATCAATTTCATCATCATCAGATTATCAGGTGTTAGGCATTGTTTTACAAATCTTCCTCGTTACTTTTGAGTTACAGAACAGAGGTGTTTTGGCAGAGTTCTTCACCGCCTTATTTGGTTTGGTGCAGAATTTCACAATGGTTTCAATGTTAGACTGATTTAAAATCACGACTACTAGCTAACTACACCATTTTGAAACCTCTGATGTTAATCCTATAGAATGGAACCAGAAGATGGCGAAAGATCAATGGCAGTGGAAGGGAATTAAATGGATAATTTAGTTATTACTATGCAATATTCGGTTACTGAACACCCAGAAATCCGTAAACAAATGATACTTAACCCAATTTTAGGCAAAGAAATAGGGAGTAACTCATTCTAGAGACTGAACCGATTGTCATATTGTTGTGAATTGTTATATTATTCCATTGAGAACCTCAGATACTAATTCAAATGCCGACGCAACAAGTACAAATTGCAGTGACTAGCCTGGTTTCGTTCTTACTAGTTTTATGGACCTTCACTTTTATCTTGACACAGTGATCTAACCAGGCATATGCAATTTTTTTTAAAAAAAAAAACTTCTGAATTCAAAATTTGCAAGGAGATTACAAACGCTCATGCAATTATTTCTCTCGATGCTATTAATCATTTGAAACAGGTTCTAGAAAAATGTCGTGATCTAAGCACATAGGTGATGAGCATATGAAGGTGAGCACCAACCTGTACTAAGCCAACTTCCGGTGAGTCTTCTCTCTGTTGTCACTTGAGACTAAAACCAATTCTAGCTGCGATTGATTCTTGGATTCTTCTTCCCGCAACAAGGAGGAAAACCCTTGGGAGGGAAATTGAAGCAAGGGAGGAAGCCAAGGGAAATTTTAAGACACTAACTAACTTTCAACCAATTAACTAACTCATTTCTTTTTATCGAGTTTCCTTTTTCTTTTCCTTTTATTTTTATTATTTCTTCTTTTTATTCTTTATTTATTTATTTGTTTGTTTATTATTGTTCTTTTTTTATTTTTTCTATTTTGTCATGTTATTTTATTTTTCTTCATTTTTATTTAATTTTCTGTTATTTACTTATTTTATTACTACTTTTTTTCACTTTTATATTAAATTTGAATTATTACTATTTATTCTTTTTATTTTTATTTTATTTTCATTCATTATATTTTTTATTTTTCATATTTTGTTGTTTTTATTTTGCTATTTTCATTCATTTTTCTGCTTTCTGTGTATTTGTCCACTTTTCTGTTTTTCTATTTTCTGTTTATTTATCTTTAAATTATGGTTCATTCACTAATTAATTTTAAGAATGTGACCTCAGACATAATTGAGTGTTTACATACACTAAGAATCCTTTTTAATAATTTCAGAAAAACCTCGTTTTGGAATCTCAAGTCTCACGCAATAAGCTCTAAATAAAAACTGGCGGTTTCACTGTTGTTCAATATCTAAAGATTCATAGGAGTTCCAGTGCAGCCTTTGTTGTCTTGGATTCTATGCATATGTGGAATAAGGATTCCTTCGAGATATCGAAAATGCTTTCAAAATCATCCCTCAAATTCTTTACCTTCAAAGGTCAAGCCTTCAAACCAAAACTACGTAGCCTTGAGTTTCCCATTACACCAGGGAATACGTAGGAGCAGGATCAAGTCCTGTCAAGCTATTTTCATACAAACATATATATTTTATTTCTAAATTAAAGGGATCAAACAGTTTTTCAAAAAACTCCCAAACCTAGATTCTTCCTCAAGTTAGGGTTTTTTTCGAAATATTTTTTCTTAAATAAAAATTTGGTGGCGACTCCACATCCAAAGAGAAAATTCTTTTTAAAATTTAAGAGAGTTCGTCATCTCGTTGTAATTACGGTTGCAACATATATATATATATATATATATATATATATAATTTTAATGTAACTTATTCTATAATTAATAATTAACTTAGACACCTTAACCTAAAACTGTTAGATGAGAAAGTTTTTAAAGAATTTAAAACACATAAGTAAATTTTAAATTATGAAAACACACTAATTCATTTTACCTTATCCAATGCATTTAGAGGAATATTGTTTGCATTTTTCAAGTTATCAACTAGATTAATTTATAAGTCTTTACTTTTTTGTTACTTTACTTTATTTATAATTTGAATTAAGTAAGTTTTTCAATCACTAAAAATTTATTTATAATATTATTTAAATAATATTTTTTAAATGTAAATTTTTTATAATATTTTTTTCAAAAAAATATTATTTTTATATACTTTTATAAATATTAAAAATTTTAAATTTAAATAAAAAAATTTAAAATAAAAATAAAAGCTAAAATAGGCTTAAATTTTTTTAATTTTTTCTAAACGATTTTATTATTTTGTTAATCTGTAAATGTTATACATCATGGAAGAGTTATAGAAGATTAGAAAATTCTTAGAAGATCTTCCATCAAACCCTTAAAAAAAATTAGTAAAAATTTTAAGGAGAGAGGCTTAGTTTGTTGTAGAGGTTCCTATATTGAAAACTCTAACAAAAAAAATCTAATTAAGGTTCTAAATTAGGAAAACAAATTTTTTTTTAATTTTAAATCTAGTATATATATATATATATATATATATATATATATATATATATATATATATATATATATATATATATACTGTGATTAGAACTATATTTCTTCCTTTCCTCTTAATTTAATTTTCATTTGTATCTATTCTATACTTTCATCATTAAATACAAATATTGAAATTGTATGTGATATTGTAAATAAATATGTTTATTATTTATTTATTTTTTATTTTTTTAAATTGAATATTCTATAAAATATATTTTGTTATCTAAAAAATTAAATATCTTAAACATTAAATGAATTATAATATGTAACTCAGGTTGTTAAATATTGATAAAATGCTAAAAAAAATATTTTTACAATGCTTTTTTACAAAAATGTTTTAAAACTTTTACCCATTAAAACATTTGAAAAAAGATAAGGATTTGTAATAAGTAATATTTTATAGTATTTCAAAAAATCAGTGTTGTAACTTGAAATATTTTATATAACACCCTAAAAATGAAGTATGTGTTATGTTCAAGTCGTATTAGCAGTTTTATTATTAGACTATTACTTCATGATACTAAGTATTTTAAAAAATTACTAATATTGAAAATATAGTAAATTACTTTTTTTAAATTTTAATTAAAAATACGAGTCTCGTTGTAGCGGTTAACGTAGCCTAAAATAAATGTCCAGACGTCATCACTCGCGTCAATTTGGTAACTTAGTTATGTTACTTATACCATTTTAATGCATATTTCAATTAGTTAGGTTCAAAACTTAGCACAAACATTTATATAATATGAATTATACAGACATTATAGTCACACAATCCATAAGATTAAAAGAAAAATAAGCTAAGACATTAGTGTCTTTACATACTTAATTCTACATATAACTACTATTATCATATCTACATCATATACAATACAAATATACATACTACTTATTTATATTACAGCTATCCATGACTATCATACAACATATACATTATTGGGGTGAAAACTAAATTTTCACCAACGCTTCAAACATGAAGACCTTGAGGCTTCAACCATCCTGCTTACATTATCAACCTTCATAAACACCACCGCCTTCATGAACAACATTGTTGGGGTTTGAGAAAGAAAATTATGGAAGAGGAGTGAGAAACTAAGTTTCTTAGTAGGATTCTACCCTAAATATAGTGTCAACATTTTCAACCCAGCTACTTCAATTTATTTAAAAACATGACAAGCATATAAGTTCACTATTAAATTTTTAGAAAATATTTAGTTGAAATGGATTTCTTTTTAGAGCTGCAAAATTAACTTCCATCACAACCATACAAACCACTTATTCTAGATTTCATACATCTTTCATTCTTTTGAAATTGCATTACATTATATCACTGATATCATTTGACTATCATTTCATTCATGCCTTAACCATAATTAATTCTCTTTCTCTAGTCATCATTTTCATGACAATTTAATTTAAGATATATCATTAAAATTTTTAGTCAAAAAATATCTTTCACTTATACTCTACCTTTTGTTCTAGGATATGAACTCATTCTAGATAGTTATCATAATTATAACTTCTTGAAGTCTATAGCTTCTATATGGAAAGTCCTGTAACCTCCATATATGCACAAGCCCTGTGACTTGGCATGGTAAGAGTAGTATCTTAAATTTTCACATAGGCATTTTTTAGTGATCTCTTGACTTATTAGGTTCCATTTTAATCTTTGTGATAATATGTATGCTCAATATTCAATCAATATAGTATGCATAAATACAATCCAAATGATCCAATTTCTCACATAATTCATCAACTCATGGAATCATAATTCACATCAATTCCATGCATCATTCAAGAGAGCATATATAGTCTCTAATCTAATCTATCTTCAATTTTATCATTCATACATAAGCATCATATAAAAAATCACGTTTCTAAACAATTAAGGGTATATTTCATATATTTTACATTCATATTTGTGTGTTCAAAAGAAAACATAACAAGTTAGCATAATTATTCTAATTAGGAATCTACCTTCCAATCAAGATTTCTTAATTATGCTTGATGTAAATCTTTTGGACAACATGCACCCTTCCTCCAAGAGTTTTTCCATCTTATTTTATTTCATTAGATTTATGAGAAATCTCTCATAGGAACTTAGTCCACTCATCCTTCTAAGTTACCTCTCAGCCTTTCCTTTTCTCAAAGCTTAAGTTTCTCTTATTGCTTTTAATGTAAGATTATAAAATGTTGGATTCCTATTTTAGTTGGTCGAATGGTCTTTTTAGTTATTCATTCTTTGTACTTATCAATTTGGATGTTTTATGCACAACTTTATTATTTCAAGTTTGAGCGTTAGAAATTTTATGTTTTCTTGTCTAATAACTTTTCTAATCAAGTTTGAACCACTAATTAATTTACTTGTTTATCTCTTTGCCTATAAATTTAAAGCTTTTTACTCTTATTCTATTTAAATATCTTTAAGCATTCGAATTAACTTACTTTACCTAATTATCCTATAGGTGGCTGAATGTACTCCATAAGCTCTTAAAGCATTATGGTTTTTTTTTGTTTACCATGGGGTAAGCGGTAGCCTTTAATCAAGGATTATTACCAATCCCCCTGTCTTTGTTTCTATTGCATTCTATCTCATCGTATCCCATTTTGTCTGTTCGACGATATTTGAGAATCGTTGTCGATGTAGGTTGAAATTGAATTGTACATCCAAAATAGTCCTAAGAAGACATGATCCCAAGCGGATACTTGGCAGGTCAGTAAAGAAAGTGGTACTCAACTGGTACAAATAGAAAGGCTCGTCCAGTGAGTAATGACACTGGCAAGTAAATTGCAAACAAAATTATAATCAATCAAATATTGCAAAGCCTTGATATCTATTACCGGTTAGAATTAGACCATAACAGAATTTCAGTCCAATAGTAGGTAAGGTATAGTTTGAACTTATTAGATACCTGAGTCAATGGTATCTAATAAGTTTTCCCTCTCTCTCCTTTATTTTCGGTGAATAAGTTTGTTTAATTTATTGGTTTTGATTGACTCAGTTTTTTGGGGCTCGGCTATATCATCACTTAACCGAGTCCCCCTTTCTTATTATATACATATATCATTAATATATATATAATATTCTATTATATTTATTTTATTTTATTTATTTCTCATTATAAATATATATGAATAATATATATATATATATATGAAAAAGTAAGAATAGAAATAACAATTTTAAAGAAACGCGTTTTTGGGAATAGGAATGAGCAAACCATGAATTGGCTTATTCGAAAAAATCCTTGTTCTTTGAAAGATCTATGTCGTGTCTGGTATTGCATGGTTCCACCCTGTAAGAACTCATAATCATTTTCTTGAAGCTCATCCTCTTCATCATAAATGATCTTAATCTAATTATTCATTATTCAAAATATTATAGATAGAAAAAAATAAAGATAAAATAAATAAAAAATTAAAGTTATTATTTTATTATTATTTATATATATATAATAGTTATATATATAGTCATTATTTTAATATATAATATAAAAAATAGTAAAGAATATATATATATATATATATATATATATATATTAAGTAGTTGGATTTCTTAAAGTTGGAGTTGGTATAAAATTTGATGATTTGGTGGAATCAACAATTTCTACATCTGGAAAACTTGGTGGTGGGCTTCTTTGGGTAGGTTATACAGCAAGAATTGGTCTCAACTTTACTATAGATGATGACCGTTGTTTGGCTGTGGGGTTTGGTTTCCTATGACTCTTCGTAATAGGTAATTTAGGTCTTGATAGTTTGTTGGGTGATTGCACTGCAGCAGTAGACATTTATGGACCACCATAAAGACCCTTTAATCCAGGAATAAGTTGTTGCCCACCACTTACATCACCTAGTTGGCCAGCAACAAACCCACTAGCATGACCCTTTTGCCAAGCAGCAAACTCACTTCCTTCACCCCCTTGCCCAGCAGCAGACCCACTTCTATGACCCCCATGCCCAGTAGCAGACCCACTTCCATCATCCATCTTGTCCAACAGCAGAACTACTTCCTTCACCCCCCTGTAAATTTGTCAACCTTTGCCTCTTGGTCATCAGGAAGGTTTGTTTGTTCTGGTTGATCTCACCAAAAACATTGCATTAGATTTCTTTTAACCTTCTCTTAAGTTTGTTGGGGTTAATAGATTCTTCATTAATTTCTTTTCTTCTTTATTTTTTTGGCCTTCCAACCTTCTTCTTACTTTTGGATGGAATAGGTGGAATTTGATTTGTGTGATCCCAAAACTCTTACACAGGCAATGCCTCAACATGGTTGGCATAAGTGGCTTGGTATGAGGCCATTGTCAGCAAAGCATGACAATGGTCTTTAAGTCTTTCATTCTTATAGGTTATGGCTGTTGTGGCATGTATGCAAGCAAGGTATACTTGCAGCATATTATGGATCAAAATTAAAACATAATGCATTTAAAAATGAGTGACATGTTTAAACACTAACCTGTTAGCTCCTAAAAATGACAAGTGCAGCTTTGGATACCAAGATTGATAACTTTTGTTGGCCAGGATTGAACTTCAAACTTGTGTTCATAATACAACCCACTTGGGAGGAGGAGGATGGACCTAGTTGGAGGTAGGATTGAAGCTCAAAATTCAGAGCAGTTTTGGGAACTCCTCAAATTGTGTTCAATGTAGCACAAAATTGTGCATAAAAATGAAAAGAAGAGGAAACATAAATTTGCAGAATACAAAGAGGGAATTTGGGAAGGTGATTGCAAGAATTAAAGGCTGGAAATAAAGTGCAGAAATGGAAGAAAGGGCAAAACGAAAATGACCCAAAATTAAAGGGGAAAGGGGCTGAAAATTAAAGCATAATCTAAGAACCAGAATTGTAAATTGCAAGAAGGTAAATGGCAGAATGTAAATTGCAGAAAAATAATTCCTAAGCTAGGCGCCACTCCACTAGCTAGAGGAAGCTAGGAAGATAAGCCAAGTTCCACCACATTGGAGGCTCCAATGATAAGGAAAAGGGTCTTAACCTCAAGAACAAGCAAGAGGAAAAGAAAGAGAAGAGAAAGCTGCTCTCTCAAGGGAATTTCGGATTCCAATACCATAAAATGACCAAAGGTGCCATTTGCTTACATTGAGCCCTTATTTATAGGAAAAAAGGAAGGGGGCTGCTTGGTTGTGGGTTTGGGCTGCCCTTAGCCAACCAAGCTCTTAACCTAAGCCTATTCCTATTCTAAATAACCTATTCTTATTCCAAGTTAGAATAAGCTATTCCCACTTTTACAACTTAAAGAAAAATACAACCAAATTAAAATTAGGAAAAATTTCAGTTTTATTATCCTTAAGCTAAAAATTTCTCTTGAAAGCCAATTTCCATGCTCACATCAGTTCATCATCATCTCCTAGATTGTAAATAATTCATATCATAACAAACACATTAGACATAAATAATGTAGAACAAATATATGAAAGGAACCCTGAATCCTAAACCTTACCTGACCATGTAGCAATCCATTTATTTGATTCATTTTTAAGTTTTTCAAGTCGGCTTTATTAAATTGGTGGTAAATGGCGAAGGTGGCGAGCCAATGTTAGCTTATTTGTGGTTATGGTGTTGAAGATTAGCACTCTTATTTCCTCCAACATTCTTATGATTGACTTCTCCCTATCTGAAATAATCTTGGCATTGAACACTTCACAATTGTAATTGCATATGTTGTCCGCTTTTGACCATGGTGAGAAATAAGCTTTAGTCCAAGACTCTTTTGGCTTTTCGGCCAAATAATCACGAGCTTTTGAGTTTGTTATCTTCAATGAATTCATATTCCTATGGAATTAGTGAGGCTTAGTTGATCTAGCACATCCCTATAATAACATCCTTAGCTCTTTATTCTTCCATTGCTTGGAGAAATTTTGCCACACATGCCATACATAAAATTTGTGTGTAGCTCTAGACATTACTTCTTGTATAGCCTGTTTCAAACCCTGTAATATAAATGCAAATGAGTGTCTAACATATTAACCTTTTCAAATGAAAAACCAATTTCAAATTAGTCCCTTTTTAATTTAAAATTTTACATATTTGTCCTTATTAATATTTCAGTTATATCGACAATATATATATATATATATATATATATATATAATCCATATTTACGTGCAACATTTGCATGCAAAGATATGTACTTTTTTCTTGTCAGAAATGAAGTTCCATCCATATTGAACATGGTCCCCTAGGTCTTGATGTAATAGATCTAAGAACCATCTCCAATTCTCCTTGTTCTTAAAATCAACCACAACATAGGCAATGACTCATATATGATTGTTTACATCCTGATTAACAGCAGATAGCAACTATCCACCATAATACCCTTTTAGGAAGGCTCCATCAAGCCCAATCAATGGCCTACACCCATATTTAAATCCTTTCTTACATCCAACAAGACATATATACAATCTATGAAACTGTGGAGGACCCTCTGCCTAAGGAATTGTTTCCATCTTGACAGTAGAACTTGGGTTCCACTTAATAATTCTACACAATAATCTCATAGTCTTGCATATTGTTCCTCCTTAGTCCCTTGCATGATACTTCTGGCTTTCTTAACAGACCTTCATATTTTTGTCCTATCAACATGAACTCCAAATTTTTTTCTGATCACCCAACTTTGTGATGCTTGTTTATTTTTAAATACTCTCCCACAAGTATGTTCGGATTTAAATGTTTTTATCTGAAAACAGTGGAAGACATTACTATAGCTGTAGTAAATTTTCCATGAGCAAGTTTTTTCAGTACACTTTTCCCTTGCTCATATTTTGTCATTTTTTTACCCAGAAGACTACTCTACCAAATTGAATGGTGTAGTCCTTTACACCCTTCTTAAATGATTCAATTGTTGAACATTCCATTCCAAGTTCTAACTGAATATGGCAAAAAGTTGAACCTTCATTCCATTATGGATATGTGTCCTTTTCTCCATATTCATCATCATCATCATCACTATTGTTGGGAGTCTTCACTTCCTCAAATCGCCATGAACGTTTACTGTCACTCTCATTAGATGTATTGTCTAGCACAAAATTTAGATCTTCATCACTTGATTCCTCTTCTTCAACTATAGCTTTACCTTTCCCTTTATTAAAAACTTTGCTACTACTTTCACCTGTCTGTTTCTTTTTAGGTGTCCCTTTTACTGTTTGCTGTTTGCTTTTTGGTTTTTGTTTTGGGTTTCGTGTTGTCGCAACCGTAATTTCGACGAGATGACGAACTCGTTAAGATTTAAAAAATGAATTTTTTGATTGATGTGGAGTCGCCACCAAATTTTTATTTAAGGGAAAATACTTGGAAAAAACCCTGACTTGAAGAAGAGATTTAGGTTCGGGAGTCGGTTACGAATGGGGAAGGTGTTAGGCACCCCACTCGCCCGTTCCGAAGAACGGTACCCTTAAACTGAGTGTGTAATTATTTGAAAATGGTTTGATCCATTTAATTAACGTGGAAATAAATAACTTGATGGAGGTTAGCCTGACAGGACTTGATCCTGCTCCTACGTATTCCCCGGTGCAATGGGAAACTCAAGGCTTACGTAGTTCTGGTTATATTTTGAAGGCTTGACCTTCGAAAATGTTTAAAAGAGTGTTTGGAATATGCTCGAAGGCTTGACCTTCGGAGCTACTTGGAAAGTAAAATTCGAAAACAACTTGATTATTTTGAAAGAAATTTTAGAAAAGCAATCCTCATCCACATATGCACAGGACCCAAGACAACTACGGCTGCACTTGGACCCATACGAATCTCTAAACAACGAACAACAGAAAAAGCTACCAGTTCGTGCTTAGAGCTCATCGCGTGAGATTAAGAATTGCAAAAACAAGATTTTTATTTTTGAAGAACGATGAACAAAGTGAACAAGGTTTTTATTTTGTAAAAGGGAAGGGCAACCCTAATCCACATATGCACAAGGTCCAAGACAACTACGGCTGCACTTGGACCCATACGAATCTCTAAACAACAAATAGTAGAAAAAGCTACCAGTTCGTGTTTAGAGCTCGTCGCGTGAGATTAAGAATCGCAAAACGAGATTTTATTTGGAAAAAGGAAAGACACAAGTAATTATCAGAAATCTTGGGGGCCCTTACCCGTTGAGGAATTTTATGAAAGTACATTAACAATTTTGTGAATTTATTTAGGATTTTTAGGGTTTCTATGATTCTTAGGATTTATAGAATTTTTATGGATTATTTACTAATTTTCAAATTTTTCTGAATTATTTATTAATTTTGGGGTTTTACAGAATTATTTATGAATTCCTATGAATTTTATGATTTTTATGGTTTTTATGATTTTTATATGATTTTTATGGTTTTTTATGAATTTCCTATATTTTTAGAATTTTTTTATTAATTTTCTGGATTTTTAGAATTTTTTATTAATTTTCTGGATTTTTAGAATTTTTTTATTAATTTTCAGGATTTTTAAAATTTTTATTAATTTTCTGGATTTTTAGAATTTTTTATTAATTTTTGGAACAGAGTAAAAATTGAATGGATTCTTAGGAGTAGTAGGATAATTTACCACAGCAGGGATAGCATAGGCATTTTGTGGAAAAGTCAGGGGCATTGAGCATTTTATGGGAAAGTCAGGGGCATTAGAGTAATTTATGACTGTTGGGACTTAAATTGGGAAAAAGAAAGCCTACTAGGATGAATTTTCAAAAACTGCCGCCCATGGTTTAATATTAGTAATGTCTTGGGCAAGAGCTACATTCGTATGAGTTAAAAGGCCTAGCGCCATTTTAAAATAGCTCATCAACTCCACTAAGGTATATGTAATAGCGTGCATGCGCTCACGTACATTTACTGCCTATCCATTTTGCACCCATTGTTGGGGCTTGGTGCTTACTCAATTTGCTTAGACTAGGCTCTTTCAACTGCAAATATAGACCCCTGTTTTGACTTGTATGAGCACAGGGCAGGAAGAGTTGGAGTTGCTTTTGTTTTTTATTTTTATTAATCCCTTTTTCTTTTATTTTTCATTTTTGTATATTTTTACTATTATTATTTTTAGTTTCACATTTTATTCTGTTTTATATATTTTCTTTTTTATTATTTTAGATTTTGCTTTATTATTTACTTTTTATTTCTGAATTTTCCAAATTATTATTTCTTCTCCAAAAACTCTTTTCTGATTTTTTTTTTGGTTTTTTTTTTTAAATTTGTTTTCTACTTTTTCAAAATTTATTATTCTATTTTATTTAATTTCTGTTGTCATTTTTTATTTTTTAGTTTATTTATTTTCCTTTTAGATTTTAGATTTTTATTTTTTGATTTTAAAAGAATTTGTTTTATTATGTATATTTTTATTCTTTTTCAGATTTTTGTTTTTTATTTTTTGGTTATTGTATTTCTCTTTAATTTTTTTATCTTTTCTATTTATTTATTATATATATTTTTATTATTGTCTGTTTCTCTGTTTGTCTGTTTATTCTGTTTTTCTATTTGTCTACTATTTAAATTAGTTTTAATTTATTGATTAATTTTATAATTAGGGGGCCTCAGACATAATTGGGTGTTTACACACTATAGCTTAGCTTCTAATGAGGGCCTTCTCTCTGCCTCCCACGTTATGGCATGGGTTAACCATGCCATGGCCTGACTCTCAATTCATATATTTCTACATCAAGCATAAATTGAGAAAAAAAAAAGGAAATTAACTACTAAGTTCTAGAAATTTAGACAACTAAGATAAAAATACAATTCAATAAGAAAATAGCAAAATATAAACTAACCATGCATTAGAAAATGAAAAAAAAAGACTAAAAATAGTAACTCTTAAGGAAGTTACCAAGGGGCATTATGCGATGCGAGGGCATCTACTAGTATAATATCATACCATATCTATTACAGGCTAGAATTGTTAAATATTAAACCTGATCTCATAGTTTTAAGGGATGAATAAAAACATAAGATGAAGGGTAAATTATAAAACATAGATGTCTAGTTGTTTGTCCATTAAGTTTCTCTATAAATTTTCTAGTCATGGATAGATTTAAGTCACTACTTATTTAGGGAAGGTCATTCTTGGCTAAAGTCAATGCTCCGATTGATTATAACAATGAAATAATTATATTTATATTTTAGTATGACAACTTAAGGATTAATATGCATAATTAGAATGATCGAGAGACATAGAGAATGAATAAGAAATTAGGATATTCTATCATAATTTCCTTTTATCCTCCATTAAATTTAGTAAAATTTCATTGGTTGATTCAAAGAGAGTTTTTTTAATAGGAAGAGAAAAAGGATGATGAAAGCTTCAAAATTAGAATGTCATGAAATGATGAAGTCAAGAATCCCTTTCATCTCCAACATCAAATATTACTTCAAGGAAGAGTTGGTTCTTTTCAAGATGACCCAAAATCATAAGATCCTTTACCGAAGATAGTTAAAGAAAGTTCCTGAATATTATTATATTTTCAAATTTTATAAAAAAAAAATTATTTCTGTTTTTTTTATTATTTTTATTATTATGGATTTAATTCTTTATTATTTTCCAGATTTTAACTTTTTATTACTTTTTATCTTATTTTTTCCTTAATTTTTTTTATCTTTTTCTTTTTTCAGATTTTCTTTCCTTCAATTTTTGTTTTTAGTTTTCTTTTTGTTTTTGTTTCTTATTTATTATTTTTTCTTTTGTTTTACTTTTTAGTTTCTTTTTTAGATTTTGTTATTATTTCAGAATTTTATTTATTTTGAATTTTATTGTTGTTTATTTGTTCTCATTATTTTCATTTTTGTATATTCTTACTTTTCAGAATTTTCTATTTTCTCATTTTCTTTTTTTCTGAAAAATTATAGTTTTTAGTTTCTTTTTCAGATTTTATATTTTTTTTATTTATACTTTTAGTTTCTTTTTCAGATTTTAAATCTTTTATTAATTAATAATTTTTTATTTTTATTTTTTTGTTTTGATTTATATTTTTGAAATCTTTTAATTTTTCAGATTTTTCTTTTATTTCTTTATTATCTTTATTTTTACCTTTGTTTTACTGTTTTTGATTTCTATTTATTTTGCTTCTTTGTTTATTTATTGAATTAGTTTCTTGATTAATTTTATAAGTGGGAGTCTCGGACATAATTGGGTGTTTACAAGTGTTAGTTTTGATTTTGGTGTTAGTTTTAACTTTTGTCTTGGTTTTGACTTTGGTGTTGCCTTCTTCATAGGAATTGTACTCACATATTCTGCAACCTTTTTTGTTTGCCCCCTAGTCATATAGGTCTTTCTTTCTTTCAAAACACCAACACCTCCATGACCACCTCATTTGCAACTCCACTATCATCCTGCTCACCTGCCTCATGACTACTAAACCCATGAACTTCTTCACACTTACTTTCAAACTACCCACACTCAAGACCATCACCTTGTCCACCCTTTTGCTCTCTACCTTCACCAGTTTTAATACTACCTTCAATACCACCTTTAACATTATCAAATTGACCACCAACTGTGCACTCATGTTACACACTACCACCCTCTCCAACTTCAAAATCAGCACCTTCTTGACCTTTTAATTTAGCATCTTCTTAACCTTCCAATTCAACACCTTTTTCACCTTCCAATTCAGCACTTCTTGACCTTCCTCTGAATTTTTTTAACAAAACTTTCAAATCTTCAACTTCATTGTTCAAATGTTCAAAATATATATATCCACTTTCCTACCATTTCTCTTGGCTACCTCTACCATATCTAACAAATCAACATCAAGTTCCAAAATACGAAAACCATCACCAAATTTCAAATTTGGATACAACCAATATACATTTTTAACGTTTAGGTATCCTAATGCAGCAGCAAACTTTTTAAAATTGAACACATCCAATGTGTCCTCATCACAATCCTCTCATATTTCAACATTTCCCCATTTATACTTCACCATTCCACCATCATTAATAAAATTTCCACAATGATGAATAAACAAAGTCAAGTACTGCACCAAATAAGACAAAATCACTTCACAATGAGGGACTACATATAATAAATGCATTATTTTAAAATAGTATTAAAATTAGAGACCATATGTATTAGATTTAAAATTCGTCCTACCCACTTGCAACCACATGTGCAACTCCCAAATTTCTCACACCCCAAAACCATATTAGAACTTAACAATGTTAGAAGGTTAAAGGTGCTCCACCATTCGCAATATTTTTTTTTTAAAAAAAAGCCCAAAACAAACCTCATTTTCACTAAAAACCCCAACCTCAAGTTACCCAACATTCATATTTACAGTAAAACATATTTAATGGTGGAATAATTGGGAAAATACCTGGTCCGTTGTTGCAAAAAAGAACTAAACCTCGTTTGGAATATTCGTTGCTTCTTTCCACTGTAAAATAGAGACAATGACAATCACCAAGAAGACAAAAACTATTTTTCCCTCCAATTAATCTTAAAAGGATATCTTCAAATGCCACACTTAATCAAACTACGTCATTTTATTACACATGGCCTTCAAAGGTGACATTTAATATCATACGTCAGTTCGTTATTAACGAAAATTACCTATAGAGATTAACGTGAAAGATAGATAACAAAGTCAGAGACTAACAACTTAATTTACTTAACTTATAAACTAAAATAAAACTTACAAACATCTTAAGAAACTAAAATAACACTCCACTCATCTATTAATAAATGTAGTATTATTAAAAAATAAATATCAATGAATTTTACATAATAATAAGATATAAAATTCATGCATTTCTTCTCTTGGTTTAAATATGTAAAAATTTATGCGAATACATAATTTATAGTATATTTTAAATGATGTTTTGTAAACAATATTTTTGGTAGAGTAAATGTATTATTTATTAAAATTCACAATATGATTTTTTAACATCTTTAATGAGATTATGGACAAAAATAAAAATTTAATTTAGATACATTGATAATTTTTACATTGTGATTTAATTTTAAAGTTTTATTCTAATTTTTTTTATTTCATAATAACTATTATATTTTTTATGCATATATATTGTATTTATAAAATGTAAAAAAATTAAAAATAAGAAATACTTTTTATTAATAATAATGAATATTATATTATATTAATAACAATTGAAAAAATTCTTAAAATTGAATATATGTAAAAAATTAAAAAATTATTAAAATCATAATATATATTCTTTATTGATTTATATATTAACGTTTAAAATTTGGAAATAAAATAGAAATAAAATTGATTAAGACATAATATTTTTAAAATTTCTAAATATTACTTAAATTGTTACACAGCTTCAATATTTAAAATTTAAATTAAATTAATATTTAAAATAAAAATTATAAATAAAAAAATTGAATCCTCAACGTAGAGAAAGTAATGAAGTCTTTGTAAAACAGGAATAACTCTAGAAAATATAGCTTCTATTTAATATATAGAGATAAATTAATTCAAAAGTTATAGATATTATAAATTTTAAATTCTACAATGTAAAAATTTATATGCTAAAAAAATAAAAATAAAAATATTTTTTTAAAATAATTATGTTAAAATAGTTTTTATATACTTTGTTGTAAATTACATTTTCAGTATAGTTGGTATATTCTCATTCTTTAACATTATAAATTTTCTTAAATGTTACATTTTTGATAATATCACATTTCACATTACAACATGTAATTAATTTTTAATAATAAAATATAAGTAATGTTATTATCATAATCAAAATTATGATGGAAAGGTTAAATTATAAAAATAATTTAGAAATTTAAAATAGAATAATATTATAAAATTTTATTTATGAAAAAAATTATTTTTTTTTCAAAAATAAAAAATACAAGATCAAGAATTAGTTAATTGTAAATGGAGAAAGTACTAGCACTATATGTTTATTTGAAAAATAATATTTAAAATTAAATATGCAATTTATAATAATTTTTAAAAAATTAATCAATCTCTTTATTCTTTAAAATTAAAAATAAAATATCTATAATATATATATATATATATTAAGAGAAAAAAAATAAAATATATAAATACACAAAATATTTGATCTAGCTCCTATATATTCGTTGTTGGTGCGATTGGATATTTAAAATTATCTAATTTGAAAATAGATATTTGATTAATTATTTGAAAGAGTGTAATTTAAAATATTTTGAAAATTTTTTGTTTAAAAATAAAGCATAAAATGATATTTTGATGATTTTTAAAGAAGAATATATTTTTTATTTTTAAGATAAAAAATTAATTATTTCAAATCCATATATAAATAGAATCTAAGACAAGAAACAATTACATTATAAATTTTTATGATTTTCAAAATATTTGATGATAATAAATGCTAAGAATATAATTTAACATCCATTATATAAAATTTAGAATTTATTTAATAATAAATACAATTTTTGTTTGTGTGCTAGTCATTCCCTAATTGTTGGTTATGACAAAATTGGTATTAGAGTTATGGTTTAAAGGGTATTATAGTTGTAATATTTGGGTAATTGTTGAAACTTGTTGGTAGTTTGTGTATTCGAACACAACTTATTTACAAGGGCTATGATTATGTTATTGTTACACTAGAGTCCCTTCTTATTTATAATTTTATCATCCTATTCTTCTTATTTTTTACTTAGATATCCTTTTTCTAACCTTAATTTGAGATGTCACCCAAGACCAAACTAGCTTGAGATTATGTTTTTAATCCACTTTGCTTCATGAAGCACCATCTCCTAAGAGGCTGTGGTCAGGGAAGACGTAGACAAGCTATAGTAAAGTTTTTACATAGAAATTTTTAGAACTAAGTGTAGGAATTCATATAATCACTAAGTATCCAAAGTCAAACATCTTTAAATTCTAGTACCAAATGTAACACTAATTCAACAATCAAGTACTTAGCTTTAAAGGGTTGAGGTCTCATTGACTATCCTTATGGAGCTTAATCCTTTAGTTTTTAGTATCTCAAACTTGTAGGAGGATTTGCAAGCTTTTTTGGATAAGGTATATTGGATATGTAAAGGTTTGGTTGTTCTCCTACTAGGATGGTTAAGTTGACATTGTTTTGCTTGAATGATGTAACTAGAGGCTAATATGAGACTATGCCATTTTATAGATTAGTTAGATTTCTATAAAATAAATTTTCTTAATTGTTCTTAAACCATTTCTTACTTTAGAGTGTTAGATATAATAGCGCATGATAATTTAAATTTCTTATGCAAACATACTAGATTATAATAATGGAATATAATATTCAATTTATATGATTATCTAGATATGCACCATACTTGGTAGTCATTGAGTGGCTACAAATGAAAAGATTCATTGATAGCTTGCAAAATTATATATTTCAAAAAAATTGTAGGATATAGTGACATAAGTTAAGAGCAGACCTTGAGTGAAGTTTTAACTATCAAGTGAGCAAATAAAAATTAAGGTAGTACTTCTCATGACTCATAAATAGTCATGCACTGAGATGCCTTTTGGCTGACCATTAAGGTTAGGGCTGGAAGCTCTAAGCATGTTGTCGCTAAAAAAAGACCAACAATCACAAACCAAGTCAAACAACCAATATAATAATTAGATTTTTGTTTTGATTTTATTATGCTCATATCATGATGTGAAAGAGTACATGCTGTAAGAATAAAACTTTCAAAATATTGATATTGTTGGGTTGTTAATATACACATAACAATGCATAACTTATCCAAGTTGGAGTATGGATTATTTTTTAAAAAAATAAAAATATTTACTATAATTAATGTTTATATATGTTTTTAAAGTTAAGAATAAAGTTTCAATAGATGAAAATCAATTATATATAAGATTGGATGATTGTTTCGTCAAAAAATATTATGGTATCTAGTGTTTTGTGGTAGTAGGTAAAAAACTAATAATCAAATGTTATTCCTATTACAATAAAAATGATAAAAAGAAATATCAAAGATTTAGAACTAGTTCTTTACTTTGTTGATCAATAACCATGAAAAAAAAATACATAAATATTTATTTTTAACCAATTAAAAGAAGATTAATTTTTTATTTTAATATATATATATATATATATATATGATATGAATTTATTATATTTTTAAACATGATGTAATGAGTAAATTTTCAAAAGTAAAATTCACAATTTGATGCATACAATTTTTATTTTCTGTTTATAATTTTCAAAATTTATGTTCAATATTTAAAGATAAAAAATATTATATCTTTTATAACATCATTTTTTCTTTTGTTTATTATTAATCATCATTTTATGTTGAAAAATTTAAAAGAGATAGAAATTTTTATTTTTTTATTTTTTATATTTTATGGAACTCAAAAATTATTTTGTTTGAAAAAATATTTTTTTTATTTTTAATTATAAAAATATTATTTTATCTTTTAAAAATTTTATCAACAACCTTCATAATTTGGTTTGTATCAATTTTGTAATAAAAAATTATCATAAAATTACATTGTGATTTGATTTGGAACTTTTTGAATGAAATTTTAAATATAAACTAATTTGATTAAAAACGATTTGGATTGGATTAAATGATTCATAATTTATATTTTAGCTTTTAATTTAAGTAGAAGATAATAAATAAAATTTATTAAATTATTTTTTATAAATTTTTAATTACTTATATGTAAATATAATTAATATTATATCTAAAATAAATTGTCCTAAAAAATTTTGCATATTGGTTCTAACATTTTACCATGTAATTTTTGACTTTTCCATTTAATAATTATAGATATGATCTAATAAATAATATTTATTTAATTATTGTTAATTACTTATATGTATATATAATCAATATTATATATAAAATAAATTGTCTTAAAAATTTTGCCATATTGATTGTAACATTTTATCTGGTAAATTTTGAATTTTTTTATTTAATAATTATGGACATGATTTAAAATTTTAATATGTAATTTAATATTTTTCAAATTTTTTAATTCATTATTTATAATATTTATTATTTTTATTATATTTTTTTTTTATCTTTTCATTATATAATATCTATAAGTTTCATTTTTTATTTTTTATTATATAATATCTATTATATTTTTTTTCTATCTAGATCAATATATATTACTAAAATGTAACTGTTAAAACTTAAGAAAAAATGTTTACCATCCATAATAGTCAAGTCATGTCAATTCAAATACCATATAGTCTAAAAACGAAATATATATTTTACTTTAACAATCAATAATTAATAATTATATTTATTTATTTGTATAACAAAAATAAATTCATTATTTAAATGAATAAAAATATAACTTAACGAAATATTTCCTTACATGAAACTAAATAATGATTACATAAAAATATTATTAATTTTTTTTCATTTTATTAATATACAAATTAGATATATTAGTTTTCTAATTTTTTTCAATACTGTTTTTAAAAAAAAAATTCTCAAATTGAAGAATAAGATAATAAAACGTATGTACATAAGTCATGAATGTTAAAAATGTTATAACATTTATAAAATAGTTGATATAATTTTTTATCATAAAACAATTTTGATATATTTTATTAGCTTGAACTTAATTCTATCAGATTCAAATATATATAGTTAATCGAGGTTGAATTATTTTACTGGATGAAACATATTTTAAAAAAAAAACAAATAAAAAAATAATTATACTATACATTCACAAATATTTAGAATTATTTCACAAAATGTTTATAAATTTTTTATACTATATTATTTAAGAGGATACACAAGTCAAATAGAAATAACATTATTCTTATATTTTTAAATTAATAATCATGTATGAATATTATCTTATAAAATTTTAATTTCATAAAGAAAATTATGTAGATAAACAAATTTATTTTAATTTATATTAGATTGAATTATTTTCTCAAATGAGATTCAAAATCGAATCCAATTTAATATTTTTTTCGATTTTTACAGTTTTTGATTTTTTTTTATTCTTTAGTTTGATTTTGTGGTTTGTGTTTAATAATCGGTTTATGAATATTTTTAATTTATTTATTATTTTTTAATTTTATAAAATAAGTTAATTTTGCTTATTGTAAAATAATAATAAGTATAAGATAAAATAAATTAAATAAATATTTTTGTATAAATTAAAAAATTAGTAAAGGTTTTTTAAAATTTCAAAAACAAAATAATTGAATCAAATATTTTTAAATACTGATTTAAAAAATGTTTCACACCGTAATTTCACAAGCTTTTGATGAATCTAGAGTTTAATTTATTTATAAAATAGTTATTCTGATCAAAGTTTTTAAAAATGAATTCATCATTCAACCAATCAAATTATATTAATAATTGAACTAATATTAATTAAATATTATTTTTAAAATATATATAATATATATTATATTAAAAATATATTAAAATAATTTTATATAATTAAAAATTAAAAAATTAAAAATTTTAATTTTTAAATTTAAATTATATAAATAAATATAAAATAAATTTATTTTAATATTTAAAAAAATTAAAATATATTTTATACAAAATTAATTTTTATCAATTTAATCGATTTATTGTCAATTTTTTTGTTAAAACAACTTGTTGGTTAATAAATTAAAAAATTTTCAAAATATAGATTCTCGTCATATAGTTCAAATTAATTTTATATTTAACTTTAAACTTCATTTGTTAAATAAAGCTATTAGAATTATTAGAATTAAATTAATAATAAATATTTGGATAATTTAAATAAGATGATAAACTTTATCAACATTATTTTCCTTGTCTTACTTGAAATTCGATTCTTCTGTCAAAATAAAAAGGTTGCTATTTTCTTAAACCTTAAGGCAAGCTTACTATGGCAAAAAAGAAAAAAATTAAACAAAAAAATGAAACTCCGTAAGCTAAGAAAAATATTTTTGTTTGAAATAATCAAGAAGTTGGAGAGTGCATAGAGCAATTAGTATCCTCCATGTGGCAGTCTATGAAAAGGACATTTGTCCGCGTCAAGTGACGCGTAAGTTTCTTAACGCGTTTCTTTTGATCTCGTCCCCAATGTAACGAGTCAATGCTTACAAAGGCATAAAGCCACTTTCTATATATGCAAGATCCCCAATTTCCCTCCTCTTCTTCCATTTCTATTACAATTTCTCAATTACTACATCTTATTCTGCAAATTGAAATCGGTGAGTTCCCTAATTGTTGTTCACCATGATCAACTTTCCAGCATCCTTATGTACATATGATTTTTTTTAACATATCAAATCCAGGATAATTAGAACGTTGTTACATAGAACCTTGATTTGTCCATGCTTAGATGTTATGATGGTTTCTCCGGAGATCACCAATGTTTTTCTGTTTGATCTTTCAATGTTTGTTGAACACGGAATTTTTATTTAATTTTTGCATGCAATAATACTTTCACATTTGACCTAAATTTAGTAAAATTTACAAGTTTAGCGCTAAAGGGCTTGGATTAGAGATTTCCTGTTTTTCCTTTGCTTTTATATAAATATAACTCTGTTAGCACAATTGTGATCCTAATTATGGGTCTTGGTTTTGAAAGATGGGAGGTGGGAAGGACAAGCATGATCATGAATCTGACAAAGGACTTTTTTCTCAACTTGCGCATGGGGTAGCTAATGCAGGACATGGTGGACATGGGTACCCACCTGGGGCCTACCCACCCGGGGCCTACCCACCTGGGGCCTACCCACCTGGGGCCTACCCACCACCAGCTGGGGCATACCCTCCGCATCAAGGATACCCACCCCCACAAGGCTATCCTTCTGGTGGGTATCCTCCCGGTGCTTACCCTTCTTCTGGTTACCCACCAACTGGTTATCCTGGTTCATCTGGTCATCATGCACCAGGTATATTTCCTTTGAATTGTTATTCCATTATTACTTGTTAACAACTGATTGTTAGTTTGTTACAATCGCTTGATGATATATTGTACTCTGAATCCCATCGTAGTTGTAGAAATTGTGAAGCTGCCTGCTACTTAGTAGCAATAACTAATGTTAAAATGGTAGTCTTTTAACACTACATATTCCACCATGTATGCTATATATATTGCTAATACCATACAGCATATGATTGAAATTACCTGTTCTGGTTTTTGTATCCTCCGTTGTCCCTTTGATTGAAAAATCACTTCATTAAGAAATAAAATCATTCTTTCTCAGTTTTTTTTTCTCCTTTTGCTGAGACATTGTTTTTAATTGTGAATGTAATTGTTATTGTTTGATTTAAAAACATCTCGTGAGCATCGAGTGATTGACTTTGACAATGGTAAATAAAATTGTGAATGTCTTCTCATGGCATCCTCAAAACTCTACAAGCAATTTTTGTTACTTTTTCATGTAACGTGTCATTTGGCTGTTCTCTGCTGTATTTGAAACTTGTATGTGCATGTTGAAGTTTCCTTCTTTTTAGTTTCAGTAGTTGATTGATGCTTTGGTTTTTTGAAAACCTTTCTGCTCTCTATGATATGCACCTGTCCTTGGAAATTGCTTAATTCTCTGCTGTTATCACCAGAGTCTCATGGACACGGGCATGGCGGAATGGGAACAATGCTTGCTGGGGGCGCTGCTGCTGCTGCTGCTGCTTATGGTGCTCACCATCTTTCCCATGGCTCCCATGGTGCCCATGGTTCCTATGGTTCCCATGGCGTCCATGCATATGGTGCTCACATGCCCCATGGAAAATTCAAGCAACACGGGTATGGGCATGGCAAATTCAAGCATGGAAAACATGGAAAGCACGGAAAGTTTGGCAAGCATGGAAAATTCGGCAAGCATGGTGGTGGGTTCAAGAAGTGGAAGTGAGGAATGTATATGCAAATATGACTCTATATGTTGCTCTGCTTTGTGCTTATTGCTTTATAAATAAACAATACTTTGTATGGTATCGGTTGATCTATCACTTTGGCCCTTGTTTTCTTCTGTTTATTGTTACTTCGGCACTTTTGGCGTTAACAAAGATAAACGGTTCAGTTTAGATTCTGGAAATTGAACAGCAGAACACATTGATCATGAGCAAGTCTAAAGCTTTGCCTTGTTGCTGACCCTAGTCTGTTTTCCATTACCATGTTCATTTAACCTCAGTTGATTCTATATATATATATTTCTCAATTTTAAGCGTCAGTTGATTAGCATTGTCTTTTATGTTGCACAACTGAACCGTATCGTTCTACTGTTCATGTGATATATTAATGTTTCCTCCAAATTTCATGGTGCTCATGGGAAGAAAGATAGTTGAACAGAACAAATTATTTTGCAGAACTGTAGAACCCTCAAGGACAGGCATGTAACAATTGTCGAGCTCCTTTGACCAATTACAATTAAACACAAATATGTGACGAGTCGCCTTTAAGTTTCTTCGATATTTGTATCTCTGAGTAAAACTAAGTTCGACTATTTATGTATGTAAGCTCAAAATCAGGTTTTTCTTTGTTTTTTCATGCTTTCACTACTTAATATTGCCGATTTATGGGACATCGCGTGAGAGGGTAAGAAATAAGAGGAGATAACAGGATCATATATGAGGAATTGAGGATTATAAATATCCATGTTGCGTTGTGGAGGGAAGCAACTTTCTCATGTTTAGACATTGTAAATGTTAGCATGCATTGTTTTCAGTTTGTTATTCAGTTGGTATTTCCGTTTCTATGGTAGTTGTTTTCGTGTTGCTTGGTAGTGGTTGTGGCTTGTATTAGTTCTGTTTTTATTTCTTTATTTGCCTCCTATACAAAGATCTTTGTATCTAGTTTATTAAATTTAATAATATTGAACACATTTTGTCATACTTCTATTGAAGAGGAATATTTTACATACCAAATCCAATGTGTTATGTTGGAGAATTTTTTTTCTATTTTTTCTTTTGCTATTCACAAAATCTAGTATGGTATCATGAGTTCTCTTTCTCTACTTCCATAGCTTTGCCTTCTATTCATACATTCTCAAATCTTATCTCTTTCAGATTACCTGAGGATAATTATCTTTTTTGAAAACATCAAATCTTATCCATTATCAAATATTTTAACTTTTTTTCTTTAATATTTTAACTTTCTTTCTTTAATATTTGTTGATCTTTCATCTTTCATCTTGCAACTGATTTTGCTTCTAGTGTTCTTAATCATAATTCCTCCTCTCTCCGACCATTAACATCAACAAGATCAACTTATCCTTTCTTAATTTCTTTCTTCAATAACACAATATCTTTATACGCACATGATTAGCTGCATCACTTCCTTTCTACTTTGAAAAAAGCTTGAGATGATTTTTATTTCTAAGATTTGGGCTCGTGTGAAACAACTCAAGATTTAGTTGAAATCCACTTATATCGTAGTCATTCTTGATGGTATAGGAAAAAAAATATGATGCTTTCTTTTATTACTATGATTTTTCATTCTGATATCTATTTTGTGGACGAGATTAAGTCTCTTCTTATGATTCAGGATCAACGTATGGAACAACGTTGAACTTATTTTGTTCAAGCTAATGTTGTCCAATCTCATTTGTCCAAAAGTGATTGACCCCTACATCTTAAAGTCATTATATGTTTTGTGGTTGTGGTTCTTTACGTGAAGGTCATAGAGGTGGTTGTTCTCACCATTGGCTTGGGCGTGTGGTTCTTCCTCCTCACATCTTGATTGTCAACTTTGTGGTAAGCCTAGTCACGCTTCTTGGCACTATTATCAAAGATTAAATTAAAATTTTTCTAATTTGTTCTTTGCTCCATCGAATTCTGCTACCTCCAAGATCCTTCCAAATATGTGTACTTGTTTGATGTCTCTCAGCTTTTTTCTTCTTCTTTTGGCCCCACTACTAATACTTCTTCCATTTTTCCTTCTATTTTCCTAGACATGTATTGGTACCCAGACTCTGGTGTTATCCATCATCTAACCCATGATGCATTTAGTTATCCATCATCTAACCCATGATGCATTTAACATCATTAGCAACATTCCATATCAAGGTCAAGATATGGTTCATCTTAGTAATAGTATAGGTTTGCTAATTGAACATATAGGCATCTCTTGTCTATCTATTCCTTCCTCTTATCTTTAAAATATTTAATTTGCTTCATACTCCGGTTTTTACCAGAATTTACTCAGTGTTTCGTTCTTCGCCAAAGAAAATAATGTTTTCTTTTGAGTTTCACATTTCTCATTATCTTATTAAATTTTTGAAAACCAAGGCCATTATCCATTAAAACAAACTTAAAAATGGATTGTATGTATATAATAATCATGTCACTAATTCTACCCTTCCCTCTTCTCATCCAAATCCTATAGGTCATTCTTCTGCAATGGGCAACGTTCTCCCCTTAACCCATTAGCATAATTGACTTTGACATGCATTCTTTCTTATTGTAAAAAAAGTTTTGTTATCATGTAATATTCCTTTTAATAATAATACAAAAGGATTTGTTTATCATTCTTGTTCTATTGTCAAAATTCGTTAATCTTCCTTCCTTCTACGTTGTCTCTTAACTCTTCTCCCTTTAATCTAATTCATAGTGATTTTTAGGACTCTATTACTCAATCGAGTGTTAATAGAGCACATTTTTATATTAGCTTTGTTGATGATTATTCCAAATATAAGTGGTTTTTTTCCTTACTTACCAAGTCTCAAGTTTTTTCTATTTTTCAACATTTTCTTACCTTAATTAAGATGAAACTTTCAACCACCATCAAAGTCCTACAATTTGATAATGGCCCTGAATTTCTAGCTTTGTTCAAGTTCCTATGTGATCATGGAATTCGTCATCACCGTTCCTATCATCATATTCATCAACAAAATGGCTCAGTTGGGCGTAAACACATATATTGTCACAGGTCTTGCTCTTGTTAATTTTGATGTCTTACTATCCTATTAGAATGATGCTTTTATTTATGCAACAACCATTATAAATTCTCTTCCTACACATGTGCTCTCCTACTTCTCTCCATTTGAGGTTCTTTACAATTAGCAACCTAATTATTCTCTATTCAAAATATTTGGTTGTGGTTGTTTTACCAATCTCAAGTCATTCAATTCTCAGAAAATTACAAACGTTACCACTATAGGTGTATAGATAATTACCAATATGCCCCTTGTAACTATACATTACTATAACTTGTTCAAAAATCTTAAATCTTCACTAAAAGTTAAATCACATACAATAATTAAAAGGTCTTTATAACAGTTGAAACACAACTAAAAAAATTCATACAGTTAGGTAGATATAAGAAGGAAAGGAACATAAAAGGTTTTTTTTTTAGAAGTCGTAAACCCTTAGATGATGAGCTTATTTACTTGGGTTTCATAATTTTTATTTTTAAATTTCTGAAATTTTTTCATACTTTTCTTTATATTCCTTCCTTCTCTCTTTCTTTTCTTTTATTTCTTTTTCTTTTTGATCATTTTTTCATCTTCCAAGCATTCACGTATCTTTATTAATAATATAAAGGTATTTGAAATTATATCAATTATGTGCGGAGTATCAAAGAAAGTAACTTTTAATCTTTCAAGCTCAAAAGAGGTACTAAGTGATATTTTAGGTTTGTATTTATTCAACAAAATCTATTTTACTCTTACCATTTGTAAGTTATCTAATCAACTTATGCAAGCCTTGACAAGGTTATAAGGCAAGTTCTAGAATATACAAGCCAAAGGAAGAATCACTCAATAAAGAGAGAAAAAAGTTGGGTGCAACCTTAATTAGACTTAATCCTTTAATAAGACTACTCTAGTGTGAAACAGAATGACAAGGAACATAGCTAAATATCAATTGTTTTTATTAAAAATTTTCATGTCCTTAGTAAGAGTCTAAACAATTAAGCATGCAATGTCATCACAAGGTTCATTTTTTATATAAATTAAAGAGGGAGGTATCCCTCTTCAAACTTATTTTTTTACTATTCTTTTAATTTATTTAAAAATTTTAATTATTAAAGTAGAAAACAATATACACAGAAGTAGGGATAAGTAATTTTTGAAAAGATATTTAGGAGGAAGAAGGTATCCCTCCTCAAATTTAAGCCCTTACAACCACACACAAAATACAAGTATGGTGGGAGAAAAGTAGGACTTCCTTAAAGTGGTGGTTGAATAGGCAGAGGATCTCACTTTTTAAACTTAGATGTTAGCAGTGCCTTAAATGTGTCCGTTGTTGGGTTCCAATAATTGGGAAAGAACTCCTTATGCTTTAAGTTATCCTACTCATATTAAATAAACATGTTAGAGCCAAGAAATCATAGGCAACAAAAATAATAATAGTGCAGTCAAAATCAAATATTGTTCATGAAAACATGAAAGAAAAATTGTATAAAACTATGCCTAAAATGTTTCTACTATTCTAATAAAAGAAAACAATAACTATTATCCTAATAATACACAAAGAAAGAATGTTAGTCGCTAGGATGATGGGTGACCTATTTGACCTTGCAACAACTAGAGAATGGTGTGTACCTGGGCCTCAATTCAAGTAAGGTGTTCAGAAATAGGATGTTCCACCTTAAAGAACTAATCGAGCTATGTTCCCCTGCTTTTGAGGGAATCTTCTGTTGTGATGATTACATAATTGGTTGGTGGGTCAGCTATTGCTGCTTTAGCATACAAATAATAGGGAACCATTGGGATTGCATTCCAGCAAGCCCATCTAGGATCATGTCATGATTTGTGTGCATATTAGCAGGATGGAGAACATCATGGGATTCCCAAAGTGTGGTGATATAGGAACTAATGTCAATACAACCTCTTTGTCTATCCTCTAAAGGCTATCTGGTGTGTAGGCAGGACATGATGAACAATCTATCAAGATCAATGTGATGGCCACAAATTATCGTCCATAAGAGGAAGAATGAATTCTAAAAATGAATCTTGTACATTTTCATCTGAAAAAGAGGCTTGATGAGAACCATCGACGTAGAATATGCAAGGTAATGTATTGAATTATGGTTATTCGTGAAAAGATGGGGTTTTAGGCCTCTTCTCCAGTAAGCTCAAACCAAAATAGTTCCTCCTGAAAGTCAGTAGGGAGTTCCTTCATGACGCTAGGTAACCAAACATCACAGTTCCAACCTCGAACTTGAACTTCAATGATACATTAAACTTTGTGAGATATTGCCGACAAAGACATCCTCCCTGTTAATAGTTAATGGTGTTGGTGTGGAAGCTCCTGATGAGAAGGTTGTATAAGAGGAGTGACAAGAATTCAATAGAGGGCTTCCTAAATTCTAGGTGTTTGAAGCTACACTGGTCTAAACTTCTAGTTGGATGGATGCAAACGATGTCAACCGTTTAAACCATGCCTTCATCCCAAGCACCCCTTGGATGTTAATATGGAAAACAAGCTTGTGTGTGGTTGAGGTGGCAGGTACAATTGTTAATATACCTCTTTATATAGGAAAAATAATTTATTTTATTCAAAAATAAAAAATTTAAAATTAAAATTAAAAAAAAGGTTGAATGGTAGTTAGTGATCATTTCCGCTATCTTGGTAAAGCATGATCATGGTCAAAATGAAAGAGTGTGCATTGAATAAAAAGATAGGGATTGAGATATTAGAAAGGACTGAATAAAAAGATACACAAATATTCAAAGCAGAAAAATAAAGATATTCCAAAAAGAAGAAAAAAGAGCAACCTAGAAAATCCAAAACATATGCACAGAACAAAAAACAGTAGTAAAAATGAGAGGATATAGAGATATAGAGAGAGATAGAGAAAACAAAAATCGGTGAAAAAATATGAAGTTGAAAGAAAGATAAAAGTAAAGAATTCAATAAAAAGGAGAGAAATAAAAACACCATGTTCATATTGATTAACTATGATGAAAAATCTTACCTTTTATATTATTAGTCACAATTTTTTTTTTATTTTTTTATAATAGTTTTATAAACTTTTATTAAATTTATTTTTATTGATCATTAAAATATAATATCTTAAAAAAAAGTTTTCTCTAAAATAAGAAACTATGTGAAATAAAAAATAATAATCAATAGAATTAAATTAAACTATGAAAGAAAAAAATATATCTACTATTAAATCTGTAAAAGATACATCCTATCTGCCCAATTACTATACTATGTTTATTCTTTTCATTAAGAAAAGAAGAATTAAAAAAAAAACAAAGCAAAGATGACTTATATTACTCATATCATATATATATATATATATATATATATATATAATATAAATATAATTAAGAATCTACTTTATTATTTATTTATTTAAAGCATGAAAAATTATGAAGTAGATATATGATCACTAAGTGACAAGGAATGTGACATTTTCTATGCTCTTTTAAATTTCATGAATTTTGTTATTTGTGTTATTAATTTTTAAAAAAACAAAAAGGTAACTTAATAAGATCAAATTTTTTATAACAATGTTTACGTTTAGTTTTTAATCCAATTTCTACCTTATGAGTGAAGGCATTTATGAATGAATTAAAAATGAATTTATATAGCTTTACATGATATTTTTTTAACTTTTTATTTGGTAAAATTAGTGTAAATAATTTTTTATGTTCTTGTAAAGATCAAGTTCTTTGAATGTCTTTTATTTTCATCATGAGATTATGAAATTATTGTTGTTATGTATACATTACCCTGTTATGTAAATTTTTTTCATTAGCTTTCTTTCTTTTAAAATTAAAAATTCTGCTCTTCAAATTTTAGTTAATCATAAAAATTTTAAAATTATTTTCCTCTCAAAATTACAAGAATTAATTCATAAAATAAAATGATTTATAAAATGATTTTTTAAAATTTACATGATAATTCTTTAATATTAATTAAATAATTGATCTATCTTTGATGTCATTTTGAACCATAAAAATTTATTAATTAGTCATGTATTATCTTGAATCTTACAAAATTAAATTTAATTTTTTCAAAAAAAAATAAAATATACCAATAACTTTTATTTCAAATCTCATATCCTCTTCAGAAAATAAGATGTATCTTCAAAATACATCCTAAAAATATCCTATTTTCAAAAAAAGGATGATCCTTATTTTAGATATAAATTTAATACTTTCAAATTTTTTTTTTAAAAAAATCTAAAAATAATTTTTCTTTAAACTTAAAATAAATATGTTTATAAAATTAAAAAAAATTACATTTTTTATATAAAATTAAACTCCATTTTTATAAAGGTCGATAATTTGCCATTGTTGTCTAAAAATTATTTTTTCTTACACGATGATAAATTAGTGTTAATTAAATAGTCGATCCACTTTTAATATTGTTTGGTTTATATAGATTTATTAGATATCCATTTGATAACTTGAACCTTGTGTAAAATAATTTTTTAAAACTTAATATTATTTAAAAATAATAATAGTACATGTTCATTATTGAAACTAACAAAAAATTTCAAATGCTAAAGTCCATGCAATGGACAAGCAATGCCAATTGAATGGTAGATTCATTTTTATCTTCACTTGAGTCATAAGAGTTTATTGAATAAGCATTTTCTAATTTAAACTCTATACAAAAGAATGAATTTATTTTCATCTAAGATTAATTTTTTAAAATATGTAAAAAAAAAATTCTTGTCTTAAAATTCTAAAGCATTTAAATAAAATAAAGCTCTTCATTCCTTTTCCAAAATTTAAAATTATCTAATAAAAAAATTAAAACTTATTTCAATAATTTACATAAAATACTAATCAGTAAAAATAGTTTCTTTTTGGATGAAATAAATATTTTTAAAATTTATATTTTTTTTACAATTAGATAGAAGGTAACCATTTTTAATGGATGTTATATGATGCTAATACATTTTTTTCTGGACAAATAACTCCTAAATCCAATTTGGTTTCAAAGATCATAATTTAAGATTTTTTTCAAAATTTTGATGGTAATTTTTCTATTTTAATCATTTTTTCTGTTTTTCATCTTGTGAGGATCCTAGTTGCAATTGTAGTGTACCCACTTCTATTAGGAGCACGAAGAGGTATTTTTCTAAAAAAGAAAAGATCCAAAATTAGCTCACATAGGATTGGCATGACCGTGCCAAAATGAGCACAATCGTGCTTTAATATAAGTAGACAAACTTTCATGAGATTGCACGGTCATGCAAATAGGAGACATGATCGTGCTACATGCTATAGTACAAAATTTGGTGATGGATTATCTATTTTAATCATTTTCTCATTTGCTATCTTGTTAGAACCCTGGTTGCAATAGTAGCGTACCCACTTCTATTGGGAGTATGGGAAGGCATTTTTCCACAAAAACAAATATATAAAATTAGCTCATATACGATCGAGACGACCATGCGAAAATGAACAACGTTGTGCTTTGACATAAGAATACAAACCTTCATGAGATTGCACGGTCATGCAAATAGGGACACAATCATGCTACATGACATATAAGTTAAAATATGCATGGTCATGCAAAGTAGATAGGGTTAGGAGACTCTTTTACCTACACTAGATGGGGATGAAGAGAATAAATGGCAACAACAAGTTGGGCTATGGAAGAATGAAGTCTAAGGTGTAAAGCATTAGAGTCAGAAGGTGTGAAGGCTGAAGCGCCCTAATGAAGAGAGAGGATGAACGAAATCCTTCTTCTTTTAGATCTTAGTGGCTTAAGATTTTCTAAGTTCATATTTTTGTTCATTTTACTGAGAAAAACGCAACATTGATTTTCAATAAGCTTCCATTTTTAAATCTTTGTTCATTTGGACCAAAAGATTTTTATTGAGTCAGTTCATTGATTTTCATAAACATTTAATGAGTTACATACTAAGTGGCTTAAGATTTTCTATTTTTGTTCATTTTACAGAGAAAAAACAACATCAATTTTGTATAAGCTTCATTTTTTGATTTTTTTTACTTGAACTATTTTTTTTCACTCATTTAGTTCATTAATTTTCATAAAAATTCAACAAGTTACATTAATTTAAATCAAGTCAATACATATTTGATCTATTATAATTTTTAGATGGATTGCTTCACCCGTTTTTAATCGAATTAGTTAATTCGAACCTAATTTTACAACACTACTTTTAAGACATGTAAAAATTATAAAAATAAATTTTGTCTCTTTTAAAAGTTATTTTTATATCTACATCCATGATTTGAGTCTTTGTAGTATGTTTAATAAATACAATTACCAATCAATTATGTTAAATTTTGTTAATAATTTATTACAATGTTATATTTTTATGATAATAGAATTTTTATTATGTCTCTGTTATATGATAATAAGAAGTTAAAAATAAAAAATTATTATATTAAAAATATAAATTTAATTCATATTTTTTAAATGACTTAAAATATTTAATAAAGTATAGAGATTAAATTTTTTTTATAGAAAAATAAAATTGATAAATTACTAGCGTAACAACTCAATGATAAAGATCCTCTTAATTAAAAATGAAAAATTAGTTTGAAGAAATAAATAGATAAAAATATGTATATAAAAATAAAAAATACCCCAAATTAATTCCAACGGTACAAACATCCTCTGCATTTTAAGGGTCAAAACATCCTTTGTTTCTAAGGGCCTACACACCCTCTGCATCTCAATGATCCATGCATCTATGCATCTCAAAGGTCCAAACGCCCTCTTCATTTCAAGTGTCCAAACATTCTCTTCATTCCAAGGGTCCAAACACATTCCTCATTTCAATTGTCCATGCACCCTTAGTCTCAAGGTTCACACATCCTCTACATTAAAAATGTTCATGAACCTCTTTTATTCTAAGGGTAATGCATCCTTTTCATAGGTCTACACACTTTCTTTATTCTAAGGATTCACGTCTCCTCGAAAAACTTAATTCATTTTTTTACTAATTTCTCACAAAAAAATAATAAGAATAATGTAATTATTCATATTATTTAATAAGAAATTTGTAAAGAAAGGCAACTGTGAATACATAATTTTGTTCAATTATTAAAAACAAAAAAAATAAAAAAGGTATAACAAAATAAAAAGAAATAGAAAAATAGAAATTACACATTGGATAGAATTAAAAGTTTAAAAGTTATTTGGATAGTCTCAGAGGATAAGACTCTTTCAATCATTCATCTCATCTCTCGTTCTCCTATATAGAGATGTCTTTTCCAAAAAAAAAAAAAAGGTGAAACGCTTAAGCTGTAAAATTCATGTTTGGGAGTACGTATTAAAATGTAAACCCATCATATATAAAGTTTTTTATTCTTTTGTAAATAATTTAAGTTTGGAAGTATGCATAAGAGAAATGCATAAGCCCGTATAGTCCTTATTTCAAGAGAGAGATTTGTGTCTCTAAACTTGAGAGTATGCAGAAGAGTATCCATACAGTCCTCATTCGTGGATGATTTCAAAACCTTTTTCCAGGGAAGTGTAACTAATCATTTTTAATTTTTTTAATTTTTATTATTTATTATTTTATTTTATTTTCTTTATTTTTGTTTTTAGTTTAGATTTTTAATTTTTTTATTCTCTTTATATTTGTTTTTAGTTTAGATTTATCATTTTTTATTACCTTATTATTCTTTTTAATGAGAAAAATTAAAAAAATGTTTTAAGTTTGTGCAACATTCAAGTGGGATCAATTGAGTGGTAAATTTACCTTTGATATTAATTGGATAATAAGAATTTATTGAGTAGTCATTTGCTGCCTTAAATTCTGTGTAAGAGTAAACTTCTTTCTTCTTAAATTATTCCTTCTAACAAATTTTAAAAAATATTTCTTTTCTCAAAAATTTTAATAAAATAAAATAAAATAAATAATCAGTTTTTCAAATTTAAGTTTTAATATTTTTAAAATACCTATTTCTAAAAAATAAAATTACAAAACTAATTTTCTTCTAATTTTTCAAAAATACTTTTTACAAAAAATCAAGAATAATCTTTTCTAAAAAATTCAAAAAGCACCATAATCTTTTTCATAAATTTAAAAATACATCGAAACTGTTTTGATTTTTCATTGTACCTGAGAATACGTAAGAGCGGTAATCAGACCCGTCAAGATCAAATAAACTTCTAGATCATTTTCTTCACTTATATAAAATGAAATAAATCACTGAAAATAATCTTTCTTTGAAGTGAAATAAATATTTTTAAAAGTTAATTATATTTTTGAAATTTTATTAATAATTTATTTATAATATTATATTTTTATGATAATAGAATTTTTATTATGTGTCTATAATATGATGATAAAAAGTTAAAAATATAAAATTATTATATTAAAAATATAAATTTTATTCCTATTTTTAAATGATTTAAAATATTTAATAAAATATAGAGATTGAAATTTTTTTATAAAAAAATAAAATTGAAAAATCACTGGCCTAGCAACTTAATAATAAAGAATCATCTCAATTAAAAATAAAAAATTAGTTCGAAGAAAAAAAATAGATAAAAATATGTATAAAGAATTTAATATGTATCTAAAAATAAAAAAAATGAAAAAATCACCCCAAATTAATTAGGGTCTGCTCTGTAATTATTATTTGAATTAATTGACAAGTTGCCGTTCACAGCTGGACTCCTAGTCTTTCATGAGACATATAATATACATGTATATACATAATAAAGCCGCCACAGATTGGATCGTATACAAAGGAATAGTTAAGGTCAACTTTGCGGCGTTAAGGTAACCTACAATGAAGATTTAACAATAAAGAAACCATTTATGTATTATTTGTGAAATTTGGGGTATATATTTTTTAAATTCTTAATATATATCAAATAACATATAATAAAAATTAATACATAATAATTTTTGATAAAAAATTTATTAGATTCAATATAAAAATACTATCCTTTTTAATAAAAATTTATTCTTTATTAAATTTTTATTATGTATCCTAAATATACATAAAAAATTAATATTTTTATCGAACAAAAGAATTAAACATTTTCTTTAAATAATAACAGCTTAATTACTTCCTTGAATAATTGTCAAATTTTAACTTTTGCTATATATTTTTGGTAAACCTGAGAAAAAAAACTATTTTCTTAAAATAATCTATAGCCAAGTAATAAATATATTATTAACTAGTTGTTTAAATCAACTCATTTTGACTTAATTTTTTAAGGTTTAATTGTATTCTTTCTAGTTTAACATATGTATAGCTTCTATTTTTAAATTTTTTTAATAATTTTGAATTTTTTATTTTTAAAATTTAATAAATTTAAGGGTTAAATATGTTTTAATTCCATTAAAATTATAAAAATTTAATTTTAATTTTTTATATTTAAAATAATTAATTTTGATTCTTCATTTTTTAAAATAGACTATTTTTAAAAAAATGAGGTAATAAAATAAAAATTTATATTTAATAGTAAATATGTTGAGAATTTTATCTAAAAAATATTTTCATTCAATTTTTCTATAAATTAAAATGATGTCATTTTATATTCAAAATTTACTGATCAAAACATTAAAAATTTTAAAAATATAATAATGTTAAATTTTCCTTCTTCAAAATCTAATTTTAAATCTTATTAAATCTTTCAAATTTTATTCAGTTTCAACAATTTTTTTATTTTTAAATGTTTAAAATTATTTGATATTTTAATACTATTATAAAGTTGTATAAAAATAATAATTTAACATTTTTATTATGAAAAGAAAATTCATGAAAGACTAAATTTATTAAATTTGAAAAGTAAATGAATTAAAATTGATTAAAACAATTTAAAAATTAAAATTACATATAAATAAGTCCCTAAAATTGGTTAATGATAAAGGATTAAATATTATTAAAGTAGTTTAATATAAAAGTTCAAAATTCAATTCTTCTCCTTTTCTATGTTATATCACACAAAAATTATATATAAATTAAACTAAGAGAATCATAAGTATAGTTAAACTTTTTTAATAAAAATTAAATATAAAAAATTAATAAATTTTTAATGTTTACGCAAGTTTAGCTTTTCTCTATTTTTTTTAAAATAGTATTCTTTATTAAAAGAGATAAAAAAACTTTAAAAAGAATAAAAAATTAATAATTTATTTATTTTATATATTTTTCTTATTCAGTAAGATAGATAGCACTTATATTAATCTAACAAAGTTGATGTAATAATAAAAGATCGAAATAATTTACATAATTTTATAAATTTAAATTTTATTTCTTTAATATTGTACAACAAAAAATGTTCGCTATTTTCTCTATTTTTTTAATACTAAATCGAATTCGGATCATCTGCAACTGCAACTTAAATTTTTTAGGGTATTAGTTAGTTATAATTGTTGGATGTTAATAAAAATAAAAATAATTACAATTCGGAAAGTTTGAAATTCTCCAAAATTTCATTCTTACAATCTGCATTATTCAATTTGCAATTCCAGATATATCTGGATTTATTTTAAAATTAAAAAATTATTTTATATAATTCAAATAAAATAAATTATTTTATAATATTTTTATCTAATATATTAAAACATAAAACATATTTATATAATCAATTATTAACATTAGTTAATTATAAATATAATCAATCATTAAAAAATAAATACGTGCTAAAATTTATTTATTAAACAAAAATTCTCCATTTAAATAATACCTTAAAAAGTTCAATATTTTAAAAATATATCAACAATAATTTGACACTAACGTTTGTAAAATAATTTATTTTCCTTCTGTTAAAGACTTTTCTTCGGTTCTCCACTTTCCACTTCATGAAAGAGAAAGGGATGAAAGGGTTTGATGAGAAAGAGAAAAGGAAAAAAAAAAAAAAAGCGTGAACAGATCCAAAATCCCAATAATAATAATAATAATAGAGTAGTTATTCAATAAAAAAGGTTTGGTTGGTATTTTGCGCGTAGAGACGCTACACCAGCAATGCTATGCGTTGCGTCATGTTGAGTAGGCAAGCACATTCGTTGACCATAATCACACAGCAGAGAAGGTTTTCAGGGATTTTGGAAATGGCAATCTGAACCAACCGAATCACTTTCTTTCATAATATCAAAGTCAAATCGGTGTTTTGGGATTTTGTCACTTTCAACAACGTCTTCTTGAAGCAGCAATGACATTGAAACGGTGATTTGTGAAAGTGGAAGAAGGAAGAGTGATTGATTGATAAAGATGGTGTGGAGAAAAGGTTGTGAGGAAGTGGCCAATACGAAGCCTCTGTTCCTCACGATCTACACTGTGGTCATCATTGGCATCGTCGTTTCCTCCTTCTATGTCTTCTCTGCCATATACTCTTCCAACCCTCCTTCTGTTCAATCTTCTGCTTGGCTCTCTTCGCTTTCGCGTACGTCTCCTCATAAAATTCACGCTAAGCATTTCAGTTTTTGCTTGTTCAATTTCAATTATTATTGCTATATTCCTTGCATAATTATATTTTCCTTTTCTTTTATGTTATTGAGAAGGGGATGGGAGCGGGAATGTGCATAGGTTTTTGAGTTATGGTGCATTTGGTAAATCCTTTAATTGTCTTGTTCCTTTGGTAGATTTACTTAATTCTTGTTAGAAAAGGAAAGTTGAGAATATATAATTTTTTTGTGATGTGGACTCTAGCAAGTGTGTAATGGTGGTGCCTTTGCAGGACACTTTTAAGCCTTGGTTTTGTTCCATTATGAGTGAGTTGGATTTTAAACTTCAGTTAAACTTGCTTTTCCAGGTGATGATGCTCATGTCACGGATCAAACACTCAATGCTTCTCAGTCACCAATGGTGCATATGGTGCCAACTCCTTCTCCCCCAGGGCCACAAAATGAATGGCCTAAGTTATGGGATGTTCCGCCACCCAATAAAAAAATGCCACCTTTGAAGGATTTCCGACTGACCAAAGCACTGGTTGAGCAAAGGGTGAAAGATAACGTTGTAATAGTGACCTTTGGTAACTATGCCTTCATGGATTTTATTCTGACATGGGTTAAACAATTGACAGATCTGGGGCTTTCAAATTTCCTTATTGGTGAGCAGTGTCGTTTAAGTCTACTATCTTGTTCTATCATATGTTGGTTATATATGCACTGATACCTTGTTAGAAATACTTATCTAATATGATATTGATTGTTTTGAATTTTGAAACCTACCTTTTAGGGGCAATGGATACCAAATTATTGGAGGCACTGTATTGGAAAGGGGTACCGGTTTTTGACATGGGAAGCCATATGAGTACAGTAGATGTTGGCTGGGGGTCTCCAACATTTCATAAAATGGGGAGGGAAAAAGTTATTCTGATAGACTCAATACTGCCTTTTGGTTATGAGCTGTTGATGTGTGATACTGACATGGTTTGGATGAAGGTGATCTTCATTTTTATATATATGTTTTATTGAGTCAATATGTTTTTATTATAACGATGATTCATATGCTTTCCTAGTTTTTTGTATTAATGATCCAGAAAAAGCTGGAAAAATCTGTTGATTAGGATATTTCTTTCTCAACCATGTATGCAATAAAGTTATCAGATATTTTGTTCAATTTCTTGCGCAGCTTCCTAATGCATTTAAATTTGCTAATCCTATCTTGTATCATTTGTCTTTATCTTGTGTCTCTATATTTTCCTGTCCATTATTATGATCTCTTATCTATTACATTCATTATGCAATTACCCAATATTTTTTATGCTTATCTTTTACATCTCCAAGCCAATAATGTGATTGTTCTAAGATATTTATTATTTCTAATACATATGTTAAATTATGTGATTGTAAAACAGAACCCACTTCCATATCTTGCTCGATATCCAGAAGCAGATGTTTTAACTTCAAGTGACCAAGTTATACCAACAGTTGTTGATGATAGTTTGGAAGTTTGGCAAGAAGGTGAATATTATACAATGATGATTGATAACTTAATATCATTATCTTTATTGTTCTTATATTGGTTCTTGTAGCATATTTATTTTCTGCATGCACTGTATTTATGAATTATGTTGAATTTTCAACCTTTCATTTGCAAGGCAAATGACAGCTCTGGACATGAAAATGCTACCTCTTCAAATGATAGTAATCTTTTATGTCGTCAATAAAAACATTTTTGAAGCATCACTTTAGGGTCTTGTTACCCATTTTGCATGAAACCTTTGACAGAGTGTGATGGTTTTTTATTCTGTAATTGATCTTCCCTATACATAAATATAAATAATATTAATGTAATGGAAGTTCACATCTTGCAGTACATTCTTTGGCATAACTTATGAAATTAAATGGCGTATTTTGAAGCAAGTTTTTTCTCTCCTTGGTTACATTGTTTCTAAATCTCATTGACCATTTCATTGCTCCTATTGCTTTTCTTCAAGTAATTTATTTTGCATATTGTTTCACTTGTTTGGTTGATTCTTAAGATAGTATATTGATGTTCTTATTATAAGAGAAAGAGATTTTATGAATGTGTTGTGTCTAAAGCAAATCACACTCGTAATATTTATAGAGCCTTTATAATAATTACACATGATTACAAATAATGATAATTAAGAAATCATTATGATTCTTTGATATTTTATGGTTACTAACACTTCCCCTTAAGCTGGAGCATATAGATTGTATGCACCAAACTTATTACAAATAAATTCAACTCGAGTCCCTTTAAGAGATTTGGTAAACATGTGAGCTAGTTGATTGTTGGAGTTGACAAAATTAGTTGTAATTTCGCTGGCAAGGACTTTTTCTCGGATGAAGTGGCGGTCTATTTCTATATGTTTGGTCCTCTCATGAAAGATTGGATTGGAGGCAATATGAAGTGCAGCTTGGTTGTCACAAATCAACTTCATCTCCTTGGTATCTCCGAGTTTTAGTTGTTGAAGATATTGTGGGAGCCAAGTTAGCTCGCAAGTTGCGGCGACCATTGCTCGATATTTTGCTTTTGCACTGCTTCGAGCAACTATCTTTTGTTTCTTACTTCTCCACGAAATTAAGTTTCCTCCATAGAGTATGCAATGTCCTGATGTGGATCTTCTATCAGATGGTGAACGAGTCCAATCAGCATTAGAGTAGCTCACAATGTTAGAATCGCCTTTATTTGTGTAAAGCAAACCTATACCAGGAGAGTTTTTAATGAATCTAAGAATACGGATTGCTGCATCCCAATGGGCATCACACGAAGCATTAAGAAACTGACTTATCACACTTACTGCAAAGGTAATGTTAGGTCTAGTGATTGTAAGATAGTTAAGTCTACCAACCAATCGTCAATATCTCTCCGGGTCTTTCAATGCCTCCCCTGACTTGGGAGTAGTTTTATGTTGGGATCCATGGGTGTGTCACATGGTTTACAATTGTGCATGCCAGTTTCTTCTAGAATATTAAGAGCATATTTGTGTTGACTAAGAACAATACCTATAGCAGATTGTGCAACTTCAATCCCCAAAAAATATTTGAGAGGACCTAAATCCTGGTTTGAATTGGTGAGACAGATAGACTTTGAGTCAATTAATGCTGTTATGATCATTGTCGGTGATAACAATATCATCTACATAGATCACCAGATAAAGACAAATAGTAGGAGATGAGTGGAAAAAAAATACAGAATGATCTGCTTCACATTGAGTCATGCCAAACTCTTTTAATGTGCACTAAACCGGCCAAACCAAGCACGAGGAGATTGTTTCAAGCCGGAGATGGAGCGACGAAGTCTACATACATGATGAGGAGCATCACGAGCAACAAAACCTGGGGCTTGAGCCATATAAACTTCTTCTTGCAGTGTACCATGTAAGAATGCATTTTTAATGTCAAGCTAGTGTAAAGGCCACTGGTGGATAGCAGCTAATGCCAGGAAGAGACAAACTAACGTCATTTTCGCTATAGGGGAAAAGGTGTCTCCATAATCCAAATCCAAAATTTGAGTGTAGCCTTTAGCAACTAGACGTGCCTTTAGTCAATCAATGGTACCATCAGGGCCAATTTTACTTGTATAGATCCATCTACAACCAACAATGGTCTTCCGTGAAGGTAAAGGAACAAGGTCCTAGGTGTTGTTAGAGTGCATAGCGGTCATTTCATCATTCATTGCCTGGTGCCATCCGGGATTAGATAGGGTCTCACCTGGAGTTTTAGGAATTGTGACAATCCAAGGAGGATACAAATGCATAATATGAAGGTGTTAAATGATGGTAAGAGAAAGTACAGGCATAAAGAGGTTTAGAGTTTCGAGAGGACTTGGTATCTTTGCATAGAGCAAGTGCTTCAGAAGACGAAGCTGGAGTAGCTGCTCGAACAGGTGAGTCTAGAGGAACTTGTATAACAGACACAGACTCTGGAGGTCAAAGACGACGTTGATATGTGATCAAAGGAGGTGGTGTCATCGGAGGAATACTAATCGGGGTAGGAGCAATGAAACTTTTTGGTGGTGAAAAAGTCTCGAGAGTAGACGAATAATCTGATGAGGAGAAGAAAGGGCGAATGTCAAAGAAACTAACATCAGCTGAGACAAAATATCGTCTAAGGTTAGGAGAATAGCACCGATAGCCCTTTTGTGTATGAGAGTATCCAAGAAACAAACACTTTAAAGACTTGGCCTTCAACTTGTCTTTGCTTGGAGCGAGATCATGTGCAAAATAGGTACAACCAAATACGCAAAGTGGAAAAGAGTATAGTTATTTTGGAAATAGCACAGAATATGGAACTTTGTTTTCTAGAACTGTGGAGGGCATGTGGTTGATGTGATAACAGACAGTGATGACAACGTCGTCTTAGAAAGATTGCGGAAGTTGGTAATGAAGAAGCATTGTTCAAGCTGTCTCAACCAAGTGATGTTTTTTGCATTTGGCAACACTATTTTGCTGTGGTGTATGTGAACATGATGTTTGATGGATAATGCTGTGTGAGTAAAGAAAATCTTGAAATGTGGAAGATAGACATTCACAAGCATTATCACTACGAAATTGATTGCAAATTTTTGGGTAAAAGTTTTGCCAAATTGAAAACAGCCCCGACTTATTTCGTAATAGGAATAACCAAGTACAACTGGAAAAATCATTTATAAAAGTGACAAAATATTTATATAGCCTAAAGTGGATATGATGCGATTAGGACCCCAAATATCAGAATGGACTAACTCAAATGGAGACGCAGCTCGTTTATTTTCTCTAATAGGAAATATGCTTCGAAAGTGTTTCCTCAATTGGCAAGATTCACACTCAAGAATTGAAACTTTAAGATGAGGAATCATAAGTCGTAGCTTTGGAAGACTTGGATGACCCAATAGTTGATAAATTACTTCTGGTGACTCGGAGGTGAGGCAAGCTTTTGGAGATGAAAGGTGATACAATCCCCAGACTTATGACCAGTTTCAATTGTCTTTCCAGTCTGTTACTTGGTCCTGAATCAAAACAGAATTATTAGTAAAGATAACAGAATATGACATTGTTTTAGTAAGTTTGCTAATGGAGATAAGGTTGAATGGATATTCGGGTGAAGCATCCCCAATGTCAGCAACTTTAGTTTGGGAGCCGTTTGCTAAAGTGACATGGGTAAACGGGCCATGTGAGAGAATGTAGAGAAAAGAGATTTATTACCAGATAGATGATCTAAAGCACCTGAGTCAAGGATCTAAGGTCCAAGAGATGAGGATTGAGAAACAAAAGCAACAAGATTATCTATGTGAGCAACAGGGACAATTGGAGTGGAGGATTACTTGGCTGCTTTCCATTGAACATACTTATTTATATTCAACATCAGAGTGAGTCACCTCATCAGAAGGAGCAGAATATGTGACTGTAGCAAGATTGACAGATTTATTTTGTGCACGAGCTTTTGTACGACATATGTCTTCAGTGTGACCATAGCAGTTATAGTAGGTGCAATGTGGACGGGGCCAATTACGATTTCCACCATGGCCTCCTCGAGTAAAGTTGAAAGCAAGAGAGGAGGAGTCAACGATGACAGAGGGAGGCGAAGCGGATGTCTGAGAAATGCGCAACAATTGTTCATTGACCATATCATAAGATGGTATTGAAGGATTGGATAGGATTTAATTCCGTACAGAATCAAGCTCGGGTGGGAGACCGGCCAAAGCAAGAGTCATGAAGAATCTACTACGTTGCTCCGCATGGGTATTGGAGTACGGTTGTGCCATACGTCATATCATGTCCTGTAAGCACGATATGTAACTTGTAATTTGGGATCAATAGAATACCAAAGAACATTGCATAGAGAAGTATCAATTTGTTTCCAACGATCTTGGTCCTTTCGAGGAATATCTTTAAGTTGTTTAGTGAGATGATCAGAACGTCCTTGTCCTTGGAACCATAGCTCAACCGTAGCATCCCATGAGGTATAATTAGAAGAACCAAGTAGTTTTTCACGAGGAATGAGGGGGACGTTGATGAAACTCATAATTGTAGTGGCTGAATCGAATTTGTTACCAGAAGATATCATGAAAAACGAAGTTGGAGTAGACAAACAAAAGCGTAAGGAGGTGGGTATGTGAGTAGAAGTAGTTCCGACGAAAAAGGGTGCTAGATCAAAGTGCTCGCATTGGAATAGTGACGGTGCATGTATAGGTTTCCGGTGAGGTGGCAACCAGAGCAGCTTTGTCAGCGATGTTTGATGCTGGTCGAAGTATCACACTGGCTAAAGGGGGAAGCGACGACGAAAAAAATGGCCGTCGGAGGCACTGCTATTGTTCACGGCTACAGTAGCGCGGAAAAAAAGAAGAAAAGAGAGCAGCAGATTTTTTCAGCTTTGATACCATATAAGAGAAAGAGATTTTATGAATGTGTTGTGTCTAAAGCAGGTCACACTCGTAGTATTTATAGAGTCTTTAAAATAATTACACATGATTACAAATAATTACAAATGATGATAATTAAGAAACTGTTATGATTCTTTGATATTCTATGGTTACTAACACTTGTCTATCACCTTGAATAGTTAGCGGTGCCTACAACATAGGAATTTTCCATTGGAGACCTACAGAGTCCGCAAAAAAATTGGCAAAGCAATGGAAAGAAATGCTTCTAGCTGATGACCAGATATGGGATCAAAATGGGTTTAATGATATTCTTCACAGACAGTTAGGACCATCCGTTGATGATGACAGTGGACTTGTTTATGCTTTTGATGGAAATTTGAAGCTGGGAATTTTGCCTGCAAGTATCTTTTGTAGTGGACATACATATTTTGTCCAGGTAGGATTTATTCAATTAACAATGTTCAACTGTAAGAAATCTTTTCTTCTGATTTTTTATGTGCTTTACCTTTGTTTTTCTTTTATGCAATTAACTCTCTTCAGGGATGGTGAATGGACAAGAGAAATAATTTGTATACCTGTTTGATGTAAAAATATTTATATATTACCAATGCAGGCTATGTACCAGCAACTAAGGTTGAAGCCATATGCTGTGCACACAACATTCCAATATGGAGGCACTGAAGGAAAGCGCCATCGACTCCGAGAAGCCATGCTCTTCCATGATCCACCAGAATACTATAATCCTCCTGGTAATTAGATGCTGCCTCTCACTTAATTTGGGGTTTAGCCGATTTATATAATTTTACTTATTTTAGAACATGTGAAAATACACACTTTGCTCTTTGTCTTTACTTGTTACTTACATCTTGCATAGAGAGATTTCTACACTATCCCCACATGAAAAGCTAGCATCATAATATGATGCTGAAAATAAAAAGTCATATGTTTTAACATGTCAATGGATTGGTTGTAGTTCCTTCTGATTGATTAGTCAACTCTGTTTCTTAAAATTACTGCAACCTAACTTTTAGAGTACTTCTGCAGCGGGTTTCTTGTCATTTAAGCCATATATTCCAAAAAGCTTGTTGCTAAGTGGGGAGCATAATGTTGAATCACATTTTACTCTTGTTAATTACCAAGTATGTACGTATCCACCTGATCCTGTTTGTGTCTACGTTATAAGGGAAATTATGATGCATCTTCTAATATTTGCTGCACTTGAAATTTTTTTTTCAGATTAAACAGATTAGGACAGCACTTGCAATTGCTTCCCTCTTGAATAGAACGCTGGTAAGAACTAATTTCTGGGATCATACATGCTTATTGTAGTCCATGTTGAATAAAAAAGGCATCTCATAATGAACACCCTTAACTGTCATGGTCACTATCCACTGTTATTTAACAGTTTTTTAATCCTATTAAGATTAACCATTAACATTTATATGAAAGATGGATTACACTTTTATTTTATTCTTTCTGGCTCAATACTGCCAAATAAACATGTTTGACAGTCTAGTTGAATTGTTAATATTATACTTCTGAACTTGCTAGTTACTTTAATTTATGTTGTGCAGTGCAAGTACATTGTTTGCTTAAGATAAACCAAAAGCATGACAGAAGAGAACTGGTTGTACTTCCGTAAATTTATGCTGTGTTAGGTTTTGAAATCACATATTCATGTCACATACAATCATTATTGTGATAAGAACTAGTTTTTACTTAGGTTTCCTGCTTGTCCCATGAAAACCTGAAATAAGTTGTCATTATTCTTTTATATTCAGAAACCTTATCAATCGGAGTTTGTAAATCTACTACCACTTGTTATAGACTTATCTTTGTATTCATTGGTATTGATATGTTTTAGGGTTCTAAATTATGATTGTTTTGTTGGATAATCTTAAGCTATAGTTGACTTGCTATCCACCACCATTGGTAAACTTGTGATTTGAACTGTTACAGCTGTTATTATCAGATCTGCTTCATGGTTCCTTGGTGCTTTTCTTCCTCATTGTTGTTGATATTATTGCTTTCCTATTATTCAATGCATGGAAAAGAACTGCTAGCATAATTCCACTACTAGTTTCCCCCTTACCCCCATTAAGATTCCTTGAAGAGGTGCCAAAGTTGCAAGCATCCCTGCAATCCAAAATATATTCAAATTCATTATTCTATGTCCAAACTCGTTGAAATGGTTTATATAACTGGTTTTGTGTTTTTATCTTAAAGTGGGTTCTGTGTTTAGGTCATGCCTCCACTATGGTGCAGGATCGATAGGCTATGGTATCCCCATCCTGGTGTTTTGGAAGGGTCTATGACTAGACAACCTTTTATCTGTCCTTTAGACCATGTATTTGAGGTATTTCCTATTTAAATGATTCCTTATTAATTTTATTGTTCATTTATCAATTATATCATCTGGAAGTTTAAATAATCATCTCGATACTTTTGGGTCCATATTCCAAATACAAAGAAAAGGTTTTGAGTACAAGTTTTATACATCTCATTTACATACACAATATTAGAAAGGTCTACATATGGCTAAGGTAAATGTTGTATACACTGTATTGTATACGTGAGCATTGTTTCTTAATATCGGGGCCTCAAACCCATTGGGGAAAGAGGACAGTTGGTCCCAACAGACTTTACAGAAGAGAAAAAGGTCAAAGTTCATAGGCTTATGGACTGTTCTGTTGGTCAATGAGATGATAGAAGGTTTCTGTCATGACTCTAAGCTACAATTTGTAGCTGTAGTAAATAAAGAAACATATACTGAACATGGGCAGAGCTGAAAGTTAAATGTTAGAAAGTATCACTAATAAGAATTTGAATGGTATTTCATTGTAGTTATTTGTAATTTTCAGCTTTGAAGAACATCTTCTAAATGTTCTAAACATAACCCTCAAAATGCTCAAGTATTTGTTGGGAAGTAAAGTTCTTGAAGAATGTTTGAGAACTTAAATTATAATATATTCATCAGTTTGTGGTGATATGGTTATAAGGGTCAGCAACTGCTGTGTGATATTGAAATCTGGATGGTCTCTGATGGGAGTTCAGTGTGTGACCAAATTATTTCTCCTTATAGACTCTGTTGAAGCCTGTATCGTTTCAGGGAGCACAAAAGAAATGGACTTTGAATGGGCTAAAAATGCAGAAATTTATCCGTATGAATTTTCATTTGTGCTAAACATCCCATTACCTGCCCTCATTATCATGTTATTTCTTTTAATAAAATCCTATGAAATTATTCTGGCTGTTCAATTCATGTCAATATCATGTTACATCAATGGTGTACTTAAAATTAAATAAGGGAATGCTGCTTTTTTTTTTTTTTTAATATGGTTTCAGAATTTTGTGTTTTCACCTATTTTGGTTGCAATATTTAATATTTAATGTGTCTTCTTCCTATCTTCTCTTCCTCTCAGCTTCTCCCTAGTTTACAGAGTTAACATTATATGAACCACTTCCTAATGCTTCTATATGGAAATACGCTCTATTGTAGGTGAATGTCATGTTAAAAAAGCTACCGGAAGAAGAGTTTGGCCCTGAAATAGATATTAGAGAGTACTCAATACTCGATAATCCCTCTCTGCCATCCGAGGTGAATAAATGTCAATTACATCCAATTTTACATTGCTATTCTCATTCCTAGGTGTATGTTAGTTTAAGCTTATTTTCAATGGTATTTGAGTTCAGGTGAAAAGATCATGGCTTGATGTCCATCTTTGTAAAGAAGGAACACAAGATTGTGATGCATCAAATGATACTAATGTTGGAGAAGTGCTTAAATTCCCAAAGCAGAGCAATGAGGAAACGGTATTTGATTATATATCATTATATCTCTTGTCATGTCTATCCAATTAATATTTTCTGTTCAAAATTTTCTAAATCCATCCCATAGACTATGTTGATATGTTTTATTTTGTATGCCTGGTATTCTCTATTATACCACATCAATTAGTATCTTTCCTTAAAGAGCTGGTTAAAAACACTCACTTAGAAAACTCTGGCTGGAGAAGAGTTTGGATTACATGATTCCGTTTCCTCCAAACTGATGGGGGGCATTCATGTTTCAACATATTACTATTGGTAGGAATTAACTGGGAAGCTAGTATATTGGGCTGAATATCAAATTGAAAGGAATGCATATTGGACCAAGTATCAAATTGAAATGAATGCGTGCATGATGCATTCAAATAGCTTTTTCCACACAAATCAAATAGTGTATTGGAATTCCAACTTGTCATGTTAGACTACCCTGCAAACATTAATCCATTCGAAAATAATTCTGGCAAAGGTAACATTTTCTTCTCGCTAAATGTAATTTTAGTATGTCAATAAACTTAACTTTGGAGGAGCATTCCCAAACATAAAACATAAATAAAAGGATCTTCACTAGAAAATAATTCAACCCCGATTATCCAAACATGCATAATGAGTGATCTCAAATCTGCAGTTTGTGTTTTTATTCTGGTAGTTGAAGGAATGGGAGGTTCTTTTCATGTTGGGTTCACAAATGTGAAATGATTAACTTCATTATGTGAATTGAATATTCATGTTATCTACTGTGTTTGAAAGTTTGTACATGATCATGAATGTATACTATATGAGAAGCTTTTTTCTCTTTCTTTAAATGACATTAATTCAGTATTGTTATTTCTACCTCCATTTGCAGTTTATTAAAGTATTTTCGTCATTCAAGGATGTAAAAGTCATCAAGTTCTCTTCAGTGCAAGATGCTTTCACAGGTTTCACTAACAAGGCAAGGACATTTTGCATTTTTCATTTGAAGTTTTACTTTTTGAGTTAGCATCAAACATACAAAGAAATTACCATGCTAGTATCATGTGCTGATGCCATGCATTTCTTTTAAAGGAAAGAGAAGACAAATTCAGAAATCGCGTTAAGCGGTATGTGGGCATTTGGTGCTGCGTGCCAGATCACACTCCTGGTCACATATATTATGATATGTATTGGGATGAGAAACCAGGATGGAAAGCAGTTCCTCCTCAAACTTCTGAAGATGATCATCCACCTTGGTGAGATCAACTTAGATTTATGTTTATTGAAACACTATGATGGATGGGGGAATAAGAGGCATGAATCCAAAGGTGATTTAGTTTCCAACTAATTGTCAAGACCAAGATTGTACACTTGCACAAGTAAAGAATCTGTATCCAATTGAGGATGTAAGATATTTATAGGGATTAGACAATTGGTTCTTTGTAACAATTAAGAATTTTGTTCTTTTTGTATCATGTTACGAATAATGCAACAAAGAGAAATGGAAGCCCACAATTTCTTAGAGGAGGGTGCACTTTTTGGTCTTTGATGTCTTGGCTGATATTGCATCACCTGTAATTTAAATGCTGGAGACATTGATTCAATTGCATCACTCTTTTCTTCCATATTTTATTTCAAACCGAACGAGTGATGTTTTATATTCTTCCGGCCGTTGACACATGCTTTACTTATCTGTTTGACTATCGGACATAACACCTGAAATTGTCTGAACATGTTTGTCACCAAGGTATTACGCAAATCACAAACATCATAATATACTTTATAATTTCCTAATACTGTATATCTACACAAAAAAATGGTTTTATTCTATCATAATATAAAGTAGGGAAACAAAAGCCAGAATGATATTTAAAATGTGACACTTGAAGGTGAAGATGAAGCTTTACTTGGTACTTCTAATTTTTTTCCTTCTGTCTTTTTTTTATCCAATTTTTAAAGATAAATAGATAGTGATTTTATGGTAAATAATATAAGAATATTTGATTTTTAACTAAGTTCAATAATATTTATAATTCATAATATCAATTTTACATAATAAGATAAGATTATTATTCTTTTCATAAAATAACATATAAATTAAATGTAATAATAATCTTATTTATATTAAAATTATTTGACTTTTTAATATAATATTTACTATTATTTTTCTCTCATTTATTATAAATGTCTAAAATATTTAAATAGAGATCAAGACATAATTAAAAAGATAGTAATTAATATTGTCTCAAATTTCTTTTAAATAAAAGATTTTAAAAGCCAACCTATATTCTTAAGCCAAGAGCCATTCGTATACTAAACAAAGTAAGCAATGCTAGTAATAGCTTTATGATGTTATTATTAAATAAAATTTATGTAAATCCTATTATATGATGCGAGTCACATTATTTATATATGACTAATGCGAGTCACAATATTTTTTATTTATATATTTAACGAGACTTAATATTTCTTTTATGTACAATATTAATAAAAGTAATGTATGTTAAAATTGTTAGAAGATTATATATATATATATATAAATAAATAAATAAAATAGAAGTTTACAAAAATAGATAAAGAGGAGCGAAATCTACAAAATCTTCTACTGTGGCTCTAATGTTTGATCTTGCAAAATTGTTGCCTATTAAGAAATTTTGACCTTCAAGTTTATAAAAAAAAGTTTTGTTTTGAATGATATGCTTAGAATAAAAATAAAATGAAAGAAAAAAAAATTTTAAGGTAAAAGAGAAATTTTAGATATGAATTTAATTGTAAAAGAGTTTGGGGTTTCAATTTTCCTTGTCAAGAATTTATTATTAATTATTTATTTTAATTTTATTAAAATTAATGATTATATAATAATAATATTTTTTCTCTTATGTTATGATCATCAATGATCATGTAAGGTAAATAATTAAGAGAAACATAAAAATCATTCAAACTTGTTAATTTAGTAGCTGATTAAAAATTAAGAATTCCAATTAATCTTCAAAATCCTAAATTCTGTTTATTTTATAAATCTATTAATTAAGTAATAGTATGATCGTATATTTCTTAATCAACTTACAAACTAATAAAAGTAGTTGATTCTTATCAATTCATTAAGTGCAATAAGATAAACATAATTTAATTATAAACATATGTATTAATAAGAGAAAAATGGGTTCAATTACTTATATTCATAAGTTTCACCAAAACTCCATAATGAGGGAATTAGTTAGACATAATGATAAGAGACAAGCAATCAAATCCTAATCCTATAAAAGCATCCATAATCTTATTTTATAGAAACCAAAATAAAAGAACCATGTGACAGCTAGACTAGTAGTAGGGTGAAGGCTGCTGTAACTTATACTGTAAAGAATCTTTGCCTCTAGAGATCCTGCAGAGTGTGGGTAAAGATAATGATAGAGATGACGGGTATAATGTTTCTAGGCATGTTAATCAGTGATGTCCTTGTTGGAATTATATTCATTCAAGTTCCACATCAAACAACTTGAAGAAGAGATAAGAAACTCTTATAAATTAGAATACGTTGTATGAATTTTATCACCATAACCACAACAATGTAGTCCTTTGAGACATGGGTAGTTGTGTATCACCATAATAATGTAGTCCTTTGAGTGTAGTTGAGACATGGATAGTTATGTGTCAAAAATTGTAAAGGAGGGTTTACAATTTTCTTCTTGCAAAAATTGCAAGTATGAACGAATGTTTTTGAGGTGTTCTGTGGATGTAGGCAAACAATGTTGAACCATGTTAAACTTGTGTATTCTTTCTTTTATTTTTCTTTTCATATGAGTGTTTACCGGGACACAGTTATGAAGGCTTTTTTGTTCCTTTAGTGGGGTATCTTCCATTTCCCGCGCTCTTACCTTCTTCCTTTCGCGCTAGTAGCCTTTAATTTAAGAAGTTCCCACAGCAGATTCTTTTATTGCGCATTAGCCTACCCTAGGCTTCTCTCTGTACCAGATAGCCGCCTTCAGGAGCCTTTTCGAATTCTCATGCAGTGGATTTTCGGATTCATTTTAAATAATTAATTACCTCGCCTTTGAGACGGTTATATGTGAGAGGCTGTACTTTCAATTAGAACATAGAAAGAGGGACCTGGCGGGGCATGAACACCAACCGAATCTGGATAGAAAAGAAGTAGGCGCTAGTTGCCCTTCTAGATTAAAGATGTGAATGAGGGAAGCAACTTCAGCTATTCGAGTCGGATTGAAAGCAAAGCCTCCTTGCTACTTTCTTGCCTTGTGGCATCGCATTCTGTATAAGGTAAAAGCTTTCTCTACTGTCTTTAGAAGGCACTCGTTTTTGCCTCTGCGACCCCCGAGGTTGGGATTCCCAAAAACAATAGGATAGACTTCAGAATCAACAACTAGTATCAGAGTTCGAGGTTCTAGCCTAGGGATAATTAGAAACAAAAAAGGACATGACATTGTAGCATAGCACCAAACTTTTGTGGAGAGAGGTTCAGAGCTTATTACATGGAAGGGTATCATGCTTGAAACACCAACCTTTTTTGGAGAGAGGTTCTCACTTAAAAAAAGTACAATGTAAAAAGATTTTATGATGGAAGGAAAGATTGTTGTGGTAGGTAAGAATAAAATATTTGGTTGGTTGATAGATTTTACAGTAAGCGAGGATTTGATTGAAAAAGAAAGAGGTAGAAAATTCTTATAAATTTAAAAACTTGGTATGAGTTTTATGAACATCTATTCTTGTTGGGATGTTTTTAATTTAATCAGTTACAACCATGGTTAGAAGGTAACTAGTGGGCTGAGTTAATATAACCAGAGTCAAGGAAAGGGTATAAAAGGAATTCAAAAAGGAGAACGGTTACTTTTTTGGAACCAAAAGAAAACAATTGTTTTGAAACTGGTTTTTTTGCATATTCTTGGTTCTCTTTCTCGGTTTCTTGGTTTTCTCCCGGTTGCTCCAAATTCACTCTGATCATTGAAGATTTATCTTAGCTTTTCTGAATTCCTGAAGATCCTTCTCAAGATTATTCTCTGTTCTTCTGGCTTTCTGCCATCTGTGAAGGAGAAATCAACTTCTGCTCTTTGCTTTTTTCAGTTCCTCTGTGGTTTTCTTGGTGGAATCGCAAAGGCTTCTTCTGTTTTTCTGTTCGACGCATTCAAGTTAGGCTTGTATTTCTCGTTTCTTTCAAATCTGTGCAACTTCCTTCTTTTGTCCTCTCTATGTTGTGATTAAGCCTTGAATGAGTGAAATCTATAACGAACAGGATGCCTGAATGTAAACCTGGTATACTTGGTACAGAACTTAGATAAAGTAGAAACTGGTAGTAAGGGGAGTTCTAGTCAAAACAATAAGAGAAACCTTTTTGAGCTTAGTGAGCATAGTTGTACCGGTGATGTTTGAATTTTAAAATAGGTGATGTTATTCCTATATGAAGCCATCATAGGGATTACATGATCCTACCTCTTCAGAACCAAAGCTCGGATATGCTCGCACCTTCTGCTCTTATTTAAATGAATTTAATTTCAATTCTACTGCTGGCATAAGTGTGCAAGTTTGTCTTTATTTGAGAAATGTTGTTGGTCTAGTTGAAATTCCTTGAAAGATAGTGATCAGAACTGCCAATAATGCTTCAAGATGTGATTCAGTACTACAGGTCCTTGACCAGGTTCTGGTGCGTTCAATCATGACAGTACTTATGCTTGACAGATTTGAATGTTTGACAACATGAAAGCCAATTAGAATTAAGGTAGCTTCAGGAATCTGAGAGGTATGAATCTTAGGCTATACTTAGCATAAAACCTAAGTAAGATAGGACTTGGTGTAAGAAGATGGAGAGGCCTTGTGAACTCAATGAGGCAGGTGTTGATACTGCACTCAGGTTCAATCCTGTTTCTGTCATAAGTTGGCAATGTTGTGAACTTCCCATTGCAAATCCTGCTAGTCATGGTCAATCTGAGCATCTTGGGGATAGTGGTCGTAACTGTATTTTTTTTTTCAGATTAGGATTCAATACCACTGGTCTTTGACCAGGCTTTGGCCTCACTAGCTAAATCAGCACCTAGGCCCACTAAGATCCAGTGTTTGTCAGCTTAGAAACAAATTGGAGAATAGATTAGCTTTACAAACCAGGTGTTAGTGTTAGCTTATCCATTAGAGTTTGCCTTTAGGATTGCTATAACAGCAGGCCTCTACTGAACATGCATTGGTCTGTATCATGGCCCAAGACAATCAAAATCTGAAGATGATTATTGGTTCAAATCCCTAATAACATAAATTATAGAAGGATAAGAAAGTGAAACTGATAGGCTATGAAAAATACTTCACCTATGCCAGCAAAGAGAATAATAGAGGCATTAAGTTAGCAGATGCATAGGGACTGCCATTGTTGGTTTTAGTGTCAACATAGAGGCCTTGAATGAGATCCTAGTTCATGACACAAGCAGATGGGTGCCACATTGGTTTTTGGGACAGTCCTGCAGACAGATTCAGACTCTAAGAACCTTGGCCAGTGCAAAAATGAACCAATTTTTGGCCAATCTTAGCAGAAAACAGAAACTGCTCTTGAAAAAGAAAAATTCTAAGAGAATCTGAATCTGGTAGTAGATGTCCTTTTGTTCAGCAGGTGCCTTGGTGTCATGATTAATTTGTGGCAGTGGCTAAGGTGGCAAGTTACACCTGATAGGCACCAAAGCAGATCTATAGCTTGAGAGATAAGTCAGCTCAAAGAAATCCAAAGGAACCTGAGGGAGGGGAGGCTGATGCTTGATCACCATGTTAATCACAGACTCTGGAGGAATCTGGGTCTTGGTGGTAGATTGGGTTTTGATAGTGAACCTAGTGGTATTGCAGGGTCCTTGGCTCAACAGCAAGAAGGTGAATTTTCAGGGTCTAAAACCTATCATGACAGCTAAACCAGTTGCAAGTTCTGAGTCTTGTGACTCCACAGCTAAACAGAAAACCAGAATAAGAGCCAACACTAGGCTAGGCCTTAGCTAAACATTGGATGACCCTGCCTCGAAACTGTTTGAGAACAGAAGATGACCTGGTTGACACAGGTTTTAGAAAGATAGGAAAATAGAAAGCTTGGCCTGTTAGGAAGAAAACAGGTATGAGTTTGACTTAGGTGTTGAGTACATTAGATCGTGCACCAACCTTAACAGCCTACATAATCTCAAATTCCTATACTGTAGGCCCTTTGGTTCAGCAGATTATTTGTATAAGGGCAGAAACCCATAAAATACCAAGTAGAGATCAAAGCAAGCCTGTAAGAAATTAACTTAAGACTTGAGTTCCAAGGCCTTTAGATTAAGAAAGAAAGTTGAAGGATAACTCTTGATTTGTTAGGCTGCTTGCATATGGTTAAATTTAAGGGAAAGCTTAATCCGTATATCACCATATGATCTTACCTTATGTTCTGCCTTTGGTCAGGTACAGTACTATCAGTTTCTAAGTCACATTCTCAGCTCCCCTTTCTCCCTTCTTAGGATAATTCATCCATAAGAAAGCGAGACATGAACCTAGTTCTATGAATTGATTACATGAGCTCTGAAACATGTGAAAGCATGAATAGGTACAGGTGATATGTCCCTAGATCTGTCATATCAACAATATATGACAATCTTAGAGCAGTCACAGTTCCAGACTTCCCAATAATAAATAAGGCCACAGGTCAAACTCTGATTGCAAAAGTGCAGCTGTAATTAGGTCTATAGTGGCTGCCAATCTTCTCCCATAGAGGACATGTAATTTCAGCAATTTAGGTAAGTCTTTCCCAAATTTGACTAAGACTGCAGAATCCTTTAGGAGTGATGTAGGTAGTCCCTAAGACCATTTGATCCTGTTAGAGTACCCTCTGATTGACTGTGTTGACCATGAGTCTAGGTAGAAAGGATGACAAGATCAGCCTATGAGTGGAGGGTAGATGCTAAGCTTCACATAAAAATAACCGTAGCAGCAGGATGTTTTTCTTGATTGGTCATTTGATCCTAGCTCATCATCAAAATTAGAAATGAATCAGCTGCATAGGGTAGAATATGTCCAACCTATAAATTCTTAAGGGGGATCCTAAGCATATTACCACAGTAGCAGCGGTGGTAGGTCTTGTGTGGGTTTGTTGTTGGCTTACCCGATTCAGTATAACATGGATAGAACCCTGTACCTGCTGATAGCCCTTAACAGCACTTTACAGCCCCAAGACTGGTCAAGAACTAAACCAGTCAGAGTTGGTCTGAGAGATGAGGGACAAGAACAACAGCTAGCCTAAACCCGAGAGCTAAAGTTTGATTAATGAAATTAGGGAAAGGTCCTGAGTCGTGAAGCTAGCAGCATCTATTTGAAACGCAGGCTGGAGATTAAGGTAATCTTGCAGCAGCCAACATCAATAGGTCCAGTTTTGGTTTTTGTCAAGTTGACCATAAGGTTTCTAGCCCTTTAAGTACAATGATATTAGCAGGAATTTGGAGTAACATTTGTAATGGTCTCAGGAAGATTGCAACAGCAATCTGTGGGGCAATATAGCAATCTGTGGGGTAACATAGCTGGCAGGTTTAAAATTAACTGACAAGATCCTTAGTCACATGCCAACTAAGAATGAATCAGCCAAGATCAGATTAAGGCTAACAGGTTGATGTATGGGCTGTATATTCCTGGTTCATGAATTTAAAAAAAAAGACCTGAAAATGGTGAATCCTCGGCTATGTTCATGTCTGAACTTGATTTCTGGATACCCATATAAAGCAGCAAGGTACTGGAACCATATTACCAGAATTGCTGCAGTGGCAAACCCAACCTAAAGCTGTGTAGGACACTATTCCTTGGCCAAGTAGGTAACAAGCTTAGGCGAAATAAGAACTGAAGCTGGACAGTGGCTAAGTTGTCTCTGATTCAGTGCTTTTGGTTTCTGAACAGGTTCTAGTCTCCCAATCATGTTCTGTCATATCAGTTTATGAGTAGATCTATATTAGTAAGGAAGTACAACAGGTCTAGGTTCTACATTCCTAAAGTTTCTAGGCTGGATAGAAAGCAAATTGGTCAGAAAAAGTTCAGGAAAGGAGCTGTAAGTTGCCCTGTTCAGTAGGTCAATACAGCACATTTTATGGGTCCATAACAGTTAGATTTTATATCAGACCATACACTTGGCTATGCCTCGGATGAACAGTGAATAAATCAATTCTAAAATTGGTTGAGAGTTAGAATTTGGCCTTGGCTCAATATACCACTGATATAGGTTCCAAATGGCCAAACAAGTACTGTTATATATTGGTCAAAGACCAGGCCCTACTCACATATTGATGTGAAGCATAGTTCCTCTTATATTCTACCCTAAGCCATGCACTTGACTGTGCTGAGTTAAAACTGAATGAACTAGCTCAAAAACTGGTTGGAAACCATAGATGACCTTTTGTCACAGCAGCAAAATCAGTTTTATGGCTTGAATCCTGACTGCAGATCTGCCACAACAGCAGGTTTTGTTCAATAACTTAGACCCCATTGCCCACAATGCCCACAATTACCACTATTAGCCAGCTAAATTTCAGGATATAATAACAGAGAAATTTAGATGGCAAGTTCTGTCAAATAGGATCTGTTTTGTACTTCGAAGGGGCTAATAATCAAGTGCTGTAGGATATTAATCTGAATAGCTGTATTCTAAGCCCCCTCCCCACCTATGCTTGTGAGACTTCACTAAATGAAGAGATGTAACTAGGAAATGGAAAGTTGGTACTCCAAATGCTTCAAATTCTGAATCCTACGCTCCATGAACTAAATAAAAATCAACTAACTAATAGGAAACTCAATCAAGAAACCAAGATCGATTTAGAACCAAGTCGGCATTAAAACTGTATTTTGAGACCATTTTTAACTAAGATCCTAGAAATCTACCCTCTTAAAAGTGAGTATGATCTATTCTTTATTCACATATGATTTGTTAAGTGCCACTTTTTAAAATTGGATTTTGAAAACTTCAAAAGTTTTAACCTCGGATTTCATGCAATCAGTTCTAGATGTGAACTGATAGCATACCCTATTGTTCAACATTTAGAAATCATATGAGTTTCAGTGTACTCGCTTACCTCAAACTTTGTGCGTATGTGGATCCAAGAGAATATTTGAAAATCAAAGTTTCAAAATATTTCTGTAATTCTTTTCTAAAATTTCAGATCTCATGCAATGAGCTCTGGATGTGAACTGGTAGCATACCCTATTGTTCAACATCTAGAAATCATATGAGTCTCAGTGCAACCTTCGCTTACCTCAGACTCTGTGCATATGTGGATCCGGGAGTACATTTAAAAATCAGTATTTCAAAAATACGTATTCAATTCTAAAACCTCGGATCTCATGCAACGAGCTTTGGATGTGAAATGGTTTCAACATCTAAAAATCATATGAGTCTCAGTGCAACCCTCGCTTGCCTCAAACTCTATGCATATGTGAATTCGAGAGAATATTTAAAAATTAAAGTTTCAAAATACTTCTGAAATTCTTTTCTAAAATCTCGAATTTCACGCAATGCACTCTAAATGTGAACTGGTAGCATGCCCTACTGTTCAACATCTAGAAATTGTATGAGTCTCGATGCAACCTTTGCTTGCCTCGAATTCTGTGCATATGTGAATTTAGGAGAATATTTGAAAGATCAAAGTTTCAAAAGCACGCTTCCAAACACTTAGTCTCATGCAATGAATTCTAGGTATGAACTGGTAGCATACTCTACTGTTCGATATTTAGAAATCATAATGATACCAGTGCAGCCTTCGTTTGCCTTTGGCCCAGTGCATATATGGACTAAGAATTTTCTTTAAAAATTCCAAATACTTTCTCAATACAGTGTAAACCTTTTTACGAAGATCAAGTCTTCAAAATACCAGAACTACGTAGCCTTGAATTTCCCATTGCACCAGGGAATACGTAAGAGCAGAATCAAATCCTGTTAGGCAATTCTCCACAAGCTTATCTATTTCTATTCTATTTAAAAGGATCAAACAATTTTCAAAAATATCAAAATCACACATTCAGTTTAAGGGTACCGTTCTTTGGAATGGGCGAGTAGGGTGCCTAATACCTTCCCTACTCGTAATTGATTCCCGATCTTAGATCTTTTTCTCAAGTTAGGATTTTTTTTCCAAATATTTTTGCTTTTAAAAAATAAAATTTAGTGGTGGCTCCACAATAAATTAATTTTTTCTCCAAATTTAGCGAGTTTGTTATTTCGTTATAATTACGGTTACGACAAGTTTTGTCACCATAACCACAACAATGTAGTCTTTTGGGACATGAGTAGTTATGTATCACTACAACAATGTAGTTATTTGGGTGTACTTGGGACTTGGATAGTTGTGTATCAAAAATTTCAAAGGAGGTTTGGAATTTTTTTTCATGCAAAAATTGCAAGTATGAATGATGTTCCATGAATGTAGGCAAACAATGTTGAACTAAGCTAAAATTATGTGCTCTTTCTTTTGTTTTTCTCCTTGTGAGTGTTTCCAAGGATAGAGAATGTGGAGGATCTTTCGTGCCTTTAGTGGGGTACCTTTTGTTTCCCAAGAGTTCCTTCTTCCAAGTCTTCACTTTCCTTTCTTTAACCTTTATGAACTTTTTACAAATTAAATCTCTCTTTGGTTCATTTTGAGTTGCAACTTGAGCACAATCATGTCGTAATCTGACAAAATGTTGCAAAGTTGTGCTCAGATCTGTATGGTTGTGCTTGGATCTGCATAACCATCTTGGAAAAGCTAAGGACTATGCATGGGTGTGCAGACTCCCAAGATAGGCATGTTGATTTATTTCAAGATCAAATTTTTCGTTCAGTCACACATTTGTTTCTTGGATATTTTTGCATATCTTTGCTTTCTTTTAGCACAATTTATGCCATATTTTGAATTCTTTTCTTGCATTATCATTATTGAAAGAATTGAAAGAAATTAGGTAAATTTAATACCAAATACTAAGCAATTATTTTGTAATTATATCTAATTTCTTCACAAAGAAAAATACTTTTTATGATTGAAAAGATCGTTTGCTTAATAATGAAAATTGGTCGCTAAAATTTCAGCGACCACAATAGGAAGTAAAACATAGTGGTAACTAAAATCCTAGTTGTAAATGGTTTTGAGACCAATTTTAATAATTGATTGCTAAAAATTAAATATTTTTGCAAAATTTAAAAAAATCGGTTACTAATAGTAGTAATCTTTGAAAATTTGGAGACTAATTTGTGATCGAATTTTTAGTCACTATGAAGTAGTTGTAAAATTGGTCATAAAATCGGTTACAAATTTGGTTGCTAAATTTGATTGCTAAATTAGTAGTAAAATAGATTTGCTAAATTCAACCAAAATTTGGTCAAAATATTAGCAAATTTTATCACTAAGTGATTATACCAATGTTTAAATGTAACCTCTTTATGTTTGATTTTACATCAAATTTTCAGTGAGAAAATTTTTTATGCATTAGTTGATTTTGTTTTATAGATATTCATTTAAATAAACCTCTCCATATTAACGTTAATGCACTACAATTATTAATAGCATAAAATTACATGCTAAAATAAAAAGTATTAATTATAATTAACATAAACTCCATAATATTTATAAAAAATAAATAATGGTAATTCTAAGAATATAACACAATACTTAAAATATTATAATATGAAGTATAATGTCTTATACAAGCTAATTAAATTGATAAGATAATTGTCTATCTTAGTAAAGTAGAAAGCTTATTACTCTATTAGTTTCATCCAACATTTCCTAGCAAACCAAAGCTCTAACGACAAAAAGTGTTTGAAAAGTTGAGTTAACATAGTTTATATATTATTTGACAAAAAATTGAGAAAAAATCAATTGAAGTAAATAGGGCAATTTATAGCCTAATGGAGAAATAGGAATATGTTTGTTGTACTAAAATATATTTATTCTTTTGGTTTGATAACCAACTATCCTATACTATTTCTTGAATGGAGTTATAGTAGTAAGTCTTTGTTAAGGTAGAAAGATTAATTTGTTAATGCTCCATGGGAAAGGAAGAAAGAGGGACAAATTGATGGTTAAAACTGTAAATTGAGTAGATCATCAAAAAATAATCTAAGGAAGGTGAAGATATAAGCCTGTGAGACCAAATGAAGGATAAGATATAAGAAATATCACATAGTATGTTTAGACTTCTATGATCTTTCTCTCGATTTACTTTTAAATCATCCTCATCTGCATCATCTTCCTTAATATATCCCACTTAAACTAAAATGAGCTAACTGAAGAATAGATAACTCCTAAACTTAATATCTTTGATCAAGAAATCTGCTTCGAAGATATAAACTAAAATGTTGAGAACTGGGAAATATCCAAAATCCCAGACAATGAGTTATATAGACAAGAAGAAAACAAAAGGACTAGTTCAGATTACATAATCAAAACTGTAGAAAACCAAATACCTTTCCTTCTCGATGGAGGTGAAGAATTCCACCTCTTATCCAGAGATTCTCTGGTTAAGCATGCATAAACATACAAATACCTTCACATAGGATGTGTACAAGTAGCTATTAAACCTTTAGGTATTAAAGGATTAAACACCTCAATCCTCATGTGTTTAAGAGACATAAAACATAATAAGTTCCTTGATTCAGTCCTTGGAACAGTAGAAACCAATCTTAGTAATGAGCCGATTTCTTTAACTGCTATCCTAATAGAAAATTGAGCCTTTTAGATTCATTATTCCTTAATATTAAGATATGGGGATTAGACATGAAAGAAGGGTCAGTCCCAGCAGCAATGTATAGAATACAGTATAAGCTCATGAACACTTTTAATTCAAAAGTGTTACTCACAAATAAAAACAAAAAGAAACAACCTTGTTCCTCACAGATATGACAAGAGCCAATGTACGTGTTCCAAAAATCATAATGTGGGATGATATAATCCTCCCATAAAAATGGACAGCAGACAGAGCTGCTCCGATCCAGCCGAGACCAGCTCCAGAATTCCAAGATATTAGACAATACGAGTCTGGAAAAGTAGAGATAATATTTGATAGATTAAACTCCTTTAGCTTAGTAATATCTGAAGCAATTAGAACAAAAGACTTTAGGTAAATTAAAATAGAAGATTTTATATTAGCAAGAAGATCATTCTTAGTAGCATCCCAAACTGTTCCCTCGATTATTAGCTTATAGGGAATAGATATATCAACCACTATACCTAGAAAGACCCAAGGTTTATTCAATCCTCAACTTACTCCTTTGTAAATGATCATTATGATGTTATCTAAGTTTAACATAGATAAAGGTTTCCTTAGAAAAAAAATTTATTCTAAGGACTGGGAACCTCATAGAAATTGGTTTTTGAATATATATATATATATATGAAAAAAAAAAGAATCGAAATACAAGAAGAATTTTATGAATTTCTAGAAAAGGTAAAATTAAACGCATTCCTTTTTTTGATTGGTTCCATGCGTACACAGTAAAAAATAGAATAAACTTGCCATTCAAAACAAAACTAATATGTCTTAGATCCACAAATGTCATCATAGTATGGCATCTCAAGGATGGTAATATGGCCAAATCTAAACTATAACAATCTAACCAATTCCAACTTCCAAATATTAGGGATGAAAAAAATAATCTTGTCATGGCATTGGCATTCAAAACCAAGAATGAAGAAGAATCTATTTCTTCAAAAGACATCAAGAATTTGATGGAACAATCAAATTACACTAATAAATTCCTCCAAATTTTAAGGAAATAAATTTCTTCAAGAGACGAAGTAAATATACCATCCATCAAAATAGAAAACGTAATTGAAAAGCCCAATTTCAAGTCATTTAAAATGAATAGTAAAGTTATAAAAAACTTAGAAATTCTTAGGGAAAAATCAAGGTTAAAGGCTGATCTAAACCTTAGTGAACTTCTAACTAAAATAAACAAATAAATCAAACTTTAAACAACAATAATCTCTGATACTCCTTAATAGACAAATGAAGCATCTACAAAACCTCGAACAAGACCCCTAACTAGGAGTCACATAGGATTATCAATCAATACTTTGGGAAGGGTAAATTCAAACCATGGATCAAATGAAGAATTTAATTCAAAATCAATGATTAAGGTAAATCCAGTAATTAGTCAAACATTAAACTGGAAAAACCCTACAAAACTATATTACTAAAAAGCCACAGCACCAGACATATTATTAGAAAAAAAAGACTCCAACTTTAAAAGTTTTAGTGCTAATAATATATACGAATGGAATATAGATAGCTAGATAAACTATAGTATTAATAATGCACTCCAACACATGACAATGGTGGCTACTGCTTACCAAACTAGTCATAACTATACAGAGGAAATCATATGTAATATACTTTTTGTAGGATTCTTTGGATATTTAAAGGGATGGTAGGATAACTACCTTATTGATAAAGAGAAAAATAGGATATTTTTAGCAATAAAAACTGAGATTGATGGAGAGCCAATCACCAACAACGGGGAAACAATCCTTGATGCTGTAAATACATTAATATTTACCATAGCACAACATTTCATAGGAGATGCATCCTTATGGAAAGATAGGTCTGTAGAATTCCTATCTAATCTTAAATGTAGAACCTTGAAAAACTTTAGATGGTATAGAGACACATTCCTTACTAGGGTTTATACAAGAGAAGACAACCAACAACCGTTTTGGAAAGAAAAATTCTTAGTTGGACTTCCAAAATCTTTGGGAGACAAAGTTAGAGATAAAATAAGAAGTCAATCTCCTAACAGGGAACCATATGACCAGTTAAGTTATGGTCAATTAATATCCTTTATATAAAAAGTAGCATTAAAAATATGTCAAGATGACAAAATCCAACAACAATTAGCCAAAGAAAAAGCCCAGATGAAGAAAGATTTAAGATCATTTTATGAACAATTGGACTTGTAGGGTGTTCTAAAAAGAAAACAAAATTTAAACCACAATTCAAGGATAAACCAAAATATCATAGGGTTAACATAACCCCTAGAATTCCCAAAAAAGAAATCCAATCTAGACACAAAATAGACATGAAAGTTCCTAAGAAACCAGTAATTTATTATCCATGTAACAAACCTGGTCATATAAGAAAATATTGTAGATTAAAAAGAAAGATCCAAACTCTAAACCTAGACCAAGATGTAGAAGAACAAATAAATAATCTATTGATAGAAACCTTAGAGGAGGAATATGCAAAAGAAGACTCACACGACATAAACCAAATTCAACAAGATGACCTGCCTGTCTTAGGTGAAGAATCACCACAAATAAATGTATTAACAAGAGAACAAAATCTCTTGTTTAAAGCTATTAACTCAATCCTAGATCCATTTGAGAAAACAATAATATTTAGATAAATTAAAAACATTGTTGGAAGCAAAAAGGCAGAATAATAAATATTTAATGATCATAAACAAATTTGACCTAAAACAAACATTTAAAAGACTAGAAAAGGCTTCCATCAAGCATATGATTATCCAGGATCTTCAAGCTAAAATAAAAAATCTCAAGGAAGAAATTAATGAAATATGAGACTAGCAATAGATCCACTAGATGATCTTACTACAATTAGGAGACACTGCTGATTATTCTGACCATGAAACTTCAGAAGATTGTCCAAAAGAAATCAATCTATAAAAAAATTTCTTAGGATTAATAAACTAATTAAAAATCCAAAACTTTTATGTTAATATCAAACTAAGAGTATAGGATTTTATTTTAGAAATAGTAGCCTTATTCGATATAGGAGCAGACTCAATTTGTATCCTAGAAGGATTAGTCCTAACAAAATATTTTGAAATGATTACAGAACAACTTAGTACAGCAAGGGCCTCAAAATTAAAAATAAATTACGAACTATCTAAAGCCACAATAGAAAATAAAGGCCTCTAAGTTGAAGCACCATTCCTTTTAATAAAAGACTTAAAGAATGAAATCATATTAGGAACTCTGTTTATTAGGAAACTTTTTCCATTAAGAATATCAGATTACAGTATCATAATGTCGCAACCGTAATTACGACGAGACAACGAACTCACTAAAATTTGAAAATAGAATTTATTTTGATAATGTGGAGTTGCCACCAAATTTTTATTTAAGGGAAAATACTTGGAAAAACCCTAACTTGAGGAAGAGATTTAGGTTCGGGAGTCGGTTACGAGTAGGGAAGGTGTTAGGCACCCCACTCGCCCGTTTCGAAGAACGGTACCCTTAAACTGAGTGTGTGATTTTTGAAAATTGTTTGATCCCTTAATTAATGTGAAAATAAATAGGTTCATGGGGGTTAGCCTGATATGACTTGATCCTGCTCCTACGTATTCCTAAGTGCAATGGAAAACTCAAGGTTTATGTAGTTCTGGTTTGAAGGTTTGACCTTCGGAGATGTTCGAAGATGAGTAGAATATTTTGAAAAGGCTTTTGAAGGGAATCCTTAGTCCACATATGCATAGGATCCAAGACAACTACGGCTGCACTGGGATCCATACAAATCCCTAAACATCGAACAACAGAAAAAGCTACTAGTTGGTGCTTAGGGTTCATCGCGTGAGACCAAATATTTCAAAATGAAGTTTTTTCATGAAATTATTTACAAAAGGATTCTTAGTCCACATATGCACAGGGTCCAAGACAACTACGGCTGCATTGGGACCCATATGCATCCCTAAACATCGAACAACAGAAAAGCTACCGATTCATGCTTAGGATTCATCGCATGAGACTAGGATTCCGAAATAAAGTTGTTCTTGAAATTGTTTAAAAAGAACTCTTAGTCCATATATGCACAGGGTCCAAGATAACTACGGTTGCACTAGGACCTATATAAATTCCTAAACATCGAACAACAGAAAAAACTACCTGTTCGTGTTTAGGATTCATTGCGTGAGACCTAGAATTTCGAATTTAAGTTGTTCTTGAACTTGTTTAAAAAGAACTCTTAGTCCACATATGCACAGAGTCCAAGACAACTACAGCTGCACTGAGACCCATATGAATTCCTAAATATCGAACAACAGAAAAAGCTACCTGTTCGTGTTTAGGGTTCATTGCGTGAGACCTAGAATTTTGAATTTAATCGACTTGATTTAAAATAGAAGGAAGAAAATAATTTGATTTGACAAAATGAATTTGACTTGAAATGAATTTGATTTTTGAGGTTTGATTTGAAACTTGAAGTAAAGAATTAAATTTGGTTTTGAAAAAGAGAATGAAACTTGATTTCAAAAAAGAGAAGAAAAAAAAAGAATTAAATTTGATAATAGGAAACTAGGCTTGGATTTGATTAGAAAGAAAATAAGCGAACTTAATTTTGAGCATAAAAGTATGAATTTAAAATTTAAGGCAAGAATTGAAATTAATTTTGAAGTTTTAAAAGAGAAATTAAAATTGATCCTATTTAAAATGAACTTAAATTGAAAAATTTGTCATTCGAACCCAATCAATGGAATGATAGGCCCAATTTACCTGGAGATATGGCCAGAATTGACCAACTGAATGTAAAAATCAGAGAGGCCCAATTCGCTTGGAGACATGGCCCAAAATTGACTAGCTGACCTCATTGAATGTACATAGCCTAGCCTATGTATGGTTCGAATTTCATGCCCATGGTTCGAATCTTAGGAGGGTTAAAACCAATGATGTTTTTTGGCCCATAAATTGAAACTTAGGGGGTATTCAAAATTAAACAAATGCTGCCGCCGGGTTAAGCTTCTCCAATGACCCAGGGTGCGTCAAAGAATTCCTCATGAATTATTTTAGCAGATTTCAAGGACTAATACTCTACATTTTTGGACACGACTGAACCCTAGGATGCATAGATGGAAGGCTTCTTGCAGGAACCTCGTGCAGTAAAGATAGAAAACATTCCACAAGATTTTTGGAATCACAAAACATAACAAAACTGATTTATCATTCATTAGCATTTTAAATCATGAAGTTGCAGAGATCAGGCATAGAGCAATGCAACCAATTGGAATCAAATATTCTCTAGTTTAACAAGTTCACGTAGGTTTTTTTTTTTTTACTTCTCTCACCACATCCTACTTTAAAAACACAAATAAGACCAACCAAATTCAGGGACCGATTCGATGAAAATTCATGCATGTCTTACCTGGTGGAATTGATAGAGGAAGAAGCAATCTTGCTATAAATTGAACTTTTTCTTGAGAGCTTCTGGCATCAAGGAAGAAGATGTTCCCAGGATCTTTTGTTTTTTTGTGTCCAGGTTTCTGAGCCAGTGGGAGAGTTTTTTATGCCAAAATTGAGTCTCCCTTTCCTTTCCTTCTTACTGGCTCTGAATCTGCATCCCCTCTTCGTGTTAGCTGGAGAAGAGGCCACCCTTTTTCTTTCTCAAGGCCTCCCTCTCCTTCACCAGAGCTTCTTCGAGAAAAGAAAAAAATCCCTTTTTTCAGGTCCTAGCTAAACCCCTGCATACATACTCCTTCTTTTTCTCTCTCCTATCTTTTTCCTTCTTTCTGATTCGTCCCCCAATTCGCGAGAACTCCTCTCTCCCAAAAGCAAAAAAAAACCCCACGCATGTACATCCGCTTTCCTTTCTTTTTTTTTTTTTCCGTTTTTAATTTTTTGTTTTTTTATTTTTTCTATTTTCTGTTTTTTTTCGTTTTTGTTCTTTTTTGTTTTCCTTTTTAAATTTCAGATTTTTTTTCTCTTTATTTAACCCCCCTTTATTCATTTTTGATTTTCTTTACCTTTACTTAATTTTCTGTTTTTTCTTTTTTATTTCACTCCTGTTTTGTTTTTATTATTATAAATTTTTACTTTTAACTTTTTATTTTATTTTTATTTTTTATTTTTTTCTTATTTACTTTTTTCTTTTTTCCTTTTCAGATTTATATTAATTCTGTTTTAATTTTCAAATTCTATTTAATTTTATTTTTCTTTTATATATTTTTATTATTTATTTATTTATTTTTCTTTATTTAATTTTTGTAATTTATTATTTAAATTATTTTCTAATTAATTTAAAATCAGAGGCTTCGAACATAATTGAGTGTTTACAGTTTGCCTCTCTTTACTCATTTTTCTACCAGATAATGTGAGAAATAATTCTAAATTATCATGGTAGGAAATGTGTAAAGACTTTAACACATTATGTCTGAGGCAAGCTTTGAGGATGTCCGAAAAGCGTGAAAAGCCTTGTGTTTGAACGAAATCACATGAATTCCCTTTGTAAGCTTCGTGTGCTAAACCGGCGTGATTTAAATATCCAAGACCTATCGTGGTAGGGTGAAGTGCGGTTATGGCTTGTATAGATAAAATGAGATGAATGAGACGTGGAAAAGAATTGAATGGCCTGTTAGGAGAAGCAAGGTGAAGACAAGGAGACCAATTAAAACAGGCAAAGCGGAAGAGGATGGCTTGTTACGACAGGAAAAATGGAGATGAAGAAGACTTGTTAAAATAGATAAAGCAAAAGGAACGACCTGTTACGACGGGCTAAGTGAAGTGAAAAATCGGGACCTGTTACGACAGGTGGGGGTGCAGAAATTAACATGTAAGACCTAACAGCATATGCCTAAGTATGGGAAAATGAACGTGCGAGGAGGCCTAACCACACAGGCCATGGTGCAGAAATTTAAACTTGCCGGAGGCCTGACAACATAGGTCAGAATGTGGAAAAATAAACTTGATGGTGGCCTGACAACATAGGCCAAGATGCAGAAAAATAAACTTGATGGTGACCTGACACTATAGGCCAAAATATGGAAAAATAAACTTGAGGGTGGCCTGACATCATAGGCCGAGATGCAGAAAAATAAACTTGATGGTGGCCTGACAACATAGGCCAAGATGTAGAAAAGTAAACTTGATGATGGCCTGACACTGTAGGCCAAAATGCTGAAAGTAAACTTGATGGTGGCCTGACACTATAGGCCAAAATATAGAAAATTAAACTTGAGGGAGGCCTGACATCATAGGCCAAGATGCAGGAAAGTAAACTTGATGGTGGCCTGACACTATAGGCCAAGATGAAAAAAGATAAACTAGATGAGGCCTGACATCATAGGTCAAGATGCAGAAAAGTAAACTTGATGAGGCCTGACACTATAGCCCAAAATGAAAAAATGTAAACTTGATGGTGGCCTGACACTATAAGCTAAAATGCAGAAAAGTAAACTTGATGGTGGCCTGACACTATAGGCAAAAATGCAGAAAGGTAAACTTGAGGGAGGCCTGACATCATAGGCCAAAATGCAGAAAAGTAAACTTGATGGTGGCCTGACACTATAGGCAAAAATGCAGAAAGGTAAACTTGAGGGAGGCCTGACATCATAGGCCAAGATGCAGAAAAGTAAACTTGATGGTAGCCTAACACTACAGGCCAAAATGCAGAAAAGTGAACTTGAAGGTGGCCTGACACTATAGGCCAAAATGCAAAAAAGTAAACTTGATGGAGGCCTGACATCATAGGCTAAGATGCAGAAAAGTAAACTTGATGGTGGCTTGACACTATGGCCAAAATGCAGAAAAGTAAACTTGAGGGAGGCTTGACATCATAGGCCAAGATGTAGAAAAGTAAACTTGATGGTGGCTTGACACTATAGGTCAAAATGCAGAAAAGTAAACTTGAAGGTGTCCTGTTGTTGATAGGAAAAATGCAAATGAGGTCCCGCTGTTGCCGAGAAAGATGTAAATGAAATCCTGCTGTTGCAAAGATGAATGCAAACCTGTTAAGACAGGCGGACAGAATTTAAACATGTTTGATGTCCTGTTGTTGACAGGAAAATGTAAATGAGGTCTTGCTGTTGCCGAGATGAATGCAAATGAAATCCTGCTGTTGCCAAGATGAATGTAAATGAAATCCTATTGTTGCTAGGATAAATGCAAATGATGTCCTGTTGTTGACAGGAGAATGTAAATGAAATCCCGCTATTTCCAGGATAAATGCAAATGATGTCCTGTGGTTGACAGGAGAATGTAAAATAAAATGACCTGTTAAGACAGGTAAAATGCAGATAAGGTCTTGTTGTTGACAGGAAAGATACGAGCCTGTTAAGACAGGCAGAGTAAAATGAAGAGAGCCTGTTAAGACAGGCGAAAGGGACGTGAAATGACTTGTTAAGACAGACAATGAAGGAAAGTCCTGTTGTTGATAAGAAAGGTATGAGCCTGTTAAGACAGGAAAAGTAAAATGAAGAGAGCCTGTTAAGATAGGCGAAAGGGACGTGAAATGACCTGTTAAGACAGGCAATGAAGGAAAGTCCTGTTGTTGATAGGAAAGAAACAAGATACTTGTTAAGACAGACAAAGGAAATGAAAACCTGTTAGGACAGGCAAAGGAAATGAAAATGACCTGTTAAGACAGGTAACGAAAAAAAAAAGGTCCTGTTGTTGACAGGAAAAGCAGAATGATGAAAACCTGTTAAGACAGGTAACGAAGAAAAGTCTTGTTGTTGACAAGAAAGATACGAGCCTGTTCAGCTAGGTAGAGTAATAACGAAGAGAGCTTGTTAAGACAGGCAAAGGGAGTGGCCTATTAAGACAGGCGATGAGAATGACCTATAAGACATGTGATGATAAAAATAGAAGGACCTATTAAGACAGGCAATGCAAAGGTGAAATGAAGGTTGACCTGTTAAAACAGGTAAAGGAAACACAATATGTTAAGACAGGCGAAAACAAGAATGGTCTGTTAAGATAGGTGAAAAAGCTGGTTTGTCATGATAGACAAAAAACGCAGAATGACCTGTTAGGACATGTATGGAAAAGAAAGGTTTGTCAAGACAAGTATAGAAAAGAGATGCCCTGTTGAGACAGAATAACAGGTGTGGAAACTTGAAAGTAATGGCTCGTTAGGGCAGGCTAGAGAGTGACCTGTTAAGACAAGTGTGGGAAAAATAGTATGATGTGTCTTGGGAATGCACGTGAGGGCGACATATGGACTTCTTTGTCGGATGCCTCAGACAACTTAATTTGAAATTTGTTTTTAATTAAAATAACTGTCCTATTCTACCTTGAACTTGAAGGTTTCTTGAGCATTTGATAATTACTTTTTCTTGAAGAAACTTGGGCAAACATTTTGCCCCGGTTTGGAAGGTTTTTGGCAACCGAGGAATGCCTCAACTTGAAATTTTATGGGCAAACGTTCGCCCCAGTTTGGATCTTGATGAAATTGAGGATTGCTCAATTTGAATTTTCCTGGGCAAACGTTTGCCCCAGTTTTGATTTTGATTTTCCAAAAATCGGGGATTGCCCTAATTTAAATTTTTCTGGGCAAACATTTGCCCCAGTTTTGGTTTGATTTTCTGAAAATCGGGGATTGCCCCAATTTGAATTTTTCTAGGCAAGTGTTTGACCTAGTTTGAATCTTGATTCAGATTTGAGGACTTCCTCAATTTGGGTTTTTCTGGGCAATCGTTTGCCCCAATTTTGATCTCGATTTTTTTGAAATCGGGGATTACCCTAATTTGAATTTTCTGGACAAGCGTTTGCCCCAGTTTTGAATTTCTTGTAATTGAGGATTGCCTTAATTTGAATTTTCTGGGAAAATGTTTGCCTCAGTTTTGATCATGATTTTTTTGAAATCGGGTCCCCCAATTCGAATTTTTCTGGGCAAGTGTTTGCCCCAATTTGAATCTTGATTCAGATTTGAGGACTACCTGAATTTGGGTTTTTCTGGGTAATCGTTTGCCCCAATTTGAACTTGGTTTCTAAAGTTCTCTTTAATTATGATTGATTCTGGCAACTTACCCTAGTCTTAATTAGTTTTGGAAAATGAGTTATGCGATGCTTGAATGAATGGATGTTTATTGTGATGCTTGAATGAATGCAAGAGGATGCGATGTTTTAATCTTATTTATTGCTTTTTGATGCTTGAAATGATTATTTATTGAAACAGATGTTGTGGGATGAATGCATGCCATGATATGGTGAAAAAAGCTTTTGTTTCTCTTGATTTTTTTGATTTTTTCATCATGTTCTTTCTCGACAACCTTATAGTTAGTGTGAAAGGAATTAAGAATTAGGACGAGTTGGATTGACGCAATTTTGGAATTTTCCTCTTCAAGATCTTGGAGACCCAACAGTGGTCAGCATCATTGAATAAGACACATTCCTTTTGTCTTGGTGGCGTTACATTTTACAGGAGGATGATCTTTTGGGAAATAGTCATGTCATGTTGCGATGATTGAGGATTCATCCAATTTGTCATGACTTTTCAAAATTAATCTTTTTATACATTTTCACCTTTCTTTTTGGCATGTATACCTTTGAGGTGTGTCACATGATTTTGAATGGTTAATGGGAGGAACTGGGCGGGTTTTATGGGAGGTTTTGGAACAGTGTATTTGAAAGGAAAGAGCGAAAAATGTTGGTTTGATTGCCCAAATGGCACCTTTTGATGAAAAATGCCAATGCTGCTTTTCATAATCTCGATTATCAAATTAATCAAACTTGAGAAATGGCAAAAATTTTGCCCCAATTTTAGAAAATATGAGGTGCAGAAACGTCAGCTTGTACTGAGATTCTCGGTTGACCATACTTTTTGCCTGGGTTATTCCTTCGAGTTTTCAACCCAGCAGGTCTTTTGTTTGTCCTAACTTTTGCCTAGGTTGCCCTTGCGGGTTTTCAACCTAGCGGGCCTTTTGCTTGATTATGCCCTAACTTTTGCCTAAGCCGCCCTTTGAGGAATTTCGATCTAGCGGGCTTTTGTTTGCATGCCCTAACTTTGCCTAAGCCTCCCTTTGAGGGATTTCGACATAGCGGGCTTTTGTTTGTGTGCCCTAACTTTTTCCTAGGCCGCCTTTATGGGTTTTCGGCCTAGGGGGCTCTTGTTTCAATCCCGATTTTGCCTGAATTGGTTTTTTGGAATCCGACAAGACCTTTTCTGATCATGATTTTGTCGATTTATTTTTTGAATTTTAACCCTATTTTTTCCTGGATTATTTTTGGCTTTTAATCCAGCGGTTTTTTCTTCTTGAATTTTGAATTTTGACCCTGATTTTTCCTAGATTATTTTTTATTTTAATCCAGCAGGCTTCCTTTTTCTTTTTATTTTTGACTGATCAAATCTCCTATTAGGTCTTGCTTGGACTGTTTTAACTTTCAATTCAGCGGATCTATTTTGCATCCCTAATTTTTCCTGGATTTGAACTTTGGTCCAGCGGGATATTTTTATTTGACAAGACATTTTCTTGATTTTGGGATCACAATGGATGGTTTATTTGGAATCCCTGGTAGGGTTTTTCTTATTCCGCTTCCTCATTTTTTCTCTAAGCTTGACCAATAAGACATTCAAAATTATTTATTACATCACTGACATTGTCACTAACAGGTATTTATTGTTTGGGTGTAGGAATAAGTGATGGGTTAAACGATGAAAAGAATGGAAAATTTAAGAAGTAAAGTCAATAATGTGAAACACATGCTCAAGAAACATGAAAAATGTAATTTATGTATTTCTCCTTGAGATTTATTTACAAAATATTGATTTTGAAAAATATGACAAATCCTAGATGACTTTCCTCGATAGCCTAGACCTAATTCTTTACAAGGCACCTCGTTGTACTGCCCCCATCTCCTTCAGCTAGCTGATGGGACTTCATGATTTGGCGCTGGATTATTGCCCACAATAGGAGCAGATTTTCCAAAATCTAGCCATTTTGCATCAATCAGGCTTCGTACCTTACGCTTCAGAACCTGACATTTTTTTGTTGAGTGACCAATGTACCTCGCATGGTAGTCACATATGGTATTTGCATCATACCATTTAGGATATGGTGGTTCTTGAGGCTTTAGAGGGTAAGGAACCACTAGAGAATTCTGGATTAGTTTAGGCAGAAGCTCAGTGTAGGTCATTGGGATGGGATCAAATTGGGCAGGTTTCTTCTCCATATTTTGACTTTGGTCATGATTTTGGCTTATGGCTTGTGTTTGGACCGTGTATGGTGTTGGTGGTTGGATTTACATAGGATAGTTGTGAGTTGGAAGGTAGGGTGTTTGGTAGGTCGTGGCGATGTAAGGATGCGGTGTATAAGATGGATAGGATTGTGGTTGGAAACCAGTTGGTCCATAAGGTGCCATCTGAGAAGCATATTGACCTTGACCAGAAGCCACATTATATGTTTCTCCTATCTTCTTCCCAGGTCCATCAGTTGTCCCTGCGGATTTGTGTGCGATCCTTCCACGAAGCATGCCACCCTCGATCCTTTCTTCTATGATGACAACATCGGAGAAGCTAGAAGTCACACTACCAATCATCTTGTCATAGAAAGGATCCTAGAGTGTGTCTATGAACAAGCTGACCAGTTCTTTTTCGGATAAAAGAGGTTGTACTTGAGCAGCTAACTCCCTCCATCTTTGAGCGTATTGCTTGAAGGACTCATCCCCTTTCTTGGCCATGTTCTGGAGTTGAGTTCAATCAGGCACCATCTCCATGTTGTACTGGTACTGTTTCAGGAAAGCCTCAGCCAGATCCCTCCATGAATGGATATGTGTCCGCTCTAGCTGAGTATACCAGTTCGTAGCTGCCCCAGTTAAGCTGTCTTGAAAGAAATGGATAAGCAGCTTATCATCGTGAGTGCATGCAGATATCCTCCTGCAGTACATGGTCAAGTGATTCCTTGGATAGCTAGTTCCTTGATATTTCTCGAACTCAGAAACCTTGAATTTGGGAGAGATTACTACATCTGGGACCAGGCACAAATCAGATGCGTCTCTAGCGTCATAAGCACTTCCCTCAATTGCCCGAATCTTTTCCTCTAGGATTTTCCACTTTTTAGTATCCTCCTTAAAAAGATGGTTTGGGTTTTCCCTTGGCGTGCTGTAAGGATGAGAAGATGGTATGTATATAGGGTGCGGCCCTTGGGTGAACATAAGATTCGTTACCCCAACAGCTGTTTGGTAAGCTTGTGAGATAGTGTTTGGAGGTAGTGTTTGGGTTTGTGTTTGGGTTAATAAGGGTGCATGCCCGTGAGGATACCCATAATGAACTCCTTCGGTTTGTGGAGGTATGGTAAATGATGAAGGGTTTTGTGGATTGAAACCAGGAGGATATACTGGATCGTTTGTTTCTTTTGGAAGAGACCTTATCTGATGTGAACGTGGGCACCACGATAAGTAAAAGAGATCATCTAAGAGATTATCTACAAGGGATGAAAGGTCCTATGATGAGAAACAAGACCAAACGTATGAAACAAGCACTTGAAGGTCTCATCAAGCAAGTTCAAGAAAAAAACTACGTGGATCCAAGCCTAATTCTAACATGGGTTAATTTATGTAGTCATATCATTAAAGATCTTAAGTGATAAGGTTTATGATTTGTTATAGATTACATTAGGATTTGATATTTATCTAGAAGTTATTTATTTTAAATTGGTTGCAATTCAAATTGTAATCTAATTAGGATTTCTAATTTGTTATCTTTTTTACTAGATTAGGTTAGCTATATAATAGAAGTTAGGGATTCAGTGAAAAGACAGATTTTGAAGAATAATCATATTTTCTCTCTGAGAGTCTTTCATCTCTATGTGAGTTGATTCCTTTGGTTCTTGGGCAAAGAACTACCTTTGATAACGTTGGTTCTTCCGATAGGTTGCGGTGAGGGTCACGTTGGTCTTGATAACTTCAATGCTCCGGCAGGTCGCGGTTTGTGTCAGGTTCCTTTATCTTATCTTATCTTATCTCACCTTATTTTACCTTATCTTATCTGATTACATTTTATCTTATCTTATCTCATCTTACCTTATCCTATCTTATCTTACCTTATCTCATCTTATCTTATCTCATCTCATCTCATCCCATCTTATCTTATCCCAACCTTACCTTATCTTATCTTATCTTATCTTATCTTGATTCTCAAGACGTTCCATTATCGTTTCCGCATTCCGATTCATTCGTGTAAGGTGAATCATATCATTTGGTATCAGAGTTGAGTTGTCTTTCCACTTGAATAACTTTATGAAGCAATTCATCTATCTCTACATAATGTTGTTGCTCCACCACATCAGTTATCTCTTTTTTTAGCCCTCTAATAAATCTTGCCATAGTGATTTCTCTGTCTTGCTCTACATTGGCTCTTATCATAACAATTTCCATCTCCTTGTAATAATCTTCAACACTCATGGCGCCTTGAGTAAGACTTTGTAGTTGTTTCCGGTGCAAGTCCCTATGATAGTGACTTGGCACAAATCTTCTTCTCATGGCTACTTTCATCTCTTCCCACGTTCGGATAGGTCTCTCTCCATATCTCCTCTTATTAAGGATAAACTGATCCCACCAAATATTATTATAATTGATAAAATAAAAACTGGCTAGTCTTACCTTTTTTTCCTCCGAGTAATTGTGACAGTCAAACACATGCTCCACTTTTCTCTCCCACTCTAGATAAGTTTCAGGTTCGTTCTTTCCTTGGAATGGTGGAAGGGATAATTTAGTACTCCCCAAGTTGTTATCCTTTTCTCGATATCGTCTTCTTTCTCTTAAACTTTCACTGTTTGATTCTAAGTTCTTCCTCCAATCTCTTTCTTCATCACGGTGAAATACTCTTAGGGGACTACTTCGACGAGAAACCCGAGACCTCCTTCTCGAACAACCCTCCATATCCTCCAACCTCTTGTTCAATTGTTAGAATTGATCTTGAACTGATTTCATTAATATTTTTAGATCCATGTCATTTTGATGGAGTTTACCACTCATGTTGTCAATGCTGCAAATCGAACAAAATAAATAATTAGAATAATAAAACCTCACCAATCACTCCCTTAGTGTTTACCCTCAATATTGACGATTTTCACTTGTGTTTGCACTCGAATTGGCTTTTTCTATAATGCTCTAACCAACTCTTGCCTTTTACCTCTTGATTCTCTTTATAAATCTTTAAATCAAGAACTTCACAAGTTGATTTTTCCACAGATAACGAGAGAGTCACAGATACACAAGATGAATAGGGTAACGAATATGGTCAAGAAATACGGACTTAAAAAAAATTATATTGAATGAATACTTTTTTTTTGTCTTGAATTTCCTTTTTTTTGAATTTCTATCACAACTTTTTTTTTTAATTTCCATCACAATTATTTTTTTTGCTTCTTTTTTTTTTAATTTTTTTTATCGCAACTTTTTTTTTGGAATATTTGGTAGTTATCAACTTTATCATGAGAAAATTAAAACAAAGAAAAAGAAAATAAAGTTTGTAATTTGCTCACAAAGGAGAGGTCGAGAGTGTTTTGAGGGAAAAGGAACAAGTTCTTGTACTCATGTACAAGGATATTTATCTTACTAGCAATCATAACTATTCTTTTCCTAGTGTGGTTGAATATTTGTTGCAGGAATTTGATGATGTATTTATTTCCTAGAGAACCACTAAGAAGTTTACCTCTTATAAGAGGTATTAAACATCAAATTGATGTTATCCTCGATGTTGTGATTCCAAACTGACTAGCCTATAGAACTGTTCCTGAAGAGGCCAAGGAGATTCAAAGACAAGTAGAGGAGTTGATGCAGAAAGGCTTTGTGAGGAAAATTCTTAGTTCATGTACAGTTCATGTTATCTTGGTACCAAAGAAGGATGGAACATGGCGCATGTGCGTGGACTGTAGAGTCATCAACAAGATTACGGGAGTTAGTGTTGATGAAGAAAAGGTTAATGAAACTAGAGGATGGCCCACACCTACAAATGCTAATAAAGGAAGAAGCTTTCGTGGTTTAGCAAGTTTTTATGGGAGGTTTGTACAAAATTTTAGTTCTATAACTACCCCTTTAAATAAACTTGTTAAAAAGAATATTAATTTTAAATGGGATAAGAAACATGAACAAGCTTGTAATTTGCTAAAGGATAAGTTAACTAATGACCCTATGTTAAATTTACCTAATTTTGATAAAGTTTTTAAAATTGAATGTGATGCCTCTGGAGTGGGTATAAGAGATGTTTTAATGCAGGACTCCAAACCTATGACATATTTTAGTGAGAAACTTAGTGGAGCGATGCTTAACTATCCAACCTATGACAAGGAGCTCTATTTCTTGGTGAGCGCCTTACAAACTTGTCATCCATTCTAATCAACTCAGCTTGAAGTTTTTAAAGTCCCAAGGTAAGCTCAATAAAAGACATGGCAAGTGGCTAGAATTTGATGAGATGTTTCCTTATGTTGTCAAGTATAAAAGGGGAAAGGAAAACATTGTAGCAGATGTGCTGTCACGAAGGTATGTATTAGTTACGACTTTACAGACCAAATTACTTGGATTTGAATAACTAAAAACCATGTATGCGGATGATATTGAATTTGGACAATTGTGGAAAGCGTGTTCTGATCATGGTTTTGATGACTATTTTAGATAAGATGAATATTTGTTTAAGAAAATAAATTGGATGTACCTAAGTGTAGCGTAAGGGGAATGTTTATTAGAGAAACTCATGGGAGAGGATTAATTGGGCATTTTGGAATTCAAAAATCTTATCATATTTTACATGAACATCTTTTTTGGCCAAAAATAAAGCATGATGTTAAACTTATTAGTGAAAAATATATTACTTCTTACAAGCAAAATCTAAGATAATGCATCATGTCTTGTATACACCCTTACCTATTCCTGAATATCCCTGGACTGATATTTCTGTGGATTTTGTACTAAGGCTGTCTAGGACCTCAAAAGGAAAAGATAGTAATTTTATAGTTGTAGAGAGGTTTAGCAAAATGGTACATTTTATTGCCTGTTCTAAAACTAATGATGTCACTCATGTTGCTAATTTATTTTTCAAAGAGATTGTACATTTGCATGGCTTACCTAAAACTATTATAAGTGAACGAGATGTTAAATTTCTTAGTCATTTTTGGAAAACCTTGTGTGGTAAGTTGGGCACTAAATTATTATTCTCTATTGTGGCTCATCGACAAACAGAAGGACAAGCTGAAGTTGTGAATATAACTTTAGGCACCTTATTACATAATATAATTCAAAAGAATTTAAAGGATTGGGAGAATTGTTTGTCTCATGTTGAATTTTCACATATAGGATTGTTCATACATCTACTTCCTTTTCACCTTTTGAGATTGTATATGGATTTAATCTTTTATCACCTTTAGATGTTTTACCATTTTATACTAATGACTCTTTTAATGTGGATGGAAAGCAAAAGGCTGAATTTGTGAAGAAATTCAATGCTAAGGTTCGCGCTAATATTGAGAAGAAGAATGAACATTATGCTCGACAAGCAAAAAAAGGGTGCACCAAAGTGGTCTTTGACCCTGGTGGTTGGGTGTAGGTTCACTTGCGAAAGGAGCGGTTTCTAAGTCAAAGAAGTTCCAAATTACATCCTAGAGGAGATGGTCCATTTCAAGTGATTGAAAGGATCAATGATAATGCCTATAAAATTGATCTTCCAAGTAGCTATGGTAATGTGAGTGCCACTTTCAATGTTTCTGATTTATCCTTATTTGATGCAGATGACCTTCAAGATTCGAGGACGAATCCTCTTGAAGAAGGAGGGAATGATGTGAATGTGGGCACCACGATAAGCAAAAGAGATCATCTAAGAGATTATCTGCAAGGGATGGAAGGTCCTATGACGAGAAATAAGACTGAACGTATGAAACAAGCACTTGAAGGACTCATCAAGCAAGTTCAAGAAAAGGACTACGTGGATCTAAGCCCAATTTTAACATGGGTTAATTTATCTAGTCATATCATTAAAGATCTTAAGTGATAAGGTTTATGATTTGCTACAGATTACATTAGGATTTGATATTTATCTAGAAGTTATTTATTTTAAATTGGTTGCAATTCAAATTGTAATCTAATTAGGATTTCTAATTTGTTATCTTTTTTACTAGATTAGGTTAGCTATATAATAGGAGTTAGGGATTCATTGTAAAGACAAATTTTGAGGAATAATCATATTTTCTCTTTGAGAGTTTTTCATCTTTGTGTGAGTTGATTCCTTTGGTTCTTGGGCAAAGAACTATCTTTGATAACGTTGGTTCTCCCTACAGGTCGCGGTAAGGGTCACGTTCCTCTTGATAACTTCGGTGCTCTCTGGCAGGTCGTGGTTTGTGTCGGGTTTCTTTATCTTATCTTATCTTATCTTATCTCACCGTATTTTACCTTATCTTATTTTATTACATCTTATCTTATCTTATCTCATCTTACCTTATGCTATCTTATCTTACCTTATCTCATCTCATCTTATCTTATCTTATCTCATCTCATCTCATCTTATCCCAATCTTACCTTACCTTATCTTATCTTATCCTATCCTGATTCTCAAGACGTTCCATTATCATTTTCGCATTCCGATTGATTCGCGTAAGGTGAATCATATCATTATCTCTTTCTGTTTAGACATCTGGGTGGCCTCCATTAGCTTGGCCATCTGTTCCTTCAGTGTCTTGACCTTATTTCTCAGCTCTTCGTTATGCTTTTCCAGCTCATCCATGATTCCTGATTGTGATCGGGTTCTATAAGGATGTCGAGGAAGCTGTTTTTCTTCAATTTTTCTGTTAAAATTAAAAATTAATATTTGAGAAACAGTTTGAATGCGAAAAATCATGATGAAGATGTTTGTACTTTCATAAGTATGAAAATGAAAAAGGTATGGAATGATTTTGGAAATCTCTTTTTTCGATGATAAATTTATGAATGAATAAATGAATGTCATGCTATGCACAAATAATTTTAAGATTTTTGAAATTTGACTGTTTTGAAAATAATCTAGCGTTGCTTTATTTATTCGTCCTTGATTTCTTAGCAATTTTGTGTTTTTTATGCTAGAAAAACCTTTGGTTTGGTTTGAAAGAGTTTTGCTAAAAGTTCTAAAAAAAAGCATTCTTTAGGTTTTCGAAATATCATTTTCTTTCCTCTTGAATCTTTATATTTTTAGTATTTTCAAAAATATTTTTCTAATTTTTCTAGGAGTTTCTAATTTTCTCCTTCTCTTTTGATTTTTCTTGATTTTTATTTGTTGATATTTTTCTTTTTTCTCAATTTTATTTCTTGATTTTGTATCTCCCCAATCTTAGATTTCCTTTTTGCCACTTCGGATGATTCAATTCAAATGCCTGTGAGGATTACATGAGTCTTGTATCATGAAGGGGTGCATGCCCTCTTTGCATCCTATTGTGGGTGACCTGTCCTAAGGATCTATGACCTTTAATATATGAACCTCTCATAAGGTGGTTTGTAATCTTGCAGTATAAGAGGTCACTAGAGCCAAGTTCCAGTCTATAATGCTTGCCACAACAGCAAAAAAAGCTACCAGTTGTAGGGCATTACAAATAGGACGCACTCTAGTCGGGATTTTCGTGATAGTCAAACAGGACGTAAGCCCCAAAGTGTCACCACTTGATCCCTTTATCCTAGGCTGTACTCAAATCCGGGTATAGGGCCTTGCTCATGAGATGGATGTATGCATGTGATGATGTGTGGAGGGCACACAATTTTGGGATTCCTGCAATTGGGAAAATCGCATAAATATATATATAGAAATTTATTGTTTGTCTATCCTAGGTTTATACAGAGAATAAATAGTCAAACAACAAATAAATAAACAAACAAACAAATAAACCGTGCAAATAAACAGGAAAGGAATCGTGCAAAAAAAGAAGAAGGGAAAGGGATCAATATGACACTCAATCAAACGGGCATGACTCTCTAAAGTCCCTAGTGGAGTCGCCATCTGTCGCAACCGTAATTACGATGAGATGACGAACTCGCTAAAATTTGAAAATAGAATTTATTTTGATAATGTGGAGTCACCACCAAATTTTTATTTAAGGGAAAATACTTGGAAAAACCTTAACTTGAGGAAGAGATTTAGGTTCGGGAGTCAGTTAGGAGTAAGGAAGGTGTTAGGCACCACACTCGCCCGTTCTGAAGAACGGTACCCTTAAACTGAGTGTGTGATTTTTGGTGGCATGGTTACTAAGGCATGCGTACATGGCTCCAGATTCCCCAAGTGTAAGAAGGGACCATCCGTTCGCGCCAAAGTTGTCAGCCTAATGTTCTCTAATCTGACTAGTGTTCATAGGTGAGTCTAGAACTTATAAGGTGGTGCAACATTACATGAAAGACGAGGAGCTGCTCCCCAGATCGGATGGTATAGGTCTACTTACTTCTTGGTGAGAACCGATTCAACTATGTTACTCCTTTGGTTTTTGAGTCACACTCATTCCTTTTAACTTGTATGGACCCTGCATTGATTGCAGTGTAAGTCAGTAGTACATGAAGAAGCCACAGTCATCGTCATCTTTAAAGGCAAATGCATGTAGTGACACCCTTCAATAAGGCTCATAAGAGCCATCTGAAAACCAGTATCTAAATGTCCACCTTGTCATTATCCGGTTGACGTGAACGTTAACACTATGGACAATTATAGATGCTGCCTAGATTCCCATGCTGCTTGGCCGTGACCAATGAATTTAGGCGTAAGAATAGTGTTTCAAAAATTATGCGGACTCCTGCTTATGATTAAGGCTATATTTATCATACACGAATTTAGACACAGATACCATGGGCAGCTTGCTAACAAACTCTTTGTTCTTGCTTTTAACTTAATGGCTTACTCAATGCATGAAGGATTCCTTTTTGTACTCATTCCGAGTCAAGTCTCAAAACTGTATCTTCAGTCATGTCCATACCATTGATTTCGTGGCGGCCTTTACTTAAAGATCCCCTACCCTCGCGTTATAATCTAGAGGACCAGGTACGAAGCTATCTTGGACGGGAGGCCTTATATTTTTGGTGTGGTTGGCTTGGTGTGGACAGAAGGCTCCCACCAATATCAGAGGAAAATTTTGTTGCCTATTGATAGCGATCTTGCTAGGACAGACTTAAGTCTTGGACCATATGCATGCAAACCGAACAAACGCTCACGACTTGAACACATACGCTAAGATCGGGTTAAGCTTCTCCGATGACCCAGGGCGCGTCAAAGAATTCCTCAAGAATTATTTTAGCAGATTTTGGGGACTAATACTCTATATTTTTGGACATGACTGAACCCTAGGCTGTATAGATGGAAGGCTTCTCGCAGTGCAGCAGAGATAGAAAACATTCCATAAGATTTTTGGAATCACAAAACATAACAAAATTGATTTATCATTCATTAGCATTTTAAATCATGAAGTTGCAGAGATAAGGCATAGATGAAACCAATGTCAATGTCAGAGAGAAATGCAACCAATTGGAATCAATATTCTCTATTTTAACAAGTTCACGTAGGTTTTTGTTTTTTTACTCCTCTCACCACATCCTACTTTAAAAACGCAAATAAGTGTCGCAACTGTAATCACGACGAGACGACGAACTTGCTAAAATTTTGAAAATGGAATTTTATTGAGTTATGTGGAATTGCCACCAAATTTTTATAAGGGAAAAATACTTGGAAAAACCCTAACTTGAGGATGAGATTCGAAGTTCAGGAGTCGGTTACTAGTGGGGAAGGTATTAGGCACCCCACTTGCCCGTTCCGAAGAATGGTACCCTTAAACCGAGCGTGTGTTTTTTGAAAATTGTTTGATCCTTTAACTAATGTGAAAATAAATAGCTTGACAGAGGTTAGCCCGATAGGACTTGATCCTGCTCCTACGTATTCCCTGGTGCAATGTGAAACTCAAGGCTTACGTAGTTTTGGTTTATGTGAAGGCTTGACCTTCGAGTTGCATGAAAAGGAAAGAAGTATTTTGAAAATATCTTAGGGAGGAACCCTCAATCCACTCATGCACAGGATCCAAGGCATACATAGGCTGCACTAGGATCCATATAAATCTCTAAATATCGAACAGCAGTGAAGACCGCCAGTTTACCATTTAGAGCTCATTGCGTGAGACTTATGATTCCCCAAAAAGAATTAGTTTAAAAGAATAGGGATAAGAAAAGAATTAGGTTCGCTTTGAAATAAGAAATGAATTTGATTCAAAATTTGAAGAAAAGAATGAAACTTGATTTTAAAATGAACTCGGTTTTGAGTTTGGGGAATTCAACTTGACTTGAATAAAAAATGTACTTGACTTGAACTTGAGCACTTGAACTTGACTTGATTTGAATCTTAAGGAATGAAACTTGACGTGAAATGAGCTTGATTAGAGTTTAAGAAACGAAACTTGACTTGGATTGAACTAGAGGGGGGAGGATTAAACTTGATTTGAAAACAAAATTTTATGGAAAGGAATTTAAACTTGACATGGACTAAAATGGGCTTGGACTTGATGAGGAAAAGGAAAACAAACTTTGATTTAGAATTTGAGGAGAAGAATTTTAAAAGAATAAATTTGAGTTGAAACTTGAGAAAAAGAACTAGATTTGATTTGAATTAGGGACATTGAACTTGACTTGGTTAAAATTGAGCTTGGCTCGAATTCGAAAAAGAAGGACTTGATCTTGTTTGAGTTTAACTTGATTCAAAAAGAATGATTTGATTTTTATTTGAAGGATTTTAACTTGATTTGAAAAAGAAGGATTTGATTTTTTGAAAGAATTTAACTTGATTTGAAGAAGAAAGAGGAGATTTAAATTGCTTTAAATGAAATAATAACCTTGATAAAATTAAGTCCAACTTGCTAGAGTATTAAATTAAGATTGGGAAAATTAGTGCAAAAGGGTCGCTTAGAAATCTTCATCTAATCTTATAAGGCCCCCATCCAATTCGATTGAGAACTAATCACTTGATTGATGGCCCATTTTTGTAATTTGCGGTATGGCCAATTTTGGCGTTTGTCATGCATGGCCCATGGCCCAACCTCATGAGATTCAGTACGCCATCTCAAATTGATAGAATAACCTCAAGTTGGTCCACTGATCTGATTAATAAAAAATAGCGCGCGGGAGGGCTTGAAGGCAGGTCTTGGAGCATGCTGGGGGACGCGTCAGCCATCGAGCCAAGTGCTCAATTAGTACTCTAATGCTCCATATTTACTTTAAGCCGATGTTCTAGAGGGGTACTTGGCATGTACGCTGCATGGTGCCTGGGATCTCATGCTCGCAGTAGCTATATCATTGCAATTGGCCCCTAAGCATATGCATTTTAAAACATAAAACTCCCAAGCTATTGCTGTGATTAGATTTTTCCATAGCATCGTGATTGACCTGATTCTGGCAGTACGTCCGTGAGCCCGGCAGAGGCGACCAATTCATCACTTTCTTATGAGTAGGCCTTCTGAATTACTTGTTTCAAATTCTTGTTGCCCATCACAGTGGCTTCTTTCTCATTGCATGGCCAGCCATTCATCCAATCAGTGTTGGGCCCTTTTTTTTTCGTGGCCGAACTGCTCTATCTCCCTGTTCCATGATGATGGACGTACGATTACAGTTGCCTAGGTCAATCACTGACTGTGTTGCACCGAGAAGAATGTTTGCTGCTCTGGCAGTGATATGCATGCTAGCAAACCGGCCTGGGATCTAGTTTAACTTGCAAGACTACTTCGAAGTTCTAGCTTGCAGTTATGGCTTTATCAATTTCACGTTAACCACAAAAATAGCTCGTTCAGTTGTTGTGAAGGTCATGTGTCTAAGGTCGTAGTGCCAACCTGCATGCACAAAATAACAACAACCCTTTCCCATGTGGCGAATGGGCTTGATGTATACTCTCGTCCGCGACACATCAAGGCTCTGGATGAGGGGAGTGCCTACATCCACTGGTCTTCATAGAAAGGAGGCCCTTCCTCTCGTGACCAATATCTAATATTGGCTGGTATCTATTCACACAAAATAATAACCCCCTCTCATCACTACGTCTTTCATCTATTTTACTTTGATAAAATCACAAGGCTAGAGCACATTCTTTGGCATCACTATATGGTTCTTGATTTTGACAAACCAAGCTTCTCTACACTGCGTGTTGCGACTTCGATACATTCAAAGGCCAATCCTACTTGACTTTAGTTGGGTAACGAGGGTAGGGTGAAGAATACTTCCAACATTATCACTTGCAACTGCACCAGGAGAAGGCAAACCGAGATTAGCGCTAGTCATTAACTGCACCCGTGGCAATGATAAAGGAAGCTTATGAAGCCTCAACGAGATCCTACGAATTCGACTCGTACATCTCCAACCGAATGTATACATTTCCACAATTCTGATGATGTTATGATCATTATCCAGCAAGATGCTCGCTATTTAACCATGTAATTCAATTCCTGATAATTATGAGTGTTCCCTCACGTACCTTGGGTTCCACAGCCATTACTTAATCCCTTAAGGCCACTCATAATTCTGGACCCTATCGAGCATCAGACTCATGAGTTAAAAGGAAGCATATGCCATCGCCCCTCACACAGTAACGTTGATAAACCACCATTCTGTTGATTTATTGCGGAAAATTAGTTATAATTACAATATAATTTATGATTATTTAATTGTAATTCTACCTAATTTTCCTTATTTTTCTAGGAATGGTCACGCAAGCTAAGAATCCAAAAATAGGCAAGTTTTGGACTAAATAAAGGGTAAAAGAAACATAAAAAGATAATATATTTAATGCAACAATGACACGTCAGCCCTACGGTGTTAGAAGATTACATAGATTGGTCGCGATAGCTAAGGAAGCGGCTAAGTCAAGTCCGGTCCACCACATTGAAACCCTAATCCACGCCTATAAAAGGGAGGCTCTACTACATCATATGACATCACCCTAGGCTCCAAAGGCCACACCTCTCTCCGGGGCGTAGGCCTATCATTACCCCGGAGACACACCATTCCATTCTCATCTCTCTTTTAGTATCCTCCCGTAGGATTTCAGAGGTAGAAGCTCTTCACGGTACGAGTTGCAACGTCCTATTGCCAGTCTTGCTAGCACTACAGTTTTGTCATTCTATCTTAGAATTAGGATTATGGATTGTTCTACGGGATTAGTATGTTTTTATTTGTCTTATCTCTCGATGTGTAACTAATCCCCAAATCATGGGGCTTTGGTGAAACTTATAATGTAACCAATTGAACCCTATTTCCTTTTTATGAATGATTGCGTATTTCTATTCAATTGTGTTTTCCTTATTATGCATAATTAATTAATGAGAATTAATTTCTAAGTTAATTAGGGGATGGGCGATCGTACCATTGCCTAATTAACAGAACTATAAGGTAAACTGAATCTAAGGATTTTGGAGGATCAATCGGAATCCTTGATTTCTAATCAGTTATTAATTTAACAAGTCCTTATGTTCTTTATACTTCTCTTAATTATATACCTTGCATGATCATTGGGGATAGTAACTTAAGGGAAAGAATATTGCTATTGCATGATCATTGGGTAGTAATAGAATTAGAACGGATGGTTAGCAATTGACTCAAATCATTCATAAGGGAATTAGGATGAAATTGGGTAAAGTTATAAGGGAAACCAAAGTCTCGTGTCTTTTCATAATTGAACTCGTATTTATGCTCTTTTGTCTTTAAATTTCTTACTCTCATTTTGTTCCTTTTTTGCATTCACTTTAAATATTTCTAAACAACTCTTTTCTGGTGAGCTCAAAAATTAGGATTTAATATTTTTTTAAGATTGTTAAAATAGTCTCTGTGGGAACGATATTAAGGGTTTTAAATACCCCTTTCTACACCGACGAGTGCACTTGCCCATGGGTAAAACTTTGTACGCACAGTAAACGGACAACAAACGCCATGCCATCTCAAATGGATATAGAAATCCTAGGGCTTAAATGATGCAAGCAATCGTATGCAAAGAATCAAAGATGATACTAACATGATTCATCTGTTTCTATTCTTTGTGCACGATGCCTTCGATAGGCTTGGTAGTCTTTAAGTGTACGCATGGCTACCAGGTCACAGGCAGTTCAAGGTCATGTAGAATCATTCACGATTTCCCGAATTTATTTGGTTTTCCTACCGCCTCCAACCCAAGCACACCCAATATAATTCATTCACTGATTAACAGAATTATGAACAAGATCGATGCATAATGAAAAAAAACATGCTAATGACCGAACTGAACTCAAGCTCAACCATTCGAAATAAGATGCAACTATGGAAATGAATTGGGGGAGGTGATGATGAACCAAGGGAGACATTCTTTTTCTATAGAAATATACCTAACTGGGTGGAGAATTGAAAACCTGGAAGTAGTTGAAGTTAGGAGAACTTTTTCAAGCCCATTGTGGTGCAAGATGCTTCAAAACCCAAAAACAGCCTTTTGGGGGCCTGGCTTCCATAGAGAGAGATCCTTTTTCTTCTTCTTTTTAGTTCCGGAGCTATTTTCCCCGAACTCTCCTAAGCCAACCCTAAACCCACCCTTTTCTTGCATGGGTATGCCTCTCCCTCCTCCCAAAAGTTCCTCTTTTCTCTACACCTTTTCCTCTTGAGAAGGAAACCCAAGAGCCTTTTCTTTTCCCCCTGAGGGAGAAAAAACTCCTCCGTTCCCTTCTTGAAAAGTTCCCCCTGAAGCCTCTCTCCTCTCTCCTCTTTTCTTTTTCTTATATTTCTGTTCCCTTTTTCATTTTTTTCTGTTAATCCGTTAGATTAGTTATTCTTTTTGTTTTTTGTTTTAATTCATTTTCTGTTTTTGTTAATTTCGTTTTGTTTTAATTTTTGCTTTTTATTTATTATTTTTTTATTCTCCTTTTAATTTCTGTTTTTATTTTTTCATTTTAGATTTTGTTTTTATTACTTTTATTTATTTGTTTCGATTTTAATTTTTTTTAATTTGTTGTTTTTTCCTTAATCTTTTAATAATTCATTTTTATTATGAATTTTTTACTTTATATTTTTGTATTTTTTGTTTTATTATTAATTAAATTTTTTATTTTTCAGATTTTATTTTTTTTTTCCAGAATTTTTATTTATTAACTTTTCCATTTCTTTTTTTTGTTTAACTATTTTCTCTTTTTTGTTTTAATTTTTTTTAATTTAGTATTAGTTTCTTGATTAGTTTTAAAAATGGGGCCTCGGACATAATTTGGTGTTTATAATAAGACCAGCCAAATTCAGGGACTGATTCGATGAGAATTCATGCACGTCTTACCTTGTAAAATTGATAGAGGAAGAAGCAATCTTGTTGTAAATTGAACTTTTTCTTGAGAGTTTTTGGCGTCAAGGAAGAAGATGTTCCCAGGGTTTTTTTTTGTGTCTAGGTATCTGAGCCAGTGGGAGAGTATTTTTTGCCAAAACTGAGTCTCCCTTTCCTTCTTTTTTGCTGGCTCCAAATCCACATCCCCTCTTCGTGTCAGCTGGAAAAGAGGCCACCCTTTTTCTTTCTCAAGGCCTCCCCTTCCTTCACCAGAGCTTCTTCAAGAAAAGAAAACAATCCCTTTTTTCAGGTCCCAGCTAAACCCCTGCATGCATACCCCTTCTTTTTCTCTCTCCTTCCTTTTTCCTTTTTTCTGATTCATCCCCTTAGTCCGGGAGAACTCCTCTCTCCAAAAAGCCAAAAAAAACCCCATGCATGTACGTCCGCTTTCCTTTCTTTTCTTTTTTTCCGTTTTTTTTAATTCCATTTTTAATTTTCTGTTATTTTTTTTTTATTTTTTTTTGTTTTTTTTTTCGTTTTCGTTTTTGTTTTGTTTTTGTTTTTTTTGTTTATATTTTTTTTTTCTTTTTCAATTTCAGATTTTATTTTTATTTTTTCTCTTTATTTAACCCCCCTTTATTAATTTTCTGATTTTCTTTACCTTTACTTAATTTTCGGTTTTTTCTTTTTTATTTCTCTCCTATTTTGTTTTTATTATTATAAATATTTACTTTTCAGTATTTATTTTTTATTATTTTTTTCTTATTTGCTTTTTTTTTCTCTTTTCCTTTTCAGATTTATATTAATTCTGTTTTAATTTTCAAATTCTATTTATTTTTATTTTTATTTTTATTTTATATATTTTTATTTTTTTTATTATTTTCTGTTTATTGTTTTATTATTTATTTATTTATTTTTATTTATTTAATTTTTGAAATTTGTTATTTAAATTATTTGCTAAATAATTTAAAATCAAAGACCTCAGACATAATTGAGTGTTTACACATAATAGAACATATAGGTAAGAAGATTACCTTTAGGTTTATTAGAAAACCTGTTACAAAATGCCTAAATCTGCTCCATAACAAGACAAACCAACAAATTTTTCTGAAAGAAGGTCTTTTAAAACCATTTAGAAGTAACTAGATCAACCATTCATCCAAAACAAAATAAACATTTTGTTAGATGAAATCCAAAAAATAGTTTGCTCAGATCTCCCACATGCCTTTTGGAAAAGGAAAAAACACATAGTAGATCTTCCATATGAAAAGGATTTTCAAGAAAAATAGATCCCTACAAAAGTAAGGCTGGTCCAAATGAATGAAGAATTTCTTCATTATTGTCAGAAAAAAAATCCAAGTTTTATTATCCAAAGGATTAAATAGAAAACGTAAGAGCCCACGTTCATGCTATGATTTTTATGTTAACAAACAAGCTGAGATTGAACGAGGTACTCTTTATTTTGTCATTAACTATAAACCTCTTAACCAAGCCCTCTAATGTATTAGATATCCAATACCAAACATAAAAGACTTATTAAATAAACTTCACTCAGCAAAATTATTCTCAAAATTTGACATGAAATCAGGATACTGGCATATTCAAATCAAAGAATTTGACAGATACAAAATAACTTTTACTGTTCCTGTTGTGCGTTTACTGTGCGTACAAAGTTTTACCCACGGGTAAGTGCACCCGTCGGTGTAGAAAGGGGTATTTAAAGCCCTTAATATCGTTCCCACAGAGACTATTTTAACAATCTTAAAAAATATTAAATCCTAATTTTTGAGCTCACTAGAAAAGGGTTTGTTTAGAAATATTTAAAGTGAACGAAGAAAAAGAACAAAAGGAAAGTAAGCGATTTAAAGACAAAAGGGCACAAATACGAGTTTAATTATGGAGAGACATGGGACTTTGGTTTCCCTTATAATTTTATCCAATTTCACCCCAACTCTGTCACGAATGATTTGAGTCAATTGCTAATCATCCGTTCTCATTCTATTACTACCCAATGATCATGCAATAGCAATAGTCTTTCCCTTAAGTTACTACCTCCAATGATCATGCAAGGTATATAATTAAGAGAAGCATAAAGAACATGCAGATTTGTTAAATTAATAACTTATTAGAAATCAAGGATTCCGATTGATCCTCCAAAACCCTTAGATTCAGTTTACCTTATAGTTCCGTTAATTAGGCAATGGTACGATCGCCTATCCCCTAATTAACTTAGAAATTAATTCTCATTAATTAATTATGCATAATAAGGAAAACACAATTGAATAGAAATACGCAATCATTCATAAATTGGAAAACGGGTTCAATTGGTTACATTATAAGTTTCACCAAAGCCCCATGGTTTGAGGATTAGTTACACATCGAGAGATAAGACAAACAAAAATATACTAATAAGTTTCACCAAAGCCCCATGGTTTGAGGATTAGTTACACATCGAGAGATAAGACAAACAAAAATATACTAATCCAACAAAACAATCCATAATACTAATTTTAGAAAGAGAATGACAAAACCGTAGTGCTAGCAAAGCTAACAATAGGACGTTGCAACTCGTACTGTGGAAGAGCTTCTGTCTCCAAATCCTACGGAGGGATATCGAGGGATACTAAAAGTGATGTCTTTAATAGTGTGGTAAAGCTTTCCTTTTATAGGCGCGGATTAGGGTTTCAATGTAGTGGGTCGGGCTTGACCTAGTCTCTCCCTTAATCGTCGTGACTATTCCAAGTCATCCTGCAATGTTGTAGGGCTAACGTGGCATTGTCACACTAAAATATGACATTGTCGCGTTATCAGGGCTGACGTGGCATTATTGCATTAAACGTGACATTGTTGCAGTAGATGCCCTATCCTTTTATGCCCCTTTTACCCTCTTTTCTTGATCCAAAACTTGCCTATTTTCATATTTCTTACTTGCATGACCATTCCTGCAAAAATAAGGAAAATTAGGTAGAATTACAATTAAATAATCATAAATTATATTGTACTTATAACTAATTTTTCGCAAATAAATCAACAGAATGGTGGTTTATCAGTTCCATTTGGGCAATACGAGTGGAATGTCATGTCATTTAGATTAGAAAATGCCCCCTATAAATTTTAGAGAATTATGAATGAAATCTTTAATCAATATTCAAAATTTGCAATTGTCTACATTGATTGGCCAAAAATGAAGCATGATGTTAAACTCATTTGTGAAAAATGTATTACTTACTTACAAGCAAAATCTAAAGTAATGCCTCATGGCTTGTATACACCATTACCTGTTCCTGAATATCCTTAGACTGATATTTCTATGGATTTTGTATTAGGGCTGCCTAGGACCTTGAAAGGAAAAGATAGTATTTTTTTCGTTGTAGATAGGTTTAGTAAAATGGCACATGTTATTGCTTGTTCTAAAACTAATGATAACACTCATATTGCTGACTTATTTTTCAAAGAGATTATACGTTTGCATGACTTACCTAAAACTATTGTAAGTGATCGAGATGTTAAATTTCTTAGTCACTTTTGGAGAACCTTGTTGGGTAAATTGGGCACTAAATTGTTATTCTCTACTGTGGCTCGTCCGCAAATAGATTGAAAAACTGAAGTTGGGAGTAGAACTTTAGGCACCTTATTACGTACTATAATTCAAAAAAATTTAAAGGATTGGGAGAATTGTTTACCTCATGTTGAATTTGCATATAATAGGGTTGTTCACACATCTACTCCATTTTCACCTTTTGAGATTGTATATGGATTTAATCATTTATCACCTTTAGATGTTTTACCATTTCCTACTAATAACTCTCTTAATTTGGATGGAAAGAAAAAGGTTGAGTTTGTGCAAAAATTACATGCCAAGGTTCGCGCTAATATTGAGAAGAAAAATGAACATTATGCTTGGCAGGCAAATAAAGGACACACCAAGGTGGTCTTTGACCATGGTGACTGGGTGTGGGTTCATTTGCGAAAGGAGTAGTTTCCAAATCAAAGAAGTTCCAAATTACATCCTAGAGGAGATGGTCCATTTCAAATGATTAAAAGGATCAACGATAATGCTTATAAAATCGATCTTCCAAGTAGCTATGGTAATGTGAGTGCCACTTTCAATGTTTTTGATTTATCCTTATTTGATGCAGATGACCATCAAGATTCGAGGACGAATCCTCTTGGAGAAGGAGGGAATGATATGAACGTGAACACCAGATAAGCAAAAGAGATCATCTAGAAGAATATCTACAAGGAATGGAAGGTCCTATGATGAGAAATAGGACCAAACATATGGAACAAGCACTTGAAGGTCTCATCAAGGAAGTTCAAGAGAAAGACTACGTGAATCCAAGCCTAATTCCAACATGGGTTAATTTATGTAGTCATATCGTTGAAGATCTTAAGTGATAAATTTTATGATTTGCTATAGATTACATTAGGATTTGATATTTATCTAGAAGTTATTTGTTTTAAATTGGTTGCAATTCAAATTGCAATCTAATTAGGATTTCTAATTTGTTATCTTTTTTTTACTAGATTTGGTTAGTTATAAATAAGTGTTAGGGATTCAGTGAAAAGACAGATTTTGAGGAATAATCATATGTTCTCTTTGAGAGTTTTTCATCTCTGTGTGAGTGGATTCCCTTGTTCTTGGGCAAAGAGCTACCTTTGATAACGTTGGTTCTTCCAGCAGGTCGCGGTAAGGGTCACGTTCCTCTTGATAATTTCAGTGCTCTCCGATAGGTCGCAGTTTGTGTCGGGTTCCTGTATCTTATCTCATCTTATCTCACCTTATCTTACCTTACTTATCTTATCACATCTTATCCTATCTTATCTTTTCTTATCTTATCTTATCTAATCTTACCTTATCTTATTTTATCTTACCTTATCTCATCTCATTTTATCTTACCTTATCTCATCTCATTTTATCTTATCTTATCCTAATCTTACCTTATCTTATCTTATCCTATCCTGATTCTCAAGACGTTCCATTATCATTTCCGCATTCCGATTCATTCGTGTAGGGTGAATCATATCATTGATGTCCGTTGAACAACACTTTAAGCATATAAATATTTTTGTAGTAATCATAAAGAGAAATGGCTTAGCCATTTATAAAAAAAAATCAATCTCTTTTAGACCAATATTAGATTCCTTGGGCACATGATTAAGCACGGAACAATTACGCTGATAAATAGATCAATAGAGTTTGCAAAGAAATTTCCAAATCAAATTATTTAAAAGAACCAATTACAAAGATTTCTAGGTTGTCTAAATTATGTATGAGATTTCCTACCCCAACTAAACAACACCATCAAACCTTTACATGATAGGTTAAAGAAAAATCCACCACCGTGGACGGATGAACATACAAATATCATAAAATTGATAAAAACAAAAGTAAAGCATCTTCTATGTCTCCATCTTCCAGTTTCCCAACCCTTAAAAAATATTGAAACAAATGCATCAGACATAGGATATGGCGGAATCCTGAAACAAAGAATTAACAACAAAGATCATGTCATTGCATACACTTCCAAATATTGGAATCCCGCACAACCAAAATATTCCACAATAAAAAAGGAAGATTTAGTTATTGTTCTTTGCATTTCAAAATTTCAATCAAATTTGCTTAACTAAAAATTTCTTGTTAGAGTTGATTGTAAATCAGCCATAGAAATTTTACAAAAAGACGTCAAGAATTTAGCCTCAAAATAGATTTTTGCCACATGGCAAGCTATTAAATGTCTTTGATTTTGACATTGAATATCTCTAGGGAACTTTAAACTCTCTCCCTAATTACCTCACTCATGAATATTTGTAGGGAAATTAAATTCATGCCAAGATAGACGGACAACCTCACTGCTAGACGAGGCTCTGGAGGTAAGAGTTTAGTAATTTCTGGTATTACCACTAGATCAAAATCTGGGTCATCTACCCGAAATGGGTCATTAACCCAAAAAAAGACTAACCTCAAGTCATTGACCCAATCCTAAGTAGAAATTGCTATAATAGAAAACGGTAGACTATGCCTTTCCTATCACTACTCTGATGGCCTTACAAGACCAAGGCCTAGTGAGTCTACCAAAAAATACTTGGGCAGATATTGCCTCAGAAGGTGAAAATGACTTAGAACTAGCAACCATAATTAAAAACATGCCCAACCAACCAATCATAATTAATAAACCAAAGTAAAAACAGATCTCATCAAACATAGTCTCCTAGATAGCAACATCTAGACCAACAACCAACTTTATACCTACCCACAAATTCCAAAGTATAATCCAATTGAAACCTGAATATTAGGAGAAAAGTCAAACACAAATTCCATAAAAAATATTTCATTGTAAACCCACATCCATTAATAAAACCAAACAATTTTACAAGTTTATATTGATAGATCCGGATTTTGCACTATCAAACATTATAGAGATCCAAAGGACCTTTCAAACATTACTCAGTTAACAATACAGATGCTTAAAGTGCTGATTCTAACCATATTTCGAAAAAATCCAAACGAGATGAACAAATTTTCTTAGAATTTTGACCCAATAGGTTATAATTACTAGGATTAGGTGGAAGCCTGGAGTAAGACTTTTTTAATTCAAACCAAGGCAAATAAACATTATGGTTAATCTATTTTAAAAGGTACAACAAATATAACTTCCCTAGATGGTTCCTCCAATGGTGGGAATTCTTTGGACCAATAATAGACATTTTTCCCAAAGATATAATGGAAGGATATCTGACATTTGACTAAATGATTGAAAAACAAGACTATTGGGTCCTAACCAACCTAAAATATTTCTCAATCTTTTGTTTAGCCTGAGTAGTCTCATGGAAATACAAGTTTGGGAAACAAGATAATCCAAACCATTTACCTATGCTTCAAAGAAGCACCTTTGTAAAATGGTGGCCATAATTTGACAGCTCCAAGGAAAATAGTGCACAAGTCCAGTTGTGGTTCCAATTAAATCCACATCAATTGAAGCCAGCTAATTTAGGAACATGCATTTTTCTAAATTAAAAGGTCAAGATAATAGCGGCCTTAGAAGCTTCACAAAACAAAGAAAGTTTTGCAAAGAATTTGCAAGACATCTTAAGACTTTTGCAAGAAGACGAGGCAAAATCCTCAAAGAAGACAAAACATCTCAGTTTATCATCATTAGAAGTCTCCACTAACGACTTTTACCAAAATGAAGATGATTGTTTTGGCATAGACTTCATGGAAGAATAAATCTTTAACCAATACTGTAGCAATAGTTCCAGTCATGTAATTGGTACTGTAGTTCTTATTTGGTTATAAAAGGAATGCTCAACCATATTGTGAGACACCCTTTCAGACACTTATCATAGAGAGAGTTAGAGAGATAAGCTTTGAGATACTTCTTTGTAAGCTTTTCTTCTTTCAATAAAATCTCTTTTGATATTTCTTTTTCTTATCCCTCTCTTATTGGTTCAATGCAGACTACCGCCGTTCCAGTTTCTTTTATTGTCTTTTAATATTTTAACACTGGTCCTCATCCAGTATTCATGTTTTAGACTGGTCCATTTCTAGTAAGTCTTTTAATCTTTCTAGTGTTTAGTTTATTTATTTACATATGCTTTCCTTTATTTCCTAGTTCTTAATATTTGTTAGTTCATTTCTCATACACACACACACACACACACACACACACACATATATATATATATATATATATATAAAATCACATGTAGGCACACTGATAAATCACCATTATGTTGATTTATCTAAGGAAAATTAGTTATAATTAAGATATAGTTCATAATTATTTAATTTTAATTCTTCTTAATTTTTCTTATTTTTGTAGGAATGATCATGTGAGCAAAAAATACAAAAAATAGATAAGTTTTTAGCTAAAAGAGGCAAAAAGGAATAAAAAGGTAAGAAGGGCACCGATGATAATGCCACGACAGCCCTAATCACACTGGAGATATCACAGTCAGCCTTACAACATTGCAAGATGACTTAGAATAACCACGATGACCAAGAAAGTAGCTAGGTCAAGTCTAGTTTAGGATAGTGAAACCTTAATATAGGCTTATAAAAATGATGCTTTACTGCACCACTTTACGCCCTAAAGGCCACACCACTTTCCAGGGGACAAGCCTCTTGTTACCCCAGAGACACACCACTCTAGAAACCATTCAGTTCTCATCCTTCTTCCAGTATCATCCTGTAAAATCTTGGAGGTAGAAAAACCTTTCTTATAGTGCGAGTTGCAATGACCTTTTGTCAGTTTTTCCAGCACTATGGCTTTATCATTCTTTCCCTAGAATTAGGATCATGGATTGTTTTATTGGATTAGTATGCTCTTATTTATCTAATCTCTCTGTGTGTAACTAATCCAAAATCATGGGATTTTGGAGAAACTTATGATGTAGCCAATTGAATCCCTTTTTTCCCTTTTGTGAATGATTTTGTGTTTCAATTCAATTGTGTTTTCCTTATTGTGCTTAGTTAATTAGTGAGAATTAACTACTCTTGTTGATTTCTAAGTAAATTAGGGATAGACGATTGTACTATTTCTTAATTAATGGAACTATAGAGTAAACCAAATCTAAGGGTTTTGGAGCATCAATTAGAATCCTTAATTTCTAGCCGGTTATTAATTAACAAGTTTGAATGTTCTTTATGCATTTCTTAACTATATACCTTGCATGATCATTAAGGGTAGTAACTTAAGGAAAAGAATATTACTATTGCATATGATCATTGGATAGTAATAGAATGAGAACGGATGGTTAGCAATTGACTTTAAATCATTCGTAAAGGATTTGAGGTGAAATTGAGTAAAGTTATGTAGGGAACCAAAGTCTTATGTCCTTCCATAATTAAATTCATGCCTATGTTTGTTTTCCCTTAAATTTCCTACTCTTATCTTTTAGGTTTTATATTTATTTTACATATTTCTAAAAAAAACTATTTTTTGGTGAGATTAAAAGTTAGGCTTCAATCATTTGTTGAAATAGTCTCTATGAAAACGATACTAAAGGTTTCACATACCCATTTCTACACCAACAGGTGCACTTTCCCGTAGGTAAAACTTTGTACGCACAATAAATGCACAAGTTTTTTATGCCGTTGCGGGAGACTATTTCCCAACGATCTTAGAAGTTTGAATCTTGATTTCTTGAGATGTGTGTATATATATATATATATTATTTTTCAAAAAAAATAAAAAAAAAATTATATATCCTTGCATAGTATTTTTGTTTGTGTATGTTAACTCGCTCTCGAGATTCTCAATTACAACTTAATCCTAAGATAGAGAAAATAACTTGAAGATTAAGATGAGAAACTATAGCAAGAAAGATGGTAGCACAAAGACGAAGGATATTATTGGATTACATGATCCCAAGTAATGAGGGCCTATAAAGTAGCATATCGATCCTAGCACTAGAAGGTGATCCTAACTTTGAATTGAAACCTGCCCTTTATCAACATGATTCAGAACTCGCTTCAATTTGGAGGAATGACCTCGAATGACTCATATCTCCATATTAGAAATTTTGAGGCTAACAAACATCATCAAAATGAACAGTCTTATGCAAGATGCTATTAGATTATAATTGTTCCACTTTTCTATCATTGAAAAGGTTTAATGATTGGATAAACTATTTGTTGGAAACGTCCATCACTACCTGGGAACAATGACAACGTCTATTCTTAACGCAATACTTTCCAAGTTGGTGTAGTCCAATATTATAGTGGAGATTTCCAAATTCACTTAGTACGAAAATGAGTGTTTGTTTGAGGCTAGGGATAAATTTCAGAACCTTCTCCGGAGGTGCCCACATCATGGGTACCAAATACCCCATCTTGTGTAGATCTTTAATAGTAGCATTTCCTATACAATAGAGTTGTTATTGATGTAGCATCTGGTGGAGGTATCCTACATAGCCCTCTGGAGGAGGACGATAAGGAACTAGGTTGTTAATAAAAATCAATGGAGATTTATCGATAGACATGTAAGGAAAAAGGAACCTCAACCAGTAGGAATGTACCAAGTTGACCATATTGCTATGTTGATCAGTCAAATAGAGGCCTTAAATAAAAAGATAGAGGCACTAATACAAGCACAAATATGACTTACCTTGCATATCCAAAATCCAGTTACATTTGAGCCTAGCAAAATGAGGAGGCTAACTACGTGGGAAACATGTATAACCCCACTTGGAAAAATCACCCCAACCTCTCTTGGGGAGTGCATCAAAGTAATAAATATACTAACAATGTTTAAAATATTTATAGGCCCTTTCACGCAAAAAACCAAGAGCCTATAAACAAGAAAGGAGCTAATATCTTCAGACGATTCTAGAATGTTGAAGCACGACTCTAAAACATAGAAACTTGATTTCAGAATATGGAGAATCAATTAGGACATATTATTAATCTTCTAACACAACAAATGCTCGGGACATTGCCTAGCCAACTTGAGGTGAAACCAAAGAAGCAGGCCAAAGTGATCAGTTTAAGGAATGGGAAAAGGTTGAAAATGCTTGTGGAAAAAGAGAAGGAGAATGAACATGAGAATACTTACGACCACCAAGAGGTTACTAATGACCTTTTAACCTCTACGGATGGGAGCCTAAAAGAAAAGTGGAAAAAGGTTGAAAAGATTTTAGAAAAGGGTCCTAAAAAACCTCATGTGAAGCCTTACCAATGAAAAATACTCTTTCCTTAGAGATTGAAGGCTAATAAGAAATGTACAATAAAATTGATGGCCTTAAAAATAGACATACTCAAGGAAGTTGAAGACAAAGGTAATACATTTGACTTTGCACCCACAAGATTACTATGAAAGAAGAATTTGAACCAAAGGTGCAATCACAAGGAGGCTTGACCCAAGTTGTGAAGATGAGCTCGAGATTAAGATGTATGGAAACTCAAAGTTCCACAAACAGAGGTCAAAAATAGGGCATCCTAAGCACATTCGAAAATATAAGTCCTAAGTAGGTAAGAGATTATTAATTTATAACCCAGTTTCATGTGTTTCTAGAAAAATTTAAGTTTAGGGGAAGTGACCCTTACAAGGTGAATAAAGCATTTCTATATGGAGTGCTAGACTTTGTCAAAGAGAACGACGAAAATATAAGTATCCGACCTCTCTCTTTGTTGAGTGATTCTCCTCCAACTTGTACACTCTAGAACTTGCCTTGTAACCTTGTCAACAATTGTGTAAATGTTGATTGCATAACAAGAAAATGATAAAGGTAAATTAGATTTCTTTTATTGGATTCAGATTTAGAATATCATTTAGTGCTATGTTTGAACTGAACATATTAAAAGTTACATTCTTTGATGCTTTTTAATTAATTGTTGTAATATTTAATTATTATAATTTTAGGTACCCTTAGATTATAACTAAAGAAAAATAAATTTTTGGAAAAGTACAAGTGATTGAAAAAATGGAAAGATAAAAAAAGAGAAAGGAAGAATAGAAAGGAACAGTTTGAAATATTCAAAAAATAAAAAAATTGTAAATTTGTGAAAGCTAAGAAAATGCACTTAAGCTCTAAGGGTAAAAATTATTGAACATATAATGAAAATAAAATCTTTGTATTCTCTTCCTTCTTATATCATACCTAATTATATGATTCCCTTGGCCCCTTTACAACCTTAATAAAGACCTTTTGATTCTTGTTTGTCATATTCTCTCTATGAGTAACTAATTCCCAAGTCATGAAGCTTTGATGAAACTTATGATGTAACCAATTGAACCCTATTTTCCCTTTTATGAATGATCATGTGATTCTATTCAATTGTGTTTTCCTTATCACGCTTAATTAATTGGCAAGAATTAACTACTCTTGTTGATTTCTAATTTGATTGGGGGATAGGCGATTGTACTATTACCTAATTAATGGAACTATAAGGTAAAATGAATCTAAGCATTTTGGAGGATCAATTGAAATCCTTGATTTCTAACCGGTTATTAATTTAACAAGTCTGAATGTTCCTTATGTTTCTCTTAATTATATACCTTGCATGATCATTCGGTAGTAATAGAATAAAAACATATGGTTAGCAATTGACTTTAAATCATTCATAAGGAACTTGGGATGAAATTGAGTAAAGTTATAAGGGGAACCAAAGTCTCATATCATTCCACAATTGAATTCGTGTCTGTATTCTTCTGCCTCTAAATTTTCTACTCTCCCCCCCTTTTTTTATTTTACATATTTCCAAACAAAATTTTTTTTAATCTCAAAAATTAGAATTCAATCATTATTTTAAGGATTGTTGAAATAGTCTCTATGCGAACGATACTGAAGGTTTCAAATATCCTTTTCTACATCGGTAATTGCACTTGCTTGTGGGTAAAACTTTATATGCACAATAAATGCACAACACATAGCATACCTTTTTTAGTTTCTCTTGTATAGCATCCATAGTATAAGACTTGTAACACGCTAATAATGAAATCTATCTTACGCTTAAGTCCTATCATGTATTCATTATTAGTTTGTCGCTTCATGATGCAAAATCCATTTAAGAAATTACTTGTACTGACAACATGGGATAAATTTTTCTTTAAAAAATTTATTAAAAATGCAAAGTTTTTCGTACTAATTAATGTTGTAGATAATCATTATTGAAATGTGATCACTCACACTAAATTTTTGAAACTTGCCTTTATTTACGTGATGTAATATTCATTCATTTATATAGAAACTTGTACGTTATATATATATATATACACACACATAGATAGTACAACATATAAGAAACACAATTCAAGTATATTGATGAGTCTTTTAAAACAAGATAAAGGCATCTATTCCCTTTTAAAAGATTACATCAATCCAAAATAGAAGATACATATGATATAACGACGTCATTAAAATTCTCTTCAATCCTTCCTATGTTCCATCCATGAACATAAAACTCTAGTTTTCCTTATTCATTTTAGCATAGACCATTGTCATCGCAAAGCATGGTCAGGCTTTGGTATGATATAAGAAATCAAAAATTTTCAATAGGCATCTATCCTAATGTTGGTGACATTGTTTCTAACCTGGCCACTTCAGTTTATTAAGAAAAAGTGACAAACATACATATTCAATTATTTCCTTTTAAAATAGTTCTTATCTGAAGTGATTTTCTTTTTAGTGATAACAGAAATAAACTCTTGTTTAAGTTTACATTTCATACGTTCTCAAATTCATTCTTTTACAGAGATATTCATAAAACACACATCTCAAACATTCTAGAGATCATAATTTCATCACATCATAAAATATCATTTGACCTTTGTTTCATTCATACCTTAATCATAATTTATTTTCATTTCTTTTAGCACCTTCTCATTAATAATCTCTAGTTTAGGCATATTATGTAAAATTTAGTCAAACAATATTTTTTTACTGGCTTTACTACTCTACCTTCTATTCTTAGGATATGAGTTCATTCCTTGATGGTCGTCACCATCATAATTATTAAAGACCTAGGCTTCATAATAGAAGGATTTTTAGAAGATTGACGTCTTTCCACAGAAGGACCTCTCGCCTTCTGAAGGACCTATCGTCCTTTTAAAGGACCTTCCATCCTTTTAAATGTGCATGAGCACATTTAAGAGTAGCATTAAATTTTTACATAAAATTTTCTTTAATGATCTCTTGATTTATTAGATTCCTTTATAAATCTTCCAAGTAACATGCATGCCAAGTAATCTAACCAATATGGTATGCACATATAACATTCATTCCATTTAATTCTCACATATTTCATGACATAAACCATTATAAATCACATCACTTCTCTAAATTATTCAAGACAATATTTAGTACACCTTATGTTGCATGCATCTACATACTCAAAAAGCAACATAATAAGGTAGCATAATTATTTGACTAGAAATCTGTCTCCTAATAAAAATTATTTAATTATGCTTGATACTAAAGTTTTAGACAACATGTAGCATTTCTATAAAATTTATCCATCTTGCTTCATCGTTTAAGTTTGATGAGGAATTTCTCATGGAAACTTAACTTATTCACCATTCTAAATTATCTCTCAACTTTTCCTTTTCTCATAAGCTAAGTTTTGTCAACATTCTTGGGTTTAAGTTTGTGAAAAGATGATCCATGAATTTCTTGGTGAAATGGCCTATTTTTGTTTACCTTAGCTTATGTTCCTTAATATAGGAATTTTGTGAACAACCATACCTTTAGTGAATATGGTTATATACTTCTTGATTATTAACCTAACTAACCTGTAATGACTTTCGTATCTTACTTTGGAGTGATTGAAGAGATTTGGGAGATTGATTACACCAAATTTAGAATGTTTGTTTTCAAATGAAAGTGGGTTGATAGTAACAATGGTGTGCAAGTTGATGAATTAGGATTTGCATTGGTTGACCTTCAAAAAGTAGCTTACTGGGATGATCTTTTTATCATGGCCCAGTAAGAAAAACAAGTGTTTTATGTTCAAGATCCTTCTAAAATAAGATGGTCAATCATTCTTTAAGGAAAGACGACAATCGCTGGTGATGACACCAATGATCTGTTAAATATTAATATTTCTCAAACTCCCTTATCATCAAGGATATCTAGTATCAATGAAGAAAATGAAATGGATGATGTACATGTTATTCGAGATGATCATCATGAAGGAGTACGGAAAAATGTTACTACATGATATTAGTTATTTATTTGATTATATCATCATTCTATATTTCTTTTTTAACTTATTTTAAAATGTTTATTACTTCCTTCATATTTAGTACAATTTTTAACATTTTTTTTCTACTTTCGACAGGTATATGGCTAACATGTCCAAGAACCCTTCTTATTTTAAAATTTTGAAAGTTACAACACATTTGAGGTGATTTTAAGTTATTTCATTTGTAAATTTAGATCTGATAATACATAATGATGTATTTAGTCTAAATATATAGATTTGTGATTTCTGTATTATTTGCCTGGTCATTTTGTTTGTATATGCAGGTATTGTGAATAAATAATATGGTAGTATGCCTAAAAAAAATGAAAATTTTAAAAAATGGACTTTCTACATCAGTTAAGACTGTTATAACCATAATTACAATGAAATGATGAACTCGCTAAAAATTTAGAAAGAATTTAATTGATCGTGGAGCCACAAGCAAATTTTATTTTTAAGGGAAAATATTTGGAAAAACCCTAACTTGAGGAAGAAATCTAGGTTCGAGAGTCAATTACGAATAGGGAAGGTATTAGACACCCTACTTGCCCGTTTCGAAGAACGGTAGCCTTAAACTGAGTGTGTGACTTTGATATTTTTAAAAAAAAATTGATCCTTTTAAATGGAATAGAAATAAATAGGTTTAGAAAATAGCCCAACAGGACTTGATCCTGCTCCTACGTATTCCCTGGTGCAATGGAAAATTCAAGGCTATGTGGTTCTGGTTAAGAGACTTGATCTCTTAGGAAATAGAAGGGTGATTTCAGGTAAGATTGATTTTTCTTTTGACGAAATTAGTTAAAACAAACAATTTTTTTTTAAAATCACGTGCCAGCAAAATTCAAAACCGTTGTAAGATGCACTTGAATTTGCACGAATTAAAATACGGAACAACAGAGAACGCTACCTGTTCATATTAGAATCCGTTGCATGAATTTGAAACCCGACGTTTTTTTGAACAAAATTAGTAAAAACGAGTTTCTAAAATCACATGCTTGCAAAATCCAAATCATTGTAAGCTGCGTTTGGATCTGTACAAATTAAAATACGGAACAGTAGAGACGCTACCTGTTTGTATTAGAACTTGTTGCATGAATTTTAGAAAATTTGAAAAACAGACTTTTTTTAACAAAATTAGTTAAAACAACGATTTTCTACAATCACGTGCTTGCAAAATCCAAATCATCGTAAACTGCATTTGAATCTACACGAATTAAAATAAGGAATAGTAGAGAACGCTACCTGTTCATATTAGAATTCGTTGCATGAATTTCGGAAAATTTGAAAACATGTTTTTTTGAACGAAATTAGTAAACACAACAATTTTCTAAAATCATGTGCCTACAAAATCCAAACTATCGTAAGCCGCATTTGAATCTGCACAAATTAAAATACGGAACAGTAGAGAACACTACCTATTCATATTAGAACCCGCTACATAAATTTTAGAAAATTTGGAAAATAATAAGAATAAAGGATTTTAAGAAATTTTGTAAGGATTGGATTATTTGTTCGAAAAATATTCTTTATTTTATAAGGTATATTGGGCTTGACCCAAATCAAATGTAAAAGACAAATGGACTTGATTCAAATTAGTTGAAAAAGGAATTGGGCTTGACCCAAATTAATTGTAAAAAGGAATAATATTGATATTTCTTGTTTTAGAATTTTGGTTTGATTTTTTGATATATTAACTTTAAATAAAATTTACTTCAAGAAAGGCTAATTTTGATTTATGAGACATTTTGGGCTTGACCCAAGAAAACTTGACATTAATGGCAAAAGGCAATGGGTTTGACCCAAATTAATTGTTTGGAGAGGATAGCTTGAGTATTATTATGTCATTTTATGTTAGTTAAATAGGTGGGTGGGTATTATTTATTTTTGTTCAAAATAGTGCTAGTATTCATTATTCAATAATTTAGCAACTTGTTTTTCTATCATTGATCTAGGCCCAATAAAAGGGCAGCTAGCTTGACTGCTGCCCAATAATCATAAATTGGCATATGAGGGAGTTTAAAATAAATGGCCACATGCGGGAATCGAACCTGGGACCTAGTAGTTATGTGTAGTAAGCTAACCACTAAGCTAGGCTTCCAACTTAGACTTAGTATTCATGAAAATTAACTTAACTAAAACAAAATAATTCCATATGGATGAAGTTGATGGATAAACTGCAGAACCTGGTGCCAATTATCAATGGCTAGCAGTGGAAGATCCTCATTAAGAGAATAAACCTTAGTACCATCTCAAGTTGAACCTCTTGCCTTGCAAATGGCCTCAATCTCACCAAAGACTATTACATGCCAATCAATTCCATCCCCTCAAGTCTTTTGATCCTATTCAGCATTAGCAAAAAGTTTCTTATACTCTTTTCAATTTCATCAACAAACTTGCAATATTCAATCAATTCATTTGTATCCATGTGGTCACTGATAAGCATAAATTTCATAAATAATTATCTCTCATTTGTAGCTTATTAAGACTTATTATATGTTCAATTAAGTGGTATTTGTCATATTTTATGAGTTTGGGTTCATATGGAGTTTAATTGAATTTCTTTGCTTAACTCATTAAAATGACACTATTTTAGTATTTTAAGCATAATAGGAGTTTTAGACATCCAAAAATCATGAAATCTATCTTGAATGAAATATTAAAGAAGTTCCCACAGTTACAAAGCAAGATCAGACTCTAAATGGGATGTATAGGATTCCAAAATTATCTCAAAAGATGAGATAGTGTTGCTATCGCTGAACCTGAACAGTGTGCAAAGATCTAGTCATATCTTGAGATACAGAAGTCATATTGAGATGAAATCAGATCCATTGGAAACTAAGATCCAGGGCTACAACTTTTGTTCAGACCCAAAGCTCTAACTCGGACATGTAAATATCCGAAATTTCGCTGGAATCAACATCAAAATTGTTTCGCTGATTGGTGACAAAAAGTCAAAAGTGTTTTGCATTTTCAACAAAGTCCATGTGAAAGCAATAAAAGGATGGAAAAGGTAAAAATCTGGTTGGTGACATTCTGAAGATGATGCCTCAAAAATCCTCTATAAATAGAAGGGTTTACAAGAGGAGAAAACACAACCTTGGATGTTAACTCCAAATACCATTTTCCATCTTTCTTTCTTTGTTGTTAGTTTGCCTCCTTCATGGAAGGCTAAGTTTTTCTTTGTTGTTAGTTTGCCTCCTTCATGGAAGGCTAAGTTTGTAATTTCAATTCAGGGATTCAAGCTATTTTCATTTTAACTTTGAGCTCTTGATCTTTATTTACATGCTTATTAAGTTATTTCTACTCTGCTTTATTATATTCTTCAATTTTATTCTTTTAATCAAAGTTTGTTCGGTTGACGTATTTTGATTAATGCATAATTGATTTCTAATTGGTTTTTGATTGGTAAATCATTTTCCAAAAGTTTGAAGAGTAGAAATTATGTAATTGAATTGAAGGTTTTCATTTTATTACTTACTTCAACTGAATTCTGATTATGAAATTGGTTTAGATCTAATGAAAGATTAAGTGGTTACTAAATATTGTTGATCATAATCAATTGAATCCTAAGAGTTTTCTCAGTAGAGAATTTAAGGATCATTTTAGGGGTTCCAGATGATCCTAGGTTGATAAACATAATGCATGATTTTAGTGATCAATTATTAGTTAAGAAAATAGCCTCTGAATTCCTTGAGTTGATAATTGTTGAAGTCGAATTAATTTCATTCCGTATTTTGTATGTAGAACTTAATATCACATCTTTACAAAATATCTATGTTCTAACTTTTACCTAATTTGCTTAAGAATCTGAAATGGTCTTTGGGAGATGACCTAGGTTGCACCTTATAATAGACCAATAGTTGGGGAAAATCTAGAAATTATTTTTGGGCGTTTGCGACGAGCGTGTCAGTCACCTACTAGATGTAGAGCACAGAAAAGGTAGGAAGCTCTACTTGTGTCATCCTTCCATTTTGTGAAGCTAAACTTTAAACAAAAAAAATTGATTCTTCTATTTGTTCTATGTTGACCGTTAAGGTTATGCAATACTTGACTATTTGGGCCACCAACATGTTGTTTCTGCTACTACAGTGGCTATGACTGGGACTATAGTACCATTTGAGATGGCAACGGGCCATTGTAGTGAAGTAAATGTCATTCCCTCACCTATTTGATTGCTGAGGTTCTGCAATACATGTCTATTCGGGCAACTGGCATGCTGCTTCTACATTGGAAAAGCCACCACCATTAGTAGAAGACTTTATATTCATGTGTGAGTGATTACTACTGATAGTAAATCTAGGAGTTAGAATCATCTGGTTAGAAATTCTCTATGTCCCTATTGATGACATATTTCCCTTGAGGCAACAACAAAACTGGTTTGTCAAGTCTGGTGTGAAATAGGGATGGTTTGGGCAAAGTTGGTGCTACTGTTGGTAGGGATCCTGATCAAAGTATTCATAGCAGTATTGTTGCTGCTAACCACTGCCTTGCCCCTAACCGCACATCTAAATGAAATAAAGCTTAGATTCTAGGAAGCTGAGTCGGGTATCTAATTGGAAACCTGCCCAAGTGTAATGGTTATGGCAGCAATTTGATAAAGACATAGGGACTCGTGAAGTGATTGCTCCAAGAAAAGTAGTCTCTTGGTTCTGATATGTAAAAGTTATCGCATTAGTGGCTAAAGGATCTTAGGTTATGGTTGTTTGTCCTACCTGACTTTGGCACTAAACATTTGGTAATGTACTATTTGGATTCTTTAACCTCCTGCTCGGTATCTAAGATTCCCCAAAGTCTCTCCACAGACCAAAGCATTAGAAACAATAAAGGGGTGTTTCACACCACAGTGATCACTTGGCCAAGAAAAGCCAATTCCAAAAATAAGATCAGAATTGTTTTGCTCTAGTCTAACCGTTCTAACTTTCCATTATTAATTTGACATAGAATATTAGAATGTACAATGTCGTTTATGGTTCCGATCTAATAACAAATTTTCCCTCAAAAATGGCTACATATCTTAGCAAGCATTTCTGTACCTATTCCATTCACAAAGTTGGATTGCACATCTAATTGCATTTTCTCATATGGTGGGACCTATTTCTCTGGAATCCCCGTTATAGCACTTATAACCTTATTTCTAAAAGTAGGTGAACCAAGATCTTTCTATAGTAATTCTCTAATAAAATGGTGCATACTTGAGCTATGTGATTTCCAGATTTCAACTATTCTCTCAAAGCCCCACCACCGCATTTAGACTAACCAAATCAGTCTTCATCCGATTTTGACCATTACCGATGTCGTTCTTCATCTGATTTTGATATGTACCAATACTAGCTTCTTTTTGGATGTACTGATCTATTCCCAAGAGTCTAATTTCGATAAGGATAGATACTGGTTTTACAAAACCTAAGCTTGGCCAAATGCTAGTGGTATTGAATTGCAGTTATTCGGTCCTTACTCATCAGAGAATTCATGGTTAACTAATTCCAGCAAATTTTATGCGAAGAAATAGGAAGCTTGTAAATGTATTTTGAAGACCAGAATCGGATTCCAAGGCTTTTACCTAGAAATTCTTTTTCATAATTTCATGCCAATGATAAAATTGAATCTAATTTCACCTGTACTGCCTATTACTCAACGACGAATCATGAATCAAATGTTATGAAGAAAGTATGAATGCAAAAATTAATGACAAAATACTCATCCTCATTTAAAATTCATTCTAGTTGCAGGAACACATGTAATGTATTTAAATGAAACAAATTGCGTAAACTAAAGCAAACTTGGAAGTAGCTGAGGTAAATTTCTTTTTCACTTAATGGAGTTTGGCCAGAAACAACAATGTTCTTCTCCTTCTCGGTCAGAGATCGTTGGAGGTTTTGCAGAGGAACGCCAAGGTCTTATGCATCTCAGTGGTTCCTTTCCAAATTTTCCAAATAAGGGAGGATGAAAGCTAGCTCCCAAAGCTTCTTCTTGTTGTGCTAAAAAAAAATGGTGAGATCTTCTGCACCATGCCTGCTATTCCCGCCAAAGAGAGTTTGTGGTTCTTTTTCAACAAATGAAAAGGGTCCCCCTTCAAGTTTTTTCTCTCTCTTATTTATAGGCCAGATTTGAAGTAACCAACTTTAGCCAATTTTTAACCGCTCCAACTACCTATATTTTCCTTTTTCTCTTCTTCTTCTTCTTCTTCTTTTTACTTATTATATATATTTTTTATTTTTTACTTTTTTATTTTACTTTTATTATTATTTTTTTATTTTTTTATTTTTATCATTATTTTTGTTTTTATTTTGGGAATTTATTGGGCTTCTTCTCCCCCTTTGTATATTATTTACCCTTTTTTTCACCTATTATATATTTTTTGAATGATTTTGGATCAAAAAAATTTATTTTGTGCTTTTTTTATATATGATTTAACTTATGAGGGTCTCAAACTAAAATTGGTATTCACAAAGACTATAACCGATGTAAAATGTGATTTTCTACATTGGTTGAGACCTTAATTGATGTAGAAAGTCATACTCTCTACATCGGTTGATACATGAACTGATGTAGAAACCTACTTTCTACATTGGTTCTATTAACAACTAATGTTAAAAGTCTACTTTCTACATTGGTTCTATAACTGATGTAGACAGTCTAATTTCTATATCGCCTGCTTCGATACCGCTTAAATAACTGATGTAAAAAGTGCATAACAGGCAATGTAAAAAGCTCATTTTTCACTAATGAGAGTTTTCATTTACCTCATAAATAGCAAATGCATCATAGCCAGATTTCCTTACAAAGCCATAGTATGTAAAAAGGTCATTAATAGGACATTCGTTCTGCATTAATAGTTTGATACAAGAATATTCAACTGGTATGCATGGAAGTAATTTATCAAACAGTAGGAGTGCAGAACATAACCTTATCAAAATTACACTAACAACTAGCAATACCACCTACCCAAAAAAAGAAAACAAGGTAAGAACTAGCACTTGGTTTAAATTACATAAATAAAAACTCTACAAGAGTAATATATATATATATATATATATATATATATATATTGAATAAAAAAAATAGTAGATAGAATACTCACTAGTAGACACAACTTAGTGATCGTTGGTCTGGTGATGTTGTGTCAATGAAAATGGTGGCTCCACAGCAAGTTTGGGCATGGGTTGGGAGACCAAAATCATGAATTCTTAAAGTGTTCATAATATTTGATCTAAGAATAGCAGCAAAGAAATATTATGGAGTTAATCTTTAATCTTCAAAAAGAGAAAAAAAACTAACAAACCAAAAACATCAATTGAAAGTTGTGACTAAAACGTAATGATTCATCATAGTATTGGTGAAACATATAGGTAACTCAACGGATACATGAAAAATGTGGTGAAACACATAGGTAGCTCAACGGATACATAAAAAAAGTGATGAGAATGTGAGAGAAGACAAATAGGTACAAAGAGAAGAAGGATTAAATAAACTGAATGTCACAACCGTAATTACGAGGAGACGACGAACTCGCTTAAATTTTTAAAAACGAAATTTAATTTGATAATATGGAGTTGTCACTAAATTTTATTTTTAGGAAAAAGATTTGGAAAAGTCCTAACTTAAGGAAGAGATTTAGGTTCGGGAATTGGTTACGAGTAGAGGTGTTAGGCACCCTACTCGTTCGTTCTGAAGAACGGTACCCATAAATTGAGTGTGTGATTTATTTGAAAACTGTTTGATCCCTTTAATTAGAGTGAAACATAAATAGATTGATGGAAGATAGCTTGACAGGACTTGATCTTCCTCCTACGTATTCCCTGGTGAAATAGAAAACTCAAGGCTTACATAGTTATGGTTTGAAGACTTGACCTTTGAAGATGCTTGAAAAGGAACAGAGTATTTTGAAAATATTTTAAAGAAAAATCTTTAGTCCACATATACACAGGATCCAAGGAAAACGAGGGCTGCACTGGGATCCGTATGAATCTCTAAACATCGAACAACAGTGAAACCACCAGTTCTATTTTAGAGCTCATCGCGTGAGACTTGGGATTTCAAAACAAAGTTTCTCCTGAGATTATTTAAAAGGATTTTGGTCCACATATGCACAGAGTCCAAGACAGTTACAACTGTACTGGGACCCATATGAATCCCTAAACATCGAACAGCAGAAAAAACTACCAGTTTCTGCTTAGGGTTCATTGCGTGAGACCTAGAATTAATGAATTTAATTTAAAAATAATAAAGATAAAAAGGGATTGGGCTTAAGTAAAAAGAATTGGGCTTGATGTAAAATAAAATGGACTTGATTTTAAATTTGAGAAATTGAACTTGATTGTGAACTTGAAGAAATGAACTTAATTTGAAATGAACTTGTTTTGAAATGAATTTGATTTGAAATGAACTTGATTTAAAATGAACTTGATCTAAAGTGAACTTGATTTAAAATGAACTTGACTTGAGACTTGAGGGAAAGAATTAAATTTGATTTAAACCAAAATAAAGGAAAAGATTTAAACTTGATTTTGTTTGAAGTTTAGGAAAAAATTAAACTTGATTTGAGATTTTTGAGAAAAAAAAAAGGAAATGAACTTCATTGGAATTTTGAAGAAAGGAGTTAAACTTGATTTGAAATTTGAAGCAAAGAATTAAACTTGATTTGAACTAATTTGAATTAAAACGTAGGGGGAAAGAATTAAATTTGATTTGAATAAAAATGAATTTGAATTAAAATTTGAGGAAAAGAATTAAATTTGATTTGAAAAACTGAATTTGAATTAAAACTTGAGGAATTGAATTTGATTTAAGTTTGACTAAAGAACTTGATTTAAAATAAAAATGAATTTGAGGAATCGAATTTGGTTTAAAATGAATCTTGATTTTGAATTTGAGGAATTGAATTTAAATTTGGAGAAAAAGAAAAAGAATTAAATTTGATTTGAATGAACTTGATTTTGAGTTTGAAGAAAAATAATTAAATTTAATTTGAATTCACTTGATTTTGAGTTTGGAGAAAAAGAATTAAATTTTGTTTAGATGAACTTGGTTAAAGATTAAATTAACTAGACAAATTAAATGTAAAAGGGCTGGCCCTAGTTAGGAAGTGGTTGCTGCCCCTTACTGTTCATAATTAGGGATCAATTAATTGGCTCACTTGATGGGGTATGTTGTGTAAATTTATGCATAGCTCAATTTAGCTACTGCTTGCATGGCCCAATTTTATGGTGGCTCAATTTGGCTGCTCGCATGGCTCAGTTTATGCTTAGACATTGGCATGTGAGGTGTGCATGCCAGGGAGGAACGATTTTGCACTATCTCGCTTGGCTACTGGCATGTGAGGTGCGCATGATAGGGAGAAGGAATTTTGCAACAAAATAGTGGTATGTGGGGGGTTCAAACTCAGGTTATGGAGGGTCCAGTAGCGCCTCAACCACTAGGCCAAGCCTTTTGATTATGATTTAGTGCTCCTTAATTTGATTTAATGTCTTCAATTTGGTCAACATTTGGTGAAGTTGTACACATACACATGCATGTTGGGATCGGGATTCTTTTATCTTACATTTTGACCATGCTATTGAAAGCATTCCTAGCCCATATTGTACCATAAATATTACCTGAGGGTATGGGTTCCATTGGAGGAAAGGATTATAACCCACACAGTATGGTCTCTGCAAGGGAAGTATCACTTCCAAGCCAAATGATTAGTTTCTAGCTTCCCCTTCATATCAATATTCATTCCTTCAAACTCCTCAAATGACTATAGTCCCTTGCCTCTCATTACTGCCAGGTAAGCATGCATTGGAGGTGATATTACTAGCCATAATTTTCTCTGATCCAAAATTTCCCTGCATATTGTCTCGTTGGTACAAACAACCAAGAGAGAAGCACAATATAGTGGGAGGAATTCCTGGTTCCAGAAACAACAGTCCCCGAATAAAACAAGCTTCTAGTTCAAATGGCCATTGATTCAACCAACCATTATGACGCAGGAAAGGTAGAGGTGCAAAGTTCTCGATCAACGATCATTCTCCTCCTTCATGTGAACACATGGCTTCATAGAAGAGCAACAGAGGTTGTAGTAAACATTGATTAAAGACTTTGAAAGTCCACGAGACCAGTTTCAAGCTACATGCAGACTCGGGCTAGCTTTCATTTTGAATCATTACTCAGGCCTTTGATGATCTACCATTTGTATGGTTCCAAGACCAAAACTGTCGCCCATTGTTATGTATGCATGCGTCCGTTCCACGTGAAAACAGTTTTCATTCTCGATCATTTTTTTTCAAGCAAACTGTCGCGGGTGTGAGAGATACAAAGCATTATATGCAGCGGACGTGTGTGGGTTCATATGCTGGTGAGACCTAGCATCCTTTGGACCAACATGATCAACCATTAAGCTTGAACCTATCCAGAATCTTATGGTGTGCATAGGGTGTAGGTTAACTTAGAACTAGATTATCAGCACAGGGTGCACCGAGACTCGACGTTTGAAGCCTCCGGTCTAGCACTTCGTGAATCAATTAAACTGATGCTGCCTCATGTTCTTTGCTAATGTTACTTAAATACTGAGACTAAGGCTCTGTTCTTAAAATATTCTGAGTTTTTCGATATTTATATGATCATTCGAAAGGTGCTCTTTTTGTGGCTTTAGATAGGGATGGATTTCCATTAAATCTTTGAGGAAGAATGCAGAATAGACCAACGAATTCCTACTTATTTCAAAATAACAGAGGATTATACCTACTTATTTCAAACAACTCTATTTATAGTGACAATCAAGATGCATTAATAGTTACAAAATAAGAGAGTTATACCTACTTATTTTAAATGGATCCCCACACATATTCACATGAACATCTAATTCACTGCAAGAAAATTTTCTAGCGGATTCTAAAAATCAACATGAAAATCGGGACCTCTTATACCTGCATTTCTCGATTTAAAGCAATGTCCATTTATTAAGCATGCAGAATTAACATCGACGACCATGTGGTTTCAAAGAAAATGATGCTAACCTGATTAACACAAGCTTCGGGCAAAGGTGAAAACCTCTTCCATAGAAACCGAATCGGGTAGGTCTATCAATTCGCAACTCGTAGATGAATTCTTGACGTCTTGGCCTTAACGAAAAAAAAAGTTGGAAGAAGCAAGATCCCCTCCAATCTCTAAGATTTTGGAAATCTCCTTCTCCTTCGAAGGTCCTGTAAGAAACTGAAAGTAGCTTCTTGATCTCTTTCTCAGAGATTATGTTGTTGCTTCCATGATCTGGATTTTTTCTCACTTCTTCAACAGAATTGCAACCGTCTAGGCCAAGACTGAGAGAGCAGCAGAGAGGTTTTTAGTGAGAACTCCAAAAAAAATCCCCCACCAAAAATATTTTTTCTTGTTTCTAGAGTTCTTTCAAAGATTTCTTGATTTCTGTTTTTTATTCCCCTTCTGTTTTCAACTTTCCGTTATTTATTATTTTTTCTAATTTTTTTTATTTTATTTTTCGTTTTTCTTCTCTCTCTCTTTTTTTATTTCGCATTTATATTCATTTTCTTCTTTTTCTTTTTTTTATTTCTTTTCTGTTTTTATTTTCTTTTTATTTATATTTTTTTCTTTTCATTATTTACTTTCTTTTTCCTTCTTTTTCTTGTCTTATCTTCGTTTATTTTTTTTCTTTTGTTTATTTTCTACTTTTTCCAATTTTTCTATTTTCAGTTTTTTTATTTATTTATCATTTTCATTTCATTATTATTGTTTGTATTTCATTTTTGTGGATTTGGTTATTATTTCTTGTTATTTTGATTTTCTTTTCTCTATTTTTCTTTATTTATTTTTTTGTTTTGTTGTTTTCTATTTATTTGTTTTTTATGCTTCTTGTCTGCTTTTCTGTTTTTTGTTTATTAATCTTAATATTTACTTATTATTTAAATTGGTATTGATTTCTTGATTAATTTAAAAAAGAGGCCTTGGACATAATTGAGTGTTTACAGTTTGCCTGTCTTTACTCATTTTCCTACCAGATAATATGAGAAATAATTCTCTGGATTATCATAGTAGGAAATGAGTAAAGACGTGAACACATTATGTCTGAGGCAAGCTTTGAAGATGTCTGAAAAGCATGAAAAGCCTTGAGCTTGAAGGGAATCTTACGGATGCCTGGAGGATGGCAATTTTTGAACGGCTTTTGCAAGCTTCATGCGCATATATTATTTTTTAAAATAATTTATTTAGAAAAAAGTTTTATAATTTATGTTGTAATATGTGATTTTGGTATAGTGTGAGTGTTAAAATCATAAGGAAATGTGATAGTATCATGATATCTCAGGATCATTATATTGAGAAATTTCTTAAAAATTTTGGTCATTATGATACAAAACAGTGAGTATTCCTTACGATGAAAATATTCATTTAAAGAAAAATAAAGGATAACTCATTTCACAAACTAAATATGCTCAAATAACTAGAAATATGTTACACTTAATGAATTACTCTTGGCCTAGCAAAGATTATGTTGTGGAAAGATTGAGTAAATACATACAAAATCTCAATAATGAGCACTAGACTATATTAGTTAGACTGATCAAATACTTAAGAGGTACCATGAATGTATCTCATATAGTAGATTTCTTGTTGTATTGGAAGGATACAATGGTACAAACATGATTTCATATTTAGATGAGACAAAATCTAATAGTCGTTATATATTCATACTAGGAGCTAGTGCCATAGCTTATAAATCAACCAGTCAAATCATTATTGTAAAATCTACTATGGAGTTAAAGTTTATTGATTTGGAACTACCTGGTGATGAGACTGAGTGATTGAGGAACTTCTTCGAAAATATTCCTTTAGGAATAAAACTAACACTTTGGTGTCTATGCATTATGATAATAAGCTTGCAATAACAATTGCAAAATAATTTTTACAATGGTAAGAATCGACATATACATATAAGAGATGATATGATAAAATAGTTATTGAAAGACAAAATTACTTTCATTGAATATGTGAAGTGAGAAGTAAATTTGGTTGATTCTCTTATCAAACCATTGGATAGAAAAATGGTTTATGAAACATTAAAGGGAGTGAGACTTGATTCAATAATAAAATCAACAATGATATGAATTCAACCTTTATTATTGGAAACCTCATGTAGAAGATTCATATGAATAATAACAAGTCATTGTTGATCATTTAACACTATTAATTTTCCATTCTACGGTGTGAGGAGTGCTAGGCTGCATTCAATGAGAGGTAAAACTTAATATTTTAATGATGTTCATGTCCCTTATAGGTGTATTATAATACACTTGATATAGCCACTTATATAGATGTCAAGTGAGATTATTTGCATAAGATTGAGGCACAATCTCTAGAGCATTTGTGAATTACCAGGCATGGACATGATCTATTGGTGCAAAATCAACAAAAACATCAAGAGTTTTTTGGAGGGGGTGTGATGTGATAGGTTAGACTCTAACTTAAAAATATCTTTGGTTTATAAAAGTTTTATTTTTTCAAAACATTGTAAGTTAACTTTATCTGTCTAGGATTTGGTTCATAATTCAAAAGATACTAGATTTGATACATTTTACACTCATTATGTAAACCTAGCATAACTTTCTTCTTACATTTTATTAAAATTGTCACTACTACATTTTATACTTTTTGCGACATATATCAAATGTAATACTTCTTTAAAATGTTACTAAAATTAATAGGTAATATTTTTTTTATATTTTTGTAACATTTTTTAAATGTTACTAATAATATTTTGCAACATGAATTAAATGCAACACTTCCTAAAATGTTACTAAAATTAATAGATAATATTTTATATATTTTTGTAATATTTTTCTAAATATTGTAAATAGTGTAATATGACGTAGTGTATTATAAATCCTTTTAAAATATATAGAGATTATTGGAAAACCTGTATTTCAAAAGGCCTTAGTAATTCTACATTGGTATTAGATTGCTTTAAGCCTTTCTGCTAAAAGATGAGTGTTGGACTAGTACATAAGTAAAAAAAAAAATATATTTTGCATGCATAAGATTGGACTAGTCTAGTTTAAATTAATAATTATACCCCACTTGTATACATGATAGTTTGATTCACATAAGTTTTATTTGTCAAAATATTAAATTAATTTTTAATGTTTATCTAAAAACCTTTATATTAGATATTTTAAATTTGACTAATTTAAGTTATTGTTATTACTGTATTAAAACTGTAGGATTTATTATCTTTATTACTATATTAAAAACATAACAATTAAATCTTTGATTATTTTTATAAGTTTTATTTTCTATTTTTTTTTTTAAAAACCGTTGAATCTTAGAAATAACATACAACTTATAAATTTTTAAAAATAATGCAATCATATATCTCAACCTACTGCATCTCCAACAATATTTAAGAGAGTAACAAAATTCTATAAAATAGATTAAAAAAAGAAAATTTTACAAAATATCCTATAATAGATCTATGTTATCTAAACAAATATATAAATAGATCATTAAAAAAATACAATCTAAAAATATAATAAAAGATAATTTTAAAAATATAAAAATAAGCGATATCAAAACATAATTATAAATAACTAATTATTCGATTTTTAAAAAGTATGATAGAGAATATATTACTAAACATTTATCTTGTTTAATTGGTAAGAAGAAAAGGCCTTGAATAAAATATAATTATAAATAACTAATTATTCGATCTTTAAAAAGTATGATAGAGAATATATTACTAAATATTTATCTTGTTTAATTGGTAAGGAGAAAAGGTCTAGAATAAAAGAAGAAGGTCAATTAATAGAGTTTAAGAGATTAATAAAAGATTTTTTTTTAAGATTTCATCAAGACAATATTAACATATGTGATGATGTATATGTTATAATCATGAAAAAAAAAGTTTTATTTTTATTTTAAAATTGTTGGTTTAAGAACCATATAACAGTCAAATAAAAAAAAAATTAATTCACCATTATAGTATTAATGAATAAAAATAGGACATGTCCCATGTTTGAAGAAAAGATTAATCTTAAAACAGAAATAACTTAAACAAGATTGAACTAGAAATATGTGGAAGAGTCAAACTAACATCATCTTGCAGATATACACTTCTATCATGATCGTACAATGTGCTTCTAATTAAGTTGAATGTAAATTTTATATAATAATGCATAAATTAAATTTAAGTTAATAATTATATATTTTTGTTAATATTTATATATTTATATCAATTTAACATTTACGATCTCTCTTGTATCTTAAAAATTAAATAATATAATTTTTTATGTCATTTTAAAACTTCATTTAATATAGTTTTTTTAATAATTGTGAGCACATTATCATTTAATATGTTATATAATATTAAAAATATTTTTAATTATTATTAAATTAACTGCAGTTTAACATTAAAAAAATAAATTTTAACAATGATTATTGTTTTGTCATTGTCTAAATTAAAATAATTTATATTTGATTTTGATAATTATATCATTTAAATTTTTACTAAAATTTTTTAATGATAATTTTTGATAAATATAGATTTATTAAAAAAATTAAAATCATCATTATTTATATATTTAAAACCTCCACTAAAAAGAAATTTTTTTTAATAAAATTATGCTACTAAACGACTCAATTGTAGTTCAATACTTTCATCAATTCAATATTTCAATTAATTCTAAAAAATGAAAATGAGAAAAGGTGTAATTTGTAGAGCAGTAAAAGCAGCTTTGACGATAAGTGGTGGATTGACAACAATTTAGGGTTCCTAACCATTCATATCGTGAAAGCATTGATGTTTCCTTGTCATGATGATGTTAAAATATATTTATAAAATAAAATAAGTATCAAGTATGACAAAAGTTTACTTTTAATATTATAAAATAACACGTTTAAAAATTTATATAGCAATCACCTATTATGAAGTAAGCCATAGGGATGAGAATTAAATAATTTATGATGGGACATTTATTATGAAGTAAACCATAGGATGAGGTCCAAATAATTTATGATGGAGGTATAATTTTAAGTGATTGAGTTATTAAGACATGTGATAATTATGTGAGAGTAAACAGTAAACAGTAGTATAAATGTTTTTTTTTTCCATAAAGTAAACACTTTGTTATATAGGAGAAACTTTGGATAGAAATAGATAAAATAGGTTGCGTTTTTTTCTTATTTTTCTTATTTTATTGTTTTGTGTAATTTTATTATATAGAATCCAACCTTTAAAACGAGATAGAGATAAAAAAAAAAGACTATAAAAATAAAGATAAATGTGTATGTGCAGGATTCAATATATATGTAAGAAAAAAAAAATTATAAAAAAGTAAAGAAAAAAGAAAATAATTATTTAAATTTTCTAAAAATTGGTATTTAAATTTTAATATAATTATTTAAATTTTCTATTTTGATATTTTTTTTCATCAAATGATCATTAATAAAAAAATATGTAATTATATTTATGAAATAGAGAAAATTAAATTATAAAAATATTACGACTACATTAATATAATTTAAAGGTACACAAATTTGTAAGATAGTGAAGGGATGTTCATTATTTGACCCAACCCATAAACTATTCACACTCATCAACTCAAGCTTAAGTTCTTATAAACTTCTTCAACCTTATCTTATATTTTTAAATAAAAAAATATTATTATATCATATTTATAGATCTCATACTAGTTAAGGATAAATACAAATTAACTTTTATGTTATCTTATCAAATTGAAATATATTTATGTAATTTAGATAAAAATTATTACAATTTTAATTATTATTATATTATTGTTATCTCTATAACTATTATTATTATTATAAATCTTTATTATCTAAATTACTATTATTATTATTGTCTTTATTATTAATCAACCATAATTATTATTATTAACATTATTATAATTTTTATTATTGTTGCTATTATCAATAATCAATCACAATCACTTATTAATATTATTATTATTATTATCATTTTTATTATTATTATTAATATTCATTATAATAATAATTATTATAATAATTATTATTTATATATCATCGTCATCTTTATTATTATTAATCTATAATTGCGTACATTTTTGCCTCTTACAATTACCACGTCAGGTCAAATAAAAGTAACAAATAATTTGTATGGCTTGAATTTAAATTTAACATTAAAAATCTCCAAAATTTATATTATTATAACAAAAAATAATTTTAATTTTTATCAACCGGGTATTAAGGTGCTTGTAATTAACTATTTTTAAAAAAAATAATTTTTATTTCAAGATATCTCTTAAATATGACTAAATATTTTTCTAATAGGCGTATATTTAAATAATTAAATAAATAATAAAAGGTAGGAATGTGACGAAATGCTGCAGCCACCCATTCCGTGGGAGAAAAGCCGAGGAAGCATAGTTTTTGTAGGGAAAAGTCAAATAGAAACAAATGGGGAGTATTGCAATGTGGTCTTCGGTGGGAAGGTGACGTGCAAAAAGCTCTCCCACAATGCCATCCACTGTGCCATTAAGGCATTCAAGTTGAGATTTGGTCATATGATCAAATGCATGTGTGTTCTTTTGTTCAATTTCCAGAATCTAAACTGAACCGTTTATCTTTTGATTAATACCAAAAAACAGAAGGAAAGAAAGGTTAAAGTATGATAGATGAACCAGCATCATACAGAGTATTGTTTATTTAGAGTCATATTTTCATATACATTCCTCACTTCCACTTCTTGCCGAATTTTCCACCATGCATGCCATATTTTCCCTGCTTGAACTTGCCATGCCCGTACCCATGTTGCTTGAATTTTCCGTGGGGAATGTGACCACCATGTCCATGGTACCCATAGGAGCCATGGGGGAAATGGCGACCACCATAAGCAGCAGCAGCCGCGGCAGCGCCCCCAGCAAGCATTGGTCCTATTCCGCCATGCCCGTGTCCATAAGGCCCTGCTCATAATAGCAGAGAATTAAGCAACTTCCAAGGACAGGTTCATATCATAGAGAGCATAAAGGTTTTCAAATTTCCAAACCATCAATCAATTGTGAAACAGAAAAGAAAAATACTTCAACATGCACATACAAGTTTCAAATGCAGCAGAGAACAGCCAAATCACATGTTGCATGAAAAAATGACAAAAATTGCTTGTAGAGTTTTGAGGATGCCATGAGAAGACATTCACAATTTTATTTACCATTGTCAAAGTTAATCACTCCAAGCTCATGAGACGTTTTCAAATCAAACAATAACAATTTTTTCAATCATATGCTGCATGGTATTAGCAATACATAAAAATAGCATACATGGTGGAAATATGTAGTGTTGAAAGACACTACCATTTCTATATAAGTTACTTAATGCTACTAAGTAGCAGGCAGCTTCATAATTTTTTACAACCACAGTGGAATTCAGAGTTCAATTTATCAAGTGATTGAAACAATCAGTAGCAAAGAAGTAATAATGGAAGAACAATTGAAGGGAAATATACCTGGTGCATGATAAGCAGATGAACCACCATAATACGGTGGTGGGTAACTAGAAGGAGGGTAGCTTGGCGGCGGGTAAGGCCTAGGTGGTGGTGGGTAAGCCCCAGGTGGTGGTGGGTACCATCCACCATATGGTCCATGGTGTGAATAGAGTCCTTTGTTAGCATGATTATTGTTCCAATCTCCCATCTTTCAAAACCAAGACCCTGATAATTAGGAACCACAATTGTGCTAATAGAGTTACATAAAAGCGAAGGAGAAACAAAAAAATCTCTAATTCGGATCATTCAGCTCTAAACTTGAGAAGTTTACTGAATTTATGTCAATAGTGAAATTATTATTGCATGTAAAAAATTCAGTGTTCAACAAACATTCAAGGATCAAACAGAAAAACACTGGTGATCTCTGGAGAAACCATCATAACATCTAAGCATGGACAAATAAAGGTATAATTTTCCATGATTTGATATGTTCAAAAAAATTATATGTAAATAAGGATGCTACAGAATTTGGTCATGGTGAACAAGAATTAGGGAACTTACAGATTTCAATTTGAAGAGTAAGATGTAGTAATTGAGAAATTGCAATAGAAATTGAGGATCTTGCATATATAGCAAGTGGATTTATGCCTTTGTGAGTATTATTCCGTTAGCACAGTTCGCGTCATTCACACGGGCAATGTCCTTTTCAGGCAGTGCCAATTCTTTATTATTCAAACAAATTAAAAAAGATATTCCTTAACTTCTTTATTATTTCAAACAAAGATATTTTTCTCAGCTTATGGAGTTTCATTTTTTTATTTAATCTTTTTTATGCCACAGTAAGTTTGCCTTAAGGATTAAGAAAAGAGCAATTTTTTATTTATTTCGGGTTTAAATTTTAAAAAAATTATTTAAAAACATATTTTCCACAACAATGCAATTTTATTTTACTTTGCCAGAAGAATCCAATTTCAATTAAGGCATGAAAAAAATGTTGATAAACTTTATCCTCTTATTCAAATTATGCAAATATTTTATTATTAAGTGAATTCTAGGGGTTCAGCCAAAAGACTTCAGTAGTTCTAAGTTAACAAATGAAGCTTAAGGGACGATACAAAATCAATTTTAGCTATATGCGGAGAATAACCATTCTATAAATAAATTCATCAAAAGGCCGGCTTGTGAAATTACCATGCAATAAATTCTTAGGTCAGTATTTAAGGTTATATGATTCAGTCATTTTACCTTTTTGAAATTTTAAAAACTTAGTAATTTTTTAATTTATAAAAAAAATTTATTTCAATTCTTTTTTATTTCATTTTTTATTATTTTGAAATAAAAAAAATTAAAAGTAGATATTATTTTATACAGTTTAGAAAATAGTACAATTAAAATATTCAGTTCATACAATTTTAAAAACTAATTTAAAAATTTACTCAACAGTATTTCATCCAAATAAATTAGAAATATTCATAAACTAGAAATTCCCATGTTCCTTTGACTTTTTTTTTTCTATATAAATTAGAAACATTCATAAACCACTTAAATTCAATACAAACCACTAAATCGAACTAATGAATCAGAAAAGAAAAAAAAATCAAAAACTGTAAAAATCGAAAAATTATTATTACATTAAGCTTGATTTTGAATCTAATTTGAAAATTTAATTCAATCCGATCTAAACTAAACATATGTGTATTTACATAATTTTATTTATGTAATCATCTTTTCATTTGTTTCTATATAATTATATATTTATAAAATTATAATATTTATTTATTTTTTATGATTTTACTCTCATAGTTATATTATTATTATTATTATTATTATTATTATAGTTAGATTTTTCTATTTTAGTGTGTTTTTATTAGTTTTTAATTATTCTAAATTTGTTCTTATATATCATATTTTTTATCATATAAACTAATATATTACGTGTGTGTTCCATGGTAGGATAAGATTGTATAATATATAGAATTTATTAGCCACTTGTTTACTTTTAAATACTTAAAAGGATTTTATAATGTGTATTTAATATATATATATATATATATATATATATATACATATATATATATATATATATTGATACAATGTAAAAAGCAACTAGATTTAAATTTAGGATCCGTGTACACTATTCTAATTTTTAATTTCTCACCGTTAAATCAATTATAATAACTTAATATTTATATATATTATAATGCAACATAAAAATATATAAATTAAAATAGATTGATTATATTTTATTTAATTATTTTCTTTTACAAATTCAATTATTAATGATATTTAAATATGTATATATATAGTAAAAATTATTTTTCTCATGGTCTGTTTCTATTAATTTTTGCAATATAATATCCATACATGATTATTAATTTAAAACATGTGAGAACAATTTTATTTATATTTTTTGACTTGGATATACTCCTAAATAATATTCTATAAAAATTTATTTTAAACATTAATAGTGAAATAATTCTAAATATTTGTTAATGTATAGTTTGATTAATTTTTTATTTTTTAAATATATTTCATCAAATAAAATAAATCAAACTCAATTAAATATTTTTCAATTTGTAATGATCTATCTATATATAATAAAATTATAAATGTTGTATTATAATAAAATTATATCAATTATTTAATATATGTTATGACATTTTTTCAAATATTCATCACTTATGTACATACATGTTATTTTCTTATTATTCAATTTATTTTTTAAAAAACAAGGTATTGCTAAAAGAATTAGAAAAAAAATAATATATCTAATTTATATATTTGTAAAATTGAAAAAAAATATTACTATTTTTATGTGATTAATATTTAATTTCATATAAGGAAAATATCTCGTTAAATTATATTTGTATTTATTTAAATATGAACTTACTATTATTATACAAATAAATAAATGAAATTATTAATCATTGATTGTTGAAGTAAAATATGTATCTATATGTTTTAGACCATAGGTTGTTGGAAAATATCACTATTATAAATGGTAAATTTCTTTCTCCAAATTTTTAACACAGTTACACTTGCAAGTCTCAAACTTTTTATATTTACTTAAGTTCAATTAACCCTTTATCAAATAATTTATCTTTTTTAGTGGTTAAAGTGAATAAACAAATTTTAGAAAAATATATTTTATATTTTTGAGTATATATATTGAGATAGAAGAAAAAATAGAAATAGAAAATTATATAAATGTAACAGATAATATAATACAAAATATATATTTAAAATATTTAAAAATATATAAAAATACAAAAACAATGACTAGAAGATAATAAATTTGATAAATAAAGAGTTTGAGAATCTAAGAAGCAGTAGATGATACATATTATAATTTAAAATCACGTATATTATTGTTAAATGGAAAAGTAAACATTCACATCGTAAAATGTTAGAATCAACATGGAAAACTTTTTAGGATAATTTCTTTATATATGATAGCTATTTTACATTTTATATATAAAAATATTTAATTAAAAATTTATAAAATATAATAAAATAAGTTTTACTTATCATCTTCTAACTAAATCAAAAGTAAAAATATAAATACTGAATTATTCAATCCAATTTAAATTTATTTTAATCAAATTAGATTGAATTTAAACTTTTATTCAAAATGGTTTTAATGGAATTATTGGATTAAATAATTTTTTATTACAAAACTCATACAAATCGAATCGTAAATATCTTTGATAATTTTAAATAAATAAATAAAAATAATGTGATATTTTTATAATTAAAAATAAAAATCTAAGACAAAAACAAAAATATTTTTTTAAACCAAACAATATTATACTAAAAAAAGATAGACAAGAGAAAGGTAAGAATATGAACCATCAATCTTTCAGCTTAAATGGTGATTGATGCATCTTGATAAGTGAAGAAAAGAGAAAATGACAAGCTCTAAAGGTCATTTAGTGAGTGCAAGTCAATTATATATAAGAATAGATGGTTTATTCGTCAAAGAATATCGTGGTTGCTAGTATCTTGTAGTTTGTAAGGAATCTAATGATCAAATATTGTGAATTACAATGATAATGATAAAAGGAAAGACTAAAGACTTTGGAACTATTTTTTGGATTTGTTGAACAATATATTTCTAAAAGTTTGTTAAAATCGTTATTTCTAATAAATAAAAAAATTAGTACCAAAAGTGAAACTCATAATTTGATGCATGTAAATTTTATTCTTATTTATATGTTTTAAAACTCATGTTCAATTTTCAAAGATCAAGAATATTAACAATGTTAAAACACATACAATTATTAGCCAGTAAAATGTTACAACATGGATAACTTATGCATGGCATGTATATGGTAACAATACAACAATGTGAATATTATGAAATTTTTATTCTTATACTGTGATATGGAGTCTTTCACGTCATGTGATATGAGTGTAATAAATCCCAAAAAGAAAAATCCAATCATTAAGTTGTAATTCATTTTAGGAAACAAAGCTAATTGTAATTTGTTGCAAGGTTAACAACAAAGCTTTTATTAAATAATAAAAAGAACTTGTATTTATTAGAGAAACCTATAAATTTTTGTTTTCCTTTTTTCAATTTATTTCTTTATTTTGACAACAAAAAATTTAATGACTATTTTAATTTGTACTTATTAGAGAAACACATACATTTTTATTTTTTCTTTTTCACTTTATTTCTTTATTTTTCCAATGTCAAATGTATTGATTATTTTCTTTGTTACCATAACTAAAATTTTGTTTAGAAAATCCCATGAACTTTTTAATTATTTTTTAACAATTAAATTGACTTGAAAAATATATAATTATTGAATTAGACGTAGGAAATTGTATTTTAGAACATAAATATAAATAATGTATGTGTTGATATCTAATTTATCCCTCTTTCATTCATATATAAAATTTTTTAAAATATTAAAATAAAAAATTGAATAAAGTATATAAGTATACAAAGATAAAAGCCACAATAAAAATAAAAAACTAAATTCTACCCATTTCTGCAACTCATGTGGTTAGTTGGTGGGTAAAAGTAAAAGTAAAAGTAAGACATAGGAGAAGACAAAGAAGGATTTGGTTAGCTATGTCGAATCCCGCTGCAACATATGGCTTGAATTTTGGATCTAGTTTATGCCCATGACAGTAGTAGGGTTGTGGGTTGTTGCATATGGTCAGGTGGGTTTGGACCACACAGTTGGACCATTGTTTTGGGTCTATTATAATAATATTGTTCATTTTTATTCTACTGTCTATTTTTCTTTTTCTTTTTTTCAGTTTCATTTAAAAGAATATTAAAAGCAAATTTTTATTCTATTAGCCATATTTTATATATTTTTATCTAAAAAAATATTAAAGTAAATCAAAAATAAAATTATTAATGAAAAAGTTTATATAATTAAAATTAAATTATAACTAATAATTTAAAAATCAAACCAGCAATCATATAAGAAATTCACTAAATAATTAAAATATTGAAACAAATCTTTTCTGAAAAAACTTAAAAATTAAAGCATAGTTCATAATGCATTACAATATAAACCTATTAACTTAAATAAATTAGTGAGTTAGTTACGTGTTTGCTAACAGCTAAATGCTAGCCAGTAATAAAATAAAACTGGAAATTTAGAAGCATACTTCTAACAAATTACAAGATATACCAGCATTATAATCTTAATTAATTAATATTTAAGTAAAAAAAAATAAACAAAAATATAAAATATTTACATATAAATATGCAATTATTCTTAAAAAAAATTATAATAAACATTTTTTAAATTCTAAAATTACAGAGGCAGTGAACAATGGCAACAATTAAACATTTTAAGATTCATAAATATTTTAGTTTTCAATAAAATAAATTTATTTAAATTAAAAACATATAGAAAAGTAAAAATTATCTTGTTAAAAAGATGTTTATCAAAAATGATTATTTATTCAAATATAAATAGTATTTTAATATTTTATTTTAAATTAGAGCAGAATATTAAATAAGTAAGAGAATAATAAATTTTAAAAAAATTAATTTAATAAGAAATTAAAAAGAATGTAAATTTGAAAATGAATATGCATTTAGTCTAATCAAAATTAAAAAAATAAATACACCAACAAAGCATTTAGTAAAATTTAAAGATGAACCCTACATATTTTGAGACTCCAAAAAGTCAAATAAAATTTAAAAATAAGATGAAAATTATGCATTAATATTAGCAAAAGGATCATATTTAAAAAAAAAATAGAATCACTAAAATGTTAAAACAAAATATTTATTTTATAGTCTCAACCATTATTTATTGGTTGTGACTAAGATAATGCACCTTTAAATATAGGTCTAAGTTTGGATTATGAAGTACCAACAAAACATATTTCTTAAAAAAATTTAAAATAATATTAAATATTATATATATATATAAAATATAATAACAAACTAGCTTATGTAATTACTAAATACCTTATTCTTTTTTCCAAAAATCTCCAAGTTTTCCCTAATATGAGATTCCTTAACTTGATAAAATGATGGAGTTAACTAATTTTGACAACAAATTAGTGTCTCAACGAGGAGAAAGAGAACTTTTGAATGTATCTAATACACTACCCTCAATGCTAAAAGAACTTTAAGAAGGCACGATGGAAACAGGTGTGACCAACACATCCCCTGCAAAGGTAGAAAGAATAGGAGTTTGGGAAGAATTTTGTTTCCACTAGTTTAACAGGTTAAAGTTCTCATCACTACCAACACAAGATTCTATTAGATAACTCTCAAGTTCATTTTTTTATCTATTGAATTTTTCTCCCTCAAATGTTGTTTAAATGCATCTATTCTTGTAGCATGGATGACTATTTTAGGAATTTGAGAGGACTATAATGGAGATTGGGCTAATTATGAATCCCTATTTTGGTGGTCATGGGTGATCGCATGCCATTAGAAAAGTTTGAATAGATTATGCTTAACACTAAAACAAAATCATTTACAAATTCACCGTCATTCATGTATATGTCTTTAAATGACCACTCTACATACTTAAGTTTGAATCTAGGATCTAGAATAACTCCATAACAGAGAAGGTAGTCAATGTTAATAATCTGTCCTTAATATTTATCATATTTTTTCATCTTATACCTCATGTTGGCCAAAATAGTATTTAGACTCATGGATGCTTGATTGCGTTCGCATCAAATTATAGCAAGTTGATGGGATGCAGAATGCATACTAACATTAGTTGAAGTAAAAAAGACCTTGGTTGCATCATATAATAATTTTAAGAACATTATGAAGACCTTTGCATTTTCCCAATAAAAACTAGAAGGAGTGGAAGTTAATCCAAAGAAATCCCTAAAGCTAGCATCTTCAAAGTCTGTTTGATAAAAAAATAACCCAAAATTTTTCTATAACCTCCAACATTTGAAATGTTGAGTTCCATCAAGTTGGACCATCCAGGAAAACTATATTTTTACAAGAAATTTGGAAATGAGTAATGCATTGTCGCAACCGTAATTCCAACGAAATGACGAACTCGCTAAAATTTTAAAATGAATTTATTTGTTGATTATGTGTGGAGTCGCCACCAAATTTTTATTTAAGGGAAAATATCTGGAAAAACCCTAACTTGAAGATGAGATTCAATGTTCGGGAGTCGGTTACGAGTGGGGAAGGTGTTAAGCACCCTACTCGCCCGTTCCAAAGAACGGTACCCTTAAACTGAGCGTGTGATTATTTGCAATTTGTTTGATCCCTTTAATTAGTGTGAAAATAAATAACTTGATGGAGGTTAGCCTGAAAAGACTTGATCCTGCTCCTACGTATTCCCCGGTGCAATGGGAAACTCAACACTTACGTAGTTCTGATTTGTTTGAAGGCTTGACCTTCAGAAATGCTTAAAAGAGAGGTGACATTTTGAAGAGGTTTTTTATTTTTTTGGAAGGACCTTTAGCCCACTCATGCACAAGACCCGAGGCGGCTATGGAAGCACAGGGACCTATACAGACTACTAAACATTGGACAGCAGGTGAACCGCCAGCCCCCCATTTAGAGCTCATTGTGTGAGACCAAGGATCCCAAAATGTTTGAAAAAGAGCTTTGTTTTTTGAGAGGACCTTTAGTCCACTCATGCACAAGACCCGAGGCAGCTACGGCAGCACGGGGGCCTATACGGACTACTAAATGTTGGACAGCAGGTGAACCGCCAGCCCCCCATTTTGAGCCCATCGCGTGAGACCAAGGATCCCAAAATATTTCAAAAAAGAGTTTTTGTTTTTTTGAAAGGACCTTTAGTTCACTCATGCACAAGACCCGAGGCGGCTGCGGCAGCACGGGGGCCTATACAGACTACTAAACGTTGGACAGTAGGTGAACCGCCAGCCCCCCATTTAGAGCCCATTGCGTGAGACCAAGGATCCCAAAATATTTGAAAAAGGAGTTTTTAGTTTAACGAAGAAAGAGGAATCTACCCGAAGCAGAGGGTGCTTTTGAGAAGGAAGCAATTTTATTTGAGGTTTGGGGGTTTATTAGCAATTATGGAATTTTTGGGAATTTATTAGTAATTATGGAATTTTTGGGAATTAATTAGCAATTATGGAATTTTTGGAAATTAATTAACAATTATGAAATTTTTGAGAATTAATTATTATAGAATTTTTGGCATTATTAGCAATTATGGGGATTTTTGGGAATTTATTAGCAATTATGGGAATTTTTGGGAATTTATTAGCAATTAAGGAATTCGAGGGGAAAATGGTCATTTTAGAAAAGTGAGGGGCAAAATTGTCATTTGAGAGGTAAGGGATGAAACTAGAATTTGGCTTTTGGGGGCAGAATTGTCATTTTTGGAAAAATGGAGGGAAAACTGATCATTTTGGCTTTTGGGGGGTAGAATTGTCATTTTTGGGAAAGTGGAAGGCAAACTGATCAGAAAAAGTAAGGGGGCAATCCTGGAATTGGCTGACAATTGGACAGGACAAGATAGTCTGGTTGCAATTAAAGGTTGAATATGAAAAAAATGGACGAGGCCAAAGTGTCGCATGGGGTTCGAAGCCGGGACGACGGATTTGTGAAGGGCACTTCAGCCACTGGGTCCAACTCACTCTTATAGCGTGGTTTCTTGTTGGTTCTATCTAAATATACAGAGGTAGGGATGGTACGTACTCCAAGTAACCCCCTTGTGGTTCCCGCATTTTTTTAATGGCCTATGCATGGGACAATTTCTATTCCCCATATTTCTTGCAGCATGAGTCTTTCATTTCCTTGTTTGGTCGAACGTCTTCAAGGCTATAACCGAGGGGAGCTTCATAGAACAGTGATTTACTACTATTACTAGATTTCTTCTTACCACCTTTGTGCTCTCTTATTTCATTCAAACCTGATTTGATGAGATCGGATCAAAATGCAGCAACGGATTACGCTTTCATCACACTTGCTATAACTCGCAAGGGGTTTAGTGCTATTATCCCTTGCTCTGTTTTCAAGCCTACACTGCAGAGGACTCATTGATGGCTCGTTACTCCCAGCCTTCGTACAACTTTTCGACCATGGGATCAAGATTCCGTTCTTCAATCAACTTTAGATTTCCAGTTTTCGGGTGAACTTTCAACAAACCGTGTTATGACTTCAATCCAAGGCGATCTCGAGTTTGTTAAGAGCGAACACATTTATGCACTCAGTAGATTCCCCTAGACTATGGCCTGATTTTTATTATGACGACAAATTTTCCTAGCAACACCAAATCAAGTTCAAATGTGGAGATCACGTACATTCAATATTGATTCACCGATTACACAGCGTGTTCATCACAACTCCGATTATAGCATGTTTAAATCTCCTATTCGTTTCCTACTTATACCTAGCCATTGGATGTGTAATATACAATATGAAGGTAGAATAGGAATACGAACCTTCACGAGGTAACCTTGGAGCTCTTTCTCGATTGGAACTGAATCTTGGAACGCCGATGATGGAACGTCGAGGAATCACCGACGCTAAAGCAGAGTGAAGCCAAGAACCTACAATCCAAGAGGTTGTTGAAGAACGATCCTCCCAATTTGAGCCTCTAGAAGATGCTTAGCTTTCGACTTCCACACCCGAGTCTCACCCTCTCTTCTACAAGTCAAAGAATGGGAAAAAACCCTCTTCCCCAGTTCTTCCACTTATTTATATCCCACTTTTTGTTATTTCTCCGCTGCGTTTTTTTTTCTTTTTTATTTTTATTATTATTTTTATTCTTGCATTTATTTATTATTATTTATGGTTCCGGAACAATCTCTCCTGTTTCCTGCATTTTTGCCTAATGTATATATATTGCTTTTTTATTTCTTTTTTCAGATTTAATTTTTCTTTTTCTTTTTTCGATTTTAGATTTTATTTTTCCAGCTTTTTAATTTTTATCTTATTTATTATTAATTTTTATTTTTTATATTTTCCTTTATTTTTTTCTTGATTTTAAGATTTTTCCCTTTTTCCTTTCTTTTTTTTTTTATTTTTCAGGTTTTCCTTTTTCTTTTTTGTTTTTCACATTTTTCTTTTATTTTTTTTCAGAATTTACTTTTTATTTTTTATTTGTTATTTTTTCCTTTTTTCCAGAATTTAGTTTTTCTTTTTTCTTTTTCTAGATTTTTTACTTTTTTAATCTCTTAATTTTTCAGAAAATATTTTTTTCTCTTTATTTTTTCAGATTTTGTTTTTTTCATTTTTCAGAATTTCTCTCTTTAATTTTTCATATTTTTCCTTTTTCTTTAATTTTCAAAATTTTTTCTTCTTTTTTTTTTCTTTAATTTTTGTTATTTCTTCTTTTTTCTTTAATTTTTCAGATTTTTCTTTTTCTTTTATTTTTCAGAATTTTTCTCTTTAATTTTTCAGATTTTTCCTTTTTCTTTAATTTTTCAAACTCTCTTTTATTTAGTTTTTTCAAATTTTCTTTTACCTTTTTTTCATATTTTTTAGTTTTATTTAATTTTCAGATTTTCAACTTGTATTTAATTTTTCAGATGTTTCTTTTATTTTTCTCAATTTTTTATTTTTTAATTTTCCAGGTTTTATAATTTTTCGATATTATGGATATTTTAATTTTTCATTTCTTTTTCTGATTTCTTTTAATTTTTTATTTCTTTTTCTGGTTTTTTTTTTCAGATTTCTATTATTCTTTTCTGATTTTTTTTAAAAAAAATTATTTCTTTTCTGATTTTTTAATTAATTTTTATTTTATTTTTCAGAGTTCTATTATTCTTTATTTTATTTTTTCCATTTTTCTCATTTTTTAGTTTTATTTTATTTTTCAGATTTTTATTTTTACTTTTTTTCCATTTTTTTATTTATATTTGATTTTAGATTTTTATTATTTTATTTTTATTTCTTCTAGATTTTTTTTTATTTTTTATTTGATTTTTCATATTTGTATTATTCTTTATTTTTTATTTTTTCCAGATTTTTTATTCTTTTTCCAGGAATTTTAATTTTTTTTAATTACATCCAATTTTCTAGGTTTTTGATTATTTTTGATTTCACAGATCCTTAATTGTTTTTGATTTTTCGTTTTTCTTCAAATTTTATTTTCAGATTATTATTATTATTTTTGTTATTAATTTTTATTTTGCAGATTTTGATTTTGGCTTTGATTTCATTTTTCAGAATTCTTAATTAATTAATTTTTATTTGATGATTTTTTTTTTGTTTTTTTCTTCTCTCTTTTTTCTTGTTTTCCTTTTTTCTTCTTTTTTCTTTTTTCTTTGTTAGCTTCCTTCTTTTTTATTTTTAATTTCTCTCAGATCTTTTAGATTTTTGTAATTAAAGTTCTTTCTTTTCCTCTTTTTTTTGTTATATTGTATTTTATTATTATCATTATTTTTGTTTTTGTTATTTAAATTAGGGTTAATTAATAAATTTAGCGGTCGGGAGGCTCTGACATAATTAGGTGTTTATATGCATTCCTTGAAATTTTCTAGCCTTTAAGGTAAGGACCTCACATATCTAACAATTGTCCTTATACTATTTATGACATGCATGCCTTTTAGACCATCATTTACAATCAAAATTAATGTGTGCACAACATCTCATGTGAAAAAAATTCACTATTAAGGATCAAGGCATTAAATGTGTTCAATCTTTTTTTCAGGTAAGAAACAACAACCTCATTGCTAGATGCATTATCCATAGTTAAGGTGAAAATATTTCTAATTTCCCATTTCCTTAATACATCTTTAACTTTCCTGCCTATAGTGTCACCCTTATGATTGGAAACAATCGAAAAGCTAATGGTATGTTTTTGACAATTGTGAATATCCAATTATGTCTAAGACCCCACTTTTCAAATCAATTAGTAAATAAACAATACTTAAGTATATTCAAATAATTTAAGTAAAAATGGAACAAATAAAAAAGAAAAATAAAAGCCCAAAAAAATCAAAAAAAAAGAAAGAGAAGAAAATGAAAACGAATTAAAATAGCCAAAATAAAAATGAAAAAAAGAAGAAAAAGAAATTTTTAGTTAGGAATTTAGTTAAATTAGTTAATGTTAGTTATGAATTAGTTAGAAAAAAATAAAAAATGAAAAATGAAAAATAAAAAAAGAGAATTAGTTAAGGAAAAAAGAGAAAAGAAAAAGAAGAGAAGAAAAAATAAAAAGAAAAGAGAAAAAATGATGAGGAAAAGATATAGTAGCTTTCTGGGGCGGGAAGTTTGTTTAAAAAATGTGTATAAAAGGTGGAGAGAAGAGGTCATTTGGGAGGCTTTTTGGCCATTTTGCTGATCTTTCAAAGCTCTTCTTGAATTCTCTCATCTTTCTTGAAGGCTTCATGAAGCTTCCTTCTTGAAGACATTTCTTCGTTGCATGCATCGTTCAGACTCTCTTTCTTCAGCTTCGGTGAAGAGAAATGGAGTGAGCTTCACTCAGGGAGAAAGATCTTAGCAAGATTCAAGAACAAACCATGAAGGTATACAGAGTATAGATGCGTCCAGATAAGTTCATAACTTTGATATGGTCTTCATGAATATGATTTTTGAATTCTGAATAGAAACGATTTTGAAATGTGGCTAGATTCTTGCATCTTGCTAGCATTGATTCATATGATTCTTAGTCAAATCAGTGTGGATAATTTGCCATATTATGGATCATATGTCTCTACTCGTTAGTGAAGTTCTAATAATGATAATCCTTGGTTAATATACTGTCAAATGATATGCAAGATCTTCTGTGAATTTGTTGAGATCAGGGTCAATTTCTTTTCAACCTTGTTTGTTCGCTAGATGTTTGCATGTTTGGCTGAACGTAATAAAAGCCAATTGAATTTAAATAAGATTGATGTTAAAGGACCAGAGTCATAAGGTTCAAGTCGATCGCGTTACGAATTCAAGATAGCTTTGAAGTGCCAATTGAAATGTTCAATTTATGATGTAAATTGAAGAGGTTTAGTTTGTACAAGTCTGTGAGGAAAGGTCCGATTGGAGGCTATTGTACATGGAAATGTGCTGATCTATTTGAGAAGATGACGTTCTCTGGCCTAGTAATCCAGGACTCGGATCATGGTCAAATTCTAGAGTCCTCTGTTTAATTGGCAATAAGGATTCAGGGAGCTTAAAGAATGAGTTAATCAGTAGCGGTGTTGATCCTTTCAGTTCCAATAATCGCTGTACTTCCATATATGAGCTTTCCCTTCCAAACACAAAGTTGAATTCCTATTTGTTTGGTGTGAGGGGAACCTGTATAATAAGGACCTACCATTTGGCATCAATTTGCTTAGACCAAGTTGTCATTAAAACTTAATAGGGAACCGGTTGCTGTTCATCTTGTTACTATTAAAGTCTTGTGCCATATACTTGCCAATACATTGCTATTGATTGTTTTTCGTAGTCATTAGGATCCCATGGTATCTCTTATTTATTCATACAGTTGAGATAGCCAAGCTATATAATGAGATACACTTTTTGGAGATCTTACATATGGATTGCCAGCTAGGATCAATGGAAATTTGGATATCGGCATCTTCACTGCTGACACTTCCTTATCTGTTTCCATTGGATACTTTGAAGGAGACGGTCTTAACCCATCTCCTGACTCATCTACTGCATCTGCGGTAGCATTGGGTATAGTTCAAGTACAAAAGCATGGGTTGTACTGTTTACTATGAATGGGAGAAAGGGTATTGATCACTTGTTCTCAACTTCTGAATTATGAAGTGACCAAACATTATTGTGCCTGCTAGTCCCTTTTCTTTAAAGCAATGAGCTGAAAAAAAAAGAAGGTTGGACTGGGAGGGAGTGGTGTGTTGCGTATTATGTTTGTTGTTCTTAGCCATTTCTTTTGGCTCTTCAGACCACATTTGCCTTGAAATGTGAGGTGGCTTATTTAGGTTATTTTAACTTCTGTTGTAGAAAGCCAAATAATCATTAGTGTTGCGTCTTCTATCATACACCAGATGTTTGGTTAAACTCAAGTGTTAGAAAGGAATAGGGAATATGTGGCCCCATGCAGCTTGCATGCAAATCATACGTGCTCCAAAAGCCCGCTTTAAATTTAATTTGGAGCACCAGAACCTCAACCAGGCACTTGGCCTAGTGGCTGGCGCGCTGCCCATATCCCCCAAGACCTGGGTTCGAGACCCGCCAGGATAGCTTTTTCTAAATTAATTTTCATTACTAACTGTTATTGTTCAGTTTGTTAGGCTCAAATGGTTGGCTCGCAGGTCGTAGGTCCCTGAGTTGGCCATTTCTTTTAAAATTCCCTCATACATAGGTTTAGGCCATTGGGCAGCTATAGCCCACTGTGAATATGCTGCCAAGCTGATTGGGTTGCCTAAAATGGGCCAATTTCACTACAATTTAGGCCACTATCAAATTTTTAATTAGGCCACTCAAAATCAAACCAAAATTCAAATCAAAGTTGCATCCATCTTTCAATTTAAATTAAATCTAATTTTCCTCTTCATTTATTTATTTTTGGAATCAAAATTCAATTTTTCTTATTTTGGGTCAAGCCCAATTCTTTTAAATGAAATCAAATCCAATTTTCCTTAATTTGGATCAAGCCCAATTCTATAATTTTAATTCAAGCCCAATTCTCTTTTTAATGAAATCAAATCAAATTCTTCCCTCTAATCGTTAAATTAAGTCCATCTTATTTTGGGTCAAGCCCAATCTTTTTAATTTTGAAATTAAAATCCAATTTTCTTAATTTGGGTCAAGCCCAATATAACTCATAAAACATGATTAGCCTTTTTCAAAATAAATTTAATTGAAAGTTAACCAAAATCTTATAACAAGGAAGATAAATAATCAAATCTCATGGAATTTTGTCTAAACGGATTCTAATACGAGCAGGCAGCCTTTTCTGTTGTCCCGTATTTGAATTCGTGCGGGTTCACACGCGGCTTATGACGATTTGAACTTTGCACAGACGTCCTTCCAACAATTCTCTATTTTCATTCAAAACCTCCATTCTTTGTTTGGAATTTTGTCTAAATGAATTCCATTACAAACAGGCAACCTTCTTTATTGTTCCGTATTTGAATTCGCGCAGGTTCACGTGCGGCTTACGACGGTTTGAACTTTGCATGGACGTCCTTCAAACAACTCTCTGTTTTTATTCAAAACCTCAATTCTTTGTTTGGAATTTCGTCTAAACGGATTCCAATGTGAGCAGACAGCCTTCTTTACTGTTCCGTATTTAAATTCGTGCGAGTTCACATGCGGCTTACGACGGTTTGAACTTTGCGCGGACGTCTTTCCAACAAATCTTTGTTTTTTAATTATTCTTCTATTTTACTTCAAAAATTCGTGCAACAGATTTGAACTTTGCGCGGACGTCTTTCCAACAAATCTTTGTTTTTTAATTATTCTTCTATTTTACTTCAAAAATTCGTGCAACAGATTCTAATGCGGATAGGAAGCCTTCTCTGCTGTTCCATATTTTAATTCATGCAAACTCACACGCGGCTTACAACAGTTTGAGTTATGCAAGCACGCAATTTTAATCTATTCAAAATCAATTTTTCCTGATATCACCCATCTATTTTTTAAGAGCTCAAGTCTCTTGAACCAGAACTATGTAGCCTTGAGTTTCCCATTGCACCAGGGAATACGTAGGAGCAGGATCAAGTCCTATCAGGCTATTTTCCACAAACCTATTTATTCTAAACTAAAGGGATCAAACAATTTTCAAAAATATCAAAATCACACACTTAGTTTAAGGGTACTGTTCTTCAGACCGGGCGAGTATGGTGCCTAACGTCTTCCCTATTTGTAAACGACTCCCGAACCTAGAACTTTTCCTCAAGTTAGGGTTTTTCCAAATATTCCATAAAATAAAATTTGGTGGCGGCTCCACAAACCCATTTAATTATTTCTAAAATGTTTAGCGAGTTCATCATCTCGTTGTAATTACGGTTACGACAACAATTCCAATCATTATATGTAAAATGGGTAGTCAAGGCAAGATAATTTAAATTATGAACAGATGTCCAACAATCAATTATGAGAGATATCTTGCTACAATTGGATCTAAAGTAGGTCTTCAACATAATCTTTTTATCAAGGTATAGTTGATAACAATCCTTAACTATAGTATTTTAGGAAAGAGGGGAAAATTAAGGTAGTAATTTTTTTCATAGAAATTTGAACCCCTTACCATCCACATTTTGAATGGTTGTTCATCTAATATCACAAACATAACTAAAGCATTTATGCATACCTCTATGTTAAACCTCTGGTTAACAGCTTGCACTTCACTACCCTCACCATTCTTACTCAACCTACAACTTAGGATCCTTTGATTTTGATCGTTGATGATAGCATATGTATAATTAGGATATTGCATGAGATGATATGACATGCTAGAAGTGCCATGTATTTTAGGAAGACAATAGAAAATTTTCTTGTAGTAGTACATGCTGCTTCAGATGTGCGACCTTCAATAATAGGTAACCTAGTAAAATGTTCTCAGACATAAGATGTTGTTCAAGATCCACTTGCATTAGGTTTTCTTTTCCTAACACTTTTAGAGGTCAAAGGTGTGGGATTAGAATTAATTGAAGTTGGTGGAGCAAAAACAGGTTGTAACATCCTAATAATGATATCTGTCTTACGCTTAAGTTGTATCACAGATTCACCATTAGTTTGTTACTCATTATGCAAAACTTCTTCATAAAATATTTTCTATTTAAATTATGGTACAACTTTTGTTGAAACTTTTTAAAACATTTGTTAAAAGTGCGAGCCTCATCATGGTAATTATCATTGCAGAAAATAAATGTCAAAAATCATCATTTACACCAATTTTGAAAACTCACATTCAATTATTAGATCTAATATGCACTTATAATATAACAATTTGTACAAATTATTTAAGCACTGATACATATACACATTTTTATTTCTTACAAATATTATTCCTTGGTACAACTAAAAGTTCTTAGCAAGTTCAAAACTAACATTATCAAGTGTTAGTACCTGCTTATAATACATTCATATTGCACAAAATTTACATATTTTACATTATCATAGCACCAAAACTCTTGTCAATGCTTTATAGGTGAGGACCTTGAGGCTCCAACCATATACCTTCATCTAGAGCGTAGAATGCAGCCTTCTCATATCCTTGATATTCTTAGAACTGATACAACATAGGATAAGTGGAACTCCCTTATCAAGACTAAGGATGCGAAGAGCTATGGTAGTGTGATAGAGTTAAAGGATCACTCTCACTATCAGAAGATACTACCACTTCCGCTAGTGGAACTATAAGGGCTTGGAAACCTGGAGACCAAGGGAAAGCCGCATTTGTATGGAATATCTCAAGGGGTATGGTGGAATTCATTGTGGAGAACTTTGGACTCAGGATAGAGGAGACAAAAATTTGTCCATATGAGAAATAGACCCTGCTGTTGGCTTGGGCGAAGATCATTAGCCCATGAGCATTAACAAGCCAATGAACATTATGAAGCTCAAGGAATACTAGTGCAGTGGCAAACGACATGATCAAGATATGGGAAAGGAAATGATAGTAGGGCATGAGAAATAAAAATTTCTCAGTAGGTTTCTACCCTAAAACTAATGACATCATTTCCAATCCAGCCACTTCAGTTTATTAGGAAAAGGTGACAAACATGCAAGTTTTAATTTTGGCTTATAAAAGTTTATTATTTGAAGTGGGATTCTTTTTATTAATAGCAACAATTCCATCTTATCACTAGCACACAAATCATACATACTCTGAAACACATTTCATAAAAGTGTTTTTGCACATAAATTCATGAAATCATTAGATCTCTCTTTTACCATAACATAGATATTATTTGACTTTTATTTACAATATGCCTTAGCCATAAAATATTTTTATTCTCTTGTCACCCTCTTAGTGACCATTTTGGTTCAAATATATCATTAACAATTTAGTCAAACAATATATTCCACTCTACTACTCTACCTTTTGATCTAGGATATGAGTTCATTCCTTGGTGGTCGTCACCATAATAATTTCTAGAACACATACAGCTTCCCCATAGAAGGATTAGTGAAGACCTACGACTTTACCATAAAAGTACTTATAGACTTCTGAGTGTGCACAAGTCCAAGACTTAGCACACTAAAAGTAATGTTAAGTTTCTACATAAGGTTCCTCTTTAGTGATCTCTTGATTTATTAGGTTCCATTTTAAGTTTTAATAATAACATAGATGCTCAATATACAACAATATAACATTAACATATAACATTCAATTCATTCAATTCTCATATAATTCATCAACATATAGAACTATTATCCACATCAATTCTTTGCATCAATCAAGAGAGCAAATAGCATACTTGCCCATACATAAACATGCTCACAAATTATCATGATAATTATAAATAATTAGACATCATTCATTCTTGATGTTTTCTGATAAGTTTCTTATAGAAAATCTAAGTCACTTATTCCTTCTGAATTTCTCTCACTCTTTCCTTTTCTCAGAAGTTAGATTTCTTGAGGTTTTTTATTTATACTTTTAGACTAATCTCTCATTAGAAAACTTACTTGGTGGAATGGCCTTTTCATCCCACAAAACTTTGATATGCATCATTTTAAGTACTCATGATCAACAATTATATTCCAAGGCTTAAGGAGAAAGATTCTTTAATCTTCACCTATTAATCTAATTATTAACTTGATTACAAATTAGGGTTAAATTGCTTATATCTTTGCTTATAAACTAATTTTATTTGCTTGAAATCATCTTTGTATTTTAAAACACCTATTATCTTGAGCTTAGAATTTATTGACCACCTTTGTCCAATTTCTCTAAGACTTGGTTGAATGGCCATGGCCATATGCTCTTAAGGTTTTGTAGCTAATTTTTCTTCCCCTTAAAAATTGTTTCTTGAGGGATTATGATTTAGATAGTTAAACTAATTAAACTTAATACTTTTTAAATTTTCCTTCCTTAATAAACATAACTTGGCCCAAATGATCATTTTGTTCACCAAGATTTCTAGATTTGTATTTTATATCTTCTTGTGTATATTTGTGATTTTATCAATTATGAAGGGAGTTATTTTCATGTCTTTGTAAATTTTAGAATTTTATTCTTCCTTGTTTTGTCCATGGCCGAATGGTTTTCTTGGCCACCAAGAGGTCATTTTCGCAAACTTTTCCCCCTTTAACTCTTGGATCTAGAACTAAGACAGTTAGTCAACATATTTTGTCTTTGGATCTATCAAATTTTTCTTTAGTTCATGGTCTTGGCCTTAGATGTGAGATTTTGAATGCTTCCTCCGTTTTCTAAGTCTGTGAGTCCATTCGTTTGTCCTTTTATCATAAAGATTCAACCTTTAACTTTCCAAATTTAATCTTTATGTCTTACTTTTTAAAGTTTTTGTCTATAAAAGTCTGGATCTAAGACTTTTAAGCATTAAAGGTCAAAACTTTAACTTATTATGAGGAAAGGAACAAGTTTAAACTTTTGGAAAAGATAAGACAACACATAGACAAGTTTAAGCTTAAATAAGACAAGTCTTTCAAAGATCTTCTCAAAAAATATAAATCCATCATCACTTGAGCACATTTTAAGACTTAACCAAAACTTCTCAAATATTCTCAAAACATTTAAAAATTATGAAGATTTAACCAATTAAAATGCTTAACGAGTTCGATTAAGCACTTTAAACCATTAAAACTTCAATTTTGACTATTAAAAATTATTTTAAAAGTAGAAAGACTTATTTTAAGAGCTTAGAGAAGTTTTCAACCAAAGAATACTCAAAGATGTTGAATCTTTAAGTTTAGAAAAAATATTCTCAAAAATGAAGAAGATTAGGCAAAAATACTTAACAGAAAAACTTGGAAAAATTTAAGGGTAGAAAATCCCACTTGTTTACGACTAGGAAAGATGCTTGGTGAAATTTTGGATGATGCTACACCTTCCTTGTATCTCCAAACAAACTCCTTGAGGGAGGATGACGGGCTTTACTTCTTTTCTTAGATTATAGTTTAAACCTCAAAGGTGGAAGCTTAAACTTGCTTAAGTTTTTAGTTTAAGAGTGTTTGAAGGTGAAAGTTTGGTTTGTGAGGGCTTGAATAAGTGTTTAGAGGAGTGTCATTATAGATAGAGGAGACACACTTAGTCCCTTATTGAATTCGGCCACTATGTTTAGGCATTAAATTTTTAACCAAGGGTAATATGATGTTTTCACTTATAATCTCTTTTTTAAATTTAATTGTAAATTATAAAGATTTATCTTATAAAATTAATCATGATATATTAAACCTAACTATAGTTAATATAACATAACCATAGTTAGATTTTAATTTAATCATGATTAATTTTTCTCTATTTATAAATGCTTTTATCTTTAGTGTATTTAATTCATGGTGACTTATATGGCTTCATAATGGGATGCCATTTCCATTTCCAATCACTTAGGAATTTGTGCTTGAAGATAAGCATAGGCTGCATGCCTCTGCTAGTAGTTTTTAGGAAAAATAATTGCTTGGGCTATCACAGATATTTTGGACATTTTATGAAAATTTTCCAGAAAAGTTTCTAAACATCATTCTTAAGGTTTCTAATCTTTAATTAGTCCTTCCTAAATCATTTCAAAGTTATTTACTTGTTTTTTTGGGGAAATTTAATTTATATAGGAGCTAGGATTCTCTATAAGTGTCTTGAACATTTACAGTAAGGTTTTCATCTTTTATTTGTTACTAATTCCTCTTATTGACATCTTAGTCCTTATTTATGAATTCTAAGCCTCTCGGGAATTCTCTATATTTTGGTTTTGAGTTGACTACACCTCATCTGTTGTTATCTCAACTCAGCAATATTCTTTTCATTTCTCAAAAAAATTTCTTATTTCTCTAAATTTCAATTTTTATCTTTGTTTTCCCTCTTGAAATTATTAATTCATGAGTTATGAACTTTATCATTAAATTTTTGAGTGTTACACAGGTTCAACCCCTTGGTTGTCTAACACAGTTAACATTTGTGGGGTATTAGAAGGTAGAAGGTGTTGACTAGACTACTCCATCATCTTAGAATGAATAATTCTTTGTCGACAGCCACCCTACATTGTTTAAGGCTTTAAATTTTGGACACCCTAATGGCTATTTGCTAACTCAACACAAGACTAGAATCCTAAGTCAAGTCCACACAAACCCATTCCACTTCATTCAGTATCGGATCCAAAAGAACATTTAGTGGAATTATCTCAGAATTAGATCATCACAGATAAAGGAAGTCGACATATAGGTTCTTTATGCAAAAAAGAAGAGAGGGAAAGAATATCATGATTACATATGCAAAGAAGAGATTCAAATCAAAGCATCATCATAGAAATCTGGTCATGCTTTTTGCATACAATGAAGAACATTTTCAGAAAGAAATCATCATAGAAAAAGATAGATTAGAGAAGAAAAATATCAACACCAAGCATTATTGGCATTGAATAATCATGCACATATACTATGCATATTAGAGAAGAAGAGAGCGAGAACATTTAAAAATAATCAGAATTAAATCATCATATTATCAGGTGAAGATTAGAGAATAAAAATATCATAGAACCAAGCTTTCTTGACATTGAATAATGATCACATATATTGTGCATATTAAAGAAAAAGAGAGGGAAAACATTTTTAAAAAGTTAAAATTAAATCATCATATTATTAGGGGTAGATTAGAGAAGAAAATATTTCACCGCCAAGCTTCATTGACATATACTATGCATATTAGAGAAGAAGAGAAGGAGAGCATTTAAAAAAAAATATAATTAAATCATCATATTATAAGGGGCAGATTAGAGAAGAAAAATATCTTAACGCCAAGCTTCCACATTGAGTAATGATACACATATAATGTGCAAAACAGAGAAAAAGGGAAGGAGAACATTTTAAAAAAATCAGACATAAATCATCAAGGGTAGATTAGAGGAGAAAATATCTCAACACCAAACTTCCTTAACATTGCATAATGATGCACATATACTATGCATATCAGAGAAGAAAGGAGGGAGAAAATTTTTTAAAAAATCAAAATTAAGCCATCTTATTATCTGGGGAAAATTACAGAAGAAAAATATCTCAACACCAAGCTTTTTTAACATTGAATAATGATGCATGTATATTACGCATACCAGAGAAAGAAGAAAGGGAGAACATTTTAAAAAAATATAATTGAATCATCATATTATTAGGGGAAGATTAGAGGAGAAAATATCTTAGCACCAAGCTTCCTTGACATTGCATAATCATGCATATATATTGTGCATATTGGAGAAGAAAAGAGTGAGAACATTTAAAAAATTTGAAATAAATCATCATAGTAGGACAGATGGAGGAAATATAGTTCAAAAACCATCTCAAATAAATCATCATAGAAAGGGAATCTTATGGTCAAGGATATACAAAATTGAAGGATGGGGGAAAATATTACCTACTCAGCTAAATAAACATCATAAATATCATAGAAGCATGCATATGGGAAACATATATCTCAAGAGTGTATGTTGTATCTCACTCAAGTTAAGAGAAATAGAGGCAACAACAATGAGCCAAATTTATAAAAAGGATAGCATCATAAGCAAATTATTAAGGAATATGAGAGAGCCTAATTATAACCCTAGAACAAGTCAACCTTCAAATGAAAGTCAGCAACCTTATCCTCTGCCCAATTCCTTCAACCTAATGCCTCAATCAATAACTTTATCCATCATAAAAGGATAAGAAAAATTAAAAAAAATACATAGACCAATTTCAGACCTATTAGAGAAACATCTTGAGGGTTATAAAGAGAATTTTAAAGCAACAAATACATAAGAAAAACAAGTACACTACATTAAAGCAATTTTAGACACTCAAATATTTCAGTTAATACACACATTACAATAGATAAATAGGTAATTCAAAAGCACATTAAAAAGTTTTTCTCCATTAGTTGCCGACACAAAAAATCAAAGCAATAGAATTAACTTGTAAAATATATCAAAATCACTTTCACCATAGAATTAACATATCACAAAAGGAATTATCAAAATCACTTTCAAGGTATAGAATCTTTTCACAAAAAAATGAACATATAAAAAAACATATTAACATATTAGAATCATGAAAAATTTACGAAATCACTTTCAAGATAAATGATCTCACAAAAAAAAGTAACATGTAAAATAACAAATATTAACATATTAGAATCACAAAAATTTTTCGAGAATCACTTTCAAGGTAAAGGATCATCTAACAAAAAAATTAACATGTAAAAAAAAGATTAACATATTAGAATCACAAAAGAATCTCGTAATCACTTTGAAGGTAAAGAAGCATCTCATAAATATAAAATTAACATATAAATTAATTTTTATATAAAATTAAAATATTGGAATAAAAAATTCCAGATAAAGAAACTAAAAAATAACAATAATATAGTACACATAGTCAATTACAATTACCTTCAGGAAGAAGAGATTTGAACTATTCCTCAATATTCAATCACAAAAATTAACCTTTCAATCAACAAAAAGAACAGAACATGAGGGAGAAATAAATCACTATTAAAAAAATGATAAAAATAATACCTAAATAATAAATCAAAAGCAAAAAAAATATACATTACCTTTTTAGGCTTTGCGTAGAACAACATTGAAACCAAAACTGTAAAAGAAGACAATTTAAGACATGCATCAAACCCTAGCTAAGATTCCAGAAAGAGATGGGGAAGGGGATGAAAAATTATTGAGATTGGGAGTGGTCCAAGGGTTACCCTAACCTAGATTAGAGAATAAGATGAGAGTTGAAGACAGAGAGAAGGCTCAAGGTCAAGATGTCAAGAAGTTTAGAGAAAATGAGAGAGTGATAGTGTAGTGCAAGGGGGCAAAGGCTAAAGTGTTAAGGGTTAACCCTAATTTTCAAAAAAGTTGTGTGGTTAGTCTAAAACTATTGGACCAACAGCAAGGACAAGATTAAGGACCAACCAAGTCCATAATACCATAAAAATATTATATATATATATATATACATATATATATATATATATGTATATATATATATATATATTAAAACATAGTCAGGTATGGATGGACGGTTTGGTTAGGGAATCTCTAAACTGAACCTATCCAATTTTAACCATTTATCCTTGATTTTTTTGACCTGCTTACCTTGACTATTGATCCACTTAACTCACTTTTCAAAATAATTCTTTTGATTTAATCAAGTTCAGGCGGGTAAGCTTTTCTTTCCCACCCTTAATAACATCCACACTTTCACTCATTTGCAAGCTTTCTTCATCACATGCTTGCTGGATATGGGTCTTGGATCATAACATGATAAATACAATCCAAATTGATCATAACAGAGAGGACCTATCAACGTAGACTTCTCTCTCTCATTCACTTATTCACCTATAGTTTTTATAGAGACCATTCCTTTTGGATTGCAAACCTGCACAACCTTTACACACGCTTAAATATTCCTCTCCCATACACTGAACAGTCACCAATATTACCTCTCTCACTCTCAAACTCATCGCTAGACTCTCAACTCCTGTATTCTAGACAACACCCATTCACATAGCCTTAACAAGACAACACTCTCAATATCCTCCCCCTAGACGATCAACCACTAGCAACATCATATGGTCCCTATTTTCTTACATCGAAGAGCACACACATATAGACCACCCATAACTCATCCAACACACATAGCCCTTAGCATCTCCCTCAAGCTCTCTTGACTTCATCTCCCAAAGTCCCTTTCTTACTCTCTCAAAATATAACACACAGGATAAGCTCTATATAGCCACTCACGACATCATTTTTTCTACAATCTCATTGTAACATCTTGAAAATGAAGTTTGTTTTATGCTTAAGTTGTATCAACGATATTATTATTAAATTTTTATTTCATGATGCAAAATACTTTTAAGAAAATTATTGATATTGAAAATATAGAAAATTTATTCTTTTTAAACTTTTGCTAAAAATGCAAGCCTCATCATAGCGATTAATGTAACTTGGAATAAATGTCCGGACGTCATCATTCGTGTCAATTTGATAGTACAACATACAACCATGTAACAGTACATGTACATATTACTTATACAAGCTTAATATTTGTTACAAATATTATAGTCATAAAGTCCATTAGGTTAAAAGAAAGTTAAGCTAAGACATTAATGCCTTTACATAATTACTTATACACAATATATTACAATACTACATATCACTTATTTATTATACATTCATCCTTGACTATAGTATAAAAATATATATTGGGTCGAACACAAACTTCAACTTCATCAAGTCCGGTTAACGCTTCAGTAATGGGGGCCTCAACACTCTAACTATAGGCTCTCATTTAGGGTATGGTAGGCTCCATTTCCCATCTCTTGACAAGCCTGGAATGGGTACAAACTGGGGAAAGGGGAGCTCCCCTGTGAAGACCACACATGGGAGGAACTGTAGTAATGCAAAGGAGTCGATGGGTCATTCTCTCGTTCAGAAGATAAGGAGACATCCATGTGATCTACCAGGGTTTCCTGGTACCCCAGTGGTGGTGGAAAAGCCACATTAGGGTGATTGTAAACACCCAATTACGCAGTAGGCTTCCAGCAACTAAAGTTAATTAATCCTAATTTAAATAATGTAAATTACACAATTTTTTTTAATTAAAAATAATAATAAAAAAATCTGAGAAAAACTAAAAAAGAGGAAAGTAAAGAAGGACTCAGGGAAAATAAAAAATTCAAGCAAAAAACGAAAAAGAAGAAACAAAATCAAAATCTGAAAAATAAAAGTTAATAATAATAAAAAAATAAAAATAATAATAAAAAGAAAAATCTAAAGTAAAATTGAATTTTGGGAAAGGGAAAAATAAAAAAAATCAAGGAAAAGAATAAAGAATAAAAAATCAAAATCTGAAAAACAAAAATAAAAAATCAAGAAAAAGAATAAAAAATTAAAAAATCAAAAAAAGATTAAAGAAAATTGAATTTTGGAAATTTAAAGAAAAATCAAATTCTAGAAAAAATTAAAGGAAAATAAAAAAAATCAGAAAAAGAAATTTAAAATTCTGGAAATTTAAAGAAAAATAAAATTCTGGAAATTTTAAGGAAAATAGAAAATTAAAGGAAAATTAGAAAATCAAAAAAAGAAAAAGTAAATTCTAGAAAATTGAAAAATTAAATAAAATAAATTCAGGAAATTAAAATAAATTCCGAAAAATCAAATAAAAATCAAAAACTAAAAATTAAACAAAGTAAATCCTAGGAAATTAAAATAAATTCTGAAAAATCAAATAAAAATCAAAAAATAAAAATTAAACAAAAGAAATTCAGGAAATTAAAATAAATTAAAAATCAAAAAATGAAAATTAATTAGACAAATAAAAGAAAACTAAAAGAAGAAAATAAAAGAAATTCTGGAAAAAGAGGAAAATTAGAATATCAGAAAAAGATTAAAATCAAATAAAGTCTGGAAAATTAAAAGAAAAAGAAAAATCAGAAAATGAAATAAAGAAAGAATTAAGAAGAAAATAAAAGAAATTCTGGAAAAAAAGGAAAATTAAGTAAAGGAAATTTAAAAAATGAGAAAATTAAAAAAATATATAATTCAAAATTCAAAAATTGCAAAATCTGGAAAATGAAAATCTAAAAAAAATCAGAAAATTAAGAAAAAATAAAAAACTTTTGAAAATCTTAATGCTAAATAAAAAAAAATGACCAAAAAAGAACTTAAAGAAAAAGGAAATTGTAAAAAAATTAAAAAGGCGAGGCTTATAAATGGGGGGGCTCAAGGTGCAGAGGGGGCTTCTTCTCTAGTTTTTGGATACCCCTCCCTTCTGTTTCTCCATTTTTCTCTCTGCTTTTCTCTCCAACCTCCTTATGATTCCCGAAGCTTCCCAGAAGTTCTTCTCCTTGATTCCGACAGCTCCCGCGGCGGGAAACTGTGTTCTGACGCTGCTTCCCTTCAAGATCGAAGCCTCAACTTCGTCAGCTGCAACTCGACTAGCACACCATAGTTAATTAGCTTCATTGAGGTTGGTTTCTTTGCTCATGTTCTCGTTTAATTCACCATGCTCGATCGTTAGAATTGCTACGCATTTACTGAATCTGTTGGTCGAAATTGTATGCATTCGTTGGATCTGCTTGCTGAAATTGAATTAAATCGCATTCATTAGATTCGATCGTTGGAATTGCTGTGCATTTACTGAATTCACTTGGCTGGAACTGTTTTACGCAAGTATCAGATTTGATTGCTTGAATTAGATAGCATCCATTGGATTTATTTAGTGAGAAATGTTAAGCATACACTGGATTTGAATATTGGAAATGGTGGATGTTCATTCGATGTCATGAGTACCTGCAAATGGTTTGGAGTCGCGTTGCTGATTTGCTTGGCGTGTGTTGTAAATGATTTCGTGCGTAGCTTGCTACGAGTAACAGGAGGCCGAATCACTGCATTAAGTCACTGATAGGTTCATTCTATGTGTCACATGCCTATGGGGACCTTGTCCTTCTCTGAGATTCTGCATTGGATTATACCTGAAAACTAGTTAATGAAAGAATGAATTGATCGAAATTCTTGAATCCTGATTGAGGTGCTATGATGGAATGCCATAAGCATATACCAATCACTGCCTCTATAACTCTGCTCTGAATTTAAGCCAATCCATCACTGTAGCTAGGCAGAAATGTAGGATCAGGTGCTCCACAGTTCACTTCCGAAATTTGATTCCTTCGAATTCATCACAGCAATGAAATGGGTTTAGGCCTTCGTTCATTACCCCTTCCAGTCTTCCTACTGAAGTCACCCCTCTTGGTAGCATCACCAAAACCAGAAAAGAGTCTAAGGTCCTCTGGCAATGCCATGTCTTTGTAAACGTTGGACTGTATGCCCTCCTGGACTGAAATTGTAGATAAACACCCCCTAGATCATGGTCTAGCTGAATAGCTTGAGTCATGCAAACACCACGCTCACCTCAGTTTCAGACCTCAAAGGAAGCCAAGTCCAGGTACTTGGCCTAAGCTTGCCCTGTTACTGGTGGCAAAGGAGCCATACTCTGCCTTAAAGGCAAATAAAAATCACTATAAAACCAGCAAGGCACTTGGCCTGGTGGTTAGTGCATTTGCTTGCAAATCTCAAGCCTTGCCTTCGATCCCCAAGTGCCACTCTTCCCCATTTTATTCTTCAGCACATGTAATGACCAGATTGCCCTTGGCCAAATCCAAAATTCCAGCCAAGTCCCCTGCCTTGCAAATTCCCAGATTACCCCTCAACAAATCACCAAATACCTGTCCTATCCCTGCCCCTCGGAATTCCAAGATTACCCTTGGCCAAACCCAAAAAATACCCAAACTGTCCCTACCATCCCAAAAGACCAAAATGCCCCTCAACAAATCACCAAATGCCCAAACTGTCCCTACCATCCCAAAAGACCGTACAAAGACCATTTTACCCTTCTACAATTCTGAAAATCCCTAACCAGTCCCTACTTGTACAAAGACCATTTTGCCCTCTGCAAAACCCAGAAATTCCCATCTTGTCCCTACCTTACAAAAAGGCCAAATCGCCCTTCCTCTTTTCCAAAAATTCCTAAACTGCCCTCTCATTCTCAAAAATTCCCAAATATTTCATAATTGCCAATAAAATTCCCAAAAATTCCATAATTGCCAATAAAATTCCCAAAATTCCATAATTGTTAATAAAATTCCCAAAGTTCCATAATTGTTAATAAAATTCCCAAAAATTCCATAATTGTTAATAAAATTCCTAAAAGTTCCATAATTGATAATAAAATCTCCAAAGTTCCATAAGTGTTAATAAAATTTCCAAAATTCCATAATTGTTAATAAAATTCCCATAAATTTCGCAATTGTTAATAAACCCCCGAACTCTCAATAAAATTGCTTCCTTCCCAAAAACACTCTACGCTTCTAATAGTCAGAATAATTTTCTTTCTTCCTCTTCTTTAACATAAAATTTTTCAAAATATTTTGGGATCCTTGGTCTCACGCAACGGACTCTAAATGGGGGGCTGGCGGTTCACCTGCTGTCCAATGTTTAGTAGTCTGTATAGACCCCCGTGCTGCTGTAGCCGCCTCGGGTCTTGTGCATGAGTGGACTATGGATCCTCCCAAAAATAAAGGCTCTCTTTTTTCTTTTTCAAAATATTCTGGGATTCTTGGTCTCACGCAATAGGCTCTAAATGGGGGGCTGGCGGTTCATCTGCTGTCCAACGTTTAGTAGTCTGTATAGACCCCCGTGCTGTCGTAGCCACCTCGGGTTTTGTGCATGAGTGCTATGGATCCTCCCAAAAATAAAATCTCTCTCTTTTCTTTTTCAAAATATTTTGGGATTCTTGGTCTCACGCAATAGGCTCTAAATGGGGGGGCTGGCGGTTCACCTGCTGTCCAACATTTAGTAGTCTGTATAGACCCCCGTGCTGTCGTAGCCGCCTCGGGTCTTGTGCATGAGTGGACTATGGATCCTCCCAAAAATAAAAGCTCTTTTTTTTCTTTTTCAAAATATTTTGGGATTCTTGGTCTTACGCAATAGGCTCTAAATGGGGGGCTGGCGGTTCACCTGCTGTCCAACATTTAGTAGTCTATATAGGCCCCCGTGCTGCCGTAGCCGCCTCGGGTCTTGTGGATGAGTGGGCCAAAGATCCTTCCAAAAATGAAAATCTTTTCAAGATGCCACTTTTCCTTTTAAACATCTCTAAAGGTCAAGCCTTCATGAACCAGAACTATGTAAGCCTTGAGTTTCCCATTGCACCGGGGAATATGTAGGAGCAGGATCAAGTCCTGTCAGGCTAACCTCCATCAAGTATTTATTTTCACGCTAATTAAAGGGATCAAACGAATTTCAAATAATCACACACTCGGTTTAAGGGTATCGTTCTTTGGAACAGGCGAGTGGGGTGCCTAACACCTTCCTCATTCGTAACCGATTCCCGAACTTCGAATCTCATCCTCGAGTCAAGGTTTTTTCCAAATCTTTTTCCCTTTAATAAAAATTTGGGGGCGACTCCACATACATAATTACAAAAACGCATTTCAAAAAGTTTAGCGAGTTCGTCGTCTTGTCGGAATTACGGTTGCGACAGTGATAAGCTCTAGGGGTATGACGAAGTTGATAGTAGAAAAAGTCTGGGCTTAGAACAATAGACACGAAGATATGATCCAAAGAAAAACAAACTCCCACGTTAGCCTGAGCTGTGATTACTAGCCCATAAGCGTTAGCCGACCAGTTGGCATTGTTAATCTCAACGAACATTACCTCCTTTGTGAAATACATTCTCGAGTATAGAGAAGAAAATGTGGAAGAGGGGTGAGAAACTAAATTTCTTAGTAGGATTCTACGCTAATTATAGATGTCAACATTTTCAGCCTAGCCATTTTAGTTTATTTAGAAACATGACATGCATACAGGTTAATTTTTAAGTTTTTTGAAAATCTTTGGCTAAAGTGGATTTCTTTTTATAGTTGTAGAAACTAACTTCTATCATAAGCATAAGATTTACTTATTTTTGGATTTCATACATCTTACGTACTCTTGAAATCCTATTACATCATGTCATAGATACCATTTGACTATCATTTCATTCATAAATAAATTATAATTCTTCTCATTTCTCTATCACTCACTCACTAATAATTTATATCATAGGCATATCATACATTTTAGTCAAATAATATCTTTTTACCGGCTTTGCTACTTTACCTTCTATTCTTAGGACATGAACTTAGTCCTTAATGGTCGTTACCATCATAATCATTGAAGACATAGCGCTTCATAATAGAAATTTTTTTGAAGAGCCCTTTTATCTCCACCTTAGAAGGATCTTTTTTCCTTCTGAATGTGCACAAGGTATATTAAGAGCAATATTAACTTTTTACATAAGTTCTTTCTTTAGAGATCTCTTAATTAATTAAATTTATTTTTAAAGCTTCCAAGTAACATGCATACTCAAATAATCCAACCAATATGCATGCACATATAGTTTCTAATCCATCATATAACAGATCGGTTTTCTAAATAATCAATAGTATATTTCATATACTTTGCACATATGTTTGTGTACTCAAGAAGCAACATAACAAGTTAGCATAAAATTATTTTAATTACAAACCTATCTCCTAATCAAAATTTCTTAATTGTGCTTGATATAAATTTCTTGAATAGCATGCAACTTTCCCCCAATAATATGTCCATCTTTCTTTATTCCTTAAGTTTTACGAGAAATATCTCATAGGAACTTAGTTCATTCATTCTTCTAAGTTACCTCTCAAACTTTTCTTTTCTTCAAAGATTAAGTTTCTCTTAATATTTTTAATGTAAGTTTATGAAATGGTGGAAGCTTAAATTAGTTGGTCGAATGACCTATTTAGGTTGATCTTCTTTATGTTCATCAATTTAGATGTTTTATGCACAACTTACTTATTTTCACTTTGAGTGTTAGAAGTTTTATGCTTTCTTAACTATTAATTTTACTAATCCAATTTGAGCCACAAATTGATTTACTTGTTTACCTTCTTACTCATAAATTCAAGACTTCTTACTCATGTTCTAATTAAATGTCCTTAAGCATGCCATTTAAATTATTTTATATATTTAATCTATGGTTGGCCGAATTAACTCCTTAAGTCCCTAAAGTATTATGCTTCATTTTTATTGCATTTACAAGATGATTTGTACTAGTTAGAACTTAGGCTAATAGACTAAACCAACTTAAAACTTTCTAAGACCTTTCCCTCTTAATTACTAGGTATGGCCGAATGACCCTTTAAACTTCCATAACCCATAGTTAATTTTTAATCACCACCTCATGCATGGTTGAATTCATTTTTAAGTCTTAACAAGATTTTATCTTACTTTCACTAATTTTCTCTAAGTATGGTCAAATGGTTACCCAAACCATCAGCAAGTCTTTCTTAAACTTTTAATTCTTTTCTCATACATGATTAGGCTCCTTATTATATCTTAATCAAAATTTATACTTTAGGATGGTCGAATCTACACTCTTGACCAAGCAAGGGTCACTTTCTCAATTTCTTCTCACTTGACCTTTGTATCATAATTTTATCACTTGTTGCCTCATTTTTTTGGATCCATCAAGATTTTTTCTTACTTTATAGCTTTGGTCATGATCATGGATGATTTTAAGTATCTTGTTCAACTTTTTAGTCTATAAGTCTACCATTACTCTTACTAGCTTTAAGATCCAATTTTGGAGTTAAGTTTACAACTTTTGGGACTTTACTTTTTATTGTCTTTTAAGATTATTACCACATTAAGTCTAGATCTATACTTTTATCAAAGCCTAAGTTCAAGATTTAAGCTTTTAAGAGGAGACACAAGCAAGCTTACAACTTTTATCATAAAGACCATAAATAAAGTATTTTTCAAGACAACCAAGGGAAGATCCACTAGATGTACTCCAAGTTCTATTCATCCCTTACTTTGAGCATATCAAAACTCTTAACTAAAACTCTCAAATTTGTCTAAACTTCTAAAAATTATTTTTAATAAATTTTAACTGATTAAATTGCTTCAAAGGTTCCAAAAAGCACTTTAATCCATCAAAATTTCCTTTTAATTTCCAAAAATCATTAAAAAATTGGCGATGCTCATTTTTAACAACCAAGGGTAGTTTTGAACTCCATTAAGCTGAAGCAAGTGAGATCCATATAATTTAGAAAGAGATCCACCAAAGAAAGAAGGAAAGCAAGTCATATCACATAAATGAAAGCTTATAAAAAGTGTATGGTAAAAATCCTACTTATTGAAGAATTATATAAGGATTTGGTGGATCTTTTAAAGTTGATTCCCTTCCCCTTTGTGCTCTACATGAAATCTTCTAAGGATGATGGTGGGGCTTTGTTTGTTTGTCTTGTTATAATTTAAACTTCAAAGATGGAAGTTCAAGCTTAGTGTATGTTTATGTATTTTAAGAGAAGTTAGAGTTTTGGGTGAGTTTAGAGAGTCTACTCAAGTGGTTAGAAGGATGTTAATGAAGCAAATGAGTTTCTCCTTGGTATAAAGCAAATTGGGCCACTTAGGTACACATGGGAATTAAATTCTCACTTAAGGACATTTTGATCCATTTACATATAATTTTCATTTTCAAAATTAAATGTAAATATAAAAAATTATCCTTTAACACTAAGTATAATTGATTTAACACTAATCATGATTAATTTAACACTAATTATGATTAATTTATCTTAATCATAGTTAATTTTAATTAATCAAGGTTACTTTAATTTAACCATAGTTAATTTTATCTCTCCTCATAAATATTTTTGTCTTACATGTCATAATGACTTTAATGACTCATGGGGTGAGTCATCCTCTTATTTTACACATAGGAATTTCGTATATGAGTACGAGCTTCAAGTTCCAAGTCTCTACTTCGCAGTTTCTTATTCTCCCAACCATCTAAGGGTATTTTAGTAATTTTTTGAGAATTTTTCAAAAAGTTTCCATACTGTTCTCCCAATATTTCTAATACTTATTGATTCATTTTTGAATCATTCTTATGTTATTTACCATTTTTTGGGAGAACATTTTAGCTCTTATAAGAGACAAAGCTCTCTAAGGGCGTTTCCAAGGTTTTTAGTGGCGTTTTTGTTCTCTCTTTATTTCTAATCATTCCTCGTGACTTTCTAACCATCAGTGTTGGATTCTAAACCTTTATAATGTCTTTTAACTTTTATTTTTAGATACTTGTACATTTATTTGTGTCGTCATAATGCAATGACATTTTTATCATTTGTTAAAATTCTCTAATTTTTCTTTACTTTTGTTTTTATCTCTATTTTACTTTTTGTTACAAATAATTTATAACTTAAAAAGTTTATCATTATAAATTTTGGGTGTTACATTTCTTTTTAGAAACAAAAGTTATAGAAAGTTTCTCAAAATTCATCTAAAAAGTTTTATCAATAAGACACCTCAAAATCATTTTTGTTTTATTTATAAAAGTTTCATCTTTCTTTCTATGATTAGTGTATAAATTTTCCTAACAAAAATTTTTCATATATATTTTTAATTAAAAATCACATAAAAAAATATTAAAAAGATACTAACAAAAGTTGATGCTCTTCTTATAACAAAAAAATTAAAAATAATCAATTGTTAAACTGTAGAAGTAAGGATGTTACAATTGATTTAGTTGAAGATCGTCACAAAGAACTTCAAGATGAAAATAGAAGTTGAACCTATTTGTTATGTCTAACTTGCAAAATGTAGTGAGGTACTTTTTTCATCCTTTTCATTAGCTATGCCTTTTTTTTTTTAATATAATTTTAATCTTCAAAATTATTTGTTTCAGTGTGTAAAATATACTTTTATAATTTAATTTTTAAAATTATAAAAAAATACTAAGAGAAAAACTAAAATATATTTAAAATTTGGATTATTTTTTTTGCTTTAAAATTAAAATTTTATAGGTATTTATACAAATATATTTTCATAATTTAAATTCTAGAAGTTAAAAAATACTTTCCTAATTTAAATTCTAAAAATAATATTTTTATATGAATATAAAAAAGAATTTTAAAAATTAAATTCTAAAAGTATGTTCCAAATTTTAAACTTAAAAACTTATTTTAAATATTTATGAAAGAATAATTTTAAAAAATTTAAAAAATAGTTACAATTATATAAAATATAAAATATGAAAAGTAATAAACTTTGGAGGATGGCCACAATGGTGGTCTTGGATGGAACCTCTTCTACTCAGAATATCCAAATTTAGTAGTATATATTTTTTGCATTCCTTTTTTTTAATTTTTATTATTTTTATTTAATATATATTTTATAAATTAATTTATAAAATTTACGTAATGTAAATTTTTATATTTTATAAACTAATCTATTAAATATATTTTTAAATTTTATTTATATATTTTCGTGCATATATACATATTGAAAACTAATTTAGAAAAGGTAAAATTATACATTTTAAAAACTAGTTTACAATATATAAAAATATATTTTGTAAACTAGTTTAAAAAATATATTTATAAATAAATAAAAGTAAAAAAATTAAAAAATCAAAAAAATAGTATGAAAGGAAAAAAAATAAAAAATGAAAACAATAATTACCAATTTAGTTGGGTAATGAATTTCTGTTTGGAGAAAGGAGAAGCTAAATTTTTTGTTTTGGTCCATAAACTTATTTTGATAGTTTGTAGTCAACAAAAATAAAAGGCTCAATATTAATTGTGCTTCAATGTATTGCGCTCAAGATCTCATAAGCTGGGCCTGAATTCCGGTGCAGGATTGTAACAAGAACCTAAACCATGTGGCCCAAATTCTAATGTACATTGGAATTAGATTATTTTAGTCTTTCTTTTTCTTTACTCGAATTTCTGACAAAAGTGCTTACTTTCATGTATGGATGAAAACAGGAGAACGACCTTGGTTGCATGAGTATGATGCCAAACCTCTTCAAAAGGGTGAACACATATGAGGCCCAATGTTCAAGAATTTTTCCCCTGGGCTAGCTGTTTGAGCGTTGCCTTTTAGATATGACAGTTTTCACTTTTTACAGCCCCTTTTTTTTCTATTTTTTTTTCTTCTTTTTTCTAATTTTTTTAATTTTTAATTTTTAAAATTACCTCTATTTTAGTATATATAATATATTTAGAAAATTTAAATTTAAAAATATATTTTTACATTTTAAAATTTAAATTCTAAAAATATATTTAAAAATTTTTAAAAGTATTTTTTAATTTTTCTTTGAATGTATTTAATATTTTTTAATTTTATTTTAAAAATATAAAATAAATTTTTAAAATTAAAAATTTGAAGTATAAAACATATTTTTAAAATTTAAAATTTAGAAAAATATTTTATATATTTATAAAAAATAATTTTAAAAAAACTATAAAGAATGAATCATCGATTAGAGATGTTAAGGCCCCTTATTTTCTTTTTTTTCTAAAGATGTCAAGTCTTTTGGATTTCTCTTGATTGATGATATGCGTGCCAAACTTGAGACTTTGGGCTCACAAACTGGGCCACACGCAGATTTCTTGATTTGATTGATGATGTTTGCATTTTTATTTTTATAATTCATTTATCTATTTTTTATTTTTAAAAATTTAATTTTTTATGATAATTTTTTAAACTATTTTAAAAAATTATTTTAAAATTGATATGAAAATTATTTATAATTAAATTTTTGAATTATATTTTAAAATTAAATTTTAAAAATAAAAAAAATTAACAATGTAAATAGAAAAAATATGCAAAAAGTAACATCCTTAGACTTATTATCTTCAAAGAATCAATATTGGGTAAAAATAATAGAGTGAACTGTTATTTTAGTTCTTCACTTTATTATTGCATTTTAATTTAATCTCTGACTTAAAAAACTTAAGTTGTTAGTCCCTGATATTTTACTATGAGTTTCACATTAGTCTTTGGGATCATATTCTATTGACGATATGCTGATGTGTAACTTCAAATGCCAACATGGACAGCCAAGTCAACTTTAAACGTTGTCATATTGTATCCACACCAATAAAATATTGCTTCTAAACGTTGTCGTCTCCAATGGTTTGAGATTTGGGATTTCATAAAGCACCCTTTTGCATTTGTGGAACCTTAGGTTTTTGAATTGATTTGTAATCTGTGAATCCTAAGTTCATTGATTGAATTGATTTGTAATCTATGTTAAGGGTGAGTGATAAAAGGTTCATACGAAGTATGAAGTTAAGAATATCATAAGCAACGAAAAAAGGAAATGACCAGATGAAATGCTGCTATAGATACCAAGTTGTGATAAGGGTTTCAAGGTCTGAAAAGAATCCTGGAAAGTTGTACTATGGATGCCCGAAAATGAAGGTAAGAGGGTTTGATTTGTCTCGGGTTGCCTTTGTATGCTTTGAAGAGTTTATTTAACACTTGAAATGACATGTCTAGGTGAATGAAAGTTGTGGATTTTTCATGTGGTTTAATGATACTGTTGGAGGAGACAATGAATTTATATCAGTAAACAATGTTGAATGTACTCATGAAGGATGGATGAAGAACGTGTCAAAGAAGCTGAATGATTTAGATAGTAAAGTTAGGAGACTAAATGTGATAGTGATGGTAGGGGTAGGGTTAAGGGTTTTTTTGGTTGCATTTTACATGGGATTCATTTTGAAGAACTAAGTTGGGATGAATGAGGGTGTTGAGTAAATGTAATGTTAATTCTATTTCAAAGAAGGCAACCATGTATTAATATGTGAAGTATAAATGAAGAATGATATGTCTTTATTGAATAAGCTTGTTTATGTTTAATGTTTTATGCAAAATTTATTAGCAATGATCTAAATATAAGAAGCAAAGTCACATTAATCAAAATCTGCCTGGAATTTCTTAAATATATAATGTTATAATTTGTCACTTTGTGATGAGAATACATATAGTTGGTGAAATGATCACTAAGTAGTCATAGTTGCAAACAAAACAAAAACTAATACATGTTCAACCAGAATAAAAATTAATACATTATAAAAGGCCTATGAAGGGCCTACAAAAGTCAAAAGTTAAATCTAAATTAAGTTTTTCGATCCTTTAAAATAGGTGTTGACATAAATTTAGTAGCTTTTTGGATTCATCAATTTGTGGACGTGGAGAATTTGGAGGTGGACTGCCTTGTCCAAGTTGAGAAGTTTCCTTTGGAACTTGTGTAGTCTTTGATCCAGATGATCATCCAACCTTTCTAATTGTCAACTTTGGCCTGAATAGGTTGGTGGGAGATAAATTTTCATTAGCTGCACAAGCTAGCCCCAACTGCATCAGCAGATACTATTTCCAATGTGCTAGAAATGTTTGACCAAGCACCACCACTTGGCCAATCAGCAGTAGCTTCACCTAACCCAATAACAGAAACTTCAACTGACCCAGCAATAGAAACTTCAGCTGGCCCAGCAGTAAATACCTCACCTGGCCCACTAGGAGAAACTTCACCAGGTCCAGTAGCAGCAACTTTAGATGTCCCAGTAGTAGGAAGTGGTTCTGACCCACCAATAGCATCTTGCATCTGCTCCAGCCTTTACTTCTTGGCTACATGACAGGTTTGCTTATTATAATTTTGTTCACCACAAACCCTACATGTAAAGTCTTTTAATTTCCTCTTCAGTTTATGTGGGTTCATAATTTTTTTGTTGGCATTGTTTCTCCTTTACTTTTTAGGCCTTCCGAGTCTTTTTTTAATGGTTTGTGAAACAACTGGTGTTTGATTTGTGTGGTCCCAATAATCTTGTCCAGACAAAGCCTCAATGTGGTTTGCATAGGTAGCTTGATATGAGGTCATTGTGACAATGTGTGGCAATGGTCTTCAGGTCTCTCATTTTTATATGATATAGCAGTTATGACATGTTCACATGGCATTCCTGGAAAAAATTCAATTTAACATTTCAATCAAAGAATATTCATTGGCTATAATATTCATTAATAAAGGTAAGGCAATTAACTTGTCAGCCTCCAGAATCGACATGTACAACTCTAGATTCCTATATTTACAATGACCCTATGTGCCCAACAATGGACTTCAAACTTATGTCCATCATCATCTCGTACAATGTTAACCAATGATGTAAGTATGACATAAAGAAGAAACAAATTATAACAGATGGACTAATAATACCTGACCACGTATCTGTCCATTTATTTGAGTTTTTTGTTTAGTTTTTCCAACCTGCTTTATTGAATTATTCGTAAGTGCCCAATGTGTTTAACCAATTTCAACTTATTTGTGGTGATGGTGTTCAAGATCATCATCCTAATTTTCTCCAACATTGAAATTATGGGTTTCTCTCTAGCTGTTAGGATTTTTACATTAAAGACTTCACAGTTGTTATTGCAAACGTTGTCAACTTTTGGTCATGGTGAAAAGTATGTTTTGGTCAAAGATTCTTTTGGTTTTTCAGCCAAATAGTCATAAGCTTTTGAGTTTGTTAGCTTCAATATGTTCATAGTCCTATGAAATTGGTGAGGCTTTGTTGATCTTGCACATTCCCACAACATAAATCTCAACTCCTTGTCCTTCCATTGTTTAGAAAAATTTTTCCACACCTGCCAAACACAGAATCTATATGGAGCAGCTGGCATGACATCATGTATAGCTTGTCTCAAACCCTGTTACAAAATATCATATTAGTCCCTGTCGTAACCGTAATTCCGACGAGATGACGGACTCGCTAAAATGAATTGTTTTGAATTAATGTGGAGTCGCCACCAAATTTTTATTTAAGGGAAAAGATTTGGAAAAACCCTGACTCAAGGAAGAGATTTAGGTTCGGGAGTCGGTTACGAGTGGGGAAGGTGCTAGGCACCCCACTCGCCTGTTCCGAAGAACAGTACCCTTAAACTGAGTGTGTGATTATTTGAAAATTGTTTGATCCCTTTAATAAGAGTGAAAATAAATACTTGATAGAGGTTAGCCTGACAGGACTTGATCCTGCTCCTACGTATTCCCCGGTGCAATGGGAAACTCAAGGCTTACGTAGTTCTGGTTTATGAAGGCTTGACCTTCAAAAGTGCTTGAGAAAAGATTATTCGGTTTGTGAAGGCTTGACCTTCGAAAATGCTTGAGAAAAGATTATTTTAAAGATCTTGTTTTGAGAAAGTTTTATCTTTGGGAGGGATTTTTGGCCCACTCATGCACAAGGCCCGAGGCGGCTAAGGCAGCACGGGGACCTATACGAACTACTAAATGTTGAACAGCAGGTAAACCACCAATTCCCCATTTAGAGCCCATTGCGTGAGACCTATAATCCCAAAATATTAAAAAAGATTTTTAAATCTTGAAGAAGACCTCAAGTCCACTCATGCACAGGGCCCGAGGCGGCTAAGGCAGCACGGGAACCTATATGAACTACTAAATGTTGAGCAGCAGGTAGACCGCCAACCCTCCATTTAGAGTCCATTGCGTGAGACTTAAAGATCCCAAAATATTTAGAAAAAGATTTTTAAATTTCTGAAAAAGGGATAATTTGCAATTGACGTTGATCCTTGAATAAAAGAAAGCTCGAATTTAATAGAAGAATCTTCATTTTTGACTTTTGGAGACATTGGGGTTTTAATGTAATTATTTAGCAATTATGGAATTTTTATGAATTTTTGATTTTCTGTACTTTCACAAATTTTCTGTATTTTATAAATTTTTATGAATTTTTTGAATTTTTAGAATATTTTTGGATTTTTCTAAATTTTTTATTAATTTTCTTAATTTCTGGAAATTTTTTATTAATTTCTGAATTTTTAGAATTTTTATGAATTTTTTATTTTCTGTACTTTCACAAATTTTCTGTATTTTATAAATTTTTATGAATTTTTTGAATTTTTATTAATGTTTATGGATTTTTCTGAATTTTTTTTTAATTTTCTTAATTTCTGGAAATTTTTTATTAATTTCTGAATTTTTTGAATTTTTATTAATTTCTGATTTTCTGGAATTTTTTTATTAATTTTTGATTTTCTGGAAATTTTTATTAATTTTTCTATTTTCTGTAATTTTTATTAATTTTTCTATTTTCTGTAATTTTTATTAATTTTTCTATTTTCTGTAATTTTTTTTATTGATTTTTCTATTTTCTGTAATTTTTTTTATTGATTTTTCTATTTTCTGTAATTTTTTATTAATTTTCTGATTTTCTGTAATTTTTTATTAATTTCTGAATTTTTAGAATATTTTATTAATTTCTGATTTTCTGGAAATTTTTATTGATTTTTCTATTTTCTGTAATTTTTTATTAATTTTCTGATTTCTGTAATTTTTTATTAATTTCTGAATTTTTGGGAAATTTTTTATTAATTTCTGGGGACAGAATTGGAATTAGTGAATTGTTTGGGGGGCATTCTAGGTATTTGGCAAGTGAGGACACGTTGGGGATTTAAGGAATTGCTAAGGGGCAGAATTGTAATTTGCCAAGGGCGGATTTAAAATGGTCAAGAGCTGGTAATTTGGGCTTTGAGGTATTGCTCCACCACTGGGGCCAAATCGTCGGCTTGTTATTAACGTACAGGAACTTTTATTTAACCAATCGGGCAAGCTACAGTTAGCACCCTAAATTAAATTAACAAAAATGGCCCCAGAGGGACTCGAATCCAGAGCTCGTCACCGAGCACCAATCGACTTGACCATTTGAGCTATACTTCGTGGATATAATGTACTGGGCATGCCTAATATTGTAGAGCTTAGGTATTTTCCTTAATTTTAGCCAGATTCATGGGTGGGCCCCACATCCTGCGTGATTCTTTTGCATGGCATCTTCTCGCTATTAGCTAAAGGCCACGTATCCTTCAGCATGCGGCGCTGCATGCCCCTTCATATTGAGCAATCATGAGCGTTGCTCTTACGTTTTTTGGCCAAGTGAGCAGCCACGCAAGGGCTTAAGAATTTACATAGACTTTGACGCCTTCCAGTTGATAATGTTGGAGCCCAAACAAAATTCACCGGAGCTTTGGCACATCAAGGTAGCTAATTCTTCGTCTTTTGAGACCCCCCTGGGGTATTAGTTACTCACCAGTGATCATAGCTGCTGGAAGACGACCCTTATTCGCTCAAGGTTTGGCCATCTAGTGGCACTTTGATAAGATTAAGTTCGTGTGTACTCAGATTCTTACTGCTACAGTAGCAGCCTTGAACCAGGTGGGTACACGATTATGGAGCGCGACCCACAGAAATGACTTTTATGTCTAGCTATAGTGACAAAGGGGAACATGCAAACTGGTACCTCTAATCGCGGGTAATCTTAGCAAACCTTGCACCCAATACCTCATGATTCTAACTCCTCAATTAGTGTGGGATTCTACTACACTAGTGCATGAAGTTACGAGACCTTCATGTGTTGTCCAAGTCACCTAATATGTCTCTTGAGGCATAGTTAACGCGCTTAGGAGGTTGTGAGAAGCCTATGGGGCATAGGGACCCACCAGATTAAAACGTGCTGGCTCTTGGTTCATGTGAAGAAACTCTCCTACTAGATTTGCACCATGCAAGGGTGCTCTCGAGGTCAAGCATAATCGGAATAACTGGCCACTTGCACCATTCCTTGTTACATGACCAGAATTAAACTTGTTGAGCCATGAGTGGGACAAAGACCCCTACGCTTTGTAACAATTACACTAACCTCAGCGTTGCCATTGCATTTGTATCTATTGCCACAATGGTCAACAGGTTAGCAGACTCTGGAGCTTGAACCAATGTCCCGATTTCATAGGGAATTGGTGTGGCTTGCTGCTACGTCAGAGGCTAATCCTCATCACGAATTGCATGTCTGTTACTATCATTGCATGCTTTAGACATTTCTTGCAAGAACCAAAACAAGACCAAATTAAAGTGTTATGTGATGCTAGCGTAGAAGGTAAACCCACGTAGCAAAACTAAATTCTAAAGGCTTGTTTTCTCAAGGTAGTCATGGGGTCACCATGCGGATAATCATATGCACCAATACAGTGGCCAAGAATATGATTCTTAGCACATCCTATCATCAACTATGGTTCCTATTTCACTTCTTGTGGTTCTTGACCAAAGGTATGGAGAAGTGTCAAGATCATTCTATCCCACGAGTCCCATATCTTAATGCACATATCTAGACTACTGCAGGTGACCTTAATATTCCTTAGGCTTCAAGAAACATCTTCATACAAACATGCAGAAGATTTTGAGACCTTACCTGGGGTTTGTGAAGAGAAGGCGCACTCCTAAACTTCCATGCATTCAGCCACCATGGTTCTCCTTCAAATCCAAGCTCCTCTTCTGTCGTGGTCTCTCCCTTCTAGCCTCTCTCTCAACCACATATGATGTGACCAGGGACTTGCTTGTGACGATCCTCCGACACCACCAACCTCCCCATGGGTTATCTGGTGTGCGTCCCTTGTGACTCAGAAGAGCCAGCCTCCTTCGCCAGATCCCTAGAAGACTCCTCAACCGAATTTTTCCTTCTTTTGTTCAAAGTCTGTTTTCTTTTTTTAAAAATCTTCTTCTTCTTTTTTTCTTAAAGAAAATAGTTTTCGTTAAAAACCGTTCTTTCTCTTTAAAAACATTTTTCATTTTTTTATTATCTTTCAGTTTTTTATTCTTATTTTAATTTTGTTTTCTTTTTCCAGAAAAATTTTGATTGTTATTCTTTTTATTTTTGTTTAAATTTTTCTACTTTTCCTTAATTTATGTTTTTAATTAAAAGTTTTTCTTATTTCTTCCGGATTTTAAGGTTTTTATTAATTTCTAGATTTTAGATTTTTTATTATTAAATTTTCTTTTCTTTTTCCATTTTTATTAATTCTGTTTTTATGTTTTATTTGGATTTTTTTTTTGTTTGTCTATTTTTCTGTTTGTCTGTTTTTCTATTTTCTGTTTGTCTGTTTTTCTGTTTTCTGTTTGTCTGTTTTCCTGTTTTCTGTTTGAATTTGAATCTTTTCTTCAATTATAATTCTAATTCATTTTGAATTTCTTTTATACATTAATCACCTTGAAATAGGTCTAGGACATAATTGGGTATTTACAGTTTGCCCCTCTTTACTCATTTTCTTATCAGATAATATGAGAAATATTTTTTGTATTATCATGGTAAGAAATGGGTAAAGACGTAAACAGATTATGTCCGAGGCGAGTGCCGTGATAATCTCCGAATCACCATGTCCCTACGGTTAGAGGGCCCATGTGTGAGTGTTGTGATGCTGCAGTTATAAGAAGCTAAAGTATGGGGCCTGACAACATAGGCCTGAAAGCAGTAAATCTAAGCTACATGGCGGTCTGACAACATAGGCCTGAAAGCAGTAAATCTAAACTACATGGCGGCCTGACAACATAGGCCTGAAAGCGGTAAATCTAAACTACATGGCGGCCTGACAACATAGGCCTGAAAGCGGTAAAACTAAACTACAAGGCGGCCTGACAACATAGGCCTGAAAGCAGTAAATCTAAACTAGATGGTGGCCTGACAACATAGGCCTGAAAGCAGTAAGTCTAAACTATGGCGGCCTGACAACATAGGCCTGAAAGCAGTAAGTCTAAACTATGGCGGCCTGACAACATAGGCCTGAAAACAGTAAATCTAAACTATGGGGCGGCCTGACAACATAAGCCTGAAAGCAGTAAATCTAAACTACAAGGCGGCCAGACAACATAAGCCTGAAAGCAGTGAATCTAAACTATGGCGGCCTGACAACATAGGCCTAAAAGTAGTAAATCTAAACTATAGCGGCCTAACAACACAGGCCTGAAAGCAGTAAGTCTAAACTATGACGGCCTGACAACATAGGCCTGAAAGCAGTAAATCTAAACTATGGCGGCCTGACAACATAGGCCTGAAAGCAGTAAGTCTAAACTATGGCGGCCTGACAACATAGGCCTAAAAGCAGTAAATCTAAACTATGGGGCGGCCTGACGACATAAGCCTGAAAGTAGTAAATCTAAACTACAAGGCGGCCTGACAACATAGGCCTAAAAGCAGTAAATCTAAACTATAGCGGCCTGACAACATAGGCCTGAAAGCAGTAAATCTAAACTATGGCGGCCTGACAACATAGGCCGAGAAGCAGTAAATCTAAACTATGGCGGCCTGACAACATAGGCCTAAAAGCAGTAAATCTAAACTATGGCGGCCTGACAACATAGGCCTGAAAGCAGTAAATCTAAACTATGGCGGCCTGACAACATAGGCCTGAAAGCAGTAAATCTAAACTAGGGTGGCCTGACAACATAGGCCTAAAAGCAAAAACGAAGGATGTGATTCTTTAGCCTGACAACATAGGCCAGTGAGAAAAAATGCAAGGATGCAATGCTTTAGCCTGTCGATATAGGCCAGTGAGCAAGAATGAGGGATGCAATGCTTTGGCCCAACAATATAGGCCAGTGAGCAAAAATGAAGGATGCACTGCTTTGGCCTGACAATATAGGCCAGTGAGCAGAAATGAAGGATGCAATGCTTTAGCCTGACAATATAGGCCAGTGAGCAGAAATGAAGGATGCACTGCTTTGGCCTGACAATATAGGCCAGTGAGCAGAAATGAAGGATGCAATGCTTTAGCTTGAAAATATAGGCCAGTGAGCAGAAATGAAGGATGCAATGCTTTGGCCTGACAACATAGGCCAGTGAGCAAAAATGTAAAGATGCAATGCTATGGCCTGACAACATAGGCCAGTGAGCAAGAATGCAAAGATGTAACACTATGGCTTGACAACATAGGCCAGTGAGCAAGAATGCAAAGATGTAACGCTATGGCCTGACAACATAGGCCAGTGAGCAAGAATGTAAAGATGCAATGCTATGGCCTGACAACATAGGCCAGTGAGCAAGAATGCAAAGATGTAATGCTATGGCCTGACAACATAGGCCAGTGAGCAAGAATACAAAGATGTAATGCTATGGCCTGACAACATAGGTCAGTGAGCAAGAATGTAAAGATGTAATGTTATGGCCTGACAATATATGCCAGTGAGCGGGAATGTATGGATGCAATGGCTTGATAACATAGGCCACGAATGAATGATGCATTCTACCTTGCGCTTTAAGGTTTTTTGGCACTTGATGATTATTTTTGAGGTGGCTTGGGCAACCATTTTGCCCCAGTTTGGAAATTTCTTGATAACTGAGAGATGTCTTGCTTTGAAGGAATTTTGGGCCAACGTTTTGCCCCAGTTTGGAAGGTCTTTGGTAGTCGAGGAATGCCTTAACTTGAGGGGATTTTGAGCAAGCGTCTGCCCAACGTTTTGGAATTCTAGAATTTAGGATTGCCTCAACCTGAGTTTCCTTGGGCACCTGTTTGACTTATCTTGAATTTGGAATTGAGGATTGCCTCAACCTGAGTTTTCTGGGCGCATGTTCGCCCTAGTTTGTTCCATGATCTTAAATTGTGTTTGAGGGTGACCTCAAATTAAATCTTTTGTGGGCAAGCGTTTGCCCCAGCGTGAGCTTGACTCAGAATTTGAGGATAACCCCCAGTTGAATTCGTGTGGGCAAGCATTTGCCCCAGTTTGAACTTGTTTTAGAATCCGAGGATGGCCTCAAATTGAATTTTCTGGGCGCATGTTCGCCCTAGTTTGTTCCATGATCTTAAATTGTGTTTGAGGGTGACCTCAAATTGAATTGTGTGGGCAAGCATTTGCCCTAGTTTGGGCTTGACCTAGAGTTTGAGGATGCCCTCAAATTGAATTGTGTGGGCAAGTATTTGCCCCAGTTTGATTTTCTGACGTTGAGGAATTGAGGATAGCCTCAACTTGAATTTTCTAGGCAAGTGTTTGCCCCAATCTTGTTCTTGGTTCAGAATTTGAGGATGACCTCAAATTAAAATTTTTGTGGGCAGGCGTTTGCCCCAGTTTGGACTTGATCCATAATCTCAAACTGTATTTTTGTGTGGGCAAGCATTTGCCCCAGTTTGAACTTGATTTGGTTTCAAATTATGATTGATTCGGAAAATTTAGTTTTGAAAAATGGGCTATGCAATGCTTGAATAAGGATGCTTTTGTGTTGTTTGAGTAAATGACGAGAATGCAATAATGATGTGGGGTTCTTATTTCGATGCTTGAAATATGTAAAATGATGCAGGATTTTTATTTTGATGCTTGAAATCCTTATTTGATGAAACAGATGCTATTGAATGCAAACCACGAAATGGTGTAAAATTTTTGTTTCTCTTGATTTTTGATTTTTCTGACACATCCTTCCTCGACAACTCCATAGTGGGTGTGAAAAGAATCAAGAATCACGACGAGTTGGATTGACTCGATTTCGGAGTTTTCTTGGTCAATTCTGTAAATTTGCTTTTGTCAGGATCTTTGAGATCCCACAATGGTCAGTAGTATTGAATAAGGCACACTCCTTCTTTGGTGGCATCATGGCTGGTAGGAAGACGAATCTTTGGGAAACAGTCATGTCGTGCTGCAACGGTCGAAGGTTCATCCGACTTGTCATGACTTTTCAAAATTAATCTTTTTTATTTTTACATTTTTCACATCTCTTTTGGCATGTGCGCTATCAAGGTGTGCAAAGTGATTCTGGATGGTTAATGAAAAATATAGAGAAAGTTTGCAAAGGATGTTTGAGGTAGTACTTGAAAGGAAAAATGACAAAAGGTGTAGGTTTGATCGCCCAAATGACACCTTTTGATGAAGAATGTCAGTGCTGCTTTTCATAATCTTGATTGTCAAATTGACCAAACTTGAGAAATGGCAGAATTTTGCCCCAGTTTTAGGAACATATGAGGTGCAGAAATGTCATGTTGTCTTGGGATTCCTGGATTGACCTTAATTTTTGCCTGGGTTGTTCTTTTGAGTTTTCAACCCAGCAGGTCTTTTGTTTTGCCCTAACTTTTGCCTAGGTTGCCCTTACGGGTTTTCAACCTAGCGGGCTCTTGATTGTGCCCTAACTTTTGCCTAGGTTGTTCTTTGAGGATTGTTGACCTAGCAGGCTTTTGTTTGATCTTTCCCTAACTTTTGCCTAGGCCGTTTTTGAGTGTTGTCGACCTGTCGGGCTTCTGCTTGATTGTGCCCTAACTTTTTCCTAGGCCGCCCTTTGAGGGTTTTCGACCTAGCGGGCCTTCTGCTTGATTGTGCCCTAACTTTTGCCTAGGTCTTTTTTGATGGTTGACCTAGCGGGCTTCTGTTTGATTATGCCCTAACTTTTGCCTAGGTCGTCTTTTATTGTTGACCTAGCAGGCTTCTGTTTAATTGTGCCCTAACTTTTGCCTAGATCGCCCTTGATTGTTGACCTAGCGGGCTTTTGCTTGATTATGCCCTAACTTTTGCCTAGGTCGTTCTTGATTGTTGACCTAGCGAGCTTTTGCTTGATCTTAATTTTTCCTGAATTGTTGTTGGAAACCGACAAGACCTTTTTTGATCATGACTTTTGTTGATATAATCTTGAACTTTAACCCTACTTTTGCCTGGATCGTTTTGGCTTAATCCAGCGGGCTTTCTTCTTTTCCTTGAATAGTTGTATTTTGACCCTGATTTTGCCTGGATCATTTTGATTCAATCCAGTGGGCTTTCCTCTTTTTCTTGAATAGTTGTACGTTGATCTTGCCAGGATCTTTTGGTTCCTAATTCAACGGATCTTATCGTGTATCCCTAATTTTGCCTGGATGTGAACTTGATTCCAGCGGGATGTTTTTGTTTGACAAGACACTTTGACTGGGAATCTAGAATCCCTGGTTGTTATTCTACTTCCTCATTGGGATTTTTCTCTTTGAGCTTGATTAACTAGACGTTCAAGATTATTTATTACAGTACTAACATTATCACCAATCAGTATTTACTGTTTGGGTATAGGAATAAGGAGTGGGCTGAATGGATAAAAAGAATGGTAAATTTTAAAGTAAGGCCAATGATGTAAAACACGTGCTCAAGAAACATGAAAAATGTTCATTAAGATTTATTTACAAAAGAGTGATTTTGAAAAGTATGACAAATCTTGGATGATCTTCCTCGATAGCTTGATTTGCACAAAGCAACTGGTCGTGCTGTTCTCATTTCTTAGCCAGCGGATGAGCTCTCATGATTCAGCACTTGGATTAGGAGCGATTTTCCCAAAGTCTAGCCGTTTAGCATCAATCAGGCCTTGCACCTTATGCTTCAGAACCTGGCAGTTTTCGGTAGAATGACCGATGTACCCCACATGGTAGCCACATATGGCATTGGCATCGTACCATTTAGGGTATGGTGGTTCTTGAGGTTTCAGAGAGTAAGGAACCACCAAGGAGCTCTGGAGCAGCTCAGTGTAGGTCATTGGAATTGGATCAAACTGGATAGGATCTTTCTCCTTTTTCTGATTTTGGCTAGAATTTGAGCTCATGGCTTGTATTTGGACCGTGTATAGTGTGGGCGGTCGGGTTTACGTTGGGTAATTGTAAGTTGGTGGATAGGCGGTTTGGTAGGCGGTGGCGACGTAAGGATATGGTGTGCAGGGTGTATATGGTGATGGTTGGAAACCAGTCGGTCCATAAAGTGCCATCGGAGGTGTATACTGTCCTTGACCAGAAGCTACGTTATAAGTGTCACCCGCCCTCTTCTTTTCTGTAGAGGCGTCAACTGTCCCTGTGGCGTTGTGCGTGATTCTTCCTCGACGCATGCCACCCTCGATCCTTTCTCCAATGATGACAACAACAGAGAAGCTAGAGTCACACTTCCAATCATCTCGTCATAGAAAGGTTCTTGGAGTGTGTCAATGAATGTGCTGACCAGCTCTTTCTCGGATAATGGAGGTTGTACTTGAGCGGCTAACTCCCTCCATCTTTGAGCATACTGCTTGAAGGTCTCATCCCCTTTCTTGGCCATATTCTGGAGTTGGATTCAATCGGGAGCCATCTCCGTATTGTACTGATACTATTTCGTGAAAGCCTCAGCAAGGTCTTTCCATGAACGGATGCATGTCCGCTCTAGTTGAGTGTACCAGTTTGCGGCTACCCCTATTAAGTTGTCTTGAAAGAAATGGATAAGCAGCTTCTCATCGTAGGTACATGCAGACATCTTCCTACAGTACATAGTCAGATGTTTCTTTGGACAGCTGGTTCCTTGGTATTTCTCGAATTCAGGAACCTTGAATTTGGGAGGGATGACCACGTCGGGAACCAGGCACAGATCAGCTGCATCTTTGGCTTCATAAGCATTTCCCTCAATTGCCCGGATCCTGTCCTCTAGACCCTTCCATTTTTCTGTATCCTCAATTGAAGGATGGCTTGGGTGTTCCTCTAGCATATGGTGAGCTTGAGAAAATGGTATGTACACAGGGTGAGACCCTTGGGTGAACATAGGATTCGTTCCCCCAACAGCCGTTTGGTGTGCTTGTGGAATGGTGTTTGGAGGTGGGTTATGTGTTTGGGCTTGTGTTTGGGTTTGTGTTTGGTTGTATAAGGGTGCATGTCCATGAGGATACCCGTAATGAACTCCTTCGGTTAGCGGAGGCATAGTTGATGGTGGAGTGAACCCAGGAGGATATGACGAGTCTGTTGGTTCTTTCGGCAAGGATTTCGTTGCCTCCTTCTGTTTAGACTGCTGGATGGCCTCCATTAGCTTGGCCATCTGTTCCTTCAGTGATTTGACTTCATTTCTTAGCTCCTCATTTTGTCTCTCCAGTTCACCCATGATTCTTGATTGTGCTCGAGTTCTATAAGGATGTCGAGGAAGTTGTGTTTTTCCAATTTTTCTGTTAAAGTTTGAAAATTAATTTTTTGAAAAATAATGTGAATGCAAAAATCCTGAATGATAAAAATGTTGATGCACAATGAGTATGAATGTGTGGAATGATTTTTTGAAATTCTATGAATGAATGAATGAATCAATGCTATGTGCAAATAATTTTAAGAGATTTGAAGTTTGACTATTTGAAAATAAATGAGAGTTGTTTATTTATTCATTCTTGATTTTTAAGGAATTCGTTTTTTAGGAGTTTTGGTATTTTTTATTTTGCTGGAAAAAACTTTAGTTTTGTTTAGAAAAACTTTTTAGTTTTGCTAGAATCTTTCTAGAAAGCGTTCTTTAGATTTTCAATATTTCATCTTTTTATATCTATTGAATCTTTTTATTTTTCAGTATTTTCAAAAGATTATTGTCCATAATTTTTCCTATTTCTAAGGCATCTTTTTAAGTTTTCTTCGTAATCTTTTTAATATTTTTCAAAAGATTTTTTCTAATTTTCCCTAGGAATTTTCTCCTTCTATTTTTGGTTTTCTTGATTTTTATCTTGATTTGATTTTTGTATCCCCAACTGTGGCTTTCAACTCCTTTTTGCCACTTCGGATGGTTTGGTTCAACTAAATGTCTGCGAGCAATGAACCTGGTATTTTGAAAGGAGTGTGTTTTCCCTCCTTTCTTCTTGTATGGGTTACCTGTCTTAAGGATCTATGTCCTTTTATATGAACCTCTCAAAGGTGGTTAGTAATCCTAAGGGTATAAAGGTCACCAGAGCCAAGTTTCAGTCCATAATGCTTGCCACAACAGTAGAAGTAGCCACTAGTTGTGGGGCATTATGAATAGGACGCACTCTAGCTGGGATTTTCGTGATAGCCACACAGGACGTAGGCCCTAGCGTGACACCACTAGATCCCTCTACCCTAGGTAGCACTCAGACCCGGGTGTAGGGCCCCACTCATGATAAATGCATATGCAATGTATGAGGGCACATAATTTGGGATACCTGCAATTGAGGAAATTGCACAGATATATATAGCAGTTTATTGTTTGTCTATCCTAGGGTTATACAGAGAATAAACAAACAGACAACAAATAAGTAAACAGATAAATAAATCGTGCAAAAAAATACAAGAAAGAAATCGTGCAAATAAACAAGAAAGAGATCAATTATGACACACTCAATTGAATGGGCTTGACTCTCTAAAGTCCCCAGTGGAGTCGCCATCTATCGTAACCGACTCCCGAACCTAAATCTCTTCCTTGAGTCAGGGTTTTTCCAAATCTTTTCCCTTAAATAAAAATTTGGTGGCGACTCCACATTAATTCAAAACAATTCATTTTAGCGAGTCCGTCGTCTCGTCGGAATTACGGTTACGACAGTCCCTAATAAATTTGAAAAGTTTCATATTGGTCCCTTAAGAGGTAGTCCCTTATTCTTCTACAAATTTACGTATATGATAAGTATGCAAATAAGGTACGTTCTACGTGTTTGAAATAAAATTCCATCCATATTGCACCTGGTTTTCCAAATCTTGATGCAACAGATCTAAGAACCAACTCTAATTTTCCTTATTTTCAACATCCACAATAGCATAAGCAATCATCCAAATATAATTGTTTGAGTCTTGTCCAATAGCAGACAAATGTACCCCCCATCATAGTATCCTTTCAAAAATGCTCCATCAAGGCCTGTGAGTGGTATACATCCCTCTTTAAAATCTTTTTTGTAGCCCTTAAAACAAATGTATATTCTACAAAATTGTGGAAGGTCATCTCCTTGTGGTGTTGTTTCCATCTTAACAGTGGATCTTGGATTCCATTTTAGCAATTCATTACAATAGTCCTATAATTTAGCATATTGCTCTTGTTCCCTTCCTTGTAGGATAGCCTTGGCTTGCTTGACTGACCTCCAGATCTTTGTCCTGTCAATATGAACTCCAAACTTTTGTTTAAAGAAGTCAATGATATCTGCAAGCTTCATGTCTTTGTCCTTTCTTAATTTTTTGACAAGTTTGCCAATTACCCAACCTTGTGATGCCTGCTTATTGTTAAACACCCTCCCATAGGTATGTTTAGTATCAAAAGTTTTAATTTGAAAACAATGCATGACATAACTATAACTACAGAAAATCTCCCACTTGCAGCTTTGCTCATGACACTTTGCCCTTGCTCTTACCTTATCATTTTTTACCCATGACACTTGTCTACCCAGTTGGATTGTGTAATCCTTCACAACTTTCTTGAAGATTTCAATATTTGGAAATTCCATTCCAAGTTCCAACTGAATATGCCCAAATGTTGACTCCTCATTCCATTGTTGGTTTATCTCCCTATCTCCATCTTCATCATTTGAATTAATAGAAGTTTTCATTGCTTCCGATCTGCATGAGTAGTCTTCATCACTATCATTAGATTTGATTTCAGGCACAAATTCTATATCATCATCACTGTCATCAGATACTTCATCCACCAAATACTCAATCTTCATCATTATAATCGGAATTTTCATCATAGCAAGGAACATCAACCTCACCAACCTTTTCTTTTCCTTTCCTGTTGTCAAACTTTTTAGGAGGATTTTGACTAGTTGTTTTCATTTTTCCACCGCTTTTCAACTTCAGTTGTTTGCTTTACAACTATTTTCTCCCTTTATTGATCTACAACACTTTTTTTTTTATTCTTGTACTTCTTATGTTTTCAACTATTTTTTTAAGGACCTTTTTCTTTTCTACACTTTTCCTTTGTCCCTTACTTCCTTAGCAGGACTTCTTGTTCTTCTTGTAGAACTTTTTTCTTTTTCAATAGTTTTCCCTTGGTTCCTTACTCCCTTAGTAGAAGTTTTTTGTTTCTCAACTTTTTTGCTTCTATTCCTTACTATTTGACTAGGACTTTCACCTTCTTCTACTGCAACTTTCTTTCTCTGCCCCTTAGTCATGTAAGTTCTCCTATCCTTCATAATAACACCACTATCAACCCTAACACCTTTGCCAATAACTTCAACACCAACACTTTTAACTACTTCAACATGCACACCCTCATGACTAGCTTCAACATGGTCACCATTCTCACCTGTTTCAACCTGCACATCCCCTTAACTATTTCACCTTCCACCTCCATACCAATAACAATAATACACTCTTCTTCACTATCAATAAATACACCATGTCCACCATATGTAGGATCAATATCAGAAAAACCTTCTCCATCTAAGCCATGTCCACCTTCACCACCAATCTCTGATCCATCAATATGAAAACCATCTTCTCCACCCTCAAGCCTTTGCCTAGCCCCCTTACCAATCTCAAATTTCTCACCTTCAACTTCCTCAGCACTTTTTAACAAAAATTATATGTCTGCAGCATCTCACTGGATGCTCAAAGTAGATATCCATTTTTCACTCATTTATCTTCGCTACATGTACCATATGTAACAAATCAACATCACGTTCTAAAATCTTAAGACCATCACCAAAACTTAGTCTAGGATCCAACCAATAAACATTTTTCACATTATGGTAACCTAGTGAAATACCAAATTTCTTAAAACTGAACACATCCAAAGTGTTCCCATCACAGTCCTCCTAAACTTCCACATTGTCCCATTTATACTTCACTCGTCCATCTTCCTCAACAAAGTTTCCATCATGATGAATAAATAAAGTTAAGTACTGCACCAAAATAAATAAACCTTAGAATGAAGGACCACTATAATAAATGCATTTTAAAACTCGTACCAATCAGGGAATTAGGGACTCGGAGACCACATGCATTTTAATACTCGTAGCAATCAAGACTTAGATTCAGGGACTAAGGACCACATACATTTTAAACATTTAGCACACAGATTGGGACCACATGTAAACCAATCTTAGACACTAAACAAACGTTCTCATTTAGCAATGTCAGAAATTTTATTCCCAATGTTAGAATAAAAAATTACTCCAAAATTTTCCAACATTCCAAAAATAGCCTAACTAAACAAACCCAATAATAATGGCCATAGAACAACACAAATTTCATGGTTGAAGTTAGAGCAAATACCTATTCCATTTCAACTTCAAAATCAGCAATAGTAACCCTAAGTAGAAAATTCTTTCTTTCTCCTTTTCTTCAACTGATACAGGCATGCAACCACCAATCCCAAATTATGATTTTCCTTTAACTAATTGTTAAACGTTTTAATTAATGTGTATGACAATACGATGACGTTTAATATCGATCTAACTGTTTACAGTGGCATTTAACATATGAACATGCTGTCAATAAAATATGATCTAAAAAATGAATGTAAAATACAAAATAAAATGTCAAAATTTAATAATTTAATTTTTTAAATTAAAATAAATTAAAAAAGTAAAAAATTAAAATAATAATAACAACAATAATAACAACAATAATAACAACAATAATAACAACAATAATAACAATAATAATAACAATAATAATAATAACAATAATAATAACAATAATAATAACAATAATAATAACAATAATAATAATAATAATAATAATAATAATAATAATAATAATAATAATAATAACAATAACAATAACAATAATAATAACAATAACAATAACAATAACAATAACAATAATAATAACAATAATAATAATAATAATAATAACAATAATAATAATAATAATAATAATAATAATAATAATAACAATAATAATAACAATAATAATAATAATAATAATAATAATAATAATAATAATAATAATAATAATAATAATAATAATAATAATAATAATAATAATAATAATAATAATAATAATAATAAGAATAATAATAATAATAATAATAATAATAATAATAATAATAATAATAATAATAATAATTATAATAATAGCTGTGGTGAACCCAGAACTATGGATAATTAGTATCGCTAAAGCTGCTTTGCTTGAAAGAAGCTAGACTTGACACATGCCACATTGTAGATTAAATATCTTCTTGTATTGTGCCTCAATTTTCACCAACTTTGCCAAAATATTTTATTTATTTTTTGTCAATAAAAATCGAGAAGTTTAGTTTATGTTAGATGTCACACTCAAGTCAACAGCCAACTAGCAAGTAGACCCAAAAGTAGAGTAAATCCAAATGGCTAGAATTGATGCATGGACCAATGACATAAATACAGAAATCTGTTTCTTATTCAAAGTCTCCTCTCATGTGGGGCTTCCCAGAAACCGGATTTTCAATTCCAAAAAGGCCAAATTCAACCACTTTGGGCATTGAACTCTTGTCATTAAAATACTTACTATGTATAACTTCTTGAATTAGCCTCCAAATCTGAAATACCAAGTGGGAAGTTGCTGTTTTGAAATGAATGAATATTAAATAGAATAACAGATCAAATTGTGGCTCCTCAATTGGAGGCTTATGTCATTTGCATCAAGAAGTAGTCACAACTCACTAAATGTTTATATTATAACCAGTAAGTCAAACTCAACCAAGTTGCTTGGACATACATAAACGATAACCAAGGGAAACCTTTGCTATCCATTATTCATCATAAAATAATTAAGATGAAGAATATCTGGTAAGTATTGTGTTAAACAAATTTTAAATTCTACTTCTTTTCTTAATCGTTTTAGGAAGATTCTTTTACACGGAACCTAATAAATTTATATTTTTTTTACCGTCATCCAAAAAAATCTAAATTCAAGACAACACAAATTTAAATGACACATGATCCTAGGGTCAAGTGTCATTGTTCATTAACATTACCATGAATATTTAATTCCATTATATTATTAATAATCTGATTAATTATTATTTATTTAGTCTATGAATTAATTATTTAATATATATTTATACAATTATGTGGTTCATAAGCAAATGAGACCAAATAATTTATACAATTATGTTAATACTTATAAATTTACTTGTCAGTAAATGTTAGAGGTATAAGAATATTAATTTTTTATTTAACAATATAAAATTTTAAAAAAATATAATAGAAACAAATAATTAGCTAGGATAGAATTTTAGCACATAATAAAAAGAATGTGATTTTATATTATTCAAGTTATTAGTTCAATGCACTACCTTAAGAAAAAAAAAACGTGTTAAAAATGAAATAAAATTATTTATAAATTTTTACTTAGGCCATTTAAACATAGTATAAAGGTGGAAATATCAACGATATGTTTAATTTGCAAGTGGATTATTATAAATTAAAATCCCAGCTAGTGTAGTCAGAAGCTAATCCGTAGGTTGTGTGAAAGTGTCAAGCACCGCTACTAAGTACCAATTAAGTCAGATAATCATGGTTGACAACTCTTTAGGAAACAATTAACTATTAAGTAAGACATATTATATTAAAAGTCCAAGCGTACATGAACCATGAATAAAGGCGAATAAAAAAAATTAATCTTAATTTATTAAGCCTCTTAGTTGGTTTATCATTAGTAGCTAATTGTTTGTATAATTATGTGGATTAATCAACACCTGGGTTCGTGGCGCCTTTACCCACTGACATACTTTGAATAAAAAAATTGGCATACGCTACAATAAGGCTGTTTGTCCCACTGTCACTGATAACAGCGGTATTTGCATACAGTAGTTCGATACAAATTGTTTATTATACGTATGTTCAAACTATGTACTTGAATGTGTACGTCAAATAAAATGGAAGCACGTGTTTGTTAGTTGCATGGATTCTCATTGGTCATTATTAATTAATCAAAAGATTTTTATTGATCGAACCCTTCAATTGTGCATAGATTGTTTGTAATTATATATTTATTTTTTATTTTCATGTCATTTATCATTTTTTTAATGTTTTAATACTTCTTAGATACATTCAAATGAAAAAGGATGTAGAATATAGATTTTCCTTGTGTACAATAAACCAATTGTATAAATCTAATAACAATTTAAGTCTCAATAATAAAATTAAATTTTAATAATAATAAAAATAATAAAGTTCGGTTAATGATAAAAAATATTTACATAAAAAAAATATCCAAAACAAAGAATTAGTATTCACAGGTGGAAAATAAGTTTTTTACGTCGGTTATTATGGACTTTTTACATCGGTTCTGGAACCGATATAAAAAGTACACTTTCTACGTCGGTTAGACTTATAACCGATGTAGAAAGTCATATTTTCTACCTCGGTTAAGGCCATAACCGATGTAGAAAGTGTACTTTTTACATCGGTTATAGGTCTAACCGATGTAAAAAGAGTACTTTTTACATCGGTTATAATCTTAACCGACGTAGAAAGTTCATTTTTTTAATGTTCGTTTTGTTTAGGTATGCTACCGTATTATTTATTCACAGAATCACCAGAAAGATAATACAGAATTCACATAATCTATATATTAAAACTAAATACATCATTAATTATTATCAAATTTTAATTTACAAAGGAAATAACTTAAAATTACGTCAAGCAAGTGTTGAAAGTTGAACAAAAAAATATCGTAACCAGCCATGTACCTGTTGAAAACAGAGAAAAAATGGTTGAGCGGTGACCAAACGGTGTCCTAATGGAGGTACAACGGTAGTCGAACGACAGCACAGCACAGTGGTAGCCAAATAAGAAGCTTGAAAATCATACAATACAACCAAAACGAATGTAAGTTTCAATTATAATAACAGAATGAGATGTATAAATAACAACAAAGACAACTTCAAACCTTAGGGTGCGCGACGACGACTTCGAACGGAAGAAATGGTTGCAACGGCAACGGCAACGACAACCACGTACGTAAGAATGGAGTGCAACGACGAACATCAGGGACGACGACAATGGCTAAGACGTAAACGAAAATAGAGAGAATAAGCCGAAACAAGAAACTAGGGTTTTGGAGAATGAGGTTAAAGACGACTAGCGTCGAAAAATAAGTGATAATGGAAGACATTCTACATCGGTTGTTTCTTAGAACTGATGTAAAAAGTACTTTCTACATCGGTTGTTCTGTAACCGATGTAGAAAGTTTTAAAAAAAATCCACTTTCTACATCGGTTGTTATGTAACCGATGTAGAAAATACTTTCTACATCGGTTGTTTTGTAATCAATGTAGAAAGTACTTTCTACATCGGTTGTTTTGTAACCGATGTAGAAAGTTTGAAAAAAAATTCACTTTCTACATCGGTTACAAAACAATCGATGTAGAAAATACTTTTTACATCGGTTGTTATGTAACCGATGTATAAAGTTAAAAAAAAAATCCACTTTCTACATCGGTTCAAAAGAGAACCGATGTAGAAAGTACCTTCTACATCGGTTGTTTTGTAACCGATGTAAAAAGTACTTTCTACCTCGGTTCTTTTATGAACCAATGTAAAAAGTTTACATTTATTTACAAAAATGCCACCGCATTTTTTTTATATCGGTTTCTAAACAACCGATATAAAATCCTGTTATAGAAACCTATTTTTGTACTAGTGATTTACAAAGGAAAAAAAATGAGTGTACACTTTTATTTAGGATGCATTAGTAATAAACCACCATTCTGTTGATTTATTTGTGGAAAATTAGTTATAATTATAATATAATTTATGATTATTTAATTGTAATTCTACCTAATTTTCCTTATTTTTGTAGGAATGGTCACGCAAGCTAAGAATACGAAAATAAGCAAGTTTTGGACTAAACAAAGGGTAAAAGAAACATAAAAAGATAATACATTTAATGCGATTTGACACGTCAGCCCTACGGTGCTAGAAGATTAGGTAGATTGGTCGCGACGACCAAGGAAGCGGCTAAGTCAAACCTGATCCACCACATTGAAACCATAATCCACGCCTATAAAAGGGAGGCTTTACTACATCATATGAAACCACCCTAGGCTCCAAAGGCCACACTACTCTCCGGGGCGTAGACCTATCATTATCTCGGAGACACACCATTCCATTCTCATCTCTCTTCTAGTTTTAGTATCCTCCCGTAGGACTCCAGAGGCAGAAGCTCTTCACAGTACGAGTTGCAACGTCCTATTTCCAGTCTTGCTGTCACTACGGTTTTGTCATTCTCTCCTGGAAATAGGATTATGGATTGTTATATGGGATTAGTATATTTTTATTTGTCTTATCTCTCGATGTGTAACTAATCCTCAAATCATGGGGCTATGGTGAAACTTATAATGTAACAAATTGAACCCTTTTTCCTTTTTATGAATGATTGCGTATTTCTATTCAATTGTGTTTTCCTTATTATGCATAATTAATTAATAAGAATTAATTTCTAAGTTAATTACGGGATAGGCGATCGTACCATTGCCTAATTAACGGAACTATAAGGTAAACTGAATCTAAGGGTTTTGGAGGATCAATCGGAATCCTTGATTTCTAATCAGTTATTAATTTAACAAGTCCTTATGTTCTTTATGCTTCTCTTAATTATATACCTTGCATGATCACTGAGGATAGTAACTTAAGGGAAAGAATATTGCTATTGCATGATTATTGGGTAGTAATAGAATTAAAACAGATGGTTAGCAATTGACTTATTTTGTTCCTTTTATTACATTCACTTTATATATTTCTAAACAACTCTTTTCTGGTGAGCTCAAAAATTAGGATTTAATATTTTTTTAAGATTATTAAAATAGTCTTTGTGGAAACGATATTAAAAGTTTTAAATACCCCTTTCTACGGTTCACTTGACCGTGGACAAAACTTTGTACGCACAGTAAACGCACAACAATTAGGATAAAAGAAGGAAAAAGGATATAATTTGATAAAAAAAATATTGTATTGGAAACATTGTTAACGTGGATAATAATCAAGATTCTTTAAGAAATTATATGAAACATTTTTAATTTTTCAATTTATTATAATATTACTATTTAATGAACCATATTCTTTGCTTTTATTGCATAATATATATAGTTAGTATCATCGAAAATTTGCTTTTACAACTATATTTTTTTGCTTTTCTACAAAAAAAAAAAATTATTGTAAATCTTATCTAGAAATCTGATTTAGAAACAAGTTATACTATTGATATTCTTGTTCCCTTAAGTTGTATATCACCATCATCTATTTGGGTCACTAACCATATTAGCTTTTTCTCCCATCATCTCAGCAAATCTTGAAGATCTAACACTTCATTTCTTGCATTATGAGAATTTGGCATCAATGATATATCTTGCCATGTACGCCGAACATTTAAATCTTGAAGATCTAACACTTCATTTCTTGCATTATGAGAATTTGGCATCAATGATATATCTTGCCATGTACGCCTAGATGATCAATCATCATTTGACTTGCATTGATAAATTACCCACCAGTATCAAAAGAGGTATTAATGTTGACCCTTATATGCCATATATGTCATAGTAATAATGAGCCTCTGAACTATTTATTTGTACACTGCCACTCAATTTACTTGTTATGCAGAAAAGTTATTGTTTGGAAGAGTCAAGAGGTTGTACTGCTGAACAATATACAGGCCATATATCACCTGTTTAGAGGAATTGTCACAGTAATTAAGAAAAACAAAAGGAAGGTATTGGAACCTGCTAGGCTTGTTAAGATAGGATAAAAGTTTCTTCTTAGTATTGGTTTAAAATAAACTGCTATAAAGTTAATTTTATTTTCTTTTTAAAATAAATTTTTTAACCTTTTTTTATATAATTTTTTATAATATAAAAAAGAATAAAGTTCAAATTCAAAATCTCGTATTAAATTATTCTAATTTTAATCTTCTTATCATTAGACTAGTTTTAATTCTAATTTTAATCTTCTTATCATTAGACTAGTTTTAATATTTTTTTATATAAATAATTTAAGTATTTCTTATTCTCTATAAATCAATTTAATTTACTTATAAAAAAATTTAACTTGTATTGTCTTAATTAAGTTTGTATTAATTTTAAGGAGAGGTATGAAAGCAAAACAAAGATAAAAATAAGTTTTAAAATTAATTTCTTTTATAAGGTTTATACAAATTTTCTTCATCATTTTTATTTAAAATTAGAAAATATAAAGAAATTTTATTAGTATTAAAAAACGTTATCTTTACCTTTTTCTATTGTTTTTCCTTAATAATGAACACCAACTATAATACTATTCCATATAAACACTTAAATGATGGGCTGCTTGACATATTTGTGTTATATTTATTGCGTCTATCTGGCTGTCTCTTTGATTTAATGTTAAGGAGAACTTGTAATTCTTCGAGAAGTAACGTGTCTTTCAAAATTTTATCTTATTCTCATTTATAAGTTCCATCCTCATCAACTTTTGCGCATATTCCCTCAAATTTCTGCAAATTTGTGTTGTTAAAAAGACTAGCATGAGAACCAACAACATTTGTGTTGTAAAAATTGGAGAAGAATAACCTAATAAATGAGGTTGGGATAGCTGATTAAATATAATAAAGAAAATAAATCACATTTATGAAATACAAAACGATCAATGAAAATTAAAATGCACATGTAACAAAATTTTGAAATGAATAAAAATTATAAGTTGTTGGTCGACGAAATAAATAAGGAAAATGATTGTTATTATAATAATAATAATAAATAAATCTAAAAAATGGAATCAATTAATTAATAATACTCATTAAGTACAATTAATTTAAAAATGCCAAACATTCAACATTTTAAAATATTTTTTACAAAATTACAACAATTTCCTATATTTCAAAAGATTTTAGAGGAAGTATTTAATAAATTTTGAAGATTAGCATCACGGTGTAAATGCTTAAAAAAAACAATATCTACTATGCTATTTTGAACATAAATTAAACATTATATTTTAAATCTTTTAAATTTTAAACTAAAATATAAACCATTCATGCCTTTTTCTCGTTATTATCATTTTGTTTTAATAAGTCATACGCTTGCTGAAAATTAGTAAGTGGTCTAAACATTTTTTCACAATCATATACAAATGGATCTTAAGAGATTTATATAAATAATTTTATCAAATATATATTACATTATACACTACATATAAGAGATATAAAATTTATTTAAAGTTTGAAATTTAATCTCTTAATAAATATAATTTAACACTTCTTAACTTTTCTAATTATAAAAAATATAAAATTAATAGTGTTATCTGATTTAATAATTGATTTAATTTTATTTATACAAATATAGCATCTTTAATTGTAAATATTAACTTACCATTATTTTTAATTTTATTTTAACTTTAGTTTCATTTTTATATTTTATTTATTTTATTTTTATTTTTTAAAAATATAATCTAATTAATTTCTCATTTAATTTAGCATTATAATTTTATTATTCATATTATCTATTAATATTTATTAATTATTTTCATTGTTATTGTTTAGCATAAATGTGCAAGTCTCAATATATATTTGTTATTTTTTTTATTTTTATCGTTTAACAATTACAAGTATAAATATGAGAAATATAAATTTCTTTTATTAAATCATATTAATAATTTAATCTCTATAATAAATTTGATTATATCAATTCATTTGATAATCTAAATGATATTATCTTTTTTAAAATAAAAAATAAGTTTATTTTTATATAAATTAGGTTCAGTTAACATTATTATATCATTAAGCATAGTAAAATTTTTACTACATAGAATCTCATAGTCACCATTAAGTATATATTAGAAGATGTATATTTTATTTTAAATTAAAGTTATCTAATGAAATATCAAATTATTTTTAAATTTTATAAAATTTTATAAATTTAATTTAGATAATAAAATATATTAATTTAACGATAGAATTGATAAAATTTTACTGTTTAATAAAGTTATTAAACAAAATAAATTTGACAAAAATTACTCTTAAAGTAATTTAATATCTTTTTTTTTTCCTTTTTTTACTATTTATATTTTTTCTCTCTTTATATATATATATATATATATATTCACACACATAAATACTTTTATTAAATATTTAATATTAACAAAATTTTTCAATAATATCATTTTAAGTTATTTAAAATTTTTAATTAAAATAACTAATAAAATTTTTTTTCCCATTGTTTGTCATTAACTTTTTACATTGATTCTAATATTGGTACATAAACAATCCCTATAAAATTTAGCAATTTTTTATACTAGTTAAAAAATTGATGTAAAAATAATTTTTTATATCAATTATGTAAAGTAATCTATATAAAAAGTCTATATTTTTATATTGGTTAAAAATGTAATCGATATAATAAATAAAAAAATTATAAAAATAATTGTGATAGATCTAATTATTACAAAATTTTAAATATTTATAAAATAAAAATATATACATTTTCAAAAATTGCCAAATTAAGAAAAAAATTATTAAATACCAACTAATTCAAAGAAGACAAAAAATATATTTTATATACATGTATCTTAAACATTTTAAAAAAAATTTATACAATAATAATATATAAAAACAAAATTTTGTTAACATATTTCAACCATGTCATTATCATTATTCAAGAAATGTTTCAATTTATCTGCAACCTATAAATTCAAAGACTAAAATTAATTCTTTTTTTAAGACTGATAAATAAGAGAAATAATTTTATAATAAATATTTATACGTATATTTTCAACCAGACAAGGATAATGTTTACAGGTACTACGTGTTATCCCAAATTAAGCAATGAGAAGATTTTTTAAATCCAAAACCTTCAATAAAAATGAACACAAATAAATATGAAGATATAATGCATATTAATCTAGGATATTAAGTCTTATGTTGGGAGGAAATATTAGAAGTAAAAGAAATTATATTATGTATGAGATTCTAATATGGGATTAATAATGGATGCCCTTGTATATTAATTCACAGTTTGTTTAAAATCAAATAAAATAAATATTAGACAATATGATAGCAAAAGAAAGGTAAAGAGTTACATGAAATGTGAATTTATTTCTACATGAAGAACTTAGGGGCATATCTAAAGCATAGAGTAGCTGGTTTATGTAAAGTGAAAGCTCAAGAAAGAGATTCACTAATAAAACATGGAGATATCAGTAATTATCTCTAAACAGTGAGATGCTAACTTAGTAGATTGAAATTAAATGAAATCTTGATGATCAACCATGTTTCTTCAATCATAAACCATATTGATATTGTATTCATAATATAATTCTCAGAATTTAGTTAATATTTCTTTTTCCTATACCATTTATGCCTCAATCAAATTTTCATTTAATCTACTCCTATATACTAAAATTATTGATTACTTGAAATTTTAAATATAAGAAAAGATGTGTGTTTGAGCTGTTATCTTTGCTTGCTAATTAATAATTATTGAAACTATATTTATTTACGGCATGCTGAGAAGTTAAGATTAGGTTGATAGGAGAAAAGTTGCAAATCTATACAACTAGTGGATCAAGTGTAATACCTCGTTATTTTAATAACTAAAACAGGGCAAGCAATAATGTATAACATGATTTCCATTCCAATCCTTAATAAAATAAAAAAAAAACCAAGTTAAATGGAAGACCTTACCAACGAAATTTGTTTTCTACAGTTGATAGTTCAATTAACTTCTAAACCATGCTAATGATGATACAGTTACTAATTTGGTGTCCACAAAACAGGACTCCTATCTAGCATTAATTTAAACAAAAGTATAGCTTCATTCATCTTATTGACATTCGAACAACCTAAAATCATGATGTTCGAAGAAGGAACATTTTTCTTAGGAATTTCAAGAAAAAGCTTAAAAGTCTCACTATATCTCTATTAAGCATGAGATAAAAAAAAAATTTCAAGCCAAATCCATTAGCCCATTGCATACAAAACCTGAAACCATTGCAGATATCACGTTTCTCTCAAGCATATGATTAAATAAGCGTAAAGCCTCCTTAATTATTCCAAAAAAAAAATACCCAAAATCAAACTGGTTCAAGAGTATGCATTTCTTTGAATCATAATGTAAAACACCTTACAGGCATCATCCAAGTGACTAACTTTAGCATATCCATCAATCATTACGGACTTAGCAACAATATTTATTTATGGCATTTCCATGAAAGCTATTTTAGCTCCAAGTAGATCATGATATAAGAAAATGGCATCTTAGTGAGGCATTTCATTAAACCACCACCAGCCACCATGCCACCACCCTTGTTTCTTTCTTCGTGTCGACTTCCTTATCTTTATTCTCCCTCATCACCACTTTTTAATCTCATAACTCTATTTTGTGATCCCTTATCTGTTACCACTCTCATTCGCTCTGCATGACATAGAACTACTTAGACCATCCAATCGCAATCTTTACCATAACCATTTCTTCTCCTCACAAATCACATAGTAACTATTAGATTTTATATAAATAGGATAATGATATTGTAACTAGATAAAGATAGAAATAAATAAATAAAGTAATCATACTAATATGATAATTTTAGTAATGATATAATTAAGAAAATTATATCATAGTACTGTGATAATTAGATAATCAAATATCTATATAATTAACTCTTGTACCAATGATCCCTATTATAAATACATGTTTTGTTATGTGGTTGAAATACATAGATTCGTTGTATTCCTTCTCACTTATTTCTCTTAACATGGTATCTAGAGCCTAATAAGAAGTAACTTTGATTCGTGACATACTCGGTGAATCCACTATTAGTTAGCAAAATTTTTTCCAGCAATTGTGTTTTCTCTTGTTTTCTAATCTCCATCTTCCTTGTTGACCATGGTCGTCTTTAGCTAATATGATAGGATTACATTGCCCATCTTACCACTAAGATATTTGATATTGTTGAGGTTGATTGTGCAAGTTGGAGGAAAGTTAATTCCCTACTCTATTACATTATTAAGGCCATTCTTTATCCTTCTATACGTCTTATTTTTCATGCTCATGAGACGTGTGAAGTCATTCGAACTTAGGAAAAGTCACTTTATACCAATAACACTCAACGTCTCTATGGGGTTTTCCATGATCTTATGATTGTTATTTGTGCTTGCTCCCTTGATAAATCCATGGATACTTATTTGGGTAAGGTTTTTAACCTTCTTCATATTTTTAATGAGGTCTTACCCTTTACTTCTAGTTCAACTAAAGAGCTTGAGAAATGGCAATAAATATTTATGTTATTGGCCTTATATAGTTTTCCAAAGGCGTATTCTTATGTTTATGGTTAGATTTTGCCTTGTCCCACTATTCCTACCAAAGATTCTACTTGGTCCACCTTGCTCTGTGTCTTGGTTAAGAATGAGGTAGTTGTTCCTCATACTTTTGTGGACTCCTTATCTTTGATGTCTCATTAGAATGATTATGCTTGTCCTCGCTAACTAGAAAAATCTTGACTAAAATATGATCATTGTCATCAGATTGGCCAGACAATAAAATCGATCGATGTTATGCTTTCCTTGGTCTTCCTTTCCAGATGATCAATGTTTCTCATGTTACTCTATAAGTCTCTCTCGCTCATGCTGAACCATCATCTATCTTTTATCATGAATTTTTGAAGTGGTGTGAGACACATCAAGCCTCCGATTCCATTTGATCGACTGCACACATTGGTTATTCCTTTGCTAACCTCTCTCATTCTTCCATTCTTATTCTTTAGATTCTTGATATTGAGGTCATCAATCATATTAGTGGTAATAAATCTCTTTTCTATACTATTTCCCTTTTTGATTCTTTACATCCTATCACTATAACTAATGATTCACAAACACAACTCAAGGTATTGGTACTATTCTCCTTCTTCTATATATATCCATAACAATGTCCTTTATATGCCCGATTCTCCTTTTAATTTATTATCTATTAATTATCTCACTTGCAGTCTTGATTACATTTTTTCCTTTACAAAAAAATTCTATCACTTAATTGGACTAGAGATCAAGGAGGATGATTGGCTTTAGATGTGAGTCTCAAGCTCTCTACCATCTTAAAACTTCCTATTATATTAGCTTTATGGTTGACTCTCTGCTTGTGATTCATGATCAACTAGGTCGTTCCAATCTTGCCAACTTAAAGCAGCTAGTGTTGGATCTCTCCATACTTTCTTCTTTAGCTTGTGAATCGTGTCAGTTAGGTACACATGTTCATAGTAATTAAAAGAAAGCACCTTTTATAGCAAACAAGTGTAGATCTACTCCAAGATCTACAAGTATCTTACTGTGAGCACTTTACAACTTTTTTCATAACCACTTAAATTTGTCCCAAAATATAAAAATTGGTTTTTAAGAAATTATAACCAAATAAATTTCTCCTAAGGTTGCTAGAAGCACTTTAATCCATAAAACTTCTCTTTTGCTTTCAAAAATTACTAAAAATTTGTGATACTCATATTTAACCATTCAAGGGAATTTTTGAGCTCCCAAGAGTTCAAACAAAATAAGATCCATAGATCTTAGAGAAGGGTCCACAAAGAAGAAGAAAAATATACCATAAATACAAAGTTAAAGCTTATGAAAATATAAGATAAAATCCTACTTGTTGAAGACTTCGTGGCAGGTTTTTGGTGGGAATTTATATGGCTAATTTTGTCCTTCCTTGGTTTTCCATACAAGATCTTCTAGTGATGTTGGTGGGGCTTAGTGATTTTGTCTTGATTTAACTTAAACTTCAAAATTAGATGTTTAAGCTTAGTGTATGATTTTGGGTTTTTTGGATAGATTAAGTTTAGAGAGAATTTGGAGAGTTTCTCCAAGTGTTTAAAAGTTGGAAAGTGAAGCAAATGAGCTCTCCCATGACCATTATGGGATTCAGCCACTTAAGGGTAGTTTGAGAATTAAGTTTTCACTTAAGGGAATTTTGGGTACATTTGTATGTAATTTCCATTTTCTAAAACAAATTCAAATGTGAGGACTTTTATTTTTAGAATTATATTAGTGTTAATTTTTCTGCACTTGATATTAATCAATATTAGTTTATCCTAAGCATGATTAACTTTAATTAAACAAAATTAATTTACTTTAATTATGATTAATTTTATCTCTCCTATTTTTTATTTTTATCTTACATGTATTTAATGGTGTGATGACTCATATGGTGAGTCACAACCACATATCTCACATGGAAATTTCATGCACATGGTGTGGGCCTCACTTTTGGCTTTTACTTCGCATTTTCTTACTCTACAGTTATCTAAGGGTATTTTGATCATTTTTCTCAGTATCTCCCCGAAGGTTCCCAAATTGTCGCTCTGACATTTCTAATACTTATTGGTTCATTTCCGAATCATTCTAATATCATTTGATATTTTTCTGGGAACAATTTATCCCTTTTGCGTAAAAGCTTTTTAAGGGCGTTTCGGACATCTTCGAAGTTTTCTTATGACTTTTTTTCCCTTTCTTTGTTCCTATTCTTTTATCATTACTTTTAAATCATCCTTGATATTTTATAATTCCTTAGAATGATTTTTACTTTTTTCTTTATATTTTCCTACACATTATTTAGGTTATCCTAGTGGAGGGAAATTTTCGTCATTTGCATAAATTTTTTTAATTTCTCTATCTTTTGCTCTTATTACTACTTTGTTTCTTAATAAAGGTTATTTGTAACTTAAAGAGTTCATTATGAGAATTTATAAGTGTTACAATTCTTATAATATACGATGACAAGATAAGATACACACATGTATCAATATTTGTTGTGTGAAATTAGAATTAAATATGTTTATAAAATATAAACTTATTTTGATATTTTAAAAAATATTTTAAATTAATATATATACAAGATTAAGATAAATGATTACACAGTAAATTTCTATAATTTCTATAATACACAATGGTAGAAAAAAGCAACAAAAGAGTATCAAGATTTGTTACATGAAATTAAAATTAAAATATTTTTATGAAATATAAATTATTTTAATCGAAAAAGAATGTTCTAAATTTCTATATGTGGGAATTTTAACACAAACAATTGAATTTATATAAATCATTTTATCTCAATAAATAGTTATCTCATTCAAATTTGTCAAAAATTCCAATTTTAACGTGTATGGAATTTTTAACTTCAGATATAGTTTACAAATCCTATATTTGTAAATATTTATTTTTTTCTATGTTTGAATTTTCTTTCACCTATAATAGATATGATAGTGAACGATATAGAAAAATAAAAATAATAAATTTAATGTGAAAGATAAAGACAAAATGATTTTTAAGAAGGTAGGAAAGATTAAACAAAAAGTTGAGTAACCAAAAACTTGAAACTAAAGACTAAATGGCTGACACTCATTCATTTGAATAATTTACGATGATAATGAGAATTGAATTATGTTTATTGATATTTACCTAAAAAAATAATTTTATAAGAAGGTAATTTTTTTATGACGGTATAAATTAATGATGATAATGATGATGATAGTTTTATATAAATAGGTTTAAATGACTATTACTCTTTAGAGGTGCTTTAAGAATTTTTGATGGAGTTTTTGTTTTTTTTTTCGATTCTAATTTTTCTTTGTGATATTCTAAAACTATTGATGATCTCTAAGTCTCTAGAATATCTTCTATCTTTTTATTTTGATCTGTTGGCACATTAATTGTTGTGGTTCCAGCATAAGGGTATCTTTTTCATTTTACCAAAAGTTTTCTACTTTCTCTAAACTTTCGTTTCTATCTTTTCTTTCCTTTTTGCTAGTATGAATTCATGATGTTATGAGTCTATCATAGAAATTTTGGATGTTACAAATTTGAAATGATGAGGTTTGCACAATACATTTTCTATTTAACAATGCTAAGGTTGAAATTATCCAAAATGCAGATGGTGGAATGAAATCTATTAAATTACCGATGATTCAAAGGCAGAACAAGAAGACACTATGATATGGAGACCAACAAGAAATTTAGATTTCAACATAAAATTCACTTACCATATGCTCACTTAAAAATATATTTCTAGTCTTCCTACTAGCTCGAATGTAATCAATGTTAAATTACCATATGCTCACTTAAAAATATATTTCCAATCTTCCTACTAGCTCGAATGTAATCAATGTTAAATGGCTGAATATTGGAAGGAAGAAGATCTTAACAAAGTGAAACACTTCTTCTATGGGTTAGTCACAAACACGTTACTAGACGGGACAAATTTAGCAAATAAAAGGATCCTCATCAATTGAAAATGTGTTTTCTATGAAGATGAACAGATGAAATCATGGAATCATTATCTAAAATCATTTTCCCGATGTAACCTTTTACTATTAATAATGCCCATCTATGCAAAATTGACTCAAAAGCCAATTATTGAGTGGCTATAGGATAATGTGGAGAATTCGAAGCAAGTGACTTTGAGGGATTAATGATACTACTTTGGGTAGTATGGAAAATAAGAAATGAAATAATTTTCAAATATGCAAAGATAAACATAAATTTTGTTTGGAATCTTGCACAAAATACCTAGAATCAATGGACCTCACATCATAAAGTAAATTCACAATGAGTCCAGAACCAAACAAGAAGATGCAAATCACTAGCAGGGGAAATGTTTAAAATGAATATTGATGCAGGTTGGATGGGAAAAGTTGGTATGGGATTCGAACTAATTGTGAGAGATATGAATAGAGAAACTCAGGTCACAACAAGCTAGTATCATAATCAAAGGCTTGAAAGCACTTTAGCAGAATGTTTAGCCTTTCATTGGAGCTTAATAATGGCACTCAACTAGGAACTAAAGGATTTCATCGTGGAAAAAAAACTCACTACTACTTAAACAAGCGATAAACAATGTAGTTGGCCACCCTCGATTGTCAAATTTGATTCAAGATTGCAAAGCATTAACAAGTAGACTTGAATGTATTTCTTTTTCATTTATAAGTTAAAGAGAAAATAAAATAAGTCATGTACTAGCTGCACATGTTATTCATTATCCTCAACATATGTGATGGGTTCATACCTACCCATATATTAAAGTGTCTATCTATCACTTTCTAATTTATTAATAATTAATATTTAGTTAAAAGAAAGGCAAAGAAGATAAATAGTTAACTATTTCTACAATTATTTATTTGAATCATTTTTGAAAAATAAAATTGTGATGCTCATTCATTTGATAAGCAGTGTTATAAATAAAAGAAAGTAAGTCTAAAAAAAATTGAATATTATGTAAATAATATAAAATTAAAAAATTTAAAATTTTGTTGTTTTTAATTTTAGAATATAAAAATATTATTTTTAAAATTTTTTTAATAAAATTTTACCAATTAAATAATTTTTATAAATTACAAAAATATGAAAAAGAAAAAGACCTTACTCTCTGTATCATTTTTTATGTTTTAATACATATACAGATAAATATTTCTCGTATATTGAATAGATATTTTGAAATTTAAGTAAAATTTGAGAATAATAAAAAAAAATTGTTATATTTTTAAATAGTGGTAAATACGTAGCAAGAGGAATGTTGATTTGACACGCTCGTCGTAAACGCGCAAAAATAATTTCTAGATTTCCCCCAAACTATTGGTATAGTATAAGGTGCAACCTAGGTCATCTCCCAAAGACCATTTCAGATTCTTAAGCAAATAAGGAGAAGGTTAGAACAAGGGGATTTTGGAAAGATTTGATATGAAGTTCTAAATGCAAAATACAGAATGAAATTTATTTGACTTAACAATAATCAACTCAAGGAATTCAGAGGCTATTTTCTTAACTAATCATTGATCACTAAAATCATGCATTGTGTTTATCAACCTAGGATCATCTGGAACCCCTACAATGATCCTTGAATTCTCTACTGAGAAACCTCTCAGAATTTAATTGATTATGATCAACAAGATTTAGTAACCACTTAATCTTTTATCTAAACCAATTTCACAATCAGAATTCAGTTGAAGTAAGTAATAAAATGAAAACCTTCAATTAAATTACTTAATTTCTACTCTTCAAACTTTTGGAAAGTGATTTACCAATCAAAAACCAATTATAAATCAATCATGCATTAATCAAAATACGTCAACCGATCAAACTTTGATTAAAGAATAAAATTGAAGAATATAGTGAAGTAGAGTAGAAACCACTTAATAAGCATGTAAATAAAGATCAAGACCTCAAAGTTAAAATGAAAATAGCTTGAATCCTCGAATTGAAACTACAAACCTAGCCTTCCATGAAGGAGGCAAATTAACAACAAAGAAAGAGGCAAATTAACAACAAATAAATCCTAAGCCTTCCATGTAGGAGGCAAAACTAACAAGAAATAAATCCTAAGCCTTCCATGTAGGAGGCAACTAACAATAAAGAAAACATAAGCCTTCCATGAAGGAGGCAAAACTAACAAGAAAGAAAGGAAGAAAGAAAGAAAGAAAGAAGATGGTATTGGAGTTGATCTCCAAAATTGGTGTGTGTCTCCTCTTGCAAACCCTTCTATTTATAGAGGATTTTTGAGGCATCATCTTCAAAAAGTCACCAACTAGGATATTACTTTTCTACCCTTTTCTTGCTTTCACATGGGCTTTGTTGAAATTGCAAAACACTTTTGAATTTTTGCCACCAATGAGCACAACAATTTTGACTTTCTTGCACCGCAATTTCGGATGTTCACATGTCCGAATTAGAGCTTGACTTCTGAACAAAAGTTGTAGCCCTGGATCTTAGCTATCCAACAAAGTTGAGTTCATCTCAATATGACTTCTATATCTCAATATATGGCCGGATCTTTGCACACTGTTCAAATTCCACGTCAGCAACACTATCTCATCTTTTGAGATAATTTCGGAGTCCTAAACATCCAATTTAGAATCTGATCTTGCTTTGTAAATATGGACACTTCTTTAAGCTTTCATTCAAGATAGATTTCATGATTTTTGGATGTCTACAACTCCTATTATGCTCAAAATACTATAATAGTGTCATTTTAATCGGGTAAGCAAAGAAATTCAATTAAACTTCATATGAACCCAAACTCATAAAATATGACAAAGATCACTTAATTGAACATATAAGAAGTCTTAATGAGATAAAAGTGAGAGATAATTATTTATGAAATCTATGCTTATCAAATTCCCCCACACTTATCTTTTGCACGTCTCGGGCAAACTTAAGTTAAGGATTGGTGACTTTTTTTTTTTTTTTTTTTTTTTTTTTTTTTGAAAGAACATCAAAGTTTTGAGTTGATTTCTCAAGAATTCACAAAATTTCATGAAACATTCTTTCATCACATTTTTGAAATTACTTAGAAAGGCAACTTTAATTTGAAAAACATAGATTGAGAAAGATAAAACCTCACATGATATACTCTGAATCTCTCAAGTGTTTGATTTGGTAAGTGTTTCTCTCAAATTCAATCCATGAAAGATGAACTATCATAGGCTTGCATATCTTCTACTTCTCTACTACTATGTACACATGCAATGCACAAATCAAGAGGTCTTTATTTTGGTTCTAACGGGATTAGAAAGATGAAATGATATATTGAAGAGATACAATGTTAGACCAAGGAAAATGGTAAGGATTGAGAATTGATTGTAAGTGCAAGTGTGAGAAACAGATATCACTTCTTCAATTTTTTTTTTTATTTTTTTTTTTTTTTCAATATAATAGTTTATTTATTAATTTATTGCTTTAGTTTTTTTTTTTTCAACCATGATATTGATGAACACAACAATAATCTCCCCCACACTTATTGAAACACTTATGGTATGATAAATCCAGTATTCCTCACCTTCTATGGTCAGACAAAGTTGTTTTTTTTTTTTTTTTATTTGTGGTGAGCTAAAAAGAAGAAAAGGCTAATCGGCTCAAAGGGCTGATCAAAGGATAAAATTATATGGTTTAGTTATTTGGCCAAGTGGTTTGTTCAAGAAAAACAATGCCTCAATCATTTTTGTACAAATCATGTGAAAATGTAGCTTCAAAAAGAATCAATGCAAGTTCTGAAGTAACATATTCCATGGATGAAAATCACACAAGAAAGAAAATAATAATAAGGCTCAAAATCTCACAGGTAATATATTTATCAAATCTAATCTATCCAGTTCAAATATGTGTTGCCAAACTAATTAATCTCGAAATGTAAATCATTTTGCTTCAATTATTTTATGAAATCTAAAGAAAAACATACTTCCACATTCAATTTTTTTTTTTTTTTAAAATCATAAGATGCGTATCAAGAGTCAAGTGTAACTCCTTACTCAGCCATCTTACTCAAAGTAAGTTTATGAATCTAACCTAATTTTTTTTTTGTTTTTTTTTTTGTTTTTTTTTTGTTTTTTTTTTGTTTTTTTTGTTTTTTTTTTTTTTTTTTTTTTTTTTTTAATTTTAGATATCGGACCATCTTCCCCCCAACCTATCCAAGACATTGTCCCCAATGTCTTAGATGAAATTTCATATAACAGGAAAAAAAATGTAAGAAAACCATTAAAGTAAGGAAAAGTTATAACCGAAGAGTGGTATCTGGTTCTCTTTTATCTCTGCCATCCTGATTTGGTTGGTTCACCAGCTGCATTGCTTGACTGAGCTCAGATGTAGGATTTTGCAAAATCTCAAGTAGCTGTTCAACAGTTGAAGCAGATACTATGATGTTGCGCATGGATTGTGGCATGAACTCCTGCTCTACTGCATGATCTAAAAAGGATATCAAACCATTATAAAAGCCATTAATATTCAATAAGCCCAAAGGTTTTTTATGAAAATTCCGATAGGCCCAAAATATAATGGTAAAAATTTCTTCCATTGTTCCAAGACCACCAGGTAATGCAATAAATGCATTAGAATTAACCAACATGTGTCTCATACGGTCATGCATGGTTGCAACCTTCAATTCAGTACCCAGGGTGAAGTAGGAGGTGCTCCCATTTTTTAAGCCAACACCTAAGACGTTACACCCCTTTGTGAGTGCAGATCCTGCAACACATCCTTTTAAACCCTGAATCCCTCCCCCATAAACAAGATTGATTTTTCTTGCAGCTAATGCCTTACCAAGGGTAGAAGCTGCATGTTGAAATTCTCCATCCTTTCCAAGGTTAGACCCACCAAAAACACAGATAGTATTGATCTTATCCATATACGGTGTTTCTGTCTTTTTTTTTTTTTTTTTTTTTTGAAAAAATATGTCATAGAGGTGGATAATTTATAGGGACTCAATATCAGACAAGGAGATCGCTTGAATAGTGCGGGATCAGGATTTGGTAGCAAAAGTTTGAATTTTTGCTGCAAAAGTTTGAATTTTTGTTGCAAAAGTTTGAATTTTGGTTGCAAAAGTTTGAATTTTGGGTTCAAGGAAAAGGTGAATGTCAGAGGGGAAAGACTTTAAGCAGGGGTGAAAATTTCAAAAAAAACGGTGGCCCAATAAATTGAAAAGACAATGTAAATGACAAACATACACGCATGAGAATGAACAGTAGTTGTGATTGTGGCTCACATCTTCCTCTGGTTTTACGTCCAGTAACGGCTGAAACGCCTTCTAAGAGTCGAGGATGTGCTTCCCATTCAGTTTTCTTGTAAACTGACAACAAGGTCTTTTAAAGTCAGATTCCCAAGACTATAACGTGCTTTTTCCTTACGGAACAGTTCAAACAAATCAAGAAGGACTCCTTGTACATGCCCACTAGGATGCGTCTCAAGAGTCTGAATGATATCATCCAATGACTCCTTACTCAGTCCATCCTTTATGAATTGAATTTTGTCCTCTCGATTTCTTGAAACCATTCCAGGGTTCTTGCATCTTGTGTTACAGGTCCATCTTGCACACCTGTAGCAAACTCCAATTCTTTTTGCCCTTCTCTTCTTTGCATAGGAACTTCTTCCCATACCTGGCATGTTTTTAACAAATGATTCTTGAAATTCACCTGCTAGACGTACCTTAGCTTCAATGATCCAACGGACATCTTCTGGAAGGCCTAAGAGTGTTAATGCTCTCAATCGTTCAAGTCTGCAATTGTAAATGTCTTTAAGAAAATTTCTGGGGAGAGTAGGGAACAAAATTTTGATCCTGGTGAGAGCTTTCTCCATTTTTTTTTTCTTAAAACACTCAAGTTATTATTCCTGCAAGCTCAATGTGGTGTAATAGTTGGGATGATTTAAGAGGTGAAGAAGGAAGTTGAGAGATTAGTTGAAACTTATAAGCGAGGAATGTGAGAGAGGGAGAGGGAGAAAGAGAGAGAGAAAGAGAGAGAGAGAGAGAGGGAGAGAGAGAGACTTCTCTTGAATTTATTGCAGGTATGTGGCATTGTGCAAATGCACTTCTTCTACCGTGTGCTTTTGAAAACCTTCGAAAAATGGTTTAAGACGATGTCCATTCACCTTGAAGATATTTTCAGTTACCTCATTTTTTATTTCCACTGCACCATAAGGAAAAACATTAGTAACTACAAATGGTCCTAACCATCTAGAGCGTAGCTTACCAGGCATAAGCTTTAGCCGAGAATTGAAAAGGAGAACTTTTTGTCCAACGGAAAACTCCTTTCTTGCCAACTTTTTGTCATGAAGAGCTTTGACCTTTTCTTTGTAAATTTTGGAGTTTTCGTATGCTTCTAATCGAATTTCTTCAAGTTCCTGCAATTGAAGCTTCCTATGGATTCCTGCTTGGTCTAGATCCATGTTGCATTTCTTTACTGCCCAAAATGCTCTATGCTCTAATTCAACTGGAAGATGACATGCTTTACCAAAGACAATCCTGTAGGGAGACATGCCAATGGGTGACTTGTAAGCTGTCCTATATGCCCATAATGCATCAACAAGGCGCAAGCTCCAATCCTTCCTGTTAGGCTGAACTGTTTTCTCTAAGATTTTCTTGATCTCTCGATTAGAAACTTCAGCTTGACCATTTGTTTGAGGATGATATGGGGTGGAAACTTTATGCATGACTCCATATTTGCGGAGTAGGGCTTCCATTGTGCGGTTGCAAAAATGAGTACCTTGGTCACTAATTAGAGCTCTAGGAATGCCAAACCTGCTAAAAATGTTAGACCTGATAAAATCTGCAACAACTCGAGCATCATCAGTACGGGTGGCTTTTGCCTCCACCCATTTTGAAACATAATCAACAGCTAGCAGAATGTAAACAAAGCCAAAAGAGACAGGGAATGGACCCATAAAGTCTATACCCCATACATCAAATACCTCACAAAAGAGAAGTGGTTGTTGGGGCATCTCATTTCTGCGCGAAATACTCCCTATTCTTTGGCACTGCTCACAAGTTATGCATAATCTGTGTGCATCACGAAATATTGTAGGCCAATAAAAGCCTGAGTCTAGTACTTTTCTAGCTGTCCGATGTGGCCCAAAGTGTCCACCACAAGCTAGGGAATGGCAAAAGGTAAGTACAGACTGAACTTCATGATCTGGAACACACCTTCTAATGATTTGATCACTGCATGTCTTCCAAAGGTATGGTTCATCCCATATGTAGTGTTTGGCATCACTTTTCAACTTGGCAAGTTGCGATTTGGTGAAGTGTTTGGGTATTTCTTTAGCAACCAGATAGTTTACCAAATCTGCATACCAAGGATCTTTCCCGTGCAATTGATAGAGATGCTCTTCTGGGAATGAATCTGCAATTGAAGTTTCTTCACAAGGTTGCTGGATCCGACTTAAATGATCTGCTACAAGGTTCTCTGCACCACTCTTGTCTTTAATCTCTAAATCAAATTCTTGCAACAGAAGCATCCAACGAATCAGTCTTGGCTTAGCATCTGTCTTCTTCAGCAAGTATTTCAAAGCTGCATGGTCAGAGAAGACAATAACTTTAGATCCAAGCAAATAGGAGCGAAATTTATCTAATGCAAACACAATTGCCAAAAGCTCCTTCTCAGTAGTTGTGTAATTTGATTGGGTTGCATCAAGTGTGCGAGAGGCATATGCAATGACATGAGATCTCTTGCTAACTCTTTGAGACAGTACAGCACCAAGGGCATAATTAGATGCATCACACATTAATTCAAATGGAAGCGTCCAATTAGGTGGTTGAATGATGGGAGTGGTTGTCAACCGCTTCTTTAGTTCATCAAATGAATCCTTGCATGCTTGATCAAACACAAATTTGGTATCTTTTTGTAGTAGTTTAGAAAGAGGTTGTGCAATCTTGCTAAAATCCTTGATGAATCTTCTGTAAAAACCTGCATGACCAAGTAAAGAACGTACTTCTCGCACAGAAGTGGGGTAAGGTAGAGAAGTAATAATGTCTATCTTGGCCTTATCAACTTCTAAACCTTTGCTAGATACCAAGTGTCCTAAGACTATACCTTCTGTTACCATGAAATGACATTTTTCAAAATTCAAAACCAGGTTAGTCTCAATGCATCTGTCCAAAACTTTAGAAAGGCTTTCTAAGCATGCATCAAAAGAAGAACCATATACAGTGAAGTCATCCATAAACACTTCCATGCAACTTTCTAAGAGATCAGAGAAAATGCTTACCATGCATCTTTGAAAGGTTCCAGGGGCATTGCATAGACCAAAGGGCATCCTTCGATAGGCAAAAGTACCAAAAGGACAAGTGAAGGTGGTCTTATGCTGGTCTTCTGGGGCTATATGTATTTGAAAATAACCTGAAAAACCATCCAGAAAGCAATAGTGAGATTTTCCTGCTAATCTTTCCAAAATTTGGTCTATGAAGGGCAAAGGGAAGTGATCCTTGCGAGTAGCTTGGTTAAGCTTCCTATAATCTATGCACACTCTCCAACTGTTTTGTATTCTGGTAGAGATTAGTTCATCATTGTGATTTTTTACTACAGTCATGCCAGTCTTCTTAGGAACTACTTGCACCGGGCTTACCCAATCACTGTCTGAGATGGGATAGATGATACCAGCTGCCAAAAGCTTACCTACTTCCTTCTTTACCACATCTAGGATGGTTGGATTCAAACGCCTTTGTGGTTGTCTAACAGGTCTGGTGTTTTCCTCCAGCAGTATCCTATGCATACAAGTAGATGGGCTAATACCTGGAATATCAGCCAAAGTCCATCCAATTGCTTGTTTATGGCTTTTTAAGGTTTGCAGTAACCTTTCTTCCTGTTGTGGTAGAAGGTTCTTTGCTACAATGACAGGAAGCTTCTCATTTTCCCCCAAATAAGCATACTTTAGATGTTCAGGCAAAGGCTTCAACTCTAAAGGAGGTGGTTGTATTATGGAAGGAAGAGATCTATCTGAGATTGAAATGTCTGCAACACTTGCATCTAACATGTCATCTTTCAACGAAGGTTGGTCTGCAGCATTAATCCTGGAACACACAATACATGAATCAAATTCATCACATGTGCAAGTAAAATTATCTAAGTAATCTAAATCAAAATCAAAAAATTTAAAAAGTAGATTGTCAATAGAATAATCATCCGCAAGAAGGTCTATGGCATCAAGTTGAAAGAGTGAATGATTCTCTATGGGATGCTTCATGGCTTCAAATATGTTGAATTGGATGATATCATCTCCAAATTCCATAGAGAGAGTCCCCGTATGCACATCTATCTTTGTTTTTGCAGTTTTAAGGAAAGGTCTCCCTAGGATCAAGGTTGCTCTATTGATGGATGACTCATCTTCCATATCTAAAATGTAGAAGTCAGCTGGAAAGATCAGCTTATTCACTTGAACTAGCACATCTTCAAGTACTCCGGCTGGATGTGCTGTACTTCTGTTGGCTAATTGAATCACCACACCAGTTGGCTTCAGTTCTCCCAGATTCAAAGATTTATAAACTGATGAGGGCATAACATTAATGGAAGCACCTAGATCCAGCAATGCATCACCAAATGTAGAGTTTCCTATTGTGCAAGGAATGGTGAAAGTTCCTGGATCTTTACATTTCTGAGGGAGGCTGGGTTGAATTAAGGCAGAAACATTGCGTCCCACACTGATCTTCTCATCCCCTTTGAGTCTTCTCTTATGCGTACACAGGTCCTTTAGAAATTTGGCATATTTGGGAATTTGCTTGATAGCATCTAGAAGTGGTATGTTGATTTCCACTTTCCTGAAAGTATCTAGAAGCTCCTTATCCAATTCTGCATGAACATTGGGCTTGGATTGAACCATTCTATTTGGAAAAGGTAAAGATACCTTCTGATCAGCACAATTTGGGGTTTTCTTCTCATCAGATGCTTCAAGTGCAGATCGTTTATGGAAAGCTTCTTTTTGTTGATCATTCGATGTCTTATCGAAGGCTGGTGTATTTTTTTCATCAGACTTTCCCTCTGATTCAGATGGCTTATCAGAGATGTCTCCAGGTGTGGAGATAAATGCTTCTTTTTGGTGTGGATTAGTCTGATTGAAGCTTTGTTGCTTTAAAATTGTAGGGTCTGTCTGCACTTTCTTCCCACTTCTCAAGGTCATGGCATTCACACTTTTGGGATTTATGACAGGTTGAGAAGGTAGTTGACCAGAACCTTGAGATTTCAATTGGTTGACAGTGGTAGCCAACTGCCCAATTTGAGTTTGTAAATCCTGAATGGTAGAACTTACATTTTGTTGAAATTGAAGATTGTTGGTTGCTAATTGCTTCATCAAATCATCAAGAGAGGGTTCAGAAGCATTAGAGGGTACAGATTGCTGCATATGCTGTTGTTGTTGTCTGAATGGCGGTGGTTGGTATTTATTTTGGGAGTCAGATGTTTGAATCCTTTGTTGTTGTGGAGGGCCATATCTCAAGTTAGGATGGTTTCTCCAACTAGGATTGTATGTTCCAGAAGGTGGTTCAAACTTCTGTTGCTGATAATGTTGAGGAGGCCTGTATTGTTGTCCTGTGCCAAAAATACCATTTACTGCAGCCTCAGGTGTCTCACTTTCTTGCAATGTTGGGCATGCATCAGTAGGATGATCTGCAGAAATGCAGATGCCACATGTTTTGGTTTTGTCAATAACATTAAGTTGCTGTTGTTGTCCGATGGCCAACTGTCTTACGATGGAGGTTAGTTCTTCAATTCTGTTCTCCAATCGTGTATGGTCTGTCTTGGTGGTCATTTCATGGACTCCTTTAGACAAGGAATTAGTTCGAGAATTGAATTGCTGAGAATTCTCTGCCATGTTGGCAATCAAATCTCGAGCTGCTGTAGGAGTTTTGTCCATAAGTGCTCCACCACTAGCTGCATCAACCATGCTTCTGTCCATTGGCATGAGTCCTTCATAGAAATACTGAATCAGTAATTGATCACTGATTTGATGGTGTGGACAAGTGGCGCATAGTTTCTTGAATCTCTCCCAATACTCATAGAGAGTTTCTTGGGAGTTCTGTCTAATGCCGCAAATCTCTTTTCTGATAGCTGCTGTTCTGGATGCAGGGAAGAATTTCTCCAGAAATAATCTCTTCATATCATTCCAGCATGTAACAGATGTTGGATGTAGATAGTACAACCAGTCCTTAGCTCCATCATTTAAGGAGAAAGGGAATGCCTTCAACTTGATATGATCTTCTGGAATTCCTTGTGGCCGCATTGTGGAACACACAATGTGAAATTCCTTCAAATGTTTATGAGGGTCCTCACCTGCAAGGCCATGAAACTTAGGTAGCAAATGTATTAGTCCAGACTTCAGTTCAAATGGTGCATCAACATCAGGGTATTGAATGCACAATGGTTGATAAGCAACATCAGGTGCAGCTAATTCTTTTAAGGTTCTATCAGCCATGTTCTTAGCAAAATATTTAAAACTATCAAAATTTAAAGATGAAAAATCACTACTGTTACTTTCTTGGTTATTACTGGATGAATGCCTTCTATGTGCTCTTTTCAAATGGTGGAATGTTCTATCAATCTCAGGATCATATGCATATAAATTTTCAGGGTTAGACCGGGTCATACACAAAAAGGTGAATTCATACAGAAAATCCAAGAATGATATATCTAAAGTAAAAACAATTGTTAGAAAGATTAAAATTTTTATACAAACTCCTAAATGAGCCTAGGAAATTAAAATGGTCCCCGGCAACGGCGCCAAATTTTTGACACGCTCGTCGTAAACGCGCAAAAATAATTTCTAGATTTCCCCCAAACTATTGGTATAGTATAAGGTGCAACCTAGGTCATCTCCCAAAGACCATTTCAGATTCTTAAGCAAATAAGGAGAAGGTTAGAACAAGGGGATTTTGGAAAGATTTGATATGAAGTTCTAAATGCAAAATACAGAATGAAATTTATTTGACTTAACAATAATCAACTCAAGGAATTCAGAGGCTATTTTCTTAACTAATCATTGATCACTAAAATCATGCATTGTGTTTATCAACCTAGGATCATCTGGAACCCCTACAATGATCCTTGAATTCTCTACTGAGAAACCTCTCAGAATTTAATTGATTATGATCAACAAGATTTAGTAACCACTTAATCTTTTATCTAAACCAATTTCACAATCAGAATTCAGTTGAAGTAAGTAATAAAATGAAAACCTTCAATTAAATTACTTAATTTCTACTCTTCAAACTTTTGGAAAGTGATTTACCAATCAAAAGCCAATTATAAATCAATCATGCATTAATCAAAATACGTCAACCGATCAAACTTTGATTAAAGAATAAAATTGAAGAATATAGTGAAGTAGAGTAGAAACCACTTAATAAGCATGTAAATAAAGATCAAGACCTCAAAGTTAAAATGAAAATAGCTTGAATCCTCGAATTGAAACTACAAACCTAGCCTTCCATGAAGGAGGCAAATTAACAACAAAGAAAGAGGCAAATTAACAACAAATAAATCCTAAGCCTTCCATGTAGGAGGCAAAACTAACAAGAAATAAATCCTAAGCCTTCCATGTAGGAGGCAACTAACAATAAAGAAAACATAAGCCTTCCATGAAGGAGGCAAAACTAACAAGAAAGAAAGGAAGAAAGAAAGAAAGAAAGAAGATGGTATTGGAGTTGATCTCCAAAATTGGTGTGTGTCTCCTCTTGCAAACCCTTCTATTTATAGAGGATTTTTGAGGCATCATCTTCAAAAAGTCACCAACTAGGATATTACTTTTCTACCCTTTTCTTGCTTTCACATGGGCTTTGTTGAAATTGCAAAACACTTTTGAATTTTTGCCACCAATGAGCACAACAATTTTGACTTTCTTGCACCGCAATTTCGGATGTTCACATGTCCGAATTAGAGCTTGACTTCTAAACAAAAGTTGTAGCCCTGGATCTTAGCTATCCAACAAAGTTGAATTCATCTCAATATGACTTCTATATCTCAAGATATGGCCGGATCTTTGCACACTGTTCAAATTCCACGTCAGCAACACTATCTCATCTTTTGAGATAATTTCGGAGTCCTAAACATCCAATTTAGAATCTGATCTTGCTTTGTAAATATGGACACTTCTTTAAGCTTTCATTCAAGATAGATTTCATGATTTTTGGATGTCTACAACTCCTATTATGCTCAAAATACTATAATAGTGTCATTTTAATCGGGTAAGCAAAGAAATTCAATTAAACTTCATATGAACCCAAACTCATAAAATATGACAAAGATCACTTAATTGAACATATAAGAAGTCTTAATGAGATAAAAGTGAGAGATAATTATTTATGAAATCTATGCTTATCATGATTGAGCCACCAAAATGTTATTACTAATGTCCATGCTATAATTATATATTGTTTATATCATTGGTAATCATTTATTTGATCACTTAAGAAGAACTAAGTTTCAACACATTCATTTAGTATGAATGAGTGTTATATGATTGAGGAAACAAAATGGATATGTGAGAGAAAGAGAATGAATAAGGAGAAAATCAAAATACTAAAATGTTGATGTGATAAGAGATATGCTGATTGTTATTGAAACTGATTATTTTAGGAGATATTTGATCGTAATTTTGGTTTATAGTTTTTAAAATTATTTTATAAAATAATGTTTTTTAAAAAATGAAAGGGAATAAGTCTAAAAAAATATTGAATATTATATAAAAATAAAAATAATATAAAATTTAAAATTAAATTTAAAATTTAAAATTTTGTTGTTTTTTGTTTCAGAATATAAAAAGATATTATTTTTGCATTTTTTTAAATTTACGAATTAAATAATGTTTTAATTTTTTAATTTCTATAAATTAAAATTTTCAAAAATATGAAAAAAAAACAAGGCCTTACTCTCTGTATCAGTTTTTATGTTTTAATAGATAAATTTTTCTTATATTTTGATATTTTAAGCAAAATTTTAGAATAAAAATAAAAATAAAAGAGATAATTTTTTTTTCATTTTTAAATAGTGGTAAAATCATGTAAAAGAAAAAATATAATTATAAGAGATATTTTCATTTTTGATAATAAAATTACTTTTGATTACATAGTATAAATTTTAAAAAATAAGACTTTTAAAATTTTAAAAAATTAAAAAAATAGTTTACTTGAATCAAAACATATTATCTTTATGTTTGTTAGTTTTATATAATGTAGAAAGGCTATAAATAAAATATTAAAGTTAAATTAAGAATTATTGAATTTAAGTAATAAGTATTTGAGAGAAGTTAAAAAAATAAATATTAAAGTATAAAATATCCGAAACAGAAGATGTTACATAACTTATTGAAATGAAAGTTGATCACAAAATCTTTTCATTTAAAAGTAATTAATTCGATTTATAATTTAAAAGTAAATATATAAATTAATTTATAAGTATGAGTAGTTATTAATTAAAATTTGTATAATTTATATAGATTTGTCATTTTTGTTAATTTTAATCTATTGAATCAATTAACTTATTATTAATTAATAAACTAAAATGTTTCTATAAATAAATTAATTAAATAATTAACATACACTGCTGAATTTTGTAATATACTTTTGAGAATATAAATTCAAATTCTCTACTTCCAACCATTAAATTTAAGTTCTTCGTAATTAAATTGTTTTATAGTAATGGATTAATACAGAGAAAAATATTCAGTTTGTACCTAAAGTGTTAGCCTTCGAATCGGCGCAGCAGCGGTTTACATCCAAGAAAATTACTAATATCCATTCTCAAATTATTGATTTTTTTATTTTTGTAAAATATGTTTTTAATAGTTTTTAAATTTTTATTTTTAAAATGATAAATTTTAATTTTTAAAACAATCATTATTTAATATATATAACATTAAAGATCAAAATTTTAAAATAATAAATTAAAATTAAAATTTTAAAAAATTAAATACATATTTAACCTTTTTCATCTAATCCTGTGACGTCCAATTTCATTAAGGTAAAGGAATAAACAATGATTTTATATACTTTTATAATTTCTTAAAATTCTTTCTCCATTTCTTTTTATATATCTCTGTTTTTGCAGTGGTGTTACTCATCAGTTGCTTTCTCACTTCTTTTCTATCTTTACCTTCGTCCAAAGGCACATACACTATCATTCTAAAAGAATATACAATGACAAGATAGAGAAGGCAACATTGACAACATGCTGATGCTGAAATGCTCAATGTATGGCAGCATATTTATTAGTACGCGGAAGAAACTAATGATCTTAGTCCACTTTATCGTTAAACAAAATCCCTCTCTTTATTGAATAGTTCATATTATTGAGACATTTTTCTAATTGGAGGAACCATCATTTGAACTTATCTTATTCTATCTACACCATCTCAAGTGAAACAAATATTTCTATTTTTTTACTTCTTACTTTTATAAATTCTTAATTTTAATCATTAAATACAAAAATATTAAATATTTTTTTATTTTTAAAAATATTAAATATGCTTCTATTACGTTAACAATAGATGCATGAATTTTTTATTTAACAATTTTTAATATATATCTAAAAATGCATAATATTCTTTTAAAAATTAGATTGAAATAATCATTTCAACCGATTGATTTACTAAATAATTATGTTTTAAAATTATTTGAATCATAAAAAAAAACCAGCAGTGAATTAATAAAAAATTATAAATTAAGAACTAACGTATCAATAAAAAATTAATTTATATAATATCATTTTATTATTTTTTATAAAAATAAATTTAAATTATACTGTATTTAATTTAATTTTATATATATGACTTGATATAAAAATTACAAATGATATATTAATTTTCAGTATACTATTATATATTTTTATGATGGCATACTGTAATATTATATTATATATTGATATGCTATATTATAAATAATTTAATTAATATCAAAATTTGATTACGATTAGATTATTATATCTTAAATTAATATTTTAAAAGTTTAATGACCAGTATGATTTTAAAATATTATCTAAAACCAATAATAAAAATTAATAAATAAAAAATTTATAAATGAGTTATCATGTATTAAAAAATTAATAAAGAATAAATTTGTTAAAATTATTGTATTTAATATTATTCATTAATTGAATCTATTGATTCTTACATTAAAAATTTATTATATATAATTTTTTATACATCCTTCACTGTATATATTTAAATAATTTTTTATTTAATATTTATTTTATAAAATAGTAAAAGAATATGAAAACCTATTTAAACACATTTATAATATAATTAATTTTTAAAAAATAAAATAAATTTATCTTTTTTTAAAATTATTTTAAAATTTTATTTTATCAATTATAAAAGAATGTGGGAAAAGAATATATTATTGGACTGAGTGGTTTTGGTTCCCACACTTTAATCAAACTCGTTACTGGTTTTGTTTTAGGCACATAGTTTATGATAATAGATTTGGTATGGGTAACAGCTCAACAGTTTGAGGCATTTAACAGCATCGACAATTCCACGACAATTCCACATAAGCATTAATTGGGTGATGTCCAAAACTCTACGATTCTCATCTTTTCTCTATCCTTTCAATATATAATTTTATATATACTTAGAGTGGACCAATTAATAGAGCTACGGTGGGGGAAGATTCGAGTCAAATTTTATTGATTTTGCTTTGCATCTGGTCAATGCTTGTTTCAATCTGGACTAGCTAGATAGCTAGTATTGATACTAAATTGCTAGATACAAATCCCATTATTTTATTTTATTTTATTTGTTTTATGGTTGAACTGACAACAAATACTAGTCCTGTTGGTATTCCGCGGATTGCACACAGATACAAACAACCATCATTTCTCACTCTCACAACTGGGTTTGATTCATTTACTTTGTCTGGGGACTACTTGCATTTTTCTCCTTAAGAAGATTCTTTCACACAAAAAGTATTATTTATTTATTTATATTTTTTACTTTTTATAATTTTTTAAAATAAAAAATAAAATATATTTCATAACTTATCTTTTAATATAAATTGATGTATACTATTATTTATATATAAAAAAATTATTTTCTTTTTCCCATTCACTATTGTTGTTGGTAATATAATCAGCTGGTTTCGGAAAGCAACAGATATTAATTCCGATGGTTTCACAATCAAATTTTCTAAAGAAACTTCTAAATTAGTTTTCCCAATTTTGAGTTAGACATTTTAGTTTTTAAAATTTTAAAAACATTTTATTATTTCTTTTGTAAATTATATTTATTTTAATTTTTTGCATTATTTTTAATATTATGTTATATCAAGAAGAATTAAATTAAATATTGTTTTACAAAATAAAAACTAATGAAAAAATTTTAAAATGTGAGATTAAAATACCCAACTAATATATTTCTCACAGCTAGATTACGAATTTACACATTTTTTTTTCTCGTAATGTATATGTAGTATAGTGTGATTTGAGGGAAAAATCCAACCAAAAATGTTTAAAGGGGAGATTGAGGGAGTTAATTACAACAGCAGCAGCATGAAAGCCTAGAGGTGAATGTGGATTTGATTAGTGTCAGAATTATGCGGAGTAGCTACTAGCTAGCTTGTTAGTGGCGGGATGTTTCTTTTTCAATCTCTATCTCTATTTTAACTTCTTTCATTCTATTTTACTTTATGGAGAAAAGAAACAAAATGATAGCTGGAGCCAAGTTATTCTTCTAACCGAGAGAGAGAGAGAGAGAGGTTTAAAGAATACGAAATTGACTTAATTCCTCGCCCCTGCGCACCGTGGGACTCTTCGTTTCACATTAATGTTCAGATTTATTATATGAAAAATAGAGAGCAAAAATTAAAAAATAAAACGTGAAAAGATAAAAAATTTGATAAATGTAGAATAGAAAAATAATTTTTTTAATAAATAAAAACAGAAAGAACTTTTTTATTTGGATAAATAAAAAAATAATTGATTTTAAAATTTTATTTTATATTAATTAAAAATTAAATTAAAATTTAAATATTAAAATTTTTATTTTATTAATATAATTTTTTTATTTTTTTAAAAATTAAATTTAAAAATTAAAAGTAAAAAATAAAAAATAAAAACTATTTCCCTCAAATCCTATCTTTTGAGGAGGATTGGAATTATATAGCTACATGAAAAAGAAAAAACAATTTCTTTCATTCTATTTATTATGATCAAGAAAATATAAAAAATATTTATATATTTTTTTTATAATTGTTTCAAAGAAACAAAGCATACATTTATGATGAAATTTAATTTAATTTAAAAATTAATAAATTATTTAAATTAATTATAAAAAATATTTACAATTTTATTTAATTGAAATATATTATAAAAATTAAATTAAATCAAATCAATTTTTTATTTGGTTTAATTATTTCAATTTTTTATTTTATTTTAAAAAAATAATCAGTCAAAATATTATTAAACGAATATAATTTTATGTTTGGTTAGAATAATTTAGAATTATTAAAATTTATATATTTAAATAATAAAAAAATTTAAAAAATGCTGTAAATTTTTATTTAAATAATTTCTATATTAAATAGAAAGAATTTCAAATGATTCTTATTTAACATTTTTAAAATTTTTTATTATTTTATTTTTTAAAATTATTATTGATATTTTTTATATATTATTTTTTAATAATTATTTAATTTTAATAAAAAAATTTAAAATTTTAAAATTGTTCATCTAAACACAGGATAAATGTTTTGTTCAAAATCATAAAGTAAAATTTATAATAAAAAAATTCACAATTCATAACTAACAATAAGGTTTATAATAAATAAAATATTTATTATGATAAATATAACTGCTCAAATATTTTAATATTAATTTTATTTTAGAATACACTACCAAATTGAAATTTGTATGTTTAATTATACTTTAATTTTATTTAATTTTACACAAGAGAACTACAAAACTAAACGCGTCATAAAATAAATTATAATTTTAAATTTTTCTTTTTACTTTCGGTTCAGTTATACGATTTAGAACAAATTGGTTTAGTTAATAAATATTTCTAATTTCACATGAACTAAAGCAAGCTTATCAATCTTATCATTCTCGCACAACAACAAAGCATGACTAAGCTATCCCTATTCCATTTTGGAACTTCTAAGAATTGTAGCTTTCCAAAAGGTTTGAGAGATTACGGAATACTTACTTTCACCGATCACATCTAGTAATCTTAAGCGAGACTTGCATTTTATGAAACATTTTTAAAAATAAATTTACAACTATTTTGATATCAAGTAATTTCATAAGAATTATAATTTTTTTCAAATATATATATATATATATATTTCTAATTTAGATTAAAAATAGTTATATTTTTAATCCCTTAAGGTTTGTCAACACAATAGCAATGCGTTTAGTTACCTATTATAGAAATTGAAGAATAAAATCTAATTTAATAAACAATATCATCATATAAGATTAAGATAGAAGTTTAAAAAAAATTGATAAGATGATAGGTAAACCAATCCAATACAAATAACAACATTAATCCTACACGTTGGAATGTTAATACAAATCCTAGTTTTAGAAAAAAAAAAAAAAAGAAGAGAAGAAAGTATAGGTAAAGATAGACATAAATTATAGGAAAGAAGCTGCCTTAAAACTAAAACCTAAGATTCTATTTATAGAAAAGCACCATGTCGGACAAGAGAAGCCCATCTATACTTAATTTGAATATAGTGACTTTTTATGGTCTTTAAAATGATTATCGTTACCTACGGGCTAATGCATTTTCAATATCCACTCATTGGTCAATTTTAGACAAATTCATATTGAAAGTTGTAAGCCTGAATATTATCTTTCATTTAGTTTGGTGTCGCTTAAGTATAAGATATATAATTATAGATATTGGCTTTAGATAATATAAAATTATAAAATTATAAAAAAATCTTTATATAACTTTCTTTTAGGTAATTTTTCATCAAGTTTGAAATTTAATTATGGATGAAAAATGATTTTTTTATATTAATTATTATAAGTTTTTTACATAATTATTTAAGCAGAAAATATAAAAAAGTAAATTTTTTTATATTAATTTTATAATCGATATAAAAGGTTTGACTTTTTATATTAGTTGGACTATGAATCGTTGTAAAAAAAATTTACTTTTTACATTGATTAAAGGTACTAGACTGATATAGAAAGTAGAATTTTTATCTTAATTTTTCTTTTATTTAATGTAAAAAGACATACTTTTTATACTAGTTAAGACCATAACCGATATAGAAAGTAAGACTTTTTACCACGGTTGGATTGAGAATCGATGTAAAAAATCCCATGTTCTACATGGATTCAATCCAACTAATGTAAAGGTTAATATTTTACATTAGTTAATGTATTAATTGATATAGAAAGTCCATTTTTTTTAATGTTTAATTTGTTTGAACATACTATTATATAATTTTATGACAATACCTGCATATACAACCAAACAATATACAGATAGACAGTATAGCAACTAGAGAACCTATTTATGTAAACTAAATATTTTACTACTCATTATCAAATATAAATTTATTGAATATTTTACAAAGAAGATAACTTACTATTATATAAAATCAACTCAAATTGGTTACCTTTATCATATATTTCCCCCAATGTTATCATCAATTTCTTCTTCGGTTAAAGGGTGAGTATTTTGAAACATCTACAAAAATGTTTTTGAATGAAATTAGATAAAATATCATGTTATGAATTAAAATGACTTACCAAATTGTGATAATTGTAATTATCTCTGTCTAAGAATCAACTATAAATGCCGAGATAATGTGAAACATATGTTTCATAACATAATATTCACACTCGGTTCCTCCAACTTGCTTGGGCACTTCAAAAAAATAGAAAAAAAATAATAATTAAAGATGATATAATGATAAAAAAATATAAAAGAATTAAATAATTTTGAATGAAGTACTAACATGTGGAATTATTCATGAAAACTTTTTAACATTTGATGAATGTGTCACTTTTAATAGAAGACGAACATTCATTACTCTATAATAAAAGAAGAACCAAATTAATACCTTTGAAAATAAAAATAATGAGTATAAATACCAAAACCCTAAAAAACTTACACTTCTATAATGTCTCTTATGCCTTTCTTCGGTTTTTGTCAATCAGAGCATAGAAAGACAACTACATTCTACTTTTGACAAATAATGATTAATTGCCAATGGATCCTACAAAATATGGATCAAAATGAACCAAAATTAGAAATTTAATTTAAGGTGTTAAATAAAAATTTTAAGGAAAAATGATTGATATCATATCTACTCCAACATATGACATCAAAGTTTGAGCCATTTGCTAGTCACTTCAATATATTAGAGGCACCATCATCTTTCTTAATGGTTTCATCAAACCAGATTAAGAACATCTTGTTATGCTTATTCAACAATTATTTCTCGTTCATCCGAAGATTTTTGTCCTTTATAATGGTTTTGTGAGTAGATAAGTATGGTTGAACCTCATCGGCATTATTCAAAATATACAAAGGTGCTTGAAGGACTTCCACCTAACCCATGCTTTTCACAGTTATGCCTCGTGTACCTTTATCTCTGTGTCTTCTCTCATGACAAGACTTAGGAAGTCCTATGGGTTCCACTTGTGATAAGTACTCTGTAAAAAACTCAATTGCCTCTTTTACAATGTATCTTTCAATCATAGATGCCTCAAGATGATGTGGATTCTTCACATACCCTTTTAATATTTTCATGTATGGTTTAATTGGATACATCCACTGTAGGTAAATTGGACCACATAACCTGATCTTCCTTACTACATGAACAACCAAGTGAATCATAATGTTAAAAAATGATGGAGGAAAATACATCTCCAATTAGTACAAGACAGTAAAAACTTTATTTTCCAACTTATCCAATTTTAGAGGATCAATGACTTTGCTACACATTGCATTGAAAAAGAAGCACAACCTACTTATGGTGTGCTTAACCTTTTTAGGAAAAATATCAAGAATAACCACTAGGAGTAGCTATTGCATCAACACATGGTAATAATGAGACTTTAACCCAAATAACTTTAGATCTTTCATGGGGACAAGTCTTATCAAATTTGAAGAATAACCTTGTGGCACTTTAACCCCATGTAGGCACTCACAAAAACTTATTTTTTCTTTTTCTTTTTTTTTTCATAATGTATGACATGGAAAGGGAAAATATATCCGCTTCCCTATAGACTGTGGCGCTAACTATTGTCGTATACCCATCTGAACTAAATTTAGTCGAGAATTTACACCATTCTTAGTTTTTCCCTGTATATTGAGTAGTGTTCTGATAACGCTATCACACATTTTTCCCACCTATATCACATCAATACAATGTCTAACATCAAGATTGCACCAGTATAGAAGATAAAAAAAAAATATTGATCTTCTCTTCCATATCTTTGTCTTAGTGGTCTTCTTTTGAGTCTTTCCAAAAACAATGTTGATGTTTTTAAACTATTCATAAACTTCTTACCAAGTTAAGACCTTTAGAGAAACCTTATTTTTTGGCAACCCATTAAGCTTTCCTTAATTTACGATACAGGTGATTAGTCTTGAGAAATTTTCGAAGACCAAGATAATCTGTCTTCATAATCTGTCTTCCTTCCATGATGCAATTGATGGTAACTTGTGCCTTATTCACATATAGGACATGCTTTGTGCCCCTTAACACTATATTTGCATAAATTACCATATGTTGGAAAATCATTAATAGTGCTAAAATGCATGACTCGTATCTTAAAATTTTCATTAGCATACCCATCAAACACATCCACACCTTCTTTCCATAGATTTCACAAGTCTTCAATCAAGGGAGCAAGATAAACATCTATGTCATTTCTAGGCTGTTGTAGGCTTGAAATCATCATAGACAACATGATGTATTTACATTTCATGCACAACTCCGAACAAAGGTTGTAAGTTTCCAAAAGAAAAGGTCATAACTATGCTTACTACTTAAATTACCATACAGATTTCATTCCATCTATTGCAAGTTCAAGCATTAGGTTTCTTGGCTCATTTCCAATATCCAGAAATAGTTAATCAATCATCTTCCGTTGCAAACCATCAATTGGATGACAAAGTTTTCCACCAATTTATCTTTCATCTATAAGCCATCTAAGGTTCTTTGTATTATGTTTATTACAAAACAACCGTTTGAACCTTGGAATTATTGGAAGATACCACAATACTTTGGCTGGAGGCCGCTTTGTGCTTTCATCGCAACTAGAATCACCATCCTTCAATTTATAACATGAAACTTGACATACAGGGCATTCATGTAATCCTTCAAACTCATTTCTGTATAGTATGAAATCATTGGGGCAGACATGTATTTTCTTATACTCCATACCCATCTGACACAAGACCTTCTTTTCCTTATAATTACCCTTAGGTAACATATTACCTTCCAGAAGGATCTTTACCAACAGCTCAAGCAATTCTATGAAACTTTTATCACTCCACCCATTTATCGCCTTCAAATTGAATAATCTTAACATTATTGATAATCATGTAAAATTAGTGCATCCAAATACAAAGATTTTTCTACATCACTACACAAGTTACCATACATATTTGCTCGCAGAAAAGACTCATGTCCCATATCACGAATCATATCCTTTACCCATTTTTCCATATCTATATCAACCTCCACTATTCCCGACACACTTGGCATGTATAATAATTAACCACGCCATGTCCATCTTGTATAACTTTTACAAAATCCATCACAAAGAACATGCTCTATGATTTCATCAACATTCAATTGTCTCCCATTTAGACAATTAAGACAAGGATAGTAAAATTGTCCATTACTTTGAGGAATATTTATCTGTGCAAAATTCAAAAACTCTTCCACCCCATTCTCATATTAATCACTTGTCCCTTTAGCATTTATCTAACTACGATCCATACTATAGAAGAATCATAAACACATGAATTAGGATACCCATTAACCTAGTCACTCATAATCACAATTTATTTTCCTTACTATTGGTAAGGCCCTATCCCATTTAAGAATTTTTTTTATTCAATGATTAACTAACTTCTTAAATCTTGAATACCATACTTGGTAAAATTTAGGTAGCATTTCGCATTAGTCTCCAAGTACATAACTTGACCGTGGTGTCATTTACCATGATCAAGCATGTACCCATAGACAATGCAAAATGAGCTAACTGAAATTTTATCAAGTACGATTTACAAGATTTAAGAAGAAATTGTTAACTACTAAATAAAAAACTTTAGTCCCAAACTGTCTAACTTGGACAATTCAAGATTGAATAAAAATGAATAGTTTATTTATTCAGCAATATACTCATTGTATTCAAGAGAGAATAGGAAACTAAGGGTATGCTCATATTTGAATTCAAGTAAAGAAAGAAACTTAACTTGGAAAGATCAACAATAATTGAGACATGTATAATTATGCTAATTTCCTCTTTTTAGTAGTCAACTATAAGTGGTGATCAAGTGAAAGTAACCTATCTCTTAAGTCATATGATATAAAACACTATTCTTAAGTGTTTTTAAGTCTTATGGTATAAAACATTAGATCATGGTCTATGAAAGATCTCTAACTCTAGAATCACACTCTCGTGAACATCTTTCAAATAATTTTAACTAAATAAGGTATGAACAAAAGAGTACAAAAATATAAGGAGAGAGTGAATAAGATAGAGAGAATGGAGATAGGTAAGTTGATGTTTTGATCGTATGACAATGAAGGTTATATGCTACATGAAAGAAAAGAGGGGTTGGCCCAGAGAGGAACCATGCTGTTTGTGAGAGTTTGGGAGTTAAGAATGAGAGATGTGACTGCCCATGATGGGAATGGCTAGTGTTGTTTTCTAGGGGCTACCTAAGCTTTTTAAATTTATTATGAGTTGGAGACCTTGAAGATAGACACTAATCTTCGTGATTTAAAAAGAAGTATGTCAAGACCAAGACTTTGCTTGAAACATCAAATCACCATAAACAATTGTTATCATTCTTCTTGGCTATTTAATCTCATATCCATTTCCATTAAATATAAAGTCTCTATGCTTTTGATTAAACAATTGTTATCATTCTTCTTGGCTATCTAATGTCAAGACTAACTTCTGATTGCTAAAATTAGTAGAAAGTCAAACTATAAGGTTTCTATACTTTCATTAAATATCCAATTTCCATTATCTTAGCATGGTTTTAACGTTGAAGTCTTAAGGATCAAGGTTAAGGTTCTTCTAAGATCCTCAAATAGTCCATTATGTTTAAGAATAACTTATAAAGGTGCAAGTTTTAAGGTTCAAGACTTGAGGTTTGGGATCTTGAGTTTAGTTCTAATGATTTCAACTATTTAACTCTTAATCTAACACTTTTATTGTATTTAAATAGCCAACCAGTCACCTTCCTTCATCTTCGTCAAGGGTCAGTTCCATAATGTTCACCATTCAAAAACCATGATGTTCTTAACATTTTTTGTCATGTTTCTTAGCATGTAAATTATAAATAATCAACCATCAAAGATAGAACATAAACAAGAAATGAAACAACTAAATTCAGTAGCAAACAAGGGCACTTCATAAAATCAATCACCATTTTCATTTAGTATAAGTAAAATGGAGTATGTAGAAGGTAACTTTAGCAAAAGCCATTCTAATTCTAGCTTAGAGTTGAAAGTTGGATGAAGACTACTAGACACCATACCATACTGCAAATCACACAATTCAAGTATCTTTGATCCATCATACAAGATGTCAAGAATATAAAAGAAGATGGAAATCATAAGATTCAAGCAGGGTGGATGAAATAGAAGAATGCTTTGCGTGTTATTTATGATGCAAAAATAGTACTCAAGAATGAGGGGAAATTTTATTGTAGGACTATAAGAACTATGATTTTGTGTAGGACCTGATTAAGTGTTAAACAACCAAAAATAAAATGAGCTTGATGATGCAAGGGTGAGAACGTTACTATGAATGAGTGGACACACAAGACAAAATAGTATTAAAAATTAAAACTTTGGAGGAAAAATTGGGGTAGCACATAATGAGTAAAAGATGGTAAAATCTCATATTTTATGGTTTGGACATATGCAAAGAAGACTTATGAAAGCCCTAAAAGGAGATTAGTTTAGATAATGGGTAATCCAACCATTAGATAAAGGGAGCGAAGTAAAACTATAAGCTGGAAACCATTAAGGACACTATTTACAATGGGATTCGATTTAAATCATTTGGAAGCAGAAAGTATTTACTTAGAGTACCACGACATTATTTGATATTTTTAACTGACTCCACGTAGTGAGATGGATAAAGGAGAGTTACAAACATTGGATAAAAGAACTACTACTATTAATTATCCTAAATAATTACTAACTACTATTGATTCATATAATAAAACAACTGAATGCTAGTTTACAATATAATAACTAACTATCAGAAATTTTTTTACTCTAAACCAAAACATGAAGTTACAAGAATCAGGATTCAAACGCCTAAGAAATTTATGAGAGTAATGATTCTTGATTAAATGGAAGGACAAATTATTGATTTCTTGGGGAAATCTATCTTAATAATGGTTTTGTATAATAGTAAAATTTCTATTAGTTACTAAGTTTTGAATTAAAGTTGGAAACTAGGAGAATAGGTAGCATAATTGGGTAAGATGCAAGATCTATGAAGCAATCTTGAAGGAATTAAAACCAACTACCAAAATAGCTAACAAAACTAGCTACTAGTTTTTCCTCCCTTAACCTAACTTGAAAGTTGAGCACTTCTTTATTATTATAACTCTACATTATCTCCTTATAAGACTAAAGTCTTAAGGATCAAGGCTTAAGGTTCTTCTAAGATTCTTAAATAGTCCATTATGTTTAAGAATAAGTCATAAAGGTGCAAGTTTTCTTATTACAACATAACCCCCTCCCCCCACACACAACCAATTTAATCCAATAAATGGGTCTAGACCATGGTGTTGTTAACAACAAAATGCTTACCTTGGATGAGGACAAGTTGTTGGTAGTTGAAAGGCTGGACATAATACCTGTGAGGAAAATTCTACTCCTTGTTGCTGTCAATGTACCTTACTACTATCAACAAACATAAAATTCATAAATATCACAGTTCTACTAGAAGGAATTTGTATGTATTCTTTATAATTATCTTCTTTCTAGCATTCACATTTATTGGTTTATTAAAAACTATAACATATTTATAAAATGCTAACCTTTTCATTTTTTTTAAAGAAAAATAAACCTTAAGCTTATAGGTTGAACACTTTTAGAACATGTCACAACTATCTCATTTGTTACAAAAATGTAGGGAATCATAAATTCATCAAGTATACTCTCAAGATAAACATAGTAGGGTCTTTTTTTCTCCTAAAAGAAACCTAATAATATATTCTTTTGAACAAACTAATCATTTAGAATAGTGTTCTTACGTCTATTGCTTGCTTAATTTTTAGAGCTAACATATCTTAAGGTTCTTAATGTAGCTGGGAGTTACTTCAAATGATCAATATCATTTGAATATGGTTCTTTCAAAAGCATTGGGTTACTCATAGATTGGGCATCAGAATATATAAAAGGGCCATCTTTGAGAGAACTGATGGATACAAGCCTGAACTTTTTAAAAGCAAATTAAATTGAGAAAAACTAGCAATTATGGAAAGCTTAGATTATTATATTGTAAAAAAGGATTAGAATTGAGAATATGGGAAGCAAATTAAATACAAGCCCAAAATTGTACAACAAAGGATTAGAATGGAAAGTAAGGAACAAAGTTTGAAACACAACATAAGGTCATAAGGTCTAACAGATTAACACAATAACTAGGTAAGTTCAATATTTTCAACAAAATATAAAGGTACTTTTAACTCTTTAATTAGTGCTCTAAGGGCATCGATTAGCATTTTCCTTATTTAATTTCCATAATTCCCAAGGTTGGTTCCCAATGAAGGTTGGATTGAAAGGCTCATAAACAGAAAATACAGTTTGAGAGTACTAAATAGTTGCTAAAAAATGAAGTTGATAGTAACAGTTGCATTGCACTATTGTTATAGAACAAAGGTATAACAGATCCTCTTCACTAACATTTCATAAAGAGGAAATGTACCTAGGTTAACTTTCACAAACTATATAAAAAGAAAGGTCTTCCATTTTCATAACTTGATTAAAAATTTATTTTAGATAGAGATTAGAAGAGGAGAGTAGGTGAAAAGATGGTAAAAATGTTATATCATGGTCTGCTAGAATTGATACTCATGACAACTATACGAAAGCCAAAATGAAGCAATGTCATGACTCAAGGTTTAGGTTGAGAATTGGATAATGCTAGTCATCTTACAATTCTTTGAAAGTTAAAATTGTAGGAAGAAATTTCAGTTAAAAGCCAAAAGCTAAAACAAATAGATATATGAAATTAGAAAACCTAATCTAAAAGGTAAAGCTTCGTTGCTTGCTTAATTTCATGCTCTAATTACTGGATAAATTTTCCAACCTATCCTATGAAAAATGCTATCCCATTTTTTAACAAAACAAATAATCAACACGAGATATTTGAAAGTTGGCAATTTAGGATGGACAAGAAAAAAAGTACCTATTAGTAATTTCATTACAGAAAATATGCTCTTATTATTTTACTTATTTGTTGGGATTCTTGGGTATGATTTATAAAGCCTTAGGTTCTCCAACTACAACAACTAACTTTAGTGATTTTTTGTTCTGCTAAGATCCTTATTATCAGGTATTGAAGCCTTCCATCCTGTCTTTCAACCATAAATAAGTGGTGCAAATGGTGACCTTGATATTGTAGTGTTCACCTATGACTAGTCAAAGAACTAATGCATAGCTAGCCAATGTAGGTGCTAAGAGGTCAGAACATGGTAGGATATTAAGATCCACTTTCAAGGTATGAGGCATGAGTCCCACATTGTAATTATAACATTCTAGTGCGAGATTTATAAATCTTAGGGCTCTGTAACCACAAAAGATAGGTTTTGTAATATGGTTCTCCTAAGGTTCTTATCATACTAAAAAAATTGTTACAATATCTTTTAAATTTCAATTGTTTTGTGGAATTGAACCAAGGGCCAGAAAAAGCTTTACAGGAGATGAAGAAAAGGATTGAATCCTAAGATAAAAGGATTGAACCCTAAGATTGAGTATCAACATGGAAAAAAACCTTAACAAGGTTTACAAACATATGGACATCCATTCAATTTGTTAGTGCTACCTTGACAATTTTTACTGGGTTATAGATTTTACTAATGGCATGGACCTAATTATAAATAGAATAAAATTATAGGAACTTAATTAATGCGGGAAAGAGCAAGGAAAAATAAGAATTGAACTGAAGCTACAAGTACTAAAAGATTTATTTACCCCAAAAGACAACTACATATGCAAAGTGAATATCATATAGAGATTTAATTTGATCAATATTGACCCAAAGAAATTACTACTACTCCCTAGGAAAACACAAACATGCTATCTGGAATACTATGATTATATGTATACCAATCATGCAAGGCCATAAATTCAGAAAAGAAAAATTGTAGAGGGCCAGTTATCTAGGAAAGTTTCCCACAGGGCCAGTTATCCATGGAAACCATAATTTCCAACAATATTTCTATCAATAATGCATAGCTAACCAAACTTATTCAAAGGAAGCTTTAGTAGAAACAATAGTCAAAGAAATTAGTATAGACCCAACCGCTTTATTTTTTTTATGCTTATACATCAACTACATTCAAAACGACCTATGAGAAAGCTCATAAAATTTCAAACAAAAAAAATTCAAGTTATAAGTAGTATATTAATTAGGTCAATATGCATTATCTATCAATAATCAGCATCATGCAAGTTTGCTGAGGGTAGTTACCTGAAAAGGTTAAATGAAGAGAAATCGGTTCTTAATCACATTCTTTCAAAGGCATTTAGCTCTGGAGTTGCAGTCTCGAACGCAAGGGATTGATGGAGGGTGCTTGGAAAAGGTAATAGAATTTCAAAGATAAGAAAACCTAAGAAAACATGGGATTGACATTCATATGAAGTATCAATGGCCATGAATGCTATATACCTTATCTTGAAATTTTTTTTTGAGAGTAGCTCTATAACGTTATGACAAAGGATTGTTTGAAGCGACGGAGTCAAATGAAGATGACAAAAATGGCGAGATAGGGCTAACAATGGAGGGGGCACAGGTCACAACAGAGGAGGCATATTTTAGAAAATAAGACTTAGGGCAAGAACTGTGGAATCAAGTAGGGAAAAGGAAGTAGCTTTTACAACGGTTATTCATTAAAACCGACGTTGAAAGAACTTATTAAATAAGTTAAATAACTAACAAATGTAAAATACTTTTATTTACAAAAATTCCATCGCTTGCTTTTTTATATCGGTTTACTAATGACTAATGTAAAATATCATTATAAAAACATTACATTCTACATCGATTCTGTACACAACCGATGTGGAAAGTACTTTCTACATCAGTTGTGTACAGAACCAATGTATAAAGTTTGAGTTTTATTTACAAAAATGTTACTGTATGTTTTCTACATCAGTTCAAGATTAACTAATGTAAAATCCTATTATCAAATACTATTTTTGCACTAGTGAATTAAGATCCAAGGTAAACAAGAAACATGAGTGCCTTTCTTTTATATTTCAAATGACATAAAGTAGACATTAAAAATATATTTTCTACTTGAAATATGCCCTTCAAAAGTCATAAATGTCATTCCTATCTAAAAATTCTAAGCACTTTTTCTTTTGTGCTTGCTAGGTGATTTCAACTAAGGATTTTTACTTTCTTCGTTCTCTTTCATTTATTTTGACCTCCTATAATTTTCTATTTTTATTAGCTTAATTTGTCTAATTTTGTTTGCTTTTGACCTTTGTTTTTACTCCAGATTAGTCTTTTAAATATGCATTATCATTCTTACAAGAAAAATAAAAGAAATTAGATAAATTTATAAAGAATAAGATCTTAAATAAATATAAATTTGATCTAAATTATTGTAAGTAAATAGATATAAGGATAATTTATTGATTATTGATATTGATATTGAATTGATCTGTTTGGATGCCCAATGGCCCTTCAAAGTCATGTAAGCCATGAAAAAAAATACCACATTAAGTTGAAAAAAGATATACCCTAATTAGTTAAATTATTTTTTTCAATTGTAAGGATTTCATTCTATAAACTCTTGGACCATGGAGTGATTTTTGACAAATTATTTGTGACACTAAAATGGAGACTTGGATCATGAGTGATTTTTGAAAAATTATTTGTTACATTGAAATGAAATAGTTAGCTAAGACATATTGGATTTGGTAAATGGCATAGGAAAATGTAGCAAAGTTTTTCAATCATACTTAACATATAAAATAAACTTTTAACCACTTAATAAAAATTCTACTATTCAAGGCATATTCAGCCTACCAAGAAATTATAGAAGATATTTCATCTTATATTTTCATCAACTTTTACCAAGATAGTGAAATTAGAGATGACCTATAACTCTTACCAAATTAGTGAAATGAGAGATTACCTATATTTATTAAAATATATAAATATGAACCATTTTATTTGCCATATACTTCCAATTTTTATACTTTTTGTGATGATGCTACTAATTACTTATCAACTACAAAAATATTGTTTAGTTGATAATTTTTCAATCTCTAACTTAGGTGTGACATAGGTGGTCTTGGAAAAGTAAATAAAGTTTTTAATTTAAAAATAAAACCAATAAATTATTCAAACTAGTTACTAGTTAAAAGTTTTAGTATTTTATATAGAAACAATTATAGCATCTCACACCAAGTAAATAAAATAAAATCTATCATTCTAAATTAATCAAATTTTATTAGGACATGAAAATTAGAATGTTACATGCTATACAAAAATTCTTACCATACTTATAATCTACAATGTAAAGAAGATGCACATAAATACTTATAATCTACAATGTAGAGAAGATGCAGATGTACATTATGCATCATTGAGTGAATTTAGAGTAGAATATTTTATTTTTATTCTTTTCAAAAAAATGTTAAAATAAGAAATAAAAAATAAAAAATAATGGAATAGGTAACACATTAATAACTATGTCTGAAATATATTCTTTTCATTCAAGTTCTACATCGAATAAATAAAAAAAATTCTTATATATATATATATATATATATATATATATATATATATATATATATATATATATATATATATATATGAAAATTTTGTATGGGTTTTATCACCATAACCATAATAAAGCAGTCCATTAGGATTTGGGTAGTTGTGTATCAACATAACAATGTAGTCCTTTACATGTACTTGGAACTTGGATAGTTGTGTGCAGGGGAATGGTTTTTAACTTGATCTGTTCAAAAATTTTGAGGTAGGATTTGCAATTTTTCTGTGAAAAAATTGTAAATAGTAAAGAATACATTTGATACATTCTATGGATATAGGAAAATGATGTCAAACAAAGTTAAACTTATGTGTTATTTTTGTTTTTTTCCCTTTTATGAGTGCTCTTGGGAATAGAAAATATGGAGGATCTTGTGTACTTTTTCATTCCTTTGATTGGGCACCTTCTGCTATTGAACAACTGGTATTAGAGCTCAAAGTTTTGGTCCAAAGATGAGAAGAAACAAAAGAGAATCAGTTGGCCTCGTAGCATCATCCTTTCATGGATAGAGGTTCTCATTTGAGGGAGAGCGTACTATGTGAGAATGTCTCACACATGAATGGAAGATTGTTATGGTAAGTAAGAATCAAAATTCTTGTTGGTTAGTGAATTTTACATCAAGGGAGGATCGCAACAGCAAAGGTCTCATGCTTGATGGGAAAATTGTTATGATAAATGTAAGTGGAAAATCTTGTTGGTTCGTGGATTCTACAAAAAAGGAGGATTACTATTGCAAGAAATAATAGTTTTCAAATAAAAAAGTTATGAAAAAGTGAAAATATGTGAAACTCTAAATGAAGGAAAGATATGTTGGGATTCTATTCATTCAAGTCCTATATATATATATATGAAGATTTTGTATGAGTTTTATTACTACAATCATAACAATGTAGTCCAATGAGACATAGGTAGTAGTGTGTCATCATGGCAATATAGTTCTTTGCGTGTAATGGGGACTTGGGTAGTTGTGTGTAATGGAAGAGTTTTCAACTTTGTCTATTCAAAAATTATATGGAAGGGTTTGCAAAATTTTCTCCATGCAAAAATTTCAAATAGTAATAAATACTTTTGAGATGTTTTATGGATGTAGGCAGACGATACCAAATAATGTTATACTTTTGTATTCTTTTTGTTTTTCTCCTTTTTATAAGTTCTCTTGGGGATAAAGAATGTGGAGGATCTTTTGTACTATTTTTTACCTTGGATGGGATACCTTCCGCAGTCCAATATGAAATGAGATTATATAGTGATTTTGCATGGCTTCTTATTGCAATTTCAAATGCTTTGCAACAAGATATTATCGAAAATTATTGAATATAGAGTGATTACCAATTGCTTTCCAAAACCTATTATGTAAAATGGCTACACATGAAATCATTTTTAGAAGTGGAAATTTAGAGAGAAATTATGAGCCAACTTTTCTCCAAAGTTTCATTGTTGCTACAAGAAAATTTGTTATTTATAATGATTGAGTTTAAACTTTCTCAAGGTTAAAAACATATAAATATTATTTTTCATTCTTTTAAATTTTTTATTTATTTATTGGTATCTAAAAGTTAGCACAATTTTACCAATATAATATAAATATAATTATTATGTAGTAGATATTTTATCTATTATTAAAGACCATTGTCATAACCCAATTTCATCCAAGACAAGGTTTGTTGACTTATTTAAATAATTTAAAAATATTTAGTTGATTTTTCATATGTTTGAAAATTGAAATTTTTTTGAATTAATTATAAGATTTAATCTAGAAATTTAAAATTGAATTATTATAAATAATTAATTCAATAATTCCTCCATATATATTTTACTTACTTTTATTTTTTCTCGTAACATAAAAGTGAATATTTATACTTATTGTGATAACAAATTTTATCACCTTTTCTCTCTCTCTTAATATAAAATAATTTCTAAACTTTCACTCTCTCCAATCTCTCTAAATTTTCCTACATGCATTGTCTCTCCTCACTCAAAAATTGATGTGAAGATTCTTCTTTCACACTCACTATTTACTCTCACCCACATGCACTAATAGAAAAAAATAACAACCTATCCATTCTTGCTCTCCTTGGCAACTTATATCCATACATAATAAAATTCTCCCAACAGATTGTCTCTCCTTTTCCCTCTCCTATCCATGCACCCATCTTTGTCTTATTCATTATGTATACAACACCCACCATAATTCATATGAACCCCAACCTACATACACCACTTTTTTCCCCCACATTCCCACCCTCTCTTCTCATAAATGCTCTCGGCCAAGACTTCTACATAAAAAAAATTTACATACATTAGGGAAAAAGATAACAACCAACAATTCTCCCCCCAAAATGGTGCTCTCATTGGCTCGACTCTCTTCTATTCTCTTGGCATTTTTTACTCTCTACACCCAACCATGAGAAAAGGAAAGCTATCTCCCTGACCATTTTTCCTTCATACTTGACCCATCACTATTTCCCTTAGATCTCTCTTATTCCAACGAAACAAATATACCCAGTTGGAAGACATTAAAAATTTCTCTCTTTCTAGATACATAGAATAATCACCCCTAATCCTCTTTGACATTCTCAACTGGGATGATTCTAATTCCACAACTTAGACTCTTTTATTGCATCGACATTTCATTTCACTCATACTCACCTCTTTCACATTCCCTCCGGTTGAGGCTAACAACATTCACTCATATATAGAGAGGAACATCAACTTGGTTCCTCAGAGAAGCCAATGACGAGCATTCATGCATAACATTCGATCACTCATTTGCTCTTACTGCCTAGACCTGACGAAGTCATAACAATCAATGTTAAGCTTAGGCTTATGCTACAACCTCATTTCTCTGCTCAAAACAAATCTCCACCATTCATGTTCTTAGACCCAAAAAAGGCATTGACTGAAAACAAGAGTGAGAAATATGTTGAAAACTCTTTGCTTCGCACCCACATGATAATGACCTAGGGACCTCACCGAGAAGGAAGACCTGATTCTGATTCTTCCATGATATGAATTAAATGGATCTTTCCTTGAATTGGTTCACTTAGATATAAAATTAGGGTTATAATGGAAATAAATCAAAATTAGGATTTCAATAGTTGCAAGAATATAAAATCAAAAAAAGAAGGAACATGGGAAAGTAATACACCCTCAATTCTATGGAAAAAGGAAAGTGAGAAACTTAGTGTAAAATTACCACAAGAGTATGAGAAACCCTAGATAAGATCCAAGCAATGGTTCTTTCTTTAGAATCCTAAGAAGCACACAAGCTCTCTCAAGAAGGAAAACCTTAATTCTTATATCAACAAAGTTTCTCCCTTAAAAAACGTTACATGAGTATTTATAATAAAATTAAAACCCTAAAAGTTTAGTAGCCACAAAGGTCCGGTCCATTAACATATTGAAATAAAATTAAATAAATTCTAAAAGTGCTTAATAACAATTATAGCGAAACCTATTAATATAATAAACTAAACCTACGACATTAATTACTAGAGTAAACATAAAGTTTTAACACAAAATATAAATGAAACAAGGATTGAGCTAAAATAAGTTAAACTTGATTCTCCTTTTCTAAATCTTCATTTTGAATGCAATATATTAGCCTTGTACTCTTTTCTTCCATATCTTGGGTTGTCTTAAACATAGTTATGACTATCTAATTTAAAAATTCTTTAACTTTCTTTGTTTTTGACCTCGTCATAGGACCTCCAAGCCTTTCTAAGAGATCCTCCTCTTTATCTTGTTTATTCTTTATCATTATGTCTTATTGATTCGTAGCAGTCCACACATAGACACGAATTCATTGTGGGGGCTCATTATCAACACTTTCTAGCTCACTTCAATTTTCCTAGAAAGGCACCCGTAGTAACTATATAGATAGCTTTTCTTCTCATATATGCTCAACTTTCTGGCCCTCTCTCCATTATTGTTTTAGCTAGTCTTATATTTCGGGATAATCAAGAATGGCCTTTCATTGTGTTTTCTGCTCCCTAGATACCTAAGAAGCTTCATGCAGCTTTTATCTTATCTTAAAGGAATGTGCCCACATGAATTTGAGTTAAATGACTCATTTTCCCATTAACTGTATATGGTGTTTCCTTTCCATTTTTAGTTTAAAAAATAAGATAGAACAAACCCATTATTTATTTGCTAAAAAAAGGATGCTAAAGAGATTACTAATTGCTAATAATTAGTAATAAAACATATAATTTAAATACTTTATTCTTTTAATATAGTATGTATATAATTAATTTTATTTTATTTTAGTTAAATTTATAAATTATTTTAATTGTCAAATATTTTAAATTCATTGAATCATTTTATTTTTATTCATAACATACTCATTAATAATTAAGTTTGCAATTGATTGAGGTCCATTCTAATATTTATTAATATTCTCTTCCTATCTTTCCTTTACTAGTTAATATTAATTCTCATGATTTTTCTACTTTATGTAAATACTCAATGGTTAATTTTATTCATTTTGCAATTATCTTATGATTTTATAGTTAAACATTTGTCTAAAATGGATAATTAAATAAATTGTAGATCTCACAAAATGAATCTTAAATTTGCAGGTGTAGCATTCTCTACTAATGCATATTTTTAAAAACATGAGGATTTAGGGTGCGACATCCTATTATCTTAAACCCCATGTGTATGGGAATTTGAGATTTTCTTTAGATTAAATAATAAATAATCTATTAATAATAAAAAAATTTAATTCAATATCTCACGCAACATACCTTTAATTTATGGATCTAACATTCTCTATCATCACATATTTTAGGAATCGTAAAGGTTTACAATGCAACCGTCTGTTGTCTTAAACTTCATATAGATCCGAAATATTATATTGGTTCTTTTAATTAATTATTGAGAAAAGTAAAGAACTTAAATATAAAAAAATATAAAATATTTTTTCAACTAAAATCATCAAAATCATATTGTCAAATTTAATTTTTTTCAACAAAATATTTTCTTTTTTTAATTTATATTTTATAAATTAAATGAATAAATTCATCTTTCCAAATTTTAATCTTTAAACAAACTCTCTTTAAAATACTTGTAAATTGATATTTTTTTTTTATCAAAATCATCTTTCATAGGTTTAAATAAAAAAAAATTTTAAAGTAATTTTGAATTAATTTCAAAAAAATTCTTAAATGATATTTTTAATTTATTTTCTAAATCAAATTTCTATTAACAAATTAAATGATACAACTACATAAGTTGAGTTCTCCATCACACTAGGGGATACATAGGAGAAGAATCAAAAGTTATGTGAGGTTATGTTTTGTACATTCTATATTTTATTTATTTAAATTCTTTTGTGGATAGAAATAAATAATTTAAATATTTAATTTTTATATTAAAAGGGATCAAATAATTTTTTCTTCGAAATTATTTTAAAATTTTATATTTAAATTTGGATACCATTATTTGGAAGGGACAAATAGGGTGTCTTGCACCTTTTTTTTCATAGTTGACTCTCGAATCTAGGACTCTAAGTTTTTTTCAAATTTTTTCCTTAAAAGTAAGATTTGATGGCAGCTCTATACTTTTATCAAATTTTCAATTTAATTTTTAAGCATTTGTCATCCTTTCGTGATTTAGGTTGCGAAATTCATGATGCAAGTTTCAAACCACTTCTTTGACACTTTCTATCAAATATAAATTTTCATGTTTGAGTGTCACTTGCATAAAAAAAATTCATCAATCTTTACTTGGCCTTTTCAACTCTTTTGAAAAACAAAGGTACTATAATTAATGTTAATCATTTGGATCGTTCAGGTAAATAGGATAGAAAAGAGCCTTCACTTTAACAACAAAGTACCTAATTTTAAATTTTCTGGTTTTATCAAATTCTTAGACTTATATCAAGTTTCAATTGATAGGTTTGAAACAAATGACTTTTATTTAGATGCAATCAAATGAAGGCATTAAATAATTGTTTTACGATTAGGTGCATATTAAGCCAAAGAAGCATAATATTTTAAAACCATATAATATAATTACTTTAAGTTCTATAACAAGTAAAATAAAAAGAAAACTCAAGGTAAGATTGATTGGTTGACATTTCACCACCGACCACACAAATAGGTGGATTATCAATTTCATAATAGTGAACTTCATTGTTGAATGATTAAGTCAATTTTAGAAGCAAGATTCTAATGTGAAATATAAAATAGTTGATGATAAAGTGAGGAGAAGACAAATCACGAGATTAAACTTATAATAAGAACTTTGAAGGAATGATATTAGCAAGTGCACTAGGTTATCAAATAAAAAGTATTTTAAATGAGAATTTTGTACTTATAGGGATAGATCAAGTATCAACATTTAAGTTATTATGGAACAACTTGAACAAAATAAATCGTCGAAAAGAGTCAAAGTCGTTTAAATAAAAATGAATGGAGAAAGTTTATTTGAATTTGATTAATAAGAAAAAGTACTATGATGCTTAACTTCACCTAATTATATATGCTTCTATTATGAATGTCAATTAATTAAATTCTATTCTCATTGGTTAATGACAAGTTTTCTAATTTTATTACAAGCATTTCTTAAGGTTAAATGATACTCTTAAAGAATAATTAGTTACCTAATCTCTTAGTGTAAATTAATTGAACTTAGGGTTTATGAATCAGGGTTCAACAAGTCATCTTAATCACGTTTGTTTATTTCTAGATTTCATTTAATTTAGTGTTGTATTACGTGGTTGATAGTTTACTTTATTAAACATTCACAGTTTCTAAATATCCTAAATTGGTTATCAGACAACTTAGGAAGCAGAAAATTAATACAACATACTATCAATTGAAATAAAACTTAATAAACATTCATTCATAAAATTGAAACATCATCCAACTAAGATCCATCTATATCCTAGCATCAGTGACGAGGAGTACTCTTTTGTGCTTCACATTGTAGCATTGGTTATATATACTAGAACCTATCCTTTAGCGTTGTTCGTCTACTTTCTGTATCCATCACTATAACATGGGTTAGTCACGCTATAACATAACTCTTAGCAAACATGTTCATCCATCAACAAACAAAGAAAAAGTAAAAATAAAAAGTAAGAAATCCCACAAATTCAAACATTTATGATATAAAGACAAAATCTAATAACAAAGGGTCTAAACTTAAGAAAATGCATCAAAATGAGTTAAAAACAATAACCTCTAAAGGGGTTATCAAGCTATATTTACATGAAAAGATGCTAAGAAAAACCCAAATTTTGATATTTTCAAGATACCAAACTCCATAATATGCTCATTAGCATGTATCTTTAGCTTTTCATATTAGATTCATAATCTCTCACCAACATTCACAACACATGACAACCAACCCACCAAAATAGCTTATCTGAGCATGATTTTATACCTTGGTTTTTAACAATGGCATGTGATAAATTCTTCTCATCTAATTCTAACTTAAGCTATCTAAAATGTATAATTCATGATAATTGTTGTAAGAATAAGATCAACATTTGTGCTTTAGGTGGTAAAAGGTAATTGAAAGTTTTAAGTAATGTAGAATGGAAAACAATATACTTGAGGGACCAACTATTATCTCAATAGCTAGAACTTCTCTTAATGATTAAAATACAATTTTATGAGCCATTTCTCTTTATTTCATAGCTTCGTGTAAATCAAAAACCTTAATATAAAAAAGAAATTGATTGATCATTGAAGAACAAAAAGGCCTTAACAACTTTAAGGATTTACCTTCCTTAATAAGCTTAGTTTTCTTGGTAAATTCATGGGAGGATAAGATTATTGAAATTGTAAAATTTCATAAAGTAAAAAAATAAAAATAAACATAATTCCAAAATCCTATCATTGTAGAAAAGGAGAAATTCCATAACCATTAACAGATGCTACAAGATCAAAAGAAATGTATTCAAAGGATATGATATTTTCTTTTCTTTGCTAAAGCTAAGGTAAATGTTTTCTTAGATGATGGTGTTTGATGGGGTCATTGTTCATATTGACGTTGAGTGAAACATTAGGCGTTGATGGTTTTATGGAGGACGATGGTACTAATTCAATTTTGGTACGATGACGGTAACTATAACACCCTAATAATGAAAACCATTTTTACACTTATGTCACACTCTCAATTTCATTAATAGATTTTTATCTCATAATAAAATAAATATTAGTAAAATGAGGTAAAAAAAATTTATTTAAAACACTTTGGTATAAAATGCAAGCCTCATCGAATTAACATTTGTAGCGAAATGTAAACAATTAAATGCTCTTGTGCACGTATAACTTGTTAACAATACAAATTATTTCTTTCTTTCAATTTTCTATACTAAGCAGTAAAACAGTTCAATACAACTCAAACATATAACATTCTTACATAATATAATTATACAGTCCTTAATATTCATATAGTTTTTATTTACATCTGTAAACACCCAATTATGTTCGAGGCCTCCAATTGTTAAAATTAATCAAGAAAACCGATACTAAAAAAAGAAAAAAAAAGTAAATATGAATAAATAGAAGCAGAAGTAAAAGAAAATAGGAAAATAGAAAAAAACAAAGAAAGAAAAAAAATGAAATAAAGAAAATATAAAATTGAAAAAGACAAACTCAAGAAGACTGTAAGAAAAAGAAATTTAAAATAAATAAAAACATAAGGCTGAAAATTAAATAAATATTAAAACAAAATAAATAAATAATAAATCAAAAATTAAAAAGGAAAAAGCAAACAGTAAATAAATAAGATAAATAACAAAAGAAATATATGAAATAAAATAATAAACAACAAACAGAAAAAATAGAAATCAATAACGGAATAACTGAAGAAAATAACGATTGAAAAACAAACAGAAAAAAAGGAACAAAAGCAAAGAAGGGAAAAAGGGAGACAGGGGCACTCCCGGACGGAGATTGCTCACAAGAACTTAAAAAAAAAAAAGACTCTCTCTAATGAAGAAAAAAGAGGAAAACCTGAAAAAGGGGGGGATATTTGGAATACGGTCCTTCTTCACCAGAGACGAAGGTTCAAGGTTCTCCAAGAATAACGCACCCCGATCCGAAAGAGGTGGGCTCCTGAAAAAAAAAACTCTAAAAAGAAAAAGGGGCGAGAAGGAGGATAAGAATGGCTCCGATGGGTTCCCAAGGAATAGGATGTATATGAACACCACCATCGCAAGTAGAAGAGGAGAAAGACCCATCGACTCAAAGGGGAACGTCTCCAGTCATATACAGGTTAGCTTCGTCTCCCCTATTGTATTAGAATCTTGCATGGAGTTACATTTGAATCAAAGATGACAAATTAGCATTAGTAAATGCATGGAAAATTTGTTTCTTGATACAATCCAAAACTAGTTGAGTAAAGAAACTTTTTGGCGTTTTTGTTGTTGTGAGAAAAGAGTGGGCAGGATAGGAGGTTATCTGGAATTTCTCTCTAAAGGTGCAATTAGGTTATAAGTCATGGTAGCCGACTTGAAAGAGAAAAGGAGTTCCATGATAGTTCCTTCATGGGCATAGTTGTTCTAGCCCAAAGTTAATTGTGCATAGCCAAGATAATAAGGGATCCGCTGACTGCTCGTCTCCATGTCGGTACCCCATATTGGTATGGTTGCATGCAAGCCCCACGAAGCAACACATCACTGTCCTACCTTGTTAGGAGAAGTTCGTTTATCTGAGATGCCCTGCAAAACGAACCACGAACCAAGATATGCGATCTCGAAGGATCGATTAAAGTTCGCTGTGTTGGCGTAAACGTATGCATGCATGGGCTTTCTGCTCCCAAGCTACCGAATCTATTGCACCATATAGTTTATCATTCTCTTACCAAGTCTCTTTTCCATGGAATCCATTAGTGAGAATTCGTCCAAAGGTGGTGGTAACCATACGGAGTTCTCATGCTGTTAGCATGCGGTAGCAAGGGTCCTTCCACGACCTTATACAATCTCATGCACTAGAGTATGGGCTGGGAATATCTAAAAGCACGAGGTAAACACACACCCTGATCCAGGTCGAACTGGCTCAAGCACGTCTAGGGTTTTGGCTATCCCTCCGATTTGCTAACATGCAAAGAATGGATATGAAGAAATCTGGCTAAAGAATAACACGTAGGAAAGTCACAATTCTGGGTTCATTTGGGAGCCATCCGGGAGTTCACCTTGCTCCTCCTTGTGTCCCCAACAAGCCAGAAAAGACGTTGCCACAACCTCCTTAACAATAGATACATTGCACGTCATAACAATAATGGATTTTAGTGTGACAAGTGGGCTGCTGTCGTGAGAGCCTATGATGACTTTATCCTCGCGATTTGGTCATCCTCAAACAAACAATCCAGAACGCCGATTGAGCTCATTAAGTATATTGGGAAGACTCATGATGCATCGCACATTGCACTGGCTTTACTAGGAAGTCATGCTATGTTCCCAAATAATTTGAAACGTTCAGAGCCAATGGCTGAACTCTGTCGCTACTCACCTTATGAATACTCCCACTCAAGTGGGTTGAGTTCAAAGGAGCTCATGCCACCTGCTTCAACTTTATGAAAATTATTTTACACTAAAACTTGATCAGAGACTCAGTATAGTGGTCATATAGTCTTGACACGCTCGTCGCAAACGGGCAAAAATAATTTCTAGATTTCCCCCAAACTATTGGTATAGTATAAGGTGCAACCTAGGTCATCTCCCAAAGACCATTTCATATTCTTAAGAAAATAAGGAGAAAATTAGAACAAGGGGGTTTTGTAAAGATGTGATATTAAGTGCTAAATACAAAATACAGAATGAAATTAATTCACTTAACAATTATCAACTCAAGGAATTCAGAGGCTATTTTCTTAACTAATCATTGATCACTAAAATCATGCATTGTATTTATCAACCTAGGATCATCTGGAACCCCTAAAATGATCCTTGAATTCTCTACTGAGAAACCTCTCAGAATTTAATTGATTATGATCAACAAGATTTAGTAACCACTTAATCTTTCATCTAAACCAATTTCATAATCAGAATTCAGTTGAAGTAAGTAATAAAATGAAAACCTTCAATTCAATTACTTAATTTCTACTCTTCAAACTTTTGGAAAATGATTTACCAATCAAAAACCAATTATAAATCAATTATACATTAATCAAAATACGTCAACCGATCAAACTTTGATTAAAAGAATAAAATTGAAGAATATAGTAAAGCAGAGTAGAAATCACTCAATAAGCATGTAAATAAAGATCAAGACCTCAAAGTTAAAATGAAAATAGCTTCAATCCTTGAATTGAAACTACAAACCTAGTCTTCCATGAAGGAGGCAAACTAACAACAAAGAAAAACTAAGCCTTCCATGTAGGAGGCAAACTAACAATAAAGAAAAACTAAGCCTTCCATGTAGGAGGCACCTAACAATAAAGAAAACCTAAGCCTTCCATGTAGGAGGCAAACTAATAAGAAAGAAAACCTAAGCCTTCCATATAGGAGGCAAACTAACAAGAAAGAAAGAAAGATGGAAGATGGTATTGGAGTTAATCTCCAAAATGGTGTTTTTCTCCTCTTGTAAACCCTTCTATTTATAGAGGATTTGTGAGGCATCATCTTCAGAAAGTCACCAACTAGGATATTACTTTTCCACCCTTTTATTGCTTTCACATGGGCTTTGTTGAAAATGCAAAACACTTGAATTTTTTTCACCAATTAGCACAACAATTTTGACTTTCTTGCACCGTAATTTCGGATGTTCACATGTCCGAATTAGAGTTTGACTTCTGAACAATAGTTGTAGCCCCGGATCTTAGCTGTCCAACAGATTTGATTTCATCTCAATATGACTTCTGTATCTCAAGATATGGCCGGATCTTTGCACAGTGTTCAAATTCCACGTCAGCAACACTATCTCATCTTTTGAGATAATTTCGGAGTCCTAAACATCCCATTTAGAGTCTGCTCTTGCTTTGTAACTGTGTACATTTCTTTAAGCTTTCATTCAAGACAAATTTCATGATTTTTGGATGTCTAAAACTCCTATTATGCTCAAAATACTATAATAGTGTCATTTTAATCGGGTAAGCAAAGAAATTCAATTAAACTTCATATGAACCCAAACTCATAAAATATGACAAAGACCACTTAATTGAACATATAAGAAGTCTTAATGAGATAAAAGTGAGAGATAATTATTTATTAAATTTATGCTTATCAAATTCCCCCACACTTATCTTTTGCACGTCTCGGGCAAACTTAAGTTAAGGATTGGTGACTATTTTTTTTTTTTTGAAAGAACATCAAAGTTTTGGGTTGATTTCTCAAGAATTCACAAAATTTCATGAAGCATTCTTTCATCACATTTTTGAAATTACTTAGAAAGGCAACTTTAATTTGAAAAACATAGATTGAGAAAGATAAAACCTCACATGATATACTTTGAATCTCTCAAGTGTTTGATTTGGTAAGTGTTTCTCTCAAATTCAATCCATGAATGATGAAATATCATAGGCTTGCATATCTTCTACTTCTCTACTACCAAGTACACATGCAATGCACAAATCAAGAGGTCTTTATTCTGGTTATAACGGGGATTAGAAAGATGAAATGATATATTGAAGAGATACAATGTTAGACCAAGGAAAATGATGAGGATTGAGAACTGAGTCTAAGTGCAAGTGTGAGAAACAGATATCACTTCTTCATTCTTTTTTTTTTCTTTTTTTCAATATAATAGCTTATTTATTAATTTATTGCTTCAGTTTTTTTTTAACCATGATATTGATGAACACAACAATAATCTCCCCCACACTTATTGAAACACTTATGGTATGATAAATCCAGTATTCCTCACCTTCTATGGTCAAACAAAGTTGTTTTTTTTTTTGATTTGTGGTGAGCTAAAAAGAAGAAAAGGCTAATCGGCTCAAAGGGCTGATCAAAGGATAAAATTATATGGTTTGATTATTTGGCCAAGTGGTTTGTTCAAGAAAAACAGTGCCTTAATCATTTTTGTACAATTCATGTGAAAATGTAGCTTCAAAAAGAATCAATGCAAGTTCTGAAGTAACGTATTCCATGGATGAAAATCACACAAGAAAGAAAATAATAATAAGGCTCAAAATCTCACAGGTAATATTTTTATAAAATCTAATCTATCCAGTTCAAATATGTGTTGCCAAACTAATTAATCTCGAAATGTAAATCATTTTGCTTCAATTATTTTATGAAATCTAAAGAAAAACATACTTCCACATTCAAATTTTTTTTTTAAATCATAAGATGCGTATCAAGAGTCAAGTGTAACTCCTTACTCAGTCATCTTACTCAAAGAAAGTTTATGATTCTAACCTAATTTTTTTTTTGGGTTTTTTTTCGGTTTTTTTTTTAATTTTTCTTTTATATCGGACCATCCTCCCCCAACCTATCCAAGACATTGTCCCCAATGTCTTAGATGGAATTTCATATGACAGGAAAAGAAATGTGAGAAAACCACCAAAGTAAGGAAAAGTTATAACCGAAGAGTGGTATCTGGTTCTCTTTTGTCTCTGCCATCCTGATTTGGTTGGTTTACCAGCTGCATTGCTTGACTGAGCTCAGATGTAGGATTTTGCAAAATCTCAAGTAGCTGTTCAACAGTTGAAGCAGATACAATGATGTTGCGCATGGATTGTGGCATGAACTCCTGCTCTACTGCATGATCTAAAAAGGATATCAAACCATTATAAAAGCCATTAATATTCAATAAGCCCAAAGGTTTTTTATGAAAATTCCGATAGGCCCAAAATATAATGGTAAAAATTTCTTCCATTGTTCCAAGACCACCAGGTAATGCAATAAATGCATTAGAATGAATCAACATGTGTCTCATACGGTCATGCATGGTTGCAACCTTCAATTCAGTACCCAGGGTGAAGTAGGAGGTGCTATCATTTTTTAAGCCAACACCTAAGACATTACACCCCTTTGTGAGTGCAGATCCTGCAATACATCCTTTTAAACCCTGAATCCCTCCCCCATAAACAAGATTGATTTTTCTTGCAGCTAATGCCTTACCAAGGGTATAAGCTGCATGTTGAAATTCTCCATCCTTTCCAAGGTTAGACCCACCTAAAACACAGATAGTATTGATCCTATCCATATACGGTGTTTCTGTCTTTTTTTTGAAAAAATATGTCAGAGAGGTTGATAATTTATAGGGACTCAATATCAGAAAAGGAGATCGCTTGAATAGTGCGGGATCAGGATTTGGTAGCAAAAGTTTGAATTTTTGTTGCAAAAGTTTGAATTTTTTATGCAAAAGTTTGAATTTTTGTTCAAGGAACAGGTGAATGTCAGAGGGGAAAGACTTTGAGTAGGGGTGAAAATTTCAAAAAATGGTGGCCCAATAAATTGAAAAGACAATGTAAATGACAAATAGACACGCGTGAGAATGAACAGTAGTTGTGATTGTGGCTCACATCTTCCTCTGGTTTTACGTCCAGTAAAGGCTGAAACGCCTTCTAAGAGTCGAGGATGTGCTTCCCATTCAATTTTCTTGTAAACTGACAACAGGGTCTTTTAAAGTCAGATTCCCAAGACTATAACGTGTTTTTTCCTTACGGAACAGTTCAAACAAATCAAGAAGGACTCCTTGTACATGCCCACTAGGATGCGTCTCAAGAGTCTGAATGATATCATCCAATGACTCCTTACTCAGTCCATCCTTTATGAATTGAATTTTGTCCTCTCGATTTCTTGAAACCATTCTAGGGTTCTTGCATCTTGTGTTATAGGTCCATCTTGCACACCTGTAGCAAACTCCAATTCTTTTTGCCCTTCTCTTCTTTGCATAGGAACTTCTTCTCATACCTGGCATGTTTTTAACAAATGATTCTTGAAATTCACCTGTTAAATGTACCTTAGCTTCAATGATCCAACAGACATCTTCTGGAAGGCCTAAGACTGTTAATGCCCTCAATCGTTCAAGTCTGCAATTGTAAATGTCTTTAAGAAAATTTCCGGGGAGAGTAGGGAACAAAATTTTGATCCTGGTGAGAGCTTTCTCCATTTTTTTCTTAAAACACTCAAGTTATTGTTCCTGCAAGCTCAATGTAGTGTAATAGTTGGGATGATTTAAGAGGTGAAGAAGGAAGTTAAGAGATTAGTTGAAACTTATAAGCGAGGAATGTGAGAGAGGGAGAGAGAGAAAGAGAGAGAGAGAGAGAGAGAGAGAGAGAGAGAGAGAGAGAGAGAGAGAGAGAAAGAGAGAGAGAGAGAGAAAGAGAGAGAGGGAGAAAGAAAGAGAGAAAGAGAGAAAGAGAGAGACTTCTCTTGAAATATTTATTGCAAGTATGTGGCATTGTGAAAATGCACTTCTTCTACCGTGTGCTTTTGAAAACCTTCGAAAAATGGTTTAAGACGATGTCCATTCACCTTGAAGATTTTTTCAGTTACCTCATTTTTTATTTCCACTGCACCATAAGGAAAAACATTAGTAACTACAAATGGTCCTAACCATCTGGAGCGTAGCTTACCAGGCATAAGCTTTAGCCGAGAATTGAAAAGGAGAACTTTTTTGTCCAACGGAAAAGTCCTTTCTTGCCAACTTTTTGTCATGAAGAGCTTTGACCTTTTCTTTGTAAATTTTGGAGTTTTCGTATGCTTCCAATCGAATTTCTTCAAGTTCCTGCAATTGAAGCTTCCTATGGATTCCTGCTTGGTCTAGATCCATGTTGCATTTCTTTACTGCCCAAAATGCTCTATGCTCTAATTCAACTGGAAGATGACATGCTTTACCAAAGACAATCCTGTAGGGAGACATGCCAATGGGTGACTTGTAGGCTGTCCTATATGCCCATAAAGCATCAACAAGGCCCAAGCTCCAATCCTTCCTGTTAGGCTAAACTGTTTTCTCTAAGATTTTCTTGATCTCTCGATTAGAAACTTCAGCTTGACCATTTGTTTGAGGATGATATGGGGTGGAGACTTTATGCATGACTCCATATTTGCGGAGTAGGGCTTCCATTGTGCGGTTGCAAAAATGAGTACCTTGGTCACTAATTAGAGCTCTAGGAATGCCAAACCTGCTAAAAATGTTAGACATGATAAAATCTGCAACAACTCGAGCATCATCAGTACGAGTGGCTTTTGCCTCCACCCATTTTGAAACATAATCAACAGCTAGCAGAATGTAAACAAAGCTAAAAGAGACAGGGAATGGACCCATAAAGTCTATACCCCATACATCAAATACCTCACAAAAGAGAAGTGGTTGTTGGGGCATCTCATTTCTGCGCGAAATACTCCCTATTCTTTGGCACTGCTCACAAGTTATGCATAATCTGTGTGCATCACGAAATATTGTAGGCCAATAAAAGCCTGAGTCTAGTACTTTTCTAGCTGTCCGTTGTGGCCCAAAGTGTCCACCACAAGCTTGGGAATGGCAAAAGGTAAGTACAGACTGAACTTCATGATCTGGAACACATCTTCTAATGATTTGATCACTACATGTCTTCCAAAGGTATGGTACATCCCATATGTAGTGTTTGGCATCACTTTTCAACTTAGCAATTTGCGATTTGGTGAAGTGTTTGGGTATTTCTTTAGCAACCAGATAGTTTACCAAATCTGCATACCAAGGATTCTTCCCGTGCAAATGATAGAGATGCTCTTCTGGGAATGAATCTGCAATTGAAGTTTCTTCACAAGGTTGCTGGATCCGACTTAAATGATCTGCTACAAGGTTCTCTGCACCACTCTTGTCTTTAATCTCTAAATCAAATTCTTGCAACAGAAGCATCCAGCGAATCAGTCTTGGCTTAGCATCTGCCTTCTTAAGCAAGTATTTCAAAGCTGCATGGTCAGAGAAGACAATAACTTTAGATCCAAGCAAATAGGAGCGAAATTTATCTAATGCAAACACAATTGCCAAAAGCTCCTTCTCAGTAGTTGTGTAATTGGATTGGGTTGCATCAAGTGTGCGAGAGGCATATGCAATGACATGAGATCTCTTGCTAACTCTTTGAGACAGTACAGCACCAAGGGCATAATTAGATGCATCACACATTAATTCAAATGGAAGCGTCCAATTAGGTGGTTGAATGATGGGAGTGGTTGTCAACCGTTTCTTAAGTTCATCAAATGAATCCTTGCATGCTTGATCAAACACAAATTTGGTATCTTTTTGTAGTAGTTTAGAAAGAGGTTGTGCAATCTTGCTAAAATCCTTGGTGAATCTTCTGTAAAAACCTGCATGACCAAGTAAAGAACGTACTTCTCGCACAGAAGTGGGGTAAGGTAGAGAAGTAATAATGTCTATCTTGGCCTTATCAACCTCTAAACCTTTGCTAGATACCAAGTGTCCTAAGACTATACCTTCTGTTACCATGAAATGACATTTTTCAAAATTCAAAACCAGGTTAGTCTCAATGCATTTGTCCAAAACTTTAGAGAGGCTTTCTAAGCATGCATCAAAAGAAGAACCATATACAGTGAAGTCATCCATAAACACTTCCATGCAACTTTCTAAGAGATCAGAGAAAATGCTTACCATGCATCTTTGAAAGGTTCCAGGGGCGTTGCATAAACCAAAGGGCATCCTTCGATAGGCAAAAGTACCAAAAGGACAAGTGAAGGTGGTCTTATGCTGGTCTTCTGGGGCTATATGTATTTGAAAATAACCTGAAAAACCATCTAGAAAGCAATAATGAGATTTTCCTGCTAATCTTTCCAAAATTTGGTCTATGAAGGGCAAAGGGAAGTGATCCTTGCGAGTAGCTTGGTTAAGCTTCCTATAATCTATGCACACTCTCCAACTGTTTTGTATTCTGGTAGGGATTAGTTCATCATTGTGATTTTTGACTACAGTCATGCCAGTCTTCTTAGGAACTACTTGCACCGGGCTTACCCAATCACTGTCTGAGATGGGATAGATGATACCAGCTGCCAAAAGCTTACCTACTTCCTTCTTTACCACATCTAGGATGGTTGGATTCAAACGCCTTTTTGGTTGTCTAACAGGTCTGGTGTTTTCCTCCAACAATATCCTATGCATACAAGTAGATGGGCTAATACCTGGAATATCAGCCAAAGTCCATCCAATTGCTTGTTTATGGCTTCTTAAGGTTTTCAGCAACCTTTCTTCCTATTGTGGTAGAAGGTTCTTTGCTACAATGACAGGAAACTTCTCATTTTCCCCCAAATAAGCATACTTTATGGAAGGAAGGGATCTATCTGAGATTGAAATGTCTGCAACACTTGCATCTAACATGTCATCTTTCAATGAAGTTTGGTATGCAGCATTAATCCTGGAACAGACAATACATGGATCAAATTCATCACATGTGCAAGTAAAATTATCTAAGTAATCTAAATCAAAATCAAAAAATTCAAAAAGTAGATTGTCAATAGAATAATCATCCGCAAGAAGGTCTATGGCATCAAGTTGAAAGAGTGAATGATTCTCTATGGGATGCTTCATGGCTTCAAATATATTGAATTGGATGACATCATCTCCAAATTCCATAGAAAGAGTCCCCGTATGCACATCTATCTTTGTTTTTGCAGTTTTGAGGAAAGGTCTCCCTAGGATCAAGGTTGCTCTATTGATGGATGACTCATCTTCCATATCCAAAATATAGAAGTCAGCTGCAAAGATCAGCTTATTCACTTGAACTAGCACATCTTCAAGTACTCTGGCTGGATGTGCTGTACTTCTGTTGGCTAATTGAATCACCACACCAGTTGGCTTCAGTTCTCCCAGATTCAAAGATTTATAAACTGATGAGGGCATAACATTAATGGAAGCACCTAGATCCAGCAATGCATCACCAAATGTAGAATTTCCTATTGTGCAAGGAATGGTGAAAGTTCCTGGATCTTTACATTTCTGAGGGAGGCTGGGTTGAATTAAGGCAGAAACATTGCGTCCCACACTAATCTTCTCATCCCCTTTGAGTCTTCTCTTATGCGTGCACAAATCCTTTAGAAATTTGGCATATTTGGGAATTTGCTTGATAGCATCTAGAAGTGGTATGTTGACTTCCACTTTCCTGAAAGTATCTAGAAGCTCCTTATCCAATTCTGCATGAACGTTGGGCTTGGATTGGACCATTCTATTTGGAAAAGGTAAAGATACCTTCTGATCAGCACAATTTGGGGTTTTTGTCTCATCAGATGCTTCAAGTGCATATCGTTTATGGCAAGCTTCTTTTTGTTGATCATTCGATGTCTTATCGAAGGTTGGTGTACTTTTTTTCATCAGACTTTCCCTCTGATTCAGATGGCTCATCAGAGATGTCTCCAGGTGTGGAGATAAATGCTTCTTTTTGGTGTGGATTAGTCTGATTGAAGCTTTGTTGCTTTAAAATTGTAGGGTCTGTCTGCACTTTCTTCCCACTTCTCAAGGTCATGGCATTCGCGCTTTTGGGATTTATGACAGGTTGAGAAGGTAGTTGACCAGAACCTTGAGATTTCAATTGGTTGACAGTGGTAGCCAACTGCCCAATTTGAGTTTGTAAATCCTGAATGGTAGAACTTACATTTTGTTGAAACTGAAGATTACTGGTAGCTAATTGCTTCATCAAATCATCAAGAGAGGGTTCAGAAGCATTAGAAGGTACAGATTGCTGCATATGTTGTTGTTGTTGTCTGAATGGCGGTGGTTGGTATTTATTTTGGGAGTCAGATGTTTGAATCCTTTGTTGTTGTGGAGGACCATATCTCAAGTTAGGATGGTTTCTCCAACTAGGATTGTATGATCCAGAAGGTGGTTCAAACTTCTGTTGCTGATAATGTTGAGGAGGCCTGTATTGTTGTCCTGTGCCAAAAATACCATTTACTACAGCCTCAGGTGTCTCACTTTCTTGCAATGTGTGGCATGCATCAGTAGGATGATCTGCAGAAATGCAGATGCCACATATTTTGGTTTTGTCAACAACATTAAGTTGCTGTTGTTGTCCGATGGCCAACTGTCTTACGATGGAGGTTAGTTCTTCAATTTTGTTCTCCAATCGTGTATGGTCTGTCTTAGTGGTCATTTCATGGACTCCTTTAGACAAGGAATTAGTTCGAGAATTGAATTGCTGAGAATTTTCTGCCATGTTGGCAATCAAATCTCGAGCTGCTGTAGGAGTTTTGTCCATAAGTGCTCCACCACTAGCTGCATCAACCATGCTTCTGTCCATTGGCATGAGTCCTTCATAGAAATACTGAATCAGTAATTGACCACTGATTTGATGGTGTGGACAAGTGGCGCATAGTTTCTTGAATCTCTCCCAATACTCATAGAGAGATTCTTGGGAGTTCTGTCTGATGCCGCAAATCTCTTTTCTGATAGCTGCCGTTCTGGATACAGGGAAGAATTTCTCCAGAAATAATCTCTTCATATCATTCCAGCTTGTAACAGATGTTGGATGTAGATAGTACAACCAGTCCTTAGCTCCATCATTTAAGGAGAAAGGAAATGCCTTCAACTTGATATGATCTTCAGGAATTCCTTGTGGCTGCATTGTGGAATACACAATATGAAATTCCTTCAAATGTTTATGAGGGTCCTCACCTGCAAGGCCATGAAACTTAGGTAGAAAATGTATTAATCCAGACTTTAGTTCAAATGGTGCATCAACATCAGGGTATTGAATACACAACGGTTGATAAGCAACATCAGGTGCAGCTAATTCTTTTAGGGTTCTATCAGCCATGTTCTTAGCAAAATATTTAAAACTGTCAAAATTTAAAGATGAAAAATCACTACTGTTACTTTCTTGGTTATTACTGAATGAATGCCTTCTATGTGCTCTTTTCAAATAGTGGAATGTTCTATCAATCTCAGGATCATATGCATATAAATTTTCAGGATTGGATCGGGTCATACACAAAAAGGTGAATTCATACAGAAAATCCAAGAATATATTCCTAAAGTAAAAAAAAATTGTTAGAAAGATTAAAATTTTTGTACAAACTCCTAAATGAGCCTAGGAAATTAAAATGGTCCCCGGCAACGGCGCCAAATTTTTGACGCGCTCGTCGCAAACGCGCAAAAATAATTTCTAGATTTCCCCCAAACTATTGGTATAGTATAAGGTGCAACCTAGGTCATCTCCCAAAGACCATTTCATATTCTTAAGCAAATAAGGAGAAAATTAGAACAAGGGGGTTTTGTAAAGATGTGATATTAAGTGCTAAATACAAAATACAGAATGAAATTAATTCACTTAACAATTATCAACTCAAGGAATTCAGAGGCTATTTTCTTAACTAATCATTGATCACTAAAATCATGCATTGTGTTTATCAACCTAGGATCATCTAGAACCCCTAAAATGATCCTTGAATTCTCTACTGAGAAACCTCTCAGAATTTAATTGATTTTGATCAACAAGATTTAGTAACCACTTAATCTTTCATCTAAACCAATTTCATAATCAGAATTCAGTTGAAGTAAGTAATAAAATGAAAACATTCAATTCAATTACTTAATTTCTACTCTTCAAACTTTTGGAAAATGATTTACCAATCAAAAACCAATTATAAATCAACTATACATTAATCAAAATACGTCAACCGATCAAACTTTGATTAAAAGAATAAAATTGAAGAATATAGTAAAGCAGAGTAGAAATCACTCAATAAGCATGTAAATAAAGATCAAGACCTCAAAGTTAAAATGAAAATAGCTTCAATCCTTGAATTGAAACTACAAACCTAGCCTTCCATGAAGGAGGCAAACTAACAACAAAGAAAAATTAAGCCTTCCATGTAGGAGGCAAACTAACAATAAAGAAAAACTAAGCCTTCCATGTAGGAGGCAACTAACAATAAAGAAAACCTAAGCCTTCCATGTAGGAGGCAAACTAACAAGAAAGAAAACCTAAGCCTTCCATGTAGGAGGCAAACTAACAAGAAAGAAAGAAAGATGGGAGATGGTATTGGAGTTAATCTCCAAAATGGTGTTTTTCTCCTCTTGTAAACCCTTCTATTTATAGAGGATTTGTGAGGCATCATTTTCAGAAAGTCACCAACTAGGATATTACTTTTCCACCCTTTTATTGCTTTCACATGGGCTTTGTTGAAAAGGCAAAACACTTTTGAATTTTTGTCACCAATTAGCACAATAATTTTGACTTTCTTGCACCGCAATTTCGGATGTTCACATGTCCGAATTAGAGTTTGACTTCTGAACAATAGTTGTAGCCCCGGATCTTAGCTGTCCAACAGATTTGATTTCATCTCAATATGACTTCTGTATCTCAAGATATGGCCAGATCTTTGCACAGTGTTCAAATTCCACGTCAGTAACACTATCTCATCTTTTGAGATAATTTCGGAGTCCTAAACATCCCATTTAGAGTCTGCTCTTGCTTTGTAACTGTGGACACTTCTTTAAGCTTTCATTCAAGATAGATTTCATGATTTTTGGATGTCTAAAACTCCTACTATGCTCAAAATACTATAATAGTGTCATTTTAATCGGGTAAGCAAAGAAATTCAATTAAACTTCATATGAACCCAAACTCATAAAATATGACAAAGACCACTTAATTGAACATATAAGAAGTCTTAATGAGATAAAAGTGAGAGATAATTATTTATGAAATTTATACTTATCAAGTCTCTACTAACCAGCCCCCAAGCTTGAAGAACTTGTGCTCACAAAATTGTCACCTAGCCCAAGGATGTTACAGGTGTTGAAAAGGGCAGTATCTCACTCTAGGATTTCAGTTTCATTTGAACAAAAGGCATGCATTTGGTTGGTGATGTCTTGAAAGCGCAGTTCCTACAAAAGGCTTGGACACTCACTGATCTTTTAGAAGTGATACTACCCATTTTTGCACGTACGCGGGAATCAAGATTCCTACGGTTATTCAAGCTTGAGGTCAGCCATGCATAGTTCCTAGAGGGTCAGAATTATAAGATAAATGCCTTTTGGTTACTACAAGAGTATGCAGTGCTGTCACTAGAAATAAGAGAAAGGACATTGTAGGGGCCGAAGTCAGGGGATCACGGGTGGTGAGACACTTCTTCACTTAATGCCTATTGAATAAATAAGGTAGCCTGGCCCCTCACTCCATAACCTCCCAACAGTCCTCGTGCCACTGAATCCATACGTAGAAGGGCATGCTCTGGAATGCTCCATCAAAACCATCATAAGTAGGGAGAGAACGATTAGACGCGAGGCCATGCAGAACCAGGTAAAAATAGTAATAGAGGGCCCACTAGCGAGGCACGTTCTAAATGAAAGGAGTGGCCCACTCTTTAGATATATATATGGTCTAGGAAATATAGGCCATAAAGTGATATAGCTCAAGCGGCTGCAGGCTTGGCCCATAATCCTAACGTCGAGTGTTCGATCCCCACGAGCCGCATTTTTGATTTAAAACCAGCGTTCGGCCAGACAGTATACGTCCATGATATTAATTGGCTTTGGTCATACATTACAACACTTGAGTTTGATCCATTGGTTGCCAAAACCATATGAGAACATATGAGAAAGCGCAGGTTCGAATCCTGTAGGGGGTATACCCACACGCCCTTACATATATCATTAAAGGGGCAAGATACTACAGAAACCTACAGAAACCAAATAGCTCAAATGTTTGAGCACTTAGCTTACCACCTCATTGTCCTCCCTTCGAGCCCCAACAGCAACACTTTTGTTGCAATTCCATTCAGGCCCCTAAACTTTCCAATATTGCATGCAGACCCCTAAACTTCCCAAAATTCCAATTCTATCCCCGAACTCCTCAATTATTACGATTCAGCCCCATACTTTCAATTATTACAATCTTTCCCCTCCACTCTCAATTATTACAATTTTGCCCCTCCCATTTCCATTATTGCAATTAAACCCCAAACTTTCCAAAATTTAAATTAAATCCTTTTCTCCCTAAATTCAAATAAAGTCTTTCTTTTTCCTTTAAAATCCAAATTAATTCCTTTACTCAAGATCCAAACTAAAGTTTTTTTCTCCCAAAATTCAAAATAAATTCTATTTTAACTTTTTTCTTCAAATAAAATCAAATTAAATTCGAGTTTAATTTCTTTTTCCTCAAAATTTCAATCAAATTCATTTAAAACCAAATCTATTCTAGATCAAGTCAAGTTAAGTTTCCAACATTCAAAATCAAATTTCACTTTGATCAAGTTTTATTCTTCTCTTCAACCTTGAATCGAATTCATTAATTATATTCAAATTAAAAGTCTTTTCAAATGTTTTGGGATCTTTGGTCTAATGCGACGGGCTCTAAATGGGAAACTGGTGGTCCACCGACTGTTCGAAGTTTAGTAGTTCGTATGGGCCCCCGTGCTGCCTTAGCCGTCTCAGACCTTGTGCATGAGTGGCCTAAAGGTCCTTTCAAAAATAAAGTTATTTTTCAAATGTTTTGGGATCTTCGGTCTCACGCGACGGGCTCTAAATGGGGAACTGGCGGTCCACCTGCTGTTCGACGTTTAGTAGTTCGTATAGGCCCTCGTGGTGCCATAGCCGTCTCGGACCTTGTGCATGAGTGGATCAAAGGCCCTTTCTAAACAAGAAATTTCTTTTCAAAATACCACATTCCTTCTAAACTCCCCTTCGATGGTCAAACCTTCAAACAAACCAAAACTACGTAAGCCTTGAGTTTCCCATTGCACCGGGGAATACGTAGGAGCAGGATCAAGTCTTGTCAGGCTAACCTCCATCAATCTATTTATTTTCACATTAATTAAGGGATCAAACAATTTTCAAAATCACACACTCAGTTTAAGGGTACCGTTCTTCGGAACGGGCGAGTGGGGTGCCTAACACCTTCCCTACTCGTAACCGACTCCCAAACCTAAATCTCTTCCTCGAGTCAGGGTTTTTTCCAAGTATTTTCCCTTAAATAAAAATTTGGTGGCGACTCCACATCAACCAAATAAAAATCATTTTTTGAAATTTTAGCGAGTTCTTCGTCTCGTCGGAATTACGGTTGCGACAACATCTACATGGTTAGTTTAAGGAACTTGAGCCTTTACACATGCTTATATACGTATATTAATTTACACACTTCTAATACATACACATTTGTTTCTATTGTATACACATTAACTATTTTACAGACTACCTAATAGTAAATAGGATGCATTCATCCTTCTATTTACAAAATATACATTATTGGCATGACTTTCTTCTTCTTCCTTCTGAAAAAGAAAGCTCTACAAAATACCTAAGGAATGGTGATGGTACCGTTCCAACTGCAAGCTTTCATCCAGGGCAATGAAATTTCCATCAGCCATTTTTTAGAATGCTAAGAATAGGTAAGGCCTAGGATATGGAGAGCTGCCCTGTGATGACCAGACATGTGAACTGCTATAATAATGAGACGATGTTTGCGGGTTTGTCTTCCCTTCAGATGATGAGGAGTCTTTTGCAGGTGCTATGGGTGGTTCCTGGTAGCCAAGAGGAGATGGAGATATCCTCTCAGGGTGGAAGGCTTCTAGAGGAATCACAAAATCCATGGTGGATAAATCCAGACTCATCACTGCCGAAATGAACAAATGTCCTAAAGAAAAATATATACGCACATTACCTTGCACTATTATGATAACCTCATGAGCATTTGCAGTCCAATTTATGTTACTAATTTTCACGTAGACCACTAAATACTTGAAAGACCCTGAGCGTTTAGGAAGAAAATGGAGGGAGAAAGGGTCAGAAACTAAGTTTCTTAGTAGGATTCTGCCTTAGGTTTAGTGTCATCACTTTCATCTCAGCCACTTTAGTTTATTAGGAAAACATGTCATGCTTATAAGTTTAATATTTAATCTACCAGAAACTCTGGCTGAAATGGATTTGTTTTATATTGAGAAACCATCTTTAATTAAGCATGTAAATTACTTCAACATCATAAGTCTTTGGGATCACATTATAGATATTATTTGACTATCATTTCCTGTGTGTTACATATCTCATATCTATTCTCTATCACTCAGTAAACACTCAATCATGTTCGAGGCCCCTTTTTTAAAATTAATTAGTGAATAAACTACAATTTAAATAATAAGCATAAAAAATAAAAGCAAAATCTAAAAATAAATAAATAAACATAAAAACAAAATCTGAAAATCTGAAAATAAAAATAACATCCGAAAAAATAAATAAAGACAAAATCTGAAATTGAAAAAATAAATAACAAAAATATAAAATAAATAAAATAAAGAGAAAAAGAAAGAAAAAAAGAGATAATAAAAAAATAAATAAGATAAATAATAATAATAATAAATAAATAATGATAATTGAAAAAATGATTAAAAATAAATAACTGAAACAAAAACTGTAAAATAAAAACTATGTAAATAAATAAAAATAATGATTAAAAATAGAAAAAATAAATAAGATAAATAATAATAATAAATAAATCAAAAACAAAAAATAATAATAATAATCAATAAATCGAAAACAAAAAAAAAGGGGAATTAATAAACTTTAACCAAAAAAAATAGAAATTGAAAACTAGAAAACAAAAAATAAAACAGAAAAACAAAAAACAGAAAATCAGAAATAAAAAATGGAATTAGGAAAAACTCGAAAGCAAAATAATGAAAGTTGGACGTATAAACGCATGAGGGAAACAGGAAAGAGGGTCCACTTTTTGGCCATCAGGAGAGAGGGGGGCTTGCTCTCTAGGGTGTAGGCTCTGGAGGAAAATCAAGAACCCAGGAGAACGCCATATGAATCGAACACTTGGCAAAGGCTTGCAAAGAAAGAAGGATTTCCAGGCACGTTTGCTGCTGAAGGAAGAGAAAGATTCAAGGTGCTCCCTTCAAGACATTCGTTTTCAATTCAAATGAGCAACAAACAACCATCGGGTTGGATGTCAAGCTTGGCACAAGGACATCGCACTTAACAATTATCTTCATACAGGTTAGTTCTTGCCATCTTCTCTTTGATTTTATGGAATCCATGGCTAGGTTTGTCTAATCAAAGTATTAATCATTTCCAATAAAGATCAGTGATTGATATTGATCCTCAGTTGCTCATAAATTAATTTGGTACATCTCTAAGATCTAAATGGTATATATTTGATTGATCTATAACGTCGTTGTTCATGGGGAAGTGCAACTTATGAATTAATTTAGAAACTTTAATAAGTTAAGCCGAACATGGATCACTGGGAAATAGATTCTACCTTCGGACATAGTAATCGCTGGGAGGCACTGCTTTCTCCATGTAGCATTTGGTTTCTTTGGGTTAGGCTAGGTACTCATTTTTGAGGGAATATGAGTCTCACTAATGATGATTTTAGAGGAAAGAATTAGACCTATCCAGAGTGTATTTAGCCCGGACAACGTTTGATCAATGCGAGCCCTTGATTCCATGAGAGGTGGGTGAATTTGATAAGGATAGGGTGCAAGAATTCTTAAGGCGAGTTGTGATCGGCTGGGAAATGTTGGCTCTCATGCATCTAGTCAGGGTGCATCCACTGATCAAGAGCGTGATCGGCGCACACTAAGGCCACGAACAGAGCACGTTCAGGCAAGATCCTTGCATATTTCTATCACGTCAGGACCATAGCCTAAGATAGGCATTGTTGCACCATCCCTTTTCAGGCGATATTCATAAGGTCAGGGTGCCACCTCAATCTCGTCCTGGTGCAACCTCTACAGCTATCCTTGACATATTTCGGGACGTCGTCGCATGCCTCATCAAGAGCCCCAAATACCCGGTTTGTTGCTGAAACAGAATGCACAAGCCATACGAGTCATTTTGCAATGAATGGAAGCCATGCAGGGAGCCATGTATACTCCAACTCATGACCACGACAAGAGCTACTAATAATGGAGGCATGCACACAAATCTGGCCTGGGCGAGCTTTCATTTTGGGTTTTAATCAGGCACTATACGGGTACCTAAAGGACCATGCAACATTGCATGCTGGATAATGAAACCATTAATTGGCTCTTGGGCACCACAATCAGCCAAAATGAGAAAAAATGGCACAATACACATCTATACACCTCTCCAAACGCTACCCCTTAGTTTGGGCTGGTGCATTACCACATTCTATCACAAACAGCACTCCCATTTACTCGAGCCACATGCTGCCAAAGTTCTAGACCAGTGTGCCATGCAAAATCATGCAAATGGGTGAAGAGTGAACAAACATGGAGCCCTCCAATGAATCTTATTTAAAAGAAAGGGAGTGGTCTAGCCTCATATATATATGCATAGTCAACGAAACATAAAGGATAAGGTTGGATAGCTCAAGTGGCAAGGGAATCCTTACTGGGAGAACCAATCGATCCATCATACCCTCCTAGCTTCAATCGACAAAACCCTTCACCATTAACCATGCCTCCACCAGCCGAAGGGGATCACTATGGGTTTCCTCATGGCCATGCATCCACAAAAACCCAAGCACAAGCCCAGACACAAGCCCAAACATAAATCCAAAAACATAACCTACCTTCAGACCCCACCTCACAAGCCTACCAAGCAGCTGGTTAGGGAACAAATCCTATGTTCACCCAAGAGCCACACCCTATATACATACCATCTTCTCAACCTCACAGCGTGCTAGGAGAATACCCAAACCATCCTTTTAAGGAGTGTCTCAACCGTAATTCCGACGAGACGAAGAACTCGCTAAAATTTTGAAAATGAATTTATTTGGATTAATGTGGAGTTGCCACCAAATTTTTATTTAAGGGAAATATTTGGAAAAACCCTAACTCGAGGATGAGATTTAGGTTCGGGAGTTGGTTACGAGTAGGGAAGGTGTTAGGCACCCTACTCGCCCGTTTCGAAGAACGGTACCCTTGAACTGAGTGTGTGATTTATCGAAAATAGTTTGATCCCTTTAACTAGAGTGAAAATAAATACTTGATGGAGGTTAGCCTAACAGGACTTGATCCTGCTCCTACGTATTCCCCGGTGCAATGGGAAATTCAAGGCTTACGTAGTTCTGGTTCATGAAGGCTTGACCTTCGGAAGTGTTTAAAAGAAAGATGATATTTTGAAGAAGTTTTCGATTTCTATTTTTTTTAAGGACCTTTAGTCCACTCATGCACAAGACCTGAGGCGGCTACGGCAGCACGGGGGCCTATACAGACTACTAAACGTTGGACAGCAGGTGAACCGTCAGCCCCCCATTTAGAGCCCATTGCGCGAGACCAAGGATCCTAAAATACTTTGAAAAAGTATATTTTATTTTGAAAGGACCTTTAGTCCACTCATGCACAAGACCCGAGGCGGCTACGGCAGCACAGGGGCCTATACAGACTACTAAACGTTGGACAGCAGGTGAGTCACCAGCCCCCTATTTAGTGTCCGTTGCGTGAGACCGGGGATCCCAAAATATCTTGAAAAAAGTTTTTTGTTTTTGAAAGGACCTTTAGTCCACTCATGCACAAGACCCGAGGCAGCTACGACAGCACGAAGACCTATACAGACTACTAAACGTTGGACAGCAGGTGAACCGCCAGCCCCCCATTTAGAGCCCATTGTGAGACTGAAGATCCCAAAATATTTTGAAAAAAGTGTTTTTGTTTTTTCTTTTGAAGAAAGAGGAATCTACCCGAAGCAGAGAGTGCTTTTGACAAGGAAGCAATTTTATTTGAAGTTCGGGGATTTATTAGTAATTATGAAAATTTTGGGAATTATTAGCAATTATGGAATTTGGGAGAATTATTCTATTTATCGAATTTTTAGGAACTTGAGGGTAATTCTGTAATTTTGGGACGTTTGGGGGCAATTTTGCAGTATTGGGAAGTTTGGGGGCAATTCTGTAATTTTAGGAAGTTTGGGGGAAATTTTGCAATTTTGGGAAGTTTGGGGGCAATTTTGTAATTTTGGAGAATTTAGAGGAGTATTTTGGTCTTTGGGCGAGGTAGGGACAATTCTGTCATTTTATGAAAAGGCGAGGGGTAAAATGGTCTTTTGGATGGCAAGGGACAATTCTTTCATTTTAGGAAAAGGTCAAGGGTAATTTGGTGATTTTATGGACTGGGGACATTTTCGTAATCTTACGAGCTGACTTAGCATATTTAGAGGAGCAAAATGTTGCCCCCAGGGTTCGAAGTAGGGGACAATGAGGTCATGAGCCAGCCTATTAACCACTTGATCCACTAAAGCTTATGAGACTATATGGGTTATGCCTTCCCTATGTACTAAGAACCACGACAGCCTGCTTTCCTCCAAGCACCCTAAAGGTGGGTCCGTATGATTTTTAATGGCCATTGTATGGGGACGTGGCTCTCCACAGCATCAGAAGCGGTGGTGACAGTGACGACGTCGTACAGGAAGCAGCTATCAAGAGGAGGAGGTGGGGAAGGAGCTTCGAGTCTGAGGGCGAGACATCAACGTGGCATACCCAAAGACTATAGTCCCCAGAAGAAAGGAGGAGGTTGTTAGAGTTAGGCAAGAATCGGGTCCTGGCAATGGCATCCGCTATTCCAATCTGAAGCTCCAACTCGAGCCACTCTCCCTGCATTTTTGCCCAACGCCTCGTTTAGCTTGGGTTGCTACCTCCCTTGCTGACATGCCTGACTTGCCCCTGTTCCGGCGAGATTCCTTCCATGCAAGTTCGGACGTCGACCATGGGGAAGGAGTGCTCCTTCTGCCCTGCTCGTCTCTAGGATGATTCGGTTACGTGGTTCTTTTTGTGGAGTACAGAGAACCTCAGACCTCCTTCAACATAGGACGGCTCCCTATTCTGCGTTTACCTCTCTCTGTTTTCCCCGGCTTGACTACGGTCGTATCCTTCAGGAGCCTTCCCCTTGTGAGGCTGCAAGACGCTATCACTCGAGGTCCTATTCATTATTTAGCCTAGCCTCTGATAACTACGACATCAAGTTCTTACGTGCGGGTGTAGTCATTTAATTTAGTGTGCTTTGTTATTCAGGGGAGGGGTGCTATCTCTGTTTCTCGCATTGGAGATGCAACAAACACCTAGGCATTTAAGTGCATTAGTCGTTGATTCACATGAATTGCATCACGGATCATCTCATTTGATTAATCTATTTCTAATTCCCTTAGGTTCAGTTTCCACACGTTTAACCCCAACGTTCATCAAATTCAGGTACCAGTTTCTGTCATGCCTAAAGCATGCATCCCTGATATTCATGGGACATGGATCCCTACGCGTCTGGAGAATGCTTAGCACCTGTGGACCTAGATTTCACTAAATTGCAATCAAAATCTAACGAGTAGGCCTTCTATCGATGCGTATTTGTCAATTTAATGAGCGATCTCATACATGCTAGGATTAACGTAGGTATTAAGTCAATTTGATTCTAGCCTTCACAATCCATTCACATGCAATCGATTCAGATTTGGAGTTTCTAAATTACCAATCCAGCCATCATGACAAACAGAGGTTAACATGTAAAGATCGATTCAGATATTTTTCACACGAATATCATCCACAAATTCATCCTCAATCAATTATGTGTTTCATCCAACTACATTCCAACTACCTTTCAGGCATGCAACGCATTCATCATAATCTCAAGGCAAGCAGAATGTGAAAGCAAAGGATTCCCAAGAAATCTAACCTAAGTGCAGTGTAGGGTCCTTCTTCACGAGCAGTTCGATTTCACCCTTTTTCCTAGAGGAGGCAGAGGCACCAGAGAGCTCCTTCTTCTGAAAATCTCTGCAAATGAAAAAACTCAACCCCCAAACCTTCGCATTATCCCTATTTATAGGCCTCCCCTTTTTTATTTTTTACAAATTTCCTTTTCCTTTAATTTTCCATACTTTTCTGATTTTGATTTCTTTTTGAATTTCTTTTCTTTTATTTGATTTTCCAGAATTTATTTTCACTTCCCAGAATTTATTTAATTTTCCATAATTTATTTTGTTTTTCCAGAATTTATTTAACATTCCATAATTATTTTAATTTCGCGAATTTATTTAGTTTTTCAGACTTTCTTTTATTTTTCCAGAATTTATTCAATTTTCTAGAATTTATTTTAATTTTCCAGATTTTATTTAATTTTCCAGAATTTATTTAGTTTTCCAGAATTTATTTAATCTTCCAGCATTTATTTAATTTTTCAGAATTTCTTATAATTTCCATAATTTCTTTTATTTTTCCAGAATTTATTTAGTTTTCTTTTTCTTTTAATTTTTAGGTTTTTATTTCCTTTAATTTTCCATATTTTATTTAATTTTTCAGAATTAATTTTCCAGAATTTCCTATTTTCTTTTTCCAGATTTTTTTCGAATTTTTAATTTTCCCTTTTTCATATTCTTTATTATTTTTTTTATTTTTAAATTTTTCTTATTTTTTATTTTTAATTTTCTTTTCAGATTTTAAAATTTTTTCAGATTTTTCATTTTCAGATTCTCCATTATTTTGATTCTTGATTTTTCCTTTTTTTTCAGATTTTAATAAAAAAATTTTTTTTTTCTATTTTTTCCAGATTTTCATCTTTATTATTATTTTTTATTTTTAAATTTTAATTTTTTATTTTTACAGATGTTAAATTTTTTACTATTTTCTTCCTTTTTCCATTATTTTGATTCTTTTTCTGATTTTTAATTTTTTATTCTTTTTCTGATTTTAATTTCTTATTCTTTTTCTGATTTTTTAATTTTTTATTCCTTTTTCTGATTTTAATTTTTCTTTTTCTGATTTTTTAATTTTTTATTCTTTTTCTGATTTTTTTAATTTTTTATTCTTTTTGTGATTTTTTAATTTTTTATTCCTTTTTCTGATTTTTTAATTTTTTTTCTTTTTCTGATTTTTTGTTTTCTGTTCCTTTTTTTTTTAATTTTTGTTTTTTTTTCTAATTTTAATTTTCTTTTTTTTTTCTGATTTTTAATTTTTAATTTTTTGTTTTTTTCAATTTTCATTTTTTTGTTTGTTTTTTTTCAGTTTTTAAATTTTTGTTTTTTTTTTCAATTTTTTAAATTTTTTCTGAAATCTTTTTACTTTTTTTTGGATTTTGAATTTTTCACATTTTGAATTTTGTTTTTTTTTTTTATTCAAATTAGGGTTAATTAAATAAACTAACAGCCGTGAGTCTCGGACGTAATTGAGTGTTTACAAGGAGGATACTGAAAAGTGGAGAGTTCTAGAGGAAAGAATCAAGGCAATCGAGGGAAGTGCTTATGAAGCCAGAGACACATCTGATCTATGCTTGGTTCCGGATGTGATAATCCCTCCCAAATTCAAGGTTCCTGAATTTGAAAAATATTAAGGAACTAGCTGTCTGCGGAATCACTTGACCATGTACTGCAGGAGGATGTCTGCCTGTATGCATGATGATAAGTTGCTCATCCATTTCTTTTAATACAGCTTAACTAGGTCAGCTGCAACTTGGTATACCCAGCTAGAGCTGATACATATTCGTTCATGGAGGGATCTGGTGAGGCCTTCCTCAAACAGTACCAGTATAATGTGGAGATGGCTCCGGATCGAACTCAACTCCAGAACATGGCCAAGAAAGGAGATGAGACCTTCAAGTAGTACGCTCAACGATGGAGGGAGTTAGTTGCTCAAGTACAACCTCTATTATCTGAAAAGGAGTTGGTTAGCATGTTCATAGACATGCTCCAAGATTCTTTTTATGACAAGATGATCGACAGTGTGACCACTAGCTTCTCTGATGTCGTCATCATTGGAGAAAGGGTCGAAGGTGGCATGCGCCGTGAAAAAGTTGCACATAAGCCTACAGGGGCAGTCAATGCTTCCACCGGATCAGGGAAGAAGAAGACAGGAGAAACCTGCAACATGGCTTCTGGTCAAGGCCAATATACTCCACAGATGGTACCTTATGGTCCAGTTGGTTTCCAACCTCCACCATACACACCCTATATACCATATCCTTACATTGCCAACATATACCAAACACCAGACCCTCCTACTTACAACTATCCATCGCAAGTCCGACCACCAACACCATACATGGCCTAAACACAAGCCATGAGCCAAAATTCCAACCAAAGCCAAAAAAAGGAGAAGAAACCCATCCAACTCGACCCTATTCCAATCTCCTATACTGAGTTGTTACCTCACTTAATTTGAAACTATGGTGGCTCCTTGTCCTCTAAAACCTCAAGAACCACCATATCCCAAATGGTATGATGCAAACACCAGATGCGATTACCAGCGGGGTTCATAGGTCATTCCACAGAGGATTACCTAGCATTGAAGCGAAATGTGCAAAGCTTGATGGATGCAAAATGGCTGGATTTTGGGCAGCTTGCTCCTAATACAGAAAATAATCCATTGCCGAATCACGAGAGTTCAGCAACTAGCTGAGAAATAGGAGTCGCACGACAAGATGCCAAGCTGAAGGGATCATCCGGGATTTGTCATACTTTTCAAAGTCAATCTTTTGTAAATAAGTATTAATGAATAATACAAAAATTACATTTTTCATGTTTCTTGAGCATGTGCCTTACATTGTTGGCTTTACTTTTTAAAATTTACCATTCCTTTTCATCATTTAACCTGTTTCTTTCTATACCTAAACAATCAATACCGGTTGGTGATAATGCCATTACTGGAATAAATAATCTTGAACGTCAGATTGATCAAACTCAAAGAGAAAAGCCTAACGAGGAAGAAAAATAAGAAAAATCCAACCAGGGATTCAAAATCACCATGCATTGTAAACCCTCTCAAGGAATATCTTGTCTAAATAAAAAATATCCCGCTCGACTTAAGTTCAAATCCAGGCAAAATTTAGGGATGTGAAATAGATCCGTAGAATTGAGAATCAAAATGATCCCGGCAAGATCAATATATAACCACCATAAATTCAAGAAGAAGAAAAACCTGCTGGATTAAAAGTAAAAAATAATCCGAGAAAAAGTAGGCTTAAAATTCAAAAAATAAATCAAAAAAATCATGGTCTTGCTGGATTCCAAAAATGATTCAGGAAAAATTAGGATCAAAGCAAAAGCCCGCTAGGTCGGAAACCCTCAAAGGCGGCCTAAGCAAAAGTTAGGGCGTTAAACAAAAGCCTGCTAGATCGGCAATCCTTGAAGGTGACCTAGGAAAAAGTTAGGGCATCAAACGAAAAGCCTGCTAGGTCGACAATCCTAAAAAATGACCTAGGAAAAAGTTATGGCACAATCAAACAGGAGGCCCGCTAGGTCGAAAACCCTCAAATGGTGGCCTATGCAAAAATTAGGGCACAATCAAACAGAAGCCTGCTAGGTCGAAAACCCTCAAAATGACCTAGGCAAAAGTTAAGGCATCAAATAGAAAGCCCGCTAGGTCGACAATCCTAACGACCTAGGAAAAAATAGGGCACACAATCAAGAGCCCGCTAGGTCGAAAACCCCAAAGGGCGACCTAGGCAAACGTTAGGACAATACGAAAGACCTACTGGGTTGAAAACTCAAAAGAAAAACCCAGGAAAAAGTTAAGGTCAATCCAGGAATCCCAGGATAACCTAGCATGTCTGTACCTCATCTTTCTTGAAACTGGGGAAAAATTTTGCCGTGTCTCAAATTTGATTAATTTGACAATCAAGATTATGAAAAGCAGCATTGGCACTTTTCATCAAAAGGTGCCATTTGGGCAATCAAACCAACATTCTTCGCCTTTTCCTTTTAAAAATAACACCTTAAACATCACTCGCAGAATTCTGCATTTCCTCCCATTAACCATCCAAAATCACTTTGCACACCTTAATGGTGCACATGCCAAAAGAGATATGAAAAATGTAAAAATAAAAAGATTAATTTTGGAAGGTCATGACAAAATCGGATGAATCCTCAACCATCCCGACATGATTACTTCCCAAAAGATCATCCTCTTGCCAGCCATAATGCCACCACAAAAATGGAGTGTGTCTTATTCAATAATGCTGACCATTGTTGGGTCTCAAAGATCCTGGAGAGGAAAGTTCCAACATTGACCAAGAAGCCTAGAGATAGAGTCGATCTAGCTCATCTTGATTCCTGATTCCCTTCACATACACTACGAGGTTGTCGAGAAAGGACATGTAAAAAAAATCAAAAATCGAGAAAGGACATGTAAAAAAAAATAAAAAATCAAGAGAAACAAAAGGTTTTTACATCATCTCAGGGTTTTCTTTCATCCCATAGCATCCATTTCATCAAATAATTGGTTCAAGCATCAAAAGCAATGAATAAATTAAAACATTGCATCCTTTTTCATTTATCCAAGCGTCAAGCATCACATCTTTTTCTTATTTATTCAAATGGCACAACAACATCTCGTCATTCAAGCGTTGCATAACTTATCTTCCAAAACCAATTAACATTAGGGAAAATTGCCCGAACAAATCATAATTAAGAGATTTCCGAGGATCTCAAAATTGGGGCAAAGAATGCCCAACAAATTTCAAATTGGGGGCAATCCCCGATTTCTTAAAGTTATCAAGATCGAAACTGGGGCAAACGTTTCCCTAGACAAATTCAAATTCAAGATCAAAGGTCCAAAACTAGGGCAAACATTTGCCCAGAAAAAATCAAATAGGGGCAATCCCGATTTTTTAGATCAAGTTCAAATTGGGGCAAAAGCTTGCCCGGAAAATTCAAGTTGAGACAATCCTCAATTCCTCGACGCTAGAAAAATCAAACTGGGGAAAACACTTGTCCACAAAAATTTAATTTGAGGTCATCCTCAAATTTTGAATCAAATCAAAACTGGGGCAAAGAATGCCCAGCAAATTTCAAATTGGGGGCAATCCCCGATTTCTTAAAGTTATCAAGATCGAAACTGGGGCAAACGTTTCCCTAGACAAATTCAAATTCAAGATCAAAGATCCAAAACTAGGGCAAACATTTGCCCAGAAAAAATCAAATAGGGGCAATCCCGATTTTTTAGATCAAGTTCAAATTAGGGCAAAAGCTTGCCCAGAAAATTCAAGTTGAGGCAATCCTCAATTCCTCAACGCCAGAAAAATCAAACTGGGGAAAACACTTGTCCACAAAAATTTAATTTGAGGTCATCCTCAAATTTTGAATCAAATCAAAACTGGGGCAAAGAATGCCCAGCAAATTTCAAATTGGGGGCAATCCCCGATTTCTTAAAGTTATCAAGATTGAAACTGGGGCAAACGTTTCCCTAGACAAATTCAAATTCAAGATCAAAGATCCAAAACTAGGGCAAACATTTGCCCAGAAAAAATCAAATAGGGGCAATCCCGATTTTTTAGATCAAGTTCAAATTGGGGCAAAAGCTTGCCCAGAAAATTCAAGTTGAGGCAATCCTCAATTCCTCAACGCCAGAAAAATCAAACTGGGGAAAACACTTGTCCACAAAAATTTAATTTGAGGTCATCCTCAAATTTTGAATCAAATCAAAACTGGGGAAAACACTTGCCCAGAAAAGGCAAATTGGGGCAGCTCCCGATTTCAGAAGAATCCAAATCAAAACTGGGGCAAACACTTGCCCAGAAAATTCAAGATGAGGCAATCCTCGATTTCATCAAGATTCAAACCGGGGCAAACACTTGTCCAAAAAATCCCTTCAAATCAAGACACCCCTCAATTATAAAGAATTTCTTAAACTGGGGCAAAATGGTTGCCCAAATTTCTTTAAGAGAAAGTAATTATCAAGTACTCAAGAAACCTTCAAGTTCAAGGCAGCTGACAAAGAAGTCCATATTCCACCCTCCCGTGCATTCCTAAGGCACGTCATATTACTTCCCACACCTGTCTCAATGGGTCATTCTCTTACTTGCACAAATAGGCCATTACTTTCATGTTGCCACACTTGTCTCCACAGGTTATTCTGTCTCGGCAAGACATCTCTTTTCTATACTTTTCTGTCTGTCTTGACAAGCCTATCTTTTCCATACCTATCCTAACAGGTCATTCCGTGCTTTTTTTCTGGTACGGCAAACCAGCTTTTTCGCCTGTCTTAACGAGCCATTCCTGCTTTCGCCTGTCTTAACAGGCTGTTCCTCTACCTATCTTAACAGTTCAACCTTCATTCCACCTTTGCATTGCTTGCACAAACAAATTTCATTCTCGTGCCTGCCCTAACAGGCCACTTCTACTTTTTGCCTGTCTTAACAGGCCACTTCTACTTTTTGCCTATCTTAACAGGCTGTTTTTCCTTTACCTGTCTTAACAGGTCAATCTTCATTTTGTTTTCACATGACCTGTCTTAACAGGTATGTATCATTCTTTCCTTTCCTGTCTTAACAGGCCATCTTTGCTTCGCCTGTTTTAACAGGCCATTTCTACTTTCTGCCTATCTTAACAGGTTCGCTTCCATCCTGTCAACAACATGACCTTTACATTTTACCTGTCCTAAACAGGTCATTTTTTCACTTTCCTTTGCCTGTCTTAACAGGTTTTCATCGTTCTTCTTGCCAGTCTTAACAAGTATCTCGTTTCTTTCCTGTCAGCAACAAGACTTTTCTTCATTACCTTCTTAACAGGTTTTTCTCTTCATTTCAATGCCTGTCTTAACAGGATTCCATCTGCATTCTACCTGTCTAAACAGGTCATTTTTCGTTCCCCTTTTCCTGTCTTAACAAGCTTTCATTGTTTACTTTTCTTGTCTAGCAGGCTTGCATCTTTCCTGTCATCAATAGGACTTTTCTGCATTTTACCTGTCTTAACAGGTTTCCTTCATTTTACTTTTCCTGTCTTAACAGGTTTACATCTTTCCTGTCAACAACAAGATCTTTTTTTCTTTTTGCCTGTCTTAACAGGCTTTCATCGTTTACTTTGCCTATCTAGCAGGCTTGCATCTTTTCTGTCATCAATAGGACTTTTCTACATTTTACGTCTCTTAACAGGTTTCCTTCATTTTACTTTGTCTGTCTTAACATGTTTACATCTTTCCTGTCAACAACAGGATATTTTTGTTTTTGCCTTTCTTAACAGGCTTTCATTGTTCTCTTTGCCTATCTAGCAGGCTTGCATCGTTCCTGTCAACAACAGGACCTTATCTACATTTCACCTGTCTTAACAAGTCATTTTATTTCATTTATCCTGGCAAAACCAGGATCTCATCATTTTCATTTATCCTGGCAATAACAGGATTTCATTTGCATTCTTCCTGGCAACAGCGGAACCTCATTTGCATTTTCTTGTCAATAACAGGTGTGAACACCCAATTACGTCCGAAGATCCCGGTCGCTAAATTTATTAATTAACCCTAATGTAAATAACAAACGACTATTAAATTAAACATAAAACTAAAAAAATAAAAAAAATTTAAAACAAGAAATTTGAAAAAGAATTAAAAATAATAATAATAAAATAAATAAGGAATTTGAGAAATAATAAAAATCTAAAAAATTTAAAAATAAAAAATCTGAAAATAAAATAAAAATTAAAAATCTGAATAATAATAATAAAAAACTAAAAATTTGAAAAGAAAATCTAGAAAAAAAACTAAAAAATCTAATTAAAATTATAGAAATCCGAAAAAAAAAACTATAAAATCTGAATAAAAAGAAATTTTAAAATTCAAATACAAAAATTTTAATGAAAATCTGGAAAAAATTTAAAAATTTAAAAATCTGGAAAGAATTTAAAAATTTTAAAATCTAGAAAAATGTAAAAATATAAATCTGAATATAATAAAAATTAAAAGATTGGAAAAGAACTAAAAATAAAAAATCTGAAAAATAATTAAAAAATTTTATAAGTTTGGAAAATTTTCAAAATAGAAATCTGAAGATAATTAAAAATTAAAATAAAAGAAATTAAAAACTAAAAATCTGAAAGGAAAATCAAATCGGAAAAAGGAAAGGAAATTTTAAGGAAAAGGGCCGAGGGAGGGAAGCTATAAAAAGGCCAAGAGTCACAGGATTTAGGGCTGCTTCTTGGGGGTTTGGAGACTTTTCCTTGGCTGTGAGAGAGGATTTTCCCAAGGTTTTGGGACGAGAAGGGTATCTGTAGGAGTTCAGGAGGTTTCTTCCATTTCTCGCACCTGATTCTGATCGACACCGGTGGCCGACGACAGATATCCAATCGGGAACCACCATCAGCGGCGTCTCACGCATCCTCTCGCCTTACATTGCACCAGAAGTACCCAACCCGACGCTCGATCATTCACTGCAACAAGGTTAGATTTCGCTCCCTTTTCATTTCTCTGATTTTGTGTAATGTAGAGCTGTTGAGTTGTTTTGCTTGAGCCATGGCGAGCATCCATGGATGAACCGCCGTGCTACAACTATGGACTTACACCACTCCATAGACGAAGACCAGTGAAAAGATCAGGTGAATCGAGTGGTCTGTCCCCATGTAGCGAGCATTTAGATAGGAGGCGGGAGGCATAGGTGAGGAGTAAACAGGACGACCCATTTCCAGCCTCCGATGATGATCCTAGGAGACCCATCACCCATATCCCAACTCGTTCTGACCCGATACAGAGTGCTTGGAGTTTTCCCTGACTCCTGTCCAATCCCAATCCCTGCGTCTCGCCATTCGCCGCCAGAATGCTTGGCTTCTCCCCGCCACTGTTGGGGGTAGCCGAAAGTGAGGAGGAGCTCCGACCAGGTCCGGGATGGTCCTATTCGCGCCAGGGAACCGCCGCCGACGAGGGCATCGCCGCGAGCACAGAGGACGCAGAAGGACGTGACGGGTGGTTGGCCGGAAGCTCGAGGGAGGAGATAAGCGGCTTTGGGCTCACGACAAATCTCCAGGCAGTCTCAACGAAGAAGAGACTATTTCTACAATTTCCCTTAATTTTCCAAAACATTTAAAAATTGCAAAATAGTCCCTGAAATTCCCTATATTTGCAAAACGGTCCTCGAAATTCCCCATATTTTCAAAACAGTCCCTGAAACTTTTCATAATTGCTAATAAGCCTCTTAGCTTATCATATTTGCTAATAAGCCCCTCAACTTTTAATAATTGCAAATCAGCCCCAACATTTTTCTTAAGTTCTTTTTTGGTCTTTTTTTTTTCAAATAACATCTGATTCAACTAATTCCCTTTTTCTAATAAAATTTCGAATCAACTATTTCTTTTCAACTAATTCCCATTTTCTAAAACTATCCGATTGAGCCCACGTGCTTCCGATATTTACAAATCAAGAAAACGACTAAATAAAAATGTTTTTGCATTCCTTAATCTCACGCAATGGGCCCTAAAAAACGAACTGGTAGTTTTTCCTGCTGTTCGTTGTTTAGAGGTCTGTATGGGTCCAAGTGCAGCCGTTGTTGTCTTGGGCCCTGTGCATATGTGGATTAAGATAGCTCTTCATTTCCCTCGTTTTCAAACAAATAAAAACCTGTTTTTGCTTTCCTTAATCCCACGCAATCGGCCCTAAAAACGAACTAGTAGCTTTTCCTGCTGTTCGTTTTTTAGAGGTCTGTATGGGTCCAAGTGCAGCCGTTGTTGTCTTGGGCCCTGTGTATATGTGGATTAAGATAACTCTTCATTTCCCTCGTTTTCAAACAAATAAAAACCTGTTTTTTCTTTCCTTAATCTCACACAATGGACCCTAAAAACGAACTGGTAGCTTTTTCTGCTGTTCGTTGTTTAGAGGTCTGTGTGGGTCCAGGTGCAGCCGTAGTTGTCTTGGGCCCTGTGCATATGTGGATTGGGATTGCACCTTCAAGATATTTCCAAACAAAAAACAACAATAACAAAGCATTTGTGTTTCGATCTAAACTCCACTTGAGGGTCAAGCCTTCAAGTCTGTCAGAACTACGTAAGCCTTGAATTTCCCACTGCACTGGGGAATACGTAGGAGCAGGGTCAAGTTCTGTTAGGCTGACCTCCCCCAAATATTTCTTTTCACGCTAATAAAAAGGATCGAACAAATTTCAAATAATCACACACTCAGCTTAAGGGTACCGTTCTTCGGAACGGGTGAGTGGGGTGCCTAACACCTTCCCCATTCGTAACCGACTCCCAAACTTAGAATCTTATCTCCAAGTTAGGATTTTTCCAAACCTTTTTCCCTTAAATAAAAATTTGGTGGTGACTCCACGTAAACAATAAAGTCATATTTTCAAACTGTTAGCAAGTTCGTTGTCTCATCAGAATTACGGTTGCGACAACAGGACATCGAGCATGTTTGAATTTTGCCCGCCTGTCTTAACAGGTTTGCAATTATCTTAGCAAAAGCAGGATTTCATTTGCATTCTTCCTGGAAACAGCAGGACCTCATTTTCATTTTCCTATCAACAACAGGACATGAAGCATGTTTAAATTCTGTCCGCCTGTCTTAACTGGTTTTCATTTATCCTGGCAACAACAGGATTTCATTTGCATTCTTCCTGGAAACAACGAAACCTCATTTGCATTTTCATGTCAACAACAAGACATCAAGCATGTTTAAATTCTTTCCACCTGTCTTAACATGTTTGCATTTATCCTAGAAATAGCAGAATTTTATTTGCATTCTTCCTGGCAACAACGAGACATCATTTACATTTTCCTATCAATGATAGGACATCAAGCATGTTTAAATTCTGTCTGCTTGTCTTAACAGGTTTGCATTTATCCTGGCAACATCAGGATTTCATTTGCATTCTTCTCGGAAATAGCGGGACCTTATTTTCATTTTCCTGTCAACAGTAGGACATCAAGCATGTTTAAATTCTGTCCACCTGTCTTAACAGGTTTGCATTCATCCTGGCAACAGCAGGATTTCATTTTCATATTTCCCGACAACAGCGGGACCTCATTTACATTTTTCCTGTCAACAACCGAACATCAAACATGTTTAAATTCTGTCTTCCTGTCTTAACAGGGTTGCATCTTTCCCGGCAACAGCGGGATTTCATTTATGTTCTCCTGTCAACAACAGGACGTCATCCGCATTTATCCTAGTAACAGTAGGATTTCATTTGCATTCTCCTGGCAACAGCAGGATTTCATTTACATTCTCCTGTCAACAACAGGTCTGCATTTATCTTGGCAACAGCAGGATTTCATTTGCATCTTTCCCGGCAACAGCGGGACTTCATTTGCATTTTCTTGTCAACAACAGGAATTTATTTGTGTTTTCCTCTGCTTTCTTCTCGGCAACAGCGGGACCCTATTTGCATTCCCTCCTGTCAACAACAAGATCTCCCTCATGTTTAAGTTTTTGCATCTTGGCCTATGATGTCAGGCCTCCCTCAGGTTTACTTTTTTGCATTGTGGCCTATAGTGTCAGGCCTCCCTCATGTTTATTTTTCTGCATTTTGTCCTATAGTGTCAGGCCTCCACCATGTTTACCTCTCTGCATCTTGGCCTATAGTGTCAGGCCTCCACCATGTTTACTTTTCTGTGTCTTGGCCTATAGTGTTAGGCCTCCCTCATGCTTACTTTTTGCATCTTGGCCTATAGTGTCAGGCCTCCACCAAGTTTACTTTTCTGCATCTCGGCCTATAGTGTCAAGCCCCAATACATTTAGTTTCTGCATTCCTTCCTGTCAACAACAGGACTCCATTTGCATGTTTAATTTCTACATTCTCGGCCTATGATGTCAGGCCTCGCCTTTGAGTTTTTCTATGTTCAAGCCTATGTTGTTGGGCCTTGCATTTTGATTCCAGTGCTTCACCTGTCTTAACAGGTTTTCTTTCACTTCGCTTGTCATAACAGGCCATTATTTTCTGTTTATCTGTCTTAACAGGCCACCTTCATGTCAATTTACCTATCCTGACAGGTCAACCCGTTCTTTTCCACGTCTGTCTTAACAGACCTCGTTTAACATCGCCTATACAGGTCACCCTGTTGGCCTAATCAGGTTCTACATGTCAATAACTGGCCTTCGGCCTACCTTGTTAGGCCGTACATATTTAAACTCATTCGGTTCAGCACATGAAGCCGACAATGTCATTCAGAAACCGCCATCCTCCAAGCATCCATGAGATTCTCTTTAAGCTTAAGGCTTCTAATGCTTCTCGGACTTCTTCCAAGCTTGCCTCAGACATAATGTGTTTATGTCTTTACTCATTTCCTACCATGATTATCTAGAAGGAAAATGAGTAAAGAGAGGCAAACTGTAAACAGTTAATTCGTGTTCGAGGCCCCTTTTTTAAAATTAATTAGTGAATAAACTTTAATTTAAATAATAAGCATAAAAAATAAAAGCAAAATCTAAAAATAAATAAATAAAAATAAGAACAAAATCTGAAAATATGAAAATAAAAATAAAATCCAAAAAAATAAATAAAGACAAAATCTGAAATTGAAAAATAAATAAATAAAATATAAAATAAATAAAATAAAGAGAAAAAGAAAGAAAAACAGAGATAGAATAAAAAAATAAATAAGATAAATAATAATAATAATAAACAAATAATGATAATTGAAAAATGATTAAAAATAAATAACTGAAACAAAAACTATAAAATAAAAAATATGTAAATAAAAATAATGATTAAAAATAGAAAAAATAAATAAGATAAATAATAATAATAATAAATAAATCAAAAACAAATAATAATAATAATAATAATCAATAAATCGAAAACAAAAAAAAGGAATTAATAAACTTTAACAGAAAGAAAAATAGAAATTAAAAACTAGAAAACAGAAAAACAAAAAATATAAAACAAAAAAAATAGAAAATAGAAAATTAGAAACAAAAAACGAAATTAGGAAAAACTGGAAAGAAAAATAATGAAAGTTGGACGTATAAACGCATGAGGGAAATAGGAAAGAGTGTCCACTTTTTGGCCATCAGGAGAGGGAGGCTTGCTTTCTAGGGTGAAGGCTTTGAAGGAAAATCAAGAACCCCAAAGAACGCCATACGAATCGAACACTTGGCAAAGGCTTGCAAAGAAAGAAGGATTTCCAGGCACGTCTGCTGCTGAAGGAAGAGGAAGATTCAACGTGCTTCCTTCAAGACATTCATTTTCAATTCAAATGAGCAACAAACAACCATCGGGTCGGACGTCAAGCTTGGCATAAGGACATTGCACCTAACGATTATCTTCATACAGGTTAGTTCTCGCCATCTTCTCTTTGATTTTATGGAATCCACGACTAGGTTTGTCTAATCAAAGTATTAATCATTTTCGATAAAGATCAGTGATTGATATTGATCCTCAGTTGCTCATAAATTAATTTGGTACATCCCTAAGATCTACATAGTTTAAATTTGGTTGATCTATAACGTCGTTGTTCATGGGGAAATGCAGCTTATGAATTAACTTAGCAACTTTAATAAGTCAAGCCAAACATGGATCACTGGGAATTAGATTCTGCCTTTGGTATAACCTTCAGATATAGTAATGGCTGGGAGGCACTGCTTTCTCCATGTAGCATTTGGTTTCTTTGGGTTAGGCTAGGTACTCATTTTTGAGGGAATATGAGTCTCACTAATGATGATTTTAGAGGAAAGAATTCGACCTATCCAAAGTGTATTTAGCCCGGACAATGTTTGATCAATGCGAGCCCTTTATTCCATGAGAGGTGGGTGAATTTGATAAAGATAGGGTGCAAGAATTCAACTCTTAAGGCGAGTTGTGATCGGTTGGGAAATGTTGGCTCTTATGCATCTAGTCAGGGTGCATCCACTGATCAAGAGTCTGATCGGCGCACACTAAGGCCACAAATAGAGCACGTTCAGGCAGGATCCTTGCATATTTCTATCCCTTTAGGACCATAGCCTAAGATAGGCACTGTTGCACCATCCCTTTTCAGGCGATGTTCATAAGGTCAGGGTGCCACCTCAATCTTATCCTGGTGCAACCTCTGCAGCTATCTTCGATATATTTCGGGACGTCGTCGCATGCCTCATCAAGAGCCCCGTATACCCGGTTTGCTGTTGAAACAGAATGGACAAGCCATACGAGTCATTTTACAACGAATGGAAGCCATGCAGGGAGCCATGTAGACTCCAACTCATGACCACGACAAGAGCTACTAATAATGGCGGCATGCACACAAATCTGGCCTGGGCAAGCTTTCATTTTGGGTTTTATTCAGGCACTATACGGGTACCTAAAGGACCATTCAACGTTGCATGCTGGATAGTGAAACCATTAATGGGCTCTTGGGCACTATAATCAGCCAAAATAAGAAGAAAATGGGACAATATACATCTATACACCTCTCCAAACGCTACCCCTCAGTTTGGGCTGGTGTGTTATCACATGCTATCACAAACAACACTCTAATTTACTCGAGCCACATGCTGCCAAAGTTGCAAACCAGTGTGCCATGCAAAATCATGCAAATGGGTTAAGAGTGAACAAACGTGGAGCCCTCCAATGAATCTTATTTAAAATAAAGGGAGTGGTCCAGCCTCATATATATATGCATAGTCAACAAAACATAAAGGATAAGGTTGGATAGCTCAAGTGGCTGAGCGTGTTGCTTACTACCTCCCTTGCCTCTAGTTCAATCCCTGCAGGCTACAATTTTAATTTCCAAATTGATTCATAGCTTAAACAAGCGTTAAAATTAATTCAAGGTGTTAAACACCCAACCAAGCGCTCAGCCTAGTGGTTGGAGCATTACCCAGACCTTCATGACGCAGGTTCGATTCCCCAGGAAACAGATTTCTTTTTTAAATAATCGAACCGTTGAACAAGCTCCCAAGTCGCAAGCGAGCCGTCAAGCCGCGAGCTGCTGAAGAAGCTCCCGAGCCGAGCCATAGCATACCAAATGAGCCGATGAGCCTCCAAGCTGCTAAACAAGCCAACAAGCCCCAAGCCGTCAGACGAGCCGTGGGCCATCAAATTGCAGGCGAGCCGTGAGCCATCCAAATGAGCCAACTGAGCTGATAAGCCGCCAGTCATCCAAATGAGTCGTTGAGCTGGATATAAGCCCCAGAAAAATTCCCTTTTTTTTCCAAGTCTCAATCTAGCTTCCTTTTCCCAAACTAAAAATTAAGTACCAATTAAATTAAATTGAATTCTTACCCGAAATAAATTTCAAATGAAATCAAATCCCTTTTTAAATCAAATTCTTCCCATTCTAGATCAAGTTTGACTGTCTTTCCAAATTTTAAATCAATTTTAGTTTTTTTTCTCCTCTCCTTTTAATCAAGTTCATTTTTGCATAAAGCCTAACTCATTTTTCAATTCTAGAACCTCTTTTTGAGTCAGGTCAAGCCTGATTATTTTCTTATTTAAAATTCAAAACTAAAATCAAATTCAAAATAAATAATTTTCTTCCTTCTATTTCAAGTCAAGTCAAGTAAATTCATTGATTCTAGGTATCACGCAATGAACCTTAAGCCCGAACTAGTAGCTTTTTCTGTTGTTCGATGTTTAGGGATTCACATGGGTCCCAGTGCAGCCGTAGTTGTCTTGAACCCTGGGCATATGTGGACTAAGAATCCTTTTGTAAATAGTCTCAAGAAAAAACTGCATTGTGAAATCTTTGGTCTCACACGATGAACCCTAAGTACGAACTGGTAGCTTTTTCTGCTGTTCAATATTTAGGAATTCGTATGGATCCCAGTGCAGCTGTAGTTGTCTTGGATCCTGTGCATATGTGGACTAAGGATTTTCTCTAAAATATTTTCCAAACACGGTTCCTTGTTCAAGCACCTCCGAAGGTCAAGCCTTCACACCAGAACTACGTAAGCCTTGAGTTTTCCATTGCACCAGGGAATACGTAGGAGCAGGATCAAGTCTTGTCAGGCTAACCTCCATTAATCTGTTTATTTTCACATTAAGTAAGGGATCAAACAATTTTCAAAAATCACACACTCAGTTTAAGGGTACCGTTCTTCGGAACGGGCGAGTGGGGTGCCGAACACCTTCCCCACTTGTAACCGATTCCCGAATCTAATCTCTTCCTCGAGTTAGGGTTTTTCCAAATATTTTTCCCTTAAATAAAAATTTGGTGGTGACTCCACATAATCCAAAATAAATTTATTTTTAAAAGTTTAGCTAGCTCGTCGTCTCGTCGTGATTACGGTTGCAACACACTCTTTTAGTGATAATTAAGACATAGGCATACATTAACATTATTCAAACAATATCTTCTCATTGGCTCTGCGACTCTACCTTCTATCTTAGGACATAAGCTCATTCCTAGATGGTCATTACCATCATAAATATTGAAGACTTGATGCTTCATAATAGAAGGAATTTTGAAGAACCCTTTTGTCTCCTCTCTAGTAGGACCTTCATCTTTTGAATATGCACAAGGTACATTAAGAGTAGTATTAAGTTTAACATAAGTTATACCTTTAATGATCTCTTATCTACTTAGGTTCCTCTTAAAGGCTTCCAGATAATATGCATTCTTAAACAATCCAACCAATATGCCATGCACATTTAGTCTATACTTTTATACTACTATCACATCATCGTTCATACACGATCATCATGTAAAACATCATTCTTCAATCATTCATGAGTACATTCTTTAAATCATTGATGAGAAATATGCATACACTTTACATTACTCTTTATGTTCTCAGAAAGTACTACAACAGGTTGACATAATAATCTCAAGTAAATATTCATCTTTAAATCAAAATTTACTTACTTTAGCTTAAAGTAAATTCTTGGGCAGTATAATCACTTACTTGCATAACTTGCCCAATTTGCTCAATTCTTAACATTTATGATAAAACATTCATAGGATCTACATCACTCATCCTTCTAAGTTATCTCCTAATCTTTCCTTTTCTCAAAGGTCAGTTTCTTCTAACACTTTTAATAGAAGGTTATGGTATGGTGTATTCCTACTTCTTCTTTAAATGGTCTAATGACTTTGTCATGGTTTAATCTTTGTGTCCTTAGTTTAAAGTCATCATTTACTTAATTCAAGTTTTAGTGTTACATGTTTTACTCCTCTTGACAAATAACATAGCAAGTTAGGTTTGTTCCATTCATAAGCATAATTATTTGCTTCTTAGTTCATAAACTTTAAGTTTTCTATTCATGACTTATGTAATTAACCTTAAACCTACAAGTTAGTACATTTTCCTATTATTCCTCTAAGTGGCCCAGAAGTTACTCATTAGTTCCAAGGCCTTATAGTTCAATTTTTCTTCTCTTTGAAAAGTGTCCTTCATTAATTAAGTTTTAGGCTATTACTTACACCAACCCAAGAAATTTTTAAGATTTTTCTTCCTTGTTTAGTGAGCATGGCTGAATACCCTTACTCCTTTCTTTACTCCATATTTTACTTCTAATCACCTCCTTAAGCTACCCTTAATCCATTTTTACATCCTAGAAAGTTTGCTTAACCAGTTCGTACTACTTAGGTTCATATGTCCAAATGGTGTCCAAACATTACCAACTCTCTCTAATCTTTAAAATTTATTTCCTCAAACTTGTTTAGGTTCCACTTTGCATCTTATTTAAAATTTTAAATCAAGTTTTCCTAATTAATGGAAGAGTGATCGAATGTCTTACTTAGGTAAAACAAGGTTCCTTTTTCTTAATTTATCCTCCCATGGTTATGGTGTTATAAATTTTAGCATATTTTCACTCAATATGGCTAATGTGGCCAAATACAACCTTAAACAATTTAATGTTATTTTAAAACTTATAACTCCTTATTTATACTTAATTAGGTTCTTCTTTATACCCTAAACACAATTTTAAACTCAAGATCTCATAATTTATCCACGTGTGGCCAAATACTAAAGGTGCTTGAACAAGGGTTCATTTTCAATTTTTCTATCATATGTCCTTGGTACCATGAAGTTTTGCCCTTGGTCCATAATAAGTCCTTAGATACATTCATAAATTATTTTTTCTCCATAGCTTTGGTCATGTTCATGGCATACAAGTGTAGATCTACTAGATCTACTCCAAGATATATCCATCCCTTACTTTGGGAACTTCAAAACATTTTTCATAAACACTCAAATCTGTCCCAAGGCATCAAAATTTATTTTTAAGAAATTTTAACTGATTAAATTTCTCCTAAGGTTTCTAGAAGCACTTTAATCTATCAAAACTTCTCTTTAGCTTCCAAAAATCCCTAAAATTTTGTGATGATCATATTTAACCATCAAGAGAAGTTTTAAGCTCCAAAAAGATAAAAAAAAGGATCCATAGATCTTAGAGAGGGATCCACCAAAAAGAATAAAATCAAACCATAAAGACAAGATTTAAAGCTTAGAAAATATAAGGTAAAATTCTACGTGTTGAAGACTTTGGTGATGGGTTTGGTGGGGATTTTATGGCTGCTCTTGCTCTTGCTCTTAGTGGTAGTGGTGGAAATTTATAGTTTTATCTTGATTTAACTCAAACCTCAAAGTGGGAAGTTTAATCTTAGTGTAAGTTTTGGATTTTAGAAGCAGTTTGAGTTTAGAGGATTTCTATAAGTATTTAGAAGATGCAAAACGAAGCAAATGAGCCCTTCCAACGCTAAAATAGAATTCAGTCACTTAAGGATAGTTTGGAAATTAATTTCTCACTTAAGGGTATTTTGAGTAAAATTTTTATTCAGGTGTAAAGTGGAGTCTAAACAATTTTATGGAATGAATTTTACATTTGAAAGAAATTTTGTAATGGTTGGTTACCATTCGACCATGTTGGACAAATTGGCAAGAACTAGTCAAAACCTTGCTAGAATTTAAGAGTGGATCTAAATGAGCTCAAAGAGGTGATTAGAAATTAATTAGGGAGTAGAGGTGGGAATAAGAGCATTTGGCCATGCTCACTAGACAAGGAAGAAAAGCCTTAAAAATTTCTAAGGTGGGTGTTAATTAATAGTCTAAATCCTAATTAGTGTAAGTCACCTTTATAAGGGAAGAAAAATTAAACCATAAGGTCTTAGGACTAGAGAATGTGAATCCGACCACCTAGATAAAAAATAGATAAGTAGGCTATTTTAGATTTTTAAAGATAATTAAATAAGACATGAGTAGAAAATTTTAGGTCCATGAGCAAGGAGGCAAGCAAGTAGGTTCACTAGTTAAGCAAATCTAACTAGCTAAGTTATTAGTCAAGAAGAATAAAACATATAACACTTAAACTTGAATTAAGTAAATTATGCATAAGACATTCAATTCAAGGACACAATGAGTAAATAATTTAAAAGGTCATTAGGCCAACTAGAGAAGAAAATTTTATATATCATAGTTCTTCATTTAAAATATTAAGAAAAACTTAACCTTTGAGAAAAGAAAAGGTTGAGAGATAACTTAGAAGGATGACTGGACTAAGATCCTATGAGTGATTCATCATAAATCTTAAGAATTAATCATGTTGGATAAGTTATGGGAGTAAGTGTACATGCTGCCCAAGATAATAACATCAAGTTAAAATAAGAAAGTATTGAATTAAAAATGAATCTTTACTTATGAATATCATGCCAACTTTTTGTATTACTTTATAAGTACATAAAGATGAATGTAAAGTGTATGGACACTACTCATGGTTGATTAGAGAATGATGTATTACATGATGATCATCTATGGATGAATATGTGAAAGTAGTTGCAATAGAGTCTGTATGTGTACGGCATATTGATTGGATTGGTTGAGTATGCATGATTATTTGGAAGCTTTTAAAAAGGAACCTAATTAACTAAGGGGTCACTAAAGAAAGAATCTATGTGAATAGTTAATACTACTCTTAATGTGCCTTGTGCATATTTAGAAGGTGTTAGGTCCTTCTAAGGTGGAGATAAAAGAGCTCTCCAAAAAATCCTTCTATTATGAAGCGACAGGTCTTCAATATTTATAATGGTGGAAACCATCAAGGAATGAGTTCATGTCCTAAGAATAAAAGGTAGAGTAACGGAGCTAGTAGGAAGATATTGTTTGACTAAGTAGTAATGTATGTCTATATCTTAGATTATCACTAAGAGAGTGATAAAGAAAAGAGATGAATTATGTAAGACATAGATAAGATGATATTGAAAGGATGATATCTATGATATGATCCCAAAGATTTATAAGACTCACATAATTTATATGCTTAATTAAAGACTAGTTCTTCTTGTATTAAAGAAATCTACTTTAGTTAGAGTTTTTGAAATATTAATGCATGACATGTTTTTTAATAAATTGAAGTGGTTGGAATGAAAGTGATATCATTAACCTAGGCTAGAATGCTATTGAGGAACTTAGTTTTCCATCTCTCCTCCACCATTTTCTTCCCAGATACCCCAAATGTTGTCCGTGACTATAGTGATCTTCGTAGAGATCAACAATGCGAATTGGTTACAAACGCTCATGGGTTGGTCATCACTGCCCAGGCCAATGTAAGAATTTATTTATCCTTAGGTCATATATTTGTGTTTGTTGTTATGAGCCTACACTTCTCAACTACAAAAATCACCATACCTTTTGAAACCTTTCATCCTAATGGGGTATTTCCATCACCACTAGGCTACCAAGCTCCACCTACACTAGCTGTACACTCCTCATCTTCTGAAAGGAAGAGCAACCCTTAGATTCCATCTCATTACTATAGCACATCTCACGTTTGGTCATCTTAGGGCAGCTCGCCTTACCCTAGTCCATTCCTCTTCCAAGCTTTCTAGAAGATGTCATATGGAACCTTTGTGGTGATAGATGGAAAGGAAGCTTATGGCTACAACGTCGAGATCCCTATACTTGAAGCATTTGTGTGATCATTTTTAAGAAAAAGAAAATTTGTCATACTAATAATGTACAAATTTTAAATAGATGGATAACTATATACTACATAAGCAGTATGTAGTATGTAATTTATTATATTAATACAAATATGGTAGAATTAATTATATATGAAATTAAGTATGTAAAGACACCAATGTCTTAACTTAATTATGTATAATTATTACCCATATGAATTTTAGTATGCTTGTATTTGTGATGAACTTCATTCCTGCTTATTAGAGAGGAATAGAATAGTAGAAGTAACTTAGAGCATTAACGAATTAAGTGTGAACAATGATGCCTGTTTATTTATATTCTATTATAATCGCTATTCTGATAAGGCTTGCATTTTATATTAAGAGGATTTTTTTTAAAAAAAAATTACTATATTTTTACTAATATTTATTTTCTAAAGATTTTGAATCATAAAATAACAGTCTAATAATGAAGCCATATGTATGATTTAAACGTAAAAATAGATCATTATACTAAAAATATCAATAAAATTGATCTATATATAAAATTATGGTATTAATATATTTTATTATTATTATTATATATATATTTATATTTTTTAATATAATATATATTATAAATATTTTAAAAATAATATTTAATTAATATTATTTCAACCACAATTTAACTATAATTAAACTATTCAACCTTATCTTGATGAGTTTAATGAGCAATACAATTTTAAAAACCTTGATTTTGAGATATATATATATATATATATATATATATATATATATATATATATATATATATATATATATATATATATATATATATATATATATATATATATATATATATATATATATATCAAAGTAACATTTGAGAAAGGGAACAAATAAAATCTCACAGTTCTGTTTGATATAAAGATTTAAATAAATAAAATTGAAAAGAAAGGAAATATAGTAAAGAAAATGCATGGCAAAATATCTTGGGATGATAAATAGAAACACACATAAGGATGCACAGCAAAGACACCATGGTTTTGGGTTGGCAGAGTTCATCAATAACAATATTCAAGACGACGGAGAACAATGGAAACATGGATCTTTGAAGTCATGGGTGGAGTGAAGATTTTGAGAATATAATAAATGTGTTGTTACAGTCAGGATGAGAGTGAAAATATGAATGAAGAAAACAAAGAGATGGGTGTGACCAATATTTGTGCTAACAAAGGACAAAGTGGTAATGGAGAAGATCTTCTATGAGAGGAAAATGTGAGGGTCATGGCCACCGTGTGAGTGTATTCGTTAGTGAGTGGTGTTTCTTTGGGCAAAGAGATATGAATGGAATTGAAAGAGAATGTATACGTTAAGAAGCCGAATGTTAGTAAAGAGGAGGGAAACGGATCCTTCAGTAAATTGAATATTTAGAGATAAAGAATCTGAGTAGGATCCAATGTGCATGTAGAAATGAAAAAATATAAAAAGAGATTGATAAAATAACATTGAAACATGATAGAGGGGAGACATGAAAATAATTATTATTCAAAGAAAAATAGGAATGTAAAAAGACAGGACAAGGACATTTTTATTTATTAAAATGGGTGGTTATTTAATAGATATTTATAAATGTTTAATCAATAAAAAATTATAAAGAATAAAAAATATAATCTAATATGATATTATTTTTCATTATATTAATACGATAATATAAATTATAATTATATAATCATATTATAAGTTAATAGATCAAAATTATTATAAAATAATATAAAATAAAATTTATCCCAATCAAAAATAATAAAAAAAATATTTTGAAGGATAAATTGTATTTTGGATCCTTCACTTATTTTTTAATTCATCTCAATTTGGTCTCTTAATTTTTTTTTTCAAATTAATCTATTAACTTTAAAATATTTACAATCATAGTTATCTAAAATATAATTATCACTTTTTTTTAATGTTAAAATTAGGGATGAAAATAGATAGAAAAAAATTAGGTTTTAAATGTTTAAGTTTGATCTATTTAATAATTTTGAAGTTTAAGCCTGTGATATATTATAAAAAAAATTTTATGAAGGTCTGACCTATTTTAAAGATTACAAAATCTACAAATTTGTTTAAAAGCTTACCATACAAAAAATGTAACACATAGACTTAAAGTTTATATAAATATTGATTAAAAAGACCTAAATCTTAAAGACAACAAATAAAAAGTTCGTAAGTTTAACTATATAATCTTAGAATATATATATTAAATACCAACTTTATACAAATACAATAATATATATAAAAAATATAATACACGAACATAACACACATGTAATGCATTCGTATGTATATACAAATTTAGATATATATATATATATATATATATATATATAAATTAAAGTAAAATATAAATATTTATTTTAAAATTAAATATATATAACTCTTATAGTAAACATTAGAGAATTTCATAAATACCGAATTTTTTTGTTTAAAAAAATAATATTTAATAAATTATGTAAATATATTAATTTTATATAAATATAATATATTAAAAGTAAATATAATAAATATATAATATAAAATATTTTAAAGATAAATAAATTTTTGATTAAGTTAAATAAATTTAAGCATAACTTGTTTATTTAATTTTTTTTAATAAATCTAAGTTTGGCTATTATTTGAACAAGTCAAAACAAGTTAGATTTTAAAAAAATTAAATGGTAAATTTATTTACTCCCATCCCTAATAAAAATTAAAAAATTTCATTCACTAAATTAATAATCTTATCCATAATATATTTTTTATTCTTAACTTAGTTTATTGTTACAAACTTTGTGTAACAAAAAATTATAATAGAGACACAAAAATTATTCAACTTTAGAAAAATAAATGAGAAAAAAATATCAATGATATTGTCAATTTTATAGATAAGATCTTTCAATTCATAAATACATAAAAAAAAATATTTAATATATTGATGAAAAAAAAAAGTGATAAAATTACCTTTAATATCTTAGGTCACTAAAAATAAGAAAAGATAAACATATGAAATATATAATAAACATAATTTTGATCGATATAATTATACAAGATTAGTATGTTCATTTCTTAATTTTTTTATACCTTCTGTAAATTTATTACTATTTTTTTTTACAAGAGGCATGTTATATAGTGAATTTGCTTAAAAGATTTAAATTTGCTAAACACATCATTTTGCTCAATTAATTTTTCAAAATGTTTCTATTCAATTCCTTTGTATGCCACCTATAAGATAATTAACTATTATGTTAATAAAATATGCCACTTAAAATAGTTAGCTATCATATTAATAAATATTTAATAATGTATTATTAAGAAAGTATATTATAAGATATATTTTATAATAAAAATTTATGCATGTAAATTCTATGTTTAAGTATATTTTGAATAGTACTTGGGTTGGATTTGGTATAGGCACTCCATTTTTTAGTTTGTTTGTTAGGCCTTTTTTCATAATTTAGCTGGGTTGCATATTTTTTCTTCCTTAACATAAAGGATGTTCCAAACTCTATAAATGAAAGTTGTAGTCCATTTTTATGAAGTTTGAGTCATTTTAAGTCATTTTAAGATTTAAATCTAATTCTCTCTCCTCAAACTTTTTAGTTTTAATTTTTTTTATTCATATATCAATTTTTATTAATGACATTCTTATCAATATGATAAATTGGATCTTAGTTTATCTTTATTTTCTATATCAATGGTGTATTGAAGTGGCATAACTTTTTTCTAATTATTTTCCTTCTCCATTTTACACTTTTCTTAGGTTACTTTTCTTAAATTTGTGAGATCCTGTTTGAATTTTGAAAAGATCATCAAAAAATTAAATCTAAAACATAGATGTGAAGCAATTTCACGTCAAAAGGTCCAGCTCTTCGAATGTTTACAAAGTTACGGAACAGATTTAAAATAAAATAAAAAATTAAGAAACTGAATTAAAAATAAAAAATAAGTTAAAAAACTTAAAATATGATTTAACCTATTTTAAATATATTTAATAAATATTATTTATATTTATAAACATGCAAATATCTATTGGATAGATAAGAAATAGTCCTTGCAAATTAAATATACTTGTAAAAATATCTATGAATATGGATATTGTTGTTTATTAAAAAGAATGCATGTGTTGTTTTGTGTGTACGATGGTATATTAACAAAATAGTAAAAATGAGAGATAAAATTTGTTGCAGAGAAAAGAAAAAGTGATGAGTGGTGGTGATGATAAAAACAGAGGTGAGAGTGTACATACGCGTATGACGCAAAATGTGAGTGACAGTTACATAGTGGGAGAGAAATAAGAGTGTGTCACCAAAAAGGATAAACAAGATTTTGTGGTCAGTGACTCACCTTTATTTTAGGGCCTTTTAGATTTTTGCAAGAAATAATTATCAAGTTATTGAAAAAAATTATTTTATTGTTAATATTTTTTAGAGTTAATTTTAATATCTAAAACAGACCAACTATATATTTTTATGTGGTGGATAATGGCCTAAATTATTTATTTTAAATTTTCTTCTTTTTTTTATTTTCTTTAAGTTTAAAATTTTAAAACAAAAAAAAAGTAAACAAAGAAAAATAAGCTTAGACAATATTGAATATTCAGAAAGTGTTTTAGGACGAAAGGGTGATCCTTCCTGCAAGCATATCTCCTAAAATTTGAGGGTTGAAAAGCACATTTGGAATGAGAGAGAAAGGTAAAAGACAAAACTAAGTGAGTAAAAAGTTGTAACTGAATAGTTGTTTCTTTCCAGCTATCACCTAATTACAGAAAATGAATAGGTCAAGGGTAGTTGAATTGACCTTGCTGATCTATATATGTTCACTATGTTTGTTGTTGCACCTGAATAGACGTGTGACTATGTCAAAATGCTTGATACTTTAGCATGATTGTGCTCATTTCATTTTCACATTTTAGCCTCCCAATTGCATTCATACTATCTTTTTTTACCTTCAACTATATTCTTCTATGGTCATTTTTTCAAATTTTAGGTCTTGTTTTGCTATAAATTTTGTTCCTGAGTCTAATTTATCATTTTAATGAGAAAATAAGAAAAAAAAAGGGTGGAATTGAAGTATTAAGTTTAATTATAGAAGATAGGTATAGTTTTATTCAATTTCAACCAAATTAAAGGGTAAAATAGTAATTTTTATCCACTGTAAACAATTCATGAAAAAATTTATATAATGTGTGAAAAATATATAAATTATTCTTGAACAAGAAATTAAGATAAATATATCTATAAAATTACAATTTGTATATTTAATGCGACTACTAAATGACGAAAGAAACGAGAAATATGTTTAAAAAATGAATTTTAGTAGTACAATTTATAACTTCAAACATAATGCACTTAAAATAAAAAGAAGAAAATGAACGTAAATTACGTTTCGAAAGAAGAAAATGAACATAAATTAAATAATATTATCCCTATGTTCTATCAAAATTTTGGCATTATTTTTATTACTTTATTAGCTTTCCCAAAATTGCCAAATACTTGACAAAAAATCATTCAACAACCAGAAATCAATAATATTAAGAATGTTTAGGTAAAAGAATCAAATTAGAAGGTAGGAATATAGCCATCGAAAATGTTGGTAATTTTCCCAATTCATCACCTTGAAAGTTTTTTCTTTACTAATGTTTTTCTTTTGTCACGTTTATTCTTTGCAGATATTTTCTTTTGAGCACGCGTGTGACTCTGCTAGAATGATGCTGAAGTTGTATAATTCTTAAATCATTGGACATCACTGCTGTGCTCCTCTTTGCTCCCACTCATCCCCTCCAATCTCCAATTGCAATTTACCATCCTTACAAATTCAAATTCATGTGTTTTTTTTTACTAATCTCACATCATTAAAAATTAGCTATTGATTTTGATGAATTAAAATAAAAAATTATTGAGCAATCTTTTTCTTTTTGCAAGCTTTAACTTTAGCTTTATTTTTTTTTAATTAAAATTTAACTCAATTTCAAAAACTAATTTATAAAATAATATTTATCTTTATATTATATATCCATGATATTATCTTTGATTAATATGGAACTTCTAATAAAAGTCACTTTGTCCGCAAGATTTGTTTAACTATTACCCAATTTAATTACTAATATCTACAAATATAAACTGGGGACACGCTAGTCCAATTAACTTAATATAATGATTTCCCGTCAAAAAAAAATAAAATACTTAATAATAATTATGACTAATGCCACTCAAATGTTACCTTTTACCACATATATGTCGTCTCTTTCTCTTTGGTGTCTGGACCTGGGCCATCGTCCTGTGTTGGAATTTATGGTTGTTTATCCTTATTGAAGAAATAAGAAATTAATAATAGACCATTATAAATAATGATAATAAACATATAATTACATGAGACTTTACTATGGATTATTGAAGGAAGAAAAACTCATGTCCATCTTTTTTTAGTATTTATTATTTTCTCGCCATTTGCCCATTATTTTACCGTCTACTCTCCAGGTTAGTTGGTGTGCTTTCAGTTCTAAAGAAACTGGCCAAAGGATGTTATCTTTTTCGCTGTCCAATTCAAATATGTTTGCCTTTGCCTTTTGCCTTGTCGTTACCTTCATAAAAATTTCTCACGGTTATTTTTTTAGCTAGTGTATAAATTGACGTAAAATCTGTCCTAAAAATAAAATCTATTTTTATGTTTATGATTTACATATGATTTAATTATCAAATTATTATTTTATAATACAAAATTTTTAAAAAATTAAGTATTAGTAAAAATATAATATACTTTTTTTAAAAAATTCTCTTATATAAACTACAAGTCTTATCGAAACAATTACCGTATCAAAAAATGAATATGCGACGTTCTTGCTTATATTTAATTAATAAATTATTTATGTTGCCTTTTCTATTTTTTCTACTTCTCTATTGAGTAGAATTATAAGTTATCACAAATACAAACATGCCAATAATTATACAAACTTTATAGTTATATTTTACATATTTATACATACTTAGTTAAGTTAAATTAAGATATCTATGTCTATACACATCTAGTTACATATACATCTACTACTACTACTACCATATACATCATCATATACATTATGATACAAAATTACATACTAAATAATTAGATTACAATCATTTAGCTATATTTACAAAATATATATTATTGGATGAGACGAAGCTCTCATTAATGCTTTAAACATGAAGATTTTGAAGTTCCAACAATCTCGCTTACGTTGTCAATCTCTACAATGCTTTCACAAACAAAATTATGGTGGAAGAGGAGTGACAAACTAAATTTCTTCATAGGATTTTACCCTTATTATAGTATCAACATTTTCAACTCAACCACTTTAGTTTATTTAGAAACATGACATGCATCCAGGTTCATTTCTCAATTTTTGGAAAATCTTTAGTTGAAGTGGATTTCTTTTACGATTGTAGAAACTAACTTCAATCACAATCATATAAAGGAACTTATTCTAAGTTTCATACATCTTTCATTCACTTGAGATCACATTACATTACATGACAGATGTCATTTGACTATCATTTGATTCATACCTTACTCATAGTTCATTCTCATTCTCTAGTACAATTTAATTTAAGATATATTCTTAATAATATTAGTCAAATAATATCTTTCACTTCTCACATACTCTACCTTCTATTTTAGGATATGAGCTCATTCTAGATGGTTGTCACCATCATAATTTCTTAAAGTCATAACCTCCATATGTGCACAAGCCTTGTGACTTGACATGGTAAAAGTAGTGTCTTAAATTTTCAAATAGAATTTTTCTTTTTTGATCTCTTGACTTATTAGGTTCCATTTTAAGTCTTTGTGATAATATGCATCCTTAATATTCAATCAATATGGTATGCACAAATAGCATCCAAATCATCCAATTTCTCATAGAATTCATCCATTCATGGAACCATAATTTACATCAATATTCATTCATCTTTCAAGCGAGCACATATAGTCTCCAATCCAATCTATCTTTACATTTATCATTCATATATGAGAATCTTCTAACACATCACTTTTCTAAACAATCAAGAGTACATTCCATACACTTTACATTCATATATGTGTACTTATAAGGAAACACTACAACTTGACATAATTATTATAATTAGAAACTAATCTTCTAATAAATAATTTCTTAATTATGCTTGTTGTAACTTTCTTGGATAACATGTAAAATTCCTCCAATAACTTGTCCATCTCACATTCTTCATAAGATTTATGATAAATCTCTCAAGATCTTAGTTCACTCATCCTTCTAAGTTACCTCTCAAGCTTTCCTTTTCTCAAAGATTAAGTTCTTCTTAAAATTTTTAATGTAAGTTTATGGTATGTAGGATTTCTTCTCTAGTTGGCCAAATGGCCTTTTTAGTTGTTACTCTATGTGTCCCTTAAATTGAATATCTTATGCACAACTTACTTAATTCAAGCTCAAGTGTTATGATTTTTATGATTTTCCCTACTAACTTGGCTAATTAAGTTTGATCCATTAATGAACCTACTTGCTTGCCTCCTTACTCATGAAGTTAAAGTTTTCTACCTATATCATATTTAATTATCTTTAAACATTAAAAATAGCCTACTTACCTATTTCTTACTAGGTGACTGAATGCACAGTTTCTAGTCCTAGGGGATTATAGTTCAATTTTTATTCTTTAAGAAAGGTAATTTACACTAATTAGGATTTAAGATATTCATTACACCATCCTTGCAAATTTTTAGGGCTTTTCTTCCTTGACTAGTGAGCATGGCCAAATGTTCTTGTTCCCACCTCTACTCCATAATTAATTTCTAATCACATCCTTAAGCTCACTAAAATTCACTCTTAAACTCTAACAAGATTTTAGCTAGTTCTTATCAATTTTGTGTAATATGGCCGAATGGTATCCAACCATTACCACATCTTTTTCAGCTTTAAAATTCCTTTCTTGAACTTGTTTAGGCTTTACTTTACACCTTAATTGAAATTTTAACTCAATTTTTCCTAATTAATAGGGATGTGGCCAAATGCTCTAAGTGGCTAAAGTAAGGTTTCTTTTCCTTAATTTGTTCTCTCATGGTCTTGATGTTATGGATTTTAGTACATTTTTATCCAATTTAACCAAAGTGGCTGAGTGAACACTTTACTAATTTCAAGTTTCGTTCAAATTTATAGTTACACAGTTATACTTGATTAGGTTCCTATTTACTAAGAGAACTTGGTGTCATGAAGTTTAGCACCTAGTTCATCATATATCCTTAGATCCGTCCATAAATTATCCTTACTACATAACTTTGGTCATAGTCATGGAAGGTCTTAAGTGATTTGCAAGACTTTGAGTCCAAAATTCCACCTTTACACTTAGTAGTTTTTAAGTCCAAGTCCAAGTTAAATTTATGTATCTCATGGTATAATTTTTTTTTCCTTTAAGACTTTTAATACATGAGTCCAGATCTAAACTCTTAACAAGAACAATCTCATAAACAAAGATTCTAAGAGAAGACATAATCAAGTTTCTAACTTTGAACATAAAAATCTTGAAGAAAGAACCTTTTATAGCAAACAAGTGTAGATTTAGTAGATCTACTCCAAGATCTATCAATCCCTTACTTTTAGCAATTCAAAACTTTTCTCATAAATACTCAAATCTACCCTTAGGCATCAAAATTGATTTTTAAGAAATTTTAACCGATTAAATTGCTTCTAAGATTGCTAGAAGCACTTTGATTCATCAAAACTTCTCTTTTACTTTTAAAATTCACTAAAACTTTGTGATGTTCAAATTTAATCATCAAGAGAAGTTTTGAGCTCCAATAATTTCAAAAAAAAAAAAACAGAGATCCGATCTTAGAGAAGGATCCACAAAGAAGAAGAAAATTTAACCATAAATACAAGATTAGAGCTTAGAAAAATATAAGGTAAAATCCTACTTGTTGAAGAATTTTGTGATGGTTTTGGGGATTCTTTATGGCTACTTTTCCTTCTCCTTGGTGGTCCACACAAGATCTCTTAGTGTTGATGGTGGAACTTGGTGGATTTGTCTTAATTTAACTTAAACTTCAAAGATGGAAGTTTAAGCTTAGTGTAAAATTTTGGATTTTAGGAGTAGTTTGTGTTTAGAGAGAGTTTATAGGATTTGTCTAAGTGTTTAGGAGATGTAATAGGAAGAAAATAAACCTCCTTAGCCCTTAGATCAATTTCGTTCACTTTAGAGCATGTAGGAATTAAATTCCCTCTTAAGGGAAATCTTGGTAAATTTGCATGTAATTTCGATTTTTCAAAAAATATAAATGAAAAGAATAATAATTTTAGGATTAGTTTAAGGCTAATTATTCTGAATTTTTCACTAATCAAGATTAAATTATGCTACCCATAATTAATTTTAATTAATCAAAATTAATTTACTTTAACCATAGTTAATTTTATCTTTGAGAATTTCATAGGAGATTTCCAAATTGTTACTCTGATATTTCTAACACTTATTGGTTCATTCCTAAATCATTATTACATTATTTTCCATTGAAACAATTTAGTCCTTGTGGGAGATAGAACTTTCTAACAACGTTTTAGACATTTTCAAAGTTCTCTGATGGCTTTTTTATCCTCCTTTTGTTCCTATTCTTTTCTTATAACTTTTTAATCATCCTCGATGTATTCTAATCCCTTAAAATTTATTTTAACTTTTATTTTAGGTTTCTTGCATATTTATTAGTGTTATCTTTGTGTAGGAATGTTTTCATCATTTGCTAAAAAATTTCTAATTTCGTTAACTTTTGCTCTTATTTCTACTTTATTTTTTACTAAAGGATATTTGTAGTCTAGAAAATCTATTATGAGAAATTAGATATGTTAGATTATGAAGGTCATACCATTTGAAACATCATTAAAATGCATTTAGAAATATAATTTCTGACAAATATAAATTTATTTTTAAAAAATCTAATAAAATTTAAAACTGTTATTATGTATCTTTTAAAGCCTTTATTATAAAGTAGTTTTTAATGAATAAAGAATCTTATACCTTTAACATGAAAGATTAATATATAAATTAATTAATTGCACACTTACGTTAAGCATGACATAATCAACGGAACAAAATACATTTGTTAATTGATTAAGGAGTTGTAATTTATATTTCACATGCAAGCATTGTTGTCAAAACAAAGCAATGACCAAATATTATATAATATTTTTACTAAATTTACGAGATTATGATGTGTTGAAGTTTTAGAACTACTTGAACAATCAAATAGATGGACTATTAAGAGCTTAATAGGCTTGTTCACACTTTTCAAAGGTATGTTATTAAGGAATAATGTTTATTTTAGTTGGACATATAAAGTTAAATGAGTATTATGATTTGTTGGTATGAGCTATCATATTACTAGTTATAATATTTGTAATTTATTTTATGATAAATATGCATAATTGCATTTAACACTCCCAACAATATTGAGAGAAACTAATCCTTTTGGAATCGTTACCCATCTTATCCATCTAATCCTTTTGGCAACGTTACCCATTTTATCCATCTTGGAGAAGTGTGTTTCACATCCACATGATTGTTAAGAAATTTAATATTTTTTAGACTTTGTGAAATTTGTCATTTAACAATTTTCACATCTATAGAGGTTCTTTTAATTGAATATTTATTCTACTCTATCCATAAATTTCATAAAATAGAAACAAACAACTTCTTATTAAAAATATTTTGTTTAAGTCAAAGGGTCAAGCTTGCTACATTATTTAAGATATAATGTATGTTATATCCAATAGAAATCCAAACCGCTCTCACAAAATGACAACCTCTAATACAATATTAGATTGTCTTAGTATTTTCTTAACATCTTGAACAAGTGTTAATTGTGTATAAGAGTTAGGTTAATATCACTAGAAATCAAATCACAAACTTCATTTTCTTAGGTCTTATATCTTGTAGGTATGTAACATCCATAATTTCTCATAATAGACTTCCTAAGTTACAAATGTTCTTTAGCAAGAAATAAAACAGAGATAAGAGCAAAATCTGAGAGAAATTAGAGAATTTTTAACAAATGATGAAAATGTCCCTACACTAGGATAACAAATAAAAATGCAAGAAACCACAAAAAAAGTTAAAAGATATTCTAAAGTTTAGAATCCATAAATTATGATTAGAAATTTATAAGAAAATAATAAAAATAAAGAGAATTAAAACACCATAAAAAATGCCCAAAAATATCCAAAACGCTCTTAGAAAGTTCTATCTTTTATAAGGGCTAAATTGTTCCTGTAAAAATGGAAAATAACATAAGAATAATTTGGAAACTAACCAATAAGTATTAGAAATATTGAAAGAACAATTTGTGAATTTTTTAAAAATTCTCAAAAAATTACCAAAAATTCCTTTTGAAGGTTGGAAGGGTAAGAAAATGCAAAATAAAAGTTGAGAATTAAACCTTATCCATTGAGCACAAAAATTTTCATGTGAAAAATAAGGTGATGACTCTCCCCATGAGTTATCACAACATTTATGGCATGTAAGACAAATACCCTTAAGTGAGAATTTAATTCCCACATACCCTAAAGTGGCCGAATTTCCTATAGGCCAAGGGGAAGCTCGTTTCCTTCATTATCAACCTTCTAAATACTTAATAAAATTCTCTAAACTCATCCAAAACTTTAACTTCTCTCAAAACATTAAAACCTACATTAAACTTGAACTTCCATCTTTGAAGTTTAGGTTATAACAAGACAAATCAACAAAGCCCCACCATTTTCATTAGGAGTTTTCCTATGGACCACCAAGGAGGAGGGAACCAACTTTTAAGACCCACCAAACCTTCATAAAAGTATTCAATAAGTAGCATCTTTACCATACACTTTTTATAAGCCTTTAATTGTGTTTTTATGGCTTGTTTTTCTTCTCTTTATGGTGGATCTCTCTCTAAGTTCTATGGATCCCACTTGCTTTAGTTTGATGGAGTTCAAAAACTGTCTTGATGGTTAAAAGTGAACTTCAACAAGTTTTTATTGATTTTTGGAAGTTAAAAGGAAATTTTGATGAATTAAAGTGCTTCTAGTAACTTTTGAAGCAATTTAATTGATTAAAATTTCTTAAAAATGATTTCTTTGATGTTTGAGAAGATTTAAAAGTTTTAATGAAAAGTTTTAAGATGCTCAAAGCAAGGGACAAATAGATCTTGGAGTATATCTAGTAGATCTCCACTTGGTCATCTTGAAAAATTATTTCTTTAAGGTTTTTATGTCCAAAGTTGTAAGCTTGCTTATGTCTCCTCTTAAAAGTTTTAATTTTAAACTTGGACTTGGATAAAAGTCCAGATCCGGACCTATATGACAAATATCGTAAAAGACTAAAAAGGTTAAGTCAGAAGTTATAAGCTTAAACTTAAAACTTGGACCTTAAAACTAGTAAGAGCAAAGGTGGACACTTAAGATCCTCCATGATCATGACCAAAGTTATGGAGAAAGAAAAAATCTTGATGGAAACAAAAGCATGTGATGTAAAAAGTGTCAGATTCATGACACAAAGGTCAAGTGAGAAGAAATTGAGAAAAAGACCCTTGTTTGGACATATAGTGGTTTTTGCCACTTCCCACTAAATTAAGAAAACTTGAGTTTAAAATTTTGATTAAGATGTAATGAGGAGACTAACCATGTATAAGAAAGGAATTATAAATTTGAAAGAGACTTGGTAATGGTTTGGGTAATCATTCGGTTTTCTTGGGTAAATTGGTGAAAGTAAGTTAAAATCTTATTAAAACTAAGAATGAACCCAAATATGCATAAGGTGGTGAGTAGGAATCAATTATGGAGTTGAGGGAGGGAGAAGAACCATTTGGCCATGCCTACTAAACAAGAAGGAAAAGTCCTAAAAATCTCTAAGTTGATGTGGATTAATAACATAAGTCCTAACTGGTGTAATCACCTTTTAATATAAGGAAAAAAAAAATGAACCATATTGCTTTAGGACCTATGGAATGGGTTTGACCATCTATAGAATAATTAGGTAGAGTAGGTTAATTTTGGATTCTTAAAGACATTTAAATAAGACATGAGTAAGAAACTTTGAATTCATAGGAAAGGAAGTAAACAAGTAGGTTAATTAATGGTTCAAATTTGATTAGCAAAGTTATTAATCAAGAAAGCATCAAACTTCTAATACTCACACTAGAAATAAGTAAGTTTTGCATAAAACATCTAAATTGATGAACACGAAGAGGATATACCTAAAGGAGGCCATTCGGCCAAGTACTCTAAGACTCCAACATTTCATGAACTCACATTAAAAATATTAAGAGAAACTTAATCTTTGAGAAAAGGAAAGGTTAAGAAGTAACAAGGATGAGTGGCCTAAGTTTCCATAATATATTTCTCAAAAAAATTATGGAATAAGAATGATTGACAAATTCTTGGAGGAAGGTTGCATGTTGTCCAAGAAATCTACATTAAGCACAATTAAGACATTCTTAAGTAGAAGATTGATTTATAATTAGAATAATTATGCCAACATGTAGTGTTACCTTATGAATACATAAATATGAATGTAAAGTGTATGGAATGTACTCTTGAATTTTTTAGAAAGTAATGTGTTATATGATCCTCATGTGTGGATGGTAAATGTGAAGATAGTTTAGGCTAGAGACTATATGTGCATGACATGTTGGTTAGATTGTTTGAGCATGCATGTTATCTCGAAGCTTTAAAAAGGAACCTAATTAACTAAGGGATCACTAAAGAAAAATTTATGTAAAAGGTTAATACTACTCTTAATGTGCCTTACACAAATTTAGAAGGAAAAAGGGTTCTCCAAAAATCCTTCTATTATGAAGCACCAGGTCTTCAATGATTATGATGGTGACGATCATCAAGGATTGAGCTCATATTCTGAAAATAGAAGATAAAAAGGTAGAGCCAGTAAAAATATATTGTTTGACTAAATTATATTATATGCCTATGATCTAGATTATCATTAAAAGAATGATAGAGAAATGAGAAAAATTATGTTAGGACATGAATGAAATGATAGTCAAATGATATCTATGATATGATGTAATATGATCCCAAAACTATATGAGACTTATGAAATCCATAGTAAGTAATTCGTATGCTTATGATAGAAACTAGTTCCTATTTCTGTAAAAAGAAATCCACTTTAGCTAATATTTGTTTTCTAAAAATTAAAAATGAACCTGTGTGCATGATATGTTTTTTAATAAACTAAAGTGACTGGGTTGAAAGTGTTGTCACTAACTCTAAGGTAGAGTCCTACTGAGAAACCTAGTTTCTCATCACTCTTCCATAATTTTCTTACCAAACATTACGGATGTCTTTCGCGACCATGGTAGTGTTCATTGAGCTCAACAACGTCAATTGGTTTGCAAATGCTCATGAGTTAGTTATTACTACCTAAGCCAACATGATGGTCTACTTTTCTTTAGGCCTTCTTTTTGTGTTGGCTATAATGAGCCCAAATTTCTCCGTAATAGACTTCTCTATTCCTTTGGAGGTTTTTCATCCCAACATGGTATTTCCTCCACCACCTAGTTATCAGGTGCCTTCAGCTGCACCAGTAGAAGACTCCTCTTCATCTGAAGGGGAGAGTGACCTTAAAACACCCTTTCACTACCATAGTTCTTCTCACGTATGGTCATAGCAAGGTAGTTCTCCTTATCTCAGGCCAAACCCATTTCAAGCCTTACAGGAGATGGAAGATGGAACATTTTATGCTTTAGATGAGACTTTGTTGCTGGAGCGTTGTGGCCTCCGTTATTGAAGTGTTTGTGTGGATTTTGAAGTAGTGGAGTTTGAGTCATACCAATAATGTACATTTTGATTGATATCCATATATAATTGTAAAATGAATAAGTAGAATGAAGAATTCTATTATATTGTATATGATGTAAATATGGTGGTAATAGTTTTGTGTATTATTAAGTATGTAAAGGCATTGTTGCCTTAACTTAACTTTCTTTAATCTTACGGACTATGTGACTATAATGTCTATATAATTCATGTCAGGTAAATGTTTGTGCTAAATTTTGAACCTAAGTGATTGAAATAAGTAGTAGGCATGTATAAGTAACATATACAAGTTATTAATTTGATATGAGTGCGGATGTCTGATTATTTATTTTCTAATATGACAATTACTATAATGAGGTTTTTATTTTCAACCAAGGTTTTTTTTTTAAAAATAAATTACTGTATTTTCCCTAATAATAATGTCTAAAATGATTTTGCATTATGAAGTAACGGTCTTATAATGAAATTTCTTACGCGATTCAAGCGTAAAACAGGCTTCATTTTTATGGTGTTTGAAGGTCCATATTCAGGGGAAAGTTAGGTTAATAGCTTTGAATAAAATAAGAGTATCCATCAAAATTCATGTATCTCTCATTTAAGTTCTCATTATCATATTAGGTTAATATGCACTAGATTATTTACCAAATAATTTATTACCTATTGAGGGAAGGGTGTAGACAATCTATCAATCTTACATTGACATCCATCCTAAATATTCTTAATAGTAAGGTCCAAGTCATGAACATGGATGTGAGGAATAGATTTGGATAGGTAACCTAATTAAGGTCAAGAATCGTATAAAAGAAACTGTCACTTGAAGTAAGATGAAAAATGAAACCTTCTTTTAGCTCGTGTATAAATTCTTTAATATTAAACCAAGAAAAGGATCCTAGTTTGTAGGCTTGATAAAAAATGTCACCATTAATGCATTATCTACAAAGAGTTATTTAGACCTAAAATTTATCATATATATATTAATTATCAAATCAATTCTCTTAATAAGGAAGAATTTGTGTTGCACGATTACCTCAATCCAATGCCTCCCAAAATATTTTGGAAGAATGAGTTTTGCTCATTCTATCAAATGAACACCTCTTCCATTGTTATTGGACCGAATAAATTTTCTTATGATGAAATCAATTTAGTTTCAAACTGAAGAAGAAAGCCAACAATTCTTCATAATATAATTAGAAATAAAGAAAATTATAAATGATTCTAGACAAAGTATCCTTACTTTATTAAGTAGATTCTTCTTTCAACTTGGAAGCTAATTATTAACTTGATCAATAATAGAATTAAGATGAGTTTTCATTACATTTTCCTTAATTATGGAATATCCTAAATATCTTCTAATATTAGAGGTGAAATGGATGAAAAATATTCATGATTTTCTCTTTTTGGTTTGTGGGATATGTTTAGAACAAAAGACCCTTGACTTATAAGATTAATTATAAGTCCAAAATTCCTACAAAAATTATTGAGCATATTAGTGATAATACAAACTTGACATGTTTCAAACCTAGCAAAAAAGATCACATTATCCATAAACAAGAGATGAGAACTTGGGGAACCATTTATGCTCAATTTAATTGGCAGCCAATTCCTTTTATTCACCATAGTAATGGTAAGTGCAAGCCTCTTGATTTAAATGAAAAACAAATAAGGTGACATTGGATCATCTTATTTTAATCTTTAATGGAAAAAAACTAGGAAGTTTTGAACATTCCAGGTAAGGCTAAGATAAGCATAGGAAATGTAATTCATGATGAATCTTATACTAATTTTTTGAAAACTAAACACATGAAGAGATGACTCCATAAATCTATAATAAAGTCTATCATAAGTCTTCTCCAAATAAAACTTAAAAAAACTTTTGTTTAGAATGATACATGTCATACAAATTTTTTAAAAAATAGTTACATTGTTTGAAATTCCTTTTCCAAGCATAAAACTGATTTAAAGAAGGCCAACAATGTCAACAATAAAAGGGAGAATTCTATTAACAAGAACCCTTATTGACAAGTTTAAATAGGATATTGCAATGATAAATGCATCAAAGATCTCTAAATTGGTTAGTACAATCCTTTTTAGGAATAAGGATAACGAGAAATCCAACTAAAGAAAGATGAATTTACCATTAACACAAAACATGACTAATAAGATTCTATTTATCATCTCCAAAAGTATTCCAAGATTTTTAAAATAAAATTATCTAGAAACCATTAATGCTCAGGGATTTATAAGGTTTCATGGAATTAAGAGTTGCAAACGTCAAAGGAAACATCTCATGTAAGGTTATTCATAAATTCTTGCAACAATTTGGGGACATTAAGGGTTAAGAGGCTACGAATAAAAACATATTCTAAAGAACTAAAAAGGCCATTTACAAATTTAAGAGCTTTTTCCTTCAACAAATTATCAATAATACATCAGATATAACTGTAAAATAAATCCATGGAATTTTTTCCCTTCTTCTAAGAATAGTTTGAGAATAAAAAAAAGATGTATTCTTATCATCATATTTAACTCATTTCTCCCTAAATTTCTAAAACCAAAATTTTTTTTCTTGTTGATAACTTGATGACAGCTAACATTGAAATGTCTATAAAGAATACAAGAAACCTTATTTAAATAATCTTTCAATCTCTCAATTTTATCTAAATGATCTTATTACAGAGAACATTATCAAAAACCTTCCTTTCGAAAATAATACTTTTCTATTGGATTTCAAGAAAAGCTCTAGGAACATTGTTTGGATGGTTCTTCTATATATCATTATAAGTTAATTAGGCTTCCTCAAAGTGAAATTATTTTTCCCCTCTAATAGTGGAAAATCTACCGTACCTAATTAATAAAGGAATGTGATAAAATGTTCAATTGATCAAGATCTTGATAATAAAATTTCATAGGCCAATTAGTATCAAAAATTTAGTGATCAAGATATTTCATAAACCTTGACCCCATATTTTCCATGTGAAATCACCTCCTATAAAATAAATATCTAAGTGATTACAGTCCTCCATCATGGAACAAAACCACTAAGCACAATTGGCAAGGAAATTATAACCAATCTTAATTTGAACATAAGTACCATGTTAAACAAAAGTGATCATTTCAAAGATCCTCTACAAAAGTGATCATAATCTTGCTTTTTCTAGTGTGGTTGATTACTTGTAGCAACAATTTGATGATATATTTCCTAGAGAATCATAAAAAAGGTTGCCTCCCATAAGAGACATTGAGCACCAAATTGATTTAATCTCCAGAGTTGTATTTCCAAACTAGCCAGCTTATAGGACTAGTCTTAAGAAGGCCACAGAGATTCAAAAGCAAGCAAAGAAGTTGATGCAAAAAGGCTTTATGAGAGAAAGTCTTAACCCATGTGTGGTTCGTGTTATCTTGGTACCAAGAAAGAATAGGATATGACACATGTGTGTGGATTATAAAATCGTCAAGAATGTTAATGAAATGGCCACAAACCTAAATGATAGGGTGAATTAGGTTGATACTTTTTTTTTCAAAAATTTATCGACAAATTAAAACAGTGAGCCTAAAAGCGTAAGCCACAAAGAAATCTTAAATATGGTATATGAGTTACAAAAAATTTCGAATGCCAATGTAATCTAGGTGATTAATTCAAAAGGCAGAGTTAAGTCATTATGATTGATCAAGAATAAGAGATTATGCATAGAATAATAATACCAAGTGTTGAAATGTAAAAGTGTAGGAAAGAAGAAGATCACACAAGAATATGTCTTGGATCACTTTCAACCATAAAGAGTTACATCCAATCCCCAAGGACCACTTGGAATTTTCTTCACTATTTACAAAGAGACAATATCCTCTTACAAATAATCACTTCAAGATCCTCCCCACTTGAAGCCTTTAGAATCATGCAAAGATCATCCACTTTGAACAAATACAAACACCTTCAAGAGAGAACCTTTTCTCTCAAGAATCAATAACCAAGACTGAGAACATTCAAAAGAAGATCAAAAAAAAATCACCATTGAAGCTCAACACAAAAAAAATCCAAGAGCAATGGTAAAACTTCACACTTTGATCAAAGGCTCTCACAACACAATTCTAAAAATTATTTCTCTTTTTTGTTCTTTTTTATTCTAAACTTAGAAGGTAGTTTCAAATGAGTTAGTTTTAAACCATTGTAATTGAAATACTTTTTGAAACTTTTAGATCTTTAACTTGGTAATTGATTGCTATCATTGATAATCGATTACTAAAGCATTCTGTAATTCTTGAAATTTGATTAATTCCATTGGTAATCGATTACTATAACTCTAGACTGCATTGGTAATCGATTGCACCTACTTTTAATCGATTATTTAACTTCCAAAATACATTGGTAATCGATTACATCAAATGATAATTAATTAAACCAGTATTTTACATGTATTTAGAGTTCCAAAAGGCTTTAGTAATCGATTACTGCATGTGGTAATCAATTATGCAAATTAGTTAACTCAGTACAAAATTTGGTTAACTATATGTAACATTTGGTTAATTCGTTAATGACACATGGTTAACTCAATACAAAGTTATAGTTAATGCTTTTGAATATTTGGTTACTTCATATATATGTTAAGAAAACAAATTTTTCATAGTACAAAACATTTAGACTTCATGTATTCTTTCTAAAATATGATTTTAACCTTGAAACCTTTCATTTGAGAATATTCTTAAGTTTTTCTTTTAAAAACCAATTTAGAGAGTTTGATCAAAATGATAGCTATTAATATATACATATAATTTTAATACTTAGTCATATTATTACTTGGTCGAAGTTTTTATCAAAGTCCGTCTGTGAGCAAATTTGGAAGATCTCTTTCTTCATAGCTAAGAACTTTGCTTCAATGGATAGTGAATGCTTCATTTCAACTTATACTATTGGTGAAGAGAACTTTTCTTTGATGACCTCTTGAAAATGATCTACTTATACTCCTCCTAAACTTTTCCTAAAAGTGATATACTCATTCTTCCTCTTTTGACATGATAAAAAAGAAAACAAAAAAAAATTCCAAAAGACATAGATAAAAGAATATATAAATAAAATTTTGAGTATGGAAAACAAGGAATCTGATATAATTAAAATGTATACATATATAATATCCATTAAAAAATACATGTTAAACAAAAGTATCTATAGAATGGTCTATTAACCGATTATAACATGAAATAATTGATTATTACACTTTGTCAAGCAATTTTTCATAATGTAATGTCAATTAATCGATTATAGAACCAATTAATTGATTATAAAGTAACATTATACTGCAAAACCAATAAAAAATTGTAATTTAAATCCTTAATTCAAGTATGGAAATCATTTTTCATAAACATAAAAAATTATGCATACTATAAATTTTATTCAAATTATATAGAGCATTTTGCATTTCATGCAATACTGAATTTATATAAAATGTCTACTGCTTCTTTTTAAAATTAAAAAATATTTCTTTCAATAAAATTTTAGTAAAAATATTAGCTAATTATTTATTTAATTCAATAAAAATATAATCATATTTTTAAGATGATATTCAAGAAAATAATATCTAATATTAATATGTTTAATTTTAAAATGTAAGATAAGATTTTAAAAAAATTTATATACAAAATGATATCTAATGTTAATATGTTTAATTTTAAAATTGATATATACAATTTTATAATAATCAAAGAAGATTATATATGTAATAATATTGTGATTAAAGTGTGTATATATATATATATATATTAATATTTTTATGATAATAAATGTATTCAATTAGTATATATAATTAAAATTTTAAATATATTAATTTGTAGCAAAAGTTCTTAAACTTTTTAAGAAAATAAAAGAGTACATTCTTTTTGTTTTGTCATGCATATATATATTTCTACAACTCTCGCTGAGCCGTGTATCGAGAACTCAGAATTCGGGAGCAAGGAAAGCGAATGAATACACCAAAAGATTTCTTTTAATATTGATAGGCAGACACATTATCAACTAGTACGGATTAATTTGTTTAATTCAATTTCTCCATTTTAGTATTTTTACTCATTAAAATTAATTGAGATAAACATGAATTACATTAATAAAAATGAAAATATTGAGAATTAATTTTAAAACTTAAATAAATAAAAATAAAATCTAAAATGACGAAATGATAACGGGGAAGTATTTAAAGGTTAAAATAAGATTTTATTTTAAATGGTAAATGAATTACGTTCTTAACAAAAATCTAACTTTATCAAATTATTTTTATGTATATATATGTGACTTCATTTAAACAAAAAATTGACCCTCGCATTTAAAACATAAAAATATAATCCTAAAAAATTATTATAAGTTGAGCGTAAGGGAAACAAATCTCGTGGCAGCAGATAAACAGCTATTAGTAGCTAGCCATTAATAACATGGTTGGATATCACTAAATTTTAGGAGAGCCAGTTCCAAAACTAAAAAATTTTAGATATAGTTTCAATTTAAGGTTTATGAAGCATTTCATATACGAAAATATAAAATTAGATTAATAGTTCTAGGTATTTCGCTTGATAAGAAAAATATAAAAAATAAGAAAAATAAATTGTATAATTATATATAAATGATGTAGATTCTATATATGTAGATTTTAATATATATATATATATATATATATTAAGATTGTCACTTTTAAATTAAAATAAAAACTAAATATAAATCATATAATTATACATGAATAAATTAGATTAAAGATTAATTAAAGATATATGATATTTTTAAAAGTTATGAACATTATGAGGATATTTTATGACTTTTAAGTTTTAAGTCTAACTACTTAAGGTTAGATTTTATAACTGAGATTTAAATTCTTATGTAATAAACAAATATTATCACTTGATTTTCTTATATATAGGATAGGAATTAATTAATTATATAATATGTTTATGCTAAAATTATTTCTTTTAATATTTTTTTATAAATATTAGATTTCATCAATTTAATAATTAGAATAATTTTTTATATAAATAAGTTTACAAATAATATTTTATCAAATAATTTTAATATGATATATAATATATTTTTAAATATAAATAAATATTGATTACAATTTATAAGATTACATGTCAATAAATTTTTAATTTTAAAAATTTTATTATACATAATCATTATATTAATGTGATATCATTCAATGAGTGGATTATATAGATTCTCATTCTACAAAATATTTTTTAGTAGAGTTTTATTAATGTGTGTGTTTTTATGCACGCACGTAAGAGGACGGGAAGGTTTACATGACAATAAGTGTCAAATTTAGTAAATTGATATCATCAATAAATTTTTATTAAAAAAAAATTAATCAATCTAATTATTAAATTATTTTATATTATTATAATGATTATATATATATATAAATTATACATTTAAAATATTTGAAAATAATTAAATTTAATATTTGATGTAATTTGATTCTAATTAAATTAGAATATATATATATATATATATATATATATATATATTAAAAATCAAATAACATGAGTGATCAGACCTAGTTAAAATTTATATCTTCGTTTGCAACAAGATTGCAGCAATTGAAGAGCACTGAGGTTTATAAATGAACCTTACAAATTCAACTAAGAGAGAATAACACATAATCTTGCAATATTTTGAAGTGAAAGAAAATACCAAACAATACAAGGTATTGAAATATAAGTTCGAGCTAATATTTTTTAAAACTTGATGTCGTCAGATATTTTTTAAGATTTAATAGAAAAAGTTTCAATTTGTTAAGAAGAACTATTTAATAGGTAATGGTACATTATAGGTTCTGGATTATCAAAGTTAGAACTTAATAATCTATGCTAAAACTTTCTTTATCTTCCATCATAATATTATCAATAAACATAATTTGATGGATGAACATTCTAATTATGGTATAAATATTTATGGCTACTTTATTTTTTTAAACAAACACACAAAAGAAAAAGTTACAAGAAGCATTTATTTTTTTAAAATTATACACATTCATACTTGTGGATCTTTTAACATAAAAATAATGAAAAATACTTTATTATCTTTGTATATAGTTATTTTTATGGTTATGTTTATTTCCTTCACTAATTTTAACTTTTAAATGTATTAAAATTTGCATTGAAAAATTTAAAAATAATTACATAGAAAAGTAAAAAATATCAAATGCAATTGAGGAGGTAAGTATTATAGAAGATATGATAAAGGGGGACAATATCTAAGCCCATTTTCTAAATTTCTTATGAAGAATGACATATGTGTGCAATATTGTTGTTCGTTTGTTACATGTATAAAGTTTTATTTATGGATAAGTGTATCTATCGACGTAGAAAGGGATATTTAAAATTCTCACTATCGTTCTCATAGAAATTATTTTAACAATTTTAAAAAATGATTAAATACTAATTTTTGAGTTCATTAGAAAAAAGTTTGTTTAAAAATATTCAAAGTAAATATAAAAATAATAAAATAAGAAAAGGAAATTTAAAAGCAAAAGAACACATATACAAATTTAATTATGAAAAGACATAAGACTTTAGTTTTTCTTATAACTTTACTCAATTTCATCCCAACTCCCTTATGAATGTTTTAAAGTCAATTGCTAACCATTCGTTCTCATTCTATTACTACCCAATGATTATGCAATAGCAATATTCTTTCCCTCAAGTTACTACCCTTAATGATCATGCAAGATATATAATTAAGAGAAGTGTAAAGAATATTCAGACTTATTAAATTAATAATCGATTAGAAATTAACGATTCTAATTGATCCTCCAAAACCCTTAGATTCAGTTTACCTTATAGTTCCATTAATTAGGAAACGATTACTTATCCCCAATTAACTTAGAAATTAATAAGAGTGATTAATTTTCACTAATTAATTCATAAAAAGAAAAAAGGTTCAATTGGTTAAATTATAAGTTTCACCAAAGCTCAATGATTCAGGGATTAGTTACACGTAGAGAGATAAGGCAACTAAGAGTATACTAATCCAACAAAAAAAAATCCATAGTCCTAATTTAATAAAAGAGTAACAAAATCGTAGTGCCAATAAAGATGGCAATAGGACATTCCAATTCGCACTATGAAAGAGCTTTTGCCTCCAAGATCCTACAGAGGATATTGAAAGAAAGATAAGAATGGAATGGTGTGTCTCCATGGTAGTGATAGGATTATGCCTCGAAGAGTGGTGTGGCCTTTAAGGCCTAGGGTGGTGTGGTGTGATGTGGCAGAGCCTCCCTTTTATAGGCATGGATTAAGGTTTCAATTTCGTGAACCAGGCTTGATTTAGAAATTGTGGTCATTCTAAGTCACCTTGCAACACTGTAGGGCTGACGCGGCATTGTCATACTAGATGCCTTATCTTTTTATACTCCTTTTACCTTCTTTTTGGCCTAAAACTTGCCTATTTTTATATTGTCTGCTTGCATGACCATTTATGCAAAAATAAGTGAAATTAGGTAGAACTAAAATTAAATAATCCTAAATTATATTGTAAGTATAACTACTTTCCCGTAAATAAATTAACAGAATAGTGGTTTATCAAATACACAATGCCATGTATAATATAACAAAATGATTTATTCGAAAGTGATGTAGTTTTCCATGGCTGAATGTAGATTTGGTTCAATAGAGGTATGCTTCATTGAAGTTGGAGGTGATGAAGTGAAGAAACTAAAAGGATAAAGGTTGGGGGCACCTCCCTTGGAAGGGATAAGCTCTTACTCCTCCACCTTAGAGGCAAAGGATAAGGAGTTTTCCACTCGTAATGTTGGCTAAGAGAGGGAGAGAAAATAGGAGAGAAAACTAGCTCTCAATTTTGAATTTTACTCAAATGACTCAAAGTGTGAAAATTGCATATGTAGCCTATTTATAGGCTAAAGTGGATGCATAATGGGGAGAAGACCATGCAGCCTTGGAGCTGCCTATAAGGTGTGAGTTGGGCTTGGATTATCATTCCAATATAATGTCTTGCTTCCTCCATCTATGCAGCCACTAGTTAGATTAGAGCAGGTTCAATAGCCAAAGCTAGAATATAGAAAAATGAGGTCCAATCTTATACACATTTGGGCCTGCTAGAACCTAGATACAAGAAAAATATAAGTCCTAGTCTAAAGTATGGAGGGCCATGAGAAAAGTGTGTTGGGCTTGAGGGAGCTCCTCCTAAAGGTCCAAGAAGGTTTTCAGCTCCTTCTAGAACTTCCTAACTCTTTCTCTAGTGATGGACCCAATAGGCCAGTAGGTTTCTATAGTTGGCCTTTCCCTTTACACTTATACTAGGTGGTTCCTTTATATAGGACAAAAGGAGGTGCTAAAGAGAGGAGGAATTAGGATGAAATGGATCCATCCAAAGAGAGGAAAATTTGGCTTAGATGGAAGCTCCAAATTTTTCAATTTGTTTTTGGAAAGTAAAGTTAGATTGAAAACATGTAATTAGGTTCAATTTGGTTTGTAAATTTAATGCATTGTAGTAGGATTTCCTTCTTAGTGTAATTTGGATTTTACTTTGCAATTTGTTTGTAATTTGTATATTGAACTCTAAGCCTTGGTGTAGGATATTCACCAAAAGGTGAGTTAAGTTTGGATATGTGTTGCATGCAAGAATTGACAATGAGGTGCTTAGTGTTTGATTTATTTTGTAGTATACACTAGTGAAAAAAAAAAGATCTTTTACATTAGTTAAAATCGAATTTCTACATTGATTGTTTAGATAGTATAGAAATAGGAATTATAGAAAGTCAGACTTTCTACATCGGGTATACAACCAACGTAGAAAGTAGATTTTCTACATCGATTTTTGAACTGATATAGAAAGTAATTTCTATATCGGTTATGTCTGAAATTGATGTAGATAACCAAAATTTCTACATTAGATGCGGCATTAACCAATGTAGAAAGTCTAAGTTTCTACATTGATTAATGCTACAACCGATGTAAAAAGTTTATTTTTTAAAAAATAAGCTTTGAATTTGGTATAACACAATAATTAAGACCTATATAAAACATTTTGTGTGTGTTTATATATATATATATATATATATATAATCTTGATAAGATGTGAAAATTGGATTTACCTATGACCATGAATCAACAATGCCTATGGAGACAATATTAAGAATATGCTCATACTATAGTATCCACACTTCGTGCCTCCAAATTGTCTTTGGCATTGTCAAAAATTGGAAAAAAAAAAATAACTACATAATATAAGAAATAAGCTATTAAACGAATAAATTTTTAAGTACTTATATGTGGAATAATCCATGTTGATTTTTTATGAAATACTGAATGGTTTTTCTTCAGTAGATTGCATGCATTTATTGCTCTGTGATATATAAAATAATTAATTAGGATATATTATACTGAAATATCATAGACCAAATAAACTTACAAATCAATATGCTCTTTAATTTCTTTCTTTGGTTTAGTCCATGAAGAGCATAGAAGGACAATAACATTTTGAGTAGGAAAAATAACAATCAGTTGCTAATGAGGCCTACAAATTTTTGTTAACAATTAATGAAAATTCTCAACTTTATTTTAAATCAAATTCACTTGTAAATTTAAACTTATGACTGATAATATGGTATCAAGTAACATTGCTTCTTTGTCGTCAGCCAACTCTAAATGTATGCTTGGATCTTGGCCGGCTTATTCTTGGATTTTTGGATATGTAAGAGGTAAATGGAGGCATAAATGTGACCACTCCATTTTTCATGCATAGGCGATGGAGGTACTTAATTAATTTAATAAATATGAGTTTGATCCTTAGTAAAAGTGATATAGATTTATAAATATACATACATCATCCATAGTTGTATGATAAATATGCATAACAGATCAATACCCACTAAGAACTTCGTAATATCCTTTTTGGAGATATATAAGGGGATTAAAGTGGGCTTGCCTATGACATCGTTTCTAATATTAGTAGTCAAGGCTAGTTTCCGAGCTTAAGGTAAGTATAAACGCACAGGCGATTAGATCATGTTCAGGTCCTTTGGTTTTGGCTATCCATTTGTGCTCACACCCCTAGGAGAAAGATGCAATTGGTCCTATGTATTTGCTTTTTGGGAAAGTCCTAAAATGCTAACTCTTGTCTAAACTCCTCTCTAATATTTTGCCTAATTTTCTCTCTTAATTTTTCTGGAAGCTCCTAATTAATCTCTCGTCTCATCTCCTCTCTAATGGCATCTAACTCCTTCTTAGACACATTTTCTTCCCTGTACATTGGTCTAACAGAAGGTGAAACAAAATATGTTTATATCCCTAGATCCCATCCAACAGCACAGACATGACCTTGATGCTTTGGTTGCTCAATAGCAATAGTGAGGATATTATCCTATCCGCTAGACACAAAGGCTCCCTGAAAACTTTGTTTAACCAGAGAATTCTACAAAAATATATGCATCGAAAGGTTAACAATATTTTAATAAGTTCCAATTAAAAATCTAGTAAAGTCTACCTCGTAAACTGGACTTTCCCTGATTTTACACGCATGCATATACATTATAAATTTCAACCCAATGCTCAATAGACATCATTAGGTTTATTAAAATATATTATTGAATGTAAATCATTCTTTTCTTAGTCCAAATAAAAAAATTAGTTGTAACTACTTTTGAGATAAAAAAATTAATACATTTAGAAAATCATTTATTAATATCCTTTTAAGTGTTGATGTGCAACTAAAATTAAAACATATTCAAATGTATCAAATTGAATATACACAATTATGAAACTATAACCATTCTTTTCTAACCTTATTTATTTATAAAATCCTCAAAAGAATTATAATCATGAAAATCTCTATTCAAAACTTAAAACTTTAATTATTACAAAAGATAATTTGTTAAAAAGTACATACATAAGAACCTTTTCTCACTTCCAACCTTGAAATCCATTTCAATGAAATAAAAGTTTCTAAATTTTTGCAAATGAAAAATCACATAAATAAGTTTATATAAAAACATTGTCTTCTTTTTCCAAGACCTGAATCTTATCCATTTCTTTCCATTCTCAACTATAACATTTGACTCATGAGCATGAAAAACATCATCATGCATAATCATATATTCCAAATCATTCCACAATATTTTTAAGGTCCAACTAAGTGTTATACAATCAAATAAACAATTTCTATCATCAACATTATATTCTAGACATAATTCACAACATATAATAATAAATGTATATCTATCACAATCCAACCATCTAAGGAACAAAAAGAATGTGTCAATAAACATTTTTGTCATCTATCTAATTTAAAATCAATACAAGATAAAAAATCTCAAGCAACACATACTCGAGTTATCTAAACTAATAATAACAAATACTAAAATTTTAGAAGAGATAAGGAACCATCTTTTTAAGTTAATATTTTTCATTTAACGGATAATAATCTCTTCCACCTTACCTAGATGGCTAGAAAGTTCACAAGAGGGGAAGGAAGTAATTCTCCTTATTTTTCTCGTTCTACAACATAAATCATAAGCAAGGAAAATTATAAGTATTTTAAATTTTCAAATAGAATATATATGAAACTTCAAAACTAAGAAAAATTTGAGGTGAAATGAAATCTTAACCTTGCTTTAGATAAAATAACATAAAGAAAGCAAAAAATAAAATAAAGAAAAATAGGTGAAGCTTCATAAAGAAGTATACCCTTTCAAAGAGATCTAAGCACTAAAAATCATCAAGATGTTGGCAAAGAAAGCGAACAAGCTTTGGTGGAAAAATAAAATAAGAAAATAAAAAAGAGATGCTTTCTTTTCTAACAATTGGGAGAGAAATGGAAGTTGCCTCATGTTTATAGAAAAAGAAAACTTGATAATTTTCCTCTAATTTTTAATATTTTTTTTATAATTTTCTCCATTAAAATATTATATTAATTTCTTAGTTTTGATTTATATTAATGCTACAAGAGTAGAAATAGGATGAGATAAGTACCCTTAATGTTAAATAATTATGTATCTAGGAAAGAGAAAATAGGAAAGTTGAATTTTAGTTATAGTATCTGAGAATTTTTTATTCTAATATACATACACTTTTATTATGTTTCTAGTAATTAAATCTAATTTTATACTTTTAGAGCTATTTTGATATTTTTAATGAGATAACTTTTAAAATTTTTAGTTTTTTAATTAAATATTATGATAAATTACTAAAATTTATCCTATTCAACTTTTCTAAAGAACACTTAAATTAATTTATTTATAAAAATTTTATTTATTTATTAGACAAATTTTATTTATTTATTAGATAAATTATAGTATGTAGAAAACAACGGATAAAGATGTTGCACTTACTACTTCAACAATACAATATGTTTAAAGTGAATGAAAATTAGACTATTTTTGGAAAATTTCAAACAATCTTGAATGGCCTTTGAGCTCTTGTAAAACAATATATCATGATGGAAAATAGCCTAAAATTGTTTGTCAATCTTCCAAATTAATAGGGGTGAAAGGTTATCAATATTGAAAAATATAAGGATTTAAGAAACTTTAAGCTTGATAAGTTATTACGATTTAAAGGTCTTGATGTTGAGTTGAGTCAAAGATATCGTAGAAAAAAAATATAACCCTCAAAATTAAGAATGAAAAATAATTTTTCCCCTAAGATGGAGAAATTTATAAGAGTAGAAGAAAAGGAGTTTGAAGACTGAAGAAGACAAATTACAAAGCCAAGATGAGATTTTATTAATCTTAAAGTGCATAAGAATGGTGAGTATAAAAATCAAAGGATAACAACCTTGCAAAAATTTCAAAATCAAGATGAAGTTTGATAAGGAAGGAAAGAAAAAAATCACAAGTTTAAGTGCAAGAAACCTAGACATATAAAATGATATGATTCACTCTACGCGAATGAATCGGAATGCGAACACGATAACGGAACGTCTTGAGAATCAGGATAAGATAAAATAAGATAAGATAAATTTAGGATAAGATTAAATAAGATGAGATGAGATAAGATAAGATAAGGTAGGATGCGATAAAATAAGATAAGATAAGATGAGACAAGGTAAGATAATGTAAGATAAGATGAGATAAGATAGGATAAGATGTGATAAGATGGGTAAGGTAAGATAAGGTGAGATAAGATGAGATAAGATAAAGGAACCCGACACAAACCGCGACTTGCCGCAGAGCACCAAAGTTATAAAGTAAAAACGTGACCCTTACCGCGACCTGCCGGAAGAACCAACGTTATGTGTGAGCACCAATTTTTGTCCGGGGAAAAATATTCCTTAATTAGCTAATTTATTAAATACCCTTTAAAAAAAAGGAGAAAAAGGCTCAAATTGTCAGAAAGAAGGAGGGAATTACTGGAGTATTAGGACCTATCATGAACATAGGACCTTTGATCACCTCTATCAGACTTAGGACCAAATCACAAGTTTATTAGTAGGCACCTGATCTGATATAACATGCAGATGAAGCAAGCTAAAACAGGTTTTGTTTCTCTAGGATCAATTGACCAATATTCCTTGTGGAATTTGGAATAGAAGGAGGGTAGAATGAATCCAAGAGTTTTTTTTTTTATAACCGCAAACTGGGAACCAGGGAAATCAATGGAAGTACTCCTAAGTTTTCATAATACTGGTAGGCTGGTATAGGCAGGAAACCTTCAAAAAATAAAAACTGTGAGTACTCATTAAGATCATAACTGCAGCCAAGCAAGTCTAAATCTCTAATTAATAGAAGCATGCATCTCTAGGCATTAGTTTAACAGAATTCAGGCCTCAATTCTGGTAAATTTATTCCAGAATCATGTTGTCCAATGCAGTAAACAAATCGTGCTTTGGCTAGCCAGCCGAACCTTAGTTTGAACAATAAATAAGCTGGTCCTTATTTAAGTATGCGTTGACTTGAATCAGCATTCACAGTTTGAATTGAAGCATAACCAGGTATTGAAACTGATTCAGTACAAGAAGGGAATTACCGGAGTATTAGGACCTATCATGAACATAGGACCTTTGATCACCTCTATCAGACTTAGGACCAAATCACAAGTTTATTAGTAGGCACCTGATCTGATATAGCATGCAGATGAAGCAAGCTAAAAGAGGTTTTGTTTCTCTAGGATCAATTAACCAATATTCCTTGTGGAATTTGGAATAGAAGGAGGGTAGAATGAATCCAAGAGTTTTTTTTTTTTATAACCGCAAACTGGGACTAGGAAAGCAATTCTCCGGTGGTTTAGGTATAAGATGAGGAATCTGATTTACAGTTTCTGTTATAGCAAGATAGGCCTCAATTCACATATCCAATGCCTTACAAAAGTAAAAATCTAGTGAGTTAGGTGTAGAATCTTGGGCCCAGGGGTTGAAGTTGGTTCAATAACTTGGGGAGTTTTAAAGACTGAAGCTGATAGCACTGAGGTGACACAGCTTCTGTAACTTTGTATTGCTAGGACAAATTCTAGGCCAACACTAGATTCAGTAACAGAAGTTCCTACTCCTTGGTCTCAATGCCTACATAGATCTGAACCATTGTTCTCACCCTCAATTAGCCCATATACCATGTCAAGCTTAGGACAAAGTAAGAATGGTGAATCTGTCCATATATGTATGCCTCTTACAATTTTAGGATTCTTGTCCAAGTCTAGAACAGCAAGCCACTAAGGTTCTGAATTACTGTCAGGCTTAAGGACCAAGTGACTATTCTGATCAGGAGCCAACTAGGCATATACTCAGAGTTGCCAAGTGACCAAGTCACAAACCAAGTCAAAATTAGCAGTCAGCTGGGGTTGACCAACCAGGTTCTGATTCAGTTAGGTACAGATCCAAATTTAGGATCCTTGTCCAAGTCTAGGACAGCAAGCCACTAAGGTTCCAACCTCGAGTCACTGAAACCAAAACCAGGTCAGGCATCTGATACAGGCTTAGAGACCATGTACTTTTCATAAGTTTTTGACAAACTAGGTTGCTTTCTCTGAGTGAATGGCCTGTGAAGTAGCCAACTTGAGATCTTGAGTCTCAAGGCTTAATTCTGGGTTATAATAGGTACTTGAAAGTTTTTTTTTCTTTTTATTTCCTGCACGAGTTCAGAACACCGTGAGGTTTGTTTCTTAAGTTAGAGTACTGCGTTTGATAGGTTGAGCCTTGAACTTGTATTTGGCAAGAATCTGAAATACACACCAGGTCATGAATGAAATTCTGCCTATGGATACTGTGTTGGGATGGATTCTGGTTCCCTGCGCTGAAACCTACCAGCATTAGCTCCTAATCTTTTTTTTACTAGTTTTGCATTATTTTGTTAAGTGGCTGTGAACATTGCCTTATCTCAAGGGATTAGCCTCTGTGCTGTTAGTCACTGTATCAGGTCTGGTAACCTGCCTCTGTGACAGCTCAGGTAGTCAACCAGACTTCAATCCAATCAGTAAGTGAGCTTATCCTAGACATTAATCTGAATTTGAAACTGATTGAACACCATTTAAGAAGAGTTGCCAGGCATATAAGAGTCTCATTGGCTGGATTGCAATAAGGGTTAATGAAAGAAATTGAAGGCAATTTTTGCTAAAGTATTACTTGCAATACATAGACAGAACTAGGAACAATACATGGACCATAATTAGTTTCTGTTCCTTCGCCTAGATTCACCATAAACATTATGCTAATCATGGACTAGACATTATCAGACTATGGGTAGCAAGAACAGAAAAACAACAACCATTCATTTTGCCTTGCTTGAGAGTTAAGGAACAGTTTTCTGATAAAATCAGAATTTGTTGCAGCACCTTTGGCCAGCAACAGGTTCCCCTTGCCCAGTTTCACTTCCTTAGGTCTTGTGAGCCTACCTCAATCAGGTTTAGATCAACCTTGGGGTGATAGATCTGATTCAGCTTGAATGCATCTTAATTAGGAATACAGAGTTAAGCCCCTAGCCAGCCTAAGACTCCATATGGGAATAGCCAATACAGATTTGCATGAGGGGTTTAGTTGGAGCACACAATAGTATCTTGATAAACAGCTTCAGAGTTCAGGATCTCTGATTAGCATGGTTATGGAGCTCTGGTGGAACCTCAAATCTGAGATTAAGATTTTAGCTCCGATTAACATAGTTATTGGAGTGCAACAATGATTAAGGTGAATTGGAAAGCTTTGGTTCAGTACATTAGAAATCCCAGTTCAGGTAGTTAGATCAGCACTAGTAGCAGATTTCTTTTTTATAAGCCTGAGATCAGAGGCCCAATCCAGTCTCAGATTCCCCAAGCCGGTTTCAGTCTTGATCAGGGAAATTAGTGGAGCAACAAACCATGCTTTAATCTTTGTTGAGTCTTAGGTGTGTTGCACATGTTTTGGATCTACGGAAATACAGAATAAAGCAGGGAGCAGCTCATTTGTCTGAGCTTTAGGCCATGTTTGATGCAGGACCTAAAGTAAAACAGGAACTGACCTAAGAGGAGTTTCCGGCCAAGATAAAGCATAACTACAGTAGTAATATTTGGCCTAGTGGTAGGCAATGGATGCTATCCTTGCACCAACATATTACACCATCCTCTAACCCTCATCCCTCTGCACAACCAGATTTGGCTAGCCAAAATTGGTATAACAGCAAGCCCCATAAGAGGCAATACAGGTAGTGTACTTTGGTTAACAAAATAGGTCACAGTGCAGCAAAGCAGACCTGACTTTGTAGACAATTAAAGCTTACATTCATAGGCCTCAGTTTACCAAGATTTTAGGCCTTAATTCTGATAGGATTGTTCCAAATCACACTGGCCATTGCAGGAAACAGGTCTTGTTTAGGCTAGCCATAGAGGCTGGTTCATTGCAATCTGCCCTTGATTGAGAAACTGGTTCACCACAACCAGCCTTTGATTAACTAAACCATTAGGTATATAAAAAGAAATTTCTATAAAATATATCTTGGCTAAAAGCTAAATTGGATCTGTCCCATAGACAGGTTAAAAGACTGTAATTGGGTTGGACACACAAGCCTGCATCTGGTTTCCTAACTACTAGGAGCTATCAATCAGCCCCTGCCCTATCAGACTCTCTACTGGTCAAGATCAGTAGCTGTTTAAGTTGGCTATGATAAAGTCTAGTTTCAAGTCAGGGTTCGAGACCATTGTGTCCGAGTTTAGAGAATCAATCTCTCCATGCATGCAGTACCAATTCTTGTAAAAGCCAGCCTGTGATTCGACTCAAGTATAGACTTAATCTTGAACAAATTGACTACTGTATAGTCTGTGGAAGAGCAACAGCAGGATTAAATATCATGATTGCGGGTACAAATGGTGTCTTAGATAAATTTGAAAGGCTAACAGAGCCACGGGCCTATATAAAATAAATGATAGAAAATGTATTATTGTTTCAGTTTGGTTTTATTATTCTGTTTTTTTGATTGTATATCCAGGTACTGGTTTTCACTAAACATTGGCCTCCCCTTGAATTTTGTGAACTATCCCAACGTCTGTTTTTCTAAAATTCGTTTTTTTTCAAACGTCTGTTTTCTATTTTCCTCAGATTGTGCAAACGGATTCTAATACGGGCAAGTAGCATTCTCTACTGTTGCGTATTTTAATTCGTGCTAATTCAAATACGGCTTACGACGATTTGGATTATGCAAGCACGTCTGTTTCTTTTCTAAAATTCGTCCTTTTTATAAAAACGTCTGTTTTCTATTTTCCTCAGATTGTGCAAACGGATTCTAATACGGGCAAGTAGCATTCTCTACTGTTGCGTATTTTAATTCGTGCTAATTCAAATACGGCTTACGACGATTTGGATTATGCAAGCACGTCTGTTTCTTTTCTAAAATTCGTCCTTTTTATAAAAACGTCTGTTTTCTATTTTCCTCAGATTGTGCAAACGGATTCTAATACGGGCAAGTAGCATTCTCTACTGTTGCGTATTTTAATTCGTGCTAATTCAAATACGGGTTACGACGATTTGGATTATGCAAGCACGTCTGTTTCTTTTCTAAAATTCGTCCTTTTTATAAAAACGTCTGTTTTCTTATTTTCCTCAGATTGTGCAAGCGGGTTCTAATACGGGCAAGTAGCATTCTCTACTGTTACGTATTCTAATTCGTGCTAATTCAAATACGGCTTACGACGATTTGGATTATGCAAGCACGTCTGTTTCTTTTCTAAAATTCGTCCTTTTTATAAAAACGTCTGTTTTCTTATTTTCCTCAGATTGTGCAAGCGGGTTCTAATACGGGCAAGTAGCATTCTCTACTGTTACGTATTTTAATTCGTGCTAATTCAAATACGGCTTACGACGATTTGGATTATCCAAGCACGTCTGTTTCTTTTCTAAAATTCGTCCTTTTTTATAAAAACGTCTGTTTTCTTATTTTCCTCAGATTGTGCAAGTGGGTTCTAATACGGGCAAGTAGCGTTCTCTACTGTTACGTATTTTAATTCGTACTAATTCAAATACGGCTTACGACGATTTGGATTATGCAAGCACGTCTGTTTCTTTTCTAAAATTCGTCCTTTTTATAAAAACGTCTGTTTTCTTATTTTCCTCAGATTGTGCAAACGGGTTCTAATACGGGCAAGTAGCATTCTCTACTGTTACGTATTTTAATTCGTGCTAATTCAAATACGGCTTACGACTATTTGAATTATGCAAGCACATCTATTTCCCTGAATCCTGTTATTTTCTTAAGAAACATTACTTTAAAGCTTTTACCTAAGATTACTCTTTTCTTCTCTAAGAGATCAATTCTCTTAAACCAGAACTACGTAGCCTTGAGTTTCCCATTGCACCCGGGAATACGTAGGAGCAGGATCAAGTCCTGTCAGGCTATTCTTCATGAACCTATTTATTTTTTATTCTATTTTAAAGGGGATCAAATAGTTTTCAAAATATTACACACTCAGTTTAAGGGTACCGTTCCTTGGAACGGGCGAGTAGGGTGTCTAATACCTTCCTTACTCGTAACCGACTCCCGAACCTAGATTTTCTTCCTCAAGTTAGGGTTTTTCCAAATGTTTTCCCTTAAAAATAAAATTTGGTGGCGGCTCCACAATCAAATTAAAATTCTTTCAAAATTTAGCGAGTCCGTCATCTCGTCGTAATTACGGTTATGACATTATGAAAGGTAGTTCTTTGCCCAAGAACCAAGGGAATCAACTCACACAGAGATGAAAAGCTCTCAAAGAGAAAATATGATTATTCCTCAAGATTTGTCTTTTCACTGAATCTCTAACTCCTATTTATAACTAACCTAATCTAGTAAAAAAGATAACAAATCAGAAATCCTAATTAGATTGCAATTTGAATTGCAACAAATTTAAAACAAATAACTTCTAGATAAATATCAAATCCTAATGTAATCTATAGCAAATCATAAAATTTATCACTTAAGATCTTCAATGATATGACTACATAAATTAACCCATGTAAGAATTGGGCTTGGATCCACGTAATCTTTTTTCTTGAACTTCCTTGGTAAGACCTTCAAGTGCTTGTTCCATACGTTTGGTCCTATTTCTCATCATAGGACATTCGATTACTTGTAGATAATCTTTTAGATGATTTATTGTGCTTATCGTGATACCCACGTTCACATCATAAAATTTAAATGTCATGAACTCAATCAAGGATAGAAGATAAGCTTAAAAAAATGAAAAAAATTCATGGAAACTTAGGAAGATATTGATAAAAACTATAACATAATTTATAAAAGGAATTTAAAATTATATGCATATGCATCATTGTTGGTGTTCAACCAAAGGCAAAAATTGAAGAAGATGAGGTAAGAATTAAACTTAATGAATTGAAGCTTGTCTATCAACTTCTAAGTGATTTATACGTTCTCTTAAATAAGTACCTCAAAATGAAAACTAACAATAACCCGCTTTTAGAAGAATTTGAAAAAAAAATTAAAGAAAATCAAGAACTCATTAAGAAAATTTCAATTTGAAAACACAAGTTCTAATATAAAACTATACATAAATAAAGTTACATAACTTCAAGAAAAGGTCGTGGAGCTAACTATGAACTTAACAAGTTTTCCCAATGAAACAACAAATATAAATAATATTATAAAATTTTAAAAAGGATACATATGAAAAAATAGGCCTAGGTTTCCTAAAAAAGGCATAAACCTTTTCAATTTCTACTGAAGATTCATGCACTTATTATGAAAAATGAAGGACATATGACTCGCAAATGCTTTAATAGAAAAATCCATAAAGCTTATATAACTAACCATAAAGAATCTAAAAGTATATGGATACTTATAAACCTAATATAAACCTAATAATTCCTAATGCATATATTCTTAGATAAAAAATCACATATGGTTAGGGATACTCACCACATATGATGGATACAGTGTATAATCCTAAACATACATCCACATAAAGAAGGAAAATTTACCTTTGGAAGAAAATAACATATCTTTATTACTAATATAGCTAAAGTTGGTAAATCACCTCTACCTTGCATTGAAAATGTGTTACATCTTGAAATACTAAAATAACTTACTAGACATAAGTTAATTATGCATCGGTGGATATGATGTTTCCTATTAGAAAATCAAATGTATAGTTAGAAAATCTTATAGATGAATATTTTTTACGGCTACGAGACATAAAAATTTATACATTTACTTCAGAAGATTTAAATAGTCATAGTGTCATGTTTGTCTTTTAAGGATAATGAAATAAAAAGCTTAAACATGCTAGTATGAAGCATATTTTAAAACTTCATAAACATAATCTTGTTAAAGGATTGTCCAATATATCTATAAAAAAAATTTATTTATGAACCATGTCAAGAATGGAATTAAGCAAAAATCTATTTTAAAAGCAATAATCTTATTTCTACTTCTAGATCTTTAGAATTATTACACATAGACATATTTGATCACACAAACACTCAAAACCTTAGTCTAAAAAATATAGTATTATCATTATTAATGATAGCAAAAGATTCCACAAGGATAATTCCTTCAAGGTATTTAGGATATTTTATAAGAAAATTCATAATGAAAAAGCTATTTTCATAGAAGCCATAAGAAATTATCACAGAAGAGATTTTTTAAAAGAAAAATTTTAATTAGTTTTGTGAAGAACATGTCATCTCTTACATTTTTTATCCTATAAAATCACAACAAAATAATGCAGTTGAAAGAAAGAATAGAACTTTTCAAAGATTGAAAAAACCATGTTTAGTAATAAATCTCGCTAAATCAATTAACATAGTTTTTAATGAACAAAGTAGAATATGCATAAAACAAGGATTGATAAAGACTCCTTAAAAGTTGTAGAAAAAGATAAATCAACATATCTTAACTTCATCCTTTTGGTTGTGAATGTTCTGTGTTAAACACCAAATTTGAATTGGAACCTTTTATTTAAAGATAAGATGAAAGAATCTTTCTTAAATATTTAGACAATTTAAAATCTAATAAAATATTTAATAATATAAATTTAATTATGAAAAACTCTATTCATGTTGGACTAAAAGATGACATCAAAAGTTAGATCTTGAATATGAATTTGCAAGTATGGATATTAACAAATAAAATTAAGAACCTTTACTGGAATCTATATAAGATGTGTCTAAACAAGTTCAAATAGCCCTATCAACTAAAGGAAGTTTGAGTTTAATCCATCTAAGAGAGACTAGAAGTTCAAGACATATCATCTTGTTGATCAAATCATAGAAGGACCTTTAGAAAGAATCAAGACTAGGTTGAGCTTTAAGAAACATGGTAACATAGCACTATTATTTAAAATAAAACCAAAATTTGTTGAAAATGTTATTCATGATAAAGGATAGATATTATCCAAGCAAAAAGAACTAAATCATTTAACTAAAAATAATGTTTTGTCTTTATTATCCAAAATTTAAGAGAAAAAAACATCATTGTTATAATAGTTGAAAATAACATCATATAATCTTGTTGATCAAATCATAGAAGGACCTTTAGAAATAACTAGGACTAGGTCAAACTTTAAAAATATGATAGCATAACATTATTATTTGAAATAAAACCAAATTCCATTGAAAATGTTCTTCTTGGTAAGCTATGGATCTTGGTCATGCAAAAAAGGAACACAATTATTTCCCTAGGAATGATATTGTCTCTAGCATCCAAAATTGAAAGAAAAACCATCATTACTATAATAACTTGAAATAAAGCCCAAACTAATAGACAAATGTTATAATTAATAAGAATGTATTGACTTCACTAAAATTTGTCCACTCGTGATTGTTAAAAGTTATTTGAACCCTTCTTACTTTATGTGAGGTGGTTAAAACTTTCCATTTAGACTTTTAAATAAATGTAAATTTTTTTTTCTTAATAGCATAATTGAAAAATAATTTTATGTGAGACAACCTCCTAATTTTGTTAAACACTATTTTTATGAGCATGTCTTTAAACTCAAGAAAGAATGTATAGTCTAAACCATGCTTTGATCTTGGTATGAAATATTCAATACCTTTCTTATAAAAGGAAATTTTTCAAGAGAAAAGGATGATACAACATTTTTTTAGAAGATGTATTAGCTTAGACTTCATATAGATCTATAGATGATATTATATTTGATTTTAATGAAATTTTGTGCAAGGACTTTTTAGGATCATGCAGAGTGAATTTGAAATAAGCATGAAAAGATAATTAAAGTTTCTCCTTTGACTAGGAATTAAGCATTGATAAAATGGAATATATATTCACCAAAAATGTATCAAGAAACTGCTTTATAAATTTAATATGCATGATTCCAACCCTATGGAAACACCAATGCATCCCTTTCTTGGACATAACAAGCATGAATCAGGTAAACAAATGGGTTAGATGTTATATAGAGGTATGGTTACTATATCTAATAGCCAGTAGATATGATATTATGTTTAGTATTTGTCTATGTTTGTTTCAAAGTGATCAAATAGAATCATATCGTAAAGCTTCAAATATTTCATTTATATTACTAATATTGATCTATTTTATAAGCACCAACAATAATTTTATATTAGTAGGATGTTGTGATGTTAACCATGCTAGAGATAGAATTGAACAAAAAAGTATTTGTGATGATGTCACTTTCTTAGAGAAAATATTATATCATAGTCAAGAAAGAGACAAAGTAACATGTGTTACGTGTAAAATATGAGTATAAAATTCTTTGCCAAGTTTTATCCACAAGAAAGTATACCCATCAAGGTAGAAAGGAAGTATTTAAGACCCTTAGTATCGATCTCTCAAAGACTATGCCAACAATACGTAGAATAAATTTGATCCTAACTTTTAAGCTCACCAAAAAAGGGTTGTATACATGCGTGTTTAAAATCAAAATAACTTTGTAAAAGAAAAAGATGGCAAATAAAAGAACATGGTACAAGTTATGGAAGAACATGAGACTTTGGATTCCTTTGTCACTTTACTTACTTTTACCCTTAATTTTCCATACTAATTGCTAACCGTTTGCTTTGAAGTTGTTACTTCTCAATGATAATGCAGTAGTAATAATCTTTACCCTAAATAATATCCCCAATGATCATACAAGGTAAATAAATAAAAGAAACATAAAGTATAGGAGGATGTTAACCACTGTTCAAGAAATTAATTGGTTAGAAACCTAGGATTCTAACATATCCTTAAATTCAGTTACCTTATAGTTTTGTCATTCAAAGGATGGTAGGATTACCTATCCCCAACCAACTTACAGATTAACAAGATTGGTCAATTCATATTAATGAATTAAGCACAATAAGGCAATACAAATAGGTAACTAAGATACCACTGTTCAACAACATAATGACACATAGTTGAATAATCAAAATACCACCATTAAAAATGTAATAGTACAATAATCAGAAATGGAAAAAAAAATAGGGTTCAAGCAATTACATCATAAGATCCAAGGAAGGCCCCACAAATTGGGGATTAGTTATACATGATATAACTTAATCCTAAGAACATCCATAACTTAGTCCGAAGATAAGAGATACAAAATCAGGTTGGTAGTTGTTCTCTGGAACAGGCTTTTTGAAATTTGACTATTTTGAAAATAATTGAAAGTTGCTTCATTTGTTTTTTTTTTCAGCAATTTTTTATGAATTTTGGTGTTTTTTTTTATTTTGCTAGAAAACCTTTGGTTTTGTTTGAAAATCTTTTTCGTTTTGCTAAAATTTTCTAAAAACATTCATTAGGTTTTCTAATTTTTATTTTCTCTCCTTTTGAATCTTTTTATACTTTCAGTATTTCCGAAAGTATTTTTTCTAATTTTCCCTAGGACTTTTTATTTTTCTTGATTTTTCAAATTTTGGTTTATGCATTCTTGATTTTTCTCGATTTTCTATTTTTTTTTATTTTTCTTTCCTTTTGCTTGATTTTCTTGTTTTGACTTTTTGTTTCCCCACTCTCAGATTTCCTCTTCTTCTCTGCCATCTTGGGTGATTTAGTTCAAATACTGTAGTAAGACTAGCAATCAACTTTGCAACTGCACCATGAAGAGGTTTCTTCTACCAAGATCCTATAGGAGGACACTAAAAGAGGAACCAAAAATGGAGAGACTAGAGATGGAGAGTGGAGAAAAGGTAGGGGCGTGTCCAAAATGTTCAGGCGTATGGTGGTATAGAGTGTCTTTTGGATGGTTTTTAAGGCTCTCATGGGAGTCTTCCTTTTTTAATATGTATTAGGGCTTCAATTGTCATAGACCAAGTTGACCTAGTTGCTCCCTCAATCATTACAGCTGTTGTAGGTCATTTATAGTACCATAGGGTTGATTGGGTTATCTTCTACGTCACTAGGGCTAATGTGGCTGCTTATTTAACCCCTACCAATCTTGGCATGACCATGCTAATTCACTCTACATGGGCATGCTATGCCCATTTGGCATAGACATGCTCAGGTTTGCATAGTCGTGTTGGATGCTTGGTTCTATTATGGAGCATGATTGAGGGTATTTTTGTCCTTCTACTCTTTTGTCTTTTTATGTCCTTTTTACCTTTTTTGGTAAAAAAATTTCCTATTTTATGATTCTTTTCTTGTGTGATCATTTTTATAAAAATAAGGAAAATTAGACAGAATTATCATTGAATAATCATGAATCATGCAATAATTATTCCTAAATTTTCATAGATAAATTGACAAATGGTCGTTTATCACTATCCTCAAACTTAAAACATTGCTTGTCCCCAAACAATGTCCCAAGAAATGGAATGCAACAAGTATAGAATATAGAAAATCTCATGTAATATATGCAACAGATAATTACAATTTTTGTCATAGGAACATTCAATAATAATCCAATTAGAATCTTTTAGCATCCTAAAATCAAGTCTCATGTTTAGAGGTAACCACTGTGCTTACCGTCACACTTGTATAAAGGTATAAATTCCTTTCACTCCACCTATCATAACTATAGATTACCATAGGGTTGCCTATAAATTTCAAAATCTCCACTAAAATTTAAATCATGCATGGCATCAAAAGATCTTTAAAATGGTTGAAATATGGCCAAAGAAATTCATATCATTGGTGTGGATAAAATGAAGGGAAGGAAACACAACGACTTTCTTGTACTTCTATAAATTTTTTAGCAGTTCTAAACTTTTAGACATTTTAGCTCATTCATATGGATTTTTTGAATTTCAACTTTTTATTTTCCTAAGTCTTTTTTTCACTTTTTCTTTTCTTTTTATTTTCCCTTTCTTGATCACTAGTTTGTCCCCCAGGTATTTGTTTTTACTTTTGTCTAAAGGTACCTAAAATTATAGCAATTTATTTAATAGGTACCAAGGAAACAACTTTCAATCTTTTAAGCTCAAAGGGGGCACTAAGTGATAATCTACATTTGTGTTCATATAATAAAACCTAACTTGCCTTTATAATTTTCCTATTTATGTAATTGACTTATAAAAGCTTAGACGAGGTTGCAAGGTAAGTTCTAAAGTGACAAGACAGAGGGGAGCCACTCAAAAAGAGAAAGAGGTTGGATACAACCTCAATTAGGCTCAATCCTTTCTTTAAGGCTAGTCTAATGTGAAATAAGATGACAAGGAACATGGTTAATTTTTAATTATTTACATTAAAAGTCGTTATGTCCTTGTGTCTATTACAAAAACTAAGATATTTTGAACCTAAAACTAATCAACAATCCAAGAAAATAAGATTATTGCAAGGTATAAATAATTATAGAAAAATTTGGAGAGATATTCTTTCTCAAAATTAATTGTACACCACCTTCTTAATTTGATTGAAAAAATTATTTATTAAGGTGAGGAGCAATAAAATGAGGAGGGGGATAAATGATCTTTTTCAAAAATATTTTAGGAGGGAGAAGGTCTCCCCCTCAAACTCAAGCATTTACATATTTGTAATCATATACAAATAAAATGGAGAAGGAATAGAAATGGGGACTTCCTTGAAGAGGAGGATGAAGGTCTCCCTTCTAAAACTTAGAGGTCGTCATTGCCCTTGATTTATTTTCCCTATTGGCTACCAATGATTGGGGAAGAAGTCCTTATACTGTTAGGAATATCCTTTTCACATGAACATAAAAGTTAGAGACAAAGAATCAAGTGAAATAGTAAGGATAATAATAATTCAATGAGAGTCATGTTTTGTACAAAAAGAAGAAAACTAGATAATACATCAAAGTTAAAAATTAATCCAAAGGTAAAGTCCTATGAAAGAGAAAATAAAATAAAACAAAAATATGAACAAGTCACCAAAAAGTGGGTGGTTCACCTAGCCCTGCAGTAACTAAAGTAGCATGGCGAACTAAGAGTCCATCCTTGCAAAGGCTGCATCTTAAGGGTCTGCTAGTGCTTGGTAAGTAACAGGCTACATATCCAAGTTGTCGTAAATTCCATCTACTTGCAGTTGTAGATGGTCGAGGCGATCGAAGAAGGAGTGAACCTGGGGCTAATCCTCACTCATGTTGAGGTCGACATCTCCTCCACCACCTATTGCTCCTACTAAAGCTGCTATGATGGTGAATCTTCCTGTTGCTACTAGGAAAATCTAGGGTGGGTTCAAGTAATTACATCACAAGATTCACCTAAATCCTATGAATTGGGAATTAGTTACACATGATATAAATTAACCTAGACACCATCCATAACCTAGTCCCAAGATAACAGATAAAAACGTGGATTATCATCAAAGCCAAAAATCAACTCTATGACTACACTATAAACACTCAATTATGAAACAAAAGAAATTTGTAAATAAGAAAAAGAAACAAAAACAGAATAATAATAAATAAATAAATAATAAAAAATATAAAAAAGCAGAATGAAAATAAATAAAAAACTTAAAATAACAGAATAATAAATATATAAAAATATTAAATAAAAATAGAAAAATAACAAAAGAAAAAATATTAAGAAAATAAAAAATAAAAAACGGAAAAATAATAGAATAATATTAAATAAAAACAGAAAACTAACAAAAGAAAAAATATTAAGAAAATAAAAATAAAAAACTAAAAAAATATATTAAATAAAAAGAAAAATAATAAATAATAATAATAATGAAAAATAGAAAATAATAAATAAAATAGAAATAAAAAAAATAATAAAATAAAAGAAGTAACAAAAATAAAGGAAAAGCAAAAAAATCATAAATAAATAAATAACTAAATAACTGAAAAAAATAAATAATTGAATAACTGAAAATTAAAAAACACAAAAACAGGAAAAAAACAAAAAAATAGGAAAAACTGAAAAACTGAAAAAATAAATAACTGAATAACTGAAAAATTTAAAAAGATAAAAACTAAAAAAAAACAAAAAAATAAAAAACCACCAACAGAAAATTAAAAGAGAGATGCATACAAAGGGGAAGTTCGGGGGGATTTTTTTGGCTCTCTGGCTTAAACCAGAAATTGAAGAAGCTTTTCTTTACTTCCATGGTTGGTTCTTGCTGAAGAAAACTTGAGAACCTTATCTCATTTTGGATCACCAATCAGTTCCGTAGAGATTTGGTAGAAGGAAACCGCCCTGGAAACTAGCATATAAGTTCCTTGCATATGCATATCATTTGAGCGGGAGCTTCATACAGGTACGTAGAAACCCCTTCGATAAACTCAAGTTATTTGCATCCATTCTTCATAAAACCTTGGTTGATGTCAAGTATGCTAGCCTACACAGTGCAATGTCAACTTTGAAAATGAGCTTAGAACCCATAGCTTCATATGGTTTTTGCACCTCGATCGCTGTGATTTGCATCTAGTCACTTAGGTAGATAATTCAATCATTGTAACAGCAAAGAGTCTGCCCTAGAAAGCTAGTAGAACCAGTTTGTCAGCTTACAAAAAACTTAGAAAATCAATTCTATGAGCGACATTCGCGTCTTCATCATTTTTGACAAGCGGCATGAGGTTAGTAATGTCTAAGAGCTGCTCGGAGTCTTCATGTTTTAGTTATGAGATTTTGATAAATATTCACTTGTTTCTGAAAATCTGGATCAGGTGACAAAACCACTATTAGTTCTAGTAGAAATTTAGACTCGAGCCAAAAGACATTGGAGATGATTCATCAAGGATTGATACTTGAGTTGTTGTATGTTATGTTATGAAGCTCTTGGTTTAAATGCATTAAGTTCCTGTGAATTTTCACCAATGTAAGGATTGGTGTAGACTAGCCAGCCTAAATCCATGGTGATAATGATGCTACTGTTGTCATAACCATTGTGAAAGCCACGGTGGTCTTTGATCCATGAATGGTTCAATGAGTTTAGTCTTGGTTAGGTAACAAAGGAAGGTGCTGGTGACCATTTAGCTTAGATGATTACAGAAATTCGGCAACATCTGCCCTTGCAAACTTTACCAGATCTTAACACTCCCATGGAAATTCATTACCTGCAACTGTGTCTTTATTTTTCAAAATGTCTATAAGTTGGGAAGTGACATCATTATCCATGAAGACCCTGCATGCTTTTCTCCTTTGCATGAAACAGGTTTTCCTTATGCTTTGTATCGTTAATTGTATCTGGAATGCATCCTTCATCAAAGGCCCCTAGCATGCGTTAACACTATGGTATTCAAAGAGTGTGCTCAACAATAGACTCCTTTGACAAGTGCTTTTTCTTCCACTCTTAGAAAGCATTTGAGTAAAACATTGGCTGGATTTGGTGTAGCTTCGGGACCTTCATTGCTCGGCCCAAAGATGACATCTGATAGGGTCTTTCCTTCACTTTATGTAAATAGACGTGGGATGGCTTTGGGACGTAACTAAATTTGCATGGAGTAAGCCTCTACACCCCTATCATGTGGGTCTTCGTGGCCCCCTCCTTAACCTAATTTATGAATAACTAAATCTTAGCTTGGGAAGCCCAGCTTGATGTTAAGTCTTCCACACATCACTACTAGGTCCCCATTTCGATTCTTGCACGTTGCACTCATGTTTTATTTCTTTTGCATACGAAGTTATAATTGTTTGTGGACCACCCGCTGCCGCAAATTGACTCTATAAAAATTAGATGCAGTTTTATTTCTTTTGCATACGAAGTTGTGATTATTGGTGGACCATCCATTACCTCAATTGGGCTTTATAAAAATCCGAGGCCATGTCCACATTGTTGCTCCTCCAAAATGGATTGGACCACGTCTCTTACAATCCCCATTTGGGCCAATAAAATTAGGTGAAAATTCTTTGTTACCTTTTTACAATCAATTTGTTTAATTTTTAATGTGAAACCAAATTCTTTGTTACCTCTTTACATCAATTTGTTTAATTTGTAATGTGAAACCAAATTCTTTGTTACCTAGGTCAAGCCTAAATTTTTTTTATCAAGTTTATTTTATTTTAAATCAAGTCCACTTCTTTTCCTCAAATTCAAATCAAGTTCATTTTATTTTAAATCAAGTCCAATTCTTTTCCTCAAATTTAAACCATGTTCATTTTATTTTAAATCAAGTCCAGTTCTTTTCCTCAATTTCAAATCAAGTTCATTTTATTTCAAATCAAGCCTAATTATTTTTCTCAATTTTGAAATCAAAATCCAATTTTTCTTCAATTTGGGTCAAGTCCATTTCATTGCTCTAATCAAATCCATTGAAACTTTGGGTCAAGTCCAATTTTCCCTTTTTCAAACTTGATTCCCTCTTTTTTTAGAAATCAAACTCATTTTTGCTCAATTTGGGTCAAACCCAATCCCCTTTTATTTTTGTTGATGTAGAATTAAGTTTATTTTCAAAATATATTTCCATAAATTTTAGGTCTCACACAATGAACTCTAAATGCAAACTGGTAGTTTTTCCTGTTGTTTGATATTTAGAGGTTCATATGGGTCCCAATGCAACCGTAGTTGTCTTGGACCCTATGCATATGTGGATCCCAAAAGCTTCTAAAAAATAAAGGATTCTAGAAAATCTCGTTTTTACAATTCTAAGTCTCACGCAATGGGCTCGAAATACGAACTGGTAGCTTTTTTCTACTATTCGATATTTAGAGATTCATATGGGTCCTAGTGCAGCCATAGTTGTCTTAGACCGTGTGCATATATGGACTAAAAATTATTTAAAAATATCTAAACTGCTTTTAAAACCGCCATTCAAATTCTGTTAACCTCTGAAGATCAAGTCTTCAAAACAAAAACCAAAACTACGTAGCCTTGAGTTTCCTATTGCACCTGGGAATACGTAGGAGCAAGATCAAGTCTTGTCAGATTATTTTCATACAAACCTATTTATTTCTATCTATTTAAAGAGATCAAACAGTTTTCAAAAATATCAAAACCGCACACGAAGTTTAAGGGTACCGTTCTTCAGAACGAGGGAATAGGGTGCCTAACAACTTCCCTATTCATAACCGACTTCTGAACCTACAATCATCCCCAAGTTAGGGTTTTTCCAAATATTTTCGATTTAAATAAAAATTTGGTGGCATTTCCACTATCACGGTTACGACAGATGGTGACTCCAGTAGGGACTTTAGAGAGTCAAGCCCGTTTACAATTGAGTGTGCATTGTATGGATCCCTTCTCTGTTTATTTTTCTATTATTTATATGTTTACTCATCTATTGTACAACCTTAGGATAGATGAATTTAAGTTTTCTCTATATATATTTGTTGCGATTTCCCCAATTGTAAGTAACCCAAATTATTTATGTACCCTCCACACACTACATGCATTTATTTCATGAGTGGGGCCCTATACCTGGGTCTGAGTGAAGCGTATGATAGAGAGGTCTAGTGGTGTCACTTCGGACGTATGTCCTATTTGACTATCACGAAAACCCCAGCTAGAGTGCATCCTATTCATATGCCCTGCAACTGGTAGCTTTTTCTACTATTTTAGCAAGAATTATGAACTGGAACAAGGCTCCAGTAACCTCTTACACCTCAGGACTATTGACCACCTTCGAGAGGTTTATGCATTAAAGGCCATAGACCCTTAAGACAGGTGACCCACATAGGAGGCAAGGAGGGCACACACCCCTTTCATGATACAAGGTTCATATGCTGCTCACAGACATTCATTTGAATAAAATCATCCGAAGTGGCAGAGGAGAGATGAAATCTGAAAGTTGGGGAAATACAGAAAATCAAGAAAGAAAATCAAGGAAAAAGAAAGAAAATATAAAAATTAGAAAGAAAAATCAAATAAAAATCAAGAAAAATAAAAATAGAAGGACAAAGATAAAAATTCCTAGGAAAAATTAGAAAAATAATTTTGAAAACAAAGAGGTTTCAAAAAAAGAGAAAAGAAAGACTTGAAAGAAAATCTAAAAAATATTTTTATGATTAAAAGAAAACCTAGAAAATTTCAGCAAAACCAAAGGTTTTTCTAGCAAAATTAAAAAATACCAAAAATTGATCAAAAAAAATAAAGGACAAATAAATAAAGCAACACTTAATTATTTTCAAAATGTTCAAGTCTTCAATTATTTGTATTTCAACATTCATTCATTCGTCCATGCAATAAATTTATCATTGGAAAAAGAGATTGCGAAAATCATCTCATACCTTTTCATTTTGCATTGGCATTTTATCATTCATGATTTGTGCATTCACACTATTTCTCAAAAAATTAATTTTTAATTTAACAGAAAAATTGGAAAAAGACAGCATCCTCGATATCCTTATAGGACTCGTTCACGATCAGGAATCATGGATGAGCTGGAAAGACAAAATGAGTAATTGAGAAATGAGGTTAAAACTATGAAGGAACAAATGGCCAAACTAATGGACACCATCCAACTGTCAAAACAAAAGGATGTGAGGGAATCCCTTCTAGGAGAACCAATTGACCCATCATATCCTCCTGGTTATAGTCCACAAAATCCTTTACCATCAACCATGCCTCCACAAGCTGAACAGGTTCACTATGGGTTCCCTCATGGGCAAGCACCCTTCATGAGACAAACACAAAACCTGCCTTCAAACACCACATAAATTCCTTATACCATTCCAAACACCACCTCACAAGCTTACCAAACAGCTGCCGGGGGGATAAATCCTATGTGTACCCAAGGACCTCATCCTATACACATATCACCTCCTTATCCTCATAACCATCCTTTTGATGAAAGTACTGAGAAATGGAAAACCTTGGAAGGAAGGATCTCGGCAATAGAAGGAAGTGCATATGATGTCAGAGATGCATCTGACTTATGTTTGGTCCTGGACATGGTCATTCCTCCTAAATTCAAGGTTCCTGAATTCGAGAAATATCAAGGAAGTAGTTGTCTAAGAAACCACTTGACTATGTATTACAGGAGGATGTCTTCTTGTACTCAAGATGATAAGCTGTTCATCCACTTCTTTCAAGACAGCTTAACTGGGGCAGCTGCAAATTGGTATACTCAATTAGAACGGACACATATCCATTCATGGAGGGATCTGGCTGAAGCCTTCCTGAAATAGTACAAATGCAATTTGGAGATGGCTCCTGATAGAACTCAGATCTAGAATATAGCCAAAAAAGGGGATGAGACCTTCAAACAGTATGCTCAACGATGGCGAGAGTTAGTTGCTCAAGTGCAACCTCCTTTATCTGAGAAAGAACTGGTCAACATGTTTATAGATACACTCCAGGATCCTTTCTATGACAAGATGATCGGTGGCATGATTGCTAGCTTCTCTGATGTTGTCATCATTGGAGAAATATTGAAGGTGGCATGCATCGTGGAAGGATTACGCATAAGTGTACAGGGGAAATCAACGCTTACATTGGATCTGGGAAGAAGAAGACAGGAGAAACTTATAATATGACTTCTGGTCAAGGTCAATACCCTCCTCAGATGGCACAGTATAGTCCAAATGGCTTTCAACCACCACCATATACACCTTACACACTATATCCCTTCATCGCCACCACCTACCAAACACCCTACCCTCCAACTTACAACTATCCAATTCAAATTCGACCACCAACATCATACGTGGCCCAAACACAAGCCATAAGGCAAAATCCTAACCATAGCCAATAGAAGGAGAAGAAACATGTCCAATTTGATCCTATTCCGATGACCTACTCTAAGCTGCTACCTCACTTAATCCAACACTCCTTGGTCTCTCCTTATCCCTTAAAAACTCAGGAACCACCATATCCTAAATGGTATGACGCAAACGCCAAATGTGACTACCACGCGGGTTTCATTGGTCATTCAACTGAAGATTGCCAAGCTCTGAAACGTAAGGTACAAAGCCTGATTGATGCAAAATGGATGGATTTTGGGAAGCTTGCTCCTAATATAGGAAATAATCCATTGCTAAGTCATGAGATCTCATTAGCTAGCTGAAAGAAATTGGGGTAGTACAACGAGGTGCCTTATAAAGAGCCAGGTCAAAAATATTGAGGAAAATCATCCAGGATTTTTTATCCTTTTCAAAATCATTCTTTTGTAATAAATCTCAATCAGTAATACAAAAATTACATTTTTCATGTTTCTTAGCCATGTACCTCACTGACTTTACCTTTTGAATTTGTTATTCTTTTCATCATTTAAACCATCACTTATTCTATATCCAAATAAAAAAAATACCTGATGGGGGCAATATCGTTGCTGTAATAAATAATTTTGAACGTCTTATTAATCGAACTCCAAGAGGAGAACTAAATGAGCAGAATAAGCAAAATCCAACCAAGGACTCCAAATCACTATTCATTGTAATTCCTCAAAAGGAATATCTTGTCTAACAGAAGAAATAATAAATATCCCGCTGGATCAAAAATTTAAATCCAGGAAAAATTTTGGGATGCAAAATAGATCCGTTGAATTGAAAATCAAAAAAAATTCAAGTAAGATCCGACCAGGCAATATAGAAAGAAAAAGAAAGGAAACCTGCTAGATTAAAATAAAAAATAATTTAGGAAAAATCAAGGTCAAAATTTAGGAATATAGAAGAAAAAACACTGCTAGATTAAAATAAAAAATAATCCAAGCAAAAGCAAGGTCAAAAAGTAAAATAATAATGAACAAAGTCATGTTCAGAAAAAGATCTTGCTGGATTAAAATTCCTAAAACAATTTAGAAAAAATTAGGATAAAAACAAAAGCTGGCTAGGTCGGAAATCCTCAAAGGCGGCCTAGGAAAAAGTTAGAGCACACAAAAACCCACTAGGTCGAAAACCCTCAAAGGGCAACCTAGGCAAAAGTTAAGGCACACAAATAAAAAGATCGCTAGGTCGAAAACCTGCAAAGGCGGCCTAGTGTTGGTGTAAAACCGTATGAAGGCAAGTGCACTTTATCGTTTTACAGAGTAAAAAGTGAGTAAGAGTATCGTCTCCACATGGATTTGGTTCAAGTATTGAATTCCTACTAGTCCACTAATTGAACTCGGTTGTGGAAGTGCTTAGAAAACACAAATGCGGGCGTTCTTTGGAACAAGTGAATACGGTGCCTAACACAAACTATTTACTTCTATCTATTTAAAGGAATCAAAAAGTTTTCAAAATATCAAAATCGCACACTCAGTTTAAGGGTACCGTTCTTTGGAACAAGTGAATACGGTGCCTAACACCTTCCCTATTCGTAACCGACTCCCGAACTTAGGTTCTTCCTTAAGTTATGGTTTTTCCAAATATTTTCCCTTTAAATAAAAATTTGGTGACATCTCCACTATCAATTAAATGTTCTTTTCAAAATTTTAGCAAGTCCATCATCTCGTAATTACGGTTACGACATACACCATGAAAAGGTTTCTTCCACCAAGATCCTACAGAAGAACACTGAAGAAGGAACCAAAAATGGAGAGATTAGAGATGGAGAGTGGAGGAAAAGTAGGGTTGTGCCTAGAGTGTTTTGGCATAGGGTGGTAGGGAATATGTTCTAGATGGTTTTTAAGGCTCTCCTAAGATGCTCCCTTTTATAAGCATGGATTAGGAATTTAATTGTCATAAACCAGGTTGACATATTTGCTCCCTCAACCATCGCGTCTACTCTAGATCATCTGCAGCGCCGTAGGAATAACTAGGTTATCCTTTGCATCACTAGGACTAACGTGACTCCTTATTTGGAACCTCTCAATCTTGGCATAGCTGTGCTAGCTCACTTTGCATGGGTGTGCTTCATCCATTTGACACGGTCATGCTCAGGTCTATATAATCGTGCTGGATGTCTGGTCCTGTTGTGGGGCACATTTGGGGGTATTTTTCTCCTTTTATTGTTCCTTTATCTTTTTATGACCTTTTTACCCTCTTTTTGGCCTAAAATTTTCCTATTTTATGATTCTCTACTTGCATGACCATAAAAGAAAGAGAGAAATTATCAATGAATAATCATGAATTGTGCAATAAGTAAGCCTAAATTTTCGAAGATAAATTAACAGAATAACAGTTTATCAACATGGTACCGAAATTTGGTAATTTGAACCAGAACATTTAATGATCCAATTTCAAATCCCAATATCAAAAAAATGAATTAGAAAAGGATGTAGAAGAAATGATTAATTACTATGTTGATGGAACAATGGTTAAGAAGGCCTTTAAATATTCCAAGTGTAATCTTAAGAAACTAATGGAGGATCATAAGAAAAATACCATTTGAAGGGATCTTATTGTTGCTCCAAAGCATTTGAAATAAGTTATTATTGTCATTAAACCCCTTTAAACTAGATTTCAACTACCGAGATGAAAGGACAAAAAGGGACAAGAAAGATAGGGCCATAATTATGAAGACTTGATCTTTTTTAATATGATGGGAAAGATTTTTAGATTGCATTGAACCGTTAAACACCTACCCAAAAACCACCACAAACACTAGGACAAAAAGTGTCTTCAACCTCTTTTATATCATGTTTGTAAACACTCAATTATTTTCAAGGTCCCATTTGTAAAATTAATTAGTCGATAAACCAGAATATAAATAATAAGTAAATATTAAGATTAATAAATAGAAAACAGATAAATAAACAAACAACAATAAAAAAAATAATAATAAGAAAATAAAAACAAAAAAAAGAGGAAAAATAAAATCTGAATAAGAAAAATGAAAAATAATAAAAGAATAATAAAGAAAAAATGAAAAATAATAAAATCATAAAACAAAAAGAATAAAAATGGAAAAGTAAAATAAATAATATTTGAAACAAATGAAAAATTATGACAAAAGTAAAACAAAAATAAAAAATAAAAATAACTAAGATAATAAAAAAAATAAAAAAATAATAATTTAAATAATAACAATAATAATAAAAATAGAAAACAGAATGAATAAAAGAAAATAGAATTAAAAATTAAAAACAGAAAACAGTAAAAACAAAAAAACAAAAAATGAGAAAAAGAGGAAAACATATAAAGAAGGCAGCCTATAAATAAAGGAAAAGAATTTTTGGGCGGGGGATATTTGTTTCAAAAAAGGAAGGGAGGGGAGAGAACTCTTTGAGGGTGAACCTTTCTCCTCTGAATCGAAACTTCTTGAAGCTTGGACCTCGCTCTGATTCTCTAAGAGGAGCTTCTCCGCCATAGCCAGGCCTTGCCACAACATTGATAGCTAGCATCGTCCAGACTCTTCTCCAAATCAGTGGAGAGAATTGGATCCATTGAGGTGAGCTTCATTCAAGTAGAAACATCTTAGCTAGAATCAAGGAACAATCACCTCCAGGTAAATGCATAAAATCGTTGGTATTGTACTCATAAGACGACTCGTGAATTCTAAATAGAAAGAAGTCGGAAATGCGGCTAGATTCTTGCATCATGTTAACACTGATCCATATAATTCTCAGCCTAATCAACGCAGATAATTAGTCATGCTATGAATCACGTGACTTTGCTCATTATTAAGGCTATAATCAAGCTTCAGTTAATATATTATCGAATGACATGCACACCTTCAATGTATTTCTAGAAATTAGGATTAATTGCTCTTCAATCTTGTTCGTTCGTTAGGCATTTGCTTGTACGGCTGAGCATGGTTGCTGTAAACAGTCAATTATGTCCGAGGTCCCATTTTTAAATTAATTATTAAAGAAACCATAATTTAAATAGTAAGTAAATATTAAGATTAAAAAACAAACAAAAATAAAAAAAATAAATAAACAGAAAGCAGAAAAATAAATAACCAAAAAAAGAAAAAATAGAGAAAACAATTAGCAAAATAATAATAATAATAATAATAATAACCCAAAAATAGTAAAATTGAGAAAAAAAAAAGGTCTATATAATGGAAGGGGCACTTAGAATCTTAAGAGGGGATTTTAATATTTTTTTTAAGAGGAGTACCTAAGAGACTCTCTACTTCTGCATCCAATTCAGCACCTCATTGGCCTCCATTGAACCAGTTCTTCATCACCTTCCAAGGTGCTATCAAGTGGCATTCAGGAACATCAATGGACGTTAGATCCAGCTTTTATTTCGCTTAATTTTCTTGCTTCTTCTCGGATTTCCGAGTTCATCATCGTCTCTTTTTTTCGTTTTCATTTTTGATCGGTCAAATAATCTCCAATTTTAGTCATTTTTGTTGCGTTCTCTTAGTCTTTCTCTCTAGCTTCTGGAATGATATTATTTTCCTAATTTGAATCTGAAATGAAATTTCTATCGCCTGATTTCCGAAGCATGTTCGTCTTGGTGCACAAATGAACCTAGCTTGTTTGATTTGTGCATAACTTGCTCATTTCTGGTTTAATTTTTGTCAAATTTGTTTTGTTTGACTCCTATGATCCATATCTTTAAATTTTTGGGTTTTAATTTTTTATATCTACCAAAAATAAGTTTCGAAAATTCTGAGATTTGAATTCAAATTCTAGCGCAAAATTCTCTTGTGTTCTTGAGGTTCATCTTCATCTTTGTTTTTCGTTTTCATTTTGGATTGGTCAAATGATCTCCGATTTTGGACATTTTTACTACGTTCTCTTTGTATTTCTCTCTAGTTTCTAGAATGATATTATTTGGCTAATTTGGATCTGAAATGAAATTTTTATCACCTGATTACCGAAGCATGTTCGTCCTGGTGCACAAATGAACCTAACTTGTTTGATTTGTGCATAACTTGCTCATTTCGAGTTTGATTTTTATAAAATTTGTTTTTTTGATTCCTATGATTGATATATTTCAATTTTTAGGTTTTAATTTTTCAGATCTACCAAAAAATAGTTTCGAAAAATTCTGAGATTTGAATTCAAATTTTAGTGCCAAATTCTCTAGTGTTCTTGAGGTTCATTTTCATCTCTGTTCTTCGTTTTCATTTTTGATCCATCAAATGATCTCTGATTTTGGTGATTTTGTTGATTTCTCTTTGTATTTCTCTATAGCTTATGGAATGATATCATTTGCCTAATTTGGATCTGAAATGAAATTTCTATCGCCTGATTATCGAAGCATGTTCGCACTTGTTCACCAATGAACCGAGCTTGTTTGATTTGTGCATAACTTGCTCATTTCTGGTTTAATTTTTGTCAAACTTATTTTGTTTGATTGCTATAATCCATATCTTTCAATTGGTCAGTTTCAAAATTTTATTTTATTTTAAATCAAGTCCAATTCTTTACCTCAAGTTCAAATCAAGTTATTTTATTTTAAATCATGTCCAATTCTTTTCATCAAATTAAAATCAAGTTTATTTTATTTTAAATCAAGTCCATTTATAATTCTAAGTCTCGCACGATGAGCTCTAAAAAAGAACTGGTGGTTTCACTTCTATTCGATATTTAAAGATTCATATAGGTCCTAGTGCAGCCTTAGTTTCCTTAGACCTTGTGCATATGTGGACTAAGAGTTCCTCTTAAATAATAAAATCTTTCAAAAATATCTTTCTAGGAATCACAAGTCTCACGCGATGAGCTCTAAATGGGAAACTAGTGGTTTCACTGTTGTTCGATATTTAGAGATTCATATAGGTCCCAATGCAGTCGTAGTTGCCTTGGACCTTGTGCATATGTAGACTAAGAGTTCCTCTTAAATAATAAAATCTTTCAAAATATCTTTTTAGGAATCACAAGTCTCACGCGATGAGCTCTAAATGGGAAACTGGCGATTCCACTGTTGTTCGATATTTAGAGATTCATATAGGCCCCAGTGTAGCCTTAGTTGCTTTGGACCTTATGCATATGTGGACTAAGAGGTCCTCTTGAATAATAAAATATTTCAAAATATATTTTTGCGGATCATAAATCTCACGCGATGAGCTCTAAATGGGAAACTGGTGGTTTCACTACTATTTGATATTTAGAGATTCATATGGGCCCTAGTGCAACCTTAGTTGTCTCAGACCCTATGCATATGTGGACTAAGGATCCCCTTGAGACATTGAAAATACTTTCAAAAATCATCCCTCAAATTCTTTACCTCTGAAGGTCAAGCCTTCAAACCAGAACTACGTAAGCCTTAAGTTTCCCATTGCACCAAGGAATACGTAGGAGCAGGATCAACTCTTTCCAGGCTATCTTCCATTAATCTATTTATTTTTACTCTAATTAAAGGGATTAAATAGTTTTCAAATAAATCACATACTCAGTTTAAGGGTATCGTTCTTCGAAACGGTCGAATAGGGTGCCTAACACCTTCCCTACTCGTAACCGACTCCCGAACCTAAATCTCTTCCTCAAGTTAGGACTTTTCCAAATGTCTTCCCTAAAAATAAAATTTGGTGGCGACACCACATTATCAAGTCAAATTCTTTTCAAAAACTTAGCGAGTTCATCGTCACGTCGTAATTACAGTTGCGACAAATGGCGACTGCACTGGGAACTTTAGAGAGTCAAGCCTGTTTGATTGTGTGTGCATTGTATTGATCCCTTTCTTGTTTATTTAAACGATTTATTTGTTTGTTTATCTATATGTTGTTTGTCTGTTTATTCACTGTACAACCCTAAGGTAGATGAATTTAAAATTCTGTTCTATATATACTTGTTACGATTTCCCCAATTGCAGGTATCCCATTTAATTGTGTGCCTTCCACACATCATATATATGCATTTCATCTCATGAGTGAGGCCCTATACCCGGGTCTAAGTGCAGCCCTGGATTAGAGGGATCTAGTGGTGTCACTCTGGGGCTTACGTCCTGTATGACTATAACGACAATCCCAGCTAGAGTGTGTCCTATCCATGATGCCCCACAACTAGTAGCTACTTCTACTGTTGTGGCAAGCATTATGTACTGGAACTTGGCTCTAGTGACCTCTACACCTTAGGATTACAAACCACCTTTGAGAGGTTCATGCATTAAAAGTCATAGACCCTCAGGACAGGTGATCCACCTAGGAGGCAAGGAGGGCACACACCCTTTTCATGATACATAGTTCACATACTGCTTCTGGGCATTTATTTGAATAGAATCATCCAAGATAGTAGAGTGGAGATGAGATCTAAAATTGGGGAAATACAGAAAATCAAGAAAGAAAATCAAGAAAAATAAAAAATTTTAGGAAAAATTAGAAAAATAATTTTAAAAATATTGAAAATATAAAAAGATGCAAAAAGAAAGAAATGAAATTAAAAAGAAAACTTAAACAATGTTTTTAGAAAATTTTAGTAAAACTAAAAATATTTTCAACAAAACCAAAGGTTTTTTAGCAAAATAAAAAATACCCAAAATTTGATAAATAAAAATTAAAGTTGCTAAGAAATCAAGGACGAATAAATAAAGCAACACTCAATTATTTTCAAAACCCTCAAATCTCTAAAAATTATTTATGCATAACATTCACTCATTCATTCTTTAAATAAATTTATTATTGAAAAAGAGAGATTTCAAAAATCATTCCATACCTTTTTCATTTTCATACTCATTGAAGCACAAACATCTTTATCATTCATGACTTTTTCACTCAAATTGTTTCTCAAAAGATTAATTTTTAACTTTAACAGAAAAATTAAAGAAAGACAACTTTCTCGACATCCTTATAGGACTCGATCAGAGTCAATAATCATGGATGAGCTGGAAAGACAAAACGAGGAACTAAGAAATGAGGTCCGAACATTGAAAGATCAAGTGGCCAGACTAATGGAGGCCATCCAATAATCCAAACAAAAGGATGTCCCAGAAGAACCTATGGGCCTATTATACCCTCCTGGCTTCACTCCACAAAACCCTTCACCATTAACCATGCCTCCACAAACCGAAGGGGTTCATTATGGGTTTCCTCATGGGCATGCACCCTTATTTAGCCAAACACAAATCCAAACACAAAACCCACCTTCAAGCCCTATAGAAATTCCTTACTCATTCCAAACACCACCTCGCAAGCCTACCAAACAACTGTTGGGGGGACGAATCCAATGTTTACCCAAGGGCCTCACCCTACGTACATACCATCTTCTCATCCTCACAACATGCCAGGAGAATACCCAAATCATCCTTCTAAGGAGGATACTAAAAGATGGAAAACCCTGGAGGAAAGAATCAGAGCAATTGAGGGAACTGCTTATGATGCAAGAGATGCACCTGATTTATGCTTGGTTCCAAATGTAGTTATTCCTCCTAAGTTCAAGGTTTCTGAATTTGAAAAGTATAAAGGAACTAGCTATCCAAGGAACCACTTGACCATGTACTATAGAAGGATGTCCGCCTGCACTCATGATGATAAGATGTTTGTCCATTTCTATCAAGACAACTTAACCGAGGCAGCTGCAAACTTGTATACTCAGCTAGAGCAGGCACATATCCATACATGGAGGGATCTGGCTGATGCCTTCCTGAAACAGTACCAGTAAAATCTAGAGATGGCTTCTGATCGAACTCAGCTCCAAAACATGGCCAAGAATGGGATGAGACTTTTAAACAATACGCTCAAAGATGGAAGAAGTTAGCTGCTCAAGTACAACCTCCTTTGTTTGAAAAAAACCTGGTCAGCATGTTTATCGATACACTCCAAGACCCCTTCTATGACAAGATGATCGGCAGTATGACTGCCAGCTTCTCCGATGTCGTCATCATAGGAGAGGAAATCAAAGGTGGCATGTGCAGGGGAAGGATCATGCATAAGTCTGCAGGGACAATGGATGCTTCTGTTGGAAAGAAGAAGACAGGAGATACTTATAATGTGGCTTCTGGTCAACGTCAATACACTCCTTAGATGGCGCATTATGGACCAACTGGTTTTCAACCATCACCGTATTTACCTTATACACCATATCCCTACATCGCCACCCCCTACTAGACACCTTACCTTTCAGCTCATAACTATGCTATGTAAATCCAACTGCTAGTACCATTCATAGCCCAAACACACGCCATAAGCCAAAATCCCAACCAAGGCCAGAAACAAAAGAAAAAACCTATCATGTTTGATCCTATCCCAATGACCTACACTGAACTCCTACCTCGCTTAATCCAAAACTCTCTAATCGCTCCTTACCCTTTAAAGCCTCAAGAACCGCCATTTCCTAAATGGTATGATCCGGATGCCAGGTGCGACAACCATGCAGGGTTCATTGGTCATTCAACCGAAGATTGCCAAGCTCTGAACCGTAAGATGCAAAGCCTAATTGATGCAAAATGGCTAGATTTTGGAAAGTTGGCTCCTAATGTGGGAAATAATCGATTGCCAAACCATGAGAGCCCATCAACTAGCTGAAAGAAATTATGGCAAGAATTACTTGATGATGGTGCATTGGGAGAGCCAGATCCACATGATAAATCATCCAAAGATTTTCATACTTTTCAAAATCAATCTTTTGTAACAAATTTCAATGAGAAAAACAAAAATTACATTTTTCACGTTGCTTGGGCATGCGTTTTACATCATTGGCTTTCCCTCTTAAAATTATCATTATTTCCATGATTGAACCCACTTCTTATTCTATATCCAAACAATAAATACCTATTGGTGACAATGCCAGTGTTGTAATAAATAATCTTGAACGTCTGATTAATCAAACTCAAAGAGAAAAAAGCCAAATGAGGAAGCAAAATAAGCGACCAGGGATTCTAGATCACCATTCATTGTAATTCCTCTCAAGGAATGTCTTGTCATAAAATATCCACATGGACCAAAGTTCAAATCCAGGAAAAATTTAGGGATGCAAAATAGATCCGCTGAATTGAAAGTCAAAACAGTCCAAGCAAGACCCAATAGGAGATCTGATCAGTCAAAAATAAAATGAAAAAGGAAGCCCGCTGAATTAAAATCAAGAAATAATCCAAGCAAAATCAGGGTCAAAATTCAAGAAAAAGAAGAAGGAAAACCTGCTAGATTAAAATAAAAAATAATCCAAGCAAAAGTAGGGTTAAAAGATAAATCAACAGAGTCATGATCAGGAAAAGTCTTGTTGGATTAAAATTTCAGAAACAATTCAGGAAAAATTGGGATCAAAACAAAAGCCCGCTAGGTCGAAAACTCTCAAAGGCGGCCTAGGAAAAAGTTAGAGCACACAAGCAAAAAGCCCGCTATGTCGAAAACCCTCAAAGACGACCTAGGCAAAAGTTAGGGAACAAACAAGCAAAAAGGCCCGCTAGGTCAAATCCCTCAAAGGATGGCCTAGGAAAAAGTTAGGGCACAGAAACAAAATCTTGCTAGGTCGAAAACCCTCAAAGGCGATCTAGGCAAAATTTAGGGCACACAAGCAAAAAGCCCGCTAGGTCGAAAACCCCCAAAGGCGACCTAGGAAAAAGTTAGGGCATAGAAACAAAAGTCCACTAGGTCGAAAACTTGCAAAGGCGGCCTAGGAAAAAGTTAGGGTGAACAAAGGACCTGCTGGGTTGAAAACTCAGAAGAACAACCCAGGCAGAAATTAAGGTCAACCAGCCAAGAATCCCAATACAATCTAACATTTCTGCACCTCATGTCTTCCTAAAACTGGGGCACAATTTTTTGCCACTTCTCAAGTTTGGTTAATTTGACAATCAAGATTATGAAAAGCATCATTGGCATTTTTCATCAAAAGGTGCCATTTGGGTAATCGAACCCACATCTTTCATCTTTTCCTCCAAATATACTATCCTAAAATCTCACATGCATAACCCACCTATTTCTTCCAGTTGACCATCCAAAATCACTTTGCACACCTCAATGGTGCACATGCTAAAAAGAAATGTGAAAAATGTAAAATAAAAAAGATTAATTTTGAAAAGTCAGGAAAAACGGATGAATCCTCAACCCTCGCAATAGGGCATGATTGTTTCCAAAGAGTCATCCTCTTGTCAGACACAATGCCAAAACAAAAGGAGTGTCTTATTCAATGATGCTGACCACTGTTGGGTCTCAAAGATCTTGAGAAGGAAAATTTCAAAGACGACTAAGACACCAAGACACAAAGTCAGTCCAGCTCGTCCTGAATCTTGAATCGCCTTATACCAACTATGAGGTTGTCGAGGAAGGAGAATGTCGATGAAAAATAAAAAAATCGAGAGGAACAAAAGCTTTTTTAAACCATCTTATGGCATGAATTCATCCCATAGCATCCATTTCATCAAATAAATCTTTTCAAGCATCAAAAAGTAATAAATAAGTTAAAACATCTCATCCTCCTGAACTTACTCAAATATCACATAAACATCTGGTCATTCAAACATCGCATCCTTTTATTCATTCAAGCATCACATAAGCATCTCATTCGAGCATCGCATCAAGACCAAGGCAAATTGCCCAAATTAATCATAATTAAAAAGATTTCTAAAAATATCAAAACTGGAGCAAACGCTTGCCCAGAAAAATTCGACTTGAGACCATCCTCAACTCTAGAAAAAATTCAAACTGACACAAACATTTGCCCAAAAAAATTCAAATTGAGGCAATCCTCAATTTCAGAAAAGTTAAAACTGCGGCAAACACTTGCCAAGAAAAAATCAAAAATTGGGGCAATCTCCAATCTATGAAAAATCAAGACTCAAACTGGGGAAAATGTTTGCCCAGAAAAATCCAAACCGGGGCAAACATTTGCCCAGAAAAATTCAAGTTGAGGCAATCCTTAAATTCAAAAAAGAAGAAAATCAGAATTGGGGCAAACGCTTTCCTAGGAAATTCAAATTAAGGTAATCCTCAATTTCAAGAAGAAAACCCAAACTAGGGAAAACATTTGCCCAAGAAAATTTAGATTGGAGCAATCCCCAATCTTTGAAAAATCAAGATTCAAACTAAGGCAAAACGTTTGCCCAGAAAATCTAAATTGAGGCAATCCTCAATTCCAAATCAAGATCCAAACTAGGGTAAACGCTTGGCTAGGAAAATTCAAATTGAGGCATTCCTTGATTCCCAAAAATCTTCTAAATTAGGGAAAAAATTTTGCCCAAGTTTCTTTAAGATATAATAATCATCAAATGCTTAAAAAACCTTCGAGTTCAAGGTAGAATCAGCAATTTATATTAATTCAAGATAAACAAATTTCAAAATAAGTTGTCCAAGGCATCTAACGAAGAAGTCCATATTCCGCCCTCATGTGCATTCACAGGACATATCATACTATTTTCCACACCAGTCCTAACAGGTCATTCTCTTGCCTACCTTAACAAGCCATCACTTTCTTGTCTCTATACCTGTCTTCACAGGTCATTCTGTTCTTGCCTGTCTTAGCAGGCCATCTCTTTTGTATCTGTTTGGATGTCTTAACGGACCATTCTTTTCCATACCTGTTCTAACAGATCATTTTGTGCTTTTTGGCTGTCATGACAAACCATCTTTCTTTGCCTGCCTTAACAGGTATTTTCCATCTTCCTTCACCTGTCTTAACGAGCCACTCCTACATTGCCTGTCTTGACAGGTCTCATTCTCATTTCACCTTCAATTGCCTATCTTAACAGGTATGCCTCATTCTTGCCTTGCCTATCTTATCAGGCCATTTTTCCTTTACCTGTCTTAACAAGTCTCTCTTCACTTTTTCACCTATCAACAACAGGGCTTTATCTGCACTTTACCTGTCTTAACAGGTCGTTTTCATTTCCCTTTGCTTATCTTAACAAGTTTTTCTCAATTCTCTTTTCCTGTCTCAAGGGGTTTGCATCCTTTCCTGTCTTAACAGGCCATCTTTGCATTACCTGTATTAACAGGTTGCTTCCCTTGCCTGTCTTAACAGGCCATCTCTGTATTACCTGTCTCAACAGGATGCTATTTGTGGCCTGTCTTAACTAGGGCTGTCAAAATGGGCCGTGGTCCTAGGGCCAGCCCATTTAGCCCTAAGTTTTGGCCCTACATTATGTGGCCCACTTAGAAGTAGGGCTTTTTTAAGCCCTAACCTACATGACCCTCAATTTAAAGAGCTTAGTTAAGGTTGGCCCTAGGACCAGCCCTAGGCCTTTTTTTTATTTTGTAATTTGTCTTAAAATATAACTTTTAAATCTAAATCTATATAACCTTCAAATTTCATCCTTTTTCTTAATTTTTTCTCTTATTTTTTTATTTTTCTCTTTAAATAATCTTCAATATTTTTTATTACACTAAAATATTATTTAATTTATTTATCTTTATTTTTATATTTTTATTTTTCTCTAACTATTTTTTCATTTGTCTCTAGAAATTTTCTCTTTCTTTCTCAAATTTTTCTCAACTTTTTTATACTTTTATCTTTTCTTAATTTATTTTTTCTAATATATTTACGTCTCTATCTCTAAAATTATCCTTTCTCCATATTTTTCCTTTCTCCTCTTTCTAAATTTTCTTATTTATTTTAATTTTTCATTACTACTTTATTTTAAGAGAGGAAAAAAAACTAGAGAGCAAAAAAAATTTATAGAAAAAATAAAAATATTTGAAGAAAAAAAAAAAGCTCATAGGTAACCAAGCTACTTTGACCTTAACCCACATGAATTAAAGTTAAGTTAGTTTGGATGAGTCAAATTGACACCTCTATCAACAGAAACACTTTTTATTCGACTAATAAAGAAAAAACAACTCCAAACTAAAGCGATTTTTAGTCAAAAATTTCATAGAATAGGAAATATAATTATGTAAGTTTATAAAATTAAACAAACTTTACCTAAGCTTACTGATATAGCAGAACCTGTTATTAAAGAAAACTCAAGTGACTGACCACCTATATTAGATATAACATCTTGGTTAGAGAAAATTGTTAAAGATGAATTGATCTTATAACATTGGTTATTATTTCCGTGTAACAAACTTGTTTTGATTCTTCACATATAATTATGTGAGTAATGTTCTTTTAAGATTGTAAATTGTTTTGAACTTGTTGTATATTTCTTATCATTTGTAGTTCTTTGGAGTTTACTTTTCCTAATCTTCATGAAGTAAAGGACATGACATCGATTACATTTTTTCTACTTAATACAAATTTTTTTATTTTGCTTGAAATGTTTTCATTGTTAGAACTAAGGTGAACAACTTGGTTCGACTTCTAGCTCGTTAACTCAAGTCACATAAACTAAGAGTTAATAAATGTAGAATATTTAAAATTTTTGATTTACTAATATATTTTTGATAAAATGGTTGTCTAGTTGAAAATTATAAATATAATTATAGTCTATAAAAAATAAATATTTACATTTAAATTATATTAATAATTAATAAATCAAATAACTAATTTGTACATTGGACATTTTAAATTTAAATTTTATTACTAATTTTAAAATTAAAAAATTTTCTAAACATATAACTTATAATAGTATATATTATGATTAAGTTACATACTTTATCTATTTTATACAAAAACATTAAAAATTATATGAATTTAATTTATATATAACAAGCTGGTTCATGAACCAAACGAGTAGAGTTATACATAGCTCAAGTTCAGCTGGTTTAGTTAACAAGTTTAATTTTTAGCTCAAGTTAAGCTTATTTGGTTCATGAACTAAGTTCGACAAATTAATTATTGAATCAAGTCTCGAACTAATTTCGAGTTGGTTCGGTCTATTGTCATCCCTAGTTAGAATTATTTTCAAAAGCACAAGCGTTCATAATTTCATCCGGTAACCTTTTTATTTTTGAACTAAAATTTGTAGTCAGCAGTTTAAGATAATAATTTTTTTTGTAAGGGCTGGCCCTAGCCCACTTGGCCCTAAGGGCTTTTTAGGGTTTGCACTTTAACTTTCCGCACTCTAGCCTGTGATGTCAAGCCTTGCATGTTTAACTTTCAGCACTCTAGCCTATGATGTCAAGCCTTGCATGTTTAAATTCCTGCATTCTGGCCTACGTTGTCAGGCCTTGCATTTTAACTTTCAACACTCGAGCCTATGATGTCAGGTCTTGTATGTTTAAATTCCTGCATTCCGCCCTATGATGTCAGGCCTTGCATTTTAACTTTCCGTACTCCGGCCTATGATTTCAGGCCTTGCATGTTTAACTTTCAGCACTTCGGCCTATGTTGTCAGGCCTTGTATTTTAACTTTTAGCACTCCAGCCTATGATGCTAGGCCTTGCATGTTTAAATTCCCATATTCCGGCCTATGTTGTCAGACCTTTCATTTTAACTTTCTGCACTCCAGCCTATGACGTCAGGCCTTGCATGTTTAACTTTCAGCACTCCGACCTATGTTGTTAGGCCTTGCATTTTAACTTTTAGCACTCCGGCCTATGATGTCAGGCCTTACATGTTCAAATTCTCGCATTCCAGCCTATGTTGTTAGGCCTTGCATTTTAACTTTTCGCACTCCGACCCATGATGTCAGGCCTTCCATTTTAAATTTTTCGCATTCCAACCTATGATGTCAGGCCTTGAATGTTTAAATTCCAACACTCCGGCCATGTTATCATGCCTTGCATTTTAACTTTGAGCACTCCAGCCTATGTTGTCAGGCCTTTCATGTTTAAATTCCAGCACTCTGGCCTATGATGTTAGGCCTTGCAGTTTAAATTTTCGCATTTCAACCTATGATGTCAGGCCTTGCATGTTTAAATTCCAACACTCCAACTTATGTTGTCAGGCCTTGCATTTTAACTTTCCGCGCTCTGGCCTATGATGTTAGGCCTTGCATGTTTAAATTCCAGCACTTCAGCCTATGATGTCAGGCCTTGCATGTTTAAATTCCTGCATTCTGGCCTATGTTGCCAGGCCTTGCATTTTAAATTTCTGCATTCCGGCCTATGATGTCCGGCCTTGCATGTTTAAATTCCAGCACTCCGGCCTATGTTGTCAAGCCTTACATTTTAAATTTCTGCATTCTAGCCTATGATGTCAGGCCTTGTATGTTTAAATTCTAGCACTCTGGCCTATGTATTCAGGCCTTGCATTTTAACTTTCACCACTCCGACCTATGATGTCAGGCCTTACATGCTTAAATTCCAGCATTCTGGCCTATGTTGTACAACATTGCATTTTAAATTTCCACATTCCAACCTAAGATATCAGGCCTTCAATGTTTAAATTCCAGTACTCCGACCTATGTTGTCAGGCCTTGCATTTTAACTTTCAGCATTTCAGCCTATGACATCATGCCTTGCATTTTAAATTCCCCCATTTCGGTCTATGTTATCAGGCCTTGCATTTTAATTTTCAGCACTTCGGCCTATGATGTCAGGCCTTGCATGTTTAAATTCCCGCATTCTAACCTATGTTGTCAGGCCTTGCATTTTAATTTATGCATTCCCAGCCTATGATGCCAGGCCTTGCATGTTTGATTTTCCACACTCAGGCCTATGTTGTCAAGTCTTACATTTCTGAACCCCCACCTGTCTTAACAGGTCTTCCTTCACTTCACATTTTCCTGTCGTAACAGGTCATTCTCTTCTGCTTTGCTTGTTTTAACAGGTTTTCTTCACTTTGTCTGTCGTAACAGGTCATCTTCACTTCACCTTGCCTTTCCTAATAGGCCATTCAATTCCTTTCCCCGTTTATCTTGATAGCCCATTATCCATTTCATTTTCCCTATACAGGCCATTCGGTTAGCCTAATAAAGCTATGCATTTCGATTTCTGCATTTTGGCCTACCATGTCAGGTCCTGCGCATTTAAACTTGATCGGCTCATCACGAGAAGCCGACAAGGTCATTCAGAAACCGCCATCTTCCAGGCATTCACTATCAAGCTTTAGGCTTTTTTGGTACTGTTGCAACATCATACCTGCCTCAGACATAATGTGTTCACGTCTCTACTCATTTCCTACCATGATAATTTAGAAAATCATTTCTCACATTATCTAGTAGGAAAATGAGTAAAGAGGGTCAAACTGTTGTCGCAACCGTAATTCCGACGAGACGACGGACTCGCTAAAATTTTAAAAATGAATTTGTTATATGATGTGGAGTCGCCACCAAATTTTTGTTTAAGGGAAAAAGATTTGGAAAAACCCTGGATGAGATTTAGGTTCGGGAGTCGGTTACGAGTGGGGAAGGTGTTAGGCACCCCACTCGCCTGTTCCGAAGAACAGTACCCTTAAATTGAGTGTGATTATTTGAAAATAGTTTGATCCCTTTTATTAGAGTGAAAATAAATACTTGATGGAGGTTAGCCTGACAGGACTTGATCCTGCTCCTATGTATTCCCTGGTGCAATGGGAAACTCAAGGCTTACGTAGTTCTAGTTTGTGAAGGCTTGACCTTCGAAGAGTGTTTTGAAAGAATGTTTGAAGATTTTGCTATTCGAAAAGAAGCTTTATTTTTAGGAGGGGTCTTTGGCCCACTCATGCACAAGGCCCGAGGCGGCTAAGGCAGCACAAGGACCTATACGAACTACTAAATGTTGAACAGCAGGTAGACCGCCAGTTCCCCATTTAGAGCCCATTGCGTGAGACTTAAAGATCCCAAAATATTTAGAAAAAGATTTTTCAGTTTTGAAAAGATACGATTTGCAAATGATATTGATTCTTGAATAAGAAAAAAACTTGAATTTGAGATAAGAATTTTATTTTTGAGTTTTGGGGTTTCAAATAAAGTTTTGGCGTAACTTTGCAATTATGGAAATTTAGGATAGTTTGGTAATTATTAGAAATTTTTTATGAATTTTCTAGATTTTGTATTTTTATGGATTTTTTTGGGTCTTTATTAATTTTTATTAATTTTGGAATTTTTATTAATTTTTGAATTTTTGGAATTTTTTATTAATTTTTGGAATTTTTGGTTTTGTTGAGGGGCAATTCTGTAATTTATAGGTTGGAGGGCAGTTTAGTAATTTTTGGTTTGTTGAGGGGGAATTTGGTCTTTTGATGAGGCAAGACAATTCTGGAATTATGGAATTCAAGAGGGGCAATTGGGTAATTGCTAGGGATTCAAGAGTTTGTCGAGGGGGAATTAAAATTGCCAAGTGTGGGATTCGAACGCGAGTACGGGGAGGCCAGATGCAGCATATTAACCATTTGAGCTGGGTTTTAGCTATTACATGGTGTTCAGCATTTTGATAAAAGCTTGGTGCCATCAGAATTAATAAGGAGCAAACGTGACTTAACCCATGCATGCGTATATCCAGATTGTTTTAGGGGAGCTTTCTGTCAACACATTGGGGCAGTGGGCGGTATTGATCCGTGCTTTATTCTTCTAACACATCAGGGACCCCTACTGTTATTCTGAAATCTCCATCGCAGGGGTAGAATAATTTTTTTATACCATTTAGTTAGCGTAGTAACAGGGATATTCATGCACAACAAATCCTTGTGGCAGCTTCGAGAACAGAACGAAACCATTTGCCAGTTATGCAGCTAATGTGTCTGGCCATGAAGCAGCTGAAGGGTTTGCCACGACCTCTCCCAGGCAAAGTTGAATTCAGACCAGACGGGTTCGCATACTGTAGCATGGAGAAGGCCCTTTAATCTCATGTCCAGTACGTGTATTCATCCTCGAAGCCTTGCTCTTTCATGTCATGGAAATCTCCTGTTCATATGCTGTAACTACCACCAACGACGCTGCATCACTAATGACCTTCATGCTTAGCTAAGCCAAAACTGTATCCATATCTTTCATTCACAAACCGAGACAACCTAAATAATTCTGGATTAATTCCTCGTGCAAGCAGAGTTTCAATGCCTTTGAGTCGAGGTTGCATGCGTCAATTTGATTCGGTATCCGAAAAGGAATAAGTGTAGTTTTTCCATGCAGAGAAAGAGATCAGGAACATGCAGCAGATATGGCCTTTAAAACGCATGTTATTATAAAACATACGCCTTCACATCTCTTGGTCACCATATGCAGAGTGATGGATTCACCCTAAGCGTACCAAACCAGGCCTGTGGTTGCTTAAGGGATTGCTGTTTTGCTGTGAGTGCAGAGCTTAATCCAAGGGCGTATGTCTTCACTAGCTGCACCCTATCTTGGAATTTCAGTCACATCGAGAGTGTTACTCACCTCTCCAACGACCATATCCCCTTGCCTAGCCCTTGTCCTGCAGGGTTTTCTCGAGCTAGAGCCGAATCACAGCCTCATGCTAACATCTTATACCATGCAATTCTATGCTAGTTGATGTGCACCATGACCAACATTACCCAGGTCAATGTGCCTTACATAAGACCACATGTCTAAGGCCTGCGCGGTAGGTAGTAGTAACCTGCTACTGTTTCAGTTTTCCTACCATATGCTCATAGCCTCAATCAAGACGTATTTTCAATGAATCCATGCAAAACGTTTGATTCTAAATATTGTAACGACAAGTATATATTTGGAGCTAACCAGGCACGTGCAACCTCATGTTGATGAATACATGCAATGTGACTCTCTTGCACCGATAGCAATTGTAATGCAAGATGAATATGGTCAGATCTATATTATATCCACAGGACTCCAATCTTTGTTTCTTTAATTGCGAATCAAGATTTGCATTCAAGTTCATTTAATCGAGAATCGAAGATGATATCATGGCAGATCCAAACAGAATCGCACGAAATCAAATGAATTCTAACCTGTGAGGCGTCAACGGAAATTGGGATTGTCTTGGAATCTCAAGAACCTCGTCTCCTCCTAGATCTTTTGTGATGCGGATGAAGAGGAAGCTTCGTGTGATTGTTGCCGCCCTTTGAATTAAACGTAGATTGCCTTGGCGAACAGAGAATTTGCTTCCCCCTCACAAATCCTTGCAGTGGATGAATTTTGAAGACCCTCCAGAAGACCCTGAGGATCCTCCCTCATAACCTCCTAATACCCTCTTTTTCTTTTTCTTTCTCTTTTTCTCCCTCCCTTCTTTTCTGTTTTTCTGTTTTTAATATTCTGTTTTTTTTATATTCTGTTTTAATATTCTGTTTTTTAATATTCTGTTTTAATTATTATTATCTTTTGTTTTTTTTTAATTTTGGTTTTATTGTTATTTTTATTATTTCTGTTTTCTGTTTTTTATTCTTTTTTTAAAAAAAAAAACTGCTCCAAAAATATTTTTTCAAATATAACATTCTTTTACTATTTCCTCATTTTTATTTTTTCTGTATTTACTATCTTTTTCTTAATTTCTTGATTTTTATTTTTCAGATCTTTTTTTATTTTTTATTATTATTTTTCTTTTAATTCCAGGTGTTTTGTTTTTAATTCTAGGTTTTTTACTTTTTTTATTTATTTTTTGGTTTCTTGATTAATTAAATTTTTTATTATTTTTAATTATTTTAATTTTATCTATCATTTTTATTTTTCCAAAAAACTCTTTTCTTATTTTCTCATTATTTATTATATATATTTTTATTATCGTCTATTTTTCTGTTCATTCTGTTTTCTGTTTTTCCATCCATTTTCTTTCTGTTTATTATTTAACTTAGTATTTGTTTTGAATTTGAACTTTTCTTTATTTTTGTTTTAATTTAGTGTAGGTTTCTTGATTAACTTTATAATCGGGGGCCTCGGACATAAACGGGTGTTTACAGTTTGCCCCTCTTTACTTATTTTTCTACCAGATAATATGAGAATTAATTCTCTAAATTATCGGGATAGGAAATGAGTAAAGACGTGAACACTTTATGTCTGAGGCAGGCTTTTTGAAGAAAGTCCGAGAGTAACACTAGAAGCCTTGAGCTTAAAATGAACTTCGTGGATGCCTGGAGGGTGGCGGTTAAATGGTGTTGCCGGCTTTATGTGCCGATAGAGTTTAAGTATGAAAGGTTTGATTGCATAACCTGATTAGGCTATGAATACTGTTGAAGTACAAGAAAAATGAGGTGAGAAGGGCCTATTTGAGGCAGGAGAGCATGCAAGGACTAAAATGTAAGATATGTACATGCTGGCCTGACACTATAGGTCGGAGTGCAAAAAAGAAAACTTGAATGTGCAGAAAGGGAAACTTGATGGTGGCCTGACACTATAGGCCGTGATGCAGAAAACTAAACTTCATGAGGCCTGACAACATAGGCCATGATGCAGAAATGTAAACTTGATGGTGACCTGACACTATAGGCCATAATGCAGAAATGTAAACTTGATGGTGACCTGACACTATAGGCCATGATGCAGAAATTTAAACTTGATGGGAATCCCGTTGTTGACGGAAAAATGCAAATGAAATCCTGCTATTGCCAGGATGAATGCAAACCTGCTTGACAGGTGAACGGAAATTAAACATGTTTGAAGTCCTGTTGTTGACAGGAGAATGCAAATGAGGTCCCGCTGTTGCCGGGAAGATGCAAATGAAATCCTGCTGTTGCCAGGATAAATGCAAACCTGCTTGACAGGTGGACAGAAAATAAACGTGCTTGAAGTCCTGTTGTTGACAAGAGGATGCAAATGGGGTCCCGCTGTTGCCGGGAAAAGGCAAATGAAATCCTGCTGTTACCAGGATAAATGCAAACTTACTTGACAGGTGGACAGAAAAATAAACGTGCTTGAAGTCCTGTTGTTGACAGGAGAATGCAAATGAGATCCCGTTGTTGCCAGGAAGAGGCAAATGAAATCCTGCTGTTGCTAGGATAAATGCAAACCTGCTTGACAGGTGGACAGAAAAATAAACGTGCTTGAAGTCCTGTTGTTGACAGGAGAATGCAAATGAGATCCCGCTGTTGCCGGGAAGAGGCAAATGAAATCCTGCTGTTGCCAGGATAAATGCAAACCTGCTTGACAGGTGGACAGAAAAATAAACGTGCTTGAAGTCCTGTTGTTGACAGGAGAATGCAAATGAGATCCCGCTGTTGCCGGGAAGAGGCAAATGAAATCCTGCTGTTGCCAGGATAAATGCAAACCTGCTTGACAGGTGGACGGAAAATAAACGTGCTTGAAGTCCTGTTGTTGACAGGAGAATGCAGATGAGGTCCCGCTGTTGCCGGGAAGATGCAAATGAAATCCTGTCGTTGCCAGGATAAATGCAAATGAAATCCTGCTTGACAGGATATGTGCAGAAAAAATTTGATGAGGCCTGACAACATAGGCCATGATGCAGAAAATCTAAACTAGATGGTGGCTTGACAACATAGGCCTAAAAGCATTAAGTCTAAACTAGATGATGGCCTGACAACATAGGCCTGAAAGCATTAAATCTAAACTAAAAGATGGCCTAACAATATAGGCCTGAAAGCAGTAAATCTAAACTAGAAGATGGCCTGACAACATAGGCCTGAAAGCAGTAAATCTAAGCTACAGCGGCCTGACAACATAGGCCTAAAAGCAGTAAATCTAAGCTACAGTGGCCTGACAACATAGGCCTAAAAGCAGTAAATCTAAGCCAGGGTGGCCTGACAACATAGGCCTGAAAGCAGTAAATCTGAACTATGGCGGCCTGACAACATAGGCCTGAAAGCGATAAATCTAAACTATGGCGGCCTGACAACATAGGCCTGAAAGCGGTAAATCTAAGCTACAGCTGCCTGACAACATAGGCCTAAAAGCAGTAAATCTAAGCTACAGTGGCCTGACAACATAGGCCTAAAAGCAGTAAATCTAAGCTAGGGTGGCCTGACAACATAGGCCTGAAAGCAGTAAATCTAAACTATGGCGGCCTGACAACATAGGCCTGAAAGCAGTAAATCTAAACTATGGCGGCCTGACAACATAGGCCTGAAAGCAGTAAATCTACACTATGGCGGCCTGACAACATAGGCCTGAAAGCGATAAATCTAAACTATGGCGGCCTGACAACATAGGCCTGAAAGCAATATGTAAAGATGCAATGCTATGGCCTGACAATATAGGCCAGTGAGCAAGAATGGAAAGATGCAATTCTACGGCCTGACAACATAGGCCAGTGAGCAAGAATGCAAAGATCCAATGCTACGGCCTGACAACATAGGCCAGTGAGCAAGAATGGAAAGATGTAATGCTATGGCCTAACAATATAGGCCAGTGAGCAGGAATGAATGAAACACTTTACCTTGCGCTTGATAGTTATTTCCTTGAAGAGACTTGGGCAACCATTTTGCCCTAGTTTGGAAATTTCTTGATAACTGAGAGGCATCTTGATTTGAAAGAATTTTGGGCCGACGTTTTGCCCCAGTTTGAAGGGTTTCAATAAGCTTGACTCAAATTTTTCTGGGCAACCTTGTCCTATTGAACTCAATTGGAGTTGAGGAATTGAGGATTGCCTCAACTTGGATTTTCTCGGGCAGATATTTGCCCCAGTTTCAACTTGAATTTAGGATCTGAGGATGAACTCAAATTGAGCTTTCGTGGGCAAGCGTTTGCCACAGCCTGAACTTGTTTTTGAGGATGACCCCAAATTGAATTGTGTGGGCAAGTGTTTGCCCCAGTTTGAACTTGATTCAGAATTTGAGGATGACCTCAAATTGAGCCCCCCTTTTGTATGGGCAAGCGTTTGCCCCAGTTTGGAAATCTTTTAATTATGATCAATTCAGGCAATTTTACCTAGGTCTTAATTAGTTTTTGAAAAATGAGTTATGAAATGACAAAATGCTTATTGCGATGTTGTGATGCTTGAATAGAAATGATGCAACACCTTTTTTGTTGCTTCAAATAATTATTAGATGAAATGGATGTTGTGGGATGAATGTATGCCGTAATGTGGCTCTTATTTGATGCTTGAAATATTTACTTGATAGAACAAATGCTATGAAAACCATGGAATGGTGTAAAAATTTTGTTTCTCTTGATTTTTTAACACATCCTTCCTCGACAACCCCCTAGTTGGTGTGACAAGAATCAAAAATCAGGATGAGTTAGATTGACTTAAGTTCGGTGTTTTGGTCAATCTCTTGGCTTCTTGATCAACTTTGGAGCTTCTTTTCTAGGATCTTCGTGACCCGACAATGGTCAACAGTATTGATTAAGACACACTCCTTCTTTGGTGGCATCATGGCTGGTAGGAAGATGAATCCTTGGGAAACAATCCTACCGTGTTGCAACGGTCAAGGATTCATCCGACTTGTCATAACTTTTCAAAATTAATCCTTTTTATTTTTACATTTTTCACATCTCTTTTGGCATGTGCGCTATTGAGGGGTGCGAAGTGATTCTGGATGGTTAATGAAAAAATATAGAGAAGGTTTGCAACGGATGTTTGAGGTAGTGTACTTGAAAGGGAAAGATGACAAAAGATATGAGTTCGATTGCCCAAATGGCACCTTTTGGTGAAAAATGCCAGTGCTGCTTTTCATAATCTTGATTGTTGAATTAATCGAACTCGAGAAAATGGCAAGTTTTGCCCCAGTTTTAGGAAGATATGAGGTGCAGAAATGTCGTGTTGACCTTAATTTTTCCTGGGTTGTTCTTTTGAGCTTTTAACCCAGCAGGTCTTTTGTATTGCCCTAACTTTTGCCAAGGTCGCCCTTACGGGTTTTTGACCTAGCGGGTTCTTGATTGTGTGCCCTAACTTTTGCCTAGGTCTTCTTTGAGGGTTTGACCTAGCATGCCTTCTGCTTGATTATGCCCTAACTTTTGCTTAGGTCGTTCTTGATTGTTGACCTAGCGGGCTTCTATTTGATTATGCCCTAACTTTTGCCTAGGTCGTCTTTGATTGTTTGTCGACCTAGCGGGCTTCTGCTTGATTATGCCCTAACTTTTGCCTAAGTCGTTCTTGATTGTTGACCTAGCGGGCTCTTGCTTGATTGTGCCCTAACTTTTGCCTAGGTCATTCTTGATTGTTGACCTAGCGGGCTTTTGCTTGACCTTAATTTTTCCTGAATTATTGTTGGAAACCGACAAGACCTTTTTTTATCATGACTTTGTCAATCATTATTTTGAACTTTAACCCTACTTTTGCCTGGATTCTTTTAGCTTTTAATCCAGCGGGTTTCTCTTCTTCTTGAATTTCATGTTTTGACCTTAATTTTGCCTGGATTATTACTTTTTACTTTAATCCAGCAGGTCCTCTTCTTTTCTTTGAATTTTGAATTTTGACATTGACCTTTCCTGGGTCATCTTGGCTTCCAATTCAGCGGATCTTATTTTGTATCCCTAAATTTTTCCTGAATTTAGACTTGATTCCAGCGGGATGTTTTATTTGACAAGACACTTTGAATAGGGATCTAGAATCCCTGGTTGCTATTCTGCTTCCTCATTGGGCTTTTTCTTTAAGCTTGATTAATCCGACATTCAAGATTACTCATTACAACACTTGCATCCTCACCAATTGGTATTTATTGTTTGGGTATAGGAATAAGAAGTGGGCTAAGTGATGAAAAGGAAGGGTAAAAAATTTTTTAGAAGTAAAGCCAAAGATGTAAAGCACGTGCTCAAGAAACATGAAAAAAAATAAATTTTGTATTAATCATTGAAATTTATTTACAAAAGATTAACTTTGAAAAGTACGTCAATTTCTGGATGAATATCCTCAATTTGTACAAGGTGCCCTGTCGCGCTATTCCCGTCTCTTTCAGCTGGTTGACGGGCTCTCGTGATTTGGCAACGGATTGTTTTCTGTATTAGGAACAAGCCTCCCAAAATCCAGCCATTTTGCATCAATCAGGCTTTGTACCTTTCGCTTCAACGCTAGGCAATCCTCAGTAGAATGACCAATAAATCCTGCATGGTAATCACATCTGGCATTTGGATTGTACCAATTAGGATATGGTGGCTCTTGAGGTTTCAAAGGATAAGGCGTGACTAGGGAGTTTTGAATCAACCGAGGTAGCAGCTCGGTATAGGAGATTGGGATAGGGTCAAATTGGACAGGCTTCTTCTCCTTTTTCTGACCTTGGTTGGTATTTTGGCTTATGACTTGTGTTTGGGCCGTGTATGGTGTTGGTGGCCGGACTTGTGTCGCGTAATTGTAAGTAGGAGGGTATGGTGTTTGGTAGGTGGTAGCGATGTAGGGATATGGTGTGTAAGGTGTGTATGGTGTATACGGTGGTGGTCGGAAGCCAGTTGGACCATACTGTGCCATTTGAGGAAGGTATTGGCCTTGATTAGAAACCACATTGTAAGCTTCACCTGTCCTCCTTTTTTCTGTAGAGGCGCCAACTGTCCTTGTGGTGTTGTGCATGATTTTTCCTCGATGCATGCCACCCTCGATCCTTTCTCCAATGATGATGACATCAGAGAAGCTAGAAGTCACACTGCCAATCATCTTGTCATAGAAAGGATCTTGGAGTGTGTCTACGAACGTGATGACCAGCTCTTTTTCAGATAGTGGAGGTTGCACTTGAGCAGCTAGCTCCCTCCATCTTTGAGCATACTGCTTGAAGGTCTCATCCCCCTTCTTGGTCATATTCTGGAGTTGGGTTCGATTGGGAGCCATCTCGGCATTGTACTGATATTGTTTGAGGAAAGCCTCAGCCAGATCCCTCCATGAACGGATGTGTGTCCGCTCTAGCTGAGTGTACCAGGTTGCAGCTGCCCCTGTTAAGCTGTCTTGAAAAAAATGGATAAGAAGCTTCTCATCGTAGGTACATGCAGACATCTTCCTACAGTACATAGTCAGATGTTTCTTTGGACAACTGGTTCCTTGGTATTTATCGAATTCAGGAACCTTGAATTTGGGAGGGATGACCACGTTTGGTACCAAGCATAGATCAGATGCATCTTTGGCTTCATAAGCGTTTCCCTCAATTGCCCGGATCCTGTCCTCTAGACCCTTCCATTTTTCTGTATCTTCAGTTGAAGGATGGCTTGGGTATTCCTCAGGTATGTGGTGGGGATAAGAAGACGGTATGTATATAGGGTGCGGCCCTTGGGTGAACATAGAATGCGTTCCTCCAACGGCTGTTTGGTAAGCTTGTGAAGTGGTATTTGGAGGTAGGTTATGTGTTTGGGTTTGTGTTAGGACTTGTGTTTGGTTGTATGAAGGTGCATGCCCATAAGGAAACCCATAATGAACTCCTTCGGTTGGCGGAGGCATAGTTGATGGTGAAGGGTTTTGTGGAGTGAACCCAGGAGGATATGACGGGTCTGTGGGTTCTCCCAGAGATTCCTTCTGTTTTGACAATTGGATGGCCTCCATCAGCTTGGCCATCTGCTCTTTTAGAGTCTTGACCTCATTTCTCAGTTCCTCGTTTTGTCTTTCCAGCTCATCCATGATTCTTGATTGTGTACGAGTCCTATAAGGATGTAGAGGAAGCTGTGTTTCTCCAATTTTCTGTTAGAGTTAAAAATTAATTTTTGTGAAATAATTTGAATGCAAAAATCATGATTGATAACGATGTTGATGCAAAAATGAGTATGAATGTGTGGAACGATTTTTGAAATCTTTCATTTTAATGATAAATTTATGGATGGATGAATGCATGCTATGCACCAATAATTTTTTAGAGACTTTTTGAAGTTTGACTATTTTGAAAATGAATCAGAGTGGCTTTATTTATTCATCCTTGATTTTTAACAACTTGTTTTTAGGAGTTTTGATACTTTTTATTTTGCTAGAAAACTTTAGTTTTGTTTAGAAACACTCTTTAGTTTTGCTAGAATTTTTTCTAGAAAGCGTTCTTTAGGTTTTCAATGTTTCCTTTTCTGTCTATTGAATCTTTTTATTTTTCAATATTTTCAAAAGATTGTTTTCCTAATTTCTCTATTTTTAAAACATCTTTTTAAGTTTGTTTTTGTTTTTTCTCTTCAATATTTTCAAAATATTTTTCTAATTTTTTTTAGGAATTTTCTCCTTCTATTTTGGTTTTCTTGATTTTTATCTTGATTTCATTTTTGTATCTCCCCAATTGTAGCCTTCAAATCGCTTGTATCTTGAAAGGGGTGTGTGTGCCCTCTTTATTTCTTATGTAGGTTACCTGTCCTAAGGATCTACGGCCTTTTATATGAACCTCTCAAAGGTGGTTTGTAATCCTGAGGTATAAGAGGTCACTAGAGCCAAGTTCCAGTTCACAATGCTTGCCACAACAGTAGAAGTAGCCACTAGTTGTGGGGCGTTATGAATAGGACGCACTCTAGCTGGGATTTTCATGATAGCCACACAGGACGTAGGCCCCAGCGTGACACCACTAGATCCCTCTATCCTAGGTAACACTCAGACCCGGGTGTAGGGCCCCACTCATGATAAATGCATATGCAATGTATGAGGGCACATAATTTGGGATACCTGCAATTGGGGAAATTGCACAGATATATATAGCAATTTATTGTTTGTCTATCCTAGGGTTATACAGAGAATAAACAAACAGACAACAAATAAGTAAACAGATAAATAAATCGTGCAAAAAAATACAAGAAAGAAATCGTGCAAATAAACAAGAAAGAGATCAATTATGACACACTTAATTGAATGGGCTTGACTCTCTAAAGTCCCCATTGGAGTCGCCATCTGTCGCAACCGTAATTCCGACGAGACGACGGACTCGCTAAAATTTTAAAAATGAATTTGTTATATGATGTGGAGTCGCCACCAAATTTTTGTTTAAGGGAAAAAGATTTGGAAAAACCCTGGATGAGATTTAGGTTCGGGAGTCGGTTACGAGTGGGGAAGGTGTTAGGCACCCCACTCGCCTGTTCCGAAGAACAGTACCCTTAAATTGAGTGTGATTATTTGAAAATAGTTTGATCCCTTTTATTAGAGTGAAAATAAATACTTGATGGAGGTTAGCCTGACAGGACTTGATCCTGCTCCTACGTATTCCCTGGTGCAATGGGAAACTCAAGGCTTACGTAGTTCTAGTTTGTGAAGGCTTGACCTTCGAAGAGTGTTTTGAAAGAATGTTTGAAGATTTTGCTATTCGAAAAGAAGCTTTATTTTTAGGAGGGGTCTTTGGCCCACTCATGCACAAGGCCCGAGGCGGCTAAGGCAGCACAAGGACCTATACGAACTACTAAATGTTGAACAGCAGGTAGACCGCCAGTTCCCCATTTAGAGCCCATTGCGTGAGACTTAAAGATCCAAAAATATTTAGAAAAAGATTTTTCAGTTTTGAAAAGATACGATTTGCAAATGATATTGATTATTGAATAAGAAAAAAACTTGAATTTGAGATAAGAATTTTATTTTTGAGTTTTGGGGTTTCAAATAAAGTTTTGGCGTAACTTTGCACTTATGGAAATTTAGGATAGTTTGGTAATTATTAGAAATTTTTTATGAATTTTCTAGATTTTGTATTTTTATGGATTTTTTTGGGTCTTTATTAATTTTTATTAATTTTGGAATTTTTATTAAGTTTTGAATTTTTGGAATTTTTTATTAATTTTTGGAATTTTTGGTTTTGTTGAGGGGCAATTCTGTAATTTATAGGTTGGAGGGCAGTTTAGTAATTTTTGGTTTGTTGAGGGGGAATTTGGTCTTTTGATGAGGCAAGACAATTCTGGAATTATGGAATTCAAGAGGGGCAATTGGGTAATTGCTAGGGATTCAAGAGTTTGTCGAGGGGGAATTAAAATTGCCAAGTGTGGGATTCGAACACGAGTACGGGGAGGCCAGATGCAGCATATTAACCATTTGAGCTGGGTTTTAGCTATTACATGGTGTTCAGCATTTTGATAAAAGCTTGGTGCCATCAGAATTAATAAGGAGCAAACGTGACTTAACCCATGCATGCGTATATCCAGATTGTTTTAGGGGAGCTTTCTGTCAACACATTGGGGCAGTGGGCGGTATTGATCCGTGCTTTATTCTTCTAACACATCAGGGACCCCTACTGTTATTCTGAAATCTCCATCGCAGGGGTAGAATAATTTTTTTATACCATTTAGTTAGCGTAGTAACAGGGATATTCATGCATAACAAATCCTTGTGGCAGCTTCGAGAACAGAACAAAACCATTTGCCAATTATGCAGCTAATGTGTCTGGCCATGAAGCAGCTGAAGGGTTTGCCACGACCTCTCCCAGGCAAAGTTGAATTCAGACCAGACGGGTTCGCGTACTGTAGCATGGAGAAGGCCCTTTAATCTCATGTCCAGTACGTGTATTCATCCTCGAAGCCTTGCTCTTTCATGTCATGGAAATCTCCTGTTCATATGCTGTAACTACCACCAACGACGCTGCATCACTAATGACCTTCATGCTTAGCTAAGCCAAAACTGTATCCATATCTTTCATTCACAAACCGAGACAACCTAAATAATTCTGGATTAATTCCTCGTGCAAGCAGAGTTTCAATGCCTTTGAGTCGAGGTTGCATGCGTCAATTTGATTCGGTATCCGAAAAGGAATAAGTGTAGTTTTTCCATGCAGAGAAAGAGATCAGGAACATGCAGCAGATATGGCCTTTAAAACGCATGTTATTATAAAACATACGCCTTCACATCTCTTGGTCACCATATGTAGAGTGATGGATTCACCCTAAGCGTACCAAACCAGGCCTGTGGTTGCTTAAGGGATTGCTGTTTTGCTGTGAGTGCAGAGCTTAATCCAAGGGCGTATGTCTTCACTAGCTGCACCCTATCTTGGAATTTCAGTCACATCGAGAGTGTTACTCACCTCTCCAACGACCATATCCCCTTGCCTAGCCCTTGTCCTGCAGGGTTTTCTCGAGCTAGAGCCGAATCACAGCCTCATGCTAACATCTTATACCATGCAATTCTATGCTAGTTGATGTGCACCATGACCAACATTACCCAGGTCAATGTGCCTTACATAAGACCACATGTCTAAGGCCTGCGCGGTAGGTAGTAGTAACCTGCTACTGTTTCAGTTTTCCTACCATATGCTCATAGCCTCAATCAAGACGTATTTTAAATGAATCCATGCAAAACGTTTGATTCTAAATATTGTAACGACAAGTATAGATTTGGAGCTAACCAGGCACGTGCAACCTCATGTTGATGAATACATGCAATGTGACTCTCTTGCACCGATAGCAATTGTAATGCAAGATGAATATGGTCAGATCTATATTATATCCACAGGACTCCAATCTTTGTTTCTTTAATTGCGAATCAAGATTTGCATTCAAGTTCATTTAATCGAGAATCGAAGATGATATCATGGCAGATCCAAACAGAATCGCACGAAATCAAATGAATTCTAACCTGTGAGGCGTCAACGGAAATTGGGATTGTCTTGGAATCTCAAGAACCTCGTCTCCTCCTAGATCTTTTGTGATGCGGATGAAGAGGAAGCTTCGTGTGATTGTTGCCGCCCTTTGAATTAAACATAGATTGCCTTGGCGAACAGAGAATTTGCTTCCCCCTCGCAAATCCTTGCAGTGGATGAATTTTGAAGACCCTCCAAAAGACCCTGAGGATCCTCCCTCAGAACCTCCTAATACCCTCTTTTTCTTTTTCTTTCTCTTTTTCTCCCTCCCTTCTTTTCTGTTTTTTTGTTTTTAATATTCTGTTTTTTTTTATATTCTGTTTTAATATTCTGTTTTTTAATATTCTGTTTTAATTATTATTATCTTTTGTTTTTTTTTAATTTTGGTTTTATTGTTATTTTTATTATTTCTGTTTTCTGTTTTTTATTCTTTTTTTAAAAAAAAAAACTGCTCCAAAAATATTTTTTCAAATATAACATTCTTTTACTATTTCCTCATTTTTATTTTTTCTGTATTTACTATCTTTTTCTTAATTTCTTGATTTTTATTTTTCAGATCTTTTTTTATTTTTTATTATTATTTTTCTTTTAATTCCAGGTGTTTTGTTTTTAATTCTAGGTTTTTTACTTTTTTTATTTATTTTTTGGTTTCTTGATTAATTAAATTTTTTATTATTTTTAATTATTTTAATTTTATCTATCATTTTTATTTTTCCAAAAAACTCTTTTCTTATTTTCTCATTATTTATTATATATATTTTTATTATCGTCTATTTTTCTGTTCATTCTGTTTTCTGTTTTTCCATCCATTTTCTTTCTGTTTATTATTTAACTTAGTATTAGTTTTGAATTTGAACTTTTCTTTATTTTTGTTTTAATTTAGTGTAGGTTTCTTGATTAACTTTATAATCGGGGGCCTCGGACATAAACGGGTGTTTACAACTGTAAACACTCAATTATGTCCGAGGCCTCATTTGTAAATTAATTAGTAAAGAAACCATAATTTAAATAGTAAGTAAATATTAAGATTAAAAAAACAAACAAACAATCAGAAAGTTGAAAAATAAATAAACAAAAAAAGAAAAAAACAGAGAAAAGAAATAAAAAAAAATATAATAATAATAACCCAAAAATAATAAAATTGAGAAAAAGAAAAAAACAAAGAGAGGTCTATATAAGGGGAGCGGCACTTGGAGTCTTAGGAGGGGATTTTCAGATTTTTTCTAAGAGGATCACCTAAGAGGCTCTCTACTTCTACATCCAATTAGCACCTTTTTGGCCTCCATTGAACCAGTTCTTCATCACCTTCCAAGGTTCTATAAAGTGGCATTCAGGAACATCAATGGAGGTTAGATCCAGCTTTTATGTCGCTTAATTTTCTTGCTTCTTCTCGGATTTCCGAGTTCATCTTCGTCTCTTTTTTTCGTTTTCATTTTTGATTGGTCAAATGATCTCCAAATTTGGTGATTTTTCTTCATTCCCTTCATCTTTTTCTCTAGTTTTTGGAATGATATTATTTGCCTAATTTGGATCTGAAATGAAATTTCTATCGCCTCATTACCAAAGCATGTTCGTCCTGGTGCACAAATGAACCTAGCTTGTTTGATTTGTGCATAACTTGCTCATTTCTGGTTTGATTTTTGTCAAATTTGTTTTGTTTCATTCCTATGATCCATATTTTTCAATTTTTCAGATCTACCAAAAACTATTTTCTAAAAATTCTGAGATTTGAATTCAAATTTTAGCGCCAAATTCTCTTGTGTTCTTGAGGTTTATCTTCATCTTTGTTCTTCGTTTTCATTTAGGATTGGTTAAATGATCTCCAATTTCATAGAATTTTACTGCATTCTCTTTTCCTTTCTCTCTAGTTTCTGGAGTAATATTATTTACCTAATTTGGATCTAAAATGAAATTTTTATTTCCTAAGTACCGAAGCATGTTCGTCTTGGTGCGCAAATGAACTTAGCTTGTTTCATTTGTGCATAACTTGCTCATTTCTAGTTTGATATTTGTTAAATTTGTTTTTTCTGATTTCTACGATCCATATATTTCAATTTTTAGGTTTTAACTTTTCATATCTACCAAAAAATATTTTCAAAAAATTATGAGATTTGAATTCAAATTTTGGTGCCAAATTCTCTTGTGCTCTTGAGGTTCATCTTCACCTCTGTTCTTCGTTTTCATTTTTGATCGGTCAAATGATCTTTGATCTCAGTGATTTTTATTGATTTCTCTTTGTATTTCTCTATAGTTTCTGGAATGATATTATCTGCCTAATTTGGATCTGAAATGAAATTTCTATCGCCTGATTTTTCGAAGCATGTTCGTCCTGGTGCACAAATCAACCTAGCTTGTTTGATTTGTGCATAACTTGCTCATTTCTAGTTTGATTTTTGTCAAACTTGCTTTGTTTGATCGCTATAATCCATCTCTTTCAATTGGTTAGTTCCAAATCAAGTTTATTTTATTTTAAATCAATTCCAATTCTTTTCCTCAATTTCAAATCAAGTTTATTTTATTTTAAATCAAGTCCATTTATAATTCTAAGTCTCATGCGATGAGCTCTAAAAGAGAACCGACAGTTTCACTTCTATTCGATATTTAGGGAGTCATATAGGCTCTAGTGTAACTTTATTTGCCTTGGACCTTGTGCATATATGGACTAAGAGGTCGTCTTAAATAATAAAATCTTTCAAAATATCCTTTTAGAAATCACAAGCCTCACGCGATGAGCTGTAAATGGGAAACAGGCGGTTTCACTGCTTTTTGATATTTAGAAATTCATGTAGGTCCTAGTGCAGCCTTAGTTGCCTTGTACCTTGTGCATATGTGGACTAAGAGTTCCTCTTAAATAATAAAATCTTTCAAAATATCTTTTTAAGAACACAAGTCTTACGCGACGAGCTCTAAATGGAAAACTGGCGGTTTCACTGTTGTTCGATATTTAGAGATTCATATAGGGCCCATTGCAGCCTTAGTTGCTTTGGACCTTGTGCATATGTGGACTAAGAGTTCTTCTTAAATAATAAAATTTTTTTGGGAATCATAAGTCTCATGTGATGAGCTCTAAATGGGAAACTGACGGTTTCACTACTGTTCGATATTTAGAGATTCATATAGGTCCCAATGCAGCCTTAGTTTCCTTGGAGCTCGTGCATATGTGGACTAAGAGGTCCTCTTAAATAATAAAATCTGTCAAAATATCTTTTTGGGAATCATAAGTCTTACACGATGAGCTTTAAATGGGAAACTGATGGTTTCAGTGTTGTTCGATATTTAGAGATTCATATAGGCCTCAGTGCAGCCTTAGTTGCCTTGGACCTTGTGCATATATGGACTAAGAGGTCCTCTTGAATAATAAAATCTTTCAAAGTATCTTTTTGGGAATCATAAGTCTCACGCAATGAGCTTAAACGGGAAACTGACGGTTTCACTGCTGTTCGATATTTAGAGATTCATATGGGTCCCAATGCAGCCTTAGTTGTCTCGGACCCAGTGCATATATGGAGTAAGGATCCCCTCGAGACATTGAAAATACTTTCAAAAATCATCCCTCAAATTCTTTACCTCTGAAGGTCAAGCCTTCAAACCAGAACTACGTAAGCCTTGAGTTTCCCATTGCACCAGGGAATACGTAGGAGTAAGATCAAGTCCTGTTAGGCTATCTTCTATCAATCTATTTATTTTCACTCTAATTAAAGGGATCAAACAGTTTTCAAATAAATCACACACTCAGTTTAAGGGTACCGTTCTTCGGAACGGGCGAGTAAGGTGTCTAACACCTTCCCTACTTGTAACCGACTCCTTAATCTAAATCTCTTCCTCAAGTTAGGGCGTTTCCAAATCTTTTCCAAATCTTTTCCTTAAAAATAAAATTTGGTGGAGACTCCACATTATCAAATCAATTTTTTTTCAAAATTTAGCGAGTTCGTCCTCTCATCAAAATTACGGTTCCGACAGTTGCCTATAGATTTAAACATTGTACATCTATATGTTTCTGTTGAAGTAGTAGGGTCAAAGAGTTGCAAATTCAATTGAAAGTACAAATCCTAGGCCGAAAGTAAAACCGTTTAGGGATCAATGAGAAAGTAAGCATAGTTTGAATAATGAGTAGGATTATATATTGACTCGTTGAACCAATTACTGCTGCATGAATTCCTTTTCCTGCTATTTACTGAAGGTCTACCTAGTCCTATAGGAAGTCTTTCATTAGAGCTTGGAACTAGTAACAGTTGTCTGAAGAAGGCACACGAGCAAAAGAAGCTCATATACTTTGCATCGATCAATCTCATAACATTACTTTCCTATCTCAAAGGTAACAAACTTGAATGCATTTCTGTCCTCTCTTTCCTAGTCTTGGGAATGTTTATTAAAACTTGGAGGTTAAGCTTACAATAGTAGGGATTCGTGAGGTACTGTTTGGCCATGTTATCCTTTTCTGGAAACTCATTTATTCGCAGTGCAAGTTCTCTCAATTTTGATATATCTTTCGGATCTAGCTCCTCTGTTCCATCGCTAACAGTTAATTCTGTTGTACTCAAGCCTAGCTGGTAGGCCAGCTAGTCTCCATTTGGTTCATGTTCTCCAGTTGGGCTTCTTTGGATATACTCACTACTCTAGTTGCTGTGAGTGATCTTCAAGCCTAGTTGCTACATCAGCTAACTTCGTTAGTACTAAGAAAGGGTGCCAGTTCTATTGTACTCTTAATTATTGTACTCAACCAATGATCTTCAGGTTTCCTTTAAGTTTATTTGCAGATTGAGGGAGTCTTGATGTAGCAGCAAGCTCCAGTGGGAACAAGAAAGGCTGTTAGCCAAAGGGCCTAACCTGAAACTATCATATGATTCAAGCAAATACTACCATAAGAAACGAAATAAATAATATGTCTATAACTGGAAATTCAGCTTTGAGACTAGACTTGGAATAATTAGAGAAAAACTTTCATGCCCTGGATCAAGCCATTAAAATTAAGAATGAGAAGTTTGTTATCAGGTTAATCATGGCGTTTATGATTACGTTCATGTATGGTGAATATAGCCTTAGCCTTATGTATGAGATTGCATAACTTCTGAAATACTGCTCCGCCTGAAGTCATTTGTCATGGTCAAGCAGTATCACATGGAGGCCTTTTATTCATGTCCTTATTTCAGTTGCTATGAGCTTTTCCTGTCACTGTAAGATGGCTTAACTGTCCCTAGTGAGCTTGCTAATTGTATATATGAATCAATGACTTGGTGAAGGGACCAATCCATCCGCAATAATAACGTCAGCTGAAGGTCATATTTGCCATGAAAATTCTAGTGCATGCAACCATTTATCAGGTACATGATCAAGAATATTCAAAAAGGGGCCCACCCTGACGCATGAGAAATTTACCAGTTTGGCAGATATCAACAGAAACAAGCAAGGCCCCACTTGAATTTGAGAGTCTTGAAGATATAGACCACGATAAGCCCACTGCACCCTCACCGTGGCTTGCTAATACCTCAAGGGCTTACTCTAAAAGCAATTTGGAGCTCGGGAGCATCAATTGAAGGTGCAGCCCAGTGGTAGGCACGCTGCCTGGTGTCCCCCAAGACTAGGCTTCGAATCCCATATGCCACTATTCTTTTTAAAGCTGCAAATGGGAGGTCAGCTGCTTCGGTGGTGTGTTGGACTAGGGTGTTCCTCAATTGGACCATATCACACTTAGGCCATCTGAACCCTTAATTTGGTTCATAGACCAGCCCTTAGTTGGGCCCTTATTGAGCAACACCAGCCCACGCATGGTGAAAAAAATATAAGAGTAAAAAAAACATATTGACATAGCACACAACTAGCTTTAATTTGGTAAATAGCCTCTTTTCTTTAGCTTAAATTTAATAAATGACCTTTTTCTTTAAATTAGGGTCAATCCCAATTCGTAATGCAAGCCAATTCAAGCCTACATTTTGGTTTAAATCCAATTTGATCCTTTTCATCAAGTTCCAAATAAAATTCATTTTGGTTTAAATTCAATTTAATTCTTTTCATTAAGTTTCAAATAAAATTCATTTTGGTTTAAATCCAATTTAATCCTTTTCATCAAGTTTCAAATAAAATTCATTTAGTTCAAATCAAATTTAATTTTTTTCCTTAAATTTCAATTAAAAATCATTTTATTCAAATCAAATTTAATTCTTCTCCTTAAATTTCAATTCAAATTCATTTGTATTCAAATAAAAATTAATTCTTTTCCTCAAGTTTCAAGTCAAATTCATTTTGGTTCGAATCAAATTTAATTATTTTCCTCAAATTTCAATTCAAATTCATTTTGTTTTAAATCAAGTTTCATTTTTTTTTCTCAAATCCAAATCAAGTTCAATTCTTTTTTTTCCTCTCAAATTTTCAAAACAAGTTCAATTCCTTTTCTTAAATCTAAATCAAGTTTAGCTCAATTTCTCAAGTTTTACATCAAGTTCATTTCCAATCAAGTTTAGTTCAATTTCTCAAGTTTTAAATCAAGTTCATTTCTCAAGTTTCAAATCAAGTTCATTTTATTTCAAATGAAGCTCAATTTCTCAAGTTTTAAATCAGGTTCATTTCAAACCAAGTTCATTTTAAATCAAGTTCAATTCCTCAAATTCTAAATCAAGTCCATTTCAAATCAAGTTCATTTCAAAATCAAGTTTATTTTATTTTAAATCAAGCCCAATTTTTTTTACCTAAGCCCAGTCCCCTTTTTATCCTTATTATTTTCAAATTAAATTCATTAATTCTAGGTCTCACGCGATGAACCCTAAGCATGAACTGGTAGCTTTTTTTGTTGTTCGATGTTTAGAGATTCATATGGGTCTCAGTGCAGCCGTAGTTGTCTTGGACCCTATACATATGTGGACTAGGAATCCCGTTTAAATAATTTCAAGAAAAACCTTGTTTCGGAATCCCAAGTCTCACGCAATGGACTCTAAATAAGAACTGGTGGTTTCATTGTTGTTCGATGTTTAGAGATTCATATGGATCGCAGTGCAACTCTCGTTTGCCTTAGATCCTGTGCATAAGTGGACTAAGGATTCTCTCTAAAATATTTTCAAAATACTCTATTCCTTTTTCAAGCACCTCCGAAGGTCAAGCCTTCAAACCACAACTACGTAAGCTTTGAGTTTCCCATTGCACCAAGGAATACGTAGGAGCAGGATCAAGTCCTGTCAGGCTATATGTCCATCAACTTATTTATCTTTTATTCTAGTTAAAGGGATCAAACAATTTTCAAATAAATCGCACACTCAGTTTAAGGGTATCATTCTTCGGAACGGGTGAGTAGGGTGCCTAACACCTTCCTTACTCGTAACCGACTCCCGAACCTAGATTCTTCCTTAAGTTAGAGTTTTCCAAATATTTTTCCCTTAAATAAATATTTGGTGGCGACTCCACATATGAAATTAAAATTTTTTTTTAAATTTTTTTTAAAATTTTTTTAGCGAGTCCGTCGTCTCGTTATAATTACGGTTGCGACAACGTTCATCACAACCATGTACAACAAAAAACATCCTTTCTTTTCCAAACGAAATTCCTTCATCCTTATCATAGTACCTAACACAAAACCCAACATTAATCCATTCTAAACCATAACCACCTTCATCTACATCCAATGAGAAAATAGCAAGGATTGCATAAGTTGTAGAAGATACTACAATTGTCGAGTCTTTGCAATTTCTCAAACTTATGGATTCTATAATTCATACTCCTGAAATACATCATGAAAAAATGTTCACCTCCCATAGAACAACCACCGAATACACCATCAGCCTCCACCTAAGTATTGACACTTGTTCCATCACCACAAGCTTTTCAACCCTAACCTTATGTTGGAAGATGGAAAACTTAGGATTAAGTCAACGAATTAGATTCCGTGCAACTGCTACATTCCTTAATCATTAATGATTTTCTTCCTTAACTCGATGAAGATGATCATAAGAAGATATAATGATGATTGATAAGAAAATAAAGGCCAAAAATAAGATGAATAGATATTTGAAAATGATTTGGAAGTATGATCCTACTAGATTAATGTCACCTTTGACTATCAATAAGGTTCAACCTAGTTGAATTTTTCCTAGACTTTTCTTTCCAAAATGGAGGAAAAAGGATAAATAAGATATACTTTTATTAGGATTGATTTGATCTTCTCAGGATGTCAAATGAATAGAGGACATTTCTAATCTCTTTGAAAAGGTTTATTAATTATCATAGGAAATGTTGGATGAACGATTACTTTATACAAAAGAATTTGAACTGATCAACCTCTAGTCTAGTAGAGATTAAAAGGAAGTCTCATGACATGGAAGTAGCATGCACAAGAGGAAATGGGTTCTGTGATATACTGCAATCTTAACATCCTTGTCCTTGTCTTTTCCATCTACTCCCTTTTTAATTCTTATCATTTTGTTTTCTTTGTTTTTTTTAAAAAAATTGCTTTCCCTTTATCAAAAATAAATTTTGTTGTTTTCTCTAAATCTATTATTTTTATATATACATGTTTTTTTAAAAATATTTTATTCAAAAAATTTGACACACATCTTTTATCCTCTTTATGACTATCTTATTAATCCTTTCCCTTCAACTTCATTCCCTTTATCTTTTACTCCTATGTTACCTTTCCCTGTTCATATTCCTATCTTTTATTTCTTCATCATTATTTTTCGAAACAATCATGTTAAAATACCCAAGTAATTTCCTTCTTTACTCAGTTATACAGTCAAATCCATTTTCAAGCAATGATCGTGACAATAAAGAAATAATTTCTTAGCAATAAAAGCAATGATCATGACAACAAGAAATCATTTCACCAATAAGAAAACAACATAATGAAAATCATATTTAGAAAGAGATTTTTCATATAAGTCACAAGCTTCCCAAGGTCATTGAATAAGGAATGGAAACTTTAAGAGTTGACTTTTAACTTTTTTTTTTATCATCATTGAGAATAGTCTTTAACCTTATGTTTGGACAAGTCATTTTAAATAGAAAAATAATTTTTGAGAAAATTTAAAATTATAATTATTGAAAAATATTGTTTGGATATTTTCTTATGAGAAAATTCAATTTTTAAATATTTAATAGAATACTTTAATAAACTAAAATGATAGAATTTAGAATTTTAGTAAAATAGGTGGAATTTAAAATTCTTCAAGCTCCTCCATCTCACTCACATGAATAACAAATTCTCTTCTGATGTTCCCTTCTCTTTCATTATTCTTTCTCTCATCACTCAATCATCTCTGGATGCAGTAACTTTTAAAGATTAAATAGTTTCATTATATTTTATTATCCCTTTTTATTCTATGTTCTTATTTTATTTGAATATATTGTGCAACATCTTGAGCTATATATTTAAATCAAAATTAAGGAGAATCTATTATTGGTTAAAAAATGAAACTGTTAAATAAAATTTTTTATTAAGCAAGCTTTCGAAAGTACATTGAAAAATAAGGGAATAATAACTTCTAGGCATTAAAGTAAACCTAACTTGTACAAAAGGAGGAAGAGACAGTTGCTACATGTAACACCTTAAAAATAAAAATTGTTCTACGCTTATGTCATATTTGCGATTTCATTATTAGATTATTACTTCATGATGAAAAATCCTTTTAAGAAATTACCGATATTGAAAATACGATTTTTTTTTAAAACACCTTGGTTAAAAAATGCAAGCCTCATCATAATAATTGTCGTAGCAGCAAGTAAATGATCGAGTGTCATCATTCATGCCTTAACTTTCTTTAATTACTTGATATAAAACCTAATCATGCATACTCTTAGTTTAGAAAAGTAGTGTAAGAGCATTAGTACCCTTTCATACATCATAAACATATACCATACAATTATGTCTCATATTACATATTATTACACATACTTACTATCCATCATACATATTACATGATTAACTACATATCACTTATTTATATTGCAATCATCCTTAATTATCAACAAAAAGTACATTATTGGGGTGAGACTAAATTTCCATCAACCTTTTAGACATGAGAACCCCGAGGCTCCAATCACCCAACTTACGTTGTCAACATCCATGAACATCACTTCCTTCATGAACAACATTGTTTGGATCTGGGAAAGAAAATGGTGGAAGAAGGGTGAGAAACTAAGTTTCTCATTAGGATTCTACCATAATTCTAGTATCAACATTTTCGACTCATCCACTTCAGTTTATTTAGAAATGTGACATGCATACAAGTTCACTTTTAAATTTTTAGAAAATCTTTAGCTGAAGTGGATTCCTTTAACAGTTGTAGAAACTAACTTCTATCACAAATATACAAGGCATTTATTTTGAATTTCATACATCTTTCATTCTCTTGAGATCACATTACATTGCATCATAGATACCATCTAACTATCATTTCATTCATGCCTTACTCATAATTCATTCTCATTCTTTAATCACCATTTCCCTAACAATTTAATTTAAGGCATATCCTTAACAATCTTAGTCAAACAATATCTCACTTTCCACATGCACTGTCTTTTGTTCTATGATATGAGCTCATTCTGGATGGTCATCATCATCATAATTTCTTGATATCCTATGGCTTCTATATGGAAATTCCTGTGACCTCCATATGTGCACTAGCCCTGTGACTTGTCATGGTAAGAGCAGTGTCTTAAATTTTCACATAGGAATTTTTTTTAGCGATCACTTGACTTATTAGGTTCTATTTTAAGTCTTTGTGATAATATGCATGCTCAATATTCAATCAATATGGTATGCACAAATAGCATCCAAATCATCCAATTTCTCATATAATTCATCCACTCATGAAACCATAATTCATATCAATTTTCATTCATCATTCAAGAGAGCATATACATCCTCTAATCCAGTCTATCTTCACATTTATCATTCATATATAAGAATCATCTAATACATCACCTTTCTAAATAATTAAGAGTGTTTTTCATATACTTTACATTCATATTTGTGTACTCATAAGGCCACACAACAACTTGGTATAATTATTCTAATTAGAACTAATCTTCTAATCAAGAATTTCTTAATTATGCTTGATGTAACTTTCTTGGACAACATACAACCTTCCTCCAAGAGCTTGTTCATCTTACTTTATTTCATAAGTTTTATGATAAACCTCTTATAGGAACTTAGTCCACTTATCCTTCTAAATTACTTCTCAACTTTTCATTTTCTTAAGTATTAAATTTCTCTTAAAATTTTTAATGTAAGATTATGAAATGTTGAACTTCTATTCTAATTAGCTGAATGACCTCTTTGGTTATTTACTCTTTGTGTTCGTTGATCTTAATGTTTTATGCACAACTTACTAAATTCAAATTTAAATGTTAGAAGTTTTATGTTTATTGAATAATAACTTGGAGAATAAAATTTGAATCACCAATGAACCTAGTTACTTACCTCCTTACCATGGATTTAGAGTTTTGTACTCATATCTTGTTTAAAAATCTTTAAACATCCCAATTATCTTACTTTGCCTAGTTAGTTCATAGCTGGTCGAATTCATATCCTAAAACCCTAAGACATTATTGTTCAATTTTTCTTTCCTTAAAAGGTGATTTACACTAGTTAGGACTTAGGCTATTAATTTTCACGAACCTTAGAAATTTTTAACGTTTTTCCTCCTTGTCTAGCAAGTATGGTCAAATATCACCTTCCTCCCTCTACTGCATAATTAATTCCTATTCACCACGTTATGCATCTTTGGGTTCATGCTTAAGTCTTAATCAAGTTCTTGACTTGTGTCGCAACCGTAATTCCGACGAGACGACGAACTCGCTAAAATTTTAAAAATGAATTGTTTTGATCAATGTGGAGTCGCCACCAAATTTTTATTTAAGGGAAAAGATTTGGAAAAACCCTGACTCGAGGTAGAGATTTAGGTTCGGGAGTCGGTTACGAGTGGGGAAGGTGTTAGGCACCCCACTCACCCGTTCCGAAGAACGGTACCCTTAAACTGAGTGTGCGACTTTTGAAAACTGTTTGATCCCTTAATTAATGTGAAATAAATAACTTGATGGAGGTTAGCCTGACAGGACTTGATCCTGCTCCTACGTATTCCCCGGTGCAATGGGAAACTCAAGGCTTACGTAGTTCTGGTTTGTAAAGGCTTGACCTTCGAAGTGTTTTGAAAGAATGTTTGAAGATTTTTCTATTCAAAAAGAAGTTTTATTTTTAGGAGGGGTCTTTGGCCCACTCATGCACAAGGCCCGAGGCGGCTAAGGCAGCACAGGGACCTATACGAACTACTAAATGCTGAACAACAGGTAAACCGCCAGTTCCCCATTTAAAGCCCATTGCGTGAGACCTAGAATCCCAAATGTCAGAAAAAGAGGTTTTTTAAGTATTGGAAGAGGATCTCAAGTCCACTCATGCACAAGGTCCGAGGCGGCTAAGGCAGCACAGGGACCTATACGGACTACTAAATGTTGAACAGCAGGTAAACCGCCAGTTCCCCATTTAGAGCCCATTGCGTGAGACTTGAAAAATCCCAAAATATTTAGAAGAGATTTTAAAGTTTTGGAAAGACACAATTTGCAAATGATATTGATTCTTTAATAAGAGAAAACTTGAATTTGAGATAAGAATTTTATTTTTGAGTTTTGGGGTTTCAAAATAGAAATTTGGCGTAACTTTGCAATTATGGAAATTTAGGATGATTTGGTAATTATTAAAAAAATTTTATGAATTTATTTGAAAATCTTATGAGTTTATTTAGGAATTTTAGAATTTTTGCCAATTTTCTTAATTTCATGAATTTTTATGAATTTTTATTAATTTTTGACATTTTGGAATTTTTTATTAATTTTTGAATTTCTATTAATTTTGTTATTTTTTTGAATTTCTGGAATTTTATTAATTTTCTTATTTTCTAGAATTTTTTATTAATTTTTTATTTTCTGGAAATTTTTATTAATTCTGGAATTTTTATATTTTTTATTATTTACTGGATTTATTTATTAATTTTTGAATTTCTGGAATTTTTTATTAATTCTGGAATTTTTATATTTTTTATTGATTTTCTGGATTTTTTATATTAATTCTGGAATTTTTTGAATTTTTATTATTTACTGGAATTATTTATTAATTTTTGAATTTCTGGAATTTTTATATCTAGGGGCAATGTGGTAATTTCCATGGCAGGGACCTGTTAGGCATTTAGGGAGTTCTTAAGGGGCAGTGTGGTAATTTCTAGGGCAGGAACCTGCTAGGTATATGGGAAATGGCTAGGGGCATTAGGGTCATTTCTGTGGTAGGGGCAGAATAGGGATTTTGTGGAAAGCTTAGGACATTAGAGTAATTTTACCCTTGGGGATGGAAATAAAGGAAAAGGCAGAATTGGGCTACAAGGGATTCGAACTCGTGTCCGTGGGGCTATGGTTGAGGCGCTCAACCACTTGAGCTATGCCCTCTGTACTTCATAATTCGCAAATCTGAAATAAAAACTGCGTCCGGCCCGTCTACCGTATTTTAATTAAGCTTTTCCCTGACTTTGTTCTATGCACCTTGTACCACGATTATATAATTTCTCCCTCGACACACTCACCGCGTATTCAACGGGCGCTCTTATTGCATGGAATTCTATGTAGGCGAATATCCTTAGGCAAACAACTAGCTGTTCCTAGCATATGTGTAGTGTAGACCAGTCATGCTAATAACATCAGTCCTTGTTCAAGATTTCTGCTCATTCTAATATAATTGGCTATGCCCAAAACAACGAAACGGATCATGCAAATACGGGTCTGATGTGATTCTAGCATAGCAATATGTTCATTAGATACCAAGAACTTGTCAACCGCTAGCCAACGTGTTCTCACAAATACAGGGCCAGGGCCTCGATCTTCTGTGACTGTAAGGCTATTGCACACATTGCCTCAACAAATAACACGAGGCACCCACTCTTCAAATCCTCTGTTCCTAACCTCATATTATAATCTCCTTGAATTTTATTTTAGTGTGCGGGTTAATAAACCAAGAAAACACAGCGGATAGATTTATGACACTCAACAAGGATGCTACCATGGTGTGTTATCTGAATCTTGCAAGGTTCTTGATGAGAACTTAGTTACTTGCAATTACTAATTTGTAGATTTACTCTAAGGCAAGAAAACCCATACCTGGAAGCAGCAGGCTTTTGCTTGGATCTTCCTCCAAGAATCCGATTACCATGCTATGGTCTCGTCCCCATATGATCGTGAATACCTTGGCCTCCAAATTCTTCCACGATCCCCTTTTTGGACTCGTAGCCACCATCCATCCAGAGACTTTTTCCTTTTGGAGCCTCTAGAGGAGAGTTCTTTCCAAGCCTTTTCTTTGTTTTTTCTTTTTTCTTGTGACTGAGAAGCCCCCCTATTCAAACTGCCCAGACCCCAAAAAAGGAAGAAGCCCCCCTCCATCCCCTTTTTCTTTCTTTTTATATATTTTTTTTTTCAGTTTCCGATTTTTTCCTTTAATTTCCTCTTTTTACAAATTTTTTATTTTTGTTCAACTAATATTTTTAGTTTTTTATTCGTTTTTTTTTTTAAAAAAAACTTTTTCCTTATTAATTTCCAGATTTTGTTATAATTATTTTTTTATTTCCAGATTTTAATATTATTATTTTTTTCTGTTTTTTAGTTTGTTTTAATTCTGTTTTTTAATTTGTTTTCTGTTTTTTAATCTGTTTTCTGTTTTTTTAATTTGTTTTAATTCTTTTTTGTTAATATTTTAATTTTCTGATTTTTTATTTCCAAATTTTGTTTTTTCTTTTTAACTTAGTATTAGTTTCTTGATTAATTTTATAATTGGGGGTGGGGCCTCGGACATAAATGGGTGTTTACAATCTTATCATCCGATTTCAATCTGCAAAGGGGATCATCCTCACTATTGATACAGGTAATAGTATGACTAGGGATGAACTAGCTGATCATCTTGAAACCACTGCTCTAAGGGGGCATGACAAGGTTTTTCAGGAGTTTTAAAGGATGGCCTGGATGTTAGAGGTGACAACAGCTTGATTGGCTGATTCAGTATGGGATCTTGCTCTACTTTTTGGTTCTGATCAGGAGGTCGAGCGGTCGTTGATAGTAAAGACTGGGTTCACTCACCATCCTTCACCATCCTAGCAAGGTCCCCGAACAGGTTCTGCACCTACCATTCAAGATTCTTAGTCTTTGCATAATTAGAACCAGAAACTTCCCTAAGAGAAGAATCACTCAATCGAACCATCAAGTGGTATCTACGTTGCTCTGTTTTTCTTCAAGGGTTCACATTGACACCACTTGCTCTGCTTTTCTGGATAATTCAGCATCATGTTGAAGCCAAAAGCCTAGCACTATTCGATGAACCATATTCCTAATTGTCTATCAGATTTTTCAAATGGTTTCTATGGCCGAATCAGACCCTTCCCTGGGGGTTTTATGAAACAGAGAGTTCAAATTCCTCAATTCAAGCTAATAGACATATTGATCATGCAAAACAGGGGTGTTCAAGCTTCCTACTCTCATTTACTCTCCTGGCTAAGTTCTACGCGTCTAAATCGACGTTTCCCCCCTATTCGATTCAAGATCAATGCAATATATTGAGCAGATCATTGTCACGAACACCGTATATGCCATTATACAATATTTTCAAACAAATCGGAACTTATACCAAACCATACTGAAATTATCATATCAAGAATGATGTCTAATTCATCCTATGTAATTCTTTAAAGCAAATTTGATGATAAAATTCTTGATCCAGCCATGTGTTAATGCATTTTTGTGGCATTCTCAATGCAAGAATTGGATAACTAACCTGTTGCAGGGCCTAGGAAATCAAGCTTTGAGTACTGAGATGCTGATCGAACTGGTTTTCCCGACGCCAAAAGTGATTCTGGGACACTTGCTCAAGGATTCAGTTGGAGATCCTTCTGATTTCTTGAAGAAAGTTTTCTCTAGCAAAATCCCGAAAAGAAGAAAAGCCCCCCAAAAAAAGAAGAGCCCCTTCTCCACTCCGCCTTTGTCTTTATATAGGCCCCAGTATCTTGATTTGTTGATTTTGTCCTTCTTTGCAAATAAACTTACTTTGGCTTTTTTCCTTTTTGCTTTTCCGTCCCTCTTCTTTTTAATCCGAAAATTAAGATTTCCAATTTTTATTTTCTTTTAAAAACTTCCTTCAGTAATTTTCATTTTACTTCTATATTCATATATATTTTTTATTTTTATTTTTATTATTTTTCTTTTCGTTCAGAATTTTCAAAAATTTTTGTTTTAATGGTTTGTTTTTCCCTTTTTTAATTCTGTTGTATTTATTTATTTATTTATATATTTTTTATTTATTTATTTTTATTATATATTATTTTTTTTTTTAGATTTTAACCTTTGTTTTTCTGATTTTTGTTTATTTCCTTTAAAATGTTTTTATTTTTCCAGAAGTTTATTATATAAAAAAACTTTATTATCGTTTTTCTATTTGTCTGTTTTCTAATTGTCTAATTTCTGCTTGTCTGTTTTTTGTTTGTCTGTTTTTTGTTTGTCTGTTTTCTTGTATTTTCTTTTTCTGTTTTCTGTTTTCTGATTTCTTGTATTTTCTTTTTATAAATTTAATCCTTTTCAGCTTTGTTTTTATTCATGTTGTGCTTTTATTTATATATTTTTCATTTATACCTACTATTTATTATTCTTTTTAAATTTGTTTATTTATTTTAATTTATTTATTGGTTTCTTGATTAATTTTAAAGGTTGGAGGCCTCGGACATAAATAGGTGTTTACAGTTTGCCCCTCTTTACTCATTTTCTTACCAGATAATGTGAGAAGCGATTCTCTGAATTATCGTAGTAGGAAATGGGTAAAGACGTGAACACCTTATGTCCGAGGCAGACTTTTGAAAAAGTTCCAAGAGTAATACTAGAAGTCCATGGATGGCCTGACAACATAGGCCTGAAAGCGGTAAATCTAAACTATGGTGGCCTGACAACATAGGCCTGAAAGCAGTAAATCTAAACTATGGCGGCCTGACAACATACGCCTGAAAGCGGTAAATCTAAACTATGGTGGCCTGACAACATAGGCCTGAAAGCAGTAAATCTAAACTACGGAGGCCTGATAACATAGGCCTGAAAGCAGTAAATCTGAACTAAGGCGGCCTGACAACATAGGCCTTAAAGCAGTAAATCTAAACTATGGTGGCCTGACAACATAGGCCTTAAAGCAGTAAATCTAAACTATGGTGGCCTGACAACATAGGCCTGAAAGCAGTAAATCTAAACTACGGAGGCCTGACAACATAGGCCTGAAAGCAGTAAATCTAAACTAAGGCGGCCTGACAACATAGGCCTTAAAGCAGTAAATCTAAACTATGGTGGCCTGACAACATAGGCCTGAAAGCAGTAAATCTAAACTACGGAGGCCTGACAACATAGGCCTGAAAGCAGTAAATTTAAACTAAGGCGGCCTGACAACATAGGCCTGAAAGCAGTAAATCTAAACTATGGTGGCCTGACAACATAGGCCTGAAAGCATTAAATCTAAACTATGGAGGCCTGACAACATAGGCCTTAAAGCAGTAAATCTAAACTAGGGCGGCCTGACAACATAGGCCTTAAAGCAGTAAATCTAAACTAAGGCGGCCTGACAACATAGGCCTTAAAGCAGTAAATCTAAACTATGGAGGCCTGACAACATAGGCCTGAAAGCAGTAAATCTAAACTAAGGCGGCCTGACAACAAAGGCCTTAAAGCAGTAAATCTAAACTATGGTGGCCTGACAACATAGGCCTAAAAGCAGTAAATCTAAACTACGGAGGCCTGACAACATAGGCCTGAAAGCAGTAAATCTAAACTAAGGCGGCCTGACAACATAGGCCTGAAAGCAGTAAATCTAAACTATGGTGGCCTGACAACATAGGCCTGAAAGCAGTAGATCTAAACTAGGGCGGCCTGACAACATAGGCCTTAAAGCAGTAAATCTAAACTAGGGCGGCCTAACAACATAGGCCTTAAAGCAGTAGATCTAAACTAGGGCGGCCTGACAACATAGGCCTGAAAGCAGTAAATCTAAACTAAGGCGGCCTGACAACATAGGCCTGAAAGCAGTAAATCTAAACTAAGGCGGCCTGACAACATAGGCCTTAAAGCAGTAAATCTAAACTATGGTGGCCTGACAACATAGGCCTGAAAGCAGTAAATCTAAACTACGGAGGCCTGACAACATAGGCCTGAAAGCAGTAAATCTAAACTAAGGCGGCCTGACAACATAGGCCTGAAAGCAGTAAATCTAAACTATGGTGGCCTGACAACATAGGCCTGAAAGCAGTAGATCTAAACTAGGGCGGCCTGACAACATAGGCCTTAAAGCAGTAAATCTAAACTAGGGCGGCCTGACAACATAGGCCTTAAAGCAGTAGATCTAAACTAGGGCGGCCTGACAACATAGGCCTGAAAGCAGTAAATCTAAACTAAGGCGGCCTGACAACATTGGCCTGAAAGCAGTAAATCTAAACTAAGGCGGCCTGACAACATAGGCCTTAAAGCAGTAAATCTAAACTATGGTGGCCTGACAACATAGGCCTGAAAGCAGTAAATCTAAACTACGGAGGCGTGACAACATAGGCCTTAAAGCAGTAAATCTAAACTATGGTGGCCTGACAACATAGGCCTGAAAGCAAGAAATCTAAACTATGGTGGCCTGACAACATAGGCCTGAAAGCAGTAGATCTAAACTAGGGCGGCCTGACAACATAGGCCTTAAAGCAGTAAATCTAAACTAGGGCGGCCTGACAACATAGGCCTTAAAGCAGTAAATCTAAACTAAGGCGGCCTGACAACATAGGCCTTAAAGCAGTAAATCTAAACTATGGTGGCCTGACAACATAGGCCTTAAAGCAGGAATGGAAAGATGTAATGCTATGGCCTGACAACATAGGCCAGTGAGCAAGAATGCGAAGATGCAATGCTATGACCTGACAACATAGGCCAGTGAGCAAGAATGAAAATATGTGATGCTATGGCCTGATAACATAGGCCAGTGAGCAAGAATGGAAAGATGTAATGCTATGGCCTGACAACATAGGCCAGTGAGCAAGAATGGAAAGATTTAATGCTATGGCCTGACAACATAGGCCAGTGAGCAAGAATGCGAAGATGCAACGCTATGGCCTGACAACATAGGCCAGTGAGCAGGAATGAAAATATGTGATGCTATGGTCCTGACAACATAGGCCAGTGAGCAAGAATGGAAAGATGTAATGCTATGGCCTGACAACATAGGCCAGTGAGCAAGAATGGAAAGATGTAATGCTATGGCCTGACAACATAGGCCAGTGAGCAAGAATGCGAAGATGCAATGCTATGGCTTGACAACATAGGCCAGTGAGCAGGAATGAAAATATGTGATGCTATGGTCCTGACAACATAGGCCAGTGAGCAGGACAAACCTCATGATTTTGTTTGCAGACTCTGACTCCCTGGCTTTCTTCTAGCACTGATCAGATCCTTCAGAGTGAGCTGGATTTTATGAATTGTTTGTTTCTTTCATTACTTTGGGAGGCATATCTGTTGCATGCGCTGCTTTAGTAAGATTTTTGGGTCAAAAGAACTTGTCATTAAGAAAATTTCGACATAACTTTTACTTTAGTACAGTGTTAGTAATCAGCAATTGTCCTTAAAAAAAGAGAGATTACATTCTGCATATACATTTTGACAGGAGAAATACAGTTGCATGTGATAGGAAATTAACAAGATAGTCAGAAAGACATAGGGTATTTTACGACAAGGTGTTTGGTGAAATAGCTTTGGTTGACGATGATGTCTTCGGGACGAAAAACGCTAGTATTGTATTTTGGCGGTCTCTTTGTGCCTTGATATCCCAGCTTCTGAAGAGCCAAAATTTTGCCCTAGTTTAATCATCTTGTTCCAGACCAGTTTTGGAACCCCTCACTAGATCCATAGATACTTGCCCGTTCTTGCCTTAGCATGAAACACAGATTATGACGGATTTGCCCCCAGTATAGATGGAGACTGCCTATTACTCCTTTTTGTCCCCTTTAATTAGAGGGTACGAATCTTGTTTTGTCGATACCGCCTTTTGTTTAAACCGCCCTTTCGGGTTTTCGGTTTAGGATGTTTCTTGTTTGAATTGCCCCAACTTTTGCCTAGGTCTTTTTGATGGTCGACCTAGCGGGCTTTTCTTTTGTATTGCCCTAACTTTTGCCTAAGTCTTTCTGATGGTTGACCTAGCGGGCTTTTCTTTCTTGTATTGCCCTAACTTTTGCCTAAGTCTTTCTGATGGTTGACCTAGCGGGCTTTTCTTTCTTGTATTGCCCTAACTTTTGCCTAGGTCTTTTTGATGATTGACCTAGCAGACTTTCCTTTCTTGTATTGCCCTAACTTTTGCCTAGGTCCTTTTGATGGTTGACCTAGCGGGCTTTTCTTTCTAAGCGTAATACTTCTTGACGGCATTTGAATTGACAGGGTTAGGCAAATCTTTCCCATCCATGTCGGCCAAGATCAAGGCGCCTCCGAAGAAAGCCTTCTTAACTACATAAGGTCCATGGTAATTTGGAGACCACTTCCCTTGCAGCGTTTTTTGCATAGGCAATAGCTTCTTGATCACCAAATCTCCTTCTTGAAATTCCCGAGGATGGATCTTCTTATCGAATGCTCTCTTTATTCGTCTTTGGTACAATTGGCCATGGCATATCGCTGCCAACCTCTTCTCTTCAATTAGGTTTAGCTGATCCATCCGAGCCTGGACCCATTCGGCTTCTTCCAATTTAGCATCCATCAGGACTCTCAATGAGGGGATTTCGACCTCGATTGGGAGTACGGCCTCCATTCCATATACCAGTGAGAATGGCGTTGCCCCAGTGGATGTACGGATAGAGGTCCGGTATGCATGTAATGCATATGGGAGCATTTCGTGCCATTCTTTGTATGAGAGAACCATTTTCTGAATTATCTTCTTGATGTTCTTGTTGGCCGCTTCAACCGCTCCATTCATCTTTGGTCGGTATGGGGATGAGTTGTGATGTTGGATCTTGAACTGGTCACATAATTCCGACATCATCTTATTGTTAAGATTTGAGCCATTGTCTGTGATGAGCTTACTGGGTATTCCATATCGGCAGATCAGCTCTCTCTTCACGAATCTGACTACCACATTGCGAGTCACACTAGCATATGAGGCAGCCTCGACCCATTTTGTGAAATAGTCGATGGAGACTAATATGAAGCGATGTCCGTTGGATGCCTTGGGCTCTATCGGGCCAATGACATCTATTCCCCACATGGCGAATGGCCATGGCGAAGACAGCACGTTCAATGACGTTGACGGCCTATGGATATTGTCTGCATATACCTGACATTTGTGACAGGTTTTGACGTGTTTGCAACAGTCAGCTTCCATGGTCAACCAGAAATATCCAGCCCTGAGGATTTTTCTTGCCATGGCATGTCCGTTGGCATGGGTACCAAAAGATCCTTCGTGGACATCTTTTAAAATTTTTTCGGCTTCCGTTGCGTCTACGCATCTGAGTAGAACCATATCGTAATTTCTCTTGTATAGGACTTCTCCATTGAGGAAGAAACCTGCGGCCAACCTTCGTAAGGTCCTCTTGTCGTTTTCAGATGCATCGGCGGGGTATACTTTATTCCTCAAGAACTATCGGATGTCATGATACCATGGTTTTCCATCCGGTTCCACCTCTATTGTTTGACAAAATGCCGGTCTGGAACGATGCTGGATGTGAATGAGAGGCATACCTTCTTCTTGTCCAATTTCAAACATAGAGGACAAGGTGGCCAAGGTGTCAGCTAGTTAATTATCTTCCCGCGGTATATGGGAGAAGGTGATCTCCTCAAAGTATTCTAGCAGCTCTTGGAGACGGGCCTGGTACGGCACTAGCTTTGCGTCTTTGGTCTCCCATTCTCCCCTGACTTGGTGGATGACCAAAGCTGAGTCACCGAAGACCTCTAGGCGTTTCACTTTAGCTTCGATTGCGGCTTGAATCCCTAAGATACAGGCTTCGTACTCCGCCATATTGTTGGTGCAGTCGAAGGCTAGTCGGGCGGTAATAGGTATATACTGTCTTTCTGGAGAGATCAGTACAACTCCTATACCGTGGCCCATCATATTAGACGCACCGTCGAACAACATCGTCCATTTCTCTCCATCTACCATTTCTTCTTCACCAAAGATCGCCATCAGATCCTCATCAGGAAATTCCGGCTGCATGGCCTGGTAGTCTTCTAGCGGTTGTTGGGCTAAATATTCTGCGAGTGCGCTGCCTTTGACAGATTTTTGCGTCACATACAGGATATCATATTCCGATAGCACCATTTGCCATTTGGCAATTTGTCCTGATAATGCAGGCTTTTCGAATATGTACTTGATCGGATCCATCCTGGATATTAGCCATGTAGTATGACTCAGCATATATTGTCTTAGGCGATGTGCCGCCCATGCCAAAGCACAACAAGTTCGCTCCAAGAGTGAATATCTAGCTTCGCCGCTCGTGAACTTCTTGCTCAGGTAATATATTGCCTGCTCTTTTCTCCCGGATTCGTCGTGTTGACCGAGCACACAACCCATTGACTGGTCTGTTACTGTCAGGTATAAGATCAAGGGTCTCCCAGCAACTGGCGGCACCAGGACCGGTGGGTTCTGTAAGTATGATTTGATCTTTTCAAAAGCTTCTTGACAATCCTCATCCCAACTCATGGGTTGATTCTTGCGCAATAGCTTAAAGATCGGCTCGCATGTAGCTGTCAACTGGAAAATGAACCGAGAGATATAGTTGAGTCTTCCTAGGAAACCTCGGATCTCTTTTTCCGTTCTTGGAGCTGGTATGTCTATAATTGCACGGGCCTTGTCTGGGTCGACCTCGATGCCTTTCTCACTAACAATAAAACCTAGCAGCTTTCCTGACCTAACCCCAAAGGTACATTTGGCTGGGTTCAACCGCAGCTTGAATTTTCTGAGCCTCTCAAACAACTTTTTCAGATCTGTGAGATGGTCATCTTCTGTCCGAGATTTGGCAATCATATCTTCCACGTAGACTTCTATCTCCTTATGAATCATGTCATGGAACAGTGTTACCATGGCCCTTTGATAGGTTGCTCCGGCATTTTTCAATCCAAAGGGCATGACTTTGTAACAAAAGGTTCCCCAGGCCGTGATGAAGGTAGTCTTTTCTCTATCCTCCTCAGCCATCTTAATCTGGTTGTAGCCTGAGAAACCGTCCATAAATGAAAAGTAGGAGAACTGCGCAGTATTATCAACCAGCACATCGATGTGAGGTAGAGGGAAGTCATCCTTCGGGCTGGCTCGATTGAGGTCCCTGTAGTCTACGCACATCCGGACCTTGCCATCTTTCTTGGGGACCGATACTATGTTAGCGACCCACTCGGGGTAATTTGCGACAGCCAAGAAGCCGGCGTCAAACTGTTTCCTTACTTCTTCCCTGATCTTCAAAGACATATCCGGTTTCATCCTTCTCAGCTTCTGTTTGACGGGTGCATATCCAGCTTTCATAGGCAGCTTGTGCTCTACTATAGAAATGTATAGGCCTGGCATGTCTTGATAAGACCAGGCGAAGATATCACTATAGTCTTGTAAAAGTGAGATCAACCGCGCACGATTGTCTCCAGCGATGAGCGTGCCTATCTTGACTTCTTTTCTATTCTCTTCGGTCCCTAAATTGATCAAATCCACGGGTTCCTGATGAGGTTCAATTATTTTAGATTCGCGTTCCACCAATCTCAACATCTCGTCGGTGGGTTCGCATTCAAATTCTGCCTCTTCGTCGACCAGGTCGTCAATACAGTCGAAATCGCCTAATACAATACCAGCATTATCGTCGCGAGGTGGTTTCGGATCGGATCTGCGTGTTGGGTATGAGAAGAAGAAATAAGATATATATATTTAACATGAGGAAATATTTGAGGAGTAGAGGAGAGAGTATTTTTGGATAATGCAACTGTATTTATTACTTGTCGAAAATATGTACAAAATGTTTATGTATAAAATTTTGTTATGACAATTACAGAATTACATTTGAACTGAACCAAAAGTCAGAGGTAGATCGAAAATTTCCCAATTGGTCAGTTCTCGTTCAGGGGGACAGGGCATCACCAAATCTTCAAGAGTCAACGTCCCTTCCTTGTCTATGACCGCGATCATGCTTGAGTTTTCGAAGCCGGCACTTCGGAAACTTTGTGATATGTGGCACAGAGGGACCTTATTATAACGGGGTCTTACTGCCTTATCCTCTTCAGTGGGTTGATATCCCAACCCATATCGCCGTCTATTCTTTTCCATTAGTAATGGCTGAGATAAACCGCCCTTATTTTGCCCCAGTTTGCCGCCTGGCTTGAACCCATTCTTTAACATCACCCGGGCCATCATCATCAGAGCTTTAGGGGGCAGCCCACGGTCAACCATGTCGCCTTCCTTAATTGTAGTGACATTGGCGACTTCTAAAGCTTGGAAATGAGTTTCCAAAGCTTCTTCGGCAGCCTCAATATAAGGAGGATTAGTGGGTTTGCTGACCAAATAGTCTTCCTCCGCCGAGACGATAATTAGTCTATCGTCTATGATGAACTTCAACTTTTGATGTAAAGTTGAAGGGACCGCTTTGGCGGAATGAATCCATGGCCTACCTAGTAGGCAGCTGTAGGCTGGCTGAATATCCATTATTTGGAAAGTTATATCGAAGAAGACCGGGCCGATTTGAACTGGTAAGTCTATTTCGCCGATAACTTCCCGTCTTGACCCATCGAATGCTCTTACTACCGTAGAGCTAGGCCTCATGTGGATCCCCTCGTGTGGTAATTTGGAAAAAGTCAATTGAGGCATCACATTCAGAGAAGAGCCATTGTCTATCAAGACTCTAGCTAGAATATGATCCATGCATTTGACCGATATATGTAATGCCCTGTTATGTCTCGCTCCTTCCACCGGGATTTCACGGTCGGCGAAGGTTATGAAGTTGTTGGCGGTCAGGTTGTTGGCAATTCCCTCAAACTTGTCCACTGAGATGTTGTGGACTACATGAGCCTCATTCAGAATCTTTAGTAGCACCTTCCGATGGGGCTCTGAGTTCATCATTAAGGCAAGTAGCGAGATTTTGGCGGGTATACGGTTTAGCTGTTCTATTACTGTATACTCGCTTTGTCTTATTAATTTTAGGAACTCACAGGCCTCTTCATCTGAGACGGCCTTCTTTAATTCCTTCTCCACCTCTTTGACAGCAGTTTCAGGCTCCATTCTAGCCTGACTCTCCTTTTCCTGAATTGCCGGCTGCTTTCTTGTTTCTTCAGCGGGAGCGTAGATGCGTCCACTCCTTGTCACTCCTCCTATTCCGGCTATGTTGGTTATGTCAGGTGAAGAGCTCTCCAACATATCCTTTTCACTTTTTCCTCCCAGAACTTTTACATCATACCTCCAAGGTACCTCCCTATTACTGTGGTACTGGAAGGGTCCTGGCACTTTAATTGTGACAGGTCTTATCCTGTTGGGCGTCAGTGAGACCGACGGTTCGGTGTAGCGGATAACCAGGGGTTTAGGATGCCCTGGGAAGGATTCATCGACCATATCCACTTCTTCCTCAATTTCAATGCAATTTACTGAGGGCCCTGCTTCCCCATGGTTTGGCAGTGGGTTGCTCCCCACACTAGGAGCATCCTTTTCAAAATTGAGCCATTTAGCATTAATCAACTTCTGGACCCTATGTTTCAGGGCCAGACAGTTTTCAGTAGAATGCCCTACCGTCCCTGCGTGGTAGTCGCACTTTGCCTCAGGATTGTACCACTTCGGAAATGGGGGTTCCAAAGGCTTCATGGGTACCAGTGAAACCAAAGAATTTTGAATCAAACGGGGCAGTAGCTCCGAGTAGCTCATCGGAATTGGGTCAAATTGCACTATTTTCCTCGGGTTATTGTTGGTTTTTGGTTGAGGTAGGTTAGTATTTTGGTTCCATGGCATAGGGGGTCGTTGTTGAGGGAAGGTTTGAGGTGATGGAACCGTGATGGTAGTATTTGGATGGTATTGAGTAGGTGGATTGTAGGATGGTTGGTGAGCAGGTTGGGCGGAGGCTACCATATGCTGGTGTGTGGGGTATTGTGATTGGTAGGGTGTTTGGTAATTAGGTGGGGTTGTGGTTGATTGATACATGGGTTGTGCGGGAGTTGGTCGGTTTGGATCTGAGGAGACATAATGGGTCTCAACCTCCCTTTTCTTCCATGTATTATTTGTCAGCTTTTTCGTACTCACGTTGCCGACGGCGTTATGTATAATTCTTCCTCGGCGTAGACCACTTTCTATGCGTTCTCCTATCAGCACCATGTCCGAGAAATTAGCCGAGACACTGCCTACCATCTTATCATAGTAGGGTGCGGGGAGCGTCTCCATGAATGTGCTAATCATTTCTCGCTCCAACAGGGGTGGCTGGACTTGAGCGGCTAGCTCCCTCCACCTCTGAGCGTATTCTTTAAAGGACTCATTTTCTTTTTTGATCATGTTCTGCAGTTGAGTCCTATCGGGTGCCATCTCGATGTTATACTTGTATTGCCTGAGGAAGGCGTCAGCTAAGTCCTTCCATGAACGGATGTAGGACCTCTCGAGTTGGGTATACTAGCTGGCCGCTGCCCCTGTCAAACTGTCCTGGAAACAGTGAATAAGCAGCTTGTCGTTATGTGAGTGAGAGGCCATTTTTCTGCAATACATCGTTAGATGGCTTCTCGGACAGCCAACCCCTCGGTATTTCTCAAAATCCGGAGTTCTGAATTTCGGAGGTATGATGACGTCCGGTACGAGGCAGAGTTCAGAAGCCTCGACTACTCCATATCCGCTTCCCTCGATTGCCCTAACCCTCTCTTCTAGATGCATCCATCTCCCTCCGAGGAGGGCTTCTTGGTCCGCCATTCTTGGCCATGGCTCATTTAGAGGCCGGCTGGCCTGAAGGGGTAAAGCATAAGGTTCCCTGGGTCTTGTGGCATGACCGTAGGGATGTGGCTGGTGTGGGTTTGCTGGACGAACAGCGATTGGCACAGAGTATATAGGATCTTCCGTGGCGGTCGTGTTCATATGGGCATAGTCAGGGTGGACATTATATGGATATGTGGTTGATGGGTTAATATGAGGAGGGAAATATGGGTTTGTATGTGTAGGGAAAGCAGAAGAAGTGTTTGTATTATAAGGGTGGGGGTTCATGTTTGCGTAGGCTGGGTGTGAGTATGGTTGATAGCTCGTTGTATTGGCAGGAGGCAGATAATTTGGTGGATTGGTCTGAGGGTTGTGGATGTTAAGGTTCGGGTGTGGTGGTCCAGCAGGAAAGTTTGGGTGAGGCTGATGGGAAGTAAGGTTTATATGAAGCGGTATCTCATTATGGTTTTCGCCAGCCGAGATCTCTTGAGATCCATGAGGAGGTTCATAGCCAGGTGGTAAGCCATACGGCCAATCTTGTTCGGTGACAGTCTGAAGAGGCATAGATGTGTTGGCTGCCCCAAGTGCCCCAGTGCCTGCGGGTCCCTCCGTGTTTTTCTCAAGTAGCTTCATAAGCTTAGCCACTTGGTCTTTTAATTCCGCGACCTCACTGCGGAGCTCCTCATTCTGTGTTTCCAGCTCACTCATGATTTTGGTTCTTGATCTAGTGCTATATGAATGCCGGGGGAGTCGTAAGCCCGCTATTTTGTTACCTGTATAAAAAGTTAAATTCATTTAAGTTAATTAATAATAAAAAAGAATTAGATTATGCGTTGGATGCGGAGGGACCAGAATTCGACTGAGTGCTGATCGTGTGCATCTTTCGTGCTTGTGAGTGTGAAATGGAAATTAATGTGGAATTGCAGAGAAGAGCCCGTTTTATTCAAAACAGATGATGTCTATTTTTACATTTTTTCACCTTGCTTGGCCAGTACAATATATTTTTTCATTCTTAAGACTAGGTCTTTACAAGTTTGAATGAAGAAATCTACTTCAGGCGGGGTGTGGAGTGGGTGCAGAGATGCTTCCGCCTTCTTGAGTGATTGTGGTATCTCTTCTATGGCCGTATTAGCTAGGCAGGCCAATCTTTGAAAGCATCTGATCCAGTGTTCAGCCGTATCTTTATACCATCCGCTTTCTTTTTGTATGTCCTTTATGCCCTTTTGCTGCATCCTCATGATCTCGAGGACCTTCCATTTTTCCTCATTTACCTCGTCTTGCCAGGCTATGAGTAGGCCCTCGATTTGCTGTTTCATGTCCTCTATCCTTTGTAGCAATTCGTTTCTCTCTTCTATCACATTGTCTGCTTCTGCTTGGACTCTCATTTTCGCAGCTAGGATCTGATTTTTCTCTTCTCGGTTATTGCGGACCTTGGCCCTTATTTGTTCCAAGGCACCCCTCAACTGGCTGTTTTCTTGGAGTGCGGCGTCCCTTTCTTGTGCTCTCATGCCGAGCTCTTTGTTGGCCGCTTGCAAATTCATGTATACCCGAGAAGCACGCTCGCGTTCCCCTTTCTGCTGATCTCGGATAGAAGCTAAGAGAGCTTTATTCACTTCATCTTCTCTTCGCCACGCAGCGCTCTCTTGTCGTGCTTTCAGCAACTCTTCCTCTAGCTGAGCGTTTCTTTTGGTCATGGCCTCTAGTTTCTCTCTCAGGCTTTTGACAATCTCGTCTTCAAACTCTGCTGATGCCGTTTGACTCTTGGACGGAGGAACAGGTGGTTTGAATGGCAATTTGATGTGTTGCACCCTGTCTCTAACCCACTGCTTGTATTCTTCCTTAGCAGCGCAGCTTCGCACTCCCAGCTCTTTTCCTTTACGGGTGACCCCCTCCCATGCCTCTCGAACTTTACGGAGATTCTCGGCAAAGTTTCCTTCATACTTCAAGTAGAAAGGAGTTAGCAGTTCGTCAGATGGAGGTGCTTTAATAGGGTAGGCCAGCTGTCTCTGTCCCAGTATCGGGTTATAACTGATACAACCTCTAGCTCCCATGAGGGGTACATTCGGGAACCCCTTGCAGTGGTAGATAACCTCAGTTCTTTGTTGCCATGAAGGTTGCCATCTAACCTGGTCTTCGGTCAAGCTGGCGAAGTGGGAAGACCATTCGAGATTGCTCATCTGTTTCAGCTGGTGGTTCAAGAAGTCTGATATGGGATGTTGCGTCTTCATGTCCCTTTTGAAGATGTGGGCGGTGATCCATATGAATAACACAGGTAGGCAACAAATCAATCTTGTTCTCTTCTTCTCATGACAGAAGTTCAGCGTGCAATAAACATCTGCCAACAGGGTCGTCACGGGATTTTCTCCTCTATCTCTTTTGGCTAAGAAGATATCGACTGCGCTCAGATCGACGAAGTCGTCTATATAAGGGAAAAGTACTAGCCCATAGATGGTAAGGGCTAACACGTCCATGTATATAGCCCACTGGTTGTTGTCGGCTAAGTGTTGCATATATTTTTCTAGAAATTCTCTAGTGAACCCTTTAACTTGGCCTTTTGTCTAATAACCTGCCAAATGTTCCCCAGTCTGCAACCCCAAAGCCTGTGCGACAGCCCGGAAAGAGGAACGATGTTCTAGGTAATGATACGGCCTAGTTCCCTCCAATGGCAGATCCAAAATCTGCTCGAACTCCTCTAGAGTGGGGGCCAACTGAAAGTCTGAGAATGTGAAGCACCGGAGCGGCGGATCGTAATATTGCACCAAGGCAGTAAGGGCTCCTTCTTGCACTTGGACTTTTAAAAGCCTCAGTATGTTGCCATACTTTTTGGTGACGGCCATTTGCTGGATACTTGTCAACTTGTTTGCAAACACCTCTATACTGGCCAAGTCTGTTATTTTGATGCCGATGCGTCTCTTCTTCTTCAACTGTTCAGACTCCACATTAATTTCCATTTCACCCTCTTTCACGATAGTCACCAAGAACCTGATCCCTCGAAAGAAAAAATACGAACAAGTATGTTAGACTCTGAATGAATGATATTAATGTATGGGATGTGTATGAAGACAATAAACATAGTTGCTCTTACTATCCTCCCTCCCTCTTTTCTTTGGTTATTTTCTTTTTCATTTTGTTCCTCATTTTGATTTTCCCCTTTTTTGGAAAGACTTTTCTCTCACCTTTCTTTTTGGTCCATTTTTCTTTCTTTTCTTCTCTCTCCTCTTTTTTGTACACTTTTCTTTCTTTTCTTCTTTCTCCTCTTTTTTGTACACTTTTCTTTCTTTTCTTCTTTCTCCTCTTTTTTGTACACTTTTCTTTCTTTTCTTCTTTCTCCTCTTTTTTGTACACTTTTCTTTCTTTTCTTCTCTCTCCTCTTTTTTGTACACTTTTCTTTTAAATTTAGAATCCTACAATCGCAGGTAAATAAAATCTTACAGAACTGATGTCGTATAAATAGGGCGTGCCCTCCTTGTGTCCTAGAGAGGTGACCTGTCCTATGGATCTAGGGCTTTTAATGCATGAGCCTTTCCAAGGTAGGTTGTAATCCTAGGGTATAAAGGTCACTAGAGCCAAGTTCCAGTTCATAATGCTTGCCACAACAGTAGAAGTAGCCACTAGTTGCGGGGCATCATGAATAGGACGCACTCTAGCTGGGATTTTCATGATAGCCATACAGGACGTAAGCCCCAGCATGACACCAATAGATCCCTCTAATCCTGGGCAGCACTTAGACCCGGGTATAGGGCCCCACTCATAATAAAATGTAATGTATGGAGGGCACTTTATTTTTGGGATACCTGCAATTGGGGAACTTGCACAGATATATAGCGATTTATTGTTTGTTTATCCTAGGGTTATACAGAGAATGAACAAACAGGCGAGAATAAATCAACAAATAAATAACATCCAATGATTAAATCATGTACATAAAAAAGGATCAAATATAAAATACACTCAAATAAACGGGTTTGACTCTCTCTGAAATCCCCAGTGAAGTCGCCATCTGTCGCAACCGTAATTCCGACGAGACGACGAACTCGCTAAAATTTTAAAAATTAATTGTTTTGATCAATGTGGAGTCGCCACCAAATTTTTATTTAAGGGAAAAGATTTGGAAAAACCCTGACTCGAGGTAGAGATTTAGGTTCGGGAGTCGGTTACGAGTGGGGAAGGTGTTAGGCACCCCACTCACCCGTTCCGAAGAACGGTACCCTTAAACTGAGTGTGCGACTTTTGAAAACTGTTTGATCCCTTAATTAATGTGAAATAAATAACTTGATGGAGGTTAGCCTGACAGGACTTGATCCTGCTCCTACGTATTCCCCGGTGCAATGGGAAACTCAAGGCTTACGTAGTTCTGGTTTGTAAAGGCTTGACCTTCGAAGTGTTTTGAAAGAATGTTTGAAGATTTTGCTATTCAAAAAGAAGTTTTATTTTTAGGAGGGGTCTTTGGCCCACTCATGCACAAGGCCCGAGGCGGCTAAGGCAGCACAGGGACCTATACGAACTACTAAATGCTGAACAGCAGGTAAACCGCCAGTTCCCCATTTAAAGCCCATTGCGTGAGACCTAGAATCCCAAATGTCAGAAAAAGAGGTTTTTTAAGTATTGGAAGAGGATCTCAAGTCCACTCATGCACAAGGTCCGAGGCGGCTAAGGCAGCACAGGGACCTATACGGACTACTAAATGTTGAACAACAGGTAATCCGCCAGTTCCCCATTTAGAGCCCATTGCGTGAGACTTGAAAAATCCCAAAATATTTAGAAGAGATTTTAAAGTTTTGAAAAGACACAATTTGCAAATGATATTGATTCTTTAATAAGAGAAAACTTGAATTTGAGATAAGAATTTTATTTTTGAGTTTTGGGGTTTCAAAATAGAAATTTGGCGTAACTTTGCAATTATGGAAATTTAGGATGATTTGGTAATTATTAAAAAAATTTTATGAATTTATTTGAAAATCTTATGAGTTTATTTAGGAATTTTAGAATTTTTGCCAATTTTCTTAATTTCATGAATTTTTATGAATTTTTATTAATTTTTGACATTTTGGAATTTTTTATTAATTTTTGAATTTCTATTAATTTTGTTATTTTTTTTGAATTTCTGGAATTTTTATTAATTCTGGAATTTTTATATTTTTTATTATTTACTGGAATTATTTATTAATTTTTGAATTTCTGGAATTTTTTATTAATTCTGGAATTTTTATATTTTTTATTGATTTTCTGGAATTTTTATATTAATTCTGGAATTTTTTGAATTTTTATTATTTACTGGAATTATTTATTAATTTTTGAATTTCTGGAATTTTTATATCTAGGGGCAATGTGGTAATTTCCATGGCAGGGACCTGTTAGGCATTTAGGGAGTTCTTAAGGGGCAGTGTGGTAATTTCTAGGGCAGGAACCTGCTGGGTATATGGGAAATGGCTAGGGGCATTAGGGTCATTTCTGTGGTAGGGGCAGAATAGGGATTTTGTGGAAAGCTTAGGACATTAGAGTAATTTTACCCTTGGGGATGGAAATAAAGGAAAAGGCAGAATTGGGCTACAAGGGATTCGAACTCGTGTCCGTGGGGCTATGGTTGAGGCGCTCAACCACTTGAGTTATGCACTCTGTACTTCATAATTCGCAAATCTGAAATAAAAACTGCGTCTGGCCCGTCTACCGTATTTTAATTAAGCTTTTCCCTGACTTTGTTCTATGCACCTTGTACCACGATTATATAATTTCTCCCTCGACACACTCACCGCGTATTCAACGGGCGCTCTTATTGCATGGAATTCTATGTAGGCGAATATCCTTAGGCAAACAACTAGCTGTTCCTAGCATATGTGTAGTGTAGACCAGTCATGCTAATAACATCAGTCCTTGTTCAAGATTTCTGCTCATTCTAATATAATTGGCTATGCCCAAAACAACGAAACGGATCATGCAAATACGGGTCTGATGTGATTCTAGCATAGCAATATGTTCATTAGATACCAAGAACTTGTCAACCGCTAGCCAACGTGTTCTCACAAATACAGGGCCAGGGCCTCGATCTTCTGTGACTGTAAGGCTATTGCACACATTGCCTCAACAAATAACACGACGCACCCACTCTTCAAATCCTCTGTTCCTAACCTCATATTATAATCTCCTTGAATTTTATTTTAGTGTGCGGGTTAATAAACCAAGAAAACACAGCGGATAGATTTATGACACTCAACAAGGATGCTACCATGGTGTGTTATCTGAATCTTGCAAGGTTCTTGATGAGAACTTAGTTACTTGCAATTACTAATTTGTAGATTTACTCTAAGGCAAGAAAACCCATACCTGGAAGCAGCAGGCTTTTGCTTGGATCTTCCTCCAAGAATCCGATTACCATGCTATGGTCTCGTCCCCATATGATCGTGAATACCTTGGCCTCCAAATTCTTCCGCGATCCCCTTTTTGGACTCGTAGCCACCATCCATCCAGAGACTTTTTCCTTTTGGTGCCTCTAGAGGAGAGTTCTTTCCAAGCCTTTTCTTTGTTTTTTCTTTTTTCTTGTGACTGAGAAGCCCCCCTATTCAAACTGCCCAGACCCCAAAAAAGGAAGAAGCCCCCCTCCATCCCCTTTTTCTTTCTTTTTATATATTTTTTTTTTCAGTTTCCGATTTTTTCCTTTAATTTCCTCTTTTTACAAATTTTTTATTTTTGTTCAACTAATATTTTTAGTTTTTTATTCGTTTTTTTTTTAAAAAAAACTTTTTCCTTATTAATTTCCAGATTTTGTTATAATTATTTTTTTATTTCCAGATTTTAATATTATTATTTTTTTCTGTTTTTTAGTTTGTTTTAATTCTGTTTTTTAATTTGTTTTCTGTTTTTTAATCTGTTTTCTGTTTTTTTAATTTGTTTTAATTCTTTTTTGTTAATATTTTAATTTTCTGATTTTTTATTTCCAAATTTTGTTTTTTCTTTTTAACTTAGTATTAGTTTCTTGATTAATTTTATAATTGGGGGTGGGGCCTCGGACATAAATGGGTGTTTACAATCTTATCATCCGATTTCAATCTGCAAAGGGGATCATCCTCACTATTGATACAGGTAATAGTATGACTAGGGATGAACTAGCTGATCATCTTGAAACCACTGCTCTATGGGGGCATGACAAGGTTTTTCAGGAGTTTTAAAGGATGGCCTGGATGTTAGAGGTGACAACAGCTTGATTGGCTGATTCAGTATGGGATCTTGCTCTACTTTTTGGTTCTGATCAGGAGGTCGAGCGGTCGTTGATAGTAAAGACTGGGTTCACTCACCATCCTTCACCATCCTAGCAAGGTCCCCGAACAGGTTCTGCACCTACCATTCAAGATTCTTAGTCTTTGCATAATTAGAACCAGAAACTTCCCTAAGAGAAGAATCACTCAATCGAACCATCAAGTGGTATCTACGTTGCTCTGTTTTTCTTCAAGGGTTCACATTGACACCACTTGCTCTGCTTTTCTGGATAATTCAGCATCATGTTGAAGCCAAAAGCCTAGCACTATTCGATGAACCATATTCCTAATTGTCTATCAGATTTTTCAAATGGTTTCTATGGCCGAATCAGACCCTTCCCTGGGGGTTTTATGAAACAGAGAGTTCAAATTCCTCAATTCAAGCTAATAGACATATTGATCATGCAAAACAGGGGTGTTCAAATTCCTACTTGCTCAAGGATTCAGTTGGAGATCCTTCTGATTTCTTGAAGAAAGTTTTCTCTAGCAAAATCCCGAAAAGAAGAAAAGCCCCCCAAAAAAAGAAGAGCCCCTTCTCCACTCTGCCTTTGTCTTTATATAGGCCCCAGTATCTTGATTTGTTGATTTTGTCCTTCTTTGCAAATAAACTTACTTTGGCTTTTTTCCTTTTTGCTTTTCCGTCCCTCTTCTTTTTAATCCGAAAATTAAGATTTCCAATTTTTATTTTCTTTTAAAAACTTCCTTCAGTAATTTTCATTTTACTTCTATATTCATATATATTTTTTATTTTTATTTTTATTATTTTTCTTTTCGTTCAGAATTTTCAAAAATTTTTGTTTTAATGGTTTGTTTTTCCCTTTTTTAATTCTGTTGTATTTATTTATTTATTTATATATTTTTTATTTATTTATTTTTATTATATATTATTTTTTTTTTTAGATTTTAACCTTTGTTTTTCTGATTTTTGTTTATTTCCTTTCAAATGTTTTTATTTTTCCAGAAGTTTATTATATAAAAAAACTTTATTATCGTTTTTCTATTTGTCTGTTTTCTGTTTGTCTGTTTTCTGTTTTCTGTTTTCTGATTTCTTGTATTTTCTTTTTATAAATTTAATCCTTTTCAGCTTTGTTTTTATTCATGTTGTGCTTTGATTTATATATTTTTCATTTATACCTACTATTTATTATTCTTTTTAAATTTGTTTATTTATTTTTATTTATTTATTGGTTTCTTGATTAATTTTAAAGGTTGGAGGCCTCGGACATAAATAGGTGTTTACAAAGATCAGCAACGTCCTCCAATGTCCCAAGCATCCAAGACTTCACTTGTCTCATAGAGACACCTCTCTGCTACTATAATCGTTGACGATGAGGTTCAGGAGCTAGCTAAACCCTGCTTAATATTCGTACCCCTAGGCCAATAGAGATTGGAGGCAGAAGACCCTAGAATAGTAACTCAATCCCAAGTTAGAGGTAATAACCATACCATGTGCACGTTAAGAACAATGGCTAAGAATAACAAGTAACTGTGATTGCATCCCTTGGCTCAATATCCGCCTTAATGGACTCAGGTCCTACTAACCATACATACAGGGGAATCAAAAGGCATCTTGTTAATACCTTGAGCCCTTGGAAGGGATTTTCGGATGGCTTGCCCACGAAGAGGATTTTCTGGCGCCCCCCCAACTCGACTCAGCATGAGCTAGGAGGTCATGCAGCCCATGCAAGCCACACAAGTCTTAATCCAAGCATGGATACTGTAACTCTAAATGAGAGTTGGACTCAGTGGTTAGTACGTTTGTCTTCAAGTCACAAGACCCTTCTTCGAACCTTGCATGGGACATTTTGCTCATTTCCTTCCAAATTTCTCCTCTTAATTCTTAGCATGCCCCAAGCTCGAGATTACTAAACTGCCCCTCTCAAATTCATAAATACCCATCAGGTCCCTACCATGGAAATTACCAATCTACCCCTTAAAAATTTCAAAAACACCCAATCTGTCCCCACATGTTGAATACCCCAAAATGTCTTGATCAAATTCCACAATCGCAACCTTGTCCTCACTTGCCAAATACCCAAAATGCCCCCAAGCAATTCACTAATTCCAATTATATTCCGGAAAATCAATAAAAAATATAAAATTTCAAAAATTAATAAAAAATTCAAAAATTTTAGAAAATTAATAAAATTTGGGAAATTCAAAAATCCAGAAAATTAAGAAATTAATAAAAAATTTAAAGAAAATTAATAAAAAATTCAGAAATTCCAAAAATTAATGAAAAATTCAAAAATTCCAGAAAATAATGAAAAATTCAAAATTTCCAGAAATTAAATAAAAATAAAGAAATTAATAAAAAATTACAGAAAATAGAAAAATTAATAAAAATTTCCAGAAAATAAAAAATTAATAAAAAATTCTAGAAAATATGAAAAATTCAAAAATTCCAGAAAATAATAAAAAATTCAAAATTTCCAAAAATTAAATAAAAATAAAGAAATTAATAAAAAATTACAGAAAATAGAAAAATTAATAAAAATTTCCAGAAAATAAAAAATTAATAAAAAATTCTAGAAAATAAGAAAATTAATAAAATTCCAGAAATTCAAAAAAATAACAAAATTAATAGAAATTCAAAAATTAATAAAAAATTCCAAAATGTCAAAAATTAATAAAAATTCATAAAAATTCATGAAATTAAGAAAATTGGCAAAAATTCTAAAATTCCTAAATAAACTCATAAGATTTTCAAATAAATTCATAAAATTTTTTTAATAATTACCAAATCATCCTAAATTTCCATAATTGCAAAGTTACGCCAAATTTCTATTTTGAAACCCCAAAACTCAAAAATAAAATTCTTATCTCAAATTCAAGTTTTCTCTTATTAAAGAATCAATATCATTTGCAAATTGTGTCTTTTCAAAACTTTAAAATCTCTTCTAAATATTTTGGGATTTTTCAAGTCTCACGCAATGGGCTCTAAATGGGGAACTGGCGGATTACCTGTTGTTCAACATTTAGTAGTCCGTATAGGTCCCTGTGCTGCCTTAGCCGCCTCGGACCTTGTGCATGAGTGGACTTGAGATCCTCTTCCAATACTTAAAAAACCTCTTTTTCTGACATTTGGGATTCTAGGTCTCACGCAATGGGCTTTAAATGGGGAACTGGCGGTTTACCTGCTGTTCAGCATTTAGTAGTTCGTATAGGTCCCTGTGCTGCCTTAGCCGCCTCGGGCCTTGTGCATGAGTGGGCCAAAGACCCCTCCTAAAAATAAAACTTCTTTTTGAATAGCAAAATCTTCAAACATTCTTTCAAAACACTTCGAAGGTCAAGCCTTTACAAACCAGAACTACGTAAGCCTTGAGTTTCCCATTGCACCGGGGAATACGTAGGAGCAGGATCAAGTCCTGTCAGGCTAACCTCCATCAAGTTATTTATTTCACATTAATTAAGGGATCAAACAGTTTTCAAAAGTCGCACACTCAGTTTAAGGGTACCGTTCTTCGGAACGGGTGAGTGGGGTGCCTAACACCTTCCCCACTCGTAACCGACTCCCGAACCTAAATCTCTACCTCGAGTCAGGGTTTTTCCAAATCTTTTCCCTTAAATAAAAATTTGGTGGCGACTCCACATTGATCAAAACAATTCATTTTTTAAAATTTTAGCGAGTTCGTCGTCTCGTCGGAATTACGGTTGCGACAGATGGCGACTCCACTGGGGAACATTAGAGAGTCAAGCCCGATCAATTGAGTGTACATTATATTTGATCTCTTCCCTATTTGTTTGCACATTTTATTGATTGCACGATTCATTTTCTTGTTTATTTATTTGTTGTCTGTTTGTTTATTCTCTGTATAACCCTAGGATAGATAAACAATAAATTGCTATATATATCTGTGCAATTTCCCCAATTGCAGGTATCCCAAATTTATGTGCCCTCATACATTGCATATGCATTTATCATGAGTGGGGCCCTACACCCGGGTCTGAGTGCTACCTAGGATAGAGGGATCTAGTGGTGTCACGCTGGGGCCTACGTCCTGTGTGGCTATCACGAAAATTCCAGCTAGAGTGCGTCCTATTCATAATTCCCCACAACTAGTGGCTACTTCTACTGTTGTGGCAAGCATTATGGACTGGAACTTGGCTCTGGTGACCTTTATACCCTTAGGATCACTAACCACCTTTGAGAGGTTCATATAAAAGGCCATAGATCCTTAGGACAGGTGACCCGCATAAGAAGCAAAGAGGGCACACACACCCTTTTCAAGATACAAGGTTCACCGCTCACATACACCTATTTGAACCAAACAATATGAAGCAGCAAAAGGAAGCCAAAAGCTAAAATCGGGGAGATACAAAATTCCAAATCAAGATAAAAAGTCAAGAAAAATTCAAATAAAAACTTCTAGAGAAAATATATTTTGAAAATATCGAAAAGATCGCAAAGAAAACTAAAAAGGACGTTTTAGAAATAGGAAATTAGGAAGATAATCTTTTGAAAATAAAAAATGAAAAGATTCAAAAGAGAGAAAATGAAATATTGAAAATCTAAAGAACGCTTTCTAGAAAGATTCTAGCCAAACTAAAAAGTTTTTCTAAACAAAACTAAAAGTTTTTAGCAAAATAAAAAACACCAAAACTCATAAAACACAAAAATTGCTAAAAACAAATAAAGAAACTCTGGTTTATTTTCAAAATAGTCAAACTTCAAAAGTCTCTAAAAATTATTTGTACATGGCATGCATTCATTCATTAATAAATTTATCATAAAAAAAAACAACAATATTTCAAAAATCATTTTTCATCCACATACTCATTTTACCCCAACATCTTTATCATTCATGATTTTTGCATTCAAATTATTTTTCAAAAATTAATTTTTAACTCTAACAGAAAATTGGAGAAACACAGCTTCCTCTACATCCTTATAGGACTCGTACACAATCAAGAATCATGGATGAGCTGGAGAGACAAAACGAGGAACTGAGAAATGAGGTCAAGACTCTAAAGGAGCAGATGGCCAAGCTGATGGAGGCCATCCAATTGTCAAAACAGAAGGAATCTCTGGGAGAACCCACAGACCCGTCATATCCTCCTGGGTTCACTCCACAAAACCCTTCGCCATCAGCTATGCCTCCGCCAACCGAAGGAGTTCATTATGGGTTTCCTCATGGGCATGCACCTTCATACAACCAAACACAAGCCCAAACACAAACCCAAACACATAACCTACCTCCAAATACCACTTCACAAGCTTACCAAACAGTCGTTGGAGGAACGTATTCTATGTTCACCCAAGGGTTGCACCCTATATACATACCGTCTTATCACCATCACCACATGCCAAGGGAAAACCCAAACCATCCTTCAAGTGAAGATACAGAAAAATGGAAGGGTCTAGAGGACAGGATCCGGGCAATTGAGGGAAACACTTATGAATCCAAAGATGCATCTGATCTATGCTTGGTACCAGATGTGGTCATCCCTCCCAAATTCAAGGTTCCTGAATTCGAGAAATACCAAGGAACCAGCTGTCCAAAGAAACATCTGACTATGTACTGTAGGAAGATGTCTGCATGTACCTACGATGAGAACCTTTTTATCCATTTTTTTCAAGACAGCTTAACAGGGGCAGCTGCAACCTGGTACACTCAGCTAGAGCGGACACACATCCGTTCATGGAGGGATCTGGCTGAGGCTTTCCTCAAACAATATCAGTACAATGCCGAGATGGCTCCCGATCGAACCCATCTCCAGAATATGGCCAAGAAGGGGGATGAGACCTTCAAGCAGTATGCTCAAAGATGGAGGGAGTTAGCTGCTCAAGTGCAACCTCCACTATCTGAAAAAGAGCTGGTCAGCACGTTCGTAGACACACTCCAAGATCCTTTCTATGACAAGATGATTGGCAGTGTGACTTCTAGCTTCTCTGATGTCATCATCATTGGAGAAAGGATCGAGGGTGGCATGCGTCGAGGAAAAATCATGCACAACGCCACAAGGACAGTTGACGCCTCTACAGAAAAAAGGAGGGCAGGTGAAGCTTACAATGTGGTTTCTAATCAAGGCCAATACATTCCTCAAATGGCACAGTATGGTCCAACTGGCTTCCGACCACCACCGTATACACCATACACACCTTACACACCATATCCCTACATCGCTACCACCTACCAAACACCATACCATCCTACTTACAACTATCCGACACAAGCCCGACCACCAACACCATACACAGTCCGAACACAAGCCATGAGCTCAAATTCTAGCCAAAGCCAAAAAAAGGAAAAAGAACCCGTCCAATTCGACCCTATCCCAATGACCTATACCGAGCTGCTACCTCAGCTAATCCAAAATTCCTTGGTGGTTCCATACCCGCTGAAACCTCAAGAACCACCATATCCAAAATGGTACGATGCAAATGCCATATGTGATTACCATGCGGGGTATATTGGTCATTCAACAGAAAACTGCCAGGTCCTGAAACGCAAGGTGCAAAGCCTAATTGATGCTAAACGGCTAGATTTCGGGAGGATTGCTCCTAATCTAAATCCCAAATCATGAGAGTTCATCTGCTGGCTAAGAAATGTGAGCAACACAATGAGCCGCCTTGTACAAGTCAAGCTATCGAGGAAGAACATCCAAAAATTTGTCATGTTTTTCAAAATTAATCTTTTGTAAATAAACAGCAATGAATAAATACAAAATTACATTTTTCATATCACTTGGGCACGTGCTTTACATTTTAGCTTTACTTCTAAAAATTTTTTTTTTATCTCTTCAATCCACTTCTTATTCCTATACCCAAACAATAAAATACCAATTGGTGAGGATGCTAATGCTGTAATGAGTAATCTTGAACGTCGGATTAATCAAGCTCAAAGAAAAAAGCCCAATGAGGAAGCAGAATAACAACCAGGGATTCTAGATCCCTATTCAAAATGTCTTGTCAAATAAAACATCCCGCTGGAATCAAGTCTAAATCTAGGCAAAATTTAGGGATGCAAAATAAGATCCGCTGAATTGGAAGCCAAGATGACCCAGGCAAGGTCGATGTCAAAATTCAAAATTCAAAGAAAAGAAGAGGACCTGCTGGATTAAAGTAAAAAGTAATAATCCAGGCAAGATTAAGGTCAAAACATGAAATTCAAGAAGAAGAGAAACCCGCTGGATTAAAAGTTAAAAGAATCCAGGCAAAAATAGGGTTAAAGTTCAAAATAATGATTAGAAAAAGGTCTTGCCGGTTTACAACAACAATTCAGGCAAAAATCAGGATCATATAAGAGCCCGCTAGGTCGAAAACCCGTAAGGGCGACCTAGGCAAAAGTTAGGGCACAATCAAGCAGAAGACCCGCTAGGTCAACAATCAAGAACGACCTAGGCAAAAATTAGGGCACGATCAAACAAATGCCCGCTAGGTCAGCAATCCTCAAGAATGACCTAGGCAAAAGTTAGGGCACAACCTAGCAAAAAGCCCGCTAGGTCGACAATCATTAAAGAAGACCTAGGCAAAAGTTAGGGCACAATCAAGCAGAAGGCCCGCTAGGTCGAAAACCCGTAAGGGCGACCTAGGCAAAAGTTAGGGCGCAATCAAGCAGAAGGCCCGCTAGGTCGATAACCCTCAAAAGAGACCTAGGCAAAAGTTAGGGCACAATCAAGCAGAAGACCCGCTAGGTCAACAATCAAGAACGACCTAGGCAAAAGTTAGGGCACAATCAAGTAAAAGGCCCGCTAGGTCAACAAACCCTCAAAGGGGGCCTAGGCAAAAGTTAGGGCACAATTAAACAAGAGCCCGCTAGGTCGACAACAAAAGAGACCTAGGCAAAAGTTAGGGTACCAAAATCAAGAACCCGCTAGGTTGAAAACCCGTAAGGGCAACATAGGCAAAATTTAGGGCAATACAAAAGACCTGCTGGGTTGAAAACTCAAAAGAAAAACCCAGGCAAAAATTAAGGTCAAACCAGAAATTCCAGGACAACATGATATCCTGCACCTCATATCTTCCTAAAACTGGGGCAAAATTTTTCCATTTCTCAAAGTTTGCCTAATCTGACAATCAAGATTATGAAAAGCAGTACTGGCATTTTTTACCAAAAGGTGCCATTTGGGCAATCGAACCCATATCTTTTGTCATCTTTCCCTTTCAAGTACACTACCTCAAACATCCTTTGCAAACCTTCTCTATATTTTTTCATTAACCATCCAGAATCACTTCGCACCCCTCAATAGCGCACATGCCAAAAGAGATGTGAAAAATGTAAAAATAAAAAGGATTAATTTTGAAAAGTTATGACAAGTCGGATGAATCCTTGACCGTTGCAACATGACATGATTGTTTCCCAAAGATTCATCTTTCCACCAGCCAGAATACCACCAAAAAAGGAGTGTGTCTTATTCAATAAAGCAGACCAGTGTTGAATCTCAAAGATCCTAAAAAAAGAAAATTACAAACTTGACCAATAAGCCAAAAGACTGAGTCAATCCAGCTCGCCTTGATTCTTGATCCCTTTCACACCAACTATGGGGTTGTCGAGGAAGGGAGCGTAAAAAAAAAAAACAAAAAAAAATCAAGAGAAACAAAACTTTTTACACCATTTCATGGTTTGCATCTAATAGCATCTGTTTCATCAAAAAATTATTTCAAGCATTAAAATAAGAACCCTGCATCATTTCTGCATTTATTCAAGCATCATTAACATCATATTCTTCTCACTCATTCAAACAATACATAAGCGTCTTTTATTCAAGCATTGCACGACCTACTTTTCAAAATTAATTAAGATCCAAGTAAAATTGCCCGAATTAGTCATAATTAAAACTGAATCAAGCTTAAACTGGGGCAAAAGCTGGCCCAACAAAATGTAATTTGAGGTCATCCTCGAATGATGAATCAAGTCCAAACTGGGGCAAACGTTTGCCCACAAAATTTAATTTGAGGTTATCCTCAAATTCTCAGTCAAGTCCAAACTGGGGCAAACATTTGCCCAAGAAAGATTTAAATTCAAGTTCAAACTGGGGCAAACATCTGCCCGAGAAAATCCAAGTTGAGGCAATCCTCAATTCCTCAACTCCAATTGAGTTCAATAGGGCAAGGTTGCCTAAAAATAAATAAATAAAAAATAAAAAATTCAAGTCAAGCTTATTGAAACCCTTCAAACTGGGGCAAAACGTTGGCCCAAAATTCTTTCAAAACAAGACATCTCTCAGTTATCAAGAAATTTCCAAACTGGGGCAAAATGGTTGCCCAAGCCGCCTCAAAAATAATCATCACATCTTTGCATCCTTGCTCACTAGCCTATATTGTCAGGCCAGAGCATCACATCTTTGCATCTCTACTGCTTTTAGGCCTATGTTGTCAGGCCGCCTTGTAGTTTAGATTTACTGCTTTCAGGCCTATGTTGTCAGGCCACCATAGTTTAGATTTACTGTTTTCAGGCCTATGTTGTCAGGCCGCCTTATAGTTTAGATTTATTGCTTTCAGGCCTATGTTGTCAGGCCACCATAGTTTAGATTTGCTGCTTTTAGGCCTATGTTGTCAGGCCGCCATAGTTTAGATTTACCGCTTTTAGGCCTATGTTGTCAGGCCTCTTCAAGTTTATTTTTCTGCACCTTGGCCTATGTTGTCAGGCCTCATCAAGTTTGCTTTTCTGCACCATGGCCTATGTTGTCAGGCCTCATCAAGTTTATTTTTCTGCACCTTGGCCTATGTTGTCAGGCCTCCTCAAGTTTACTTTTCTGCACCTTGGCCTATGTTGTCAGGCCTCATCAAGTTTACTTTTCTGCACCTTGGCCTATGTTGTCAGGCCTCATCAAGTTTATTTTTCTGCACCTTGGCCTATGTTGTCAGGTCTCATCAAGTTTACTTTTCTGCACCTTGGCCTATGTTGTCAGGCCTCATCAAGTTTATTTTTCTGCACCTCGGCCTATGTTGTCAGGCCTCCTCAAGTTTACTTTCCTGCACCTTGGCCTATGTTGTCAGGCCTCATCAAGTTTACTCTTCTGCACCTTGGCCTATGTTGTCAGGCCTCATCAAGTTTATTTTTTCGCACCTTGGCCTATGTTATCAGGCCTCTTCAAGTTTACTTTTCTGCACCTTGGCCTATGTTGTCAAGCCTCATCAAGTTTACTTTTCTGCACCTTGGCCTATGTTGTCAGGCCTCATCAAGTTTGTTTTTCTACACCTTGGCCTATGTTGTCAGGCCTCATCAAGTTTACGTTTCTGCACCTCGGCCTATGTTGTCAGGCCTACTCAAGTTTACTTTTCTGCACCTTGGCCTATGTTGTCAGGCCTTATCAAGTTTACTTTTCCACACCTTGGCCTATGTTGTCAGGCCTCATCAAGTTTATTTTTCCGCACTTTGGCCTATGTTGTCAGGCCTGCTCAAGTTTACTTTTCTGCTTTTAGGCCTATGTTGTTAGGCCGCCATGTAGTTTACATTTACTGCTTTCAGGCCTATGTTGTCAGGCCACCTTATAGTTTAGATTTATTGCTTTCAGGCCTATGTTGTCAGGCCACCCTGTAGTTTAGATTTACTGCTTTAAGGCCTATGTTGTCAGGCCGCCGTAGTTTAGATTTACTACTTTCAGGCCTATGTTTTCAGGCCGCTGTAGCTTAGATTTACTACTTTCAGGCCTATGTTGTCAGGCCACCCTGTAGTTTAGATTTACTGCTTTAAGGCCTATGTTGTCAGGCCGCCGTAATTTAGATTTACTGCTTTCAGGCCTATGTTGTCAGGCCGCTGTAGCTTAGATTTACTGCTCTCAGGCCTATGTTGTCAGGCCGCTGTAGCTTAGATTTACTGCTTTTAGGCCTATGTTGTCAGGCCGCCAAGTAGCTTAGATTTTCTGCATCATGGCCTATGTTGTCAGGCCTCATCAAATTTTCTTTGCATTTATCCTGGCAACAGCAGGATTTCATCATTTGCCTCTTCCCGGCAACAGCGGGACCTCATTTGCATTCTCCTGTCAACAACAGGACTTCAAGCACGTTTATTTTTCTGTCCACCGGTCAAGCAGGTTTGCATTTATCCTGGTTACAGCAGGATTTCATTTGCCTTTTCCCGGCAACAGCGGGACCCCATTTGCATCCTCCTGTCAACAACAGGACTTCAAGCACGTTTATTTTTCTGTCCACCTGTCAAGCAGGTTTGCATTTATCCTGGTAACAGCAGGACTTCATTTGCATCTTCCCGGCAACAGCGGGATCTCATTTGCATTCTCCTGTCAACAACAGGACTTCAAGCATGTTTAATTTCCGTTCACCTGTCAAGCAGGTTTGCATTCATCCTGGCAACAGCAGGATTTCATTTGCATTTTTCCGTCAACAACGGGATTCCCATCAAGTTTAAATTTCTGCATTATGGCCTATGTTGTCAGGCCACCATCAAGTTTAAATTTCTGCATCATGGCCTATGTTGTCAGGCGTCATGAAGTTTAGTCTTCTGCATCACGACCTATAGTGTCAGGCCACCATCAAGTTTCCTTTTCTGCACATTCAAGTTTTCTTTTCTGCACTCCGGCCTATAGTGTCAGGCCACCTTGTACATATCTTACATTTTAGTTCTTGCATGCTCTCCTGCCTCAAATAGGCCCTTCTCACCTCATTTTTCTTGTATTTCAGTAGTATTCATAGCCTAATCAGGTTATGCAATCAAACCTTTCATATTTAAACTCTATCGGCACATAAAGCCGGAAACACCATTTAACCGCCACCCTCCAGGCATCCATGAAGTTCAATTTAAGCTCAAGGCTTCTAGTGTTACTCTCGGACTTTCTTCAAAAAGCCTGCCTCGGACATAAAGTGTTCACGTCTTTACTCATTTCCTATCCCGATAATTTAGAGAATTAATTCTCATATTATCTGGTAGAAAAATGAGTAAAGAGGGGCAAACTGTAAACACCCATTTATGTCCGAGGCCCCACCCCCAATTATAAAATTAATCAAGAAACTAATACTAAGTTAAAAAGAAAAAACAAAATTTGGAAATAAAAAATCAGAAAATTAAAATATTAACAAAAAAGAATTAAAACAAATTAAAAAAACAGAAAACAGATTAAAAAACAGAAAACAAATTAAAAAACAGAATTAAAACAAACTAAAAAACAGAAAAAAATAATAATATTAAAATCTGGAAATAAAAAAATAATTATAACAAAATCTGGAAATTAATAAGGAAAAAGTTTTTTTTAAAAAAAAACGAATAAAAAACTAAAAATATTAGTTGAACAAAAATAAAAAATTTGTAAAAAGAGGAAATTAAAGGAAAAAATCGGAAACTGAAAAAAAAAATATATAAAAAGAAAGAAAAAGGGGATGGAGGGGGGCTTCTTCCTTTTTTGGGGTCTGGGCAGTTTGAATAGGGGGGCTTCTCAGTCACAAGAAAAAAGAAAAAACAAAGAAAAGGCTTGGAAAGAACTCTCCTCTAGAGGCACCAAAAGGAAAAAGTCTCTGGATGGATGGTGGCTACGAGTCCAAAAAGGGGATCGCGGAAGAATTTGGAGGCCAAGGTATTCACGATCATATGGGGACGAGACCATAGCATGGTAATCGGATTCTTGGAGGAAGATCCAAGCAAAAGCCTGCTGCTTCCAGGTATGGGTTTTCTTGCCTTAGAGTAAATCTACAAATTAGTAATTGCAAGTAACTAAGTTCTCATCAAGAACCTTGCAAGATTCAGATAACACACCATGGTAGCATCCTTGTTGAGTGTCATAAATCTATCCGCTGTGTTTTCTTGGTTTATTAACCCGCACACTAAAATAAAATTCAAGGAGATTATAATATGAGGTTAGGAACAGAGGATTTGAAGAGTGGGTGCGTCGTGTTATTTGTTGAGGCAATGTGTGCAATAGCCTTACAGTCACAGAAGATCGAGGCCCTGGCCCTGTATTTGTGAGAACACGTTGGCTAGCGGTTGACAAGTTCTTGGTATCTAATGAACATATTGCTATGCTAGAATCACATCAGACCCGTATTTGCATGATCCGTTTCGTTGTTTTGGGCATAGCCAATTATATTAGAATGAGCAGAAATCTTGAACAAGGACTGATGTTATTAGCATGACTGGTCTACACTACACATATGCTAGGAACAGCTAGTTGTTTGCCTAAGGATATTCGCCTACATAGAATTCCATGCAATAAGAGCGGCCGTTGAATACGCGGTGAGTGTGTCGAGGGAGAAATTATATAATCGTGGTACAAGGTGCATAGAACAAAGTCAGGGAAAAGCTTAATTAAAATACGGTAGACGGGCCGGACGCAGTTTTTATTTCAGATTTGCGAATTATGAAGTACAGAGTGCATAACTCAAGTGGTTGAGCGCCTCAACCATAGCCCCACGGACACGAGTTCAAATCCCTTGTAGCCCAATTCTGCCTTTTCCTTTATTTCCATCCCCAAGGGTAAAATTACTCTAATGTCCTAAGCTTTCCACAAAATCCCTATTCTACCCCTACCACAGAAATGACCCTAATGCCCCTAGCCATTTCCCATATACCTAGCAGGTTCCTGCCCTAGAAATTACCACACTGCCCCTTAAGAACTCCCTAAATGCCTAACAGGTCCCTGCCATGGAAATTACCACATTGCCCCTAGATATAAAAATCAATAAAAAATATAAAAATTCCAGAATTAATAAAAAATTCCAGAAATTCAAAAATTAATAAATAATTCCAGTAAATAATAAAAAATATAAAAATTCCAGAATTAATAAAAATTTCCAGAAAATAAAAAATTAATAAAAAATTCTAGAAAATAAGAAAATTAATAAAATTCCAGAAATTCAAAAAAATAACAAAATTAATAGAAATTCAAAAATTAATAAAAAATTCCAAAATGTCAAAAATTAATAAAAATTCATAAAAATTCATGAAATTAAGAAAATTGGCAAAAATTCTAAAATTCCTAAATAAACTCATAAGATTTTCAAATAAATTCATAAAAATTTTTTAATAATTACCAAATCATCCTAAATTTCCATAATTGCAAAGTTACGCCAAATTTCTATTTTGAAACCCCAAAACTCAAAAATAAAATTCTTATCTCAAATTCAAGTTTTCTCTTATTAAAGAATCAATATCATTTGCAAATTGTGTCTTTTCAAAACTTTAAAATCTCTTCTAAATATTTTGGGATTTTTCAAGTCTCACGCAATGGGCTCTAAATGGGGAACTGGCGGTTTACCTGCTGTTCAACATTTAGTAGTTCGTATAGGTCCATGTGCTGCCTTAGCCGCCTCGGACCTTGTGCATGAGTGGACTTGAGATCCTCTTCCAATACTTAAAAAACCTCTTTTTCTGACATTTGGGATTCTAGGTCTCACGCAATGGGCTTTAAATGGGGAACTGGCGGTTTACCTGCTGTTCAGCATTTAGTAGTTCGTATAGGTCCCTGTGCTGCCTTAGCCTCCTCGGGCCTTGTGCATGAGTGGGCCAAAGACCCCTCCTAAAAATAAAACTTCTTTTTGAATAGCAAAATCTTCAAACATTCTTTCAAAACACTTCGAAGGTCAAGCCTTTACAAACCAGAACTACGTAAGCCATGAGTTTCCCATTGCACCGGGGAATACGTAGGAGCAGGATCAAGTCCTGTCAGGCTAACCTCCATCAAGTTATTTATTTCACATTAATTAAGGGATCAAACAGTTTTCAAAAGTCGCACACTTAGTTTAAGGGTACCGTTCTTCGGAACGGGTGAGTGGGGTGCCTAACACCTTCCCCACTCGTAACCGACTCCCGAACCTAAATCTCTACCTCGAGTCAGGGTTTTTCCAAATCTTTTCCCTTAAATAAAAATTTGGTGGCGACTCCACATTGATCAAAACAATTCATTTTTAAAATTTTAGCGAGTTCGTCGTCTCGTCGGAATTACGGTTGCGACAACTTGTTTTCATTAATTTTATCCAACATGGCCGAATGGTTACCCAATCATTTTCAAGTCTCTTCTAATTTTATAATTCCTTTCTTATACTTGTTTAGGCTTCTCTTTGTACCTTAATTAAAATTTTAAGCTCAAGTTTCCTTAATTATGTTGAAGGTGGTCAAATCCACTAGGTGACCAAAACAAGGATTCTTTTCTCAATTTTTCCTCCATTGGCATTTGTGTTATGAATTTTAGCACTTGGTACATCACATGCCTTTAGATTCATCATGATTTGTTCTTACTTCATAGCTTTGGTCATGATCATGGAAGATCTTAAGTTTCTTATTCAACTTTGGGTCCAAAATTCCATCTTTGCTTTTACTAGTTTTAAACTTCAAGTTTCAAGTTAAGTTTATAGCTTTTAGGACATAAATTTATCTTTTTTAAGGTATTTAAAATATGAGTCCAAATCTGGACTTTTATCAAAGTCCAACTTCAAGATTAAAGCTTTTAAGAAAAGATATAAACAAGCTTCCAACTATGAACACAAAGATCTTAAAGAAAGCATTTTTTAAGACAAACAAGTGTAGATTTACTGGATCTACTCTAAGATCTATCCATCCCTTACTTTGAGCACTTCAAAACTTTTCTCATAAACTCTCAAACTTTCCCCAAAGCATTAAAAATCTGTTTTAAGAAATTTTAACCGATTAAATTGCTCCAAAGGTTGATAGAAGCACTTTAATCCATCAAAAGTTCTCTTTAGCCTTCAAAAATATCTAAAAATTTTGTGATGATGAGTTTTAACCATCAATGGTAGTTTTAAGCTCCAACAAACTCAAGCAAATGATATCATTAGAACTTAGAGAGAGATCCACCAAAAAGATCATAAAACAAACCATAAATACATGATTAAAAACTTAGAAAAATATATGGTAAAGACCCTACTTGTTGAATACTTTTATGAAGGTTTGGCGGATCTTTAAGGTTGATCTCCTTCCTCCTTGGTGGTCCACACAAGATCTCCTAGTGATGGTGGTGGGGCTTGATGGGTTTGTTCTATTTTAACTTAAACATAAAATATGGAAGTTTAAGTTTAGTGTAGATTTTGGTGTTTTGGGAGGATCTGTAGTTTTTGGTAAATTTAGAGAGCTTGAACAAGTATTTGAAAGATTTTTAATGGAAAACTGAGTCCTCCCTTGGTGTTCCTAAGCAAATTCGGCCACCTAGGGCATGTGAGAATTAAATTCTCACTTAAAGATATTTTGGTCATTTTACATATAATTTTTATTTTTCAAATCAAATGTAAATGTAAGGAATTATCTTTTAAAATTATTTTGACACTAATAATTTTGAATTTTTCACTAATTAAGGTTAATTTATTCTAAGTATGATTAATTTTAATTAATTAAGGTTAATTTACTTTAACCATGATTAATTTTATCTCTCATCATTAATATTTTTGTCCTATATGACATTAATGAATGGATGCATCATAGATGAGTCACAACCTCATTTTTCACATGTCCAATTCATGTTCAATGAATGGAACCCATTTCTCAGCTTCTCTTTCATTTTCTTTTTTTATTGGCCTTCTAGGAACATTTGGTAATTTTCTAAGAATTTTTCAAAAAATTTCTAAATTGTTCTTCTTATATTTGTAAACATTATTGATTCATTTCCAAATCATTTTTATATAATTTTCTATTATTTAAAATAGTTTAATCTTTATAAAAAATAGAGATTTTTAAAAATATTTTGATCATTTCTAAACATTTCTAATGACATTTTTGGTCTTGTTTTATTTTTATTCTTTTCTTATAATTTTTTAAATATCATAGATCGTTTATAAACTTTTAAAATATTTTTTAATTTTTATTTTAAATTTTTTACATAATCATTTATATCATATTAATAAAAAATATTTTTGCCATTTATTAAAAAAATTAACTTTTTAAAATTTTGAAAATAAATTTATAATTATTAATTTTTCAATTACAGGGAGAGAAGTTTGAAATGATACATTACATATAAAAAACAACTCTATTAGAATAAAAAGTTATGCATAAGTTCAGCAAGCGTACTTTCTCAACAACTTCGTGTATTTAATAAAAAGAAAAGTATCGTTACTGGACAAAAGCTTTTATTAAGATAAAATAAGTACCATCACTCTTGCCCCTCCTTTTTTTTTTATACATTTAATGTTCTTTGGATTTATATAAAGTATTTTCTTCAATTATTGTATAAATTTATCTCTTATTTTAAGATAATTTTATAAATTTTATTCTTATATTTGGAGAAAAGTTTAAAAAAAATTTAAATTTAAACTTAAAAAAATTTGTAAAAGAAAAAAATAATTATTAAAAATTTTTTTTGTAAAATATTTTTCAGTTAATATTAAAGACACGTAATATAAACTAGACATAATTCTTAATAATTAAAAATGAATTAGGATAAATATATTGTATTTACATCTATTTTTATCTTATTTATTTACTAATTGGGTTATTTATTATTTTTTTTAAAATTAATATAATATTTTTCGATAAAATATTTAAAATCTCATATCCTTAACTTTCTCAAACTGTCTTAAAATATTTGGAAAAAATTAGAAAAATTTACAAAATTTTTTTTAAATGTTTTTATATTTATTTCAATTATTGTTAGACATTTTTTTCTACTAACTCGTCATATTGGGAAGAAGTTTAACACAGTACATGAATAGAATTATTGTTAAATAACATATTATTTCTTTCTACTAACTTGTCATGTTAGAAAGAAGTTTAAGATATTACATGAATGGAACATTGTTGAATTAATGATGTGTACACCACGATTCATATTAATTTTTATTTTTAATAATGACGTGATGTAAAAAAAATAGATGAAATGTATATCTTATTTTATATTGAAATATTATAAGTTATTCAATGATGAGGACTAATTCATAATATTATTTACATATTTTTTAATTTTTATTTAAATATTTAATAATCAATATTAATTAATTTTGTTTTTAATAAACCGACTTTTATTATAATTACGTTTTTTAATAATAAAATTCAATCATATACATTGATTGATCTTTATTATAAATGATTCAAACATAAAAAGTTTACAGGAATAATAACTAAATTAGCGAGTACATCGTAATAACAAAGACCATGAATGCCGTCAAAGTCACTAATCAAATGACGTTACAAATTATCAACATGACACTCAATCATCCATGACAAAACAGATAACTAATTTACTGGCATGTGTAATTACTTAAAGTCTCAATGCATGAGGTTTAATTTTATAAGATATTTTGTGATTTTTTTCACATAATTGCTACACAGTTTTTCTCCCACTTTGGCGTTTTTATTGTCTTAATAAAAACATCGATGAAAGAAAGCACAAAGGTAATGATTAAACTGCTTAATTTTACTTTTAGTTTATATTTTAGCTTATATAATTTTGGTATCCTTAATTATAATTACTAGTAATTAGCTCTTATAATCTTTAATTATTCAAATTAAGTTGTATGATGCATCCTTGGCTTTATAAATTAGTTAAGGAAAAATATACAAAATAAAAAATATAAAAAACATGATTGACATAATTATAAATTAGCAAAAGAAAAATATTCAAAATAAGAATTATAAAATATAATAAATTTATTTTTATTTAAATATTTTTAAATTTTTATAAGTTTTTTTATAAATTAATAATATATCAAATCATTATTAAATTTTTATCAATCATTAGATAATATTTTTGGCTTAGAATTTAGTTTAAATAATTACAATTTATAAAAAATAAATATGAGAAATTAAAACAAAGGAAAAAAATGGAACTTGTACAAAAATATTGAAACTAAAATTATAATTAAATTTTATTAAAATAATTGATAAACATTAGTGTGAAATCATTGTTAAAAGAAATATCTTAATTAAGAAAATATCAATTTTTTTTGTCGTCGAATAGAATCAAGTAAAATTTAATATATGTTAATCGTGAGTATAATATATACAGGATCCAATGTAGCCTATAAGATACTTTTCTAGATTAATTTTACAAGAATTTAAAAGGAAATTTATTTTGATTTTTTACAAGGCTCAATTGATAATATTGTATTGTATTTATTTTGATCATTAAATGAAGATAATAATTAATTAAGTAGAAAATTTTAAAAATATTTATTTAATATTAAAATAATTTTAAAAACTAGAAACAAATTTAATTTTACTAATTAAATTAACTAAACTTTTTAATATTTATAAATTAGTTAAATAAATTTTATATACAAAGTTTGAAGGCAGTATATCATAAAACGCATCAATCCTTCAAAGAATGAAGGAAAAGTACTATGATATTAGGCAAACCATACATACAGCCTTCCTTTTATTTTATATTTATTATACATTTTTAATTTTAAAAGTTCTATAATATATTTTATTGTATAAATATATGATTTCTAAATTTTTATTTGTTATCAAATTAAGAAAAATACTCTTCCGATAATTTAAGAATTTGAAATTATTTTATACCTAAATATAAAATTTGTAAAAACTTTAGGGTAGAATAATAAAATAATTAAAAAATATATAATTTGATATTTTAATAATAATAATTATTATTTTATATTCATGATAATAAAAATTTTCAAAGAGTAGTTAATCATATGAACTGTTACTTGTTTTTTGAAAAATAATCATATTTTTTATTTTTAATTACTAAAAAATTATCTTAATAAATTAGTCTTATTCTATCTCAAATAATTTAAGTTATTATATTTTCATTACAAATTATAAAATTATTTTTAAGATATGGCCAATAATTTATTTTGTTATTTTTATTTTTATTGTAATGTTATCTTAATTTATTTATAATACTTAATGATTTCGAATTTCTTTTGGATTTAATTATAATATATTTGAAAATTGAAAATTGTTGCAGTATCAACATATTTTTTTTTATAGTTTGTCATTAAAATATTTATATTAATATAATAAAATTAAAAAATTAAATTTTAATATTATATTTTTGAAAAAAATAATTTAATATTATTTTAGCAAAAAAAAATCATACAATAAAAATATAATAGAAAGTTAGGTAAATTAATTTCCTTTCATATATAATAAGGACCTGATCACTATTTTATAAGACAATATATTATTAGCGAGACTTATATTAAAAGATCGATTTTAACTGATTCTTAAAAGTTAGTCTTAGAACAATTAATATCGTATCATTATTAAAACAAATATCTTAATTGGATAAGTATTAAAAATCTACCAAGTGCGTATGATATGGGTATATATGTACAGGACCCAATATAGTTTATATAACCAAAGTAATATTATAAAATTGATCCTACTTTACTCTTAAAAGATGATTAAAGAAAGAAAAATTATTTAAACTTTATAAAAAATAATTCATTTATAAATTTAATTAATATAGAATAGTTTAATAAAGATTTCACATATAAGATTAAATATTTAATACATAAATTGTAAAATCAAATATCAATACAAATTAAAATTAAATAGATTTTAGTATCATATTAAAAATTAGATCAATACATTTTTAACAAGTGATTTAAAAAGAGGTAATTATTAAAATTTTATAAAAAAGCATTTTAATTATATTTTTAAATAATATAAAATATCCTAAAAAGACAAGAAGTGTTGTTACATAATTAACCAAAAATGTAGATTACAATAAACCTTTCCAACCAAACATTGTGCCAAAAATGACCCCCACCCCCTCTCTCCTCCCTCATAGTGTCCAAAAAATTCTTACCTTTTCTGGGGCATGACGAAGACACATATATCTCCCAGTACCTACACAATATTATCACAGTGACCCCATACCTACACAAAAAATAGGATATATGCACCAATTCATTGTTTTCTTTGAGCTGGATCACCATTTCATGACCCCTGTTGCTATTTGCAACTTCATCAATTAATCCTCAGAAGGATTTCCATGGAAATTTTGGTGGCCAATTTACGATTTTTTGTAGCGTCAGTTATCAAATTTTATTATATTTAAGAATTTATTCATATTTTAAAATAACAAATATTATTTTCTTCACATGATCCTAGTTTTTCTTCTTATAAAAGAATTGATTTGTGTATAAAATAATTTATTTTCTTCTCTTCCTGTTTTTGTTCAAGTTTTCTATAGATAGAAGTACCTGCAACCATCCATGTGATTTGGGTCCAATTTGGAGTCTATTTGTGGTTGTCTTCTAAATGATTTTGGGTCAAGCTGCCATTGTAACGTCAAATAACACCTCACCATTTCGGATATTTTAAAATAAAAATAATAAAATTTAAATCCATAATTTAATTATAAATTATTCCATTTTTACTTACTAATTAAAAATTAAAAATTAAAATAATTTTATATTAGAATTCTGTCCTCAAATTCTATCATTTTCCATAAGGTAAAAAAAGTTAAACATCACAAGCTCATGGACATATCATTATTTTTTTTTTAGAATATCATTATTTTACATGACCTTTCCCGGTCAAATTTAATTTTTAAACATTAAAAACATTTACAAGACTTTACTTTTATATAGAAATGTATGTCAAATAGAAGAAGTAACTTTTTATTATTTAATTAATATTTACAAGATAGTATTTGCTTTTTATGGTGATGAATAATTAATGAGGCAGTAGAGGTGTGGTTCGTACAAGTGTCTTGCTGTTGCCCCGTTGCTTGCTTATTATTTTCTCATTGCTAAACACTGAAGACATTAATTATTACTTCAACAAAGCTTTTTTGAAGATGGAAAAGATGATGTGGGTATGGGTGCCGGAAAGTTGCCTCTGTTAAGTTCTGGGTCCACTTGCTTCTATGATTTGAGTTTCTGAGACTAGAAAAATATATACTATATATGGCGTACTTTGTTTGAAACTCTAAAATGGGGAACTTGTGTAACAAACTAGGAAGCACAACTCGTATTCTTTTTTCCCCATTATATCAAATCTGGTTGATCCAAGTAATATGAAAATTAGTTTTTTTTTAAGTAAAATTTAATCTGGGATTTTTACATATAATTGAAAGTTTTTATCTATGGGAATAAGTCAACTTGACACTGCTGAAATTTATTAAAATCTAATGTAAAAATTTAGATCTATTAAAATTAATAAATAAGCTAGTTAAAAATTTAAAAATTACTTAAATTAAAAATAAAATTTGAAAGTTAAATGTAATAAAATAACAGATTTAATTAAAAATATTTTATTCAATTAAATATTAAACTAATTCATAAATATGTAATTATAAATAAAAATATGGTTAATTATTATATTAAGTTTAACAGAAGGTGATGTACTCTTTTAACAAAAAGTATATTAAAATTTAACTTAAAAAAATTGTAAATATTTAATTCATTAAAATAAACAGAAAATATTTTTTATAAATTTAATTTTTTGTCAATAAATATTAAATAATTTATATTAATAAAAATAATATTTCCTAAAAATATATAATCATCTAATAGTTTATAAATATGTTTGAGAATACATTAAGCTGAAAGTACTCGTTTGTTATGAATTTTTTAGTAACTATTAACATTTTCATGTAATTACTACTTATTTTTTTAATATATTACTTGAAGTAGCATTTAAACATTTTGTTTGTAATTAAAATTATTTTTATTTTTATTCTTAATGTATTTTTATAATTTAATTTTTATTTATCTATTATTTTAATAATATCAACATCATCTTATTTTTTAAAAATATAATTAACTTATAATGAAATGTTAGATGATTTTTTATTTCTTATATTGCTATAAAATATTATTTTTTACATTATTAATTTTATTTTAATTATTATACAATCTATTTATTTTTTAAATAAAGTATTTATTTTCATTGATAAAAATAAAATTTATAAACTTTAATTACCTTACCTGAAATGTTAAATAAGATTTTATTTAAATAAATATTTTAATTTTAAAATAATATTTATTCATTTAAATTTTAATATTTTTATTTATGAACTTTTGGTTTTAGTACTAAATATGGTATTATGTATTGTTTTATATTTATTAACTAATTCAGCCACTATTTTTATTAAATATATTTATTAACTTTTTATATTTTTTTAGTTTTTAATTACTTCTTTAACTATCACTTAATATATTCTTATATTTAATTGGATCATCCAATAATAAATTAATAATAAAATCTCAAGAGAGTAAGAAAATATATCAAGCTACTAACAATAAATAAATTATAAAAAATTAAATTCTATTTAAAATATTAATAATTATTAGAAAAATAATTATTAAAAAATTACTTTACATAAAATAATTTAACAAAATTTTTAGTTAATATTTTTTTTTTTTGGTTTTGTTAAAATGCATTGTCTTAACATAACATTGATATTTAATCAACCACAAAATGAGTGCCCTCGGGGACACATCCGATTAATATCAACCACGACCTAATCATATAAATTCACCTGTTTACCCTTTTCTTACCACTTAAATTTCATCAGTCCTTCGATTAAACAAAATATATATATGCTTTACATATACTTTTAATTTTGAGTAAACTTTTAAAATAAATGTAAAATATCTAAAATACCTAAACAAAAAGATCATCTATCTATACTTTCCTTTTATAAATTTGAGGACGCTTTTTAATTTTTTAAGTATTTAATTTCATTTATAATATTTACTTATTTCAAATTTTATTTTTTAAGTTTAATTTTAATTCTAATTTGATTTAAATTTTATATTTTGATTGAGCTTGTATTAAAATAGAAATTTTGTTACTTTCTAAATAAAGAAAATTTTAAAATTATTATAATATTAATTAATAATTAAATTTATAAATTTGATGATATAAAATATGATTTGATTATTTATCAATTTAAAATTAAAAAATTTAATTTTTTATATAAAAATCATGAGGCTTGAATCCAATATTTTACATAAATTATTACAATTTTTTGTCATTAAAATAATTTAGTGACTTAAAAGTAAGAAATTTAATTGAAATCTCATGAAATTTGAATTACTTTATAAAATGTGTGATTAGAATATGAAGAAGGAAATTTTTGAGACTTTTTTTTTTTTTGATAAATTTAATATTTTGGTAGGTAAATTTTGGTAAATGTTAATCATTTCAATTTATAAATACTTAAAATAGAAAATGGTTTGAGAGTTTTAAATAGAAGTGAATTGATAGAGAATTAAATTTATTAAATTTTAAAATTAGAAACATTTAATTGGATAAAAAATACACATAATCCAGAAAAATATGCAAAAAATGCAACGGAATTAGAATATTATTGTCTTCATAAATTCCCTCTCAAAAATAAAAATAAAATATAGCTAAATCTTATATGAACTTATATTTTATAATAAAATATAATAACTTTATCTTGTATTTAATAAATATTTTAAAATTAAAAATAATAAATATTTTAATTATTAAATAGTGAATATTAATAATAATAATTTAATGAAATAAAATCATGATATATAATCTTTATTGATATATGATATACTAAAAAATAAAAATTAAATTTAAATGAAAAGAGATCAAGTTGATATTAATCATAACATTAAATTTATTTGAAAAATATATTTAAATTTATTGAATAGTATCAAGATTTAAAATTAAAATTAAAATAAAATATTTAATAACTATTATATTTTAAATTTCCAATTGTATATATTTATTCAATAATTTTATCTTTCTTTTTATCTTATTCTAATTATCTTACTTTCTTTTACATAAACTTACTCATAATATATTTATTTTTCTTTTATCTCTTATTACATATTTACAAGTTTCCATTGTAAAATGCAAGATTTTTTTTGTGTCATTGTTATGAGTTGTAAAGCATGATAAAGGACCCTAGAAATGGGATACATTATAAAACAATTTTAACATTTATAAATATCTTTATTCTGACAAAATTGGTAAGCAGCTGGTAAAAAAAAGATAAACCATGGATTTATAATTAAATAGAGCAGTGGTATTCAAATCAAATACTTATGCTATTGCACGCAACCAAAAGCAGGTGAAGTGCAATGGATCACCGTTTTGAACCCTGTCAAGTCACCTATAGGATTTGCATTCAGCAGTCTTTTTTATAAAAATAATATTTCTTTATAAAATATAGTTTCTTTTTTAAAAAATCATTAGATTAAAAAGCTGCAGCTTGTTCAAGTGTTCATTGACTGCAAATATTCCAATTCGGCTCATTATATTGAACTTTGAAGTACAAATGTTCGGTGGCCAGGTGATTAAAACAGGACATGTGTCTTGTTAATATTGAAATAAGTGATAAATTATAATAGTAAATTTAATGTCGGGTTATCACCCTAAAAAAATCATGTTTATTGTTTAAAATTTAAAAAATAAATTTATGGATTTTTAGTTATATGATTTCTACCTAACATTATAGAATTTTTTAATATTTTATTCTTCAAATTTAAATTTTGATATTATAATATGGTTCTCCTCGGGCAGCAATTCTTTTGAATATCTATAGTTTTAATAATTAAAAACCAAAATTTGACCAATATTTTTATCACATGAATTAATCACCAATTAGAGCCCTAACCATGATTTTCTAATCCTCTACTTTGAAATCATTTGTTAGATAATTTAAAGTGTACAAAAATAAAAATAAAAACTTCATAATAAAATAAGCAATAAAAATCACAATAATAATTTTTTATAATTCATAATTTTAAGATGATAAATTAATGGTTATTTTTTTATCTCAAGATAAGAAGACATTTTTCATTACATCAAGCCTTTATTTAATTTATTTTAACTAATATAAAATTTTATCATTTACATGATAAATGATTAAGCGATTTTATGGTTTTAATTTGTTAACATATAACAAAATAGTTAAATTTAAATATAAATTTCACGTAAATTATCGTAATTTTTTATTATTAAATCAGCCCTATTAACTTCTTTACTATTTTATTTGAAACATGAGAAAAAATCCAACGTAAGAAAGCGGAAGTGAAAGTCTTGAAAATCTTTGAAAGATAATTTATTAATAGAAAAGAAAAAAAAACAATTATGGGATCCATCTATTTTTATTTTTCAGATCATGTAATTTTGGGAGAGAAAATGATGGTGAATTTTTTTTAATTTTAATTCTTTTTTTTAAATGATATTTTATACTGTATAAATAAATATTGAAAATGTCTAAATTAATTTTTATTAAAAATATTACAATTTTTTCTAAATTAATATTTTTATATTTTTATATTAAAGTTGCTTATTTTTTATTCTTTATTTATCTAAATAAATAAAAAATTTACTTCTTTTTATTTCATATATTTTTTCATTATTTCATCTTTAGTAAAAAAATAGAGGACACATAATATACGGTATGAACGGAGATTACGGAAAAGTAGGAACAAACACAAACAGATAAACTACTCCATCATATCAAATTCATTATTGATGGTGATCGGAACGAGAACAAATCTAAGAGAACTTCCTTTAGCACAGAACCCGGTATATTTACATTTTTTAAGATAAAAAATGATGAAAGAAATAATAAAATATATCAATATTGATAATAAAATATATTATTTAAATAGATAAGAGTAAAAAATAAATAAAATACTGTTAATAAATAGAAAATAAATAAAAATATTTTTTTAAAATATTTTTATTATTTAATTTTTAAGTCATAAAAAATATTAAATTTTATAAAAAAAAATTAAAAGAAATAAAAAAATAAATTTTATCTTTTTTTTTATCTGTTGAGAATTAAAAATGATAAATAAATTTATATTTGTATAAACACATTTCGTTTTATTTTAAATTTGATAAAAAATTTAAATTAATAAAAATTGAAGATAAATTTGGATAAAATTTAATTTTTAAAAGCAGAAGCAAGTATGAAAACAAAGATATTGATGGCTCTTATCTTCATCTCAAACTTGCTTTAATATATTAAATTAAAAATATATTTTTATTTTATATAAATATTTTAAAAAATTAATTAAAATAAAAAAATAATAAAATATATAACTTATGAAAGTATATAATATTGTAATAAAATGTAAAATCATTAAAATAAAAATATTAACAAATAAAGATAAGTGCAGGTAAGTTTTCCTAATCTAATTAAAGACAAGAATGAAGTTTAATTTTTTAATTTTAACAAAAACATGAGCAAGAAAAAAAGGTTGAGGACAAGAAATATAAAACTTACCTTAACCTGTCTAGTTATCATATCTATTGAGTATATAAATGTTTAATAGATTTCATAATTTTTAAATAATAAAAATTAATAAATATTTTATATAATACGAATGTGTATATTTATAAAAAGTGAAAAAAATTAAATTAAAACTATTATATAAAATTATTTTACTTTATGAATAATTAGTTAATGTATATACAAATCTATTATATATGTATATATATAATTTTGAAATTTTAAAAAAAACATTTTTCACTAATAAAAGTTATTTTGATGATGAACTGTAAATATTTATTATATTTAATTTTAATCGAAAAATTAACCATTAATTATAGAAATTATTTTTTCTATTTAAATAACTAATTAAAATTTAATATTTTTTTATCAAATAGAAAATAAAGAATAACTATAAGTAAATTATAGTTATACTCATAACATTAGTTAACATAAGAGAGCTTAAATCAAAAAATAAAATAAAAATTTCAATGCATATTTTTTGATAATTGTATAAATTAATACAAAATATATTAAATTGACAATATATTATTAGATTCTAACGATTGTACCGTTTAAACTGTTACTAAAATATATGTTGATGGATAATTTTTGAAAAATATTGATTCATTAATAAAGAGCTTGGTGAAGATTAAAACTATCACTATTTATCTTTTGAAACGGTCATTAAACTATTTTTTTTTGGTAGTGAATGTAGAGGATAATAGTTTAATAATAAAAAATTGGATAAAGGAAGCTCTTTTTAATTTATCAATTTGCACAATAATTTTTTTAATAAAAAGTATGAGTGAAGGAGAAAGTCCAAGGATGAGAAGAAAAACATTTAATAGCCTAAACTAATGGGCTATGATAATGAAACCCGGTAGCACCCTACATAATCAAATAGCTATCCTAGAATTTGATTCACAATTCACATTTGTTAAACAAAACTGCAATGTTAAAGGAAGACTATGAAAAATAGTCATGAGTTCAACAAACATACAAGTTAAAATACCACAAGAGGTAGTATAACTTGAAATCCACAATCCTAGAGAGTTTGTCATTTAGCCCCTAAAACTTTCTCTTCCGGTAAGAGAACTCTTATCTACATTAATCTTAAACATTTCTTCTTGAGAAGGAATTCAAGACATCAAACATTGAGGAATGTTAATAAACTAGTACCAAAATTTTGATGAAGCATCATGATCTTGTTGATAATCTTCCAATCTTTGCTAACTATACTAGAGAAAATTAAATCATTTGTAACCCTCCATACTAACCAGCAAACTACAACAACAAATCTCTAGAAGTTACAGAAGTATTCTTATTCATCCAAGAAACACAATCTTAGGTATAAAATCATGTTGATTAACAAATTTGAGCAAACTTTAAATAAGACTTAATAATAAGAATGGAGAATAGTCACATCTTCTCTGCTAGGAAATCACATAATAAGAAGAATCACAAGAAATGTGTCTAGTGATATAAAAAAGGTCACCATAAATTTTTTATGGACTACAATGCATATTAAATGTTTCAAGTTTTTAGGAATATAAAGTTTCAAGATCTAGCACATGTTTTCAGAGAATGCATTAAGATATCCTTCAACAACAAATGAGTATCATGAATATGTAGAAAAAGGAACTTTATCACAAAAAAGGACGTCATCTAACCAACTATCAAACCAAAAAGAGGCCTTACCCCTACCAATTCTCATTTTGAAACATAATTAAAAATACTAGTTGACCATAAAATAGATCTCCTAGTATAAGAAAAATTGATTATAGGAGAGCTAAGAATGGAAAGACTACTTTAGGTACTTATTTGTCAACAATTTCAACCAAAGTTTATCGTTGTAATGGATATCCCATCATTAAGATATTTGATTATTTTGTCAAATGAATACTATGATCACCAAATTATTTTGGTTTTATTAATAGTACTTTATTTCACAAGATGATAAGATCTATTAATAATAAAGTGGCCTTTCCAAATGAGTTACAAATGGAAGTATCAATATAATCACAAACTCTATTAAGTAACTAGAGATTTTGTATAGAATAAATGGGGATAGAAGAGAGAACAAATTTAGTAGAGTGACACATCTATCCCTACTAAACATATTACCCTTCCAACCTACCAACCTTAATATTTATCTTGTTAATAATAAAGGAAAAGTCTTTATTTTTGTCTCTCAAAGCAAGAAAAGGAAAGGATAGATATTTACCATGATTATATTTATGCTTGAAACAATTAATAGATGGATATTTATAAAAATTATAATGTAGAATATTTTAGAAGGAAGATACTGTGACTTGTAAAGATTCACTTTTAAACCGAAAGTTAAATAGAAAGCATCAATCACCTCTCTGACCAATCTAATGTTGTAGAACTTTGCTTTTGTAAGGACCAAACAATTATCAATTAAAAAAAGTGAGATATCGAAGGAATATTCTTTGACACCTTAATTTGGAGCCACTTCTTCTAATCAACTTTCTCCTAAATTGACAAGGCTACTTTCTTCATACATAGAAGAAAAATATAAGGAGATAAAGGATCCTCCTGCCTTAGTCCTCTACTAGGAGTAAAATTCTTCACTTTCTCCCCATTCCATAAGTGTGTAAGAAAATACACAATCTATTATGAGATCCATTATTATTTGGGAGAAGCTAAACTACAGAAAGGTAAGCTTAACAAAGCTCCTATTCAACTTGTCATATACTTTTTCAAATATAATTTTGAAGAAGAAATATTCAAATTTTCCTTTTTTTTTCTTATGTATGTGATGAACTATCTCCCAAAAAATAAAAGCATTATTAACATTTTCCTTACCAGATATAAAACTACTTTGTAAAGCTCTAATGAATTCATTGAGATAGGCTTTGATTCTCCTAACAATCATTTTAGATACAATTTTAAATAGTACATTGTATATATTCCTTCAGAGATGTAGGAGAGTCCATCTTTGGAATTGGAACAATTAAAGGCTCAGATAACTGCTGGTCAATCCTACTAGTGGAAACAATAGTAGAAACCATGTCTAACACATCTTTCCCACCAGTATCCCAGTAAGTTTTATAAAAAGATTGATTAGAAAGCATCATGGTTAGGAACTTTATACAAGTTCATTGAAAACACTGCATCCTTTACCTTAGATAGTGATACAGGATTCAGTGAGTCATAAGAAAGAGCATTCCTAATAAGAGGCATGAAGTTCAAGATTAACCTGTTTGGGTTATGACTTTCATTGGATTGAATTAGGTTCTCAAAATATAGTAGATCTTTTTATCTTGTAACTTCCTCATCTGTAAACCAAAAACCCTTAACAAGAGTAATCAATTTTTATCAATTAATCAAATGCAACAAAGTAAACACAATTTAATAGGAACAAATAATCATTCATAAAGGAGAATAAGGATTCAAATAGTTACATCATAATTTGCATTAAAGTTCCATGATTTGGGGGTTAGTTACACATAATGAATAAGAACAAGAAAAAAATGCTAACCTAATAAAACCATTCATAATCATAATCCTACAAAACGAATGACAAAATTGTAGTGCCAACAAGGTTGTCAAAAGGGTGCTTAACTCGTATTCTAAAAGGGGTTTCTACCTCGAAAATCATACGCGAGGATACTGAAAGAAGAAATGGAAATAGAAATAGGGAAATGGAAAAGTGGGAAATGTAAGTGGTGTTGAATGGTTTTGCGTATTTTAAAATGTTGAGTGTGAATTAATTTCTTCCAAGGCCTAGCCTTCTTTTTTATAGGCTTAAGTTAGGTTTCCTCTGTTGTGAACTTAGTTGACTTTAGTCATCTCCTACATTGTCAGGGTTGCTCTATGTTATCTATCTCACTGCTAAGGTTGACTAGGATTGTCTTTTTTTATCATTTAGGATTGACATAATTGTGTTTAGGTTTACTTCGTGTCATAAAATTGAAGACGTTACAAGGATGTGCTTCAAGTTGGCATGACCATGCTTATCATCTAGCTAGTTGTGCTCAAGTTTACACGACCATGTTAGATATTCACAGATGCTGCAAGGGTGTGTTTGAGCCTAGCATGGTCGTGCTTACTTCTACTAGGAATATTTTATTCCTTCCATTGCTTCTTTGCCATTTTTATTACCTTTTTCCCTTTGTTACCCGAAAATGCACCTAGTTTAGAATTCTCTATTTATGAGACCATTCTTTAAAGAAATAAGAAAAATTAGGTAAAATTACTATTAAATAAGCATTAATTATATTATAATTATAACTAATTTATTGTAGATAAATCAACACACACCCTTAAACTTCAAATTTGCTTTCTCTACGAAATAACCCAAGGAAGGGAATGTAGAAAGTATAAAATTTAGAAAGCTTATAAATTAACATGTAGCAAACAAGTACAATTACCAGCATAGGAGAAATCAACAATAATCCAATTGGGGTCTCAGTTCCTTGAAATCAAGTTTCACACATAGAAAGGATCACTCTTATCATTGTTTCTCAAGTGTATAAGGATGTAGATCTTAACTACTCTACTTATTGCAATTGTACACTACCATAGGCTTGCTTATAAACCCCAAATCTCTACTAAAATTTAAGTCACACACAAGAATCAAAAGGTATTCCTTAAGGTTGTAATGAAACCAAGGAAATTACATAATTATGTAAGATTTAGAAGGAAAAGAAACACAAAGGATTTACTCATTATCTTTACCTTCAATGCCCTAAATCCTTATACTATAAGCACATTTATTTAAGCTTTATGAATATACAACTTTTATTTTCCAAAGTTTTTTCACTCCATTTCCTTTTTCTTCCTTATTTCTCTTTCTCTTTTCTCCTTTCGATCACTTATACATCCACAAGCATTTACTTTACTTTAGTTATAATACTTGAAATTATAGAAATTATTTGAAAGGTAACAAAGAATGTAATTTTTAATCTTGCAAGCTCAAAGGATGCACTAGGTGATATTCTAGTCCGATTTTAACCAATTAAACCTAATTTTCCTTTATCATTTTCCTATTATATAAAAAATTTATACAAGTCTTGACATGATTATAAGATAAGTTCTAGAGTATAAAAGTTGGAGAAAAATTACCAAATAAAGAGAGGTTAGGTATAACCTTAATTAGGCTCAGTCTTTACTTAAAGTTATTCTAGTATGAAGCAAAACAATAAGAAGCATGACTAATTATCAATTATTTTTATTAAAACTTATCATATCCTTACTAGGTCCATTAATTTTTGCCCAAAATATTAGAGACTTCCAAACCCTAAACTCACTAACAATCCAAACATTTAGGCATCTAAAGTTATCATAAGATACAAGCATCTTTCTGGAGGAAGAACAGTATCTGTTCTCAAACTTAATCTTCTATCATTATCTTAATTTAACTGTAAAAATTAATTACCAAGATAGAAAGAAAGACAAATTGGAGAAGGGATAATATATTTTGAAAAAATTATTTGGAGGGAGAAGGTCTTCCTTCTTAAACTTAAGCTCTTATATACACGTGGAAAAATACATGTTATTATGAAGAGTAAAAGAAGGACTTTCCTAAGAAGCGATGATCGAGGAGGGATAAGGTCTCCTTCCTAAAACTTAGAGGATAATCCTTAATGTATTCCATGTTGGGTGTCAACAATTAGAAAAGAAGTCCTTTCGCACTAAGTTAACCTACTCACACTAAACACATATGTTAAAGTTAGATAATCTCATAGAAGGAGGTAGAAAAATATGACAATGCATACCAAGATAGGTTTTGTATATCTAAACATAAAAATTATAAGAACTATATCTAAGAGTAAAAAGTGTCTAGTATCCTAATAAAAGGAAAACAAACATCTAATCTTAATAAATGAAAAATAAAACATGAAAAATAATGTCATTCACTAAGGTGATGGGTGACCAATATGGCCCTATATTAACTAAAAGATGATTTTTACTTGGGCCTTGGTTCGAGTAATGCATTGTGAAAGGAAATGTTCTGTCTAGGACCACTAATAAAGATTTGAGCTATGCTCTCTTGCCTCCAAAGGGATCTTCTATTGAGATGGTTTCCAAGGAGGTTGCTGGGATTGTTGTTATTACTCCAGTAAATGGATAGTAAGGGAACCACTAAGGCCACACTCTAATAACCCTATTCGAGACCATTCCCTATTCCCTAACAAGATCATGTGATATATTTGTGTAGCAACAAGATGAAAAACATCATGTGATTGATAATGTATATGATACCAGAACTAATGATAATGCATCCCCTTTGTCCATCCTCTAGGGGATACCTGGTATGTAGGCAGAATAGGAGAAATAATCTACTACGGTCAATGTAGTGGTCACAAATTGCTTCCCACAATAGAAATAAGACTAACCATAAAGAAAATCCTTATACCATCTCTTTTAGTGAAAGGACGTGATGAGAACCATTAGTGTAAAATGTGTAGGGAAGGGTCTTAAATAATGACGACCTATGTAAACTTAGGGTCATAAACATTCTTTTGTATAAGGTCGAACCAGAAATACCTTTTGAAAATTTAGTAAGGATTTCCTTGAGGGTACCTAAATAACCAAGTATCGTAATGTTAATCTTGGTCTCAAATTATAATGATATGTTAAATGGAGAGAAATAATATTGGAAGAGGCGTCTCCCTAATGGATAATTGATAATGTAGGTGTGAGTGCCCTCAACTAAAAGGTCATAAGAGAGGGATGCTAAAAACTCAAGTAGGGGCTTTGTATATGCAAGTTGAATGATGAGAGATGATGCTAAGCATCCCATCCACTGAAGGTATCCCATGATCTCATGCTTAATTACTAAGTGCTCAAAGTTAAGAAAATCTAGGCTTCATGTAGGGATGGAAGTATATGAAATCAAACATTCAAATTGTGTTCTTATCTTAGGTATCGCCTATGTGCTGATAAGATAGGTAAGCTCCTATGATATCCCTAATAGAGTAGTAGAATGCAACATATACATATCTCTTTTGGGCATGGAGAAGAATTTTCCTGTAAAATAATAATAAAATAGTTAAAATTAGCTTAGGCAAGGTTTGCACGGTCATGCAAATATTAGCACAATCATGCTATAAAAACACCAAAGTAGTGCATAAGACAAGGGCATGATCATGCTTAGCATGAAAATGCAGATATCCAAGAATATGCATGATTAACAAAATCAATGAGCATACTTGTGTTGAGTAAATAGTCCTTCATACCATGAATTTGAACAGTTGTGTAAACAACACCATGACAATCCTAAACATTAGAGCTCATGAAAAAATGAAGTTACACAATCGCACAACAGACAGGCATGACTATGCTTAATATGGAAACCCAAAATTTATAGATTTGCATGATCGCCCTCAAGAAAAAGGATAATTTATTTTGACCAAACACCATCTTACAAATAAAGGTATGATCGTTCCAAAATCATGATTAGCCTTAATATATGAATCAGTACATCTGTACACACATGTGGCATGACCATGCAAACTTGGTAAAATCAAATTAATTATCATTTTTAATTCGTTATCTATCTTAAGGTTCTATCAAACATGTTTGGATGTGCTAATCATTGAGAATGTCTATGTAGATATCAAAATTAGAAAAATGTTAAAGTTGGAGCATATGGCATACTTAGAGAAGAGAGGAAAGTGAGGCAAACAAAGAGAGTCAGAGAAAAGTCAACTAGGGGTGAGAGAGTGTAGTGAAAAATGCTTTGACTTGGTGATGTAGAAAGTTACCTAGGCCATTATTTAAAGTCACTTGAGGTTTAACATAAATGTGCTAAAATATAGCCTAATTATGTAACTTTGTTAAGCATGGTCCTATTAAAAGTGGCATAGTCTTACAATGATGGTATAATTTCTTGACATGGTTGTGCTATACACAGGACAGAGTCATTCTAAAGGTAAGAATGACCATGTAGTTAGATACTCTTTCTAACACAACCATATAAAAAATGGAACAACCGTGCTTTTTTTTTTCTATTAATTAATTGTTTCCTAATCTAGTGGTTACCAAGAGAAAATTTAATAAAGGACAGGTTGCCTTGTGCAGGCGCTTGTTTTACATCACGAGCCTAAGGTACTTATATCTAATGGTTAAGCATAACCATGGGTGATTGATTACCTTAGGATCTTCAATAACATAATGGTGTGCTCCTTAGGTGTGCATCTTCCACATAATGTTTGACCTTTTCCCATTTATTTTGAAGGTCTCCCCATTTCTCTTCATTAGTTCCAACACTTTATATACTTTATATGGACCACTCTACCCAGACTTCAATTTTCCTGGAAACAAATGGAGCTATGAGTTATCAACCAATACCTTCTTACTTAGTGTGAATTCATGCTTTTTAATGTGCTTGTCATGCCTTCTTTTTATCCTCCCTTTGTATGGCCTTAAGCTATCACATGCCTTCATTTTAAGCTTATCTAACTCATTAAGTTGAAATAGATGCTTCCCTTACATGTTATAAATCAAGATTAAATAACTTCATGGCCTAATAATCCTTGTGTTCCAATTTAACAAGGAGATGGAAATTTTTTCAAAAATCAGTCTATAAGGGAACATGTTGGTTAAAGTTTTATATGTAGTTCTATAGGTCCATAAAGCATCATCTAGTTTTAATGTCCAATACTTCTTCAATGTGTTAATAGTATTTTCTAGGATTCTTTTTAACTTCCTAATATAATTCTCTATTTGACCACTAATTTTCAGGATGATATAGAGTAACCTTATTGGTGACACCATATTGTTTTAAAACCTTTTCAAATTCCTATTAATAAAATGTAGGCCATCACCAATGACTGCTGGAGAAGCTCTAAACCTTGTAAATATATTTTTCTTTAAAAATCTTGTTAGTCCTTAGCATCATTAGTGGGTAACACCACAACCTCTACCCACTTGGAAATATATTCAACTGTAATAAGAATATATGCATCATTGAGAGATTTAGGAAAGGATCCTATAAAATCAATACCCTATACATTAAATATATCAAACACAAGAATATTATTTAGGAGCATGTCATTATTTCTTGATACATTGTCATTCCTTTGATAACGGTCACAAGGTTTTACAAAATTAAAAGCATCTATAAAGATAGTAGGCTAAAAGAAACCATATTGTAAAACTTTTTGAGCAATTCTTTTAGGACCAAAAGGGCCTCCAACCTTTCTTAAATGGAAATGGATCAAGATAACATAAGTTTCTTCCTTAGGCACGCATATTCTAATTAGCTTATCGTCACATGTTTTACATAGATAAGGTTGTTCCCATAATTATTGTTTAACATCAAAAAGAAATTTCTTATGCTATGCATATGAGAGATATGGGAGAAAGATCTTACATGCTAGGTAGTGAACCAAATATTCATACCATATGGTGTGTGAAACAATCAACATATGTTCACCAAGGAATGTCTCTTTAATCACTTCATTAACAAGGGTTTTATGGAAGGATCCATTCTAGAGCAAAGATTTGCAACCAAATTTTGTGCTCCTTTCATATCTTTGATTTCTAAATCAAACTCATGAAGACAAAGTATCCATTTGATCAACCTAGGCTTTACATTCTATTTAGAGAGTAAATACTTAATAGCATAATGATCAGTATAGATGGTTACTTTACACATAATCAAGTAAGATCTAAACTTGTCAAAAATCAAATACTACTACTAACAACTTTTTTCTCTATGGTGATGTAGTTCCTTTGAATCTCTTCTAGGGTTTTACTTCCATAATAATTGACCTAGAACATATTCTTTTTTCTTTATTTGAAAACTGCTCCTACAACTATACCACTAGCATCACACATTAGTTAAAGGGTAAAGACTAATTAAGGGTATTTACAACAAGGGCATTGATTAATTTAGCTTTGATAGTTTTTAAAAGCAGAGACACATGCATCATTAAAATTAAAGGAGGCCTCTTTCATTAATGAACTATAAATAGGTTTTGAAATTTTTTGAAAAATCCTTTATAAACCTTCTATAAAAGCCTACATGTCTAAGTAAACTCTTTACAAATTTAACAATATTGAGTTGGAAAAGTTTAGAGATTACCTCAACCTTAGCTAACTTCAATACCCCTCTTAGACACCTTGCGCTCCAAGACAATACATTCACTTACCATGAATTATCATTTTTTCCAATTAAGAGCCAAATTGGGTCTTTTACACCATATCAACATTTCTTTTAAATTTTATAGACATCTATTAAAAGAGGAGCCGTAAAAAAAATCATCCATAAAATCTTCCATGCAATACTCTAATAAGTTAGAAAAGATAGATGTCATGCATCTTTGAAAAGTAGCAGGAACATTATGCAATCCAAAAGTACCAAAGGAGCATGTAAAAGTAGTTTTCTCTTAATATTAAAGATCCATAGGTATTTTCATATAGTCATAAAAATCATTCAAACAACAATAAAATTCTTGATAGACACTTTCTCTAGTCAATACATACTTGTCAACTAGTTACATTCCTTATCCTAATTAACTCTTTCTGGTCACTCTCTATAATAGTGGTATCTCCATAGGAACAACTTGCACAAGGCTAACCTAAGGACTATAAAAAATAAGATATATTATACATGCAGCAAGGAGCTTATAACCTCTTTCTTGACCTCTTCATTAAGGCATGAATTAAGTCTCCTTTGTATGTATATCCTTGGTTTGAATTCCTCCTTCATATGAATTTTGTGGGTACAAATTATAGGGCTAATCCTTTGATGTCATGAATAGACCATCCAAAGGCTTATTTATTTTCCCTCAAGACTTTCAACAATTTCTCTTCCATTGGTTCTATAAGATTAGAAGAAATAATAACCATAGGAGAAGATGAAGGGGATATAAATGCATCCTTAAGATTTGAAAGAAGGAGCTGGAGTTTAAGTACTATAGGTTCTTCAATTGATTGCTTAGGATTAGAATTCCCTAGAAGCTCTATAATTTCAAATTTGTTACCTTTTTTCCAATTTCTTTGGGTATACTTGCCTCTAGGGCCATTATTCCTCTAGACACTCCTTAGTGCCACTTACAACATTAACTCTAAGCACTAAGAGTTTCTCCAAGGTATCTTCAATCAACACATCGTGCACAAAAGGCAACCGTAAAAAGAGAGAAGATTATGAAGAATTAGAAACATTGTAAGAATCAAACATTTTTTGGTGTTTTAGGAAGTAAAATTCTTTAAACACCGTTTCCTTATCATCAAGCCTCAAAGTGAGTTTATCTTGTTACACATCAATAATGATATTTTCAATGGCTAAGAAGGATCTTCCCATTGGAATTTCCTCACATTCCTCTGTGTTAAACACACTATAGGCGTGGATTTGGTATTTTTTTGTATTTTTTATTTTTTATTTTTACAAATATAAGAAAAATATTAACACCACTAAGAAAATGTTAAATAGAGACTAAATTTTTTATCATTGTAACCATTATTTTTATCTCTAAATTCGCTAGCAATCAATATTTTAATTGAAAGTAATTAATTGATAAAACTATAGTTTCTAATCAAATTAACAAATGGCTAACAATTTCTTCACTCAATAGTGATTAAGTGATTTTGTGCCTAATATAATAATTTTGACCACTTATGTTTTTCTTCTTTGTCTAATTTGATGACTAATTCAATGGATAAAAACATTGGTAGCTAATTTTGTTGCAAAAATCTATCACTTATTAGTCACTAATTGGTGGTAAAATATTTTTTTGTGATCTTGAATATTGACATAATGAGTGATCGAATAAACTCAATTTCTATTTAGGTTGCTAAATTGATTGAATAGGTAATTGATATGATTCATCTCTTGTAGAATGAATCAAAATGTGAAAATGTTATTTTTAGAACATCTTGAGAATCGGGATATAGTAAAGGAACCTGACACAGATTGCAACCTACTGAAGAGAATCAAAGTTATCAAAGAGGAACATGACCTTTATTGTGACCTACCAAAAAAACCAACAATATCAAGAGATAGTTTCCCTAAGGATGGTTTTGCTTAATTCTTAAACAAAAAAACTAACACTTGATAACTTTGGTTGTTTGGAAGATCAATGTAAGAGTCACGTTCCTCTTTGATAACTTTGATGCTCTCTCGCAGGTTGTAGTTTGTGTTGGTTTTCTTTATTCTATCCTAATTTGAAAGACATTCCAAAAATGATGTTTCTATATTTTGATTGATTCCTTATGGGTTGAATCATATCATTTCGTACCAAATCTTAGGCTCTTGAAAATTAGGTTATGGTAATGATCACATTCTTTTTTGATAAATTCGATGCTTTCTAGCAAGTTGAGATTTGTGTTAGGTTTCCATTGGCTGTTGAGTAAAGAACTAACCTTTTATAGTGTTGGTTCTTTTGGTAGGTTGCAGTTTATATCGAGTCTTTTTACTCTATCCTAATTCTTAATACATTTTGAAAATGATTTTGCCGCATTTTGATTCATTTGGCAAAAGGTGAATTATATCATTTGGTACCAAACTTTAGGATCTTGAAAACCAATTGCTATCTATTTTTTATTATCATTATAAAAAAATTTCAATTCAAAAGTAAAAAAAAGGTCATATAAAAGTTGCAAAAAAAAAAAGTAGACAAAAAGTGATAGATTTGTAAAAAAAGAAAAAGCGAAAAAAATATCATTGGTAGAAATTTAGACAATATGTAAGGTAAAAATTTTGGTTCAAGGACAAATCGTTTTAAAGAGGCAGGGAATGATATATATCAAATTACCTTGCCTAAAGACTTTTTGTATGCAATTTTAGGATTTGATTCGAGGGAAAAATCATTTTGAGAAGGGAGAGAATGATATTGATCTAATTATCCTACATAAACCTAAAGAATCCTTATATGCAATAACCTAAAGACTCCTTATATGAAATTTTAGTCCAAGAAAGTAAAATTTAAGATGAGGCAGAAAAGTCTTAATGTTATGTTCAAACAATTAAAGCTCTGGGATGAGACTGTAGCATAACGAGTTATTATGATTAAATCATTATATTTAAAGATTTAAAATTATTATGTGCAAATAAAAAAAGTATTTGAAATTGATTTTCTATAGAATATATTAGGATTTGAAATTGATTTATTGGTGATGTATGAATTATCTGCAAATCAAATTAAGATTTTAGATTGATATATGATTTATTAGGATTTCTTAAAATTTGTTACTTATTTTCAATATTAGATTTTCTTTCAGTTTAGGCATATTAGGTTTTCTATATAATAAGATTTAGGAATTCAATATAAAACAAGTTTGATGATTAATATTTTTCACTTTGAGAGTTTTCATCTTCTTGTAAGTTGATTCCATTGGTTCTTGGAAAAATAACCATCCTTTATAACATTGGTTCTTCTGATAGGTCATGATGAGGGTCATATTTCTTTTTTTTATAACTTTGATGCTCTTTTGCAGGATAAGGTTTGTGTCCTATCCTTCTTGGACAAGGAATTGTCCCTTGATAATATTGATTCTTCTGACAGATCGTGGTAAGGATCACGTTTCTCTTTCATAACTTCAGTACTTTCTGGAAAGTTTTAGTTTGTGTGGATTCCTTTACTCTATCACGATTCTAAAGATATTCTAAAAGTGATGTTTATGCATTTTGATTCATTCTATAAGAGGTGAGTCATAACATTAACTTTGGTGGATTTTTGTGAGCTATTCGACGAATGAATTTGTTGGTAATTAAATTGTTTTTCTTTTTTATTCTTTTTCAATTTACCTAAACACAATTGTAAAAACTATTTAAATTTTATTTTCATTCAAATTTATCAAACATCACTGGTCAACATAATTTTACCCATAAGAATATAAATTGTAGTGAATATATAAAAATGTATAAATATATAAAATATAAAAAATAACATGAAATGTAAAAAATGTGTAAAAAATAAATTATGCGTGAAAAATATAAAAATGTTCAAAATGATTCAAGGATTCTTGTTGTAATTGAAGTCATGATGGGATGAAGATTTAGAAAATATTAAGATAAAGGACTTACCACCAATATTTATTAAAAAAATTTTGGAAAAATTTTAAAATTTTATCTTTGAAACAAAATTGGGTTTAGGAGTCAATTACATAAATGGAATGTATTAGCACCATACAACATCCACTGAAGATAGTTTACCTTCTAGTAATTATGTAAAAAATAATTTAATTTTAAAATATGTATTTTACTCCACAGAATATCTATTTTTATATTTTTTAGTTATTTAATTCAAACTATTGGAAGAAGTAATGTGGGAGAAGTTTTTATATTTTTGTGATTTTGGTCAATTCTAAATTTTGGAAGAGGATTTCAAAGTGTTTAGTTTTTTTTAGGATTGAGATTTGAAGTGAGAAAGTGATAAATTTAATTTGGAAAGGAATTATGTATTTTTTTTAACAATTTATTTTGAATTTTGGATGTTGTAGAATTTTGGGGAAAAATTAATTTTAAATTATATTTTCATGCAAGAATTACTCTTAATTGAGAATAAGTTTTCTTTTGCATAAAATTAAAGTTTGCAAGTGACTATTCAATAAACTCTTACAAATTATGGAAGGTTAAAGATGGATTTATCATTCAACCGATCTTGATTGAAAAATATTTAGAATATTGATTAAAAAATATAAATTCACTATTGTATAGAATTCAAAATAACAAATAGCTACTTGTCGTAACCGTAATTACAACGAAATGAAAACCTCGCTAAAAATTTAGAAAGAATTTAATTTGATAAGTGGAGCCACCATTAAATTTTATTTTAAGGGAAAATATTTGGAAAAACCCTAACTTGAGGAAGAAATTCTAGGTTTGGGAGTCGGTTACGAATAGGGAAGGTGTTAGGCACCTTATTCGCCCATTCCGAGGAACGGTACCCTTAAACTGAGTGTGCAATTTTTGATGTTTTTGAAAACTATTTGATCCATTTAAATAGAATAAAAAAATAAGTTTGTATGAAAATAGCCTAACAAGACTTGATCCTGCTCCTACGTATTCCTTGGTACAATGGGAAACTCAAGGCTACGTAGTTCTGGTTTCAAGGACTCGATCCTTAAGAAGGTTTTATATGGAACGAGAAAAAGCGCTTTAGGTTTTTGGATTGTTTTAATTTGGAAGAAGAATTGAAAAAGGGGCATCTTCGATCCACGTGCACAGAGTCGAAGGAAAAAGAGGGTTGCACTACGACTCATATGATTCTCCGAACATCGAAAGATAGGGTATGCTGCACTTTCAACTTCAGAGTTCATTGCGTGAGATCTTTGATCATTTAAAGCTTTGAAAATTATTTTGAAAAGGTAATTTGGAAGGGAGATTGAGAAAGGGATATCTTCGATCCACGTGCACAGTGTCGAAGGAAAGCGAGGGTTGCATTGCAAGTCATATGATTCTCCAAGCTCGAAAGACAGGGTATGCTACACTTTCAACTTCATTGTGTGAGATCTTGGATCTTTTAAAGCTTTGAAAAATATTTTGAAAAAATGTGAAGAAAGATCAAAATGGGAGATCTTTGATCCACATACACAAAGTTGAAGGCAAGCGAGAGTTGCACTGTGACTCATATGATTCTCCGAACATCGAAAGACAGGGTATGCTTCACTTTCAACTTTGGAGTTCATTGCGTGAGATCTCAGATCTTTTAAAACTTTGAATATTATTTTGAGAAAAGGTAATTTTGAAGAGAGACGAAAAAAGGAGATCTCCGATCCACATGCACAGAGTTGAAGGCAAGCAAGGGTTGCATTGGGACTTATATGATTCTCCGAATATCAAAAGACAGGGTATGCTACACTTTCAACTTCGAAGTTCATTGCGTGAGATCTTGGATCTTTTAAAGCTTTGAAAATTATTTTGAAAAAAGGTAATTTTGAAGAGAGATTAAAAAGGGAGATCTTTGATCCACACGCATAGAGTCGAAGGCAAGCGAGGTTGCACTGCGACTCATAAGATTCTCCAAACATCGAAAGACAGGGTATGCTGCACTTTCAACTTCAGAGTTCATTGCGTGAGATCTTTGATCATTTAAAGCATTGAAAATTATTTTGAAAAAGGTAATTTGGAAGGGAGATTGAGAAAGGGATATCTTCGATCCACGTGCACAGTGTCGAAGGCAAGAGAGGGTTGCATTGCAAGTCATATGATTCTTCCAACTCGAAAGACAGGGTATGCTACACTTTCAACTTCAGAGTTCATTGTGTGAGATCTCGGATCTTTTAAAGCTTTGAAAAATATTTTGAAAAAATGTCATTTTGAAGAGAGATTAAAATGGGAGATCTTTGATCGACATGCACAGAGTTAAAGGCAAGTGAGGGTTGGACTGCGACTCATATGATTCTCCGAGTATCGAAAGACAGGGTATGTTTCACTTTCAACTTCGGAGTTCATTGCGTGAGATCTCAGATCTTTTAAAACATTGAATATTATTTTGAAAAAAAGGTGATTTTGAAGAGAGACGATAAAAGGAGATCTCCGATCCACATGCACAGAGTCAAAGGCAAGCAAGGGTTGCATTGGGACTCATATGATTCTCCAAACATCAAAAGACAGGATATGCTACACTTTCAACTTCAGAGTTCATTGCGTGAGATCTTGGATCTTTTAAAGCTTTGAAAATTATTTTGATAAAAGGTAATTTTGAAGAGAGATTAAAAAGGGAGATCTTTGATCCACACGTATAGAGTCGAAGGCAAGCGAGGTTGCACTGCGACTCATATGATTCTCCGAACATCGAAAGACAGGGTATGCTGCACTTTCAACATCAGAGTTCATTGCGTGAGATCTTTGATCATTTAAAGCTTTGAAAATTATTTTGAAAAAGGTAATTTGGAAGGGAGATTGAGAAAGGGATATCTTCGATCCACGTGCACAGTGTTGAAGGCAAGCGAGGGTTGCATTGCAAGTCATATGATTCTTCCAACTCGAAAGACAGGGTATGCTACACTTTCAACTTCAGAGTTCATTGTGTGAGATCTCGGATCTTTTAAAGCTTTGAAAATTATTTTGAAAAAATGTCATTTTGAAGAGAGATTAAAATGGGAGATCTTTGATCCACATGCATAGAGTTAAAGGCAAGTGAGGGTTGGACTGCGACTCATATGATTCTCCGATTATCGAAAGACAGGGTATGTTTCACTTTCAACTTCGAAGTTCATTGCGTGAGATCTCAGATCTTTGAAAACATTGAATATTATTTTGAAAAAAAGGTGATTTTGAAGAGAGACGAAAAAAGGAGATCTCCGATCCACATGCACAGAGTCGAAGGCAAGCAAGGGTTGCATTGGGACTCATATGATTCTCCGAACATCAAAAGATAGGATATGCTACACTTTCAACTTCGGAGTTCATTGCGTGAGATCTTGGATCTTTTAAAGCTTTGAAAATTATTTTGATAAACGGTAATTTTGAAGAGAGATTAAAAAGGGAGATCTTTGATCCACACGCATAGAGTCGAAGGCAAGCGAGGTTGCACTGCGACTCATATGATTCTCCGAACATCAAAAGACAGGGTATGCTACACTTTCAACTTTGAAGTTCATTGCATGAGATCTCAAATTTTTTAAAGCTTTGAAAATTATTTTTAAAAAAGGTAAGTTTGAAGAGAGACGAAAAAGGGAGATCTTCGATCCACATGCACAGAATCGAAAGCAAGTGAGGGTTGCATTGCGACCTGTATGATTCTTCGAACATCGAAAGACATGGTATGCTGCACTTTCAACTTCGGAGTTCATTGTGTGAGATCTCGGATCTTTTAAAGCTTTGAAAATTATTTTGAAAGAAGGTAATTTTAAAGAGAGACAAAAAAAGGGAGATCTTCAATCCACATGCACAAAGTCGAAGGCAAGCGAAGGTTGCACTGCGACTTCTATGATTCTCCGAATATCAAAAGACAGGGTATGCTGCACTTTCAACTTTGGAGTTAATTGCGTGAGATCTTGGATCTTTTAAAGCTTTGAAAGTAGTTTTTTAGAAAAAATGGAGTTTTTGAAGATTTGATTTAGAAAGGAGGATATAAAAACATAAACAAATCATAAGAGAATACGTATAAAAGGATCAACACATGAAAACTAATACCTAAACAAGGTTAAAAGAACAAGATCTACACAAGAGCTTCAAGAACACCAGAGATTTTGGCACCAAAATTTGAATTCAAATCTCAGTATTTTTTTGAAAATATTTTTTGGTAGATCTGAAAAATTAAAACCAATCAATTGGAATATATGGATCATAGGAATCAAACAAAATAAGTTTGACAAAGATCAGACCAGAAATGAGCAAGCTATGCACAAATCGAACAAGCTAGGTTCATTTACGTGTCAAGATGAATATGCTTCAGTAATTAGAAGATCGAAATTTTATTTCAGATCCAAATTATAAAAATAATATCATTTCAAAAACTAGAGAGAAAGTCAAAGAGAACACAACAAAAATCACCGAAATCGGAGATCATTTGTCTAATAAAAAATGAAACGAAAAATAGAGACGAAGATGAACCTCAAGAACACAAGAGATTTTGGCGCCAAAATTTCAATTCAAATTTCAGAAGCTCTAAAAAATATTTTTTGGTATATCTAAAAATTTAAAACTAACTAATTGAAAGATATGAATCATCGGAATCAAACAAACAAGTTTGACAAAAATCAAACTAGAAATGAGCAAGTTATGCACAAATCAAACAAGCTAGATGAACATTCTTCAGTAATCAGGTGATAGAAATTTAATTTCGGATCAAAATTAGACAAATAATATCATTCCAGAAACTAGAGAGAAAGATGAAGAGAATGCAACAAAAATCACCAAAATCGGAGATCATTTGATTAATCAAAAATAAAAACCAAAAATAGAGATGAAGATGAACCTTAAGAACACAAGAGATTTTGGCGCCAAAGTTTGAATTCAAATCTCAGAACTTTTAGAAAATAATTTTTGGTAGATCTGAAAAATTAAAACCGACCAATTGAAAGATATGGATTATAGGAATCAAACCAGAAATGAGCAAGTTATGCACAAATCAAACAAGCTAGGCTCATTTATGCACCAAGACAAACATGCTTCAGTAATTAGGCAATAGAAATTTCTTTTCGGATCCAAATTAGACAAATAATATCATTTCAGAAAATAGAGAGAAAGAAAAAGAGAACGCAACAAAAATCACTAAAATCGGAGATCATTTGACTGATCAAAAATGAAAACGAAAAATAGAGATGAAGATGAACTTGAAAATTCGAGAAGAAGCAAGAAAATTAAGTGGAATAAAAGTTGGATCTAACCTTCGTTGTTGTACTTCGAATGTCCCTTGATAGCACCTTTGAATGGAGACCAAGGGCTGAATTGGAGGCAGAAGTAGAGAGTCTGTTAGACGCTCCTCTCTCTCCCTCCTTAGAAATTCTAAATTTTTCCTTTCAAGTGAAGAAGCCCCTCCCCTTATATATACCTCTTTTTTTTTTTTTGAATTTTGGTAGGTTCTCTCCTTTTTTCCTTTTCTATTCTTCTGTTTTTTCTAATTCTTTTATTTTTTATCTTTTTATTTATTTATTTATTTATTTTGTTTTATTTTTTCCATTACTTTTATTTTGATTTTTTGAACTATTTTAGACTAAATCACTTTTTGACTTAAAACAAAATAATTTATTTTAGGTTTTGAATCCTTGAACATAATCCAGTGTTCACACTGCTTAATAAATCACTATGATTCAAGTAACTTTAAAGATGGATCAACCATATTCAATTGATCTTACTTTGTTGTATAAATTTAAAAATAATTTTAAACATCATTTAGAGAATTAATTTTGACTTTTAGAATAGGAAAAAATATATTTTTTCTTCTTATTATTATTATTTTTAGAAGAAAATATTTTACACAGTTTAAGATAACAAATAACTACTTAATAAACTGTTATGATTTAAGATGATATAAAAATGAATCTATTACTTGATTGATAAGATGACATAAAAATAATCTATTACTTGATTGATATCAAATTTTTGTTGTATAAATTTTAAACAATAATCGTTTAAATTGTTCTAAGAAATTATTTTATAATTTTGAAAGAAAAGTATTTTTTTAAAATGTTTATTGGCCACTTAGAAAAAATGAACCGTGAAATTTTAATTTATAAAGTGAAGTACTTTAAAAAGACAAGTCCTAATTTTGGAAAAGTAATATTTTTGAACCCTTTTAAGAAGATAAGTCCTAATTTTAGAAAGGTAATATTTTTGAATTTTTTTATATATAATACCACAATTTAATATAAAAGAACAAAGGTTAGCATATAAAATTTTATTACTACATAAAAATTATTCACACAAAATTTCACACAATAAAAATCTATAGGAATAATAATAATAAAGCTAACACAACTTATATTCATGGCCTAGTAAGTACCATTCATAACATCTAATATAATTTTGTCTCTTAAAAAATTAGGTAATGTCCGTAAAGATAAATTAATGCAAAATTAATATTTTTTAGAATCTATCCAAAACAATTTTATTCAATTTATGAAGCGGGAAGGTGAACATGGAGGCTTATTGAATCTAGTTTAGCTTTTATATTATTATATGTGTACTTGGGCATTCAAAAAGGAAAAGTTAAATGAATTAACTCTAGTGCAATGTCACTCTCAAGAATCAAGTGAGCATTTGATTTTATTGTGCCAATTCTGAATCGCTAGAAGACAAAATCCAAGGGGTCCACTACATGCATACGATTTTCACTTTTTATGTGTTATCCCAGCGACTACCTATGCACTTCCATGCACCTGTTAAAAGCTAATTGCCAACAACAGTGGTATACTACAACTTTGCCGTGCTTGTTTAAATGAAGAAATGCAACGAAGGGGATGATATTCCCATGAGAAAAAAAATTACAAGGTTCTAAGTTGACAATTACTTCAATTTGGTGCTTCTTTATTTTCCCTTTCTTCTTTGATTTTTATTTAATTTTTGTTAGGTTCTTGAATATATTTTTGCTCGAATTTTTATTGTACTTCAAGCTTTTCTAAACTCCTCATCGATTTGGTGTTCTTTATTCTCTAAGATTTTTCTCTATATCTCTGTTTTTTTTTCTTAGTGGGTGTGTTCTCATTTTTTCTCAATCTCTCCGTGTGTCCCTTATTTTTTAATCCATGCTTCTTTTTATTTGGTTTTGAAAGACTAAATGTCTTATCTATTCTAGAAAAAATATTCTTTTTTTTTCATTTTGACTATGATAATGCTTCACAAAAATACAGAGAATTATTATTTTAGATAACCATTTTTTATTCAGTTTTTTTTAATTTTGATTTTTAAAATTTTTGAAGTAATAAAATAATAAAAATAATTTTTTTGGATAAAATTATATATTTATAATTGCCTTTCTTTATAAATTTATGACTAAATAATATAAATAATAATATTTTTATATTATTATTGTAAAAAATTAGTGAAAAAGTGAATTAATTTTTTTCGAGAGCTATTCGAACAAGAATGTAAAGGATTGTTGTATTGAACTCAATAGTCCAATGCAAGTGACAAATCAAAAGTTATCGTGCCAAGCACATGACATAGACATAATGGCATTAACAAATGACAAGAATGCTAAGCATATAACACCCTAAAAACGAATACCGATTTCACGCTTAAATCGATCATTCGGTTCTATTTTTAGTTTGTTATCTCATGATACGGAATTCATTTTAGAAAATACTTATATGAAAATACGGTAAATTTTTTTTTTAAAACTATTTAATATAAAATGCGAGCCTCGTCGATGGAACGTGCGTAGTGATAAAATAAATCGTTAAGCGGGTTTTCACGTACGTTTAAAACCTTAGGAATACTAAACGTTTATATTATTCTTTTCGTTTATCATTTGCATATAATAAATAAACAAGATTCAATCATAACACACATGTCACACAATAATTATACATAACATTTCATACATACCATCAGTCATAGGCCCGTGGGCCTTATCCTGTAGTTATTACAAACCATAAACTTACAACTATTATACAATATTTATACATAAGTTAGCTAATACTACATATTAGTAGTTAGGATGCTTGCATCCAATTATTTTTTTACATTAGTGCAATGTACATCTTCCAGAGAGAGTGCCTCACGTCTGCTTCAAATACGTGAACTGCTACCATAATGAACAACATCCAAGGTGTCTGGGAAGAAAGTGGGAAGAAGTAGGGATGAGAAATTAAGTTTTTCAATAGGCTATCTACTTAGTTCTAATGTCATCACTTTAGTCTCAGCCACTTCAGTTTATTTCAGAAATCATTTTTTACATAAAAGGTTACTTTTAATTCTTTGAAAACATTTCTCTGAAGTGGATCAATTTTATTCAAAACAATACAACTTAGTGTCTCACCATACATTCTTCTTAACATTCATAAATTTGAGATCACAAATAAGATATCATTTGACATACAATTATTCTATGTCTTAAACTTTGTTCTTTATTACTTTTCTTTATCTTTATCATTTCTTTGTCCAACCTTTGGGACACTTTATGAATCTAGTTTCACCACTTTTGGAAGAAAACAATTAGACATAGACATGTATTAAATTTGTCAAACAATATCTTCTCACTGACTCTACTCCCACCTTCTACTAAAAATTAAGGATATGAGCTCATTGCTAGGTGACGTCAAGGGGTGAAGGACTCAATGCCTTCACAGTAGAAGGATTTTTGGAGCGACCTTTGGCTTCTCTTCAGTAGAGATTTTTAGGGCCTTCTAAATACTAGTGCGCATAAGGCACAAAGAGAGTAGCATTACGTTTTCACATAAAGTTTGCTTTAGTGATCCCTTAATCTTTTTAAGTTCATTTTAGTGGCTTCCAAATAATTATGCATACTCAAACAAATTTCCAACCAATATGGAATGCACATATAGGTTTTGAATTTTCATCTCAATCATCATAAACCAATATCATACATGACATCATCTTTTCTCATTCATGAGTATCCATCATTTATTCATTCATAGATAGTGAGAATTCATAACTAATAATGAAATTTGATTGGTAAATCACATAGCATAATGTCACATTTACACAACCAATCTAATGCCTCAATTCGGTTTGATGTTGAAATCACATAAGGGACGTACATCATTCATCCTTCTAATTTACCTCTCATCCTTTCCTTTTCTCAATTTACATTTGTTCATTAAGATTTTTCGTCTTAGAATCTTAATCTAGGTGACTGAATGGTACCTTTCAAGTTCTTTACTCTTTGTGTTCTCTTTTGTTCAAGTCTTATGTATGTCCTAATTATTCTAAGTTCAAGTATTAAGTATTTACAAAACTTTTAACTCATTTAGGATATTTTTTATTAAACATGACCGAATGGAAATCTTTACCTTTATCTATTTTCCTTTAAACTTTTAATCCTTAATATTCTAATGCTTCCTAAGTTATCCAAATTAGGATATTCAAATTCCTTTTCTCTTTATTATCCTTGTATGGTTGAATATAAAATCTAGAATTCTAACTTCTAATTTCATTTTCCCTTGGTTACTAAAGTAGTTTAGGTCATTTGGAGTCTAACTCATAAATTGGAATTCATCTTAGACACTTTTAAAACTTCTTTCTCCTTAGGGTATATCATGATCAAAATTACTTAATGTACATCTAACTTCATATTTAAGTCCTAACCATCCTTCTTAATAAATCTTTGAAATATGTTACCTTGTGTTCTCCTTTCTACTACCTTAATAATTAGGTCTAATTGACTCTTAAACCTTTAAAGTATCTTTTATTCTAAACCAAATAATATCTAAGTAGAAATTAATTAATCTTCTAGGTCAACTTATTCCTAAATGGTCGAATGACCTATTTCCTCAAATTCCACCTTTCGTACACCTTAATTATATTTTTCTTACATATTTAGAATCATTATTTGGGCCTAGTTAAGGATTGAAACTCATACTTATTTAATTTAAAACTTGGTAGCCAAATTTCAACCTCCTAGGCTTAGGTTTCCACAATTTCCTTCTTCACCATAAGATCATTTGCCTAAGAAATCAATAGGTCTCTTTATCCACCTTAAAACTTTTTCATACTTTAAATTCGTCCTACTCACATAAAAATGATCCTTAATTAACCCTAATTGAAAATTAAAACCTCTTTTAAGTTAATTAACCACTAAGTGGCGGAATGCCACTCTTTTAGGTTTAGGGTTTTCCTTCTTCCTAACCCTAGTTAACTTAAGTTGACCATTACTTGGGGGCCAAGTTTAGACTTCAAAATTTGCATATTATAAGGTAATTTCAAGTATTTTTATCCAAAATTTAATGGAATGGCCGAACTTGACATTTACCCTTTCTTAGGTTATGGTAAATTTTCTAGTTACCCATTTTAAGCTTATTCAGGATTTTTACCACTTAGTACTTTTTGGATTTTACCCTAAGCTTACCTAGGCCATATATTCTGAAAATTATCCTTTATTAAATCTCAAATTAAATTATTTACTTGCTGAAAATGGTAGATTTATCTTTAATCACATGTTTAACCCATTTTTGCCAAAATCTCTCTAGGGTGGCCGAATGCACTCCTAGAGATCTTTTACCCATTTTTGCTTTGATTTACTTTGTTCAAAGGTTGATTTTGTTAGTTTAAAACCTAATTTCAAAGCTTGATTTACTTATAAAGATTTTAGCCAAGTTAAACTATGCTTTTGGAGTGGTGGCCGAAAACCCTCCTTTGTTAGCCAAGGTGATTTCTTCCAAGCTTTCACCTCACACCACCTTGGTTCAATGGTGTTGTGCTTTTGCAGCCCCTCTAGCCTCTGGTCCATGCGTATTTCATTCAATTTTTGATGCTTAGTTTCCGTTCATGATGAGTCTTGGGTTCCATACAAGGATTTAGCCACTTTTGGGCTACAAATTACATTTTTTTCGTGGTAACTTTCTAACTAATGTCCAAAGGGAACCTTTGGAACTTATTACAAAACTTTATTCCACCTCTTAACATACATACATACTTAGAGGTGCAGATCCAGCACATAAATCATCACAAGAGATAAATCACAATATTAAAACATAATCATCAAAACAAGCATGAAAATAAGCGACACATCACTTTTCTCAAGCATTAAAAGGTAGATTTTCATGATCTACTACAAGATCCACACATCCTCTTTCAAATAAACTTAAAAAAAAACTTCTCATGAGAGCATAAAACTGATTAGAGCTTCAAAAATAATTTTAAAACAAAACCCACCAATTAAATTTCTTCTAAGTGCTTTAGAAGCACTTATAACCGAACAAACTTTGTTTTTCCTTTCAAAAATCACTAAAAATGGGTGGGGCTGATTTTGAATGATTAAAATATAGTTTTAAACTCTCACAAGTGAAAACAAAAGAAGACACATAGATCTTGGAGAAAAGATGCATGAAAGAAAACAAGCACACCATAAAAAGATAAGTTAAAAGCATAAAAAGACAAGTAGAAAGATCCTACTTGTTGAAGACCTTCTTAGTGTTTTTGTGGGCTTTAAAGGCTGCCTTGGGTCCCCTCTGGTCTGATCTGGACGTGGACAAAGGATGGTGGTGGGGCTTAAGTGTTTATAGCTTTAATATAGCTTAAGTCTTAAAGATGAAGACTTAGGCTTAAAGTGTAAGTTTTTGGTGTTTGGAGTTATGGTAAGCTTGGAGAGAATGGAGAGGATTTTGATGAGTTTCTCAGCTGAAAAATCTGAAGCAAATGGGGTCCCAAGGGTCCCAAAAAATTCGGACTCTTATGGGCCAAGTGGAATTAGTTTTGCACATAAGGGTATCTTGGTAATTTTGCCTAAATTTTTCCTATTTTCCAAAATAAATCAAAATTCAAGGAATTATCTTTTTAGGGTTAGATTAGTGTTAATTAGGCCGATATTTCCTCTAATTATGATTAATTTACCTTAAGCATATTTTACTTTTAATTAACTGAGGTTAGTTAGTCTTAACCATGGTTAATGTAACCTTTTTACTATTCACTTTTGTCTTTTTTGTGGAAAACTTGGTTGACTTCATTTTGGTGACTCACCATCACCTTTCCAGCTGTTTCATTTCGTGCACATGGGTGTGTGGCCCACTCTTGGCATGCTTATCACCTTATCTTGCCCTCCTGGCCTTCGAGGGGCGTTTTCGTAATTTTTCTCAGCATTGCCGAAAAATTTCCCAAATTATTCCTCTGACATTTCTAAGACTTTTTGGTTCATTCCCATAATCATCTAAGGCCGTTTACTATTTTTATGGGAACTGACTAGCTTTGTGCAAAAAGTACAGCTCCCAGGGGCATTTTGGTCATTTCCGGGGTTTTCGAAGGGTGTTTTTGTCCCTTCTTAGGTTTCTAAATTTTTCTTACTACTTTTAACCATAAATGATGTTTATAATCCCTTTAGGATGTCTTATACTTGTATTTCCATTTTTCTGACTCATTATTTGAGCTGCCCAAGTGCAAGGGCATTTTCTTCGTTTGCACCAAACTTCCTAATTTCTCTGCTTTTGGTTTCTAATTTCACCTAGTTTTATTCTAGAAACTATTTGTAACCTTAAACATTTATCGTAGAAAAATTGGGATGTTACAAAGCAGATAGTAAAACATGAGAGTGAAGGATGCCATGATCCTTCATAGTGAAAGCATGAAGTATTTAGATCTTAAGTAGTAAAAGTGAAGGATATGTGAACCTCGAACTATGAATAAAGGGGGCATGACCCATAAATTTTAAGGTGAAAGATACATGGATCTTGAAATGCAGAGGCATAACGTGCATGGATCCTGAAATGCAAAGACAAAGGATGTGTGGATCTTGAAATGTAAAGAGAGAGGGTGTGTGAACCTTACAATAGGGTGTGTGGACCTTGAAATAAAAAATTGAAGGGTGTGCAAACCCTTAAAATGAAAAGGAAGAAGGTGTGTGGATCCTATAATGCAAAGACGGACAGTGCATTGATTTTGAAATGTAAAGGTAGAGGGTTGATGTGTGCAAAACGTGTGTATAGGAACTATGTGTCAAGTTTTACTCATGAGCAAGTATTTCATTAATGTAGAAATGAGATATTTTAGACCATTAAAATTGACTCCACAAGGATAATGTTAACAATCCTTAAAAAATGTTTAAATCTTAACTTTTGAGCTCACTAAAAATAAGTTTTGTTGTAAAGTATAAAAAAATAGGAATATAAGAGAAAGATTAAAGAATATAAAGAAAAAAGGACACAAGTGCAAATTTATGCATAGGCGTAGAATTTTGGATCCCCTTATGACTTTACCTACTTTTATTCACTATTTTCCATATGAATGATTGAAAATATTAATTGTTAACCATCCATTATAATATTATTACTGCCCAATGATTATACAATAGTAATACTCTTTTCTCCATGTACTACTCCTAATGATCATGCAAGGTAAATAAATAAGAAAAGAATAAAACATAATTAGATTTGTTAAGTTAATAATCAATTAGAAGTTATAATTTTGATTGATCCTCTAAACCCTTAAATTTAATTTACCTTATAGTTCTGCTAATTAAAAGATGGTACGATTGTCTACTCCTCAAATAACTCAAATAGACAAGTGTAGATAATTATTATTAATTGATTAAGTGAGATAAACTAAACACAATTAGATAAATAAAACATAAAATAATTCATAAGATAAATTAGGGTTCAAGTAGTTACATTACAAGTTTCACCAAAGCTCCATGAATTGGGGGTTAGTTACACATAGTGAATGAAATCAAATAAAGGTATGCTAACCCAACAAAAAATATGTAATGCTAGTTCTTAGATAAGAATACAAAAACATAGTGTTAGCAAGGCTAGCAAAGGACTTTATAACTCTCATTGTGAAGAGATTCCTGCCTCCAAAATATTATGGGAGGATATTAGAAGAAGAAATAGAACTAGAAAATGGGGGAAGTGGGGTATGAGAAATTAAGTAAGTGAGAGGTGTATTGTGGTAGACGGAAGATAAGATGTTTTGGGGTGTAAGAGATGTGTCTTCTTCTAATTCCAAACCTCCCTTTTTATAGGTGTGGATTAAGGTTTTGTTTACTACCAACCAGGTTGACCTAAGTCACTTCTTGTGTTGTTAGAGTTGCTTGAAAATCATCCATTGTCCTGCTAGAGATGATAGTGATCACTTTTTGTGTCACTAGAGCTAATCAAATCATTTTTTATGTCTTCAAGAGTTGGCAGGTCGTGCTTAGGTATGCACGATCATGTCGATAACTTCAAGATGTAACATGGCTGTCATCTAGGTTGGCACATCCATGCTCACCATCCAATATGATTATGTTGAAAAATTTTGACTGTTGTGAAGGCCCGTTTGAATCCAACACAACCATTTTAACTTCCTTTAGGGTCATTTTGGTCCATCTAATGCCATTTTCTCCCTTTTTAGTCCAAAATTCACCTACTTTTTTATTTTTTACTTGTTTGACCAATTTTTGAAAGAAATAATAGAAATTAGTTGGAAATATTATCTAATAATCATGAATCACACCATAATTATAACTAATTTTACATAGATAAATCAATAGAATGATGGTTTATCAAGGGTACATGGACCTTGAAATGTAAAAGCAAAGGGAGCATGGACTTTAAAATGCAAAGGCAAAGGGTAAATGACCCTTAAAATATATAAAGGAAAAATGTGCATGAATCCTAAAATACTAAGGTGAAAGGTGTATGGATCCTTAAAATGTAAAGGCAGGGGATGCATGGACTTTATAATGCTATGGTAAAGGGGTGCATGGACCTTTATAATACAAGGGTGGAGGGTGGATGGACCCTAACATCTAAAGGCAGAAGGTGTGTAGACCTTATAATATAAAGGCGGAGGGTGCGTAGACCCTTATGTTGACCTTATAATATAGAGGAGGAGGGTGCGTAGACCCTTACTATGCGAAGAAAAAGGGTACATGGACCTTCAAATGTAAATACGAAGGTTGGTAGACCCTCAAAATGTAAAGAAAGAGGATACATAGACCCTACAATATAAAGGAAGAGGATGTGTGGATCCTATAATGTAAAGATAGAGGGTGTGTGAATCTTTCCATGGAAAATAAGGATGGTGTATAGATCCCAAGAATGAAAAGTAAATAGTTCATGGACTTTTAAATTTAAAGGCGAAGGGTGGATGGATCTTTAACTACAAAGGTAGAGGATGCATGGACCATAAAATTTAAAGGTAGAGGGTGCATTGACCTTCAAAAATTTAAAAGGCAACGTAGACCTTTAAATTTAAAGGAATAGGATGCGTGAACCATAAAATTTAAAGACAAATGGTGTGTGGACCCTTGAAATGAAAAGATAGATGGTGTGTGAATCCTAAGATTTAAAAAACAAAAAGGTGCATGAACCTTTGAAATGCAAAGGCAAAGGGTACATGAACTCTTAATACCTTGAAATGTTAAAGGGAAGGATGTATGGACCTTTAAAATGAAAGAGCAAAGGGTACATGAAGCTTGAAAAAAAAAGACAAGAGGTATATGGATACTTAAAATGAGAAGGTAGAGGATGCATGGACCTTACAATGAAAGGGTAAATGATGCATGGACCAACAAATTTAAAGGAAGAGGGTGCTTGGATTCTACAATTTAAAGGCAAAGGGTGCATGAACCTTAAATGAAAAAAGAAAGGGTATGTGGACCCTTAAAATGCAGAGGTAGAGAATGAGGGGTCTCTACAATGCAAAGATAGATGATGTATGGATCCTAAATGTTAAAGGTAGATTTTTTTGTTAGCAACCTAAACATGCATGAAAGCTCAAGGAGTTTATTATGTTTTAGATCCTAAGAAAACTAAGGCACAAGGTCAAAATTATATTTTAATCAACACATGAATACAAAAGTATGATAATGCATGGATCTATGACACTAAATATTTTAACGACATAATTCCATTTAAATGTTGTAATGATGTAGGATGATACAAATACTATTAAATTGAAGATTATTATGATGAAATGAAACATGATTCCATGACCTATCACACTAATGTTTTTATCTTTTTTACTTTAATTTATAGAGATGGTTTGGGATTGATGTTCCCTATGATGTAATATGGCCCAAGATTCATGTATAAGTGAGACTTCCTGATTTGGTTTCACCCTATTTTAATTTGTCGATATTCAATTATTTCTTTGCTTAGTTAGCATTTGAGTATTTGAGTTACCCTTAGTTTACCATATAAAATTTAACAAGTTAGAGGAACATATTTTCACTTTACACCATGTGATATTTATTGAGCCCTCATCTTGCATAATCTGGCATTTAACACACAAATAATTATAATTCTTTTATTTTAAATACCAACACATGTTCCCTTTTAATATATGACAACTAAAGTGAAGTAGGGGTTTTAACGGGTAAAAAGACAAGATTTTATTCATCAAAGTGAGGTCTTATCTACAATTATAATTTGGAAAAGGTAGAATGATAATATTTATAGAATGACAATATGAGTAGTAGGACTTTGTTGAGTGATATTTTTCAATGAGTAAAGTTACTATAAAAAACTTTGGTAGCCTTAGCAGTCCATCAATAAGCTTCTAAGACAATGAAATTGCTAGTTTGTCATTTAGGAGAACTTTTTCCCTAGTTTATAATTTTCAACATGTTCGATTATCCCAATTTTAAAAATCCAACACATTATTTATCCCAATTGATAATTTCAATTCTTCAATTGTCCTAGTTTGTGGTTTTGACACATTCTAAGTCATCATTTCAAATTTTCAACCAAGTGATAACTTTATTTGACCTTAACTTTTGGTTAGATCACTCTTTTTGAGTTTTCAATCTATTCGATCGTTCAAACTTTTGCCTAGGTCGTCCTTATGTGTTTTCAATCTAATGAGCTTTTTTTTTATCCCTTTTTTATTTATTTTTTCTTATTATTCATGCATAGTATTTTTTTATTGGATCAAAGTTCAGTGGATGATGCAGTGGTCCCATATGCAAAGGATCCTAGTTGTAGAGGCACTACGCCTATTGGACCTTAGACATACTAGGCTTATTAGGCCTTAAACTTTAGAATAGGATTTAGGTAATTTTGTGTATTTTAGGAACTAGTAGGCTAATATGTATAAGATTTGGGCCCAATTTTCTTGTATTTTAGCTTAGAATTTTTGGACCTTCTTTGACCCAATTTAAGGCTGCATTGAGGAGTGGAGAAGGCATAATTATTGGGTTGAAATCCAAGCCCAATTTGGACTCAAAATTTCCCCCTCCTTCCCGCTATTTTGCATCTTCTCTATTTCCCTATATAAAGGCATCATTTGTGTAATTTTTAACACTTAGTTCATTTTGAATGAAATTGTGATTTTCACTCACATTTTTAGGAGAAATACTCTCTTTATCCTTCCTCTAGAACTAGACTTTGGTTTAAACAACCTCCTCATTCGTGGCTATTCATGATGACAGAGAAGAAGCTCATCCTCCATAAGAGGTGGCACTTCCAAGTCAAGGCATAGCTCGACTCATCTCCTCTTCCATTCTCCACCAAATTGAAACCTCCATTGATCCAAAAGAACTACCTCTTGCACCTCTGCATCACTGGATGTGCGAGATCATTGCATCCATTTTTGTAAAGATCAAAGCCTTTCTTGAGAAAGCTTTTTAACTATATAAGGTCCTTCATGATTTGGAGTCCATTTTCCTAAATGATCCTTTTGGATTGGAAAAATACTCTTAAGCACCGAATCTCCTTCTTGAAATTCTTGATGATGCAATTTCTTATCAAATGATTTCTTTAGTCTTTTTAGTATAGCTTGTAATGAAAAATTACGATCAACCTTTTTCCTTAAATGAGATTTAGCTTATCAAAATAGGATTGAACCTATTTTTCTTCATTTAACTTTGTCTAACTTTGTTTTCATTAGCACTCTTAAAGAAACTATTTCAACCTCAATAAGGAGGACTACCTCCATTCTATATACTAAGAAAAATAGAGTTACCTCAGTTGAGGTACGAACAAAAGTGAGACACACAAGTAAAGAAAATGCAAGCATTTCATGCTAATATTTGTCAGTCAGCAACATCTTCTAAATGATTTTCTTAATGTTATTTGTTTCTTCAACTATCCCATTCATCTTTGGATGGTATGTGGAAGAATTGTGTTGTTGAATCTTGAAATCTTCACATAACTTAGTCATCATCTTATTGTTCAAATTTGTTGCATTATTTGTGATGTGTTTCTTTGGTAAACCATAGTGATAGATTGATATTGTCACCATATATTTGGCATTTATAATATTTCTTCACATAATTAAAGAAATTAATCTCCATATTCAACAAATAAAAACAAGCCCTAAAAATATTTTTTTCCATGGCATGCCCATTCATATGAGTCATAAAAGATCCTTCATGAATTTTTTTAATGATTTTTGGGCTTTCGTAGCATTGACACATTTGAGGAGAACCATATCATGATTTCTCTTATAAAGTATATTTTCATTTAGTGGATATTGTCAATCTTCTCAAAGTTCTATGAAGTACTTGGTGGATATTCTTTTTTCTTGATAAATTTTTTAATATCATGGTACCAAACATTTCCATTTGGTTTTTCTTCTATTGATTAACAATAAGTAGGATGATCATGAATTTGGATCATTATAAATGGCATGTTTCCTTCTTATTTAGTGCAAACATGGATGATAGAGTAACTAGTGCATCTACCAATAGTTTTCCTCTTGGGGAATGTGATAAAAGGTAACCACATCAAATTGCTTTACTAATTTCTTAATATATGACTGATAAGAAATTAACTTTGTATCTTGAGTTTCCTATTCTCCTCTCAACTGATGAATAACCAAAGCTAAATCATCATATATGTCGAAGATTTTGACCTTTAATTCTATAGCTACTTCCAATCCCCTTTACACATGCTTTATACTCCACTAGTTGTTTATACAGTCAAAACATATCTATGTTGTGATTGAGATGTACCACTTTTTTGGGAAAATAGTACACCTCTAATTTTGTGTCCTAATACATTGGAAGCACCATCAAGTAACATTATATCATCATATATGTGGAAGATTTTGACCTTTAATTCTATAGCTACTTCCAATCCCCTTTACACATGCTTCATACTCCACCAGTTGTTTATACAGTCAAAACATATCTATGTTGTGATTGAGATGTACCACTTTTTTGGGAAAATAGTATACCTCTAATTTTGTGTCCTAATACATTGGAAGCACCATCAAGTAACATTATCTATCTTCCTTTCATTGATGGTTTTTCCTGACCAAATGATACCACTATATCTTCATAAGGAAACTTGCATTGCATCAACTGATAATATTCCTCTGGTGGATATGCTAAGTAGTCTGTAAGAACAATTTCTTTGATTTCCTTTTGAGTGACATACACAATATCATATTCTAATAATAACTTACTAGTGTGTAGTCCTTACTCTAAGAGCGGAATTTTTAAAAATATACTAATTAGATCCATTTTAGACACAACCAAGTTATGTAACTTAGCATATATTATTTTAAACAATGGTAATCTAAGCTAAGTCACAACAAGGGTTCTCTCCAACAGTGAGTAATTGACCTCATAATTGGTGAACTTCTTTCTCAAGTAATAAATAGCCTACTCTTTTCTTCAATACTTGTCATGTTGACCTAGCATAAAACCAATTAACTCATCAAGAATTATCAAATACATAATGAGAGGCTTTCCAAAAATTAGTGGCACTAATAGCAGGGGACTTTTCAAATAGTACTTGATTTTCTCAAAGACTTCTTGACAATAATCATTCCATTTCATTGGTTGATTCTTGCACAATAGCTTGAAGATTAGTTCACATGTAGTTGTCAATTAGGATATAAATTGAGCAATATAATTTAGTCTTCAACGAAATCATTAAACTTCGTTTTCTATGCTAGGAGGAGACATTTCAAGAATAACTCAAATTTTGTAAGGATCCATATCAATTCCTCTTTCGCTAACTACAAACCCTAATAACATGACATACTTTACTTTGAATATGAATTTAGTTTGGTTCAACCTCAACCTAAACTTCATCAACTATTCAAATAGTTTCTGTAGACGAGTAACATGATATTCTTTATTTCTTAACTTTGTGATCATGTCATTCACGTAGAATTTAATCTTCTTATGCATCATATCATAGAATAAGGTCACCATTACCCTTTGATAAGTTTTCCCATCACTCTTCAATCCAAACAATATGACTTTGTAATACAAAGTAGCTCACAATGTGATGAATGTGGTTTTTTCCATGTGTACATCATTCATCTTGAACTAATTGTAACCTAAGAAACCATCTTTAAAAGAAAAAAAAAGAATGTTAAGTTGTATTGTCCATCATCATGTCAACGTGAGGTAGCTGAAAATAATCCTTAGGTCTAACTCTATTTAGGTCCTAATAATCAATAAACATTTAAACTTCTCTATCTTTCTTAGCAACTAGAACTATGTTATCAACCCATTAAGGATATTTTGCAACAGTGAGAAAATCAATGTCAAGTTTCTTTTTAACCTCGTGTATAATCTTCAAAGACATTTTTGGTTTCATTCGCCTTAACTTTGGCTTGACTAGGGGTATTTTCCTTCAGTGGTAACTTATGCTCGACTATACTAGTATTGAGACCTGACATATCTCGTGATGCCCTTCTTCCTTAATGAGTGTGCCGATCTTGACTTCTTTTTCTCCTCCTCAATTCCTAAATTAATTGCCTTAGTTAATTCCTTTTTAGGTTATATTTCTCTAGTCTCTTGCTCTACTAATTGTAATAAGTCAATTGAGGGTTCCAAATCATAATCGTCCTCCTCACTAGGACAATTAATGGGATCATCAAAGCTACATGATATGATACTATCATTATTTTCATTTTCAAATGTGTTGTTTTTATATCTGCATTATATAGGATTGGATATGAAATGAATAAGCATAGAGTTTAACAAAGTAAAGAGTAAAGGTAGAAGAGAAAGACTAGTAATATGAGAATTAATAAATACATTTTATTGATGATATACTGATAGGATATATATATATATATATATATATATGCTCATTTTAACAAAGAAAATACTAAATCCTTGGGCAGAGCAATACAATTTAGTATTACAGAATTACTTGAAATTTGAATTAAAAATCATAAGGAGCTCAACGATTTCCTAATTGTTAAGTTTTATGTTTGGCGAACAAGCATGAACCAAGATGACATTCTGATCCTCTAAAGTGTACTCTTTCATGGCAGTTATTGGACTCAAACTCAAACACCACACTTTGAAAAGCTTTTTCTCATCATATATGGGGACCCTTCTTAGTCAAGCTCTTTATTCTCCAACCTACCATCCATTTGTCTTTTCTCCTCTACAAAATTCTTATTTTATCAACTTTTGAGGCTTTATATCCTAACCTAAAACAATCCTTATTTTTCATTAAATTTGTTAATTGATACCATATTGCCTTAAAAGATTTTCAAATTTCTAGTTAATAAAATGGGTGCCACCAATTTTCTCGACGGGCTTTAAACCTTGTACAAATATTTTTTTTTAAATATTATTACTTCCTTAGCATCATTAGTGGGTAAAACCACAACCTCTAACCACTTAGAAACATAGTCAACTATGACCAGAATATATTCATTATTTAAAGATTTAGGAAAGGGTCCCATAAAGTTAATACCTCACACATCAAAGACGTCACACGTAAGAATATTGTTTAGAGAAATATCTTGATTTCTTGTCATATTACCACTTTTTTTTTTATAGAGGTCACAAGACCTTACAAAGTTGAAAACATCCTTAAATAGAATGGTCCAACATAATTGCATTGTACAACTTTTTGGATGGTAATATTAGGGCCAAAATGGCCTCAAGCCTTTCTTGAGTGGCAATATGTCTAAATTGCAGGAGTTTCCTCCTCAAGTACATATGTTCTAATTAATTTATCCCAAACATATTTTGAACATGTAAGGTTCCTCCCACAAATAATGTTTAGCGTTAGACAGAAATTTCTTATGCTGTGCATATGAAAGATCCAAGGGAAGGATATTACCTGTCAAATAATTAACCAGATATTCATACTAGGAGGTGCGTGAAACAACTAGCAAACATTCATCTAAGAATATCTCCTTAATTACTTCATCAATAGATAGTTGTACAGAGGATTTGGACAAGTAGTCCGTAACTAAGTTCTTTGCTTTTTTCTTATCTTTAATCTCCAAATCAAACTCTTATAGAAGGAATATCCATTTAATCAATTTAGGTTTTGCATATTTTTTATATTGTAAATACTTAGTAGAAAATGTAAACAATTACTTTAGACATAATCAAATAAGGTTTAAATTTATGAAAGACAAACACAATTTCTAACAACTTATTTTCTATGGTAGTGTAGTTCTTTAGGCTCTTATTTGTCTTACTAATATAATAGATTATTTAAAACATATTCTCCTTTCTCTACCCCGATATCTTACCCTGTAACTGTACCATTAGCATCACATATCCATTCAAAGGGTAAAGACCAATCATGGGAAATCATAGTAGGGGAATTTATTAATTTAGTCTTAAAATTTCCAAAAGAAGAGAGACATGAATTATTAAAATTAAAAAAGGCCTCTTTCATTAATAAATTGGAAAAATACTTTTCAATTTTAGAAAAATAGTTTATGAACCTCCTATAAAAGCTTGCATTTCCAAGAAAACTCCTAACAACTCTAACAATATTTAAAGGGAGAAGTATAGAGATTAGCTCAACCTTAGCTGAATTAGTCCCAATACCTCTCTTAGAGATCTTGTTCCCCAAGGCAATGCAGTCACTTACCATGAATTGACACTTTTCTCAATTAAGAATCAAGTTGATTATTTTACACCTTATCAACACCTACTCTAGATTCTTTAGACATATGTCTAAAGAGGGGCCATAAACAGAAAAGTCATCTATAAAAACTTCAAGAAAATTCTCGAGTAAGAAAAAATAGATATCATGCATCTTTGAAAAATAATAGGGAAATTACAAAAACCAAAAAAAATCTCATATATGCAAAACTAACAAAGAGTCATGGAAAAGTAGTTTTGTCATGACCCTCAAGAGCACTAGGTATTTTTGCATATAACTAGAATAGCCATTCAAACAACAGTAAAATTCATGAAAAACATTTTCCAACATTTGATCAATGAAAGGAAGGGGAAAGTGATTTGTATGGGTAGTCTCATTTAATTTTCTATATCAATACATACTTGCCAGCTAGTTACTTTCCTTCGTAGGGACAAATTGTACAGGATTTATCTAAGAACTACTAAAAATAGGATATATTATACTTGCATCAAGGAGCTTAATAACATTCTCCTTAAGCTTAGGTTGATCCTTCTTTTTGGTTGTACCCTTGGTTTAAATTCCTCCTTTGTATGAATCTTGTGGGTGAGAATTATAGGGCTTATGCCTTTGGTATCATGAATGAACCATCCAAAGACTTATTTATTTTCTCTCAAGACCCTCAAAAGCTTATCTTCCATTGTTCTTATGATGTTAGAAGAAATAAAGATAGGAAGAGAAGAGGGAGGGAATCAAAATGCATACTTAAGATTTTAAGAGAGGGGCTTGAGTTCAAGTAGTGAAGGTTCCTTAATTGATGACTTAGGCTTAGAGGTTCCAAGACCCTCTATAGCATCAAATTTATTAACTCTATCTCTAGTTTTCTTAGGTATGCCTACCTTAAAGACTATCATTTCTCCTACACATTCCTTAGATTTACTTACAACACCAGCTCCAAGCACTAAAAGTTCCTCCAAGGTGTCTTCATTCAAAATATATTTCATAGAGGGAAAACTTAAAAAGGGAGAGAGTTCAACATAATTTATAATGATATAAGAATCAAATTCGTTTAGGTATTTTAGGGAGTAAAAAACTCTAAATACCACTCCTCATCATCAACCCTCAAGGTGAGTTTTCCTTGTTGCACATCAATGATGGTCTTTCTAGTGATCAAGAAGGATCTTCCCAATATGAGTTGAATCTCATCATCTTCCTCCATGTCAAGCACAATAAAGTTTGTGAGGAAAATAAACTTGTCCACTTTCACTAAGACACCTTCCACTATCCTCCTTGGGTATGTGATATGTGCAAAACATGAGTGTATAAATGTATGCCAAGTTTTACCCATGAGAAAATATACCCTTCACTCTAGCTCCCTTTTTTTTTAGATCCATTTTTTTATTTGTATTAAAAATATTTATATACATCACAAAAATCAAGTTGACTTTTGTAAGTGCTTATTTTACGTCACGAGCCTGACGCACTTGCATCTAGTGGCTAGGTAGAGTCATGGGTGGTTCACTTGTGGCCTTTTTGCTGGCATAAAGGTGCGCTCTTTAGAGATACTTTCCTTATAGTACTTAATCCCTTCCCTTTTCATCTTGAGCATCTCCTGATCTTCTTTTATGGGTTCCATCCTACCGTAAAGAAGTACAATTCAGAACTTACACTTCTGAATATATTTGGCATGTCTTCTTTTTGTATTTTTCTCACATAGTCTTAAGCTCTTGTATTCTTTTATTTTGTGTTGTACAAAGAAGGAAAAGTTAGAAAAGGTTCTTAGGAATTAAGAAAATTACAAGGGATAAGAATATTTGAGTGTTTTAACAATTTTGGAACTATAAACACTACTTCGTCATCATCAAGTCTCGGAGTAAGCTTTCTTTGTTGTGCATCAAGAATGGATTTCTAAGTGCTCAAGAAAGATCTTCCCAAGATTAGTATAATTTGTTCATCTTCCTCCATGTCAAGCACAATAAAGTCAGCAAGGAAGATGAACTTATCTACCTTTATCATCCTCCATTATATCCCTTCGATATGTAATAGACTTATCTACAAGTTTTAAAAAGATAGTGGTAGACTTGGGCCCGTTCATGCCTAACTTTCTAAAACAGATAAATGCATTAGATTCACATAAGCGCCTAAGTCACACAAATTTTTTTCAAAATAAGATTCACCAATAATACAAGGTATAATGAAACTGTATGGATCCTTAAGCTTTGGTGAAAGTTTCTATAGAAGAATGGAAGAGCACCACTCCTCACAAAGCTTGATGGTCATATTCCTCAAACTTCTTTTTATTGTCTAAAATCTCCTTCAGGAATTTTGCATATTGGGCATTTGGAAAATGACCCCTATAAAACAAAAATAGATCCTTAGTTGCTTTAGGATGTCTAGTAATTTGGTAAATTTAGGATCATATTTATTTCCCTTTATTCTTTGAGGAAAGGGTATGTTTGGTTGATAAGGCTCCACATTAGGTCTCTTTGGAGCCCTTTCTATTGTCTTGTCAATCTCCTTCCTCTTTTCTTTTGAACTTCCTCCAGTAAGAGTTAAAAGGTCATGAGTAACCTTCAGGCGACCATTAGTAACAACATCTTTCTTTTTCTACTTCCACACAAGAATCTCTAACTCCTTAGCACTCCTCATAAATATTATGTTGGCTTGCTACTTAGATTCACCTCAGTTGGCTATGCAAGATCTCAGGCCTTTGTTGTTACAAGAGGTTAAGGATCTATCCTATCTAGTTTTCCATGTTTTGAATCAGGGACATCTATGTCTCTATGTTCTAGAGGTGTGCCTCCATGTTCGGGAATCGTGATTCTATTGGGATTAGCCCATTCTTCTCTTTTCTATAACCTTCTTGATTCTGCATATAAGAGGGCTTGTAAAAGTTTTGAGAACTATGAAAAAAATTTGTTACTTTGATGCCCTTCCTAAGAGATATTTAGGTGATTCTTTCAAGTAGTGTTATAAGTATTCTCCACAAGGTTAACCTCCTCATTTTGTTAAGTCATATAGGCTTCAACCATGTATCCTTCATCATTATGGCTCATGAAGCTACAAAGGTTACACGAGTTAGGTTTAGATACAACTAGATTTTGGATCGGTGGGGAAAGTTGCGCATTTTCTTAAATGAGAGCCTTCATCCTTTTGTTCAAGACCCCTATTTGACCGACTATCATGGCAGTGTGATCCATTTGGTACATTCTTGGCAGATGAGAGTCCTTATGTTTCACAAGTCTGTCAATAGATTGCCATTGGTTGCTTTTGGAGCCCAAGTCTCTATGATTACCTATACATCCTTTAGGGACTATGTAGAATGCCATGTTTGAAGCTGCATCAATGAAAGCTCTATTAGCATAGGAATTATTGTTGTAAAGCTCTACACAAGATAGGGTATTTGACACCCATGATGTGGATGAGGAAGGTTTTGGAAATGGTCCCAAGCTTTATATAGGGACTTATTCTCAAAATGGGTGAAGCTGACGATTTCCACTATTATCCAAGGCTGCATTAACTATGGAAACTATTGCATCAAGAATAGATGTTGTAATTTCTCCCAAGTAGTAATAGATTCCTCTAGCAAATATTTTAGTCAATTGTTCACCTTCTCTATGATGGAAAAAGGGAACAATTATATTCGTAAGGAATCCTACATGGCACCATTCATCTTTATGGTGTTTGTCAGCCTTAGGAATTTTTTAATGTGAAGATGTGGGTCCTATAAGGTAATCCTTTTGAATTGAAGCATTCTAAATAATGTTGATAAGGGTGACCTTCAATTTGATGTTTGTAGCATCTTCAAATGTTGGGATGGATATAATGCTTATTGGGCCCTCTTTGATAAAGGCTATGTAATCTAGCAATGTCCTACGTCCTTGTGCTACCATCTTTCTTTGTTTACTTTCTCACCTCAATCTCCAAGTTATTCTTTTTATCTTTAGATTAAACTACAAACTAGAGACTCAAGGATGAGTTAGCATATACAAAGAAAAATACCTACACAAAAATTTTTAATTTTTCAAAAATATGTATAAAAAGGTCTTAAGAAATCAAATTTTAAACTTTAAAGACCATTAAGGAATAATCCCCAACAATGGTACCAAATAATTGATGGTGCAAAAGGTGAGTGTAAAATGCATGCCATGTTTATCCACAGGAAAGTATACCTATCGCTGTAGAAAGGTGTTTGAGACCCCTAATGTTGATCCTACAGAAACTATGACAAGAATCTATAAAATAAATTCAAATTCCAACTTTTGAGCTTACCGAAAGAGAACTTTGTTGCAAGTGTGAAGAATAAGAATAGGAAAGCATAAACATTGAAAAATAAAAAACGAAGAGCACATATGTGAAGTTATGGATAAGTATGAATTATGGATCCCTTATAAATATATAAATAAAGACAAGAATATAAATATAGAAATGTAGGCAAAAACAAGAAAACATAAATTAAAGACAAAATAAAGACAAGAAAAGAGAACTTTTTTTAAGAATATAAATATCGAAATGAAGACAAGAACGAGAAATGAAAATTAAAGACAAAAGAAAAACTACAAGTACAAAGTCGATTACGACAAGGTGTGGGACTTTGGTTCTCTTTTAACTTTACAAAATTTTACCATAATTCCCTTATAACAAATAAAAATCAATTGCAAGTGACCTGTTTTAAATTTAGCACTACCTAATGATCATGTAATAGTAACATTTTTTTCTTAAGTTATTATCCCCATTGATCATGCAAGGTAAATAATTAACAGAAACATAAAGAACACTCAAGTTTCTTAATTTAATAACTAGTTAGAAATAAAGGATTTCAATTGATCCCATAAAAATCTAGATCTAGTTTATCCTATAGTTCCATAAATTAGGTAATGGTAGGATCATCTATCCCCTAATCAACTTAGAAATAAAAAAGAGTAGCTAATTTTCATCAATTAGTTAAGAAAAATAAGCTAAACATAATTGATAGAGGAACACAAAAATTCATAAAAGATAAAAAGGGTTAAATTGACTACATCATAAGTTTCACAAAACCTCCATGGTTGGGGATTAATTACTCATAGTGAATAAAGATAAATAATAAAATTCTAATCTAATCAAAATATCCATAATCCTAATCTAGACACTAGAAGGACAAAATGGTACACCGACAAGGCTAACAATAGGATGGTGCAACTCAACTATGAAGAATCTCTTACCTCTAAGATCTTACGGAAGGGTACCAACAGAAGGATGAATATGAGATGGAAGAGGATAATGGTGGTGTGTTTTCAAGATTATGAATGGCATTGAACATATTTTCTTCCAAGTAATTACCTCTTTTTTATAAGCCTGAATTTGGTTTTTTGTCATGAACCGAGTTGACCTAGGTTATTTTTTGCACCGTCAATATTGGTACAACTATGCTCAGGTTTGCATGACCATGTAAGAAAACCACAGACATTGCAAAGGCCTACTTAGTTCAAGCACGGATATGGTAGCTTTCTTCAAGGATATTTCTCTCCTTTATAATTTTTTTGTCCTTTTGTGCCCCTTTTATCCTCTTTTAGCCTAATTTATACTACGTTTTGGATTCTTTACTTGCATTACTATTCCCGAAAGAAATAAGGGAAATTAAGTAAATTATTAATAAATAGGAAGTAATTATCCTTTAATTATAATTAATTTTTTATAGATAAATCAATAAAATGATAATTTATTAAGTGTTAGTGATGATTTTATTGAAAATCATTCTAAATGTATGTTAGACTCTACTTCTAATATGCCTTTATGTAAGGATCAAACATGTTTACTACCTTTTAGAAAGATGAAGATCTTGACTATATCATTGTAGGAATGAAGATGAAAGTTGAAGGTAGTGGAAAAGTTTTCTTGAAACTCTATAATGATAAAATTTGAACTATTTCCAATATAAGGAGTACACCTACTATTAATGCCAATATTATTTCATCGGGAGAAATGACATTACATGGGTACAAATATATGAGAATTGGAAAGACATGCAAAGTGGACAAAATAAATTGCTTAATTATAAAAGGTAGAAAAGGAGAGAAGGGTATTTTCTATTTAGATGGTTGTTCCATAAAGGAAATTCTTGAAGATAGTGAAGTAAAGATGAAGATGAAGATGAAGAAATAAGTCCAATTTTTAGAAGAGATTGTGACATTTAGGAGCTTAACTCAAGGAAGGATTTGTTTTATGTGTGAGCCAACTACCACATTGGTTAATTAACCAATGATAAAAGATTTTCCTCTTATAAATAAAGGTTTAATGATGGAGAGATCCTAACTACAGAAAACCATTGGACCTATTAGGACCAAGAAGATATGCTTGTGGTCTTTTATTACCAAGGACATACACTTGTGCTCCTTCATTTTTTAAACTAGTTTAGGACTTTTTGTTTGTAGTAGTTACAGTTTCCCTCTTTTTCATAGGTCCTTGGGCACTATTTTCTTATATTTTTTCTTCAAGCTTGGACATGTATCCTTAAGATTAAGCATGTAGCCTTAGGGTTCTAAATTTTGGGCCTTAGAATTTAGGAAAAATAGGATATGCAAGGAGAGACTTGATCGAATTCCCCATGTCCATGGCTAAAAATAGTACCTTGTTCATTTTCACAACTTTGGTTCATTTTATAAAATTCCACCTCTGAATGAAGCTTAGAAATACAAATTCTCACTCTTTTCCTTGAGTATAAGCTCAAGCTTTTCCTTATCAATGTAAGATGCTCCATTATGGTGGAATTCAGGCTCATCTCGTAACATCCTAAAAATGAAGTCCGTTTTTATGCTTAAGTTGTACACACTGTTCCATTATTAAACTGTTACTTCATGATGCAAAATCTTTAGAAAATAAGTATTAGTGAAAATATTATAATTTTTTTTAAAACCTCTTCGATATCAAATGAGAGCCTCATCGAAATAACTATCGTATCAAAAAATAAATAAGTGGATGTCTTCACTCGTGTTTAATTAATAAATTGTCTATGTTGCTTTTACTAGTTTTTATACTTCTCTCTATTGAGCAAAATTACAAAATTACAAGTTATTACAAATACAGACATGTCAGGAATTATACAAACTTTATAGTTATATAGTCCATATTTATACATACTTAGTTAAGTTAAGTTAAGATATCTATGTTTTTACTCACCTAGTTACATATATAGCAATTGCAAAACCACTTGCTAAATAATTAGAATATAGTCATCCATTTATATTACAATATTTACATTATTCGGTGAGACATAGTTCCTACCTACGATCCAACTATGATGGCTCCAAGGCTCCAACCATCCAGGTTGTGTTATTACTCTCTATGAACATCAACGCCTCCATAAATGGCATTATTGGAGTTTGGGAAGAAAATAGAGGGAGAAAGAGTGAGAAACTAAGTTTCTCAGTAGGATTCTACCCTAGATTTAGTGTCATCACTATCATCCCAACCACTTCAGTTTATTAGAAAAACATGTCATATATACAAGTTTAATTTTAATCTTTTAGAATCTCTTGCTAAAGTGGATCTCTTTCATATAGATTAACCATCTTTATTTAAGCATGTAACTTACTTAAGCATCATAAACCTTTAGGATCACATCCTAGATATTATTTGAGTATCATTTCCTCTATGTATTACATAACTTATATCTATTCTCTATCACCCTCTTAGTGATAATTAAGACATAGTTATTCATTACCATTAGTCAAACAATGCATTCTCATTGGCTTTGCTACTCTACCTTCTATTTTTAAGACATAAGTTCATCCCTAGATGGTCGTTACCATCATAAATATTGAAGACCTGGCGCTTCATAATAGAAAGATTTTTGGAGAACCTTTTTATTTCCTCTTTGGAAAGACCTGGTGCCTTCTGAATATGCACAAGACACATTAAGAGTATTATTAACTTTTTACATAAATTCTATCTTTAATGATCCCTTAATTACTTCAGTTCCTTTTAAAGGCTTCCAAATAATATGCATGCTCAAACAATCAAACCAATATTCCATGCACATTTAGTCTTTACTTTCATTTTGCTATCACATCATTATTCATACATGATCATCATGTAAAACATCATTCTTTAATCATTCATGAGTACATCATTCTTCAATCATTCATGAACAATATTCATACACTTCACATTACTCTTTATGTACTCATAAAGTACTACAATAAGTTGACATAATAATCTCAAGTAAATATTCGTTTTTAACTCAAAACTTACTTTAGCTTGATATAAATTTTTGGACAACATATTTATTTACTTGGATAACTTATCCAACTTGCTCAATTCTTAACATTATGATAAAGCACTAAGAGGATCTATATCACTTATTCTTCTAAGTTATCTCTCAACCTTTCCTTTTTTCAAAGGTCAAGTTCTTAACACTTTTAATAGAAGGTTATGGTGTATTCTTACTTCTTTTTTAAACAGTCGAATGACCTTTGTCATGGTTTGATATTTGTGTCCTTAATTGAAAATCTTATGCATAATCTACTTAATTCAAGTTTAAGTGTTACATGTTTTATGTCTCTTGACAAATAACTTAGCTAATTAGGTATGTTTTATTGATTAACTTAATTAATTATTTATTTTTTGGTAAACTTCAAGTTTTCCACTCATGACTTATGTACATACGCTTAAACATCCAAATTATTATATTTTCCTATTAATTCCCTAGATGGCTAAAAGTTCACTCATTAGTTCCAAGGCCTTATAGTTTAATTTTTCTTCTCTTAGGAAGGTGATTTACACTAATTAAAATTTAGGCCATCATTTACACCAACTGTAGAAAATTTTAAGGATTTTCTTCCTTATTTGGAGAGTATGGCCGAATGTCCTTACTCCTTTCTCTACTCTATATTTGATTTCCAATCACCTCATTAAGCTACCTTTAATCCATTTTAAAATCCTAGCAAGTTTGTTTCACTAATTCTTACAAATGGTGTGCATATGTCCAAATGGTACCCCCATCATCATCAAATGTTTCTTAACTTTAAAATTTATTCCTTAAACTTGTTTACGTTCTACTTTACCCATTAATTAAAATTTTAACACAAGCTTTCCTAATAATTAGGAGAGTGGCCGAATACCCTAAGTGGTTAGAACAAGGTTCCTTTTTCCTTAATTTGTGTGTGGTGTAATGAAGTTTAGCACATTTTTTACTTATTTCACTAAAGTGGCCAAATGTATCCTTAGACCATTTCAAGTTCCTTTTACTTTACACCCTAACCAAGATTTTAAACTCAAGATCTCATAATTTAATTGAAAGTGGCTAAATTCTAAGGTGTTTGAACAATGGTTCATTTTTCAACTTCTCATGCCATATGACCTTAGTATCATAAAATTTTAGCATTTGATCCGTCATAAGTCCTTAAATCCATCTATAAAATGTCATTACCCTATAATTTTTGGTTCATTCCTAAATCATTTCTAAATCATATACTATCTTCTAGGAGCAGTTTATCCCTTATAGGAATCGAGGCTCTTTAAGGGTGTTTTGAGCGTTTTTTGTTCTTTCTTCGTCTCTAATCTTTCTTCATGGTATTCTAACCATTATTTGAGTTCTATGTCTCTAAAATATTTTGTATCTTTTTATTTTAAGCTGCTTATACATTATCTGTTGATATCTTGATGTAGGGATATTTTTATTATTTAAAAAAAAAATTTAATTTTTCTATATTTTCGTTTCTATCCTTATTTTTCTCTTGTTAATTTAAGTACATAAATTATGAAGTTTATCATAAAAATTTTGGGATATTACGTTAATAAATTTTATTTAATCTTAAAAATAGAAAGGAAAGACCATCAAATAAAAATAAAAATCAGCATGCAAATTCATCTTAAGTGTCTAGTAAAAATTTAAAGTTTATCTAAGTATTGTCTACTCAAGACAAACTCAAAGTCACCTTTCAATGTTCGATCTGACCTACTATTAAAAAAAGGTTACCTACAAATAAGAATTTTGAAGTTCTAAGTGTTGTACTAAGATGAATTGGAAAATTTTCACCTAACAAGGTTAACACGCCGGACTGCAACTCTTGATAAAATTTGTCCTGCCTCCACCAATTACTAGGAGTATTAAGTAATCCGACATACACCATGCACCATGAGCTCAACGGTCTTTGATTCCACTCTTGCATATAAATGAAGATTCAAAGGTCAAGATATGATATAGAGAGAATAATGATGTTGCAAAAATGAATTATATTCATTTTTTTCTTGCTATCATTGATATGAAACTTGTATTTTTTTTACTGTCCAAATTTAAATATTTTTTATTGTTTGTATCTCTGAATTGAATAAAAAAGACATAAAAAAGATACTTCAATTTTAAGCTGTGAAATAATATTTAAAAAATAATTTATAGATAAAATATTGTATAATCTCATACGTAATGACATTTTTGACATGAATCAAAAGACTGATCTAACCCTTTGATTAGAAAAAAATGAGCCAATATAATTCTTTTGAATAAACTTTTCTTTTCTTCTCTCTTCTTAAAAGTCTATTTGCACGAATTCTATGATTAATTATCTTATCGTAAAAAATTATAAGAACTGATTCAACCTTCCATCTCAACCTGATCTTTCATTCAATTTTAGTGAAAAATTTTATTTAGTTACTAAATTCAGTTTTAGGTCTTAATCACTAAATTGCGCACTTAAATTATATTTTTTTTCTAGTAATGAATTAATAAATTTAGTGATCAAAAGTGTCTACGGTTAAATTCCAGTTTTCATTATCCCCTTAATTTCATTGGAAAGAAATGTTGCCTGATTGAATTAATCACGAAAAAATTCATTTAACAACTGATTAGCAATGGCGTGTTAAGGTGAAACTAGTATGCCAATTTTTTAATCCCAACAATTTAGCGATAGAAATGTGGGCTGCTAATATAGTCGTTAATGACTACTTTATGAATAATATTTTTATTTGATTTGGTCACAAATATTTCGTCGGTCATTAATTTAGTTGTTAGTTTATCATTAATTGTTGTTGGTCGCCAAATTCGTCAACTAATCAATTGCTTTCATAATGGATAAAGTATTTTTTTTAAAAAAAATAATGTTCATCTAATTCAAATTTTAAATACTCTAAATAAAATAAATATCAATATTATTCATTAAGTCTTTTAATATAATCGCTTTTAACCTAAAATTTTTGAATTCTAATTTTTTAATCAAAATATCTATTAATTAAATTCGTTTAAAACATTTTAATCTTTTCTCCCTCAAAACATACCAATAAACAATTTGTTTTTCTTCAAAACCATAATATACGCTAGAATTTGTTTTAAACTTCTAACTTTTTGAGTAAAACAATTTCATTGTTTTATGTAAGGAAAAGATGATGAAAGGATTTTAAATTGACCACGTTAAAAATTTGAGGGGCTTTAAGTAAAATATTATTGAAAGATCAAAATTGTATAATAGTATGATTAAGAATTTAAGACATTTTAAATATATACTTAAATGTTAATATTTTTTATTTATATAATAATTTTATTTCTCTTCAAACAAAAATAATATGTAAAAAACATAAAAAATAAAAAATGAAACAGTAAATTGATTTTTCTTTTTTTATTTTTAAATTGAAAAATGTCATTTTATATATAACAATTAAACAAATTCAAAATATCTCCATTTTTTTCTTATTCTTCTGATCTACGATTAGCAGTCTCCTACTAATTTTGTGTATTCACCATGTACAATATTGACAACTTGTCTCCTTTCAAACCTCATGCATCCAGTATAGCGGAAGGGACATTGATTAACTTTTTTTTCTTTCTTTTGTATTCGTGTACACTCAGGCAATAGCAGAAAGAGGTGGAAAAAATGATTTTTTTTTCAATTTTTTAAATTATTATTTTTATTTATTTAAAATAATATAAACTAGTAGTTCCTTAAATGATAACAAAAATTTTAAAAGTAATGATAAATATTATAAACTGAAAATTTTTAACTAATAAATTTATTTAAAAAATTTAATAAATGAGAACCAAAATGCTAATAACCTAAAAATAAAATCAACTTAAAATAAAGAAGGTGCTTGCTTTGCTACTTTTATAAATTAGGGGTATGGTACCTAACCATACATTATTATTTATTATAATAAACTTTCATTTTAATATTTTTTGTAAATAAATAAAAGTTAAAATATTTATATTTTGATATCATTTTAATCCAAATATTTTGTGATATTTGTAGTTTAATCCGCGAGTTATTTTACTTTTTATTTTTTTTAAAAATTGTGTGAAGTTAAGTTAATTAAGGTTTTTTCATCGTTTTTTTTTCTCCTCTCCTCAAGTAGTGATAGTTGAACTAATCAGATGGGCCGCCTAAAATATGGAGCTGACATATAAATAAATCGAAAATCAATGTTGGATCCCGGCTATCTGAAAAACGTAAAAACTGAAGTGGAGGATTACAAAAAAATGCAATACAAAAGGGGCAAACCAAACGCTTGCACGAAGGAAGAAGCGAATCAATCAAAATGGAGACAGGGAGGAGAGGCGAAAGAGAGATTCTTGAACCTAAAAAAAAGAAACATCAAGCAACAACGACTTTTCAGCCGTTGCGCCCTAGCTTGTAATTTAGGGTTAGGGGTGTCATGCCCCTTTTTAAAACTTATATTTATTATAAGGAAGAATAAGACCCTTTTCTACTTGGAGTTTTCTTCAACCTATACCTAAGGGCTTCCGTTTTTTAGCTACATCCTACTGCCGCATAAACAATAGATCTGTTGGACTAGATGAGCAACCTTTTCTAGAAAGGAAAAAGGAATAGTGAAAAGTCATGTCACGTACACCTTTGAGAAATTTTCTCATCCTAAGAAGCGCATGAACTGTTATTTTCCAAGGATGACACGTGGCAGTGGCAATATTGATCGGAGCGATTGCCGTGATTCCATTGTTGTAGGAATAACACCAACAAACCCTTACAGTTTTGGAAAGATGAGAGATTGAAAGACTTTTTCAAAAGACATTGATTAGAAACTAAATTATAAATATTAAAATTTTTATTTATTTAGAATAAATATAAAAACTTTTATATTAAAAAAAAAAAAACATACTGTGGCGATATATATATTACATGGGATGCGGCTTTTGCTTATATTAAAGTCTTTCAGAACTTCATCAAGCGAAATAATTTGTGAAACTGAGGAATTAGATGTTCTGCACATTTAACTATTGAATAGCTAAATTTTAATTCAATTTACATCATACCGTCTATTATAATATCTATTGAACTAATAAAGATCAAAACAAAATATAACTCATTCAAGCTAAGAAGTTTAGGAATTTATAATTTTTCTTTTAAACTTTTTAGTGGGATATAAAACATATAAAGAGGTGTTTAGTAAATTTTTTAAAATTTTTAAAATTATAAGTGTCAATCATTTTAATTTTTGACTATCTATAAAAAAATTATTTTAATTTTTAATTTTATAAAAGATATTTATTTTAGTTCCTTTATATTTTTTTGTTTTTTTATATTAAAAACTAGAAAAATATTTTTTATAAAGTATAAATTAATTAAATTAAATATTAAAATGAGAAGCGCCAAGAAATTAAAATCAAAATTTACTAAGAATAGTTCACAATGGAATATATATATAAATGTCATCACTTGATACATGTGGTCAATATCAACAGATGAAAATGATAATGATGTATTTATCAAGAAAAATGTTGATGTAAATCAGCTTGTAAGAAACACGTAGTGCATTGTTGTTCATTCTAGCTAGGTTTGTTTTTAGTATCTAATGCGACCAATGTGAGACAAATCCAATAATTTGTCATTAGGTGCTGAAAATAGTCAAAATGTGCAAACAATCTTTGAAAAAGAAAATTCATATATTATGGCGTAACGTTGAGGGATATGGGTTCACATTAATTGTTGCGAGACAACTGGGGAACGAAGAGTTGAGGGCTGACTATTTTCCATGCCAATCAATAATGCCGCATGACTATATACAGTCAAATGCATTTTAAATTTATATATTGTTAATCAGTATTTTTTTAAAATATTACTTATAAAATTAAAGTATAGAAAAGTTATATTAAAATACATTGAAGATTATATTTAAAATACATTATAATGTTTTTTTATTTATGGGATTTTTATTTTTCAATCAGTAATTATTATTTGATAGATGAATTATTTCATATTGACTTAAAATGTAAAAAATAACATTTGAATTCAAATTTAACGAGTATTTTAAAACATTATTCATAATGATTAGATATGTTATTATCAAATCAAGTTGAATTTGAATATATAGAAGAAAAGTTAGGACCATGTGTTTGGGTAAAAAATGAGAAGGTAGATCGAAGAAAATCTTTGCACACCTTTGATGATGTGAGAACCAAGCCGCATAATAATTTTGGTTTTGGCTGAAATTCCTTATATATTTTTTAACACATTTAAAGAGTAAATTAGGTTTAATTTAAAAGGTTTGGAATTAAAAGAAGTTACAACAAGCAATTATTTTCGACCAAAATTGATAAGAATCGGATTTTGACTAGCAGGAAAGTGTGTTTTCCGGATGAAATAAACAAAAGAACAAGCAAACAAAGTCTTCACATTTTGACAAAACAAATGCAAAGGTGGAAAGAGGATTTGCAAAATGTTTATCGAAAAGAGAATATGATGAAATACAATGCCTGCGTCGAAAAGTTGAGTAAAATTGTCTCTCTCCTAAATTCTGAACAACGAAATTGTTTATTAACAAATGAACCTACCAATATTATTACAAGTTACAAAATATTGATACCCTTATTCTATTTAATTTCTCTGTGGCAGTCTTTTATTAAATTAAATTTTTAGTAACTATAAATATTCACTATAATATAGTATATTTTTTAATACCAATCACATACAATATTTTTTAAAAATATTATTATTAATAGATAATTTTTTATATTTTTATAATATTTTTTAAATATTACTAATAATATTTTTTTTACAAAAATTAAATATAAAAATTCTTAAAATATTAATAAAATTAATAAATAACGTATTTTATAATTTTATAAAATTTTTTAAATGTTACTATGTCATAAGTATTCAACTTAATAAACAAGGAGTTTGAATAATTGTTCTCTATTCTTTACGTTTAATCTTTCAATTTTTTACATTATTTTATTTGGTTATTATTAGGGATAAAAACGAATAAGGTCGTTTGACAGGTGTCTACAGCTTAACTCGTTTAAAATCTAGTTAGGTTCGCCTCGTTTAATAAATAGATAGACTCAAGTTTGTTAGAAAGTCTTTTTAGATAAACAAGTCAGGTTTAAACTTATAAAAAAATCTATTTAACCTATTTAGAGGCCTATTTATATTTATATATTATATATTTATATTTATTTTAATATATTAATTTTTATAATTTATTTTATATTTTATTTACATAATATTAATATATATATATATATGTGTTTTAGACCTATTTAATAGTCTTTTTATCTTGTAAGCTTTAAGTTTGCAAATTTTTTTAATCAATTATTTATATAAATTTTAAATTTATTTATTAATTTTTTTGTAATGTAGGCTTTTAAAGAGGTTTAAAAGTCTTGTAAGCTTTAAATTAGGTCAGACTTTGATAGAAAAAAAAAAAATAAACTTTTAACAGGTAACAGATTCAGGCTCAGGATCAGCTTCAAAATTTTTAAAAGAGACAAACTTAAACACTTAAAGCCTGTCTCGATTCGGTTTACTTCCGTCCATAGTTATTACTTTGTTTTACATTATCAATTTGTTTAAACAGTATATTTTATAATGCGTCAATTCGTAATGCCGGTGCATTCAGAATAACGTGATATCTTCTCTCATTCACACCATCTCTCACCAGAATTGTGTTATCAGCCACTCAACTAGCACACGCAATCTTCGTATTAGTAGAAATTAATTCTTTTGTATTAATTGGTGATTTTTGTTACAATAGTTGTTAATCCTTAGATTACTGAAAAGTGTTTTGTTAATAGCGGAAAATGCACCAATTTTGTTGAATTCTATTGCAATTTGTAGCATTATTTTTATGGGTATGTTTATGTTGATGATTTATTGATTTGAAATATCAATATAAAATTTTTCTATTTTGGTGTATATCTGATACTATATTTATGAACTATGTTGTATTCGGCTATATGTGAAGAAATTGAGGGTAAAAATAATTAAATTTACTTACAATAATAATTTAAATAATTAAAAAAATAAGTTAGTCAATATTTTGATCCAAATGTGCACGCGATATAGTTAGAGTTAAATAAAAGAATTTAACGTAAATCATTCTCAAAACTATGAAATTAAATTAAGTTAGTAACTATATTGACCTAAAAGTTCACATCATATGATTAGAGTAACATAAAATGGTTTTTATTTAATTTTTTTTTAAAATTAAATTAATAAATATCTTAATCCAAAGTTTCAATTAATTCAATTTGATTCAAATAAAACATATTAAATTAATTTTTAAAAATAAAAGTTTAAAAATTTAAAAATTTCTAAATAATTAATTAAAGAATAAATAAATAATTAATTTCACCTTAGTCCCTTTAGAATCCAATTCGGCTACTAACTTTTGGAGGAAATAAATGTGAAACTTTGAAAAATTTTGAGTCGATTCACTAAAAGGATATTTAAGTTCCGATGTTTTTATGTTTTACTGAGTTTGATAGAATTAATGAGGAAAATACTTTGGAGAAAATAAATTCTACATGATAGATATTAATTAATGTTGAACAAAATATGGTGAGATATGAGATAGAGAGTAGTTATCACCATTAACAGTTTAATATAAAAAATATTAAAACATTAAGCATATATGAGGTTGTTAATATTAAAAAAATTTCAAAGATTGTTAAGGGAAATTTTAGAGATTATTAGAAGATGTTTAAAAGATTAAAAGATGAGATTTTTGTATGATGTATATAATAAATTCACTAGATTAACTTTAGTATTGAAATTATATAACTTAAAAGTAGTAAATGGATGAATTAGAAAAAATTTCAAAGATTTCAAAGACATGTTTGTCCTAATTGTATATTATTTCAAAATGAATATGTATTATTGAAAAAGTATTTAAAGTGTAATGTCTTGCATTATAAGAAGAAAGAATCTACCCTATCCAAGGTGGTATATTATTTTCCAATGATATTGAGATTTGGGTGGATATATTCTAATGGAAAAAATGCAAAGAATTTAACAAGGAAATCTGATGAAAGAATTAGAGATAGAAAAGTGAGACACCTAGTTAATTCATCCTTAACCGAAAAAATTGATGCTCAATTTAAAGAAAAAACAAGAAATTGATGTTTTTTACTAGCGATCGATGAAATGAATCCTCACCTTCTTCAAAGTAGCATCCATAGCGCATGAATTATTTTTTTTTTTTATGATTTACTACCTACCTCCATAACTATCCATGAAGTAAAAATATAATGGTGTTTCTATGTTGAACTTAAGGTCAAAACAATTGGGAATAACATTTATGTTACTTGTTCCCTTTAATTGAAGATTTAAAGTTGTTGTAGAAAATTAGGATGGAGGTATATGATGTATAAAAAAAAATTTTATTTTGAAAATTATGTTATATGGAATAATTTATAATTTTCCACATATTGCAATTTGTTTAGATAGGACAATGTTCATATCACATATGCAACGAGAGCATAGATTACATTTGACTTGAAAATTCTAAAAAAAATTGTTTATTAGATATCGTAGGAGGTTGGCTTGAAATCATCAATTTAGAAATATAAAAAAGGATTTTAATGGAACAACATAAGAATGTTGATATTCTTATGCTTTGACAAGTAATCAGCTATTTGAGAAAATAAAGAACATTAGCATTGAATTTGAGAAACCTTTTGCTAAGGATCTCTTTATTATGGGTTAGAAGAAAATGTAATTTTTTTTTTTTATCATATTGGATGTTATTGCATGTCAGACACTTTATAAATGTAATGTATGTTATTAAGAATGTTTATTAGAATGTGATTGAAATATTATTAAATGTCTTTGGAGAAAAGGATGGTATTAGTGAAAATTTAGACTTGGTAAAAATGGAAATAAGAACATACTTAAAGCACTAAACAATGGAAAATGAACATTTTTACCTTATGCAAATTACAACCTATCCAAGAAAGAGAAATAATTTTTTTAAGTTGTTGTATTTAGTTAAAGTTTCAAAAGAATACTCATCCAACATAAAGAGCCTTGTTTGATTAAAGAACATAAAATTAAAATTTGTAAAGTCATATAATTGTCATATCCTAGTGGAAAGTCTAAATCTTATGGCTATACATTTTATTTTACTAAATAAGGTGCATGTAGTAATGAGAGAGCCTTGTTCAAAGTGTGAAGCATTGTTTATTACACTAGGAATATAATTGTAGTGTGCTTCAAGGGTGAGAAGATTCTGATCTTCTACTAATTCTTCTCACATATGTTGGTTGATTCTTGAGAGAAAGAGTTTTCTCTTGAAGGTGTTTGTGCTTATACAAAGTGTGGGTGTTTGCATAGTTCTTGAGCATTCAAGTGAGAAATCTTAAAGTGGCTTTTTAATAGGATATTGTATATATACAAAATAGTGAAGAAAATTCCAAGAACTTATTTAAGATTGGATATAGCTCATTAATATGTTGAACCAAGATAAATTCTTGTGTAATCTTTTTTTATTCCTAATCTCTTATATTTCTACACTTAATCTTTTATGCTTCATCATATTATTTTTGTTCTTTACCAATATTTAGGGATTAAAACTCTTATTTTCTTAAATTGGTCACTTAGATGATGTTGGAATTTTAAATATTATGTAACTCACATACCACATCCAAGGCTTTTTTGTGTGCCTCATGTTTTTGGGTTCATTGTTTTGATTTGTTGGTTAATTTTATAAAAATAATCTATCAAACATAACGCCTCCTTCTTAGGTTTGTGATCATTTGATTAACAATTGGTATTAGAATGGTTAAGGAAAGTAGGATTCTTTATGATCCAATGACTCAAAAGGCTTAATCAAACCCTATTTTACATGATGGTGCATCCATAAATAAGCCATCTATCTTTAATGGTGAATGTTATACATATTTGCAATAAAGAATAATGATTTTTTTTGGAGACCACAAATGTAGGTGTGAGATATGCTAGAGAAAATGGTGCATATGTGCTAACACACGTGTCGATGGTATCAAGATTGAAAAGATAAGAAATAAGTGGAGTGAGGAAAAGAAGAAAATGATTTAATATAACTTCAAAGCCAAGAACATCTTACTTCATCACTTATTCATGATGAGTTCTTTAAAGTCTCCCACTGGAAAATAGCTAAAGATGTATGAGATACCTTAGAGTTACACATGAGGGAACTAATAAGGTTAAAAGATACAAAATCAAAACATTAACGGTAGAATATGAGATTTTTTGTATGAAACCTCATGAATCTATTTATGGCATAGAAATATATTTTACTCATATTATTAAAGGTCTTGCTACTTTTGACAAAATTACTCCCAATGAAGAAATGATTAGAAAAGTTTTGAGATGTCTTACTAGCCATGGTAGCTAAAGGTTATATCTATTCTAGAAACTAAAGATCTCAAGATAATATCATTAGATACTCTATTTGTAAAGTTATAAGAACATGAGCTTCAATTGAATCGATTGGATAAAGACCAAGGAGTTAAGAAGAAAAAGAAAATAATAGCTCTCAAAGCTACTTCTAAGAAGAGCACACATGAAGATGATGATAGTAACAATTCTATACAACATGATCGAGATGATGATCATATAGGTCTCTTAGTAAAAAAGTTTCAAAAAATTCTTAAAAAAAGAAAATAAAAGAGACAACCTCTTAAGAAAATGATGCAGCAAAGAATTATATCATAGATCATTATTTTATTAATTTATTTGCGGGAAATTATTTATAATTATAGTATAATTAATTCCTATTTTTCATAATTTTACCTAATTTCTCCTATTTGTTTAAGGAATGGTCGCACAAGAAGAGAATTTGAAACAGTGCACAATGTGAACTAAAAAGGGTAAAAAAGGAATAAAAAAGATAAATAATTAAGGAAAGGACAAAAATACCCTTTAAGGAAGCTAATATGCTCATGCTGTAACTCAAGCATGCTTTTGCAAGGTCTGTAGTTTCTGACACGACAATGTTAAATTTTAGCATGCTATATAGTGTCCCTAGATTTACAGATATAGCCATGCAAACCTGGACACAGTCATACCATCCCTGATGGCACTTAAATGACTTAGGTTAACCTGGTTCATCGCAGAAAAAGTCCAACTCAAGCCTATAAAATAGGAAGCTAGGCCTTGTAAGAAAAAAAATAATACCTAAATGCATCTCTACACCATTTTTATACATCATGACATCTCAAAAATACACCATCATTACCCTTTATACTCTCATATTCATCCATCTTGATGCAAAAGATCCCAGATACAAAGTCACTGGGACTATTGGACCTCACATAAACTAAGTCTATTGGGCCTCACGCATTAGAATAGAATTTAGGTACTTTCTTTGTATTCTAAGAACTAGCAGGCCCACGTATGTATAAGATTTGAGCCTAATTTCCCTATATTTTATCTTAGGATTTTTGGAAATCTGCTTTGGCCCAATTTGAGGCTACATTAAGGAGTGAAGAAGGCACCATTATTGTGCTTAAATCTAAACCCAATTAGGATTCAAAACTTCCCTTTTCTTTCCTCCATTTTTCACCTCTTCCATGTGGCCTATATAAGGTAATTTCATGTGTAAAATCCACACTTAATTCATTTGAGTCATTTCATGAGTTTTTTACTTAGAATTTTGAGAGCATTCTCTCCTTTATTTTCCCTCTAGAACCAAGCTTAAGATTAAGAAACTTCCTCATTTACGGTTGCTCCCATGGTCGTGGAGAAAAAGTTCATCCTCCATAAGATGTGTCACTTCTACGTTTAAGGTAAAGCTACAAGGATTCTTCTTCATCTTCATCCATTCTTCCATCCCTGCATCATTTCTTCTAGTATCTTTCTGTAAGGTCTTGGAGGCATAAGACTCTTCGTAGTGCGAGTTATAGCTCCTTATTGCCAACCTTACTAATATTACAGTTTTGTTATTCTTATCCTCTGGAATTAGGATTATAGATATTTTAGCTAAATTAGACCTTTATTATTTGTCTTTGTTCACTATATCTAACTAATCCCCAATCATAGAATTTTGGTGGAACTTATTAAGTAACCAATTAAACCCCTTCTCTTTTTATGAATTTTTATCTTTTTCTATTTAATTTGTTTTCCTTTTTATGCTTAATTAATTAATGAGAATTAGATAGTGTTATAAATTTATAAGTTAATTAGATGATAGATGATGACACCATTGCCTAATTAAAGAAACTATAAGATAAAATAAATCTATAGGTTTTGGGGGATTAATCTAATTCCTTAATTTCTAATGTTATAGAATCAACAAAGTTAAGTGTTCTTTATACTTATATTAGTTATATATCTTGCATGGTCATTAGGAGTAATAACTTCGGGGAAAGAATGTTACAATTTCGTGATCATTAGGTAGTAAAAAAATTAGCTCTTCAATTTTCACCCACAAGATTCATGTGGACGAGGAGTTCAAACCAAAAATAAAACCTCAAAGGAGGTTCAACCCATGCTTTAATGACAAGTTCTTGGGTTAGTTGTGTATAGATTTTCCTAAAAGTAAAGGTGTCATTGTTATGGAGAATGACCAGAAAGAGTTAATCACAGTAAGAAGGGTAACTGGGTGATGGCTATATTGATTACTGGAAGTTAAATGAGGCTATCTGTAAGGATCATTTTTCTCTTCCTTTTATTTATTAAATGTTAGAGAAATTTTCTAGTCATGAAATATATTGTTGTTTTGATAGTTATTTTAGCTATATGCAATTACCTATGACTCTTGAAGATTAAGATAAAACTACTTTTACATGCCCCTTTGGTTCTTTTGCATTTAAGAGAATGTATTTTGGCTTGCGTAAAGTCCCTGCTACTATTCAAATATGCATGATATCTATCTTTTGTGACTTATTATAAGATTTCTTGGATGTTTTTATAAATGACTTTTCTGTTTATGGCTTATCTTTGGTAGATACTTATAGAATTTAGAACAAGTGTTGATAAGATAAAAAAGACCCTACTTGATTCTTAATTGGGAAAAATATGAATTCATGGTAAGTGAGTGTTTTGTATTTGGACATAAGGTCTCTAAGAAGGCTATTTAGGTTGATCTAATCAAGGTTGAGGTAATCTCTAAAATTTTCTCTCCCAATAATGTTAGAGCTATTAGGAGTTTTCTTAGACAAAAATTTTAATAAGAGGTTTATAAAGAACTTTTCTAATATTGAGAAACCTCTTTCCAATTTATTAGTGAAAGAGACCTCATTTGGTTTTAGTGATGCATGTCTCTTTGCTTATAAAACACTTAAGATCAAACTAATTAATGCCCTTGCTATAATTTCCCATAAGTAGTCTTTATCTATTGAGCTAATGTATGAACCTAGTGATACAAGTATAGGAGAAATTTTAGGTTGAAGAAAAGAGGTGTACTAGGCCATTTATTATGCTAATAAGACCTTAGATGAAGCTTAAAGGAACAACACTATGATAGAAAAAAGGTTTTCAGCGGTAATATTTGCTTTTGATATAAGTTTAGGTGATACTTGATTACATATAAAGTAACTGTCTAACCTAACCATTCTACTATCAAGTATTTTCTGAATAAACATGATCTAAAGCTTAGGTTGATTAGATGGATACTCCTCATTCAAGAGTTTGAATTAGAAATCAAGGATAAAAAAAGTAAAAACCTTGGTTGTAGATCATTTACTTAGAGTAAATCTCCCCGTACAACTTCTTGTTGACAAAGTGATTAAGGAGAAATTCTCAAATGAACATTATTGTACGTTTACTGTGCGTACAAAGTTTTACCCATGAGAAAGTGATTCGTCGATGTAGAAAAGGATATTTAAAACGCTCAATATTGTTCCCACATAAACTATTTCAACAATCCTTGAAAGAATAATTAAATCCTAATTTTTGACCTCACCAACAAAGAATTTTGTTTTGGAATATTTAAAATAAATATTAGAAGGAGAAAAAAATAGCAAGAGATTTAAAAAGGCAAAAGAGCACTTATAAGTTCAATTATGGAAACTCATAAGACTTTGGTTTCCCTTATAAATTTACCTAACTTGACCCCAAATCCCTTATGAATGATTTGGAGTCAATTGCTAACCATCCATTCTCATTCTATTACTACCCAATAATCATCGAATAACAATATTCTTTCCTTTAAGTTACTATCCCAATGATCATGCAATGTATATAATTAAGAGAAGCATAAAGAATATTCAAACTTGTATGGTATGGGAAAACCTCCCTTTTATAGATGTGGATTAAGGTTTCACTATCGTGAATCGGGCTTGAGTTAGTCACTCCCTTAGCTGCCACAATCATTCTAAGTCATCTTGCAACATCGTCGGGCTAACTAAGATGCCTCCTATTTTATTAGGGCAGATGTGGCATTGTCTTACTAGATGTCTTATTTTTTTATACTCCTTTTACCCTCTTTTTGGCCCAAAATTTTCCTATTTTCAAATTCCTTACTTGCTTGATCATTCCTATAAAAATTGAAAAAATTAGGTAGAATTACAATTAAATAATCATAAATTATATCATAAGTATAATTAATTTCATACAGATAAATCAACATAATGATGGTTTATCAAATATCTATTATTTATTTCTATACCCTTTAGTATATAAATTTAGTAAACTACCCCTTAGGTAATATCCTCCTTCAAAAACTCTTATATGCACAAAAAATAAAAAATTATTTGATGCCAAACGTTATTTCTGCAAAGAACCTTATCCATTTAAAATATGTGGGAATAAGTTGATTAAAAAATGTGTTCCTAAAAAGAAAACTTATGTTATCTTGATTGATTGCCATGAAAGAGAGGCGAAAGACCACTTTGGTCCTAATTGAACCACCCAAAAAGTTTTATGATGCAATTATTTTTTACCCACTCTTTTTAGAGATACTTTTAACTTTGTAAAATATTGTGCCCGTTGTCAAAGGAGTGGCAAGGTCTCAAGAAAGCATGACATATCCCTAAATAATATTCTTGTATATGACATATTTGATGTATGGGGTATTAATTTTATGGAATCCTTTCCTAGATCTCTAAGAAATGCATATATTTTGGTTTTAGTTGACTATGAGTCCAAGTGGACAGAGGTTGTGGCAATATCCACTGATGATGCTGAAGAGTAACAAGAATTTTAAAGAAAAATATTTTTATAAGGTTTGGAGCTCTCTGATCAATCATTAGTGATGGTGGCATCCACTTTATTAATAGGTTAAGTTTAAAAAGTTTTGAAATAATATAATGTCACCAAAAAGGTTTCCACTCCCTATCAATTCTAAACTAATGATCAAGTAGAGATTTTAAATAAGAAGATAAAAATAATCCTAGAAAATACTGTTAACACATCTAAGAAAGATTGGACATTGAAATTATATGATTCCCTGTGGGCTTATAGAATTTCATATAAAACTCATATTGACTTGTCCCCCTATGAACTAGTTTTTGAAAAGCTTTCCATTTCTTTATTGAATCAAAACACAAGACCTATTAGGCTGTGAAGTTCCTTACTCTTGATTTAAAACATGCAGTAGAAAAATTCTTTTTTTAACTTGAGCTAGAAGAGCTTAGAATGGTGGTATATGACAACTTAATATTGCACAAGGGAAGGACAAAAAGATGGCATAAAAAGAATATTTAGAAATGTGAGTTCATGACAAGTTGAGTATCTTCCCCACTCGTTCCTCCATGTTTTGAAATTGGGCCAATTGTGTCTCTATATTCTGTAGTTGTGCCACCATGTTCTGGAATATTGATTCTGTGGAAGTTTTCTCCCTCCTCTCTTACTTATATCCACCTTGATTCTACATAGGAGAGGGTTTGTAAAAATTTGATGCGTTGCTAGGATCATTACATTGATGCCCTTCCCAAGAAATATTGGGGCGATTTTTCTAGGTCGGGGTTGTAGGTATTCCCACAAGATTGGCCTTCTCATTCTTTTGAGCAATGTGAGCTTCAACTACACATCCTACATAATTGTGGCTTATGGAGCCATAAAGATTGCATGAGTACAAACAGGGGGAGCAGGTGGTGCCTTCACTTGCATAAGCACCTTCATCTTAATGTTTAAGGCCTCCATCTAACCAACTAGTGGAGTGTTGTGATACATTTGGAGCATTCCTTCCAGTTAAGGGTTCCTCTTCCTTACGTGTCTATCAATAGACCTTCACTGGTTCTGTTTTGTGTAATACATGAGAGTAAAACATCTTTGCCAAGTTTGTCCCATGAGTAAGTGTACTCGTTGATGTAAAAAGGGGGTATTTTAGACCCACAAGTGTTTATCCCACATGAACTATGCCAACAATATAAAAGAGAAGCTTAAATCTTAACTTTTGAGGTCACTAAATGTATGTTCTACATGATTATCATAAATGAAAATAAAACCAGTTTGAGGAAAATTAAAAGAAAAAGGGAAAACAATAGCGTATGATAAATATGGGACTTTGGATTCCCCTTTTGATTACTTTCTTTTCTCCAATGTCCCCCATTTTATTTATGAATAGTTTATAAATATCAATTTCTAACCACCTACTCTAAGGCTAATACTCCTCTTTGATTCGGCAATACCAATAATCTCCTGTCTAAATACCATCCTTTTTTTATCGAGTAAGATAGATAAATAAAAGAGACATAAAAGGGTGTTAGCTACATGTTAGAGAATTAACTGGATAGAAACTTTGATTCCTGATTGATCCTTCAAGGACCTTAAGTTCAGTTACCTAGCAGTTCTATCAATTAGGAGTAGTGTGATCGCCTCCCCCAACCAACGTACATATTAATAAGATTAGCTACTTCTTACTAAAGGATTCAATGTAGCAGGGTAACATAATTGCAAGAAATCAATAATCATTCATAAAATAAAGAAGGGGAAAAGGAGTTTAAGCAATTCATATCAAAAGGTTTGCTAAAGCTCCATGAATTGGGAATTAGTTAAACATCATGAAAACAACCAAAAAATATTCATAATAAATTGTAAGATAAGAGATACAAAACTAAAATGCTAGCAAGCAACTCTACAACTTTCATCCTAAGGGGATCCTTTTCGCGAAGATCCTACGAGAAGATGTCGGAGGAAGAACCGGGAATGGAGAGGCTAGAAAGTGAGAGATAGAGGAAAAGATAGGGTTATGACCAGAATCTAAGAGAGAAGTGTACTCTCTAATGTAGAGAGGATTGCTCCCTAGTGAGAGAGGGGTGTTTAGAATGGTGTGGTAGAGTCTTCTATTTATAGGCATAGATTCAGGTTTCAAGTGCCATGGACTGGGCTTGACCTGGTCATTCCTTAGATGTCATGGTCAATCTAGGTCTTTTGCAATGTTGTAAGGTTGACTAGGATGCCTCCTGCATCATTAAGGATGACATGACATTACTATGGGCTCCTTCCAATCTTGGTATGATTATGCTTATTTTGCAACATTATAGGGCTGACTGGAATGTCTCCTACATCATTAAGGTTGATGTGGTACTATTGCTAGCACTCCCAATCTTGGCCAAAGTCATGCTTCTTCATTTGGTACGAGGGTGCTACTTCATCCCACACAAGCATGCAACTACACATCGACACCATGCTCGATCCATTGATGGGACATTTTTATCCATTTCTCCTTTCTTTTCTTTTGTGCTCTTTTTTCCTTCTTTTTAACCCAAATCTTTTCTATTTTTTTATTCTCTACTTGTATTATCATTCCTATAAAAATAAGGAAAATTATGTTGAATTACAAGTAAATAATGCTAAACCATGCACTAATTATGCCTAAATTCCTACATATAAAATGATAGAAAGATAATTTATCAAGTTGCTATTAGCAGCCAGATTTCTTATGATCATCCAGGTATCCTCAGGAAGATTATGGAGAATTCCTTTTCTAGATGCTATGTCAATTATAAATCTTTTGGCATAGGAGAGACTGTTGTAAAAAATCTGTAGAAGATTAGATATCTGGTACCCATGATGTGGACACTTTTGAGCAAGATTCTAGAACCAGTCTCATGCCTTATATAGGGATTCGTTGATGCCATTATCCATGAATAATGGAGATCTTGATCAATGGAGGTATGCTTCATGGAGGTGAAGAATTGAGGAAGCTTTAAAGGATAAGGTTGAAGCATCATTCTTGGAGGAGATAAGCTCTTTTTTTGCCACCTTAGAGGATAAGGATAAGGAAGCTCTCAATTCCAGCTAAGAAAGGGAGAGAAAATTTTCTCTCAAATTTAAATTTTACTCATTAATTCAAAACTATCCAAATTACACTACATGAGGCTTATATATAGGTAATGGAAGAGGTACTAAATGAGGAAGGATTTGGGACTAAAATGGATCTACCCAAAGAGAGGAAAATTAGGCTTGGATGGAAGCCTAATTAGGATGCCTTTATCATTTCTTAATGTAGCCTCAAGTTAGGCTAGAGCAGGCCCAAAATCTTTATTGGAAATACAAGGAAATTGGGATCCAAGCCTATACATAATTGAGCCCTCTAAAATCTTAGAGTACAAGAAAAATGGCTAAATCTTATTCTATTGTTATGAGGCCTAATAGGCCCAGGTATGTGAGGGCACGTAGGTCTAGTGGCTCTTCATTTGGAATCCTCTACAATTGAGACATTTGCATCATCTACTTCCTCTTTGAAAGCATTTTTCCTTGAATATATAAGCTTCAACATTATCTACAAGACTAGGACACACATAAGTAGAGGAGATGTTATTAATGTTGGGTAAGCAAGATAATACCAAGATCAAATCCTAATTCTTAAGAGGTTGGTACCTCTCTTTGTTTAGTTTATCCTACCAGATGAGGGCATAACCTCTAAACTGTTTTTTCTTTTGTAATAAAGTAACTAGATAAAGTTACTCTACCTTAAGTTCCCAATCAAGGTAAGCCTCAGGGTCATTATCCCCTTTGAATTTAGGAACTTTGACCTTGACCTCATTCAAATGGTTATAAAGGTGGTGGTTCTTATCCCTAGGATTTCTATCTCTAGAACTATGGTTTCTATTTCTATGGGTCCTATTCTTAGAGCTACTCTTATGGATTCTATCCTTTGCACTATCCCTAGAATATCTCTATTCCTATAGGTTCTAGTTCAATGGGTCTTATGCTTAAAGGGTTCCCTAGTTCTTGAATTTTCCTTATGCCCATGACCTCTAACCCTATGTTCCCTATATGATGTGCCCTTTGGTTTTGGTGGCCTAGTTAGGAAGGTAGGCCTATCCCTTAAACATGGTTTCTCTCTTTGTAGAGATTATCTTCTTTTATTCCTATGACCTACGTTGCTCCCAAAGAAGTTGACATCATCATTAGATGTCTCCTCTTTACTATGATATCCCTTAGTTCTAGACCCACCAGTTTCAATATTTTTTTGGTTTCTAGATTGCTTTTTAGAATTTCTTCTTTCTAGGTGATCTATTCTTTGTTTTATGGCCTTAGTTTAAGTTTAGAAAACCCTTTTTAACCTATTGGCCAATTTTTCCATTTGGCTTCTAAAGGAAAGATCATGGGAAATCATTTGCAAATCAAAATTTCTCTACACACATGGTTGTATACTACTTCTAAATTATAAACAAGTCAAACAAATATCACACAAACCTAAAGCAAAGATAAAAATTCCCTGTGAAAGTGCCATGGGCATCTCCTGAGAGGCTTGAAATGGATAAAGTATCGGGTATGAAGAACTTTCTTGTGAGGACCAAACATATGGAAAACTATGGTGGTGTGATGGAGTCTATGGGTTTGTCTCTCCATTTGAGGAAGAGGATTTCTTAGTCGTGGCAGTTCATTGCCTTCAATAACCAAGAGGAGGCGGAAAAACTCCATCAGTTCATTGGACTCAAGACTTTTGAGATGAAAAGATGTCCCAACGAAAAATAAATTATCACACTAGCTTGGCTATGATTAACAGGTCGTGGAGGTTTGCTGACCAATCCATGTTACTATTATCTACAAAGACCACCATTGTCGCAAAGGACATGTTGTTCATCAAGGAAGAAAGTGGGGAGACAAGAAGTGAGAAACTAAGTTTCTCTGTAGGATTCTACTCTACTTTCTAGTGTCATTACTTTCAACCCAACCACTTCAGTTTATTAGAAACATCATGACATGCATATAGAGTTTCTTTTAATCTTTCAAGAACTCCTACTAAAGTGGGTTATTTTTATACAAAAAACAACCATTATTACTTAAACATGCATCTTCCTTAAACTTTGGGATCTTATTACAGATATTATATCACTCACATTTTATTCTATGTCTTACACACTGTCTCATTCAGTTTCTATTCCACACCTTCGGAAAATTTTATTTTCTATTCCACACCTTTGAGGGACTTAATTTTTTTTATTTTTTTTTTCTATTTAACACCTTTAGGGAATTTTAGAGACATAGACACACATTATAAACAGTCAAACAATATCTTCTTGCTAGCTCTGCTACTATACCTTCTATTTTTGAGGATTTGAGCTCATTCCTAGATGATTGTCACCATTTCATAATAAGTGAAGAACTCTTTTGTCTCCTCTTCAGTAAGACTCTATTGCACTCTGGATATGCCCAAGGCATACAAGAGTAGATTAACTTTTCACATAACTCTTTGCTTTAGTAATCCTTTAAGCCATTTAGGTTCATTTTAAAGGCTTCTAGATAATCATGCATGCTTAATTAATATCAAGCCAATATGTTATGCACATTTAGATCTCAAATTCTATCACATCATCAAACATACATGATCATCATACATGGCATCCTTCTTTAAACATTTCTGCGCATTCATCATTCAACTCACATTAGACATTATGAATTCATAAAGCAACACAAATTGGCTTATCAGTCAGTCTTAGGTAACATAATGACATACATCAATATATGTCCAACTTGTTTAATTCATAACATTTTATGATGAACCACTCATGGGGGCTTAATCCACTTAACCTTCTAAGTTACCTCTCAATCTTTCCTTTTCTCAAAGTTCACTTTACTTCACATGACTTTTATAATACTTAGAAGTTTTCCTTAGGTGGCTGAATGACATTTCTTAAGTTTTTATTCTTTGTGCACTTCAATTTACATGTCTTATGCATAAATTAATCATACTATGTTTAAAAGTTAAGCGTTAGCAAGTATTTAACTTATTTATATCAATTTAGTTATGCATGGTCGAATGATACACATGACATTGTCAAGCTTCATTTAAATTATTAATCCTTTACTTTTACATAGCAAAGCTTCTTAATGTACCTAGACCAAGTTTTCAAATTCATTCTTACTTACTTAACCTTAAGTGGCCGAATGTATGTTTATGATCTCTAAGGCCTTCTGGTTCTCTTCTCTTTATCTTAAAAGATGATTTTTACTAATTGGAGTCTATATCATTAATTATTACCTAACTTAGAAATTTTTAAGACTTCTCCTTGATACTTGAAGGTCATGGTTGAATGATCTATTGTAGCTTTCCAATCCCATGGTTCATTCCAAATTACTCATTTTATGCATGCCTAGGCTTAAACTTCGGTCATAGTGAAAATTTTAACTTCCTTTCACTAACTTAAATATCATGGACAAATGAACTTCCTACCATTTTCTAAAATTTCTTACACTTTTAATCCTTTATGCTTATATGACAAGGATGCTTAATTTACACTAGTTAAGAATCTAAACCTCTTCTTGTCTAATTAACCTTAAGATGACTAAATGTCACTCCTAGTGTTTAAGGCATCAAATTTCATCTTTATTTGACTTAAGTTAATGAATCCTTCTAGTTGGAGTTTAGACTATAAATTTTACCAAGTTTAGTTAATTTTAAGACTTTTCTTCTATTCCTAAAGGTCATGGCTGAATGTCCCTCTCCTCCTCACAACTCCATAGTTCATTTTAATTATTAACTTATGCATTTTGGAAATCTAGCTTAAGTTTTAACTATGAATTTCACTTGATTTCACCAATTTTGACTATTATGGACCTAGCCACTTTTAAACCTTTCTTACTCATTTAAATCTTCCATTTACCTAATGAAGGTTCTTAATGCATCATTAACTAAATTTTAAGTTCATTCTTCTTCAATTATTTTCTCTTAAAAGTTATTTCACATGAGGACTTATTCATATTTTTTTATTACTTTTAGAAATTTTAAGAAATTTTATCCTTAACTTAATCCTTATGGTCAAATGCTCTCCTTTGAATTTCCAAGGTCACCTTTTAAAATTTATTCTCATAAAACCTTGGTTCCATAATTTTGTACACTTGTAGCACCTTAAGCACTTGATCTACATAAGGCTTGTCAAAACTCCTTAGCTTGGGTCATGGTCAAAGTGAGTCATAGGTGTCTTATGAAAATTGTTCTATTTTTGGTCCCAAAATTTCAACTTTCACTTAATAGTTTTTAGATCTATGCCCAAAGAAAGCTTTTGGAACTTATTAATTAATTTTTTTTAGACTTTTTAATATTTTAATCCATGGGTTCAGATTTAGACATATTATCACACAAGTCCACCATGATAACAAAATTAACAACTTTCAAGCCTTAAGCATAAAAATATTCAAGATAGCATTTTTCATGACAACTAAGTGTAGATCCATAAGATCTACTCCAAGATCCATCCATGTCCTATCATAAACACTTCAAAAACTTTCCTGATGACATCTCAAAACTTTACAAATTATCAAAATGGATTTTCAAAGAACTTTCACTAATTAAATTGCTTCTAAGGTGCCTAGAAGCACTTTACTCCATCCAAAATTCATTTTATCTTTCAAAAATCACTAAAAATGGTTATGCTCATTTTTTATTGTTCAAAGGTAGCCTTGAGACATCATGAGTCAAAACAAAAGGAGATATATAGATCTTAGATAAAGGATCCACGAAAAAAAAAACAATCATAAAAAAATAAGATTTAAAGCTTAAAACCAACTAAAAAGTAGAAAATCTTACTTGATGGAGACTTGGTGTGGGGTTTTGATGGGGATGTGGTGGCTGAATTTTCTCCCCCCATGATAGCCCACAAAGAGTTTCTTAAGGAAAGTGGTGGAGCTTAGTATTTAGAGGTTGAATTTGGCTTGAAATCTCAAAGATGGAAACTTAAGCTTAAAGTTAAAGGTTAGGATTTTTGGATTAGGTTTAACTTAGAGAGATTTTCTAAGTATTTAGAGAGTGAAATCTGAAACAAATTAGGCCTCCCAAGGGACTTAGTGATTTCAGCCAAGAAAGGATATCTTAGGAATAAATTTTCACTTATGTGTTTGGATGGAGAATTTTAACATTTCAAGAAATTTGAAATACTTGAAAATTTAAATGCTTTCATTTTAAAAATATTTTTTTTGGATAAAGGAATTTAAATTTTTTATATTTAAAAATTCTTTATTTGGATGATGGATTTTAAATTCATTAAATTTTAAATTTTTGTAATTTTAAATTTTTATTTAGATTAAATAATTTAATTTTCAATATATAAATTTTATATTTAAATATTCATATATTTTTCTTAATTTTTCTCCTACTATTTTTTTCACCAAAAAATTTAGATATATAAATTTTTTTATTATGCAATATATTTAAATAGAATAATAATTCAACAAATGTACATAATTAAAAAGATAACAAAATATGAATATATCATTCGATATTGAAAATATTGTATCCAAATATGAAAGAGAGCAACAAGAGAAAACAATGAAAGAGTAGCATGAAGAGATAACGAGAGAGTTCGATATATGGGCCAAAGCTTGCAAGCCGATCCGCAAACTCTCAGGTTAGGTAAATTTAGACCAATGAAATTATTGATCCATTTAAATGTGAGATTTTTTGACCTAATCCATTTAATCTGTGGGTTAAGTGGAATGGACCCACGGGTTAACAGGTCAGTGTGTAGGTCAATTTTTTTAAAAGAAAAGTTTTTATTAATTTTTCTATTTTTATAAATATTTTTAACTATTTTAATAATTAAATAAGTTAAATTGACTGACCCTTTAATTTGCAGACCAAAGTGGGCCGAACACGGGTCATATTTGTTTTTGCCCATTTATTGTGTAAACTAACTCGGTTGCTTCGTTTATTGTGGACCTATGTAGGCTGAGCATAAATGGGTCGAGTTAGTCTATTTACTTGGTGAGAATGAGTTGAGAGATTCTGAGGAATTTTAAATTCCACCTATTTTGGAGGAATTTTTAATTCTCTCACTTTAGTCTATTAAAATACTTTCTCAAAATTCGTAGAATTTGAAATTTCTTTAAGAAAAAATATCCAAACAAGATCATACAATTCCTAGAATTTTAAATGCTTTCAAAAATTACTTTTCCTTCTTAAAATACCCTACCCAAACACAAGGTTAAGGTATTTTGGTAAATTGTATGGAATTTCTATTTTTCAAAATAATTCAGGAATTATCCTTTTAGAATTAGATTAGCGTTAATGAGGCTGATTTTGTCACTAATCAAGTTTATCTTTCCTAATTACTGTTAATTTTAATTAATCAAGGTTAATTAACCTTAACCATAATTAAAGGAATCTTTGAATTTATTATTGTTGTCTTTTGTGCATTTACTTTGTGTTGACTCATATGGTGACTCATCACCATGTTTTTCTTATGAAATTTTCATGCATATCATGTGGAACCCGCTTTTGTCTTCTTTCTCACACTTTCTTGCCCTTCTAGTCTTCTATGGATGTTTTTGTAATTCTTTTAGCATTACCAGAGTTTCCAAATTTTTCCTCCGATAATTGTAACACTTTTTGGTTTATTCCTAAGTTAATCTAAGGTAATTTGATATTTTTTTAAGAACAAATTATTCCTGTTTAGAAAGCAGAGCTTTTTATGGCGTTTTGGGCATTTTCGGAGTTTTCTGAGGGCTTTTTTTGTCCCTTCTTTGTTCCTAAGCATTTCTATGTACTTTTGATGATTCTTACTATTGTCTAATTTGTTAAAATGTCTTTTAACTCTTGTTTTATATTTTTCCTACACATTATTTGGGTTGCCCAAATGCAAAGGCATTTTTGTTATTTAAACCAAATTTTTTAATTTCTCTGCTTTTAGTTCTTAATCCTGCTTGATTTTCTTCTATAGATTATTTGTAACTTCAAGAATTCATTATGAAAATTTTTGGGTGTTAAAAAATGGATTGAAGGGCTATATTAGTATTGGCTCACATATCACAGGGTTTCACTAATTGGCCTTGCCATATGGTTTTACACGAGAGTGATCCAACAAGGGCCATTGGCACCTACAGTTTTGCACCTCAACAACAGTAGGTCCCATCACAGTAGCAACAATAAAAGTCACCATCACAACATCATTAGTAGGAACAGGAAGTGGCAAAGAAGGATGTGGACCTCGACATGGGAGAAGAGCACCCCAGGTCTATTCCCTCTTTGATCACCTTTACCATATACAGTTGTAGATGGATGGCATATTTGGCATTAGTGAACTCTTATGATGTGACATTTGTAAGGACACTTAGTTTGCCATGTTACTTCATTGCTATAGGGATAAATGGGCCACCCACTATCTTAGTGACTTATATTTTATATTTATCTTATCTTATTTTTTTCTCTTTCTTAGGATTTTACCTTAAGATTATTTTATTTTAACTTTGATGTACTTTTCTTCTATTTTTGGTTAAAACTTAACTCTTATAACATTGTTTTTATCATTACAATTTCACTTGATTTTATAACTCTAACTTGTGTGTTCAAGTGAAAAGGATAGCCCTAACAATATAAGAACTTATTTTCCAATCGTTAGCACCCAATGGGGAAAATAAAATCAAGGGCAATGTTGTGCTCTAAGTTTGAGGAGGAAGACCTCTCCTTCCTCTTTAAGGAAGTTTCATTTCTGTTCCTTCTTAACTTTATTTGAAAATAATTGTGTGATGTAAATGCTTAAGTTTGAGGAGGATCCTTTCCCTCCTACAATCTTTTTGAAGAAGTCACTTATCCCTCCTCCTCATTTTACTGCCCCCCACATTAATAAATACTTTTCCAACAGACACTAATTGAACTTAATAAGGACATAAGGACATATGATATAAATAATTGATAATTACCCATGTTCCTTGTCATCTTGTTTCATATTAAAGTATCCTTAGTGAAAGGACCAGGCTTAATTGAGTTTGTACCTAACCTCTATCTCCTCTTCTTTTATCCAATCTAATGATGTGAATTCCCTTAGCTGCATTTCAACCATTTTGAGACCTTTAGATGCATGTATATGCTTTAACTTTTAGTTGAGACTTTGAGGTTTATAAGCAATTCTATGGTAGTATGCACTTACAAGGGAAAGAGTGAAAAATATTTATACCATCATATAGGAGAGATAATGAACAAAGTGATCACCTCAAAATGTGAGACTTGATTTCAAGAAACTAAAAGGCTCTAATTGGATTATTATTAGTTGTTCTTATGATGGAAATTATAATTGTCTGTTACATATACAACATGAGAGTTTTAGGATTCTATACTTGTTGTATTCCTATTTCTTAGGTTATTACTTGGGGACAAGCAATATTTAAGTTTGAGAATAGTGATAAATTATCATTCTGTTAATTTATCTGCCAAAATTTAGGCATAATTATTTCATGATTCATGATTATTCATTAATAACTCTTCCTAATTTCTCTTACTTTTATAGAAATTGTCACACAAGTAGAGAATCAAAAAATAGTCAAATTTTAGGCCAAAAAGAGGACAAAAAGGGTATAAAAAGAAAGAAGCAACACAAAGACAAAAATATCCCTCAACATGTCCCACAATAGTATCAGGTCAGCATGACCATGACAAATGGATGCAGTGCTACCATGAAGAATGAGTTAGCACGGTCATGGTAAGATCAGGAAGTGCCAAACAAGCAACTACGTCAACCTTAGTGATGCAGAAGAGAACTCAGTCAGCCCTACGACTTTGCAGATGACCTAGAGCGGCTACGACGTCTAATAGAGAAACTAGGTCAACTCGATCCATGACAGTTGAAGCTCTAATCCATGCCTATAATAAGAAGGCTCCTAGGAGAGCCTATAAACACAATCACCAACACCTTCTAATTTCACACGCTTCTACCACTACACACTCCAGGCACATTCGTTCCTTTCTTCCATTCTCCATCTCTAACCTCTCTATTCTTGATTTCTCCTTTGGTATCCTCTTGTAAGCCTTGCTAGCAACCTGGTTTTGTATTTCTTATTTTAGGACTAAGTTATGAATGTTTTTGGGTTAATTTACATTATGTGTAACTAATATCCAATTCATGGGGCTTCAATGAACCTTGTGATGTAATAGCTTGAACCCTGATTTTTTCCACAAATAATTATTATGTCATTATGTTGTTGAACGATGCTATTTTGGTTATTCAAATTATGTTTCCTTATTATGTTTAATCCATTAATAAGAATTGGTCACTCTTGTTAATATTTGAGTTTGTTGGGGATAGGTGATCATACCATCCTCTAATTGACGAAACTATAAGGTAATTGAATTTGAGGGTTTTAAAGGACCAATAAGAATCCTAAGTTTCTAACCAACTAATTGTGTGATCAGTAGTTGACAGCATCCTATACCTTAGGTAAAAAATTATTACTATTGCACAATTATTAGTGAGTAATAGTCTTAGAGTAGGTGGTTAGCAATTGTTAGGAAGAATTAGAGGTAAAAGTAAGTCAAGTTACAAGGAAATCTAAAGTCTCATGTTCTTCCATATCTTGCATCGTGTTCTTTTATTTACCATCTTTTTCTTTTAAAAACTTATTTTGATTTTAAACTCGTACACATATAACCTTCTTTTGATAAACTCAAAAGTTGAGATTCAAACTTGTCTTACAGATTGTTGTCATAACCTTTGTGGGATCAATACTAAGATCTTAAATATCCCCTTTTTACACCGATATATACACTTTATCATAGATGAAACTTGACAAAAAATTTTACATTCACATTTTACATGTATCATTACCTCTCAAATGCATAGAAAGACCTAATAGAAGTTTGAATTTTGATATTAAAGTCCTTAGCTTTCTTTAGTACAATTATCCATATTGGAAGACATGATTGAGCATTTAACTATCATTATAAATATCTTGACCATGATGATAACAATGACAATAAAGATATTGATAATAATAATTGTAACAACTATAATAATGATTATGAAATGATAGATGTAACAATAGTTATGGTAGGAAAGTTGATAATGATAGTTATAGTAATAATGATAGTAGAATATAGTAATGATGACAATGATACTAATAATAATAAATATTATGACATAAAAACATAAAATGATGATTGTAATAATAATAATAAAAATATTGAGATTTAATAATTATATATGATACATCAATGATAATAATTTATTATTATAATGATGATAATAATAATAATAATAATCCGTGGGGTAAAATTTTTTCAATCCTATTTTAATTTTTACTAATTCAATCTCCTTTTAGATATTTTTTAATTAATATGATATAATAAAAAAATATTATAATCTTATCCTATTCTATTGGCATACTAAATAATAAATTAAAATAAAATATAATAATTTATCATATTTTTTTAATTCAACTATCAAATATATTCTAAAAATAACTTATTAATAAAAAATAATTAAGCAAATGTACAGTATATCATTTTTCCAACCAAAGACAACATCCTCATACAAAATTAGTTAATTTTTTCATGAAATCAGCGTGTCTGACTATATTTATTCTTTGTTCTAAATTTCAATGAGAAATATTAATTCCGTAGTAAATATATTTCAATCCATCCGTGCGGATAACGTCTTAAGCGAGTACGTGTACGTATGAATTCTGACTAACAATCGAATTAAACCTTGGCAATACTATTAAATTATCAAGTAAGAATGAGAGGTGAAAATTGAAAAATTTTGTGAATGTACAATAATATTTATTTTAATTTAATATTTATTATTTATATAAAATTAAATAATATTAATTTTTTCCAGATCCTTTGTGAATGTACAATTTACAGCCTTAAACTGACCCATTGGACTATGTTATTAGGGATAGAGACGGTTTCATTTTCTAAACATTAAATAGTTCACATCAATTATATTTAATATTTTGTATAATTTTTTTTATTTTTTATTCATACATTCTGAAGATACCTTTCAAGATCAAAGGATAATAATATAAAAGTTATTCCATTTTAGTTGTACAAAAAGATTTATCCAAACCTTTTAGAAGTTTTTCTTGGTTAGAATATTTTTACAAACTTATGTTATGGTTAGATCTTTCAAATATGCTTATAAATATGCCTTTATAAGTATATTTTTAAATGGGATACTAAGTCTAAAAAACGTATTTATTGGTTGCCTTGAACCTTTAAATAAATTAATAATTATATACTATTAAAATCATATAATAAAATTTAACACAATAAACAATTTATATTTGTTAAAATAAAATAATTTATTGTTATTATTGATATTATTGTTGTTGTTATTATTTACATTTACTTAATTTACTTAATAAGTTGGGTTGGTAGGTCTAATATTTCCTTTTTAAGAGGACTTTTTGGTGGGTCTATTTACACTTTGTTTTGATATAAGTTTACTTAAAAACTAGTCAAAATACCCAAACAATTGCAACACAAAAGTTTACTAAGAACTTTCTATTTGAAAATAGTAATTGAGACTAGAAAATCACCTAGACAAAGAAGAGGCTTGAGAAAGATAATATGACCACAGAATAATTTTTCTAAGACATGTGTTCTGTCAAGTTGATTTTGCTTTGGAACTTTTCTTGAAGAGACGTTGCAAATTAGCCATTATGAGACTGTTCTGTTGTGTTTCTCCAAGTATCAACTAAAGCTAAGGGGTTGCTGTTGACTGAATCCTTCTAAACATCTTGCCACAGATAGACTTCTTCATTCAATGGAATCTTTTAAGGATGTCATAAGTAAGCTAATCAAAGTCGTTTGTCTTTAGGGGATCCAAAATTTTTTAGAGTATGCTGTGATCTTCTTCAAGATAGTTTTCTTATGATCTTTCTAATAACCTTTCTAAAGAGATCTCTTAAATAACATTTAGTTAAAATTTTCTCGAATAAGTTTCTATTCTCTTTCACAAGTGTTAAATTATCTCTTTAGTAAAAAGATACTTAAAAAACATCTTTAGAGGTTCTACATGAGATATTTTATCATCTTTCTCAATCAAAATTTGTCTTTATGTGAAGAGTGAACTTAGTGCAGTATAATCTTTTTGAGAACAATTTTTTTCATAATTTTTTCTAAACACAAAATACTTCAAAAAATAAAATTAAGATGAAATTCAATGAAGTTGTACAGTATAATTATTATACAATATCTTCCTCAAGTATTCCTGGACACTTAACACTTTAGTTAAAAACTTTATATATTCATAATTTTTTTAATTTTTGTGAAATTCTCATGGTATTGTTATCAATAGTAAATATATTTCTTATTTTATAACAGACATTTTCCTTCAACTTTTGTTTTTTTTATGTGAATTCTTACACAACTATTTTCTTTTAACTCCAATTCTCACACTACTAAGATCGAACACTTGACAGACAAGAATTCAACACAACAAAAGACAACAAGGAGTTTTGATAGGGACAAATATCAAAAACCCCGTGGATGATGACAAAAGGCACACAAATGAGAAAGATAATGGATAAGAAAGAGATTAAGAGAAACATCAACAAATGAAAGTGAGAAAATATGTTAAGTAAAAGAAACATGCCACGTAATTTTAAGAGTTGATGAAGCTTTGATGCTAACTCATGTGATCCAACCCATACTATACAAATCGAAATGTAAAAGCATAGTTTGTAATATTTTTAAAATAAAGATAAGAATCTGATACAAATCATAATTTAATAAAAAATACTTAAGTTATAAAAAAGAAATATAGTTTTTATTAAAATTTATTGGAAAAATCAAATTTATCAATAATATAATCTTTATTATGATTTACTAGAAAAATCAATGTTATCAATAGTATTTTTTTTCAAAAAACAAAAAAATCAATTTACAAATAGATAAAAGTTCTTAGAAGAAAATTTCTATTAATTGTAATATATCTTAAAATAGTTCCAAAGACCTAATATATAGAAAAATAAAAACTTAGAAAAATCTAAAAGATATTATTTCTCATATTAGGATGCATACAACAAGACATATTATATCGTGACCATGCAAAATTGCAAATTACTTCTGAAGAGAGAAGCATAACTGTTTCCTGGTTCTACAAAAATAAGAGATTACTTATTATTGTGTGCAACCTGAGTGAGGATTTAAAAATATTAAAAAATTTCCTATACTAACATAAATCTATTTAGGATCATAAAATAAAGAGTTTACTTTTACTAATTTCCAAAATGAAATCAAGCTACTTAGGAAGTAAAGTGTTTTGCTGGCTAAACTATTCTTTAACGTAGTTGGTGATATTGATCCAACATGGATTTAAGATTGGATCAATTTAAATATTTTTTAAAATTTTTTTGTTAGTCCTTATTCTATACGTTTAGCTTTACTACTAATCAATGAAACTTTCATTCCTTACATAAGATATTTTAAGTAGAGTCACTTTTGTTTGAAACGGTGCTTGCATTTATATAATTATTTCTTTTAATTTTTTCCATCAACACTTTTAATTAAATAATTTTTAGTTTATTGAAGTCCATTTTTCTTTATTTATTTTTCCTCAATATTATGAGAGGATTGTTTTCTTTTCTTTTTTTTTAACTTTTTCATAAAAACATTAATTCAATATTCATGCATGGGAGGTAAAAGTTTATTAAGATAATAAGATTATGGATAATAGCTTATGGTTGATGGACAAAAAGTCACGATGTAGATAAAATGAGTACAATACACAATCTTTCAATATTATCATGAATTCAACTTTTATGTTGAGGAATCAGTTTGTTACCCTAATTTTTTATTATTGTTGTATTTATTTGTTGTTATAACAAAAATATATTATAATATATATCCTAAGAAAGCTAAACTTAAATAAGATATTTAAAATCTTGTAATGTTGCTAGGATGTAAGATTTTAAAAAAAGAATATAAAGATTAAAAGTTTGGCAAAAATTCCCATCTTTTCTTATTTTTTTCACTAGTATATTTTCAACATATTTTTGTTTTTCATTAATCTATCATAAAGATATTAAGGATTGTAATGAAGATAAAGAAAAAATGTGTGGTTTATGAAAGAAAATGATTAAATGACTCAATAATAATATTAGATTTTAGTGAAAAAAAAAATTTTGAAAAACAAAATAAACTTATTTAAGAAGGTGACTATCGGATATATTCTATGTAAATTTACAACATATGATGATCACGTATATGATAGTGGACTTTGCCACCAATTTGTATTAGCAGTATAAAAATGTTTACTCTTACTTTTAATCTTTGTCCATGATGATATTTTGACTCTTTCTGCAATCTTTTCAACATTCTACTTTGCCTTATTAAATACCACTACATTTCTGAGTAGCCATATCTCTCAGATTGTTTCTTCCTATATCGTCACACCTTGCCCAACTCGTTTCATTTTTACACACGACATTTGCTACATACTGTCAATCGGCCAACCATCTATTTGTAACTATTAGAGGATTAACACCTACACCTCTCGTGTCTTTGAGCATGTGGAAAAAAGGTGCTTGATCGATTTGTTTTCTTCAATAAGAATATTGTCTTTATATGTTTGTGGATTTGTTTCTAGGCAAGCAATACCCTCCCACAAGATTATGTTTATTCTCATTCTCATTTTTATTTCTCTTCTTGTTACTTTATTTCTTAATTTAAGAATTAATGAAAACTTTATTTATCTTATTGTGATTTGAAAAAACTTTTCAAGTAGACATCAATTTTATACTTAGTTTCTCATTGATCTCAAGGGTGTATTTTTTATGGGGTATAAAAAGGATTTTATTAGACTTAAAAGGTTAAGAAAAAGATAAAAAAAAATGTTTAGATAGGTGGATAAAAACTAATTTTTTTTTATAAACTTAATTTAAGTAAAAGAAATAAGACTTTTAAGCTGAACAAGGTAACTAGGCATTAAATTTTTCAGTGTTTAAAAAAATTAAAGAATTCCTTGTATCATTAGCAAAGCTTGCATGAGAATTTTTATTTTATTTTTTTAACATAGAGAAAAGGTTGAGAAAAAGATAAAAAATGTTTAGATAGGTGAATAAAAAAAATAATTTTTTGATAAACTCAATTTAAGTAAAGGAAAAAGGACTCTTAGGCTCAACAAGATAACTAGGCATTAAACTTTCCAATGTTTGAGAAAATTAGAGAATTCCTTGTATCATTAGCAAAGCTTGCATGAGAATTTTTTTTTATTTTTTTAACATAGAGTAAAGGTTGAGAAAAAGATAAAAAAGTATTTAGATAGATGGATAAAAAAATAATTTTTTGATAAACTCAATTTAAGTAAAGAAAAAAAACTCTTAGGCTCAACAAGGTAACTAGGCATTAAATTTTTCAATGTTTCAGAAAATTAGAAAATTCCTTGTATCATGAGCAAAGCTTGCATGAGGATTTTTTATTTTTATTTTTTAATATAGAAAAAAGGTTGAGAAAGAGATAAAAAAAAATTTAGATAGGTGGATAAAAGTATAAGTTTTTTGATAAACTCAATTTAAGTAAAGGAAAAAAGACTCTTAAACTCAACAAGGTAACTAGAAATTAAACTTTTCAGTGAGAAAATTAGAGAATTCCTAGTATCATTAGCAAAGCTTATATGTGAACTTTTTTTTAAAACATAGAACTTAACATTTATATCATTTTTATTCAAATTCTATCTTGAAAGAGAATGTTAATTATTATTGTGGGAATAATTTTTTAACGAAACAAAAAATAACAAAATATGAAGATTGCATGGTGAATAAACAATACAAAGAAAATGAAATTTGCATGACCATATGATGATTGGGTCATGACTCTTAGGTATGAAATTATAAGGAAAAGAAGGATGAACTTTACATCTCAACTTATACTACAAAAAACACTAGTCATATATGTCATTAGAGAATTATGTTTTTCCTAGAAAGTTAACTTTGACCTATTTGGATAAGAAATTTTTTTAAAATTTTTTATATTAAAAAACCTTATTTACCCTAAAATAAAAATTATTTTTCTTTTTTAATTGAATGTAAAAATAGAAAAATAATTATTTTTCTTGATAATGAAAAAACTCAATTATAATGAAGATTTATTTTACAATGATAAAATGAATCTACCTTTTAAAAATTTATTTAGTGATATGATTTTTTATAAAATAAAATATATTGGAATATTACATAATATGGGAAGATTTTATTTCAAACAAGAAATCATACATGTGAGGAAATAACAACTCTTTATAAATGAACACTTAATATAAAAATAATATATAAAATATCATGAGTTGCATTGATTATTAACCTAGTATGAATGATTTTTATTTTGTGAGATAAAAAACAAATGCAAAATGCTGGAAGGTGACATGAGATATATAGGTTTTATTTGATGTAGGAAATCATGCTAACTTGTAAATGAAATAACTTTTCTAATGGAATATTAACATGCAAAGAAGTATATTATATTTTTATTCTTTATTTTTGTTTATCTATTTTATTAAGAGAAGATAAATGTGCTACCATGTTGTCGTAAATATACATGTTTGCCTAAATTTCTATATTAATGGCCTAATGTTCACTATTAAATACAAGGTGGCTCAAACATAAAAAAATACAAACAAAACATAAAAAAAAAGTATAATGAATATTTATATTATATTTTTTTAAAATAATGTAGGAAAGCATATGACAATTATATTAAAAAATATTAAAAAATAAGTAAGCGTTAAGAAAATTCACTCATGTGTTCTTTGGAATGGTTATTTGAACTTAACAAATTATCTTCAGGTTATTATATCATGGTGGCTTTTAAGGTCATTCTATTAAGTGATGGTTTAAGTTTTACACTACTATTAAGTTAAAGTCCTAAATTGTAACACTTAAACATGGAATAAGTTAGTTGTATATAAAATATTTAATTTTAAAAAAATAAAGTGGATTAACTAAAAAAATCATTCAGCTAAATATATTAAATATTATCATGTTACAAACCTAAATTAAAAATATAAAAGAATCTTAATATTTAAAAAAAAAAAGATTAGAAGGTAACTTAAAAGGATAAGTAGACTAAGTTTCTCAAGAAGATTCAATCCTATGGATGATATCAACATTTTCAATCAGCCATTTCAGTTTTCTTAAAAAGTATGATATGCATATTAGTTCACTTTTAACTTTTAAAAATTCTTAGCTGAAGTAGATTCTTTTTACAATTGTAGAAACTAATTTCGATCGTAAGCATACAAGTTATTTATCCTTAATTTCATCCTATTCTCAAAAGACATTTATACACATTACATATTCTTAAGATCACATTACAACGTATCACAAATATCATTTGACTTTCACTTAATTCATGCCTTAATCATAATTTTTCTCATTTTTATATCATTCTTTAAGTGATGATTTATATCATAGGCATATCATACAATTAGTCAAACAATATATTTTCAATGGCTCTACTACTCTACCTTCTATTATTAGGACATGAGTTCATTCCTTGATGGTCATTACCATCATAATTATTAAAGACTTAACATTTCATAATAGAAAACTTTTTGGAGAACCCTTTTATCTCCACCTTAGAAGGACCTTTTTCCCTTCTGAATATGCACAAGACACATTAAGAGTAGTATATATTTTCATATAAGTTCTTTCTCTAGTAAAATTTTAATTAATTAAATTCCTTTTTAAAGCTTCTAGATAACATCCATGCTCAAACAATCCAACCAATGTGACATGCACATATAGCTTCTAATCCAATCTACCTTCACATTTATCATCCACTCATGAGCATGATATGACAACTCGCTTTTCTAAATAATCAAGACTATATTTAATATACTTTACACATATATTTCGGTAGTCAAGAAGTAACATAATAAGATGGCCTAAGTATTTTAGTGAAAAACCTACCTCCTATTCAAAATTTCTTAATCATGCTTGATATAAATTTCTTAGACAGCTTATAATCTTTCTTCAAGAATTCGTCCACCTTAATTTAATCCTTAAGTTTTATGAGAAATCTTTCATGGGAATTTAGTTTACTCATCCTTCTAAACTACCTCTCAACCTTTTCTTTATTCAAAGATTAAGATTCTCTTATACTTTAAATATAGGTTTATGACATGGTGAGGTTTAGTATATTTGGTCGAACGGCCTTTTGAGTTAATCCACTTTGTTTTCATCAAATTAGATATTTTATGTACAACTGCGTCATTCCAAGTTTAAGTGTTAGAAGTTTCTTTCTCTCTTGACCCTTAACTTAACTAATTAAGTTTGATCCATTAATTTGCTTTATTTATTTATTTATTTTCTTACTTATGGATTTAATTCTTCTCACTCATATCTTACTTAAAGATTTTTAAGCATACACTTCAACATATTTTACAGATTTCCTTAGTGGTTAGTTGAATTGCATGTTTGAGTTTCTAGGACATTATGGTTTATTTTCTTAGACTTAGAGGATGATTTGCACTAATTTAGGGTGTAGGATAACAAGTTGGACCAACCTAGAAGCTTTTAAAGTTTTATTCTCTTTAACTATCTACCCTGGTCAAATGGCCATTAAGCTCCTATTATTCTAAATTTAAACTTTTAGTTACCACCTTGTGCATGGATGATTTCACTCTAAAGTATTGATAAGATTTTTAATTTATTTTTCTCTTAATAAGCTAAGTTGGCTGAATGGTTCCCAAACAATTACCATATCTTTCTGAAACTTTTAACTTTTTTTCTTGTACATGGTTAGGCTTATTATTACACCTTAACTAAAACTTTTAGGTTAATTTCCCTTAATTAACTTATTATGGTCTACCAAGAAAAAGTCATTTTCTCAAAGTTCTTTTCACTTGGTCTTTACACCATTAATCTTTTCCATTTGTTGTATTATTTTCTTTTAGTTCCATCAAATTTTGTCCTTGGTCCACAATTTTGTTTATGATTATAGAGAGTTTTAAGTTTCTTATCCAACTTTTTAGTCCACAAGTGCAATCTTTCTCTTACTAGCTGTCGTAACCGGAATTACAACGAAACGACGAACTCGCTAAATTTTTAAAAAGAACTTATTTGATTAGTGGAGCCACCACCAAATTTTTATTTAAGCCAAAAGATTTGGAAAGAACCTAACTTGAGGAAGAGATTTTAGGTTCGGGAGTCGGTTACGAATAGGGAAGGGGTTAGGCACCCTACTCACCCGTTCCGAAGAACGATACCCTTAAATTGAGTGTGTGATTTTGATATTTTTGAAAATTGTTTGATCCCTTAAATTTAGCATGAAAATAAATTGGTTGGTGGAAGATAGCCTGATTGGACTTGATCCTGCTCCTACGTATTCCCTTGTGCAATAGGAAACTTAAGGCTTACGTAGTTCTGATTTGAAGGCTTGATCTTCGGAGGTGCTTGAAAAGGCACACAGTATTTTGAAAATATTTTAAAGAAAATTCTTAGTCCACATATGTACAAGATCCAAGGCAAACGAGGGCTGAACTGGGATCCATATGAATCTCTAAATATCGAACAACAGTGAAACTGCCAGTTCTTATTTAGAGACCATCACATGAGACTAAGGATTTCAAAATGAAGTTTCTCTTGAAATTATTTAAAAAGGATTCTTAGTTCACATATGCATAGGGTTCAAGAAAACTATAGCTGCACTGGGACCCATATGAATCCCTAAACATCGAACAGTAGAAAAAGATACCAGTTTATGCTTAGGGTTCATTACGTGAGACCTAGAATTAATGAATTTAATTTGAAATTAATAAAGATAAAAAGAGGAGTGGGATTAGGTAGAAAAAGAACTTGGGCTTGATTAAAAAATAAACTTGATTTAAAATTTAAGAAATTGAACTTGATTTTAAATTTTGAGGAATTGAACTTGATTTGAACTCGAGGAGTTGAACTTGATTCAAATTTGAGGAAAAAAAGTAGATTTAAAAATGAAATACTTGATTTGAAATTTAAGGAAAAATAATTAAACTTGATTTGAATAAAACAAACTTGATTTTAAATTTGAAGAAAAGAATTAAACTTGATTTAAATTGAAAGGAACTTGGTTTGAAAATGAACTTGATTTTATTTCAAATTGATTTTGGATTTGATTTAAAATAAACTTGATTTGATTTTGAAATTAAGAGAAAAGAATTGGAATAAAATAAACTTAATTTGAAATGAACCTGATTTAAAAATGAACTTGATTTGAAATTAAAAAAAAGAATTAAAAATTTGATTTTATTTAAAATTGAGGGAAAAAATTAAAATTGGTTTGAAATAAAATAAACTTGAGATTAAATTGAGGAAAAACATAAAAATGACCATGATTGAATTTAAGGAAAAGAACTAAACTTGATTTGAATAAAATAATCTTGATTTGAAAATTAGGATTGAATCAGGCTTTGTAGAATGAAAATTGGGCTTGACCCAAATAAAACTTGATCCAAAAAATTAAAAAGGGAATTGGGCTTGACCCATAAAAATTTGATTTCAAAATTCAGATAATTGGGCTTGGATTAAAATTTTGAGAGAAAGAAATGGGTTTGGCCCTATCTCAAAAGAAATTAAATTTTAGATTAGGCTTGACCTTAAAAATGTATTTCGAAAGGATTTAGCAAATTAAAGAGAAACAAATTTGATACTTGAAAATTTTGCTTGATAAAATGGCTTAATCCTAAGGTTCCTATGAGGTTAAAATAGCACTAGAATAGGAGGCCCCGCTTCATCTCAAATTTAAATTTTGTAAATTGTAGCCTTGCCCTTCAACCATTTCCTAATGTCAACGTCATTCTTATCAACTGTGGTTTGTGGAAACTCTTCGTTTGGGCCAACATGTTTGCAGACAGTAACAAGGCTTGGGCCCCGTTGAATTACCATGTATCCTTTCAAGTCAGCCCGAACGTAGCCCCATGCCCATAAATTGGTGTGTGTGGGCATTTAGCATAAAAGTGCAATGTGAGGTGTATGCGGGCATTTAGCATAAAAGTAGAGTGTGAGGATCGAACCTTGTTCCATTTGCCTAGGCTTAGTTAAATCAACCGCTTGAGCCACACTTTATATTACCTTTAATGACCCTAGCTTTGATTAAACAATCCATTTCAGAACTAGCTTGGACCTTTTGCTTTTTCCGCCACTTTTCGAGCCACCTAACGAGCCATATCAAAGCCACAACATGTTGCATGGATCGTTTTGCTTGAGGCGATTCTGTTATCCACTGGATTGAAGGGAAAGAAACGCATTGTTATTCGCTAGCTTAAAGGGCAGGAAATGCACTGTTCGCATTTGAATCATGATACCCGTTTGTATTACCATACATGGAACCATGATCAGTCTTAGCACGAGACACGTAGATACCAACCGATTCTTTAGTTGATATTAACAACACGGCATGCAGAAACCCAAGAACAACAACTATTGGTGCCAATATGGAGGCAAACATAACTACCAGGCTTACTTACATGCATGGCTGCTTGGGAGCTAGACAGATGTGCTCATTGTACAACCAAAACTAACATGAATAACAGTTACAGATTCTAGATTTGAATTTTCATATGTAGGATACCTATCCTTATAGTGTACATTTCCACTAAAATTGAGTATAATGGGAATTCAATATTTTCTTTTCATTGGTTTATGTGGAACATTTCGTCACAAGAGGTTGTGGTGCAACAAGTGTGTGATCATAAAGGATGAACTTGCCATCCGTCTATATTGCATTAACAAAATACGGGCAAGTCACCATGTTAATTTCCAGAATCTATGCTATGCTTAATCAAGCTTGGTCACAACATCTCTAAGTGAAACACCCCCCTCGCGGATCACCTTTTCTTTAAAGAAAGAGATTAAGTGCAGTGCTGTGACCCATAGGCATCCGCTCTTCATTTAAGATGTCTTCAAAGCAGAACTCTCAACATCAAGCAAGCCTCTAATATACCAACATGAGTCCTAGTAACAGAGTGTGTGGAAGTGCAATCCAAGAACATGGAAAGGTTCGGATAGAGGAAGAAATATGTGCAACTGTGTCTCTGAGCTCGTCTTAACACATACTCTTTGAATTAAGTTATTTAACAGGGAATGGACCTTCTGAAACCCGTTCTCCTCACCTTTGATTACTCCACATAAGCCATCTTGCATTGATAAGAAGAACTCATAGCAATAGGGACAATATGACGCCAATGTGATTACTCCATATTTTGGCCTCCACTGAGTCAACTGCATATCTTGACGACCTTTTTTATGGTCATGACGCGTAGAAAAATGTTAAGATGGGAGCTGAGGTAGTGACATGCTTGGTAAGTCTCATTCTTATATATAGTAACGTCATATCTGGGCCCATCGCGTGCTGCCAACCATGAGCCGAAATCTGCATGGTTTTTGCATGTCATTTTCCTAACAACCATGGCCCTCAATATATAAATATGGTGCATAGAAATGCATTGCCATTCACTCTGTGCCATTTTGATCGTGCAGGATAACTTTGGACCAGACGCTATCATCCTCAGTTCAATTGGTGGTCATAGTTTCCCCTTCAATATTCTAATGCCCTGAACTTGCACTGCTATATGGCATGGCTGTAAATGAATCGTACCCCTGCGAGTATATTTCATCTAGTGATCACGTGAACATTGGGATGACTTAGGGTGCTTCTAAATATAGAAAAGAAAGATAGTGCAACACAACGTCTACCACGCCACATCCTAAACCCTCCTTCTCCCTGGCATTCTAAAATCAACAACTCTTCGCCTCATTTCAGTATAAGCACAAAGATCTGCTAGGTTCGGATCCTCTATCAATAACGAACCAAAATTTTAAGAAACCTTCTAATTTCTTTTGATTCCCAGAAGAGCTTCTTGGATCATAAAGAGATTTCAGTGATAGAAACCGAAGGTAAAATAGCAGAGGCTTCTATGACTATGTCATCTCCTTGCTGAATATCACTGCTCTAACTACCAACAAAAGTGAGCCATGCTTTGGGTCTATTTGGTCAGACCATAGACTTATTCCCTGAAGGAACTCTAGGCCCTTCAGTATCATGATAATCAATATCAATGGTCAACCGTACCATTTAGAGATCCATATAACTCAGGAACTTATCTGAGAGTGAGGGCCATAGCTTAACAAAATCGTTTTCAGCCAGTATCTTTAAGTTCAACATAGCATACTACTAGTTTATATAAATACTTCGAATGATTATTTATAATACCTGAAGTTTGTGAACTGGATCTTTCAACAACAAGAGTAATTTTAGATGATGATCAACACAATAAGCACGTAAGGGGCTATGGCATCATTCGAATATTTTCGAGCTCACTTAATGTCTAAATCCTAACAGGAAACAGAAATGCAAGAACTAGCGACGCAAAATTGATCAGAATCAAGTCATGCTTCTCTATGATTATCTTTATTCAATTGATGACCGTTCATGAAAGCAAACTGCCAATCAAGAGCTTATTTGGAAATTCTACAACAGCATGCAATGTCTAGCAGGTCTCTACGATCTATTCTTGATATCTTCAAACAAGAGAGGATCCATGGTCCTCTCGCTGAACAAAGACGTACGAAGACTTCCATAAGATCCTCCTTCCAGAATCAAGAAGCTCTTCTTCAGAGGACTGCCTAGAGGCAAGAATGAAGATGGAATCCGCTCCCCCTTTGTGGCGAAAGTTCCCCCTGAATCCTTTTTGGGCCCACCTTTCTTTTTAGAAGCTTCTCCCTTTTTTCGGTTTTTTGTCTTTTTTATTCTTTTAATTTCCGTTTTTCCATTATTAATTCTATTTTAATTTTTTTATTCTTTTCAATTTGTTTTTTTTATTTTCATTTATTTATGTATTTTCTACTTTTTTCAATTATTCTATTTTCAACCATTTTTTATTATTTTATGTTTTTTGTTATTATTATTATTATATTTATTTTATTTTATTTTTTCTTTTTATTTTCAATTATTTATTTATTTATTCATTTTATTATTTATTTTTCTCTATTTTTTTATTTATTCTGTTATCTGTTTATTTGTCTGTTTTTCTATTTATTTGTTTTTCTGCTTTCTGTTTTTTCATTTTTTTTTCTTCATTTATTTTTGTTTCTATTATTTAAATTATTTGCTAATTAATTTTAAGAGCGGGGCCTCGAACATAATTGAGTTTTTATAGTTTGCTCCTCTTTACTCATTTTCCTACTAGATTGTAAACACCCAATTATGTCTGAGGCCCCATATTTAAAATTAAATAAATAATAATTCAAATAATAAATAAAATAAATAAGAAAAATGATGATAACAAAAAGGAGAAAAGAAAAAAGACAATGAAGAAGATAACAAAAACGATAAGGGAGGAAGAAGGAAAATATAACAAAAGAAAAAATAGAAAATAGAACGGAAAAAAAAAGACAAGTAAACAAATAACAGAATAAATAAATAAATAAATAAAAGACAACCAAAACAAAAACGTAAAAAATAAGAAGAAAAGTAAAAATAGAAAATAGTAAATAAAATAAAAGTAAAAATAAATAAAAAAAAGAAATAAGAAAAAAAAGTAAACAAAAAAAAAGAAGAAAAATGAATGAATAGTAATAAAAACATAAAAGGAAAAAAGGAAAATAAATGAAGTAGGAAAGAGGAAAATCAGGAAAAAAACAATAATAGTACATAAATAAAATATATAAAAAATAAAATAATAATAAAAAAATAATAATAATAATAAAAAAAAAAAGAGGAACGGAAGGAGAAAAGGTTTTTTAAATAAAAGGGCGGAAAGGCATCCACAGAGGGGTCTGTTTTTATCTCTCTTTTCTTTTTCTTGATTTTCTAATTCTTTTTCTCTCATTTTACATTCTTTTGAATTTTTCATTTGGTCAAAATAAGCCTCCTTTGGTTTAGGATCTTCTTTCTCATTGAACCAATTAAACTTCGACGATGAATTAGAAGCATATTTGGGATATTTGTGAGTGCTCCTAGATTTGAGTTGTCTTTCCACATGAATAGCTTTTCGAAGCAATTCATCCATCTCCACATAATGTTGTTGCTCCACCACATCAGCTATCTCTCTTTTTACCCCTCCAATAAATCTTGCCATAGTGATTTCTTTGTCCTCCTCCACATTGGCTCTTTTCATAGCAATTTCCATCTCCTTGTAATAATCTTCAACACCCATGGTGTCTTGAGTAAGATTTTGTAGTTGTTTTCGGTGCAAGTCCCTATGATAGTGACTTGGTACAAATCTTTTTCTTATTGCTACTTCCATCTCTTCCCACGTTCGGATAGGTCTCTCTCCATATCTCCTCTTATTAAGGATTAACTGATCCCACCAAATATTAGCATAATCGACAAAAGAAAAACTGGCTAGTCTTACCTTTTTCTCCTCCGAGTAATTGTGAAAATCAAACACATGCTCCACTTTTCTCTCCCACTCTAGATAAGTTTCAGGTTCGTTCTTTCCTTGGAATGGTGGAAGGGATAATTTAATACTCCCCAAGTTGTTATCTTTTTCTCAATATCGTCTTCTTTCTCTTAAACTTTCACTGTTTGATTCTAAGTTCTTCCTCCAATCTCCTTCTTCATCACAGTGAATTAATCTTTGGGGACTACTCTGACGAGAAACCTGAGACCTCCCTCTCAAACAACCTTCCATATCATCCAACCTCCTGTTCAACTGTTGGAATTGATTTCGAACTGATTTAATGAATATTTTTAGATCTATTTTATTTTGATGGAGTTCACCACTCATGTTGGCAATGCTGCAAATTGAACAAAATAAATAAATTAGAACAATAAAGCCTCACCAATCACTCCCTTAGTGTTTGCCCTCAATATTAACGTTTTTCACTCGTGTTTACACTCAAATTGGCTTTTTCTATAATGCTCTAACCAACTCTGGCCCTTTACCTCTCGATTCTCCTTATAAATCCTTGAACCAAGAACTTTACAAGTTGATTTTCCCACAGATAACGAAAGAGTCACAGATACACAAGATGAATAATGTAAGGAATATTGGTCAAGAATTAAGAACTTAAAAAAAATTATATTGAATGAAGACTGTTTTTTTTTCAATTATCTTGAATTTTCTTTTCTTTTTTTTTAATTTCTATCACAACTTTTTTTTTGAATTTCTATCACAATTTTTTTTTTGCTTCTTTTTTTTTATAAAAAGTCTTTTTTTTTTGTAGATAGCAACTTTATCACAAGAAATTAAAACAATACCTGATTCCAAGAGCCGAAGCTCTGATGCCAAATGATATGATTCACCCTATGCGAATGAATCGGAATGCGGAAACGATAATGGAACGTCTTGAGAATCAGGATAAGGCAAGATAAGATAAGGTAAAATTAGGATAAGATAAGATAAAATGAGACGAGATAAGGTAAGATGAGATAAGATAGATAAGATGTGATAAGATGGGTAAGGTAAGATAAGGTGAGATAAGATAAAGGAACCCGACACAAACCGCGACCTGCCGGAGAGCATCGAAGTTATCAAGAGGAACGTGACCCTTACCGCGACCTGCCGGAAGAACCAACATTATCAAGGGTAGTTCTTTGCCCAAGAACCAAGGGAATCAACTCACACAGAGATGAAAAACTCAAAGAGAAAATATGATTAGTACTCAAAAATCTGTCTTTTCACTAAATCCCTAACTCCTATTTATAGCTAACCAAATCTAATAAAAAAAGATAACAAATTAGAAATCCTAATTAGATTGCAATTTGAATTGAAACTAATTTAAAACAAATAAATTCTAGATAAATATCAAATCCTAATGTAATCTACAGCAAATCATAAACTTTATCACTTAATATCTTCAATGATAGGACTACATAAATTAACCCATGTTGGAATTGGGCTTGGATCCACGTAGTCTTTTTCTTCAACTTCCTTGATGAGACCTTCAAGTGCTTGTTCCATATGTTTGGTCCTATTTCTCGTCATAGGACCTTCCATTCCTTGTAGATAATCTCCTAGATGATCTCTTTTACTTATCGTGGTGCCCACGTTCACATCAATAAGCATATTAGACATTTAGTCAAATAATATCTTTTCACTAACTGTGCTACTCTACCTTCTATTCTTAGGATATGAGTTCATTCCTTGATGGTTGTCACCATCATAATCATTAAAGATCTAACACTTCATAATAGAAAGATTTCTTGGGAACCCTTTTGTCTTCACCTTAGAAGGATCCTTTTTCCTTCTGAATGCGCATAGGGAATACTAAGAGCCGTATTAACTTTTCACATAAGTTTTTTCTTTAGTGATCCTTTAATAATTAAATTCCTTTTGAAGGTTTATGGATAACACGCATGCTCCAACAATCCAACCACTATGTCATGCACATATAATTTCTAATCCAATCTACCTTCATATTTATAATCCACTCATGAGCATCATATGATACATCACTTTTTTAAATAATCCAGAGTATATTTCATATAATATACACACATATTTGTGTAGTTAAGAAGAAATATAACAATATGGAATAATTATTTTAGTTAGAAACCTATCTCCTAAACAAAATTTCTTAATTATACTTTATATAAATTTCTTAAACAGCATACAACTTTTCTTCAAGAATTCATGCACCTTGTTTTATTTCCTAAGTTTTATGAGAAATCTCTCATGGAAATTTAGTCTATTCATCATTCTAAGTTACCTCTCAACCTTTCCTTTTCTCAAAGATTAAGATTCTCTTAAACTTTTAATTTAGGTTTATGACATGGTGAGATTTAGTGTATTTGGTTGAATGACCTTTTTGAGTTAATCCACTTTGTTTTCATCGTGTTTAATGAACAACTACCTCATTCTAAGTTTAAATGTTAGCATTTTTACTCTCTCGTGAATCTTAACTTAACTAATTAAGTTTGATCCACTAATTTGCTTTATTTTTTTTTCTTACTTATGGATTTAAGTCTTCTCATTCATATCTTACTAAAAGATTCTTAAGCATCCACTTGAAGATATTTTGTGGTTTTCCCTATTGGTTGGCTAAATTGGATGTTTCAGTTTTTAGGGCATTATGGTTCATTTTTTTTACACTTAGAGGATGATTTACACTAGTTTAAGGTGTAGGCTAACAAGTTGAACCAACCTAAAAGCTTTTAAAGTTTTATTCTCTTTCACTATACTACCTTGGTCAAATGGCCACTAAGCTCTCATTATTTCAAAGTTAAACTTTTAATCACCACCTTGTGCATGGGTGAGTTCACTCTTAAGTATTGATAGACTTTTAACTCATTTTTCTCTTAATTAGCTAAGTTGGTCAAATGGTTCCCAAACCATTACTAAATCTTTCTTAAACTTTTAACTTTTTTCTTGTACATGGTTGGATTTCTTATTACACCTTAATCAAAATTTATAGCTTAGTTCCCCTTAATTAACTTAGGGTAGACAAATTGCACCCTTGACAAAGCACAGGTCACTTTCTCAAAGTTCTTCTCACTAGGTCTTTGCACCATTAATTTTTAGCACTTGTTGCATTATTTTATTTTCGGTCCATCAAGATTTGTCCATGATCCACAACTTTGGTTATGATTATGAAGAGTTTTAAGTATCTTATTCAACTTTTTAGTCCACAAGTCTACATTTTCTCTTACTAGCTTTAAGATCCAACTTTGGGGTTAAGTTTGTAACTTTTAAAACTTAAATTATATAGTCCTTTAGGATTATAATCACATGGGTCTAGATATAGATTTTTATCAAATTCTAAGTTTAAGATTAAAGATTTGAAGAGGAGATATAAGCAAGTTCACAAATTTTATCATAAATACCATAAAGAAATTATTTTTCAAGACAATTAAGTGGAGATCCACTTGATATACTTCAAGTTCTATCCATATCTTACTTTGAGCATTTTATAACTCTTTAAAAAACTTTCAAATATGCCTAAACTATTAACAATCATTTTTAAGAAATTTTAACCAATTCAATTTTTCCAAAGGTTCCAAGAAGCACTTTAATCCATCAAAATTTTCTTTTAACTTTCAAAACTAACTAAAAACTTGGTGATGCTCATTTTTAACAACCAAGGGATGTTTTGAACTCTATCAACCTCAAGAAAGTGGGATGCATAGAATTTAGAGAAGGATCCACCCAAAAAGAAAAGGAAAACAAACCAAGGCATATAAATAGAAACTTTAGAAAAAGTGTATGGTAGATACTCTACTTGTTGAAGGATTATATAAGAATTTGGTGGATCTTTTGAAGTTAATTTTCCTATCCTTTGTGGTCCACACAAATGCATTCAAGGATGGTGGTGAGACTTTGTTTGTTTGGCTTATTATGACTTAAACTTTAAAGATCGAAGTTCAAGTTTAGTGTAAGATTTAGGGTAAGAGTTTAGAGTGAAGTTAGAGAGCTTGAACAGGTGTTTAGAAGAGTATTAATGGAGCAAATTATCTTCCCTTGTGCTTATAGCTAAGTTCGACCACTTTGGGGAAAATGGGAATTAAATTCCCACTTAAGGGTATTTTGGTCCATTTACAAGTAATTTCCATTTCAAAATTAAGCGTGAATGCAAGAAATCATTATTTAATACTAGTCATGGTTAATTAATCTTAAGCATGATTAATTTTAATTTAATCAAGTTTACTTTGATTTAACTATAGTTAATTTTTTCTTTCCTCATAAATATTTTTGTCTTATATGTTATTAAGAGTTTGATGACTCATAAGGTGAGTCATCCCCTCATTTAACACATGCCAATTTTATGCATGAGGATAAGTCTCAAGCTCCAGGTTTCTGCTTTGCAATTTCTGACTCTCCCAGCCTTCCAGGGATGTTTTGGTAATTTTTGAGAACGTTCCGGACCATATTTCTCTCTTGATGTTTCTTATACTTATTGGTTTATTCCCAATTGTTCTTATGTCATTTGCTATTTTTTAAGAAATAGTTTAGCCTTTATAGGAGACAATTTTCTAAAGGATTTTCGAACATTTTCGTTCTCTATTTGTCTCTAATATTTTCTAATCATCATTGATAGATTCTAAACCCTTAAAATGTAATTTTAACTTTTATTTTGAGTTACCTACACATTTATTTGTATCATCCTAATGTAGAGGTATTTTTGTCATTTGTTACAAATTCTTTAATTTTTCTCAACTTTTATTCTTATCTCTATTTTACTTCTTACTAAAAGACATTTGTAACTTGGAGAGTCTATCATTAGGAATTGTGGATGTTACATCAGCCATGTTTGATTGTGACAACCTTAGTATTAGGAAGCTACTCCTAAAATCCTAGAGCCATCATACTCAACCTACATACTCCCAAGATCATTACCAACCAACCCTTATGATTTCTCAATGCACTCAGCCATTATATATTTATAGAAAACATCTCACTAAAAAAATTCATATGATTCATGGTTTCAACAACAAATAAATTTCACTACTAATCTCAACATCTTCTAATTTTATTGAATGATCATGTTGGAAGTGATATCCCATCCCTACAGCCTAAGATTGCACGTGTTATCAATAAAACAATTTTCAATTCATACAACACCAAATAGTACAATACCTTATAGAAACATATTACCACTAACCTAATGATGCCAAGTAAGTTAGTAAGAATATCCTAATTATCATCACTTTCTCACCGCACAAAGTCACTACTAACTAGTTATTGCAATCTTAAACATATTACATCTTATTAATTAACATCACTTGTAGTAAATAAGATTGATCCATTATTCAAAATGATACGTAGTATATTCCATATCACACTATCCATCATTTATAATATTCAATATGTTTCATACCATATTATATAAGGAATAAATTAGATCTTTCACCAAATTGTATCAAACCTGTAATCATAACATGAAATACCCACACATTACAATAAAATAAAATAAGTTCTTTTGAAATTTCAACAAAAGTAGTTTAAAACTTTTTTTTAAAACTTTTAAAAGAATATTTTCACAATTGAAATATAATTATGATCTTTACTAATATTGCTAGTTCTATCTTGTAAACAAAACCTATACAACACAATATTCTAAAAATCAATCATAAACTTTGTAAAAAATCATCTTGTAAAGGAAATGTAATACTATGTTTTACTAAATGTTATTTGAAATAAAATGTCACTCTAAAAAAGATGAGTAAAACTTGGTGAATCTACTAAAATATCTTTAAATACCTTCATAATAGAATATTTTGAGAATAAATTCTAAAATAAATATAGAAAAATTGATTATTTATTATTTTTCATTTTGAAGGATATAGAAAAAAAATCTATTTAAAAAAAATTATCACTTATTAAAACATTAAAATTTAATAAATGAGTGATTTACCAAAAATACTTACAAAATTTAATTTCACTCTTCCCACTTTACTTCCATAATAGTAACATGATATTCATAAGTACAATCTATATTCATCATTTACAATCATACCACTATATTTTCTACATAAAATCAATAATTTTTTAAGATTTAACTAAGAGTTATATGACCAAATATATTATTTTTATTATTATCATTACATTCAACACATAATGATCAATTTATATCCTTCATTACCAAGCCATTTAAAAAAAATAAACATTATTTCAAAGATTCCAAACTTCACATTCATCAATTTAATACATCAATCCATTCTATCATAAGTAAATTAACATAAAAATAGTCAAAGTGAACATGAAGTTTATTATTGTTTCTAACTTATGGTTTCAATAAATTAAATCATTTTATTACCTAATTAATTGAAGGTAAATATGCATGAGATTTTTATTTTCAAACCTTATTATCTTTATTTCCAGAATATATTTTTTCCTATTTCTAAACAGCCAATAAATGTGTCAAATTAAGACTTATTCTACACATATAGGGTAAGTTTCATACTAAAATTCATTGTGTATATAGATAGATCTATATTGGAGATTGACCCTAACATGTCTTTAATATGTTAGGAATATATTACACTAAAAAATTATTTTGGCATGGAACTAGTGAAAAATATTTTAGGACTCCTTTATCTACAATTTTCATGAAGAAACCAAATATTAATCCTTTTCTTATTTCTTCCATAAATTTGAAAATAATAACAACTAAAAAATTTTAGAATTTAACTTCAAAAATAAATAAGGAATAACCTCACTATATGTTATATAAAAAAATTTCACAGTGAAACAATCTTTCCTTTTTATTGTAAAGAAGACTGAACATCCTAAATGGAAGAGGGGAAATTTTCTTTATTTTTTTTCTGTAGGTATTTAGAATATTTAAAGAGAACATAAAAAAAATAAAAATTAAATAAAAGTGGAAGTAAGAATCTAAGTCCTAACCTCATCCTACAAAAAGAAACATGCAAGAAAGTTAAAAGAAAAAAGTTGAGGTTTTAAGAAGAAACTCATCTTTAATAAAAGATTGAAGTACCAAAAACTACTCAAGAGACGAAGATGAAAGTTAAAAAATTTTAGGAGGAAGAAGAAAATGAATTATCAGAAATAGAAGAGGTGTTGGCTAGTGAAAGAAAGGAAAAGAAGATTTTGAGCTCATACTCATTAAAAAAAAAATTATTATCTTAATATTTTTTTATAATTTTTATATATTAGAATATTTTAAGAGTTTCTTAAATTTTATTTATCTTATTAATATGAGTAAGATTAGACTAAAATAAGCATCCTTAAAGTCTAATTAGGATGTATCTAACAGAAAGAAAGCAAGAAAAAACTATTTTATTTTTAGTATTTGTGCATAAAACTGCTTTACTTTTGAAAAAAAATCAAAGAAAATATTTTAAAAATTATTTTATCTTCATATTATTTATAATTTAAAATATATATTTTTTTTTAATTTTTATTAAGCCTCTTTCAATCAAATATGATTTTCCGTTCGCTATAACTTTCAATAGATACTTTAAAAAAAAAATCAATTTTTCAATTAAAAATTATAAAAAGTTATAGTTATTATGATATTAAAACATTAAGAGAAGAAAAACATGTTCATTGGTGTAGGAAAAAAGAGAATGATAAAATTTGCAAAGGAAAGTCTGAGTATATTGACAAACTATGGCATGTTACTCATGCATTATATGAATATTTTTGAAATTAAATATATTTTATAAATAAAAGTTAGAGATAATATAGATATTTTTATTTTAAATAATAAATATTATATTATGTTATATGAAAATTTTAAGGAATAAAACTTTTAAATATGAGGATAAAATTATGAATATAATTATTAAAATAATATTACATAATCTTTAATTAATATCTTCTATCAAACTTTAAAACTCAAATAAAAATAAGATTTAATAATATTAAAATAATTTTAATATTTAGTTAATTTTTTTAAAAAATATCTTAAATTTGTTACAATATAAAGAAGATAGGAAAGGGTTTCTTAGGTTAATGAAGAGAGAATTTTAAAAATTTTATCAAATAAGGTTAAATTATAAATTTATATTTTAATTAATATCAATTCCTATTTAAAATTCTAAAGTTATTTTTTTAGTCTACACAAAATATTTTAACCTACAATATTTTAAATTCTTTTATAAAATATTTTTTTAAAATTTCTTATCCAAAGACACGTTAGTTTAGTCCTCATAGTTAAACTAACTACATATAAAAATCTACTTTATATACATAATGTTAAATAATGTTTTAAAAATGAGTTAGATTGGTTAGTTCAATTGGGAATCAATCGAGCCATAAATTTGAATTAAATAAATAAATATTCATATACAAGATCTATGCATAGATTATTAAATAACTATTTGTTATAATTTTTATTTATCTCGTAGAATAGTTTATGATGCTTTTAAATTAATTCAAAATTTTACCTAGCTTGTTTTTCTTCATAATTTTGTCTGTATTATTTTACTATTTAAAAGTTAGCAAACTATAAATCTATGATTTTCAATTTAATTATTAATCTGATTTTAAAACATTACATAAAATAATAATGTTTAGCATTAAATAATAATAATAATAATAATAATAATAATATAATAATAATAATAATAATAATAATAATATCTCATCAAAACTTTCAAATGCTCTAATCTCTATTCGTTAATTGACCATTCTTTGTTGAAAAAAGGATTATATTTGTAACATTGGTAACAATAACAGTAATAAAGTAGTGAAATTTTTAAAATTATTTGTGAAGATAAAATGGATGAGTTTGGGACCATGAGAATTTCAGGGCCTATTACGATATGAATGAATGAACAAATCATGAAAGGTTGGTGCATCCTAATTAATGTGAATTCTGAATGCTCAACTTACAGCTGTAAACATACTCCGTACATTACTGAAATGTTCAAACAACACACAACTCCCATTTCAAGAAAATTCTATTACCTGATACTTGTTGTTTGTCACACTAATTATAAATAAAAACTCATGTTAATTAATATTGTTTTTGGTCATTTTAAAATAAATAAATAAATAATTTATCAAAATTAATATATTATAAATTTAAATTTTATTTTAAAAATATATAATATTAAATATTTAAATTGATAATCTAAAAAAAAATTAAATATAAATTTTAAGTTTAAATATTTTCTTGACTTCTGTATAAAAATATTTTTTAACTTGGTTTGTATAAACAAATTTGAAAGTTCTTGAATAAAAAAGTATTATTTTTAAAAGATTCTTTATAGTTATCTCATATTATAATGATGTTAAAACAAGTTTAACGTGGCTGCTAACCTGTTACACATTTTGTTATTTTGGTCCTAATATATAATATATATTTTTATTTTAATCCATCCACATTTAAAGAAATCATTTTTGTCCTTATATAAATTTTAAAGAAAAATCAGTCTTTATACATATCAAAATATTAGTTGCTGTTATTTAACATCCAAAAGTTATTTAATATTTTCTTGTTTTGATCTTCTTTTATGAACAAAATTAAAATACTTCTTTATCTGACTCTTAAAAATTATCTTTAATTCGTAACAATCTCTATACCTATTTCTAACAACCTTATTTAAATTTGGTAAATCATCTTTTGTAATCTGTCATAAAAACGCATATTAGTTTGAGGTGGGTATAGAAATTATTACGGGAAAATATTGTTTTCGTAGGATAAAAAATATTTTGATGATAAAAAACATTTAGATGAGTTCATGAAAAAATTATAAAAATAATTTATACTTGCCAACTTTTTTAATTTATTCAAATAATTTTTTTATATAATTCATCAAAATAATTTTTTTAATTTATTCCAATAAATTTTATGATCAATTTTTTTAACTTATATTATATTATATTATATTATATTATATATATATATAAAAGATCAAATTATTTTAAAAATATTTTATGCAAAAAATTATTTTATTTAATATTTTTTTACATAATTAAATATCACTGATTCAATCATTAAATGAATAAAATTTATTATGTAGATTATATTTACAAAATTATATAAAATTTTAAAAAAATTAATACTTAATTATATAATTATATTTTAACAAATAATATATCTCCTTTTATATAAGTTAAAATAAAGTTATATAATAAAATAATAATTTTTTAAAAAATTTTATAAATATAATTTACATAACAAAATTTATCAATTTAATTAAATTAAAAAAATTTATTTATTTTTTAAATATTACATTAAATAATTCTAATATAAATTATTTTTGAGTTAATTTAATCTTTCATTTTATATATATATAAATTTAAATTCTTTTATAGATACAAGCCAAAATAAAAAATATTATATATATAGAAAATAAATTAAAAATATGTTATGTATTGAACAAAATAAAACAATATATATATATATATATATATATATATATATTTTGTGCATAAAGATGAAATTAAAAAAATGTGTAAAACATTTTCCTATTTTAGAAGTTAATTCAAAGTTCCATTAGCCACGTCAGATTTATTCTAATGACATAACGTGAGATGAGGGTAAGCGAATTTTGAAAACATTTTTTCGTCTGCAGATTTATTTACAATTCTTTTATACAAAAATTAAATTAAAAGAAAAAAGGTTCCGTAAAATACCAAGAATATTTTTAAATTTAAATTTTATAATAAAGTAATTATACAAAAGAATTTATAATTAATATACTTAACGATAAATCTCAATTTCTTATAATTAAAAAATAATTTCAATTATTTTGTATATAAAGGATTTCCAAAATGAATCTTGTTGATTCTAGTACAGAATGAGAAAATGTGTTACTTCTATTTTCTTAATGCAAGTTGGGTCAGGCATACACACAGTAATAGCCACAACAAGGATTAGTCGTGTGATTAAATTAGAATGAAATCAAATAAATAAATATACAAAATCCAAATTGTACGGACAAATAAAAAGCAACATAAATGGTTCTATTTGCTTCAAATTCCTTTTTGGAATTGGCCAATGATTAGGTTAAGGGTTTGTTTGATTGTTGATATTTACAACTAAACATTTATTATTTTATAACTCACTTTTATTTATTTATTTAATAAACTTTTTTTAATGTTAACTTGTAAAATTGATTTTAAATATTTACAACAATAAATTTATTAAAAATATTTGCTATATATCTACATTTTGAACATAACAAAATTTTATTTTAATATAAAATTTTATTAATTTTAAATTATAAAAATTGATGTTAATTTTTTTAAAATATGAAACATTCTTTTATTATAGGATAATGATAATAGTTAACATACAGTTATTTTTTATCTTTATTTATTTTATTGCATGATTTATTATATTTCTGATTTTATGTATTATTTTATTGTAGTTTTAAGTATATCCATCCCAATTAAATATGCAGTTAATATTTTTCTTTGCTCTGTTCAGTGCAACTCTTTGCCACAAGCAGAGACAGACACTACTCCCAATCACACCCATCATAGGGGTGACCAAGTTCAATTCTTCATATGTATCCGTCCGTATATACAATACACTCTTGAGACACGTGCTGACTTTTATTGTCTCTCTCTCTCTCCTCTTTTCCCTCTTGAGGCAACAATGAAATTAGACTAAAAACATAAATGAGCTGGAGAGAGAGAGTGTGAGAGAGAGAGAGTGTGAGAGAGAGAGAGGGATTCCTGTGTTGAAATTGAGCTGTAATTGAAAATCTCTCTCCTCCCCCCTCTCTTCCTTCTTCACTCTTAATTCTTTTGAGTCTATAAATAGCTCAAATGTTGAACCTTTTTTGTCACACAACACACCTTACTCATCTTTCTTCTTTCGTTATTCATCTATAATTGCTCACACTAAACCATTCATTAGACATGGAACTCACCACTATCTTGTGCTTATTTGTTTCTTTTCTCTTCGTTGTTCTGTTCAAATCACTCTTCAAATCCTTCTTCTCCTTCACTTCCAAAGGGAGACAATTGCCACTCCCTCCTGGCACCATGGGTTGGCCTTACGTAGGAGAAACCTTCCAAATGTATTCTCAAGACCCAAATGTTTTCTTTGCCTCAAAAATCAAGAGGTTCCAAACAATTCTCATGTCTTTTCAACTACCTTTTTAAACTAGTTCATGAAAATGGTTACTTGCACCAACATGTACACTACATGTACTTGGGCTTAATTGTTCATTATTATTATTTTTTTTCATATAGGTATGGCTCTATTTTCAAGTCCCACATTTTGGGTTGTCCTTGTGTGATGATTTCTAGCCCAGAAGCAGCAAAGTTTGTGTTGAACAAAGCTCAACTCTTCAAACCAACATTTCCTGCTAGCAAAGAGAGGATGTTGGGGAAGCAAGCAATTTTCTTTAACCAAGGAGCATATCATGCTAACCTTAGGAGGCTTGTTCTTCGCTCCTTCGTGCCCGAGGCCATCAAATACATTATCTCTGACATTGAATCCATTGCCCAAAATTGCCTCAAATCATGGGAAGGAAAGTTGATCACAACTTTCCTTGAAATGAAAACTGTAAGCCCACAAAACCAGAGCACAAAACAGAGCAAAACCGTCTGTTTCTCTGTTCACTAAAACAAAAAAATTAAAACAAAATTGAGTAAATTCTCATTTTATTTCTTAAAAAGTTTAAAATCAAGCACATTAGTGCTTGAAAAGATAAAAATTATCATTTTTATTTCTTAAAGATGTAAAATTTATTTAATTTTTTTATATACTAAAAAATTAAATTAATCAATATTTTTATGTTTTAGAAATAAAAATAGTAACTTTTATCTTATAAAAACTCCTCTAGCCGGTTTTGAATCTTTTGACTCATCTAAAATTCCTTGTTGATTTTTGTTGTGTATTTGGCAAATAAATAATGGGTTTTTCTTGTCTTTTGTTTTTATGTTTTGCAGTTCACCTTCAATGTTGCTCTGCTTTCAATTTTTGGAAAAGATGAAATTCTATACAGAGAGGATCTGAAGCGATGCTACTACACACTTGAGAAAGGGTACAACTCAATGCCCATAAACCTTCCAGGAACACTGTTCCACAAGGCCATGAAGGCAAGGAAAGAGCTTGCACAGATCTTGGCACAGATCATCTCAACAAGGAGGAATATGAATCAAGAGTACAATGACTTGTTGGGTTCCTTCATGGGTGAGAAAGCAGGACTCAATGATGAACAGATAGCAGATAACATCATTGGTGTTATTTTTGCTGCTCGTGACACCACTGCTACTGTACTTACGTGGATCGTCAAGTACCTTGGTGAAAACCCCAGTGTCCTAGAAGCTGTAACTGTAAGCATCTGGGTCCTACTTTTGCTCCTCTTTAATCATTCATTTATCAACTAATTTTTCAATTTAACGACAAGAATAAATAATTCTTTAGTTTCTACTGTGATTTTACCAAACTTTTAATTTAGTGCATATTTATATTTTCTTTTCAAGAAGATAGTATTTTTCATAAAAAAATTCATAAAATTGATAAAAATAAATAAGTTGAATTAATTATGCATATTTGGAAAATCTGGCCCGTGGCTTGATTTGGTGCCTTAAAAGTTAAAACTAAAGCCTCTTGGTTGTGAACTTTGTAGGAAGAGCAAGAGTCCATAATAAAAGGGAAGGAAGAAAGTGGTGAAGAAATGGGTCTGAGTTGGTCAGACACAAAAAATATGCCTGTGACATCTAGGGTCATACAGGAGACTCTAAGAGTAGCATCAATCTTGTCTTTTACTTTCAGAGAAGCAGTAGAGGATGTTGAATATCAAGGTCAATAACCAAATCTGATATGATCCCTTTTTTTTAATATATATATCCCCAAGAATGCTTCCTCTCTTTTCCATCTTTGTGCTCACAGATTTTGTGTTGGGGACTACTTCTTTTCAGGGTATCTTATACCAAAAGGATGGAAAGTATTACCACTTTTCAGAAACATACACCACAGTCCTGACCACTTCAAAGAGCCAGAAAAATTTGATCCTTCAAGATTTGAGGTAATTTTTGTGCAGAACTTATGCATTCCATTTCCCTGCCTTGCTTTTATTTTTAACTTTTCACTTTGGTATTCATTGCTTACGTGATTCTGAGCTCAGACTTTGACAGATTCTGTCAAATTATTTTGCTAGGTTGCTCCAAAACCCAATACTTTTATGCCATTTGGCAATGGGACCCATGCATGTCCTGGCAATGAATTAGCCAAGTTGGAGATTTTGGTGCTTCTACATCATCTGACCACAAAGTACAGGTTGGTAAACTGGATTATTATTACCAATAACAGTTTCATTGCAACCCCTTTTCATTCCCATGCATTGAGTGGAGGCATATTCCAAAATTGGAAGGTTTTGAATGATTCCAATTTCTAAATGTAGTTGCTATTATTTTTTGTGCAGGTGGTCTGTGATAGGTGCAAAAAGTGGGGTTCAATATGGTCCTTTTGCCCTTCCACAAAATGGATTGCCCATCACATTATTTCCAAAGTAACAAGTATCAGTCAAAGAATAAAAGGGGAAACAAGCTAACCATGCCATGGAAGCAACTTTCTAAATATGACAATAATGGTTCCAAAACTATTAGAATATGTTTAAACTTACATTGGAAAATGATTAAGGAAGAGATCATCACATGGAAAATATATATAACAAAGGGAGATCAATCCTTCCCTTTATTTTTTGGCCAAGAGACAACCAAAAGCAGTATTCTTGAGATTATCATACAAACAAGGAACTCAATTGTACAAAGGACGTCTCAGCCAGAACAGAACAGACTGTATTAATTCTTTTTTCATTTTTCACTTCTAACTATTTCATTTTTCCCTTTTTATTTATTTTTTAAATTTTCAAATATTTTGACGAAAGTCCTCAAAAGAATGGATGTATTGATGTACCTAGTTTTGTATCTATGCAATAGATGAAAAAGAAAGTGATAATGGGGTATTTAATTCTCCAAAATTGGCTCCTTTTCTCTCTTTCTTTTCCAACTAGTGTCACTTGCACACTCTGCAGTAAAGTACGAACATCTTGCAAAGATGGTGACAACTTTTCATTCTTTTTAGATCCTGGATGAGAAATTCTAACTATCTACCGCACTGGATTTACTTTGAGATATTTATATAAACTAATAAACTATTCATGCATTGAATAAATATTTTAAAATTAAAATAAAAATAACAATTAATTTATATTAAAAATAAGTTTAAACAAAATTAATTCATTCAATAATTTTATAAATATTTAATTTTATCAATTCAATCATTTAATAATGATGATTATCAATATTAAAAGTTAAAAAGTTAAAATTTCTAAATATATAATCTTATGGTTAACAATTATCTATATTATAAACAAATATATTATACATTAAATTAAATTTATTAAATAAAATAATAAATAGCTTTTAAATTTTATAAAACTTTATAGATAAGTATGTGGGATTAATGGTTGGAGTAATAACATGCAGTTTTTTATCTGATAGTTGAATGGATAGAATTTAATATTTATAAAAATTTTAAAAAAATAACTTAGAATTATTTTTGAAGATTATTAATCAACACCCAAAAATAAAATTTATAAATAAAAGATTAAAGAGATTAGTAAATATTTTAATCATTAGTAATAAATATTTAATCATATATTAACTTAATATCTTAATATTATTAGAAAATATTTTATTTAAAGTAAAAAATTGAATTTAGATTTTAGACATAGATATTAAAAAATAAATTAGATCAAAATTTTAAATGACTTTACTAATATGTGGTTAATTTTTTTGTGTATGTGTAAAATATTTGCATTTTATATTATAAAAATAATTATTATTTAAAAATTAAATTATAAATTATAAATTATAAATAGTATCACTCAAACAAGATATGTGCATGAAAACCATATTCCATACAAGGAATACAGAAAATATAGGAATATGCTAATTGGGAGAATGGAATTTATTAACCACCTTACACTTCAATGTGATGAACTCCCCTCTCTAAATGTGATAATTTTATTTATATAATAGAGGTTGATTAGAAAGGAATTTATACAATCACTAGTATTTATAAATATACATAAAATAAAAATGAATAAATTAAAATTATTTATAAAAAAATTCAATGATGATAAATAAATTAAATTAAAATATAAAAGGTAGGTATTTGAATTTTTTAATTAGAAAAAATTAATTAATCAATTTTATTATTTTATTAATAATATATAAAAATTATTATACTCAATATTGGTGAAGAATATTTTAATATCAGTTAAAAATCCAAATTCTTTTCTGATTAAATAATTAATTAAAAGCATAAAAATTTGATAAAATATAAAAAGCATGATACGTGTCATAAAAGTCGTAGCTATTAAAAAATAAAATATGCATATAAAATATTTTAATCATACTTATTTTTAAGATAAAAATAGAATATTTAAAGAACAATATTATTAATTTTGTTTCTATTTTATTATTTTTTAAAATTGTTCCTTTATTAAAAGAAAAAAATGTTCGACAATGTTATTTTAAGAAAAATTTTAATATTACGAAATTGTTATTAATAAAATTAAACACTATCTTTACTTGTTGCTATTGCTAAATAAATTTAGAATAGATCTAAAAATTATTTTATTTTTAATATTTTAAATTAATTTTTTATTTTTTGAATAATCGATAAACTACATTACCAAACTATATTTTTTAATTTTACTTTTATATTTTATAGTAATTTTTATTTTTAATATTTTTAAAATAATTGATAAATCACCATCATTATACTAGATGTAGAAGTCGTTAAATTATTGAGTAAAGCTTTTACCCATTATAAGTGCATAATTTGTGTAACACTCTAAAAAATAAATTTATTTTTATGTTTAAGTTATATATATATATATATATATATAATTTTATTATTAAAATACTATTTTATGATGTAGAATTTTTAAAAAATAAATACTAATAAAAATATAGTAAATTTTTTTATTTAAAATATTTTGATATAAAATGCAAGTCTCGTCAAAATAGTTGTTGTAACAGAAAATAAATAAACAGACGTATTCATTCGCGTTTAATTCATTAATAATCTACGTTACTTTTACTGTTTCATAATTCTTTAACAAATAGTAATACAACTAATCACAAATACAAACATGCTTGTAGTCATACAACTTATAATTATACAATCTGTAATTATACATACTTCGTTCAGGTAAGTTAAGTAAGAAAAAACATCTATGTCTTCACACCACTAATCATATGTACAATTATGGCTTTACATACATTACATATATTATCATACCATCTACCTATTAGTAATTAAAATAAAGTCATCCAACTATTTACTACATGTACATTATGGATATGTCCAGACATGTGAGATGCTATAGTAATGGAATGGTATTTGAGGATCGGTCTCCCCTTCTAATGAGGATGAATCTTCAGCGGGTGCTGCAAGACACGTCGCGTAGCCAGGTGGGGGGTAAGAACATCCCATTAGGGTAGAAGGCTTGTAGGGTTATAGAAAACTTTTTGGTTGAGAAATATGGGGTCATCACAACAAATACAAATAAATGACCCAATGAGAAATATACCCATACATTTGCTTGAGCGGTGATAACCAATCCATGAGCGTTTGCGATTTAGTTTACATTACTCAATTCCACTATGACCACCGCAGTTATGAATGACATTGAGAGCATTTGGAAAGAAAATGGCGGGAGAAGGGGAGAGAAACTAAGTTTCTCAATAGGATTCTACCCTAGGGTTAGTGGCATCACTTTTATCCCAGCCACTTCAATTTATTAAAAAACATGTCATGCATGGAAGTTTATTTTTAATCTTTCAAAAATTTTAGCTAAAGCGGATTTCTTTTATTTAAAGAAGAACTAATTTCTAATTAAGCATACAAGTTATATAAGTGTCATAAACCTTTGGGATCACATCGTACATATCATTTGATTATCATTTCATCTATGTCTTAACATAATTCTTTTCTTTTTTTTCTATCACTTTCTTAGTGACAATCTAAGACATGGGCATACAATACTACTTAGTCAAACAATATCTTCTTACTGGCTCTACTACTCTATCTTCTATTCTCAGTATATGAGCTCATTCATTGATGGTCGTCACCATCATAAACATTAAAGACCTAACGCTTCATAATAGAAGAATTTTTGAAGAACCCTTTTGTCTCCACCTTAGAAAGACCTTTCTCCTTCTAAATGTACACAAGACATATTAAGAGTAGTAATAACTTTTCACATAAGTTCTTTGCTTAATGATCTCTTTGTTAATTAGGTTCCTTTTAAAATCTTCCAGATAACATGCATGATCAAATCATCCAACCAATATGACATGCACATTTAGTCTATTTTCAAACTACTTTCACATCATCATCCCTAATTAAATAGGGAGTGGTCGCTATAGGTGATTTAAACAAAGATCCTTATACTAATTTCTTGCCACATGACCTTGGTGTCATGAAGTTTAGCATTTGGAACATCATATGTTCTTTGATCCATTTATGAATTGTCCTTACTCCATAACTTTGGTCTTGGTCATGGAAGGTTTTAAATGATTTGTTTAACTTTTTGTCCAAAAATTCCACCTTTACTCTTAGTAGTTTTTAAGTTCAAGTCCAAGTTAAGTTTAACGATTTTATTACATAATCTTTCTTACTATTTTAGGACTTTTAATATATGAGTCCAGATTTGAAATTTATCAAAGACAATTTCATGGTTAAAAATTTTAAATAGAGATATAAACAAGTTTCTAACTTTGAAAATCAAGATCTCAAAGAAAGCTTTTTTCATGGCAAACAAGTGTAGATCTACTACAAGATCTATCCATCTCTTACTTTTAGCACTGTAAAACTTTTCTCATAAACTCACAAATCTTCCCCAAAGCATTAAAAATTGGTTTTAAGAAATTTTAACCGATTAAATTGCTCGTAAGGTTGTTACAAGCACTTTAATTTATAAAAACTTCTCTAACTTCCAAAATCACTTAAATTTTTATGATACTCATATTTAACCATCAAGGGCAGTTTTGAGCTCCAACCAACTCAAATAAAAATGATTTATAAATCTTAGAGAGAGATCCACCAAAACAAAATTAGACCATAAATGTAAGATTTGGAGCTTTAAAAATCATATGGTAAAATCCTATTTGTTGAGACTTTTGTGATGAGGTTTGGTGGGTCTTTATGGCCGATCTTCCTCCTCCTTGGTGTTCCACACAAGATCTCTTAGTGTTAGTGATGGAGCTTGGTGGATTTAATTTAACTTAAACCTTAAAGGTGAGAGTTTAAGCTTAGTGTAAATTTTGGATTTTAGTAGTAGTTTGAGTTTAGAAATAGTTTAGAGGATTTTTCTAACTGTTTAGGAGATGTAATATGAAGAAAATGAGCCCTCCCAAAGCTAAGATAGAATTTGGCCACTTAAGGGTGATTTGGATATTAATTTCCCACTTAAAGGCATTTTGGTACGTTTACATGTAATTTCCATTTTCTCACTCAAGTGCCAAAAGATTTCTTGCTTTCAAATAATTAGAACTCAACAATATAGAAAATTTTGGGGTTGTTATCAAATAATTAGAACTCAACTATCGATAACAACCCCAAAATTTTCTATATTTTTGAGTTCTAATTATTTGAGAGCAAGAAATATTTTGGAACTTGATTCATAATGTCCTCTCAAATTGAGTTAACCTCCAAAAATAATGGTTATGTGGTTTAGAAGAGGAATCATGTATTTATGCAATGTCAAGTTGTAACATCCATAATTTTTCATAATGAACTTTCTACAACTACCTTTAGTATGAAATAAAGTAGAAATAAGAGCAAAAGTCAAAGAAAGTAGAATTTTTTAGCAAATGACGAAAACACCCTTACACTAGTATAATACAATTAACATGCAGGAAAACCTAAAACATTGGTTAAAAGACATTATAAGAAATTATAATACCTCAAGGATGATTAGAAAGTTATAATAAAAGAATAAAAACAAAGAGAAGATGAAAAACCCATCAAAAAACTCTAAAAATGCTCAAAACATCCTTAGAAAACTCTATCTTCCACAAGGGCTAAACTTTTTTCGTAAAAATTGGAAATGACATAAGAATGACCAAGAAAGAAATTGATAAATGTTAGAAACATCGAAGGAACAATTTGGGGACCTTTTGAGAAATGCTAAGAAAAATTACCAAAATGCTTTTAAAAGGTTGGTAGGGCAAGAAAATGCAAAGTTGAAGTTAGGAAGTGGGCTCCACCCCTTGTGCACAAAAATAGCATGTGGAAAATGAGGTGGTGACTCACCATATGAGTCATCACTTCATTGACACCATATAAGACAAAAATATTAGATAGGAGAGATAAAATTAACCATAGTTAAAGTAAATTGACCTTGTTTAATTAAAATTAACCATGTTTATAATAATTTAATCTTGATTAGTAAAAATTTAGAATTATTAGCATTAATATAATCCTAAAAGGATAATTCCTTACATTACATGAAAATGTACTAAAATGCTTGTTAATGGAAAATTAATTCCCAAATCACCTTTAAGTGGCCAAATTGGGAGGGTTCATTTTCTTCATATTTTATCGCCTAAACACTTAGGTAAATCCTCTAAACTCAAAATACTTGTAAAATCCAAAATGTACACTAAGTTTAAACTTTTATCTTTGAGGTTTAAGTTAAATTAAAAGAAATGCACCAAGCCCCACCACCAACAGTAAGAGATCTTGTGGGACCACCAAGGAGGAAGAAGAGCATCCATAAAGACCCACCAAAACCATCACAAAAGTCTTCAACAAGTAGGATTTTACCATATGTTTTTCTAAGCTTCTAATCTTATATTTATGGTTTAATTTTCTTCTTTTTGATAGATGCCTCTCTAAGATCTATGGATCGATTTTTGTTTGAACTTGTTGGAGCTCAAGGTTTCCCTTGATGGTTAAATATAAGCATCACAAAGTTTTTAATTATTTTTGTAAGTTGAAGAGGAGTTTTGATGGATTAAAGTGCTCTTAGTAACCTTTGGAGAAATTTAATCGGTTAAAATTTTATAAAACTAATTTTTGATGCTTTGGAGCATATTTGAGAGTTTATGAGAAATGTTTTTAAGTGATCAAATTAAAGGATAGATACATCTTGGAATAGATCTACACTAGTTTGCCACTAAAAATGTTTTCTTTAAGATATTTGTGTTCAAAGTTGAAAAATTGTTTACTTCTCTTCTTAAAATCTTTAATCATGAAGCTGGCTTTGATAATAGTCTAGATCTATAATTATACCTTAAAATCCTTAAAATAATAAGAAAGTTTATGTAATAAAATCTAAAAACTTAACTTGGATTTCGACTTAAAAACTACTAATAGTAAAGGTGAAACTTTGGACCAAAGGTTGAATAAATCACTTAAGACTTTCTATGACCATGACCAAAGCTTTGGAGTTAGAATAAATCATGGTGGACCTAATGATAAGTGATGCACCAAGAACCAAAATCCATAAAACCAAGACCAAGAGAGGACAAATTAAGAAAAAAGAAACCTTGCTTTGACCATTTAGGGCATTCAACCACTTTCTATGTAATTAAGGAAATATGAGTTTAACATTTCAATTAAGGTGTAAAGTGGAGCCTAAATAAGTTTAAAGAATTAATTTAAAATTTAAAAGAGACTTGGTAATGGTTAGATACCATTTGAACAAAATTGGTAAGATCAAGTTAAAACCTTGCTAGAATTTAAGAGTGAATCTAAATAAGCTTCAAGAGGTGGTTAGAAATTAATTATGGAGTAGAAGGGAAAATATGAGCATTTGACCATGCTCACTGAACAAGGAAAAAAAGTTAAAAATTTTCTAAGGTTGGTGTTAATTAATAACTTAAATCCTAATTAGTATAAATCACCTTTTTAAGAGAAGAAAAATTGAACCATAAATCCCTAGGACTAAATGATATGAATTCAACCATCTAGGTAAGAAATAAGTAAGTAGGCTAGTATGGATGGTTAAAGATAACTAAATAAGATTTGTCGCAATTGTAATTATGACGAGACGATGAACTCGCTTAAATTTTAAAATAGGAATTTTTAATTGATAATGTGGAGCCGCCACCAAATTTTTATTTAAGGGAAAAACATTTGGAAAAACCTTAACTTGAGGATGAGATTTAGGTTCGGGAGTCGGTTATGAGTGGGGAAGGTGTTAGGCACCCTACTCGCCTATTCCGAAGAATGGTACCCTTAAACTGAGTGTGTGATTTTTGAAAATTGTTTGATCCCTTAATTAATGTGAAAATAAATAGGTTGATGGAGGTTAGCCTGACAAGATTTGATCTTACTCCTACGTATTCCCCGGTGCAATTGGAAACTCAAGGCTTACGTAGTTCTAGTATGAAGGCTTGACCTTTGGGGTGTTTGAAAATTAGTAGAGTGTTTTGAAAATATTTTGAAGAAAGTCCTTAGTCCACGTATGCACAGGGCCCAAGACAACTACGGCTGCACTGGGACCCATATGAATTCCTAAACATTGAACAGCAGAAAAAGCTACCAGTTCGTGCTTAGGGTCCATCACGTGAGACTAGGGATTTCAAAATTATTTACAAAAGGATTCTTTGTCCACATATGCACAGGGCCCAAGACAACTACGGCTGCACTGGGACCCATATGAATCTCGAAATATCAAACAGCAAAAAAAGCTACCAGTTCATGCTTAGGGTTCATCGCGTGAGACTAGGACTTAATGAATTTAATTGGAAAATAGCGACGATGAGAAAAAGGATTGGACTTAGGTAGAAAAAGGATTGGGTCTGATTTAAACTAAAAATGAATTTGATTTGCAATGGACTTGATCTAAAATTTGAAGGAAAGAATTACACTTGATTTTAAATTTTTGAGGAAAAGAACTTGAAAAATGAGTTTTGCCTTTGGACTTGAGGACTTGAACTTGATTCAAAATGGACTTGATTTAAAATTTGAGTTAAAGTGAACTTGATTTAATTTTGAATTTAAAAGAAAATACTTGGGATAAGATGCTTGATATGGAATTTGAATGAAAGAAAAAATAGTTGAAACTAAAATAAACTTGATTTGAACTAAAAGGAGCTCGATTTGAAATTTAACTTGGCCTAAGCAACCAAGCATTTGGTTCCACATAAAAATATAAACAAGTTAATTGGGGAATAATTGAAAATTATGTTGGTTTAATTTATGTGGCTTGTTAATGTAACTTAGGAAGGCCCAATTAAGGGGAATCACCACCGATTTAATTAGACAACCAGCCTGTTATCAATCTGTTGGGCCCGTCTAGCATGGCTCAAGTTACGGAACATGGAGCCTGTTCACGGTTCAAATGAACATATGTAGAATCAGAAAAGCTTGATGATGAAGTTGCTGCCCAGCAAACCTAGGCATATTCAAAGATTAATTCTATATGGTTTTAGTCGAGCAACTGAAGCATAGCGAACAGATTTAAAACTAATAGAACAAACACAAATTCAAACGCATCTACATGCACTATGATTCTCACTTCACCTTTTGACTACACGATCCCGGGTCTAGAAGATTCCATGCGTGAATTCAATGGATCAATTGCCAAGAATATAGTTACAGATGCAAGATTTTACATGGATGATGTGTAAAGCAAATTGGATCAAATTTCATCATGTATATTGTGTTCAGAGCATATCGATAGAATCTATCGAATTCTTGACAAGAATTGAGTTAAACGTATAGCAAGCTCATCACCAATCGATTAATCATTTTGTCAACTATTAATGTCTGATCCGGTGACACAGATTTTCGTTTTCAAGTGTTATTAAAGGCAGAAGAAGCTAACTTGCTGGAAACAGAATACTTGTCTGAAACTTGAAGCTCAACTCGATGGAGATTACCGCTTCCTCCAATGAAATGCCTTTTCGATCCGGAATTTTCTAAAGAAAGCCAAGATAGCAGCCAAGAGAGGTTCCTTCACAGAGCACTTGAGAAAATTCTTTTCCCCTCCCCGAGGAAGAATCCAGGATCCCCCTCCTTCTTTATATTCTGTTTTTTCTTTCCTTTTTTTTATTTTTCCGTTTTGATTCTGTTTATTTTTCTGTTAATTGTTTTGTTTCTTCCTTTTTTCGTTACTTTATTTTTCAGTTTTATTTTCCTTTTATTATTTTCTGATAAAAAAAATTCTTTTTCCAGTTTCTTTTCTTTCTTATTTTCAGATTTTGTTTTTATATCATTTTAATTTCTCTTTTTTTATATATTAGTTAGTTTTTTTTTTCAGTTTCAATTTTTTTATTTGTTTTCTGTTTCTTTATTTTTTTATATATTTTTTTATTTTTGATTTTCATTATTTATCATTATTATTATTTTTCATCTATTTATTTATCTTATTTTTCTCACTTTTATATTACTTTTGAGTGATTACTATTTATTTTTTATTTTTCTTTCATTTAATTTATATTTTTTCCATTTTCATTTATTATTTACTTTTTTTATTTTTTTCTAGTTAGCTTTAATTTAATCTTTTTCTTTATATGCTTGTTTATTTGTTTTCTCCGCTTTCTGTTTATTTCGTTTCATTTTTTTTTGTTTATTAACTTTATTATCCATTTATTTTAAAATATTATTGGTTTCTTGACAATTTTAACATGGGGCCTCAAACATAATTGAGTGTTTACAAGATTAGAGTAGGAAACTTTAAATTCATAAGCAAGGAAGCTAGCAAGTAGGTTCATTAATGGATCAGACTTAATTAGCCATGTTATTAGTTTACAATCATAAAACTTATAACCCTTAAACTTAAATTAAGTAAGTTTTGCATAAGACTTTCAATTTATGAAACACTGAGTAAACAATTAAAAATTTCATTCGGCCAATTAGAGAAGAATTTCTATATACCATAATCTTACATTAAAAATATTAAGAAGAACGTAATCTTTGAGAAAGGAAAGGTTAAGAGGTAACTTAGAACAATTAATGGACTAAAATCCTATGAATGATTCAACATAAATCTTATGAATTAAGTAAGTTAGACAAACTCTAGGAGTAAGTTTACATGTTGTCCAAGATAGTAACATCAAGCTTAATTAAGAAAGTTTTGATTGGAAGAATAGTTTCTATTAAGAAATATCATGTCAACTTGTTGTATTGTTATGTGAGTAGACAAAGATGTATGCATAATACTCTTGATTGCTTAAAGAATAATGTATTATGCGATGTTCATGTATGGAGGATGATGTGAAAGTAATTTAAAAATAAAGAGTAAATATGCATAGCATATTGGTTGGATTCTTTGAGCATACATGTTATCTGGAAGCTTTTAAGGGATAATTAAAGAAAGAACTTATGTGACAAGTTAATACTACTCTTAATGCAGAAATGCAGAAAAGTAAACTTGAGGGAGGCTTGACATCATAGGCCAAAATGCATAAAAGTAAACTTAAGAGAGGCCTGACATCATAGGCTAAGATGCAAAAACTTAAACTTGGTGGTGGCCTAACATCGTAGGCCGAAGTGCTGAACAGTAAACATAAGGGAGATCTTGTTGTTGACAGGAGAGAATGCAAATGGGGTCCCGCGGTTGCCGGGAAGAATGCAAAAGGAAAACACAAATAAGATCCTGTTGTTGACAGGAAGATGCAAATGGGATCCTGCTGTTGCCGAAGAGAATGAAAACAAGGTCCTACTGTTGCCAGGAGAGATGCAAACCTGTTAAGACAGGCGGACAGAATTTAAGCATGCTTGATGTCCTGTTGACAGGAAAATGAAAATGAAATCCTGCTGTTGCCAGTATGAATGCAAATAAGGTCCTGCTGTTGCTAGGAGAGAAGCAAACCTGTTAAGAAAGGAGGACAAAATTTAAACATGCTTGATGTCCTGTTGTTGACAAGAAAATGCAAATGAAATCCCATTATTGCTGGGAGGGATGCAAACAAGGTCCTGCTATTGCCAGGAGAAATGCAAGCCTATTAAGATAGGCGGACAGAATTTAAACATGCTTGATGTCTTGTTGTTGACAGGAAAAATGCAAATGAGGTCCCGCTGTTGCTGGGAAAGATGCAAATGAAATCCTGCTGTTACCAGGATAAATGCAGACTTGTTGTTAACAGGAGAATGTAAATGAAGTCCCGCTGTTGTTGGGAGAATGCAAATGAAATCCTGCTGTTGTCAGGATGAATGCAAATAAGATCCTGCTGTTTCCAAGATAAATGCAAATGATGAAATCCTATTATTTCCATGATAAATGCAGATATGTTGTTGACAGGAGAATGTAAATGAAGCCCTGCTGTTGCTAGGATGAATGCAAATGAAATCCTGCTGTTTCCAGGATGAATGCAAATGATGTAATCCTACTGTTTCCAGGATAAATGCAAATGATGTCTTGTTGTTGACAGGGGAAGACGAAATAAAATGACCTTTTAAGATAGGTAAAATGCAGATAAGGTCCTATTGTTGATAGGAAAGATGCAAGCTCGTTAAGACAAGCAAAGTAAAATGAAGGAAACATGTTAAGACAAGCAAAGCAAAATGAAGAGAGCCTATTAAAACAGGCAGAAGAGATTTGAAATGACCTGTTAAGACAGGTAAAATGTAAACAAAATCCTGTTGTTGATAGGAAAGAAGCAAGATACCTGTTAAGACAGACAAAGAAAAATGAAAAAAGACCTGTTAAGACAGGTAAAATGTAGATGGAGTCCTGTTGTTGACAGGAAAGAAACAAGACACCTGTTAAGATAGGTACAACAGAATAGTAAAAACTTGTCAAGACAGGCAAAGGGAAATGAAAATGACCTGTTAGGACAGGTAAAGAAGAAAAACCCTGTTGTTGACAGGGAAGAAACAAATACCTGTTAAGACAAGCGATATAGGAGTGGCTTGTTAAGACAGACAAAGAAAAGTGGTTTGTCCTGATGGACAAAAAGCACAGAATGACCTATTAGGACAGGTATGGAAAAGAATGGCCTGTTAAGACAGGTACGGAGGAATGGAAATGACGGCCTGTTAAGGAAGGCAAGGGAGTGACCTGTTAAGATAGGTGTGGGAAAAAATAGTGGGATGTGTCATGGGAATTCATATGAGGATGAAATATGGACTTCTTCGTCAGATGCCTTAGACAACTTAATTTGAAATTTGTTTTTCTTGAAAAATAAATGTCTTATTCTACCTTGAACTTGAAGGTTTTTAAGCATTTGATAATTACTTTCTCTTGAAAAAACTTGGGCAAACATTTTGCCCCAGTTTAGAAGATTCTTGGCAATTGAGGAATGCCTTGATTTGAAGGGATTTTGGGCAAGCGTTTGCCCCGGTTTGAATCTTGATGAAATTGAGGGTGCCTTTAACTTGAATTCCTCTGAGCCAATGTTTGCCTTGATTTGGAATTGAGGATAACCTCAATTTGAATTTTTTGGGCAAGCTTTTTCCCTAGTTTAAATCTTAATCTCAAAAATCGGGGATTACCCTAATTTGAATTTTCCTGGGCAAACGTTTGCCCCAATTTTGATCTTGATTGGGGATTGCCCTAGTTTGAATTTTTCTGGACAAGAATTTGCCCCAGTTTTGAGATCTTCAGAAATCTCTTAATTATGATTAATTCGCACAATTTTGCCCTGGTTTTAGTTAGCTTAGAAGAATGGGTTGTGTAATGCTTGAATGATAGAATGCTTATGTGTTGTTTGGATGAATGAAAAAGGATGCGATGTTTGAATGAATAGATGAATAAAAAAGGATGCGATGTTTGTGATGCTTTAATAGATGCAAAAGGAGGCGATGTTTTAATCTTATTTATTGCTTTTTCATGCTTGAAATGATTTTTTTTATGAAATGGATGCTATTGGATGAATGCATGCCATGAGATGATTTTAAAAACTTTTGTTCCTCTTGATTTTTGATTTTTGTTTTTTGACATTTTCCTTTCTCGACAACCTTATAGTTAGTGTGAAGGGAATCAAGATTCAGGACGAGCTGGATCGACTCCATTTCTTGGCTTTTTGGTCAGCTTTATAATTTTCCCTTGTTTTTTTAAGATCTTTGAGATCCAACAGTGGTCAACATCATTGAGTAAGACACACTCCTTTTCTTTGTGGTGGCATTATGGCAGGTAGGAGGATGATTCTTTGAGGAGCAGTCATGTCGCGATGGTTGAGGATTCATCCGATTTGCCATGACTTTTCAAAATTAATCTTCTTTTCTTTTTACATTTTTCACCTTTCTTTCTTGGCATGTGCACTATTAGGGTGTGCGAAGTGATTTTGAGTAGTCGATGGAAAGAAAATAGAGAGTTTTGCATGTGAGGTTTTATCGAAAGATGTGGGTTCGATTGCCCGAATGGCACCTTTTAATGAAAAATGCCAATACTGTTTTTCATAATCTTGATTGTCAAATTAACCGAACTTGAGAAATGGAAAAATTTTTTCCCTAGTTTTAGGAAAGATGAGGTGCAGAAATGTCAGTTTGTATTGAGATTCTCGGTTGACCTTAATTTTTCCTGGGTTGTTCCTTTCAGTTTTCAACCCAGCTGGTCTCTCGTTTTGCCCTAACTTTTGCCTAGGTCGTCCTTACGGGTTTTCAACCTATCTGGCTCTTGATGGTGTGCCTTAACTTTTGCCTAGGCCGCATTTAAGGGTTGTCGACCTAGCGGGCTTTTGTTTAATTGTGCCCTAACTTTTTCCTAGGTCACCTTTGAGGGTTTTTGACCTAGCGGGCTTTTGTTTTGATCCTAACTTTTTCCTGAATTATTTTTGGAATCTAGCAGGATCTTTTTTTATCATGACTTTGTCGATTTATTTTTTGAATTTTAACCCTACTTTTTCTTGGATTATTTTTGGCTTTTAATCCAGCGGGTTTCCCTTTTTCTTGAATTTCAGATTTTGACCCTGATTTTGCCTGGACTATTTCTTGATTTTAATCCATCGGGTTTTTCTTCTTTTTCTTGAATTTTGTGTGGTCAAATATTGATCTTGCTTGGATCATGTCGATTCTCAATTCAACAGATCTATTTGATATCCCTAAATTTTTCCTGGATTTGAACTTTTGATCTAGCGGGATATTTGTTACTCCTGTTAAGAGTGTCCCTCGAATGGTGATTTGAAATCTCTAGTTGGATTTTTCTTATTCTGCTTCCTCATTATTTCTCTTTGAGTTTGATTAATTAGATGTCCAAAATTATTTATTACAGCACTAGCATTGTGACCAACAAGTATTTATTTTTTGGGTGTAGAATAAGAAGCAGGTTGAATGATGAAAAGAATGGTAGATTTAAGAAGCAAAGCCACTAATGTAAAGCACATGCCCAAGGAACATGAAAAATATAATCTTTGTATTTCTCATTGAGATTTATTTACAAAAGATTAACTTTTGAAAAGTATGAAAAATCCTGAATGATATCCTCAGTATAAGGAATTTCATTATGTTGCTCCTATTTCCTTCAGCTAGTTGATGAGCTCTCATGATTCGGAAATGGATTACTTTCTGTATTAGGAGCAAGCTTCCCAAAATCAAGCCATTTTGCATCAATCAGGTTTTGTACCTTATGCTTCATTGCTAGGCAATCCTCTATGGAATGACTAATGAATCCTGCATGGTAATCGCATTTGGTGTTTTCATCATACCATTTAGGATATGGTGGTTCTTGAAGTTTTAGAGGATAAGGAGCAACCAGAGAGTTTTGAATTAAGCGAGGTAGCAACTCAATGTAGGAAATTGGAATAGGGTCAAATTGGGCAGGCTTTTTCTCCTTTTTCTAGCTTTGGTTAGGATTTTGGCTTGTGGCTTGTGTTTGGGTCGTGTATGGTGTTGGTGGTCGGACTTGTGCAGGATTGTTGTAAGTTTGAGGGTATGGTGTTTGGTATGTGGCGCGATGTAGGGATATGGTATGTAGGGTGTATATGGTGGTAGTTGGAAGCCAGCTGGACCATAATGTGCCATTTGAGGAGTGTATTGGCTTTGACCAGAAGCCATGTTATAGATCTCTCCTATCTTCCTCTTCCCGAATCCAGTGGAAGCGTTGACTGCCCCTATAGGCTTTTGTGGGATCTTTCCGTGGCGCATGCCACCTTCGATCCTTTCTCCAATGATGACGACATCGGAGAAGCTAGTAGTCATACTGCCAATCATCTTGTCATAGAAAGGATCTTGGAGTGTCTATGAACATACTAACCAATTCTTTTTCAGATAATGGAGGTTGCACTTGAGTAGCTAACTCTCTCCATCGCTGAGCATATTGCTTGAAGGTCTCATCTCCTTTCTTAACCATGTTTTGGAGCTGAGTTCGATCAGGAGCCATCTCCATGTTGTACTGGTACTGTTTCAGGAAGGCCTCAGCCAGATCCCTCCATGAATGGATATGTGTCCGCTCTAGCTAAGTATACCAAGTTGCAGCTGCCCCAGTTAAGTTGTCTTGAAAGAAATGGACAAGCAACTTATCATCGTGAGTGCAGGCGGACATCCTCTTGCAGTACACGGTTAAGTAGTTCCTTGGATAGCTAGTTCCTTGATATTTCTCGAATTTAGGAACCTTGAATTTAGGAGGAACGACCACATCTGGGACTAAGCATATATCGGATGCTTCTCTAGCATCATATGCATTTCCTTCAATTGCTCAAATCCTTTCCTCTAGGATTTTCCACTTTTCAGTATCCTCCTTAAAAGGATGGCTAGGGTATTCCTCTGGCATATGGTGGGGTTGAGAAGATGGTATGTATATAGGGTGAGGCCCTTGGGTGAACATAGGATTCGTCCCCCCAACAGCTGTTTGGTAAGCTTGTGTAGTGGTGTTTGGAATGGTGTAAGGGATTTCTATGGCGTTTGAAGGTAGATTATATGTTTGGGTTTGTGTTTGGCTGGGTAAGGGTGCATGCCTATAAGGATACCCATAATGAACTCCTTTGGTTGGTGGAGGCATGGTTAATGGTGAAGGGTTTGGTGGATTGAAGCTAGGAGGGTATAATGGGTTAGCTGGTTCTCCCGGAAGGGACTCCCTTGCATCCTTTTGCTTCGAAAGTTGGATGGCCTCCATTAGCTTGGCCATCTGTTCCTTCAATGTCTTGACCTCATTTCTTAATTCTTCATTTTGTCTTTCCAGCTCATCCATGATTCTTGATTGTGATCGAGTTCTATAAGGATGTCGAGGAAGTTGTCTTTCTCTAATTTTCTATTAAAATTAAACATTAATTTTTTGAGAAACAGTTTGAATGTAAAAATCATAAGTGATAAAAATGTTAGTGCTTTCGTGAGTATGAAATTGAAGATGTACAGAATGATTTTCAAAATCTCCTTCTTTCAATGATAAATTTATGAGTGAATGAATGAATGAATACATGCTATGCACAAATAAATTTTAGAGATTTGAGGGTTTTGAAAATAATTGAGAGTTGCTTTATTTGATTTTTTTAGCAATTTTTATGTTTTTATCAATTTATGTGTTTTATTTTACTAGAAAAACCTTTGGTTTTGTTTGAAGAAGTTTTACTAAAATTTTTCTAAAGAAAGGCATTCTTTAGGTTTTCGAACTTCATTTTCTCCCCTTATGAATCTTTTTATACTTTTTGTATTTTCAAAAATATTTTTCTAATTTTCCTAGAATTTTTTTTCTTTCTTCTTCTATTTTGATTTTCTTGATTTTTTCTTTCAAATTTTGGTTTATAATAGTTTTGTTTTTCTTGAATTTTCTTTCTTGATTTTTTTGTATTTCCCCCAACTTCAAATCTCATCTCCCTTTTGCTATCATGGATGATTTTGTTCAAATGTCTGTAAGGAGTATGTGAGTCTTGTATCATGAAAGGGGTGTGTGCCCTTCTTGCCTCCTATGCGAGTTAACTGTCCTAAGGGTCTAAGGCCTTTAATGCATGAACCTCTCGAAGGTGGTTAGTAATCCTGGGGTGTAGAGGTCACTAGAGCCAAGTTCCAGTCCGTAATGCTTGTCACAACACTAGAAATAGCCACTAGTTGCGAGGAATTATGGATGGGATGTACTCTAGCTGGAATTTTTTCGTGATAGTCAATCAGGACATAGGCCCCAGAGTGACACCACTCTCTAGTCCTAGACTGCACTCAAACCCGGGTATAGGATCCCACTCATGATGAATGCATATGTGTAATGTGTGAAGGGCACACAAATAATTGGGATACCTGCAATTGGGGAAATCGCAACAAATATATATAGCAATTTATCGTTCGTCTATCCTATGGTTGTACAATGAATAAACAAATAGATAGATAAATAAATCGTGCAAATAAATAAGAAATGGATCAATACAGTGCATACTTAATCAAACAGGCTTGACTCCCTCAAGTTCCCAGTGGAGTCGCCATCTGTCGCAACCGTAATCACGACGAGACGATGAACTCGCTAAAATTTTAAAAAGAATTTTGTTTGATAATGCAGAGTCGCCACCAAATTTTTATTTAAGGAAAAATACTCGGAAAAAGCCTAACTTGAGGAAGAGATTTAGGTTCGGGAGTCGGTTACGAGTGGGGAAGGTGTTAGGCATCCCACTCGCCCGTTCCGAAGAACAGTACCCTTAAACTGAGTGTATGATTTTCGACTTGTTTGATCCCTTTAATTAGAGTGAAAATAAATAGATTGATGGAAGATAACCTGACAGGACTTGATCCTACTCCTACGTATTCCCTGGTGTAATGGAAAACTCAAGGCTTACGTAGTTCTGGTTTAAAGGCTTGACCTTCGAAGGTAAAGAATTTGAGTGATGGTTTTAGAAAGTATTTTCAATGTCTCGAGGGGATCCTTAGTCCACATATGCACAGGGTCTGAGACAACTAAGGCTGCACTGGGGGCTATATGAATCTCTAAATATCGAACAGTAGTGAAACTGCCAGTTTCCCATTTAGAGCTCATCGCGTGAGACTAGTGATTCCCAAAATAAATTTATTTGGAAAAATAATAAAAGGCTTGGTTTGAAAAATAAATTTGATTTAAAACGAATTTAACTCAAAATTTGAAGAAGGGGATGAAGCTTGACTTAAAATGAACTTGATTTCGAATTTTGGAAATTGAACTTGATTTGACCAAAAATGAACTTGACTTGAATTTGAAAAAGACGGCTTGACTTGAATTCGCTTTGAATTAAAATGAGTTCGATTTGACTCAAATGAGCTCCATTGAAGATGAACTTGATTTGAAATTTTAGAGTTTAAAGCAAAAGAGTTAAACTTGATTCAAAATGAACTTGATTTGAGACTTGAGGGGAAGAACTAAATTTGAATCGAACCACAATGAATTTTATTTGGAACTTGAGGAAAGGAGTGAAATTTGACTTGAACCAAAAGTGAATTTGAATTGAAACTTAAGAAAAAGGTTGGATTGAATGAACTAGATTTAAAGTTTGATTTGACTTTGATTTAAAATTTAAAAGGGAAAACTAGGCATAATTTGATTTGAGATTGATTTTGAATTTGGTGAGAAAGAAAGAAAGGAAAAAAGGAAAAAAAAAAGAAAAAAAAATCTTGATTGGGTTTGAAATTAATTTTAAATTTAATTTAATTTAACATTGGTTTTAAAACGAATATATTTTGCTCTTGATTTGAAATTAATTTTGAAGACAAATTAAATTTGATTTAAATTAGAATTGATTTTGACTTAGAAAAGAAAAAAGGGAGAATTAAACTGAAAACTAAATGAATTAATTATACAGGCTTGGTTGGATCTTCGTATGGTTTCATGGGCCCAACCAATGAATGGGCTAGTGCGGGCTTTGTGGATGAGCCACATTTCATCAAACAGCCCTAGTTAAAATAGCGAGGCCCAATCAAATCATGCAACCTAGCCTGGATATGAGCATTCAAAATTGGTGTGTGCAGGGTAAAATAAATTATGCGCGAGGATTGAACACTGGTCCTAGAGTGGTGAATGGCGCGCTTAACCACTAAGCCATGTCACTGGTTAGGTGTTTATCAACTTTGAACCAATCTTAAGCACTCTAGGCAACTATAGCACGCACGGCTGCATGCGTGCATGGAATTCAAGAGCTACTATTGGTAGTGTGCGTGCTGCATGCGTGCATGGAATTCAGGAGCTATTGGTAGTTTTCTTTGAGGTACTTTGTTTTCATACACCTGATCACACACTGACCAAAACCCCATCATTATGCATAGCCCCCCCCCCCCAAAGAGAAAGGTATGCGAATCACCCATGATTGTGTATGTGTGTCTGCATCAAGCTAATCATTTGAGTGATGAGACGGCTTGGAATTTCTATTTTGCAAACCTAGCTCACTTTTGAGTAACCAGATTTAATGTAAATTTGAATTGACAAATTACATGCGTGCCATTCAGTTTGTGCGAGAGGCCCAAATCTCTTAATGAAGACCAAATCGGTGAACCTCTAAGACTGTTGGCCTCCGCACGCTTATGCAATTGTTCAGCCCCTTTCGTAGAGGTTCAGATGTAGTATCTGAATTCCCTGTAATCCTTGTGCATATGAGATGGTTGCACCAGTATGGATCCGCCGTTCAAACATAGACTTATTAACATTGGAACCCATCAGTGCATGGTGAAGGCGAGCGGGACGACCTATGTCAAGGAGTTTTATGATGGCAATATCATTGGTAAATAGCAGCCGATATGATCGTATTGCCATTGCATCAAACAAATCTTAATTAATGAAGTTAGGGTAAAAGATCAAACCTGGATGAAGCCTCCGTTAGGGAGAGCAACTCCTTTGCCAGTGAAGGACAGGTTTAGCGATGGAGGTATGATGTGTGCTACTTTCCAAGAGTATCTATGGAGAGGGTGGAGGGAGGAGCCAAGGTTCTGCTCGATTCTACACAAGGCCAATTCCTCCAGGCGCCACTGTATCTCTTTCCCTCTGCCACTATCAAAAGGACCTCCGGAAGAGATTGGCCATAGCTTGGATAAACTTCGAACTGCTCCCAAAGAATCTAGAAAACTGAGAGAGCCCTTTGCAGAAATGAGGAGAAGCCTCCAGTAATCCCAAAGAATCCCAGCGAAAACTAGCCCCCAAGAAAAAAAAAAGAACCCCTTCGCATGCATGCATGCCTTTTTTATATTCTCTTCCTTTTGTTTTCTTTTTTTTTTTCGCTTTCTTTTAATTTCCTTTCCATTCTGTTTTTTTTTTCTTTTTTCATTTTTTGTATTTGTTATATTTTTTTGTTTTTTCAGTTTTTTTTTACTTTTGTTTTTTCAGTTTTTGTACTTTTTCCGTTTTAATTTTGTTTTTCAGTTTTGGTACTTTTTTATATATTTTTCTGTTTTTAATTATTTATTTTATTTATCTTTTTTCGTTTATTTTTTTTTATTATTATTTTTATTTATTTTCTATTTATCTTCTCTCTCTTCTTCTTTCTTTTTTTTGAATTCTGTTTCATTTATTATTTTCTTGTTTTTATTCTATATTATTATTATTTTTTGTTTTAGTTTATTTTTCAGACTTCATATCTATTTTTTCAGATTTTATTATATTTTACCTCCTCCTTTTTTTACTTCTATATTTATTTTCATTTTTGTTTTATGTGATTTTTATTTTTCTATTTTTATTTATTTTTTATTCTGCTATTTGTTTGTCTGTTTTTTCTGTTTTCTGTTTATTTGTTTTTCTACTTTTCTATTTATATTTATTCATTATTTAAATTATCGTGGATTTTTTTATTACTTTAACAATTGGGAGCCTTAAACATAATTGGGTGTTTACATATACATGTGTGCATGTTTATTCCTAATGTCTTCTCATTTCTTGTTTATTTCTTTAGGGTGTTTTTTGATATTTATTTTTCTTTTCTCAAAGAAAATATTAGTTATATGAAATTATGCCAAATACATTCTAAATCAAAATTTTAGCCTCCCTTTTCAAAAAGGAAAAAAGTATGTTTTACATTAAAGTCTTTGCAAAAATTTCTAACGTATAATTCAACTCCTTTATCGTGTGTTACCTGTGGTCGTTAATGGATCATCTTTAAATCCTCCTCTTAAATTCTACAATCAAGCAGTTAAGAGTCCTAATACAATTATAACCATTAAGAACATCAAAAAGTTGAACCAAAGATAGATTAAAACGAAAAAAAAAAAGTAATTTTGATACATAGGTTTAATGCAAATAGGGTTTCTCCCGAATCGTAGAACAAGGAATTAGAAACTCATGTTTAAACTGAAAACCCTAAAGATAACCATGAGAAAGCAATCTAAACAAATAAGAATAAAAGGAAGAAGAGAAGAAAAACTCTAATCTCATGACAATTGTCCTGGATCTTAATTGGAATTGCAAGCTTTGGACTTTCTTTGTTCTCTCTTTTCATCCATGTGCTTCAAACCCTCAAGTTTCATTTTATAGTCCCTCAAAGAACATCCTTTTTTTTCTATTCTTAAAAATGCAAAAAAATAAATAAATCATCGAATCATATTTTTTGTAGCCTGCAAAATTTTTCACAATCTACCTATGAACATGTTTGCAAATTTTCTAGTAAGATTGCATTCGTGCAATATGATCTATGGATTACATACAAAGTCATTTGTTCTCTCCATTTCACATTTCCAACGGTGGAATTTTCCATCAACTACTTGTAAAGTCTCAAAAGTGCGTAAAATTTCCTTCAAATGTCTTCCAAAGTTTCTCTTATATACAAATTAAGAAAACACATAAGAAATCTAGGATAGGAAGAAAATATGAATGCTAAATAGAATTAAAAATTATTATTATAAAAATAAATAACAAATAAAGGTTGATACATAGATTAAATTCATTGTTATGATCCATTTCTCTACATACGTATTGTATGTCCATTTTTTAAAACCCATCATGAGTTCTCCTTAAATAATTCTTTTTGATGTTGAATGCTTCCCCTATGATAGTTAGACAGAGGGATAAACTTGATCTCTAGAAAAAACATGGAAAATATTTCCCTCCAGAATATTGGTCATAAGAGCATCCTTCTTATTCATAATTCTTCAAAACTCTTGATCAATCATATCATCATTAAAAATGACAAAAATATTAAAAACCACAAACCACTTTCTAATTTTTATTTTAAGAGATTCTTCTAACTAATCCATTAAATCTGCATCATTTTATCATTTTGGAACACCATAAATTACTTAACATAACTTCACTACTGTGATAGATAGCTCTATGGGCTTAATAATCCAAAATAAAATATGCCATTGTTTTTAACAATACCTCTTTCCCAGCTCTAGAAAAATATACTCTTAGATAGTTTAAAAATTATCTTTTATATTTTTCCTATAATGGTTGTCAATCTGATATATTTCAAGTGAATCTGCGTTATCTTGACCTCTTAATCTACTACATAATATCTTTTATCCTAATTATTATTAAAGGATATTTTTTTGTCCAACCCTATTCATTTATTTTACATAAGCCTATTAATAACATTTAAGAATCTCTAAGATAATTTCTACCTATTTATTGTTGAATCCTTCAAAAACAAATAAGTCATCTACCAAAAAAATTATGATATGGAATGAGATTTCCTTTCCACCTTAATTCCATGAAGAGTATTTTGTGCTCTTTGTTTATTTAACAAGGTCTCTTTATTTGAGGCCTTTTGGAGAGTGAAGGATTTACTTGGAAGGACATTAATAAAAAAGTATCAAATTGTAGATATATACACAAGACATAATTTTATTAACTATCATACTTGAGAACATGGATAATAGATCCTCCACCAAAAAAGCCCACTCCTTTTTATAATATGCTTTGGACATGTCCAATTTAATCTCCATCATGCTCTTATCTCCTTGTTTAATTTTTTTAAGATAGTAAAATCACTCCATAACATTTAAAGTATTATCAATTATCAATCTTCTTAGGATAAAATAAATCTAAAAAGAATGACTTTTATCCTATTTACCAATGTTATATTAATAATTTTTCATAATAATGTTATATATACCAATTAGCCTAAACTCCTTAGGATAGGATGACTTCTTCACTTTTGGAATGAGCAACAAAGATTTGACTTTTAACTTTCATAATTATTCAAAATATTAAGGACAAGTTTCATCATATCCTTATCAATAATGTGTTAGTATTTTTGGAAGAGAAGAGTTGGCAGTCCATCTAGCTCTAATTCTTTAAGCGTATTCGTTTTCTTAATAGCTCCATTACTTATCCTTGCTAAAATTTTTTGGCCCTCCAATTTTGTGTCTTATAACTCTATTATTCATCACTTTAAATACTTTTAATTAGAGTGATTTTATATTATCATAAGAATATATGTTGAACTTTGTCCTTGAAAATGTTTTACCAATCCAGCAATCTGAAAAAATGTTTAGAAACTTTTCTCCAATATATTAGCTAGCATTTAGAAGGCTATTTAAGAAAGTTAGATGACTTCACAAGAATAAACTTTCTCTACTACTAATCAAGGAATGGCAGAAAAGCTTCCTTTTGTAATTACTAGTCAAATAAATTAGATAACTTCATTATATCCAATATCATTAATTAACTTTAAAAAGAGATAATTTGATAAAATATATAAAGGAGTTTAATTTACAATGAAATACCTTTTTTAAAACTTTTGTTTGAGAAAATATCCTTATTTCTTGATAAGCTTAACATAAAATACATAATACTTAATTTAAAAGAGACATAATTTTAGTTAATGCAATATAAAGAAAATAAGAAATGAGAAGGATATGAGAAAAAAAGTTATCCTAAATTTATCCTGGTTCACACATCAACCCAAGAGGTTGCATCCAATTCCCATTTACTATATGATTTTCACTATGCAGTCATGAGATATAGGACATTTTATCCACATCCTCCTCAAACCTGCTATAATAGTTATCTTTTACTATAGATTTCAATAAAGACTCAATCTTATCTTCTCTTGTAAATAACTCTAAATTAGTCTCATTCACTTAGTATTACACAAATATAACAAATGAGTGTTTTGATATAACAAAATAGCTCAAAAATAAATGTATGGACAATGGAAACAAAATTAATAATCACTCCTCACAAGAAACAAAACAAAATATGATAGTATGGAAGTGAAAAATGAAGGGAAACAAAATGAAAATTTATTCAAGACATTTAAGTATTTATAGATCTTCCTTCCTTGTTTGATCTTAAGTTTCATGTAGATTGTAAGATTGAAATCCTTGGGAACTACTCGTTATATGATTGTTGGAGATGTACAAGGTGTTCCTTGAAGTTTTTTTTTAAAAATATTTCAAGTTTCATGGATTTTTTTTTATTGTTGACTTAATAGATGTAGTATCCTTTTGAAGTATCCTTCTGATCTTTTTCCTTAGTTTGTGTGTAAATCATGTGTATCAAGTTTTACCTATAGGCAAGTGCACCAGTTAGGGTAGAAAGAGAGTATTTAAGGCTCCAATATCGTTTTTACAAGGACTATTTCAATAATCCTTGAAAGAATAATTGAATCCTAACTTTTGAACTAACTAAAAGGAATTTTATTTGAAATTTATTTTTTAAAATTGAGATAGAAAGGTAAAAGGAAGAGTAGGAAATTCTAGACAAATGAACTCAAGCACAAATTCAATTATGGAAAAATATGAGATTTTGGTTTTCCTTATGACTTTACTTAATTTCACCCCTAACTCTCTTATGAATGATAAAAATCAATTGTGAACCACCTATTCTTATTCTATTACTACCTAACGATCATGCAATAGTAATATTCTTTTTCCTTATTTTCTATCCTAATTATCATGCAAGGTATATAATTAAGAGAAGCATAAATAACACCCATACTTGTTAATTTAATAACTAGTTAGAAATCGACGATTTTGATTGATCCTCTAAAATATTTAGATTCAGTTTACCTAATAGTTTTTTAATCAAATAATGATATGATTGTTTATCCCCTAATTAACTTAAAAATTAATAAGAGTAGCTAATTGTATCAATTAGTTAAGAATAGTAAAGCAAATATAAACGAATAAAAATACATAATCATTCATTAAAGAGAAAAGGGGTTCAAATGGTTATATCATAAATTTCACTAAAACTCCATGATTTAGAGATTAGTTATATATAATTGATCATAATAAGTAAAAATAAGCAAATCCAAAAAAATAATCCATAATCCTAATCCTACGAAAAGAAAAATAAAATCGTAATGGCAACAAGACTAACAATAGGGCATTGTAACTTACACTGTGAAAGGAGTTTCTTTTTCCAAGATCTTACGAGAAGATGTTGGAAGAAAGATAGAAATGGGAATGGAGATGAATGGATGTAGATAGGGAAATGGTTACGAGACATAGCTAAATATGAAGGGATGTGCAATTCATATGTCAAAACATATTTTCTTCCAAGGTCTAGCTTCCTTTTTATAAGCTTAAGTTGGTGTTTCTCTGCTAAGAATTGGGTTGGCCTAAGTCATCTTCTATGTTGTTAGGGTTGCTCTAGGTCTTCTCCCATGCTATTAGGGTTGACTTTGGCCATCTTTTATGCAATTTAGGGCTAGCACGACTATGTCAAAAAATTCCAAGATGCTACAAGGTTGTGCTTCAGGTCTACATGATCGTGTCTAATTCTATACAACCATGTCGAAAATCAATAGATGTTGTAAAGGTATGTTTGAATCTAACATCACTGTGTTGTTTTTCTTTAGGACTTTTTTTGTCCTTCCGTTGCTCTTTTTCTTTCTATGTCTTTTTTCACTTTTTGTCCCAAAATACACTTATTTTCATATTCTTTGCTTGTGTGATCATTCCTAAAAGAAATAAGGGAAATTAGGTAAAATTAAAATCAAATAAGCACTGGTCACACTATAATTATAATTAATTTTTCATGGATAAAACAATAGAATGATGGTTTATCACCAAGCCTTCATTATCCTTTTAAGTTTTTTCCAAAATTTTGGTGTTCATCGAGAATAACAAGTAGGATATGCATGTAGATGTTTTTATCAATGGTTGAATATTTTAAATTAATGTGCATAGAATGGGTGTTGTGATACAAAGGTCATGTCATAGACTCTACAGGCACCTCTTGGGCCTATTATTGGGTCTAAGACAAGGAAGTTGTAGGAAGAGGTTGAAGTCTTACTATCTATGCATGAAACACTTATGGAAGCTCCCTCTTCCCATTTTCTTGTATCAGGACTAAGGTTACCTATGATGTATAGGACATAGGACACCATTTTTACTTATATTTTCTTTGGATATGGCCATGCTGATTTGGGCTTTAAGAGAAGAATACATGAGGAGCGATTTCTATCATGCTTGGTCAAGTTCTTAGTCAATAAAAATAGACCTCGTGCCTTTATAAAACTCACTTTATAAGTCATTTCTTACATTTCTCAAATTTGTGAGTATTTTGATTACGTATTTCTCTCTTCTTAGCTTCTTAGGAGCTCAATTCTTGACTCAATGCTTAGGTCTTTCTTATCATTGGAGATGAACACAAATATAGCTGAGATGAAGGCTTATAGAATGTTCCTTCCATGAGAATATTTGGCGCCTATCATTTCATAGATTCAATCTTTATCACTTATCTATTTTCATTTGAATTTTTTACTTGTTTATGCTTTCAATTTCTAAATTCTCTTGTTATTTTTAATGCTATTTTGGATCCTCCCTTAAGCCATTCATCCATGCAAGTATTCATCCTCTCAAGAACACAATAGGAAGAAATTATTAGGAAATGTTTCATCTTATATGTGATTAGGAAGATGTGAAACATATTTTGACAAATAGATATGTGCCACCCTACTACCTTAGGGAAGTGCATAATAGGTTTCAAAGGATAATTCAAGAAAACATAAGTATGGATGAATATTACAAAGAAATTGAGGTTGTAATCATTAGAGATAATTTAAATAAGAATAAAGAAACAACTATGACTAGACTTATAGGAAGCCTCAAAAAAGATACAAGGGATGTATTGATGCTTCATCACTACATAAGTCTCAATAAATTGTACCACTAAACCCTTAAGGTAAAACAAAAAATACAAAGAAAAAATAAAGAAAAATATTCTTCACATAAGTCCAAAACCTAAATTCAATGCTTTTAGGAAGGCTATCGTTATATGATAGGGATGTTCATCATGATGGAAATTCTAATAGATATTTGTTTATTGTTTAATTCCTAGAAAATAATCCTAGTTCCTTTGCCTTCAAGTAAGGTCTATAAGAACCAAGTGCATATAAGGAAGAAAGGGGAGGAAAGAGGGATGATCTTGAAAAAGAAAGATGGAAAAGAAGTCCAAGCAAAAGAATAAGGAAAATCAATCCCTTAGTAACCTTTTGGTGCAAGTAAAGGAAGCTAAGCAAGAATTAATAGCTAGCCAACCAATTTACCTTATGTACCTCAAAGAGAAGGTCTTGCTTAATGGGCTTAAACCATTACCTAAGAATATTCAGCTTTTCCTGAAAGAATTTAAGGATGTTTTCCTAAAAATTTCCTACCAGATTACCTCACATTAGGGAAATAGAATATCAAATTGACTTAGTACTAGGAGATTCCATGCCAAATAGGTCATCATCCTATAGGAGCAATCTTGAAGAAACTAAAAAAATCATAAGCAAGTGGGAGAGCTTATGAGAAAACGTCGGGTCAAAGAAAGCTGGAGCCCATGTGCTATGCATGTACTCATAATTGGTCCCCAGAAATATAGTAGTTAGAGAATATGTGTGGATTGTAGAATCATTAATCAGATAACCATTAGGTATAAACACCTTATACCTTGGTTATATGACCTCCTTGAAGATCTACATGAACCATATAGGTTTTCTTAGATATCAAAAATGGATACCATCAATTAGGAAAAGAGAAATAGATGCGTGGAAGAAAACCTTTAAAACCAAATTTGAGCTTTATGAATGGTTAGTGATGCCCTTTGAACTTACCAATTTCCTTAGTACCTTCATGAGGTTAATGAACTATGTGATAAGAAATCTCATAAGGAAGTGTTTCGTAGTCTATTTTTATGACATCCTTATTTATTCAAAAACCTATGAAGAGCATCTAAGTCATATGAAAGAGGTTATAATGGTCCTTAGGAAGGAGAAATTATATACCAACTTAGAAAAATGTTCCTTCTACTTGGACCATGTAGTGTTTTTGGGATTTATTATAAGTAAATAAGGGGTCTAAGTAGATTAGGAGAAAATGAAGGTCATTTAAAAGTGTCCCACTCTCCAAAATGTTGGTGAAGTTAGGAGTTTCTATGACTTTGCATATATCTCTATAAGAGATTTTTCAAAGATTTTACACCTTAACTTCTCTACTAAATGAACTAATAAAAAATGTGAAGTTTGAATGGGGATAGAAACAAGTCTTTGATGATTTGAAGCAAAGACTAGTTAAGACTCCAGTTTAACCTTTATAAATGGGGTAAGATTGTGTGGCATTCTTAGGAGTGTCTTCCAATAGATATACTAAGTTTCGTAGTTGTTTCTGCCCTTGTAGGGTAGGCTAGGAACTAAGGTCATCAAAAGGACCTTATCTATACTACTGAAAGTCGTGGTTAAGAAGATCTTAAGTCTTAGGAGAAGTGTCTGTCTCATGTTATGTTTTCCTATAATAGGGTCAAACATTCCACTACTCAACACTTCCCATTTGAGGTAGTTTATGGATTTTATCCATTAACCCCCTTAAACTTATTATCTTTACCTAATTTGTCACATTACCTTAGCAAGAGTGATGAGTAGAAGGAAAAATACATTAAAGATTAAGTAGAAGGAAACCACTGAAAAGAGAATGGCTCATGATGCTAGACTAGTGAACATGGTCTCTGCACTGGCTTGCCCATACCTGACTCCTCTTGGGTATATTTGCATGAACTTTGTCTCAGGATTACCCCGAATCTAAAAGGGAATGAGTCCCATCTTTGGGGTAGCTGATCGTTTTACTAACATGATGAACTTTATCGTTTTCCACTAAGTTGATGATTCAAGAACTTAGGTAAGTGATTCTTTAGAAAGGTGGTAAGGTTGCATGGTATTCCTAGAAGTAGTTCTTGATAAATATAATAAGTTTTATAGTTGTTTCTACCCTTGTAGGGTATGCTAGGAACTATGATCATTAATGGGACCTTATCTACACTACTCAGACCCATAGTTAGGAAGAAGCTTAAGTCTTAGGAGGAGTGTTGCTTCATGTTAGGTTTGCCTATAATAAGGTCACATAATCCACAACTCAACACTTCCCATTTGAGTTAGTTTATGGATTTTATTTGTTAACCCCCTTAGAATTATTACCTTTACATTATGTGTCACATTACCTTAGCAAGAGTGGTGAGTAGAACGAAAAATATATTAATGATTGAGTAAAAGGAAACCATTGAAAAAAGAATGGGTCATTATACTCGATTAACGAACATGGTCTCTACACTCCTTTGCCCATATCTAACTCCCCTTGATACATTAGCATGAACTTTGTCCTTGGATTACCCATAACCTAAAAGGGAATGAATTCTATCTTTGTAATAGTGGATTACTTTAGTAAGATGATGGACTTTATCCTTTTCCATAAATTTAATGATGCTAGAAACTTATATAAGTTATTTATTTGAAGATGGTAAGGCAGTATGGCATTCCTAGAAGTAGTTTTTGATAGATATACTAAGTTTTGTAACCATTTCTTCCCTTGTGGCCTAGGCTAGGAACTAAGGTTGTCAATAGGACCTTATTTATACCACTTAGATCCATGGTTAGAAAGAATCTTTAAGTCTCAGGAGGGGTGTCTTCCTTGTAAACATTCAATTTTGTCTGAGACTCTTCTCTTCTAAGTTTTACTTTTGTAATAAGTATAATAAAAAATAAAATAATAGATTATGTATTTTACTAGAAAAAAAAACAAAATATTTTACTTCTAATGAAATTGAAAATTAAAAAAATTGTTTCACCTATCCCTTAATTCCAATACCTCATGCTGGCCATTTACTCCACTATAACAAACTTACTCTCCCTTAGATTTTAGAGGCCCCACCTCATATGCTCTCTCATTCACTCACCAACAGAATTCTCAGGGGCTCCACAAACTCTCATTCCACATACTAGCACTCACATTTTAGTTTCTGATAGATATACTAAGTTTTGTAACCATTTCTTCCCTTGTGGCCTAGGCTAGGAACTAAGGTTGTCAATAGGACCTTATTTATACCACTTAGATCCATGGTTAGAAAGAATCTTTAAGTCTCAGGAGGGGTGTCTTCCTTGTAAACATTCAATTTTGTCTGAGACTCTTCTCTTCTAAGTTTTACTTTTGTAATAAGTATAATAAAAAATAAAATAATAGATTATGTATTTTACTAGAAAAAAAAACAAAATATTTTACTTCTAATGAAATTGAAAATTAAAAAAATTGTTTCACCTATCCCTTAATTCCAATACCTCATGCTGGCCATTTACTCCACTATAACAAACTTACTCTCCCTTAGATTTTAGAGGCCCCACCTCATATGCTCTCTCATTCACTCACCAACAGAATTCTCAGGGGCTCCACAAACTCTCATTCCACATACTAGCACTCACATTTTAGTTTCTATTCCCTTATACATATCATAACTCTTTTACCTTCACACATGTCTAAGAGATTAACACCAAATTCTCTCACTTACTTTGATACTTGCATTCTCTCACTCACTGTGTTGCATGCAAACGACCTTTGGATTTTACCATCTAACCCTCACCATCCTGGACATTGATAAACTCTTTCAGACCCAAATTCTCGGCTTCATTTATCTTTAATTTCTAACTCATCCATCCAGCACCCAATTGGAGGAACACACAGTGACTCTCTTCCCCTGCCATGAACAACCTAGCTTAATCACGTTTACAACGTCATAATTATTGATCTTAAAAAAATATGAACCATCTATTCATTCCTGGGTTAGAGTTGTGGGAGGCCCTCCCTCACTAGTTTCTCCATCATTGGGCATAATGACACACACGCACAAGATTAAATAAAAATCACACCAAAGATAGCCTTCATCAAAATAATGAGCTAGTTCCTTCCATGGTGGTCCAGCAACCTTATTTTCTTGAAATGGTCTTAGAAGGTGATATTTGTCTTATAAATCTGCTCTCCCTGGTCACTGCTTTCAACCATTATCTGTCTAGTTTGTCATTATTCATGAATATCATAGATCAAGTCTCTGCAATTGGTTTGAGACTAATACGGCCTAAGAGGATAAATACTCCAATAATTGAAATCCTTTTTAACCAAACATATAAGATGTTGGCCAACAAAGGCTCCATTTGAATTTGAAAGTCAACTTCAATGTGTCAGAGAAAGACATAATCCCAAAATGATAATAGGACTATGTTTATAACAATAAGTGATTTAAGCTAAAAAAATACTAATGATATTTGAAATTGGGAAATTGAAAATTAAAATCAAACTCAAGTGTAATTGTACAATTAGATTAACCAAAAAAAAAAAATAAAGATTACCTTTTCAAGCTAATTTTAATTTTTACTATTTTGGTTAGGTACTCATGATGATATCCAAGTTGATACATGTATTAAACACTAGTAATAATGATCCATGGACTTAACATATAGCTTTTTATGTTTATGATGGTCTAGTTTGAGCTTTATAGCCCAATAACTCACAGCAGATATATATGGCCAATTAAAAAATGTAGATTTGTAGGGTAAAATGTTCATCTAAAAAGGAAGTCTTTTAAATTTTTTATTTTTGGCTAAACCATGATTAAATTAGGTTGTTCTCATCTTAAATTTTAGGCTAAAGCATGTTTTGGGATCATAATGCTCCTATATTTTTCTTTCCTCTTAGATTGGTAATAAGTTTAAATAAATAATAGAAATAAGACAATAATAAATCATGCGTAAAGTAAATAGTCAAGCACTAATATTTTTCTTATATCATAAATTTGGTATATCCTTTCTAAATTTTTTTAATAATTTTTTTAAAGGTTATTAACTTGTAATTCTCCACTTCTAATTACTATAAATTCAAAAATATTTTAAATTCTAAATTTAACACAACGAACTCTTAGTACAGATAAGTATTGTACTTTACCATGTATTTTGAGAATCCTATAGGTCCTGGTGTAATCTTCATTTGATTCAAACCTCATGCATATATGGGTTTAGAAAAATTTTCTAAATACTATACTTGATTTTAATAAAATTTTAATACTTTCAAATTTCTAAATCTTACGCAATGAACTCTTAATATAGATGAGTAGCGTACTTTACCATCATGTATCTTGAGAATTATATAGGTTCCGGTGCAACCTTCGTTTAACTCGAACCTTATGCATATGTGGATTTTAGAATATAAAAATCATAGAAAAAAATTTTAAATATCAAAAACCAAAATTTTTCTAATTAAAAATGAAAAAATATCTTTGCTTGTGAAAAATTACCCCTTTTCCAAATTCAATTTCAAAAAAGAACTTTCCAAGATATTTTTAATTAATTTTTCCTTAGAAATTAAATGATAGAACTATATATACTTTGAATTTCTCATCACACCAGGAAATATGTAGGAGCAGGATCAAAATCCTATCAGGTTATTTTCCATACATATTTTATTTTATTCTTTCATGTCTATTGATGACTTAAATATTTAATTTTTTTATTAAAAGGGGATCAAATAAGTTTTTTCTTCGAGATTGTTTTAATATTGCACATTCAACTTTGGGTACTGTTCTTTAAAATGGGCAAATAGGGTGTTTGCATCTTTCCTATTTGTAACTAAGTCTCAAACCTAGATCTTTTAGGGTTTTTCCAAATTTTACCCTTAAAAATAAGATTTGGTAGCGACTCCATGATTTTATCAATTACCAAAATTAATTTTTATGGATTTTTCATTTCGTTGTAATTTCGACTTCGACATTCCTCATGTTAAGTTTTCCTATAATAGGATCACACATTCCATAAATCAAAACTTCCCACTTGAAGTAGTTGATGGATTTTATCCACTAATCCCCTTACACTTATTACCTTTACCTGAAGTGTCACTTTACCTTAGCAAGTGTGATGAGTAGAGGAAAAATACAAGAAGGATTGAGTAGAACGAAACCATTAAAAAGAGAATATCTCATTATGCTAAACTAGCAAACATGGTCTATACATTCCTTTTTCCATACTTGACTCCCCTTGGGTACATTAGGATAAAATTTTTCCTAGGATTACTCAAAATCTAAAAGGGAATGAATTCCATCTTTGTGATAGTGGCACTACAAAAAATATATCTTTTAGTGACAGTTTTAACCTTTATCGGGTTTTTTTTTCTAACGAATATTTATTTGTTAGAAATTATTCGTCGGAAGGTACTTTAAGAATGATTTAAATAATATAACTATCAAAATTAATACGTTTTGTGTTAATTTAATATATTTTGTGTAGGTTTATACAACCGTCACAAAATATCCATTGGAAAAATCTATTTTTTGTAGTGTGAATCACTTTAGTAAGATAATGACCTTTATCCCTTGCAATAATGTTGATGATGCTAGAAACTTAGATAAGTTATTATTCAGAAAGGCATTAAGGTTATGTGATATTCCTAGGAGTAGTTTCTGATAGATATACTAAGTTTTATATCCATTTCTACCTTTGTTGGGTAGGCTAGGAACTAAGGTTATCAATAGTACATTATCTACACTATTGAGAGCCATGGTTAGAAATAATCTTAAGTCTTAGAAGAAGAGCCTTACTCATGTTAAGTATGCTTATAATAGGATCATAATAAGGTCACACATTCCCCAACTCAACACTTCCCATTTCAGGTAGTTTATGGATTTTATCCATTAACCCTTTTGCACTTATCACCTTTACCTGATGTGTCACATTAGCTTACCAAGAGTGATGAGTAGTAGGAAAAAATATATTACGGATTGAGGATAAGGAAACCATTGAAAAGAGAAAGGTTCATTATGTTAGACTAGCAAACATGGTCTCTGCACTACCTTGCCCATCCCTAACCTCCTTGGGTACAATTTTTAGGGAGTTTGTCCTAAGATTTCCTAGAATCTAAAAGGGAATGAATTCTATCATTATGGCAGTGCATCACTTTAGTAAGATGGTGGACTTTATCCCTTGCCATAAATTTTATGATGCTAGAAACATAGATAAGTTATTATTTAAAAAGGTGGTAAGATTGCATGACATTCCATGGAGTAGTTTCTAATAGATATACAAAGTTCTGTAGCCATTTTTGTCCTTGTGGGGTAGGCTAGGAACTAAGGTCGTCAATAGGACCTTTTCTATATTACTAAGACCCATAGCTAGGAATAAGCTTAAGTCTTAGGAGGAGTGTTTTCCTCATGTTAGGTTTGTCTATAATAAGGTCACACAATCCACAAGTCAACACTTTCCATTTGAGATAGTTTATGGATTTTATCCGTTAACCCACTTAGAATTATTACCTTTACCTAATGTTTCAAATTACCTTAGCAAGAGCGGTGAGTAAAAGGTAAACTACATTAAGGATTAAGTAAAAAGAAACCAATGAAAAAAGAATGGCTCATTAGGCTAGACTAACGAACATGGTCTCTATACTCCCTTATATCTAACTCCCCTTGGATACATTAGTATGGACTTTGTCTTTAGATTACCCAAAACCTAAAAGGGAATGAATTTCATCTTTGTGGTCATGTATCACTTGTCGCAACCGTAATTATGACAAGACGACGAATTCGCTAAAATTTTAAAAGAATTTGATTTGGTAATGTGTGGAGTCGCCACCAAATTTTTATTCAAGAAAAAATACTTGGAAAAAATCCTACCTCGAGGAAGAGATTTAGGTTCGGGAGTCGGTTACGAATAGGGAAGGTGTTAGACACCCTACTCGCCCGTTACGAAGAATGGTACCCTTAAACTGAGTGATTGATTTTGAAAATTGTTTGATCCCTTTAATTAGCATGGAAATAAATAACTTGATGGAGGTTAGCGTGACAGGACTTGATCCTGCTCCTACGTATTCCCCGGTGCAATGAAAAACTCAAGGCTTACGTAGTTCTGGTGTGAAGGCTTGACCTTTAGAGTGTTTGAAAAAGAATAAAGTATCTTGAAAATACATTAAAAACATCCACAGTCCACATATGCACAGGATCCAAGACAACTGTCGCTGCATTGGGATCCATATGAATTCCTAAACATCGAACAATAGAAAAAGCTACCATTTTGTGCTTATGGTTCATTGCGTGAGACTAGGGATTCCAAAATAAAATTTTCCTTGAAATTATTTACAAAAAGATTCTTAGACCATATATGCACAGGGTCCAAGACAACTACGGCTGCACTGGGATCCATATGAATTCCTAAACATCCAACAACAGAAAAAGCTACTAGTTCGTACTTAGGATTCATTGCGTGAGACCTAGAATCAAAGAATTTGATCTGAAAATGATAAAGATAAAAGATGAACAAGTTTAGGTGGAAAAAGGATTGGGCTTGATTTAAACTAGAGAAATGAACTTGATTTCGGAAAGTATTTGATTAGAATGGATTTGATTTGGAACGAAAAGAATTAAGCTTGGTATGGATTTTGAGGAAAAAGAATTTGATTTTAAAAAAAAGAATGCTTGAATTTTAGGGAAGAAGAATTGAACTTGATTTAAAGAAAAAGAATTTGATTTAACAAACTACTTGGCTTGACTAAGAATGCACTTGACTTGAACTTAAAAACTTGAATTATGACTTGGATTTGATTTAGGGTAATCGAACTTGACTTGGATTTGAATTTGAGAAAACAAATTTTATTTAAAATTTGAGGAAAAGGATTAAATTAGGTTTGAGTTTTAGATAGGAGAAATGGAGCTTGACTTGAAATAAGCTCGACTTTTAATTTTGAGAAGTTGGACTAAAATGAACTTTATTTAACTTGAAAAAGAGGATTAAACTTAATTTGAGTAAAAATGAATTTCGTTTACAGAGGAAAAGAAAAATAATTTTGATTTTGAAGAAATATGATTTTGGTTTGAAATGAGTGAAAAGAATTTTAACTTGAACTTTTGAAGAAAAAATAAGAAAGAAAATGATCTGGATTTTGGGTAAAATAATTAGATTCGATTTGGGCCCATTTAAATTGTAAGCTGATGGAACTAAAATGGGGCAGATTAATGTGGTTATCCGGTCCAATTAAGTGATAATAACTTGACCTTGGCACGCTCATAGGCCGCCTATTAAGGCCCAATGCCTTTGAACTAACCTGCACGCGAGAATAAAAACCAAAGCCTGGGGGAATCGAACCCCAGACCCTGAAGTAGTGACCGACGAGCTCGTCCACTAGGCTAGGCCCCCATTTTACATTCAGTAGCTAGGAAAATTAATTTGTTTAAGATTCGAAGAGCGGGCCGATCCCATGCAACTGAATCACGTACGTTGCACTCGTCAGTGGGTCTGATAAGTGAATCCTCAGCTTCCACTTGTAATACTTACCTCTAGCGATTTTCTTCTCTGATCTCGAAACAATCTTGCTCGTGTTTGCATGGATCCATGGCCCTCGAGTTTGCACCATCCCCTTCTTATTGCAGAATTCTGAATTTACACCTTCAAGGACATGATTCGGTTCACCAGCGTTTGAAACTCTCTCCCTACCATTACCAACAAGCTACTTGAAACTTCGCTTGACATCATCACAAGATATTGCAAGGTAGTAATTCCTATGAGACCTATTTCAACCATGCATTCTTCTATTTCTTTTTACAAACTTTATATTGTTCGGTGAGGAGTTATGGGGTCAGTTAATGCTGTTGGAAGTGAATCCCACAATTGCCCAATATGGTTGAAGCCTTAACCATGAGAAAACAGAGGAATTCTCTTAGTTCTTTTCACTACGATCAGATATTCAAGGTCAATGGCTTTTGTTGCTAAAAGGATAGAATGGATATAGGCATGTTGGAGTACGTACTTTATGCCCCAGAGGTGACGACACCTCAGAATCTACCAATTGTTTTATGGTTTCTCATCAAGCATGAGACTACCAAAGGCGTCAAGCCCCGCCAAACCCAGTCCCTTGAGTTGCATTCGGTGCAACCAATCGCAAGAATTGCCTACACCCGCGTGGAAACCTTCAAGATTGCTGTGAAATCAATAACACATTGGATCGACATTATGACAGAGGTAGTGTCTTTGTGAAACAGTGTTAGTCAAGAACAGGATCCGCCAGAGTTTGACCAACCTCAGCCTTCCAACAACCATATTTTCATAGCTAGTCATTACCTTTCAGGGTTCTCTCATGCCAGGACCAAATCAAGACTTATGCTACAGATTTTGTAGCATCATGTTACAGAAATGCATGCGTGTTTCAGTTCTATATTTAAGGCAGAACTCCTAGCCCCTATTTAGAGGCCTCTTGCCATGTACGTCAAAGAATTCACAATGAATCTATTTTGGGTTGCCCATGGGAGAACAAGAAACAAGCCATGCAAACACGTTTCTCAGGCAAAGACCCCAATCACAAGACCATGCAAGCAATTGATCATGTGATGCATGTGACCAAAATAATCTTAGATGTAGCAGTAGTCAATACTATCAAAACAGCTAGCAAATATCGAGCTCTAATATTCCAGCCCCAATCTAAAAGCTTCAGAAATTATGAAGATCAATTGGAGCCTTAGGTCTTTATTTTATCTTGTCTAATTCAATCTCAATTGATCATTAATAGCCTCCACCGATCAAGAAAAAGGTTCTTCAAGAGGCTACAATGGATGAACTCATATAGAAGCGATTGATTTGAATAGGTTCACCAAGAACATACGCAGACGAACAGATTCACGAAGCAAATTGCTGAGAAATTATGCATGAGAAGAATTCTGAACTTACCTAGTGATCAAGAGCAAAAAGCGAGGAATCTTGCAAGAAATTGAGCTCGCTCTGGAGCATCTCCGCCCAAAAAGTGCCCTTGCTCAGAGAAGATCGTTCCTCCAAAAGCCAAAAGCCCCCCAAAATCATGGGGTGATTTCCTTTTATAGCCCCCTTTTTTGCTTTGGCGGGTTTTTTTCTTTTTCCTTTTTATTTTTTTTCTTTTTTCTTTTTTTTTTATTCTTCTTTTTTCTTTTATTTTTCTCTTTTTTTTCAGTTATTTAATTTTTGTTAGTTATTTTGTTTTTTTAGGTATGAATTCGTTTTGTTCGTTTTTTTATTTTTTGTTTTTATTTAAATTTTTTTATCTATAATTTATTATTATTATTTTTTTATTTTCCAGTATTTATATTTCTGCTTTATTTTTCATTATTTTCTATTTTTAATTATTATTCTTTTAATAATTTATTTTTTATTATTAATTTTGTACTTTTAAAAAAATTATTCATTTTTCATTTTCTTCCTTTTATTCCTCTTTTATTTATTTTTGTATTTTTGTTATTTTTTCTTGTTTTCTGTTTTCTATTTATTAATCTTAACATTTACTAATTAATTCTAAAAATGGGGACCTCGGACATAATTGAGTGTTTACATCACTTTAGTAAGATGATGGACTTTATCCCTTACCACAAAGTTGATGATGCTAGAAACATAGATAAGTTATTCTTTTGAAAGGTGGTAAGTTTGCATGGCATTCCTAGGAGTTGTTTTTGATAGATATACTAAGTTTCATAACCATGTTTTCCCTTGAGGGTAAGCTAGGAACTAAGGTCGTCAATGGGACCTTATCTATACTACTAAGTGCCCTAGTTAGGAAGAGTCTTAAGTCTTATGAGGAGTGTCTGTCTCATGTTAAGTTTTCTTATAAGAGGGTCACATATTCCACAACTCAACACTTCCTATTTGTCGTAGTTTATAGATTTTATCCATTAACCCTATTAGACTTATTACTTTTACCTAATGTGTCATATCACTTGAGCAAGAGTGGTGAGTTAAAGAAAAAATACATTAAGGATTGAGTATTAGGAAACCATTGGAAAGAGAATGAGTCATTATGCTAGTCAAAATTGTACCCTAGGGGTGATGGTCCCTTCTAGCTCATAAAGTACATATGCCTTAAGACTTATACGTTGGACTCGCTTGATGATTTTAGAGTTAGCACCACCTTTAATGTTTCTAACTATTCTCACTTTCATGAAGATGATGATGATTTTGGATATTCGAGTTCAAATAGAGGAATGGGATTATGTAGAGGTCACTTCACAGACTTCATAGGCACCTCTTGGGCCTATTAATCTTTTACTAGGTCAAAGGTAAGGAAGCTATGAGAATAGGTTGAAGTCCTACTCTCTATACATGAAGCACTTATGGAGGCGGCTTTTTCCCATATCCTTCTTCTCTTTTTCTTGTAACCTAGGTTAGATGATTCTTTTGCATTATGAATAGGAAGCCCTAAGATTTATAACACCTAGAGCACCACTTTCACTTATATTTGTTTTGGATTTGGTCATACGGATTTAGCCTTTAGATTTGGGATTTGATAGGTCCAAGAGGAGTACACATGAGGGGTAGGTTCTAGAATGCTTTTCCAAGTTCTATGAGGTCTATAAATAGACCTTATTCCTTTGTAAATCTCACTTTAATATCATTTTTTATATTTCTTAATTAGAGAGCCTTTTGAGAACAAGTTTCTCTTTTTATCTTCTTAGAAGCTCAATTCTTAAGTCTTCATTATTATTGGATATGAATATCAATGTGATAAAGATAAAGGCTTCACTACAACAAATTAGACCTGTAGTGACAGACAAAATCTGTCACTAAATGTAAAAAAACTATAGTTATAAGTTTAAATAGAAGGACCGTCGGATGCAATTTCTGTCCATTATATACGTCAAATAACTATGAAAATTTGGACGTCACTATAGGTTATACTTACACTTTTATACTTTTACCTACAGCTCATTGTGGTCGTAGGTAAAAATTGTGAACCTTTACCTACGGTTTTGTATGAGTGTAGGTGAAAGTCTACATATATATTTTTCATGTCTTTTCCTACAATTTTACGCAACTGTAGCTAAAGGTTTACACGTCAACTTTTATCTGCTGTTGTTGCTAAACGATTTCCACCAAAATTAAATAATTTAATTTTCAAAATAATTTGAGCAACCTTTGACTTAGACATACAAAAGTACGTGTATCATATTTTTTATTTTAAAATTATCGAATGGAGTAATTGGATATATATATATATATATATATAATATTTACGTCATCACAAACTATTAACAAATGTAAAATAATTTGAAGATTTTTTATATTATAACTATCAAACTTCATTAGATCAACATTTATTTAGGAGAAATATAAATTTACTCAAACAAGAACTTAAAATCATTTAATAAGCTATTATACAATGATGACTAGATATTTAAAAGGAAATGCTTACATGTTCATATATGTATAAGTAATTGTCACATTTTAGAAAATACATATAAAAGATTACAAATCTAAAAGACTAATGTGAATAGGATACCCATTTAAAACATTCCAATGACAAAATTAACAACAATGAAGATAACAGTTACAGTGATAACATTTTGCATAAGTTCTTCATTCTAATGCATTTACAAGGATCTTCCTAATATTGCTTCTGCAACTCCATTATTTTTCTGCATACAAAAAAATATTACATGATTATGTTTTTATAGAGTACAAATAGTCAACAAAGGATCAAATAATTTAAAAGATAAAACATGAAACTTGATATTCAATGTTGACACTTAAAATCAACTATATAATTTGAATCAAAATAATAATAGTAATTTTTATTTCTAAGAATCACAATAATTACAATTTATAATTTCAAGAATTATAATGCATAATTTTATTACAATTTACATACTACTATTTCTTCCTCCCTCTCCGAGAACTCTACCCCAATTAATGAAATTAAAATCTGATTCTTATATTAAAAAAGATATATAATGAAGAGCTAGTAACTGCCCAATATCTAAAAGAGTGAAGACATAATAGTCAGAAGTAGAGTAACAAATAAAATCTCCAAACTATAAAATAAAATTTGAAAATAAATAATTTAGATACTAATCAACTGTGATTAAAACAAGCTACTATGGAGAATAAAGATATCAATTTAGGTACTTATAATAAATAACCTTGCCAATAAAACCAACTACCTCAACGACGCATAGGGTACGAATTTGGCTTCTTAATAATGTGACTGTACATTTCAATTATAAGTATATGTTATGTGTATATATGCATGTATATTTTCACAATCACAATAATCAACAGTTGTAACTTTGCATTTAACCACTAAAGTGCACCTTACACTTTAAAGGAGCTAAATCCACATTAAGACATGGCTAACAACATTATATCAAATTTAATAACCATCATAATATCCCCCAAACAATCATCCTAATTCAATTTGTTCACAAGGTACCATATGAACTTTCTTTTCTACTTGCATCCCTATATAGTAAGAACATGACAACCACAACCATTCAATCTGAACATTAAACAACCAAATTAGTTATTTAATACTTACAATTTGTTTTCATGTATTTTATATATTACTAATCTATAGCAAAGTTTTGAATAAAGCATTATACAACCAATGATTTCCTAGACATTTAAACATTAGTGCAGTAACTCAAAATAACTTAGTATCTTAAGCAATTTTGACTTCTAATCACAAAACGGCTCAAAACCAAATGTTGATCAACCTAGGTGCTAGGAAATCAAAGAGTTCAACCCAATAAGCTTAACAGAAGTTGCTATCAAAAATCTCAACTTTCTTAAACCTATCTACAAGATTACAACATAGGAACATCACTACAAGTCTAAATAGAATCAAGTTCATGGGCTCCATTGTCTTTTCAGCACATGTAAGTAGAGCAAATAACATCAAAATACACAAATTAACCAAGAAATAATTAAGATTATGTAATCATAGATGGAGCTACTAAGAAATAAGGAGAAAAAATGGGATTGGGGATATAAAGTTAAAGAAATTAGATTAAGAGATATCTCATGATGATTTTAAATGGCATGATGATAGTCTACTGTATAATAAGTATAAAAAGTTGTTTTAAACTCATTTCATGTTTTGATCACACATATTCTAAGGATAAAAATTGGGATTGGGGTATAACGCAAAAGACATTAGAAAGAAAACAACAACCTAGAGTGTCAACTATCCAATTACTAATTACACACCTTTGCCAAGTAGCAATCATCAAGCTTTACTAAACCAAATAATAGCAAATGAGCACAAACATGCTTCAACAAGTAAAAATGTAGAGGAAATAATTCAAATTACTTATTACTCACTAATCACTCAATTGTTGTTACTGCTTGTGATTTGTTGATTATCTCCAATGGTCTTGTTTGGAGCACTTGAAGCTTCAGGTACCTATTAACAAAATTGTAAAATTACACATCATAATTAAATTTTAAAATATTTTGAATCATAAAATATGATACCTCTTCTGCAACAGCTTGTAAAATAGCATTAATTTGAGGATCTTCTGAAAATCGTGTTTGTAGAACTGAGACAAGATTTCCAAACAAATTCTCTAATTTCTGAAGCCTAATCTCAGCACTAGAGTTTTGAGAAGTAGCATTTGAACTTGCTTGATGTGGAAGTTTTCCTAGGCAACGCACATGTCCTCTTTTTTCAGGTCCTTTTACTTTTGAGTATAGATCATTTTTCCAATCAGTAGAAGCATGTGAACTTCCTGCTTCTCTCATATGCTTCTTTAGTTCATCCTACACAAAACATATTGTAAATATTAAACACCCAACTATATTATTAATTTCTATCATAGAATTTAGTTAAATGTTTTTATTGAGATTGAGATTATTACAATCACTTCAGCTGCCTTTTCAGTCACAATACTCCCATCCTTTCAAGTTCGAGTATCAATATAAATTTGAGCACGTGAAGGTTGCACCGCTTTAGCCTTTGTTGTCTAACATTAATAATACAAACACTATTTATATTTGTATCAAAAAATAATTATAAACTACTCATATAAAAGTATGAATTAAAATAAAAAGACACAAACCATTTCATTAATCAGCCGTGGAAGATTCTTTGTTCCCATGCAATGTAAATCTTCATATTTTGAACGATTTCTTTTATTTATATTGCTTATTTGCTACAATCATTTAATAGTAAATGTATCACAATATTCAACATATTTCATGTAAATTATTTAGTTAAAAAAAATTAATAACACTATACATATACCTTTCCTTTTTCAGAACACCAATGATGCACTAAATCACGATATTGAGAAGGATCAACTCTTTTATCATGAATGTTGGCAGTCATTTCTTCCTCTGTCTTACTTTGATCATATCCTTTTGCCTTTAAGTCATGCTTAAATTGCCTCTACTTGCAACTCATGTTATCCTTTAAGATTTTCTTTGTTTGCTCAGTCAATTCAGGAACAAATTGAAACTTACCCTATGATAACATTCATAAAAAAAATTGTTACATATGTTGTCAAAACATAAACTATTATAATAAGAAAAAGGAAATAAAATTACAAAAACTTATATCGCACCTGAATCAATTCAAGCATGTTAGTAATATAAGTCTTGGGCATGTCTTTCCAACTTAGGTAATTGATAGGAGCACATTGGTGCCTTCTTACCAAGCAGCCAATTGCATTTAGTAGAGTTTTTCCTTCCCATCCCATAGGATTGCCTAAAGAATCTACTTCAACAAGTATGAATTCTCCATCTGGAAAATCCCACACATCTAACATATGTGTATAGCCTCTAGTTTTCTTTCCACCTAAAACATGCAAGAATGTCACATTAACAAAATATATTTTAAGAAAAGTATAAATTATTCATTATATATTACACTAACTTGCATTTGAACTTTCACTTGAATGAGACATATCATGACTACCCTCTTGTACTTGTTGCTCTAATTAGGATTAATCATTATAATGGTTAAGATATAATATCATTAGAATTACAAACAAAAGTAACTAAATAAAATTTTTATACCTTTTCCAAATTGTGCAAGTTCTTCATCTACAGAATTGTTGCTCTGGTTGATTTCATTAGAGTTATCAATTGATTTCTCCATAGATTGAGATATGCCATTTTTTTGAATGGTCTTCAACATTTTACGCCTTCCCATGATATCTATTTCATAGTCAAAATGGAATGATTATTATGAATACGATGATTATATAATGTAATTCAAAAGAAATAAATATAAACATATAGAAAGAGAAAAAGTAATACGCAACTTACATCCTTAAAAAATATAATAAATTAAAAAAGGTCTTCTTCATCTTCATCCTCATCCTCTATATCAACATCATTCTCATTATTTTTTAAAACATCTTCCATATTTATTGTAACTTCCATGATATCATCATTATCATCAACTTCTAGTCTGATCAAATCATTATCATTTATCTCTTGTAAGATGTATTCATTCCTTTGCTCTATGTCTTTGGATTGTTCATCACCCAAATCATATACATCTCTGACTTTAGCATGCACAACAACGAGCCAACCATTTTCTTTCTTATTCTCTATATAGAATACTTTTTTAGCTTGAGAAGCCAAAATATATGGGTCATCACATGTATCATTCCCTGTATGTTGCAGATAATTTAAGTTTACTAATGTCATGCCTAAACTATCAATTTTGCAACCCCTATTTATGTCGACCCAATCACACTTGAAAAGTACAACCTTGAATTTTCCTGAGTAATCCATTTTAATTATATCTGTCAAAACACCATAATAGTTGATTTCACCTTCTTTAGGATTTTTATCTCTTGAACTAGCATAACTTCTTGTCTTAACAGTAACTACAATGCCACTGTTTTGAGTCTTTAAGCATCTTTCACGCTTCTTTGTATGAAATCTAACTCCATTAACAATATAACCATTATATTTTCTTGCCATTTCTAGTGGACCACGTGCTAACCACTTGATTTCATCTGTCACTAAAGCACTACCTTGCTCTTCCAAACGTGCAACCTACCACATTTTCATTTCAAATGATTAGAAATTATTGATAATCATGAAACTCATTATTGAAAATTCTTAACAATTACCCGTTCACGAAACCAATCAGTAAAAGATTGACTGTGAATTTTGTCAATATCATAAGGAGATAGGCGACGATTTCTCCTCCGAATAAGATCAATGTGTTCTCTATATAAAAAAAATGAAATGATAAAAAATGAGAATAATAAAAAGTTATCAAGCCAAACTTGAGTAGTAAAAGATACATAAGAATTTCTTACTTTTGAAAAGGGTCAATGCTTTTGTTATTGAAAAGCACATATCTATGTGCTTGTACTAATGCTTTCTTATCAAGTGATACTCGAGAAACCCTTTTTCTTTTCTTCAAATTGAACCCAACTTGGCACTTTCTCCCTAATGGTCTACCTCTAGGATTCATAAAACTTGTATTCTCAGCAAAACAAGAGTCATCATTACGACTAGGTCGATTAAAATAGGTTTCGACTCCAGAGAGATATCTTGAACAAAATATTAAGCTTTCATGAGCTAAATAACCCTCTGCAATTGACCCCTTTGGATGTGCTCTATTACGAACAAATGACTTCAGAGTAAAAAGGAACCTAAAAATAAGATCAATAGAAGATAAAATTATTTTATTCTATAAACTTTGAAGGATATCAAATAATTAAAAAAAATTAGTACCTTTCAATGGGATACATCCATCTGTAATGAACTGGACCTGCAACTTTTGCCTCATATGCTAAATGGATTACTAAATGTACCATTACAGTGAAAAAAGATGGAGGAAAAATCTTTTCTAATTGGCACAATGTTTTAGCTATTCGGTGCTCCAAGTTCTCCAAATTACTCACATTACGCACCTTACCACATATTTCTTTGAAGAAATGACAAAGATCAGCTATAACAGAAATCACTTTGTCAGGCAAACACCCTTTCATAGCTATAGGAAGAAACTCTTGTATTAAAAGATGACAATCATAACTTTTCAAACCAAATATCTTGCATTGCTTCACATGCACACATCTTGAAATATTAGATAAGTACTCATCTGGAGCTTTTATTGCCTTGAGCACTTCCAAAAATGTTTGTTTTTCTTTAGATGTCATTTGGTAAGAAGCTCTAGGCAAATATTTTTTACCTTTACTTTGATGCATCTTTGGATGTAGTTGACTTCTAATGTTCATGGCTACAAGGTCATAACGTGCCTTATCGTTATCCTTTGACTTCCCTTCTAAATGCAACAATGTTCCAATAATATTATCACAAACATTTTTTTCAATGTGCATCACATCAAGATTATGACGAAGAACATTAAATTGCCAATAAGGCAAAGTGAACAAAATGCTTTTCTTTTTCCATGGTGATTTACTATGAATTTCATGATCTTCTAATTGTCTCAAAATAGAAGTTCCATTAAGTACCTCAGGAGGAGACCTAAACTCCTCAGTTCCATCAAAATTTTTTTTATTATATCTCCATGGATGGTTAGGTTCTAACCAACGACGAAGACACATATAGCACCATTTTCTACTATATTTCAACCACGCAGAAGGATTATCAAAGCCACAACATGGACAAGCATATTTACCACTTGTACTCCAACCAGACAATTTTTCATATGCAGGAAAATCATTGATAGTCCAAAGAATTGCAGCACGCATTTGGAATGACTCTTTTTTGTGCGCATCATAAGGTCTTACTCCAACTTCCCACAATTCTTTTAATTCTTCCATAAGAGGCTTCATATAGACATCAATGTTATTACTTGGAGCTTTTGGACTTGGAATAAGTAATGAGAGAATTAAACAAGGCTTCTTCATACACATCCAAGGCGGAAGATTATAAGGAACTAAGATAACAGGCCAAGTACTGTGAGAAATTGTCATTGTTTTGAAAGGATTAAAGCCATCAGAAGCCAAACCTAGTCGAACATTACGAGGGTCACATGAAAAATCAAGATGTCGGTTATCAAAATCCTTCCAAGCAAGAGAATCAGCAGGATGTCTCATAAGTCCATCCTTAGTTCGGCAATTTTCATGCCATGTCATAGAAGAAGCTGTTCTTGAAGACAAAAATAGTCTTTGTAATCTAGGTTTAAGAGGAAACCAACGAAGGATATTTGCAGGTATCTTTTTTCTACCTTCAACATCATCTGAATTTACTTTCCATCTTGAGGAGTTACATTTTGGACAAACTTCAGTATTAGTTAAATCCTTCCAAAATAATGTGCAACCTTTGGGACAAGCATGAATTTTTTCATATCCTAAACCTAACCCTGAAATAATCTTCTTGGTATCATAAAATGATTTGGGCAAGGTATTTTCTGCAGGTAATGCATCTCTCAGCAACTCTAACAACATTGAAAAACTTTTGTCAGTCCATGCATTTAAACACTTTAAGTGGTACAAATGTACAATGAAGGATAATTTTGTAAACTTCTTGCAACCAGGATAAAGGTCTTGTTCTGCCTCTTTTAACAATTGATAGAACTTATCTGAATTATTTTCCTCCTCAGGTTGTTGAACATTGTGATCATTTATTAATGCTTCAGAATGATTTAGAACACTCGCAGCTTCAGGTGTATCTATATCATCACTTTCTTTAATTATATTCATCCCAAAAGCATCATGGATTAATGCATCCATATCATGATCAAACTCCCCTTCTTCAGGACATATGCCTGTAGAACTAGAAGAATTAACTTGTTCACCATGAAAGATCCAATTAGTATATCCCTTTAGAAATCCATAGTTGATTATGTGCTCATAAACATCTACTCGAGAGCGCCACTTGTAATTGACACATTTAGTGCAAGGGCATAAAATCTTTCCATCCGTAGATGATTTTGCAAATGCTAAGTCAAGAAAATTTAGAACTCCTCTAATATATCTCTCCTTATTTTGAGAGGTTTCAAATATCCAACTTTTATCCATTAGATGAAATAAACTGAAAAATAAAATAAAAAATTAATTTCAATAGACATAATCATTCATAATATATCTAGAAAATAAAGCAAGCAATATATAATATTCAATAACATCAATATGCTGAATAAAAGTTATTTAGAGAAATATTTAATATAAACTCATAAAAATTCAAGTAATCAATAATAGACACAAGGAGACAAAGAAATAGAAAAGAGCTTTTCAAAGGTCCATTTAATATATATACAATAGTCCAATTACTTGGATTTCACACATGAAAAATAATATTTATAGAATCTTACAAAAAAATTAATATTAAAGTACCTGAAGGAATAGGTCTTATGTTTCCTTATTTGTAATCGCTTGAGATCAAAATCATAAAAGAGCACCGCACTTTGATGCTATAGATCCTGAAAAATCAACTAATATCAATATAAAAAATACTAATTTTCCTTTGCATAACACTGATTGATACAATGAGTCATCAAAGATACTCGTAATTATAAATAAACAATTACAATATTACAAAGTATTTCTTTCTTAGGATGCAATGTATGAAAATTAATTACAATATTCCATTTGCTCAAACACTTTCTTTAGATTTGGTGTCAACAATTTTGGAAATTAATCCATCAGTAGTCAAATTCGTATCCCAAGATTGAACAAAAATGACAACTTTGTTCACATATACAACGTTTGTAAGAGAAACGACAACATCTAAAACCAGAATGATAAGAAGCAATAAAAAAAGGTTAATTTTTAATATGAACCAGAATCCCATCTACAGTGGCAATTATTAGTATGCGTGATTTCAATGTTTCAATTAAATTGAATAGGTAATAGTAAAAATTAGTACCGAATTACCAATAAAATTTAATATATCCATTCTTAAGCATAAAAAAATAAATATCTAACTATTTGAATAGTATAGAGAATCTTTTAATCTACGTATTATGTGTAGAAATCAATCTCAACTATCAAAAGATCAATGGTGACATCTACATTACTGACATAAAGAATATATATTGTCTACATCTATATCAAAATCTGCCTGCATTAAACCCAGTGAACATAGAAAAAATAATGCTAGAGAAGAAAAAAAGTGAAAACCATAGAAATAAGATATTCTCCCATTTGTTTTAGAAAAAAACTACAGATAGAATAGACATATCAACAAGGTAAAGCTAAAAAACTTTATACACCAAAGCAAATTCAATGGCTTTAGGTGGCGTAGAATTATTGGAATTTTCATAAAATTAAATTAGCCAATTATAGAACTATACATCAATTCTTGTTCCCTATATAAAACTACATGTCGAACGTGTTAACGGTAGGAGAAGAAAACAAGAATATTATTGCCTATGGGTGGTTAACTAGAGAAGCTTTGGGAATTCTCTCCCTGTTCTTTATAAGTTCGGGAAGAAAACAGGAAGGTATACATCCTTATATAACCAAGGTTTTTAACTTGAAGCAAAAAATATTTTTTTATAGGCAGCAATGTTCTTTAATAATTAATAACTTTAAGCTTTTAACATTTTTAGTGAATCAAAACTATGTCCATATAAGAATTATATTACAAGATGGAAATTGGATGCTTTTAGAAAAGTTTCAAGCAAATAATTACAATAAAAGATAACAAGTGTCAGTTTTCCATTGAAATTGAATAACGTACCCAAACTTATGCCATTTACACTATCACAGACAATGAAAGTTTTAAGAAATTTTTGATTTCTAGTTATATATTTCTACATATCTAACATCCACAGAAGTAGCAGAAAAATTGAAGCGTAGTGATGGTTAAATGATAGTGATGGTTAAATGATAGCAAGTCAGTCCAAGCAAGTGTTGAAGTGTACTCATTCAAATATTTCTATTGTTCACAGTTTACACAATTAATGATAATTGTCACCGATAATATAACATAATAGTTTCTCAATCACAAAATTCATACTTAAAAAATAAACAAGAAAGAAACAAATGAACAATTTTTTAGTAAGTGTGTATTTAACCATCACTTTATGAAAAAAAATTCTCTACACTAACAGAAAAATTAATAAACACTAGAATTACATTCGTTGATATCATATTTATTTAACAAAAGTAAAATTGTTAATGTAAATATTGTACATTAATACTAATAATACAATGTGTTAGTAGCATATCAATTTTTTATATAAACACAATTATTTACTAGGATAATACATCACTGTTAGTATTAATAATGCTTATATTAATAATTTAATTTTTATTATATAAAAATATTAATAAAGACAAACCTGATCATAAATCATCAATAATATGACAAAAATATTAATAATTATTTATGAAAATAAATGTCTCTAGAGATAGATAAAAAATAGGACTTTAAACATTTATTCTAAAACAATCAAATAAAATACCATGCATGCATTCTATACAATCAAATAAAATACCATGCTCAAACAATCAAATATTCACAACATAATCACAGTACCCATTCTATACGTTCACAACACCATCATGATCCAGTACCCAAACACAACACCTCTTTACTCTCTCATCACAAAGTGATATAAGGAACACAATTATGGCACCGTCGATAGACTTTCCCACCAAGGAGCTTACTAGCTTAGCACCCATTCTGCTGGTCTCTATGATATCTAGGATTATTTACCTTCCCTTGGACCACCTGACAAGAGCCAGTGCCTGGACTTGGAAATGAAACGAGAAATTTTCCTCTCAACTCTCTCTTGTTCAGAAAGATGGAACACACAAATGCTCATATTTGTGGACTTTCTTCATTCTCCTACATCTCTGAAACATAGCCTAAATTCTCTCAACACATCATCACTCTCTCTCCCTCAAAATTCTCCATACATATATAAAAGCAAGAGCATCTCTCACACTCTCAGGAGATGATTCCCTTCTCACACTCTCGGAGGATGATTCCCTTCTCATTCTCTAATCACGTGTATTTACGTGAAACAGAGTTTAACAGAGTAACTTGACGCACATTTTAAAAGAGGGCTTACAACTCAAACAACCTAAGGTTAACCTGTTAAATAGACTCTGATTTCAATTATTTTTTCAATTCAAATTCTCCTACATTGAACCCGTGCTACAAAATCAATCAAGAGAATACATATTTGTTATAATGGAACAAAACATTATCACTCGCAAATGACGAATCACACAGCAACATGTCCTATTCCAAACAAATAACACATCAATTTTAACCTAACTTTCCAAGTGTAGAATGAATGAAAAAGGAAGAGAAACATACCCAAGAAAGAAGCAAGCAAAAGATGAACAACGAGATTTGACGTAGCAAAGAACGTAGCAAACAAAACTCAGTTCTTCGATTTGATTTTGAAAAAGGGTACAACTGAACTTTTAAGTGTTAAAGGACGAAAATAAAATAAAATAAAATAATTATTTTTAAGTATAAATTAACTATTTATATATTAATTTTAAAATATTATAAATTATTTATTATAAAAAATTAAATAAGTAATGAAAAGTGAAGAAAAATTATTATTTAAATAAACTATCAAAATTTTAAATTATTTTTAAAATTAAATAAAATTTATAATTTATCAATAAAATAAATAATAACAAAATATCATTTTCATAAATATATCATATCTACACCTACAGTTTACACATATGTAGGTAAATGATTCTTCTTCTTATAATTTTAAAACTGTCACAAAAATAAATAGTGATTAAATAAATATTTGTAGGCATATAACATTTATACCTATAGTTTTAATAGATATCACTACAAATGTTTGTAGCTATTGGTAATTTTTTTGTAGTGCTTATATAATGTTTCTTCCATGAGCATCTTTGGTGCGTATCATTCAATAGATTTGATCTTTTTTTAATAATGTATTTAATGATGCTAACATTCTAAGATCATTACATTTATGTGTTTCTAAACTTTGATATTTTGTTTGTTTCTAGTTAATATGCACATAATTATTCTTTTATGGATTATAACATGAATGATCTAAAAATATTTATGAGACCATTATAAAATTGTGTATTATTTATGTATCTTGCGTAATGAGCTGCTAGTGTTTATATTATATGGAAGGAAATGTGTTTTTCAACTTAATGGATGACTGTCATAACTCATTCATTGATTCACGATATTATGGTCATCATGCATTCGAAATGATGAGATTTTATTTTAGATTAAGTGGAAGAATGTTGGAGATTACCACTTTATAGCTTCTCTTTAATAGCCTAAAAATGTGAAGTGAGATAAACCCTCACTACTTATCATCACTTTGTAAACTTTCTTTTAGTATACTTATCATCACTTTGTACACTTTCTTTTAGTAGCCTAACATGTGAAGTATGATAACTCCTCACTACTTGATCTAATTAATCTCATTTGCTGATTTTAATACTTAATGGATGTATTACTGAAAGTTAATACTTATAAATTAGTTCTCTCTCTTCCTTCTAAGAATACATCGATTTTCTCTTTATAATTTTAAAAAAAACTGTATCATTACAAATATGTATAAATATGAGAAAAAAAAAGAGAAAATAATTTTATCATTTTTGTTCAAAGTTCTCGAAGATCATTAACTTCTCATCTAATTTAAGTATAAAAAATTATAAAATTTTAAATTCTATATATACAAAATACATTTACATTTAAATCTTAAATTATTTAAACATTTCCATTTAAATTTACAAATACTATAGATTGATTTATGATCACTAACTTTACAAACCCTAATAAAACATGTAAGTAAAACATTGTTTCCAATTTTTTTATCTTAACTATATTTTTAATGAGAATTTAAATTAATTTTATATGGATAAATATTAAGTTTCATTAAAAAAAAATTTCTACTTTTTCAACTACCATTTATATATATAAGATAATTTTCAATTACATTTTAAAATAACATTTAAAATTTAATCATTATATTTAATAAATATGAACTTTAAAATATTATTAACTAATTTATAAAATACTATTAATAATTTTTTTATTATATCTTTAAAAAATATCTTATTAGAGTTTAAATATATTTTTAAAATGATTAAATATTTAATTAATTTTTCATTTGAAAAACTAATTTTTAAATTTGATTACCAAAAATTAATAGTTAATTTTAAATTTTAAAAGATAAGAAAATAATTATTTTAAAAAATTCAAATATATAATTTAAATTATCATAAAAACTTAATGTAAATTTTATCTAAATAACCTTGAGTGATCCTTGTTTATAACAATAGAAAATATGATATAAATTTATTTATTTTTCATAAATTAAAAAGTGTTTTATTTTTATACAAACAAAATCATTTAAGTAAATTAGTTTAAAGATCAAGGTATATTTTAATTTAAAAACATATTCATACAAATATTTATAAATCACCATACTAACAGGTTTTTTATAAGAGTAAAATTTAAACTTGAAATTTAATAAAGTATAAATTTAATCCTTTTTATCAATTTAATAATTAAATGTTTTTATATAATAAAAATATACTAATTTCATTTGATTCCTTTATATTTTAAATTTAAAAGGTAATAAAATTCTATTTTCATCCCCTAACAATTTTTTAAAATAAAATAACTTCACTTTATTCTTTTCTATTTAGTTCTAATTGTTCTATTATGTTTTATTAACAAAACCAAAAATAAAATAATAAAATAAATTTAAAATTCAATTTTGTAAAATTAATAATAATTGAAATAAATATTAAATTAATTATTAACAAAGAAAAATCTAGTTTTAAATATATGAATTTTCAGTATTTTTTGATAAAAAATAAAAAATTGATAAACAAAGGTTCCATTTAAAGTGGAAATGAATTTTTTTAAACAAACAATTTGAAGAAAAAAATTGTTTAGCTAAATTGATACTAAGTTAATTTTTAAAATATTTTAATTTAATTTTAAAAAAAAATTATTTTTAACTTTAAATTTATTTCTTAAAATATATATTAACTCTACTCTAATCATTATTATCATTTATATTTTTATTATCATTATCATTAGTCCTTCATTGTCACTATCATCATAATTGTCATCACGTCATTTCTGAAGTCATATTTAAGATTGAATATATAGATCAAAGTTTGTGAACTAGCTCACAAACTTGTAGAGCAAAATCAATAAAAGTACTATTTCATTTGAATGTAATTTTTATTTTTACCTAATATGTATAACTCACATATTAAGGAGGTTTAGCTCACAAGTTAATAAATCAACTTACGAGCTAATTTTTTTAAAATAATAAAAATTATTTTTATATATTTTTATATTTTTATAGTTAAATAACTTAAAATAGTTAGATAATTAACTTAAAAATTAAAATGGACTAAACGTAGATCACCATTTTTTTTCTAATCTACCTATTTTTGGAGGCATTCAACCCAACCCATTTACTAAGAGTCAACATAGACTAAGTTTGTTGACCCACATACCTAATAATAACAAAACCACCAACGTCTCTACTTTCATAATAATAATAATAATAATAAAAATAATGATTTTAGCAAAAATAATAATAACAATAATAATAATAATAATTTATAATTTTAATAATTTTAAATTTTCATTATTTTAGAATAATTTAATTTGTGCTATTTTATTTTTTTAAAATTTTAATTTATCTCCTATTAATAAAAAATAAAATAAAGTAAGTTGATTTAATTTTGTAACAATTTTTAAAGATTAAAATAAAATTTAAAAATTTAAAACTAAAATTAAAATTAATTATTACAAATTTTAAAATTAAAAACCAAAACCCATTCTATCTAAAGTAATTTAATGCTTATGTTAATAACAAATTGCAAAATATGATTAAGAATTTGAATTTTCCCACTGATCAGTATTTGATGTTTCACAGGCAGATTTGGTGTGTTTCTCATCCTACAATCACATGCATTCAACAAGGATCAAAGTTTGACCAAATAATACACCTGATTACTTTGCAAATCAATCAACCTGCGGTTTCCTACGATTCAAACATGTCTTTTCATATTAGGCTACCATGGAAGCTTCTTACTCGGGAAACACGATGGAATTAATGTCCATATTCATGCTTCATTCCACACAAGTAACATATCTTCAATTACATATACAGATACTTTTTATATAGGCATATAACTATTAAAAGTTATAAATAATGTACAATTTTTCATTTTACAAAAAAAGAAATTTATTATTGAAATTATTTGAATACAAAAAAATACGCAGTCAAAAAATGTTTAACAAACTCTTCACATACAAAAGCAAAGTGACTTTCTCACACATGATAAAATCGAAGAGGTAATAATCTCAGACCCAAAAATCAAAAGCCTATCAACATCGTGTAAACCAATTTACTTGAATTCGATACACACTTTTTTTTTCTCTCATATTCCTCGAGAAGGCTTCCACATATTTTGGCTTCATTTAATATATTTAGCATTATCTTCATAATTTTATGGATTCAACATATTGAGAGTCTGAGACGGTTAATTCTTAATTTATGTTAGATGCATCATTATTTATAACATTTGGTTTCATGGGGAAAAATCCTTAACCAACTGCAGAATTGATTTCCCATTTGATCTAATCGGAAAAGGCCAAGCAATATTTCCATGATATTATTATTATTATTATTATTATTATTATTTTGAAAAGAAAATACTGACTGAACCTTATGTGCGCGCTCCCATCGTGCATTATATATTTTGAATTCTCCCTATGCTACTCCTATCAAAATTGATCAGGTTAGAGTTAATGTATTTTGGACTGGTTTATTTTAAATTTTTTATACTTAAACTTAAGTTTGTGATCTATTTTTAATATATTTTCTTTATCAAAGTATAATATGTTATATAAGATTTAACATGGGTTTAAATTTACTTAAAAGGTTACAATATGATAAGATAAGTAAATAAATTTAATGGTTATACATATAAATGATTAAAAAGGTTTGTGAATTTAAAATGTAAAAAAAAAATTCAAAATTATTAACTGGTAGATTTTGATGAAATATTCATAAAATAAATTAGTTTTTCTAACTATTAAAATTTTATATATGCAATATTGATGAGTATAAGAAAATTAAATTATGTTCGTTAAGATTTTAAATCAAAAGTTTCAGGATTAAAATATTTTTTCGAACTAATATATAAAGAAAAAAGATTTTTATAATTAATTTGAATGCTTTAAATTATGAAAATTTAATTTTTGTAATATGTTATAGATTAATCAAATTGTAGTAAGAAAATAAAATCTATTATTATATTTTATTTTTTTAAAATAAATAATAAAATTATTACTAATTCGTATAATTTAATTTAAAGTAAACTATCTTAGAATACATATATTAGAGATGTTAAAAAATTTAATAATTATCTTTAATTTTAAATAATATATGCCAATGTGTGATTAAATATTTAAATTTAAATTACATTCATAATGATTATTTTTAAAATAAATGAAATAATTACAAACCAATCTCATTATCATAAATTTTGTATGAAAATCATATTATATAAAGATAAAAGATAATATAAATGTATTAATTGAGTAATTAAAATTTATTAACCATCTAATTTAAAATGATGATTTTAATTTTTATCATAACGATCGATTGTTCTCTATTTTTCAATTTTCTTTAATTCTGGTTTGCCAGCTGTTTGGTAACCTTTGGTTTCGTCAAAATTTGGTTACTTTTAATTATAATCCATAGTTGAAAACTCGTAGTTTCTAATTGTTCGTAAGAAAACAAACATGTTGAAGTTATATGACTCCAACCACCATTATTAAGCATGCACAGCTCACCTATTTGATTGGTGCAGTTTGAAAGTCTAGAATTACTAGTTTGTGTATAAAAAAGCCACTGCACTGCAAGAGAAGCATAAATCAGCCAGTGAGCTGGAAAACCATTGAAAGAAATTAAAACCCAAATAAAATATATAATCAACACGAATTTTTTTGTGAATTTAATGAACAATGATGGGAAAAAAATTATAGAATAGACATTTGGTGAAGTTTAGTTAAAATGAAAATAATCACATCCAACGAGGCAACGACTTAGAACATTAACAAGAACATAAATCAGATAAAGTTAAAACATCAAATGTTCTTCAATAATAAAGAATTAAAACAAAAACAGAAGTTTTGAAATGAATGACAATCCGCATTTGGATGAGATCGTTTTCAACTTTTTCAATATCTATTTTCGTAATTAGCATATTTAAGAAATATTTGTCATTGATTCTTTTCGGTCGTCTTATTTTAGTATTGTTTGAAGGGACGAATTACAACAACGTTTGAAAAAAAAAAATCATGTACAACTACTCCCAATTACTATTACCAGCAACAATACAATATTATTTATTGAAACTAGAAGAGCTTTGCTTTAGAAAACCTAGCCTTTATGGCATCCTAATAGGACTAAAGACTCAAGTGAGACCCTCTTACCAACACACTAGTAATTTCCACCTACCTTCTCCAATTTATAGTTGCAACAACCAATTAATTTGATAACTCTATTTTTTTAAAGAGAAAAAGTTAAGTATTTTTTAATATATTTTTCTAACACGTTATTTATTATTGAATTTTATTAAATAATTTGGGTCATACCCCTTTTATAATTAGTCCCATTTACTATCTGGTTGGATTTTCATAAATTTCACTAAATAATAAAGTATGATAGAAAATGTTCTCCTAGCATTTTTCTGACAACCACGCTAGAAGAACTAAAGAAAAGTAGGGAAAAAAACTAGCATAAATGGAAACGGACAAAATAGAACAAGGAAACTATGTGAGAGAGCTTAATTGATATGGCTGGCAACCATCATGAGGTTGGCGTGAACCACCCATTCTCCAATAAATATCTATTACCATCACATCATTAGTTATAATGTTTTCTCTTTTAATTATGAGGGTACCGACCAAATTTTGTTACTAAGTGTGTATGTTTGCATGTACCTCATTTTGTCCATTGTACTCCATTTCATATCCACATTCTAGTAATAACATCTTAGAACAAAATGGTGATCCAAGAAAAGGGTGAAATACTTGGTGCCATTAGTTCCCATTAATGTGTTTCCCTTCCACTGAAAACCACCACACTACTTAGCAAACCAATGAGCGTCATCTGTCCAATTAGAAAACCAACCCACTCTCTAAGTGTTATGGGATTTGGAAGTGCATAAGTTGATCAAGTATTAGAGTGATGAGTATTGTTTCCCAAGGAATTGATGAAGACACAATGTTATCTAGTAATAACCAATTACCACAAATGAGTATAAAAGTAATCGAGCAAAAAAAATGTATAAATTAAAAATTAAAGAAGGCAAGATTAAACCCAAATTGTGAATATACAAGTAGAAACATATATGAAGTCTATGTTCACATCTTTCACCCATTATTTCACCTAACACCAAATTGAACTCCCTAGTCGGCTAAGAAGTCAATGAAAGCCTATGTCTAGGTTAATTGATTATAGGTCATCTTATACTTAAAATACATTATGTTTATATGTATATTAGGCCAAGCTCCTCTTATTACACTCAAGTCTTATTAGCCATGTAAGCTAGTGGGTATATATGTCCATCTTACTGACTAATTAATACATCCAACGTGAAGATGTGCTTTAGACCCCCATTATCCACACTCATTGTTAAAATCCAATTATCTATGCTCTAAATCATAGTATTACCCAAATCCAATCATATGATTATAAGAGAGCCAAGCTACACAATAAGATTCACATAAAACTGTGTTTTTTGAAACTCTTAGGTTTTCTCTTGTTGCAATCTTGTGAGGATTAAAAAAATATCAAAAAAGGAATTTCTTTTTACAAGCAAGGTTGAGTTCAAAAATCAAATATACCATGATTATATATAAATGAATATTTAGAAGATATTTACAAATTATCTATCGTAAAATTCTCTTATTGAAAATAAAATTTAAATATATCATCTAATAAAATATGAATTAAATCTTTACTAAGTAAATTAATTTATGCATTACAAAAATATATATTAAATTGATAAAAAATTATTAAATTAAAATAATATATCAAATTATGTTAGTTGTACCGTTCAAAACCTTCTTTTAATGAATAATTTTATATGAATATAGATTTGTAGAAAAAAATTGGTGAAGGTTAAAATTGTTATTAAATTTTTTTTAATGAAGTTAATAAATAAAAAAATTGAAGCAACATTTCTAAGACATTTGAAAATAGCATAGTCTCTTCACAATTAGAGCGTTTAGACATTGTTTTTAAAACAGATACGAGATTCCGATTCCTTTTCTTGTTCGGTGCTTAAATCTTGGTTCATGTTTGAATATGTTGTTATTCTGTTGGACGGCACATACAATGAAGGATAATTATTTGGAGCTATGATCTTTGTTGGTGAGGGACAGGTCATCTATTGCAGGTTGCATTCAGCTGCAACACTAAAATGGTTTGTTAAATGGATTTTAATTTTTACACTGTTTTTCCCATTTAATATTCTATCTCTTTCTTTTTTTTATCATTTTTTTTTTCTTCACCTTTTATTTCTATTTTTTTTTTACTCATTCACATCTTTTTTAAAGAGTAACCACAATACAATTAATTACAACCAGAAAAAGAAAAAAGAAAAGGTGTGAAATAAGATAGGTAATATAATAAAGAATGATATAAAAAACTGTTTTAAAAATATATTATGAAAATAACAATACTGTTAAAAAAAATATAGCATGTGGAGATACCTGGTTAAAAACAAAAAATAAAAATTGTAGTTCTCAATCAATCAATCTGGACAAACAGACTTTCATATATAAAATTTTTGACATCTTTTCTAATACTTTCTACCATCGTTTTCATATACTATGCAACACCTAACCCTGATTGAATCTCCAATTTTGTCATTATACCGTGCTATATCTATGATCATAAACAAATGTGTTCTATTGCGTCACTTTCAAAAGGGTAACAACTGAGACATCAATGATTTGAAACAGTCTTTGTAGACTTAGATTGCGGAGAGGGGGGGATGAAGAGATAGCATAAGATCATAAGAAAATGAAGTGTGTTTAGTCTATTTTCCACAAGAAAAGTACACATGGCCACATTATATGGCTTCATGAAAAGGTTGAATTTCAATACATGTCATTTTCCCTAGAAATCATCTTTACAAAAATAGAAAAACAGTTTTACTTAGGACTTTTACATAAACTCTAAATCTTAGCCAAAAATGCTGACTCAATGTTCTACATCTTTTATTACAAGAGCACAAGTGTCTCCCTTGTGTGTTGTTCGATGTTATTGTGACTTAATTGTAGGATATTAATTCAAATGCATGACAGCTATGAAGATTTGATTTCATTCTAGTTTATCCATTCTTAGTTATATCATTATCGGGGATGGATATAGAAGCATTAATAAATATATATATATTTAGTTTGATCCTTCACGAAATATTGCAAAAATCAACGGTATATATGCACTGTGTTGATAAAGATTTTATTTTCCTTTGATTTTGGATATAAATTGAATCCAAGTATCTTTTGGCACATAAATGAAATGGAAGTATCATTTGAAAATATTATTATCCTATGAATCATGTATCTGTAAGATAAAGTCAATATGTAGTTTTGGGTATATAAGATTGACATGCAATTGAATATTCAAGTATTTTGAATGTCAAAAACTGGGACAATTAAAACGAAATAATCAAATGTCCACGTATAATAAGGTTGAAAGAGCACACATTCAGCAATGTGCATGGCAGCTGTAGACTTTAGGACATTCAATTATATTTCAAACCATATCCTTTTAACGTTACATCGCACATATGTGGGTTAGACACATGTTAAATGTACGTTCTTCAGCTTAGATATATTCCTTTCTTAATAACAAATTTCCTATATTATACGGTTTAAATTTGTTATTTTCATTCTAGACAAAAGTAACTTATAAATATTAAATTGTTATACCCAGCGATTATTTGGATAAAATTATTTCTACAAATTAAAAGCTGGTTTGGTTAAAAATTAAAAAATATTATTTAAATATGTTTGGATTTTGTTGTATGAAATACGTATAAAATATTTATAATAATAAAAACAATAAAAAATTAAAATTTATTAACTTATTTTTTAAAAATTTATTTTCTTATTTTATTGTTAATAAATTATTTTAAATATAAATTAATTGTTATAAATAAATTTATATCTAATTTTTAGTTATATGTTTAAATTAGATTGAAAAATAGATTGTTTTAATAAATTTTGTGTTTGGATGTTAGATAAATTTTTTTAAAATAATTTATTTTTGTTAGATTGAATAAATTAACTCATTTTTATAATAAAATTAAGAAAATAGATATAAAATTATTTATATAGTTAATTTTAGATTTAATATAATTAATAATTAAATATAAAATTAAAAATTAAAAATTAGTTAATAAAAAATAAACTAATAATTTTTATTTATAAGATTTAAGTTTTTTCTTATCTTAGAAAATTATGTGTTTTGTTAAAAAATCATAAACTTATTTTCTGAAAGATTCTAAATAAGATTGAATAGAACATTTCACATTTTTTCACTTAATATGAAAGAATAATTTTTCATAAACACACTAATTTTATCATAAACTCTGAAATCACTTTATATCTAACATATCCAAGTACTAAACTTATTTTATAGAATTAATTATAACAATAATTAATTTTAAATGTATTAAATGAATAAAATAATTTCTTTTAACTATTTCAAGCACACACTTAATATTATTAGTACAAAAATAATAATTTTTTTATAGTTATTTTTTTAAGATTTTTTAAATTGACACAAAATATATTAAATTTTTACAATTATACCTTTCAAATTATCACTAAAATATTTTTCAACAAATAATTTTATATAAATATAGATTTATTGAAAGATAATTTCAGGTGAATATATATTTATTAAAAAAATTAATAAAAATTAAAATCATCGCTATTTATTTTTTAAAATCATCACTAAAAAATATTTTTTTAATATAAAGATATTTATGATTTACTTTTAATTTTTATGAAACATGTGAATTTTCATATATCATGATCTCAAACTTTATTTTTATATTTATTTATTTTTAAATATTATTACATAAGTTATTGGTCTAACCTGATTTTAAAATTATTGTAACCTAAGATATAACATATTAAATTAATATGCATAACGATAACATAATTTATTTAAAATAATTTATTTTTATATTTTTATTTAATTTAAATTTGTTTTATAAATTTAGTACAAATTATAAGAAAACAATATTTTTTTAGTGACAATATAATGAAGGCATATATTATACTTTTTTCTTGAAATTATTACTTAACACTAATAATTTATGATTTAAAATTTTATGTAAATTTAAATATATTTCTTCCAAACACAAAAAAGTAAAGGTAAAATTTTAACTTGATAGAAATAGTAGATTATTTATCTAATGGGATTTGATTCAGCTGAAATGTATTTAACTGGTTAGTTTCCGTTCATATTGCCAGCAAATTCTATTAAAAGGCTTATGGTATGCCTTTATAATGGAATGAGAAAATATTCTATCTTTGAACGATGAATGGTTTCATACAAAGTCATGATCATATGCAATGTGTATGAGAGGTTGGAAGAATTCGTAAAAAAGGTGTTCCAAAAGTGATGGTCCAACTTTGAATAAGAAAAGTTTGAACCATCAGTAGAACGATGCGATCGAGGATATATGTAATCCTCAGTTCTCGATGATGCTCAAATGCGTTTTACGCCTTGTACTTTGTACCATGAAATTATATTAATTAAAAATTTTAATATATGCTAATTTAAGCATTTTAAATGATAAATTTGATTAAAAATAAATATTTATTACATTAGAAATATAAAAGTGTAATGACTATTTTTTTAATAAAATCATACTATTTTGTGTATTATTTGAATTGGGTAGAAAATTTTTCCTTTTGAATGTTTATTGTACATTCAAGATTCAAATCCAATACTACTAATTAAGTTAAACTAATTTCTTGTTGATTGATTGGATGTTTGGTTTTATTTTAAAAGAAAAAATAATCATAAAAATATTTGTAATTTGGTTAAATTTGATTAAAATATATTATAAATAACAAATTAAACTAATTTACAGTTTAATTTAATTCAGTTATTTTAGCTTTTGAATTTGTATAAAAAATAAAACAATAAAAATATTATCAAATGAACATAAAATATTTTGTTCAAAATTTTTAAAAAAGTAAAATTTATAACAAAAAAGTCCACCATCCATAATAAAAATAAGAAGATTTATAATAAATAAAATAATATAATTTACAATGAATATAACAATTCAAATATTTTAATATTAATTTATTCTTAAAAGATTAAAAAATTAAAATACATATACAATTACAAAAGATTTTATTCTATTTAGTTTAATTTTATACAAAAGAATTCTAAACCAAATCGTAAAAAAAATAATTTTAAAATTTTAATTTTTTTAATTGTTAATTTTTGGATTCAATTTGATTTGATTCTTAAAAATCCTTAATTCATCTGTACATCGGTGAACATTAATATTGTATCGGTAATCATTTGAGTAAATTTTAATTAAAATTGTAAATAAAAATATTTAAAATTGAGAGAAACGATATATAATTAATTTAAATAAATAATTATAAAAAATATGATTTTTTAGTAAATTAATTGAAAATTGAGATAAAAAATTAATTTATTAAATTAAAAGTAATTAAAATTATATTTTTTTTATGTTCTAGATTACACAAAAGATATTATTTGTTTAAGTTAGTAATATCTACGATATGATTGAAAAATTAGACATGTATTTTTTTATTGAGTTTTATATATAAATTTTGAATTTAAATTTTATGTAAAAAAATTAGATTATTAGACATGTATTTTAAATCTTTTATTTATGTGTAATTATTAATGAGGTATGAAAAATAAGTAATTTTTCACTTAAAAATTGAAAAATTGTTAAAAGTATTTTTTTACAAAATATAGAAGTATTAAATAATAGTAACATGTACAATGATTACACAATAGAAGATATTTTAACATTTTAATGAATACTCTAATTTATAATATAAGTATCGATAATAAGTCGTAAAGCAGCCGCAAAAATAATTAGTGGGAATATGTAGCGGTTGATGGACAACTGAGACACATGCAAAATGGTAGATAAGTGAAACAACAACACTTGGTGGAAATCGAAGCATCTTTGTCATGTTTAATGACTTTGTAGCTATTTCTTCCTAGGAATGTTTTAAGACCCAACCCAACTTGGTAGTTCCGTCTGGACCAAAGTTAAAGAAGTTTAAGTCACTAAAATCGATCAGTTAGTAGTTTAGATCACTAAAATTTGATCAGTAATAAAAAGTTGAGAATTAAAATAATTTTATATAAAATTCTAAGTTTAAATCTTCATTTATATAAAAAAAGATTAGAGGCTGCATGACTTGATCCGATCCGATGTTACATGCATTTTAGTCTTATAACTTATTTAAAAATTTAAAACTTTGAGATATTTTAAATTTAATTAGTAACTTAGAAATGACATATTATATTAAAATAATTTGTTTGAAAATATATTAATGTACATGAAAAAATATTCCTTAATTTTAATTTATACTTTAAAATTGATTAAATTAATTTATTAGTTTCAATAAAATTTTTAATTTAATCCTAAATTTAAACAAAATTAATTAGGTTCGTATAGTTTAAAATTTATAATTAATTTTTTAAAAATTGATGAAATAACACCTCCGTTAATTATTTTAATAGGTTATCTTTGGATTCAAACTCTTTTAATTTATTTATTTTTTTGACATAAATCTGTTCGCTTATTAATGAGATAGGCTAGAACTTCCATAACTGGAGGTTTGAAAACACATAAATGAGATTAATTGTATTATGCATTAAGGTGTTAGGATTGGCTTAATAATAATAAAGTTTGAATAGTTTATATGTAATTTTAAATTTATTTATTTTTTTACTTTATACACTAGAAATTGTGTTATACATTTTTATCATTCTATAAGTGTATCCATTAAAGAAGAAAAAAAAAGGAGAGAAAGATATAATGTCATAGAAGGGATCTCACCAAATAGACAATGCACCAACCAAAATCACCCCTTAAGACCTTAACTAACTTTTGGTAATTTGTAAATGAGAAAAATAAATAAAAATAATTAAGAAAAATATTAGAAAGATAAAGTAGAGGATAAAAAGAAGGCAAAACTAGATATCAATTCAAGAAAAAAGAAGTAAAAATATCATTAGAGACAAACAGAGATAGGGAGGCCCACAAAGTGAGGAAAGAAGCAAACATTTGCATCTTCCATCGATATCACATGTCCTAAGATGTCTCTCTAGTTAAGTTCCAAGGATGGGGCACTGCACAATTGTACCGGCGAAGGTTAACGAACGTATTTGGATAAAGAAATATTTCATAGGAGCTTCGAATCCGAAAATAATCTGTTAAAGAATTAATAGAGGTGTAACTTCATTAATTCTTAAGAATTTAATTATAAAAATTTAAATTTTTAAGAGTTTAATTAAAATTTAGATTATACATATTTTTAGTTTCTAAAATCATAGTAAGTTTTTTCTAGCTCTTGTATTTTTTTTGTTTTCATCCTTACTTGTGTAAACCTTTATTTTTATTTCTCACTCATTTATATATTTACTAATTTGTTATATATTTTAAAAAATATTCATACAAACAGCACAGATTATAATTTTTATCATTGAATTATATAAAACTCATTTTAATATCTCTTATTTACCTTAGGGGTCGTTGCTATAGAACTGGAGAAATAAATTTTAATCTCTTTTATCAAGTGCAACTAGATTCATAGGTTAGCAAAGGATGACTCTCAGTTCAATTCTTACATAAAGTAATTCTTTCATTTTAATTCAAGTGTCTTTCAATAGAGTAATTGCAAACTTTATTCTTAATGTTCTTTCGTTTTATTATTTTTGGATTGGCTACATTAGAATTGATGTTAAATTCATATGCCTAACTGAAAAATTGGTGAGAAAATTCGATCTTATAGTAACTCACCATAAGTGAATTACAAATTTGACCTTCAAATAAATGAATCACGAATTGAGAGCTGAATTAAATTATATCAAAAAGAGTTACAAAGATTATAACCCTAACCACTATAAATTTCATTATTTCTTCCTCATCTAGTTAATTCCTAAGTTTAGCACGTAGCATTTTGTTTTTCTATCACCTTAAATACAAACACAATACATGGTCTAAAGACTTGTTCAAATGGTAATAAACTTTTCAATTGGTAATTGAATCCAATTCTTGAGGAAAATACTCACTTTATTACGGGGTACTAAATTAGTACACTTGCCAATCACCAATCACATTACATTAAGACCATTTTTTATCCTCAGGGTCAAACTTTTGTAAATGATAACATTAATATCTTTTAACAAAATATAAATTTTACTAATACAATCATTGAATCACAAACACACAAATAAGTGTGCCATGTTCTCACTAGATACGTACGTATCATATATTGCAGCTAGGATACAGGGATAGCATATGCATACCCCAAAACATAAGCAAGATATTGAAATAAAGAGACTTGAAGACAATCATGGACACATTGGTTTTCCATAAATGAATAGATTTTGACCGCATTATCAAGCCTCTCAATGTTGGAAAAACCGTTATATTGACACAGATGGAAAATGCACAAAATTGAGACCAAAAAGAAACGTACAGCACTGGTAACAACAAAGATGACCTGGAACTTCCAATGAAAGTATAAAATGCAATGATCGAGCACAACGGTGCATTTCCTTTTAGAGTCTAGAGATGGACCAAAACCCGGATACAAACGGGGAAAAGCCTCATGCATTCAATTGTTACAAAAGCTATTCTGCAACTAGAAAAATTATTTACCTGGTTTAGACATTCCTGGTTATGGAATCATCCCATTCAGGGAGGCCGGCAATGATCCATGCTTGATCATAATTCATATGTTTCAATTTTGCATATATCAGATGATAGCCAATTGGTTCTGGAAACTCCATGAGCAGTGAGTTACAACATGGTCTATCCTCAAGCATCATACGATTTAGAATTTTCCTCTTTAATCAACAAGATTAGCCAAACAAATCCTTAAATAAGTTGGGATTCTGACTTGAGGGTGTCACACCCATCTGCCTGACTTTTGCATCCTTTTCCAAAGCATCTTTAACATTTGGACCCTTTACAGATTGGGACAAAGGTGTCACAATTGTTTCTCCAGGAGTAACCCTGTCAGCTGACAACTCTGATAAAAGATTTGCATTATCCCCACTCGTGTGGATAGAATAGCCACCACTGCCACTCTGTTTACTTGCAGTAGTGTCTGCATAGAGTGTCATGATATCCAGTGCATTTGTAACAGCACCACTATTATGATTTGTTGTAGAACTAATGCTTGGGTCAAGAAGTCCTTCCAATTGCTTGAATGGATCCACAGAGGGAGGTGCATCAGTGACAGTTGGTTCACCCAAGTCCAGCAAATCTGGAGGAGGAGCTCGTTGAGTAGTTTTGTCCTGAGCTGCTTCACTGGGTATAACTGCAGCTTTTGATTCCTGAGTTCTGTCAGTAGCACTAGCACTAGCCTTAGGAACCTTATTGCTGGTTGTTCTTTTCTCAGGTTTAGTTGAACCACCAAACAATGAAGCAGCAAGCTTCTGCTTTTCAGGAGAAATTTCAATGGTTTGCTTTCTAGAATCATATTTATCACGTACTTTTGAATTTACAGAAGTTGCAACGTCCCCCTGAGTCACCCCATTCACAGGGTTTTGGGAAGTAGAATTTGTGGAAGATGATGTCGGAGATGAATAAGTAGGCCTACCCCATTTCTTTTGAACACCGTCAAGCTTCAGCTTAAGCTCTGAAGATCCTGTCTCAGATGCTGATCCCACTGACGGCATCTGGTGAGACTCCCTAGAATACAATGCCTCAGGTACTGGAACAAGGTCTGTTGAGGATGAAAGTGAAACCGGAGCAACTTTTGAAGACATTGGAGGCTTTGGAAGTTCATATGCCTCAAATCTCAGACCATGTGCAGATTCATGTTGATCCTGGCTTTTGAAGTTGCTCACATTCACCATTCCAGTGCGCTCATCCTCTGGAATATAGCGCATAGCACCCCTTTCTAGAGACTGCTGGACATAATCATTGAGAAAAGAAAGATTTTTATCAACCTGCATAAAAGATTCAACATGTCAATAATCTTTAGATCAGAAAAACAAGTTTCATACAGCAATATGCACTGTTCCAAACACATTATTATGTTTATGAAAAGAGATGAATGTTTAAGAACTATGAAGTTCAACATGAACAACTCAGGTCAAAATCTGTTTCATGGATAGACAAATTATTCGAGAGATTCATAACCAACAAATTATAAATTACAACAGACAAGGATAAACATCTAGGCAGAACAGATTCCATAATATGAATCTTGAATTAAGATAGCATTATTATTTGACAATAGGAAGACAACAACACTAAGCAAAGCAACTAGAAAACACTCGATCTATGAAGCATGGACACCTCTTTTGTTCACATGGACTAGGTGAGGTTGGTTACATGGATCATCAATGCCATAAATTTCAGCTAAATGATTACTTCAAAAAGAGTGGGCATAAACAAGTAATCTAAGGAGGCTAAGGGAAATCAAACAACAAAAACTATACTTATGCCGTTATTTTGGTACCCATGTGATTTTCAGTCTCAAAATCATGGTTTCTCTTGGTCGAGTGTTAGTCTAGATGATGACAGAAAACCATGTGAGATCTATTTATGAAGCAATGGACAAGGCAAAAGAAACCATTATTAAGTCTTTCAACAATGAAAGCAAATACAAAGGTGCTTGCAATCATTGAAAATGATGCCAATTTAATCATTGATAACAGGATAAGAAAGAAAACAAGAATTGTTATTGAGACACCCTTGTTCCCAATCTTGAGCCAATGTGACAGCACGCTGAGGAAAAGGGAAAGAATAATGTACAGCAATGGTTTCCTGGATAATTTGAGAGTTCATGGCCTCTCCCTCACTCACAACGATTGACCCGATACCTTCCCCGCCCTCTCAGTATTTATACTCTAATTTATAGTTAGTTTCTATTCTGTTACACAGTACATCAGACACTCAGGGCATTCAGGGTTATTATTCCATGTGTCTCTTTGCATACACCTTTGTTGAAAATTGGACTTGGACTTAATTCAACCCTATATATATTTGTTTGGCTTTATCTCAAGTCAATGTGAGACTCTAACACACCTGCTCATGCCCAAACATCTATAGCATGGACATATCTACTAGTGGACCAAACTGCAGGAATCAACATCTGCAAATGTTCCAATAATGAATCTAGGATAAGCTCAAATACCAATTTAATATGTTTGGAATGTGTTTTTTATTATTCAGAAAGACATCCTCCTTTATAGAGGGATTATAAAGGATGAATAGTTAAAAAGGGAAGTTACTAGCCTAAAATAAGGAAAGATTTTCTGGTCAAAGGATACTTCCTAATAATAAGCTAATACAATTAATCCTATTTACAAAAACGGAATCACAAAAAGAATAATAATAATGTATCCTATTTCCAGTAACAAATTAGGAAAAGAATAAGGGAAATCAAATCAGATTTAATATCTTTTTTAAAACCCTGTCGACACTCCCCCTCAAGCTGGTTTGAAGATATCAATCATTGACAGCTTGCTTATTATGCTATCAAAGGTCTTCTTAGGTAATCCTTTGGTTAGAGCATCTGCTAATTGTTCTGTGGTTGAAACATATGAAATGCAGATCTGTCCTCTTTCAATCTTCTATTATAAAGTGTTTGTCAACTTCTACATGTTTGGTTCTGTCATGTAGTACCGGATTACGAGCAATGGAGATTGCAGATTTGTTGTCACAGCACAACCTTATTGGTAGTGAATTAGGAATCTTTAACTCATAGGAGTTTCTCCACTCACAATGCTTCATAAATTCCATGAGTCATTGCTCTAAACTTAGTTTATGCACTACTCCTTCCCACAACACTATTTTTTACTCCTCCAATTGACTAGATTTCCTCCAAAAAAAGTGCAAGAGCTAGATGTTGATCTTCTATCCATGATACTCCCAGCCCAATTTGCATCTGTGTAGGCTTCTACTTGAAGATGTCCATGATTTTGTAGAATAACCCCTTCCCAGATGACCCCTTCAAGTATTTGAGGAACCTAAACACAGCTTCCATGTGTTCTAGGTCAGGTGCATGCATAAACCAACTTACCATGCTCATAGAAAAGGATCTCTCTTCAAGTATCTGGGGATCCTAAACACAACTTCCATGTGTTTTGGGTCAGGTGCATGCATAAACCAACTTACCATGCTCACAGAAAAGGATATCTCTGGACGTGTGCGAGATAAATATATTAACCTTCCCACCCGTCGTTGATATCTTCCTTTATCTATTACACTTTCAGGTCCTACTAGCAATAATTTTATGTTAGGTTCTATGGGTGTTTCAGCAGCTTTGCAACCAAGTAATAGAGTCTCCTTCAATAGATCCAAGATGTACTTGGTCCATCAAAATACTTCCTCAGCTCTTCATTGGGGGTCGATTCCTGTCAATAGCCCCACTAAAAAAATCATCTTGTCCTCAAGGTGAAAGTCAAGGAAGGAATCCCACATCTTTGCTACCAATTCCCAGTGGTTTTCACATGATGGTAAGTGACACCATCGATCAACACTTCTACATCTCCCACCACATTCTCTCTAGTATCCAGCACTTCTTTTGGTTGCACTTGCCTTGCTCTTTTGACAATATAGGTGGTAAAAGCTAAGGTTGATGGTGAGAACCTATAGCCTTCTTCAATAGAGACAGACGAAACACGGGATAAATTGTTGTTGGGAGGTAAGTGCAACTTATAAGCTATACTAACCTTACCTTTCTGGTATTTGATAAGGGCCATAAAACTTGGGACTGAGTTTCTTATTCACTTTTCTAGCTAAAGACCTCCTCCTATAGGGTTGTAGCTTCAGATAAACCTGATCTCCTGCTTGCAACATCACTGCTCTGATATGGTTGTTAGCATGGGACCACATCATATCTTGAACTGAGTAAATTAGCCCTTAAATCTACCAATAACTCATCTTGTGGCTAAGTCAATCAATTGACTTTTTCAACCTTTGAAGGAATAATGATTTCTTTGAATAGCAAGGCTGGGTCTAGACCATAGAGAACCTCAAAGGGAGCATCTTGCTGCTGCATTATAATTAGTATTAACCAAAATTCTGCCCAAGGTAACAGTTGAGCTATTGCTAGGGTTTAATCCTTGTAAGGCACCATAGATAAGCTTATAATTTCTAAACATTGATTAACAACCTCAGTTTAACCATCTATTTGAGGATGGTAGGCTAAGCTGAATTTTAGTTGAGTTTTGGCAGCCTTGAATAATTCCCTCTAAAACTGACTAATAAAAAAACAGTCCCCGTCAAATACTATAAATGTAGGGAATCCATGTGATCTTACTATCAACAATCACTAACATGTTATCTTTTCCCTTTGATTTAGGTAGTCTCCCATGGAAATTTCAGCCAACACTAGAGCTGGAACAGGCGGTGACTGCAATAATCCAGCAGGCGACAGAGTGTCATACTTATTTCTTTTAACATACATCACAAGTAATTACAAAATTCTTGATGTTAGCCTTCATTCCCTCCCAATTTACTACTCCCACCACTCACTTATAAGTTCTGAAGAAACCATAATAGTGCAAAACCAACTCCCCTTTATAGATTTGCTCCTATAATTCACAGTTAGGATGAACTACAAGATCCACAATCAAGTCCTCAATAATTTTTTGAAGTTTCTCATCTTTCTGCACCTTTTCTTGCCATTCTTCACCAAAATAGCTGAAAATGAAAGTCTCCTAAAAAGTGCATCAGCCGCCAAATTCTCCTTCCCCATTTTGTACTGAATCTCAAAATCAGATTCAATGAGCTTGGAGGTCCATTTGAATTGTTCTTCTCCCATCAACCTTTGATCTATCCAAAACTTCAAGATTCTTTGGTTTGTCCCCTATGATAAAGTGGCAACTTAACAAGATTTTAGGACTGCCTGGATAGTTGCCATTTGTTCTGCACCTTTCTAGTAAAACAAAACCCAATCATTCTGCAGAAACATCCATCTCAACAATTAAAAGGTTTGGATAATTTTGGAACAGCTAGAGTGGAGAGTGCTATCATAGCCTGTTTTAGTTGCAGAAAGGTTTCTTGAGCCTCTTGTCCCCAAAGGAAAGTTGTCTTTCTTCAAGAATTGAGTCAATGGTTTGGCATCTCACTACAGGTTTTTTGCAAACCTCCTATAGTAATGCATTAAACCAAGGTATCATCTCAAACTCTTAACATCCCTTGGTGTAGGCCACAGCTACATTGCTTCCAACTTCTTTGGGTCAGCCGTCACTCTCCCTTTGCTGAAATGATATGCCCCAAGTATTCTACACTCCACTAAATAAAGATACATGTCCTTTTATTCACCTTCAAGGCATTTTTTTGCCACACCTTTAATACCTCTTATATGATGCACATGTATCTCCATAAAAAATATGAGGACAAATCTCCTTAAAAATGGCTTGAAAACTTCATTCATCAAGGATTGGAAAGTAGAGGGGACATTTGTAAGCCAAAAAGGCATTGCAAGAACTCATTATGCCCTCATGTGTCCTAAATTCTGTCTTCTCAACATTTTCCTCCTTCATTCTTATCTAGTGATAACCAGATTTCAAATCCACTTGGAAAACACTAGCACCACTTAATTCATCCAGTTCCAGCAAAACTCATCTGCTACAGAAATTGGTGATTTATTTGGTACAACTATCTTGTTAAGATCCCTGTAATCTACACAAAAAAACACCAACCTCCATCTTTCTTCTGAAGCAGAATAATAGGACTGGAATACAGACTAATACTTCGCCTTGTAATCCCAGCCTTCAACATCTCAGCTTCTAACTTTTCAGTTTCAGATTTTTTATAATGAGCATACCTATATGGCCATATATTGGGAATCTGACTCCTTTGAGATGTATGGCATGATCAAGCCTCCTGCTGGGTGGAAGACCCTTGGGTGGCATAGAAATTCCATGAAATTCTTCAAAAGCTCTTGCTACAGCTTCTGGAATGTTTGTTGGATCATGAACAACACACTTTGTCTTGCAGCCAACAACAAACCCTTAACCCTGATCTTGTAATATAGAGCCTTCACATGGATTTATTGAAGCCACGATTCTGGTTTCCCCTTTCAATAATTTTCTGTCTTCACTATGGAGTCTTCAAAGTTAACCCTAATCTCTCCCAGCCCAACCAACCAATCCAAACCCAACAGATATCTTGTCAAATTTGCATTCCATGTAACTCCATAACAAACACACTTGCACTAACTCTTCAGGCTATCACCCACTTCTACAAAATATGGAGGAATCTCCTTCACTTGTCAGTGTCACTTTAAGCTCTCCACAAGCTCAATAGATATGAAATTAGGGGTGGCTCCACAATCAACTATTACTACCCCCTTTTGCCCTTCCACACTACCCCACATCTTCAATGATCTTCAAGTTGTGAGCCCCACAATACTGCGTAGAGAAAGCTGAATAGCAGCTTCGCTCCAATTCAAATTGGTCAGTTTCCCTTGCCACCTTCCAAGACTTCCAATATAATTACCTAAAATTGTTTGTTCTTACAAACATTTTCAGGGCTAAACTTTTCATTATGCCTGAAGTGCTTCCCTTTCTTCATTTTACCTTGCACAACCTTTGTTAACCTTCTAAACACCCTGTTTTTCTCTATTAGTCCCACAATCATTAGTGACTATTAGAAGAAGAAGCACCTGAGATGGGTGCATTAGAATCCACTCCTCTGGACCCTAATTATAGGAATCGAGCATCAATCTTGTGCTCCACCATGAGTGCCTTCTTAACCATGGCTAATAAGGATTCAGGTTCGTACAACAGGACCTCTATTTCAATTTCTTCCCTCAACCCACTCAAGAAAAATTATATAACAAAATTCAAATTATTTATTGCATATATGTTCATGAATGTATCTGTGTATACATGTATGAATTAATGTATATAATAATAGTAATAATAATAATAATAATAATAATAATAATAATTGGATTCATTGGGTAGGATCAAGTTGAAGGATAACAAACCCGAAACCCAACCTGAAGTAACCAGGTTTACATTTTTCAAGGACTTAACCCAAAAACAAAAACATCCATTTTGCTTCTTGTTGGGTTTGAGTAGTTGTATTGTATTGATCGGGTCTACTTGATCTATGAACACCCCTAGTAAGAGAGCTCAAGAGCTAGGGTATTAGGCCTCTCCCTAACAATGATTAATCTGATACCACCCCTCCATTCTCCCTCACTATTTATAATCTAACTAATTTTAGGTCGTCAGTTTCTACTTTGATTCACTACACATTTGTTACTCAACTAATTCAAGGTTTTAATTTTCTATGCCTCTCTTGCATCTCCTCACACAGACCCTTTTTATTTGGGGTAGATTCCTAGCAATGGGCTTCAAGGTTTTTATTCTCTTTGCCTCTCTTACGTCTCCTTACGTAGACCTTTTTTATTTGGGGTAGATTCTTACAATTGCCCATTCCATGCAGTTGGTGATTTTTTGAGTTCTTCTATGACAACCCTCAAGTGGAGTTTGATTCGGATGTTAAAAATGGGTTAGACAATTACATCAGGAGGTTGGCAACAACAGATGTACAATAGAATATACTAAGTAAGCTACCAATTTATAAGGGTCTCATGATCTCCTTGTTTTAAATTTGCAAAATTGCATAGCAAAAGTGAGAAACTAAGAACTCAACTTTAGTAATTTTATTTAGAATATCAACTTATAGTAATTTAAGTTCTTTTCAAGTTTTACCATTAAAAATCCCAGTCATATATTCTCATAAAAACATATCTGATTTTGTAGCTCAATGGTGGCAAACATATGGACACTCAATCCAAATTTATACAATTGGCTATATCAATTTTGAACTTCACATGCAATGCATTAGGGTGTGAACATAATTGGGTGTGTTTGAGCAAGTAATAAACACTATAAATTTTTCTACATTTTTATGATTAAGTCTAGTACTTTATTATAGGAAATAACTATTTAACACTTCCTTAATCATATTCATGTTGCAAATTCATTACAAAAGAGAAATAAGGCTTGACCACAAAAAAGTGGCACGATTTGGTTTAACCAGAGACTAAAGAAAAAAATAGAATTTAAGAGATGAAACTGGCCCCATCAACCTCAATGATATTGACAAGTGTAATGAGTGGTCAACTGGAGAGATTGATGATAATAATGATGATACTAGTAATGAGTTCATTTTTTATGATGGCAAAGTCTAAATTAGGCAATTATTTATATTTATAAGGCTTCAAGAGTAGGAGAACCTACAAAATATACCAAACAAAAAATTAGGATAAAGGAATAAAGGGGCCCTCAAGTGTTGCTGGAGTTGCAAAAATTTTTAAGAAAGGTTTAAGTGTGACTTAAACCTCTAAAAGAAAAGAAAACATGATTGAAGATGAAGAACCAGAATTTGAAGACAATTGTTAGGAAGCAAAAGACTTGTTTTAATTTGAATTTGAGGAATTGGAAGAAAAAGAGGAAGAGGGATGTGCCTCACTAAATGGAAAGGAAGAAAATGACTACATTGGGGTTAGGGAGGAAGATTAGATTTTTAATTTATGTTTGTCATTGTTGAGAATCTTGTAATTATGTAACTTATCATATAAATAAGGAAACATTGCAATTAGGGATATTGTAATTATGTAACCGTTATCAATTGTATTTAATACTCTGATTACAAATAAGAGTCACCTTTATATAGTTGAGACACAAATTCGTTTACTTCTCTCATTCTTTCTCTCTTAACATAGTCTCTAGAGCCTAACAAAAGACAAACCCTGGTTCGTGTTTACTCAATGGAGTCATTATCCTCCAGTGACAACTTTTTTTCTAGAAAGTGTTCATTCTTCGATTTCTGGCCTTTTCTATTGTTGTCACTTTTTTATACCTGTGACCCCGTTCCAACACTGTCACCACCATTTGGCCTCAATTCCCACCGGAACCATTCTACCTACATTGTATCGATCCTTCCTTGCAGCCTTGCTGTCATTGGATCTGCCACTCACACTCACATGCTACTTTTGCTTTGTCACAAATTTGACACATGGTGTCACTTCTTGAAGCACATGGCAGTATGTTTAACCATTGTTTCTACTGCTACTTGTAACAACGAACTCATCTCTCTCCCCTCCCTTCTTTTAGGATTTGTGCTCACTTGCATATTTTGGCCCACTGTTTAACTAGGTCTTCTCATTGTGTTCTGACTTCTAACGTCCTTTTTGATTTGCATGTCCTCCTAGTAACGACACCCATGGTTGGATCTGGCTTTAGTGTTCCTCCCGAGTCATATGAGGAGCATCCGTTTCCAACTCCACTACTTTTGTAGCACATGAGTAGTTCCTTTATTGGTCTTTCTCATTCTATATCTATTGGTCCATGAATTCTTGATTTTGAAGCCACTGATCACATCACTAGTAATAAAGTCATTTTCTCTACACAATCTACTTCTGCTTCTTTTACTACTGTTACCATGACTAATCGGTCTCACATAATCTCAAGGGTTTGGTACTCTTCCCTCTCTTTCTATTTCCAATGTTTTATGCTCATAGGTCTCCTTTTAACATATTCCTTGTGATCCTTTTTATAATATCCTTTCAAAATAAATTTAATGGTCCTTAATACAAGATCCTTTGCAATGTTTCTAAAACATATATTATTTTTTCTTATATTTACCCTTCATAACTTTAATAACTCTAAATTGGTAAAAAAAAATATATGATAGAAGAGTTTTGCTTTGAATAAGAATAAATTTGGAATGTTGTACTATTCTTTTAAAAACCAATACACTAATTAATGCTATTACATGTTTTCTTAATATGAATGATTTGATAAGGACCATATAAAAAGGACCAAAGGAAGTATTATCCATTAGTTATCTTATACATTTTCTTGATTGTATCATCTTTCATTAATAATTGTCTTTCCGTAGGACCAAACTTATTGGCACCAAACATGAGTCTCATGGTTAAACACCTCAGCTCATGTTGGTTCATTGATGGATTCTCTTCTTTGGGTTCTTGCTAAGTTGGAACATCCTAGTCTTGCCAAGTACAACAACGGCTACCTAGTCTTTCTAGATTATCCACTTTGTCCTGTGAGTCATGTCAAGTAGGCAAGCATGTTCATAATTCTTTTCCTAATCATGTCAATTTGTCGAACTACCTCTCAGTTTGCTTTAGTTCATTTTGATGTTAAGGTCATATTCATATTGTGTTCACTTTAGGGTCAATATTTTGCCATCTTTATTGAAGATTACTCCCAATATACTTGATTAGTTTTATAAATGATCATTTTGAGTTATTTTCTACCTTACAGTAATCAAGCCTTAATTTGGTGTTCCTATTTGCACTTTACAAAGTGATAATGCTCATGAATATGTATCTCATCTATTTCAAACTTCTTTGGCTTCTCATGGTATTCTTCACCATACCTCTTACGTTTGTATCCCTCAACAAAATGGGATTGTTGAACATAAAAATAGACACCTAATTATAACTACTCATACTCTTTTTGTGTCATGGTCATATTCTTCATCGTTTTTCAAGTGATGTTGTGCTTATAGCTCATTATCCTATTAATAGTAAGTCATTATCAGTTTTTTAAACCCCAACATCTCATTTTGTCTATATTCTCATTAGTCTCTCCACTCCTTTGCCACTATTCCACTTGAGTCAAGAGCAGCTCTTCTCTGCCACCTTCTCCTGTCCATGCTCTTATTCCTCTTCATTTCAGCCACCAGAAATTTCATGCACTCCAAATGATCCACCTTATTCATGTCCTTTGCAAATATATCATCATCAGCATCAACCTCCTCTTTTGTCACTAACAACCAGTGATGAGCCCTTTTCTAACTCTCCTCCATCCCCTTTGACCTACCTCCTAGGACTAATCTCCCTATAGTTCTTTAGCGGTTTAGGCTTTACTCATAATTCCTCTCCTCATTAGGTTTCTTTGTCCTAGCATTGATTGTCTTCTTTCTGATATACATGTCTATCTTCTTTGTCCTATGTTTCTATTCCTAAGACCAAGGTAATGCTCTCTCGTATCTTGGTTAAAGACAAGTTTTGCATGATGGGATGAGTGCCCTTCATAGCAGTGGTACTTGGGAGTTGGGATCTCATTTCTCTTCCAATAGGGAAATTTGTTGTTAGTTGCAAGTGGATTTACATAATCAAGGTTGCCCCGAATGATAAAGATGATTGCCTTAAGGCTCATAAGTAGTTAAAGGTTACACCTAAGTCTTTGTCTTATATTGGTGACACATTTTTTCCCATGGCCAAAATGGCTTCATTCAAGCTATATTCTTATTAAAAAGGTATAAATGGAACAACTTCATAGATTTGTTGCTTAGGAGGAGTCTACCAAATTTGATTGTCATCTTCAAATATCACCATATGATCTTGAGCAATTCCTGAGGACATGGTTTGTCAAATATAGCATGGTGGTCCATCAATTTGATTTGGCTCAAAGTGAACTTGTCCACTCAAATTTCTTTCTTCATTTAACCATAAGGCATATTTATTTAATTGAATACATCACCGACATTGTTATTACAATGATCACCATGGCATTGCACAAGTAAAGCAACATCTTTGTCACCACTTTCAAATAAAGGATCTTGACAAACTTCGAAACTTAGAAATAAAAATGGTAAAATCCAAGAATGGTATAGTGGTTTCTACAAAAAAAAAAAAGATATGCATGGACATCCTAGATGAAACAAGATTGATGGGTGACAAACTTGTTGGCACTCCTATGAATCCTAATATTAAACTTCTATTAAGATAAGGGAGGCACTTTCAAAATGGAAAGATATAGGAGACTAGTTGGCAAACTAAATTACCTAATTGTTACCCTTCTAGACTTCTCCTTTGCAATTAATATGGTAAGTCAATTATTTAACTCTATAAGAAGGACATTGGAATACAATAATTCGTATCTTGAAATATATGAAAGAAACTCCAAGTAAAGATCTCTTATAGGTTGATAAAGGTCATAGTCAAGTTGTGGGGTATTCAAATGCAAATTGGTCAAGTTCTCCCACAAATAGGAGGTTCACTTCTAGTTATTACATCCTTATTAGGAAAAATATGGTTTCTTGGAAGAGCAAGAACCAGATGTGATTACAAGATCTAGTGCATAAGCTCAATGTCAAGTTATGTCCTCAACCACTTGTGAGCTTATCCTGCTCAAATTATGCTCAAAGCTAAGATTTTGAGAGATTACACATATGACACTCATTGGTGATCAGACAGCCTTACATATTGCCTCAAATTTAGTCTTCCATAAAAAAAAAACAAACACTGAGATAGATTACCATTTCATTAGAGAGATGATCTTATCCAATGACATCAGTTATCACCACTAGCTTAGTCAATTTCAACAATCAACTAACGGATGTTTTCACCAAGTCATTAAGAGGTCCTTGATTTAGTTATATATGTGATAAGCTTGGATAATGATCAGAATAAAATGAATTATAACTTTTTTATTTCTATACTACCCTTACTGAAAAACTAATTTTTTATTTTTTATACCTTGGATAAAGTGAACTATTCCATCCTTCGTCGTCCCATTCCTTCTCCCCTTATTATTTATTATTGAGTATAAAACTTTTAATGAGACATTTTCTTTCCTATATTTCAATCTAATATTTCCATTATGGGTGGCGTGGAATCGTATGAGTGCAGCTGAGTGTCGTTGCATTGTTACTGTGGTGCCTGAACCAACAAATCAATTATACAGATAATAGTAAACATCCAATCAGTTTCAACATTAGACACAATAAAGAACAATTCGTTTCAATTTGCTTGTGAAGTAGACATGACCATACCTAAACATGAACCAGGTTACTTGTATTACTGATTATGAGATTCAAACCAAAAAGCAACACAGGTTGCAAGGCAGTAGGCAAGTGCAGACCCAACACAGTACCAAGAAGAGGCATATAAGGAAGAGAGACATGTACTGATGAGTAATAAGGACAGAAATAATTTAAAAATTTTATAGAAAGTCACATTTTTGGTTCCATCCCATTCATCCACAATGGAATTAAATGGCATAGGTTCCATTAGTTTCCATTCTATTCCATCCTCCTACTTATCCACCAAACAAAGGGAATATAATCCCATTCCAGTATTCCCTCCTATTCCAGTTTCTTCCACCAATTCAAACATACCATATACATCTTATAGTTGTGCACTAAAATTTTCCCTTAAGCTTTAGAGCTACCTTTCTATTACAGACAACACTAGAAGCACACTTCCATTTCATCCACCTTGTTTGTGTCAAATGGTATACATTTCCCTCTATTTTTCCGTCATTTTGTATGACCAACACAGGATACCTAAACTGTGTCATTTGAGGTATGTATGGTCTCCAATTTTCACCTCTAAGCAAGGAAAATTTTATAATCTTAAAATAATATAAGAATATGCAAAAATTAACAATTACCTCAATGTCTTCGCAACTTGCATCTTGGGGTATTATTGTTTCAACAGCTCGTGCGTCCAAACCAATAAGGGCTTGCAATTCATAAGCACGTTGCTGCAAATCAGTGGAGTGGGATGCTAATAATTCTTCGACCAAAGATTGACACTGCACATAGACAAGAAAATGTTACTCATCTTGGTGGTACTGTATCAGTCAAATTTAAGCATCAGGTTGTAGTAAAGAAAGCATGATTTGCTCATTAACAGCCCAACCACATGAAAAATAATATTTGATAATAATCATACTGTTAGAGTCTCACATTGACTAGAGATATGATCAAGTAATATATGGTAATTGTTGAGAACAATCCTCACCTTATGAGCTAGCTTATGGGGTTGAGTTAGGCTCAAAACTCAATTTCTAACACATACATATAATACAGGGAAAAACAAATATTTAATTACAGAGCAGTTAGTTGAGAATCTCATGAACATAACTTTTTACAGAAAAGCATGGCTGGCATTTATACATATAAATAATGCAAAGAAGCATTTCCAAGAAATTTATAAAGATATAGTATGTGTAAATGATCTTATTTTATGCTCAAAACAGCTTGCAATCAAACTCCTACTAAACTTTTGGGGAAAAAAATCTCCCAAAATTAGCCTACACCAGATATGTTATTAATTGTCATATTCATCAGGGTAACTCGATTTTGTTAAATTATTAACCAAATAAAACTTTAAAATTTCATGGATCAAAATAACTATGTGCATAAAACATGATACATGTAACTGCCAACACCTTAGAAGTTAGAAGAATTCTAAAATCACAATATCACTGGAGAGCACTTCATTTGGGTGATGACAAAGATGGCTTATAGCATGAATATACATTACAATGTATAGTCAAAGATTAGATTGTGCTCAACATTTAAACAACCACTTCCTTCACAGAAAGCCCATGCAATAGGGGACATACAAACTTAAACATAAATTCTTTCAGCAAATACCTCAGGTAGCATATCCACTTTCCTCCCAGCTGCTATTTCAAAAGCATAAATTTTTGTCAATGCTGAAATCGCGTATGCCTTCACATCAAACAATAAGTTAGTCCCAATTTAAAGTCGTTTAAGCAGGAAGATTGAAAAAATTGGTCATTAGAGCATGACAGAGGATTAAGATCAAAGAGGTCATAAAATTAAAAAGATAAGCATCAATATTTGAATGATATAGCAAAATTCATGCAGAAAATGTATCATCAGCATTCAGTAAGAGGAATGCTAGCAACACACTCCTTATTACTGGCTCATTCTCTAAATAGTCAAATTAGTTACCTCATACATAGGTCATTTTCTAAAGTATCTGTTGACTTATAAGATAATGAACCAATAATAAACTGTATTAAAAGTGTGTTTAACAGAGTGTGTTGCTAGCATTCCTCAATATAGAATACGATTACAGCATCAGATTTTATTACGATGGCATCATAATTTATTAATTTGTTCTAACACATCCACACAATTGCATAGAAAAGGAATTTGCAGAATCTCTTCAATGAGATCAATATAGCTAAGAAACAGCTAAAAAATCTACCTATCAATATAGCTCACCCAATTCAATCAGAAAGGGAGTAATGCCTGTCCAAGCATGTATTTTTAATGTTAAATAAATATGCTAATTTACATGCCAATTATTAATACAGACCATATTTCAGACCTGGACAAGAAACATTTAAGCTATCAAAGAAGTACACTGAGGTACTTGATCTCGAGAACATGTATTTGTTTAAGTGAAAAGAAACAGAAAAGATTCAGGGAAGAAGTGGGGCAAAGGCAAGAGCAAAATATTCACAATCCTGACAAAAAGTTCTAATAAAACTGGAGTGAATCTTTTAGCTAGAATGGAAAAGTTAGATTACACCTCAAACATAATTTGCCCTGTTTATTCCTAACTTCAAACAAATCATTTCAATATTGATGTTGATGAAAGCAGCCACAAAACAAATAGAAACTATCCATTAATATTCTAAATCTTTCAATAGGCCATTGTGACTTTTTTCCGCTCTCCTTATCAGTAAAAAGTTGGATTTCACTAATATAAAACAAAATAATTGGCATCAGATAAATACCTTAACAGTTTCATCATTTGAATATGCCTCTGCAATATCACATAACTTCCCAGTGATATATGAAGCAGAATACTTTCCATCAGCTGTGCCATATTCCCCCAGAACCCAACAGATTACCTGTAATCAGTACCGTCCGATCTGACTTCTTCTTAAGTTAAAAAAGTGGGGAAATATAAAACCTAAGAAGGATAGAAAGTACTTGAAGAAACGCAGATGGAAGCTTTGGCTCCCCAATAATGCGCAAATATGACTCAACCTACATCTCAGAAAACAGCTTCAGTTCAGTAACAGATTTATGCACAAGACCTATTCTGTTATGGAAATATTAAATAAACTGGTGCAATTATCAAAATAACATACAGCAGATGATCTCAACTGACTATATGTAGCATCATCGTCCTCTCCAAATCCTTCACCAATCAATCGCATTAAATTATGTGCCACCTTAATATTCACAAGATCTCCAGCATGCTCAAAAACTTTATTCATGGTCTGCGTAATTGAAAAGCAAGGTATTATTGGTCATCAAAGAACATAAAAATAAATAATGTCAAATCAAGAGCATGTAGGCAACCATTCCAATTACCTGTATAAACCAATGATTACTTGGTGCAAATTGCTCAGCAAGCTCTACACATCGAGATGCTATGTAGGTTTTATAATGATCATCGCTTAGGCTAATCATGTAATCAATCATTCGGTCAACAATCACTTCCACATTCGAAGACTTGGTCATTTTGTATAGTAGTTCAAAAGTTTTACGCTTCAGGGTATCATCAGGGTCCTGAACCATATAATCAATTTTTTTAATTTGGATTTTGAACCAGAGTATGGGATGAGCTTTAAAAATTGGAACATTATTCCAAAACCTAGCAAATGTGTGTGTCATTCTAAAAACCAATTGAGATTAATCACTAGTCCTAAAACCAAGATACAGATGCAAATTTTCACAAACCAAAAGAAACGCAATCTGGTTGAGTACACATACAGATGGGGAGTAAACACTAAGTTGTGAACCATTTAACAGATTAAAATATGATAGAATAGATAAACATAGCGATATACAGTTAATAACTAAACACAAGATGGATCTATTTAATAGAATAATAGATTAAAATTAGGATGGTACTCAGTCAATTGAGGTAGACAGACATCTGACAAGCACTAACTTATCCTACTATGTTTGTCGCCAAATTCTTCAAGATGTGTTTCTAAGATGTAATATAGGCATGTTTTCACAGTCTGACCATGTGAATACACATCCGGTGAACATCAGTTTATCCACTAGCTAAATTTATTAGGATAATCTATATATTTCGTAATGAATTTCTAAGACATGACACAAATACCCAATGTCTCCTATACTAGTCCAAATAAAAGACCTTCATGCGCAAACAACAGAAACTGCAAATTTGTCAAGGGTAAGGTATTCTTCAGACAACGTATGTTAATTAATTTCATAGTTTCATCTAATGTGCAAGTTCAATGTCAAAGTAAACAGGTGGCCATCCAGACAAGGGCCAACATTACATATAACAATGCCAAATGCTTATTTCTTTCAGACATGTATGAACCACAAGTACACAAACACGACTAACAGTGACATCACATGTTCACTGCATTAGCTCTATAAATTCTGTCACAAAATTAGTAATTCATCATCCTCATAGCTGACAGATATTCATCATTCTTCTCCATATAACATACACTAAAAGAAAAACACCATTCTCCTAACTAACTTATCATAAAGGGGAACATCATCCCCATAGCAGACAGATATTTATCATGCTTCTCCGCATGACACACACTTAAAGAAAAACACCATTCTTCTAACTAACTAGACATAAAGGGGAGCAAACTCACAATAATTGATAAGATCAAAAACAAAACACATTTATCTTAACCCTCACCTCTAAGCAGTCAATAACAGCCAGTTGATGCTGTTCTGCAACATGCGGACTTATCTTTATCAGCCGGCCAAGTGCATCAATGCCCATGTACTTCAGATTATGACTATCACTCTGCCCACATAACATTAACACACATGTAACACACCACAGCCCAATGCAATAACAAGTACAGCACACATACACAAGCTTCAAACACAATTCACTTCCACCAACACCAAAAACAAACCTTCAAAAGCCTCGCGACTACGTCGGCAGCAGCTTCTAACAACTTGGCATTGGGATATATGGAAGAGATGCAGCATATGCACTCATAAAGAATAGCATTCCCTATATTACTAGCCGTATCGCCCCTCCTAATTATGTCACCGATAACAGTATACATGTGTTCACTCGCTTGCTTGTCACCACTCCCCAATATGGCGAGTATTTTAAGCAACTTAATCTGCACATGACGAAATGTTCTCAAAAATCAGAAGGCAATTCAAAGCGAAACGAAAACGGCACGAACAGGTAACGGACCTGAATGAACGGAGCGGGCATTTGGTGGTAGTCGTAGCTCTTAGGCAACCTGTGTTCTGCAACCTGTTTAAGAATGCTGACCAAGCTAACGACGAGGTCCTTATAAGCGTTAGGGTCAACGTTTATGAGGTCAAAGAGAGGGCAGAGAGTGGCACCCATGACGCCAGGGTCATTATCGCACAACCGTTTGCGGAAATTGGAGAGTAAATGGGAGACGGAGGAGGGAGATTTGTGGTAGAAGTGATGGAGGGCCATAACGGCTTTTCTCCTAACGGCGTCTTTGGGGTGGGATAGAAGGTCGACGACCGAAGGTAGCACGGCAGGGATGGTTTCCTCGTTGATGAGCTTGCAAACGACGTTAAGGGCGGCGCAAACGACAAGATAGTTATCGGACTTGAGGTCCTTCTGGATGGTGTTGACGATGAGGATGATGAGGTCATGGTCTTCGTTGAGGAATAACGTGACGGCTAAGTAACCGGTGCGTTTGGACAGGAGGTTGTCGTCGTGAGTCATCTTGACGGCGTGGATGTAACCAAACGACGCGTCGTGGCCGAGCATCTCGACGTAGAGGAGACGGATGATGTACTCTTTCATCTTGCGTTTAGGGATATCGGGCTCGATGATGCGCCGTTTGAGGGTTTCAATCTCGCGGAGGACGATGCGGTCCTCCTCGGCCTTGGATCGGGCTTCGCCGATGGATTTGACAAGTTCAAGGAACTCCTTTGATTGGCCGAACCCGCCCTGGGATCCCATGGCGAGTTCGCGGCCGATCGTCTTTAATTGCTCCAGCTTTTATGTTTTGGGATTTTGATTTATTGGGTTTGGGGGATCGGGATCAGGGAGAGAGTTTTGGTAGGTGGATCTGCAGCACGTGTGTAGTGAGGAAGAGGAGTGTGGGAGAGAAGAAAGAGTTTGAGAATTTTTAGAGTGGATGCCAGTGGAGTGTGAAGAAGAGGATGAAGGAGATAGTAGAAGCCGTCGTGTCCGACGGAGAACCAAAGAAAGAGAGAGATCAAAACCAGTGGCTCCCTCTCTCGGCTGCAGGGGAACCCGAAATCAAACAAACTCAGAATTTTTATTCTTTTTAGTACTCGCATGAAAATGATCAAAGTACTCTGGTTTACTTCGGACTTCTTTTACCCGATGATTACTATTATATTTCTCAAAACAATAATAATTAAAAAGTATTTATTAAAATGTGATGTTTCTAATATATAAAAAATGCAGTTATTTGTTCACGTGTTAAAATTTGGTGAATGCACAATATTTATTTATTAAAATTATATTAATAAAAATTTTTAACAATTTTTAATATGTGATATTTTTTATGATAAGTAACGCTTTAAGTCTATATATTTTGTGTAAGTTTACTATATCATTCTTTACACAAAGGGATCTCATGTGATCTTCACACTCAGCTCGTAAAATTTATTTAAATCTGTAAAATATAAAAGTATTATCTATATTTAATTACAAGAATTACACATCAAAAGTTCACTATCCACACAAATTTCAAAATACCCACCAATCACACATTGTCACGCTGTATGTACTTTGGTATGCTCTATAATGTGAGCAATGACTCACTTGCATGAGGTCTATATAAAATGCCTACGGTCTTTTTTTTTGGTAAGACTATCCTAGAAATACATATTGACTTGATTGTTAGTATTTTTTAGACATCTTGTTTTTGCTTTAGACTATGATAAAATGATGTATCATTATTCATCCTTAAAGATTTTGAATCTGATTTATAAATTTCGTCTTCCTTAAACTCAACCAAATCAAATAATATAAAAAAGCTAGTTTCTATGAATCATCATTATATATATAGTGCATTATTAAAATGCACAATACACAAAATGTTGCAACATATAAATTTACATGTAATGTATTTCAATTCAATTTAAATTCTTCTTTAAATCTTTTTTTTTGGTAAAAAAGAAATACATAGATGGTTGTTTTTTATTTTATTTTATTATGCCTTCAGTTTTATTTCTTTGTTTCTTTTTTATTCATGTGGTTATTTTAAAACCTTTTCAATTAATTTTTTATTGTATAAAATTTTTTGATAGTTTTTTATTTTAATATAATTTTAAATGAAATTATTATTCTTTACTTAAACGTAAAATATTTGAAGCAATAGAAGTTCTCTTTTAAAGACAAGCAATCAATTCAAATTAAATGTTTTATCAACTTAAATAAACAAGTGAAAAATTTAGGCAAAGTTGGATCTTGTAAAAAATCAATATTTTTCAAAATTATCAAGTATATTATTAGTAGCACAAGATAAAAAAATTGTTATCAAATGACCTTAAAACTCAAGAAAGAACTAAACTAAGCTTTAAAGTTTTTCACAAATTTTCTACCATCAACATTTATAAAACAATAATGCTATGTTTTTAAAAAGATTTTCTTCCCAAAAATGAATGATGGGATAATGCAAGATAGGTGAAAGAATTTTTAAAATTAACCAAAGTGTAAATATAATAAATAAATTGTAGAAAATTAAAATAGTGAAATGTAAACTTTTTTTTTCTTAGTTCAACCACTAATTACCTATGAGTTGCATCTAATCCCTAAACACTGTTTAGTGTATTTTTTTTCACTATAACCAAATTGATTACAATATTTATTTACAATCTTTAGAATACCACACTTAAAGAAACAATCTTTCTCTCGCATAGATGTCTTTCCCTTTAACAAGACGCATACCTCACCTTCTCACAAAAAACAAGAACTCTTCTCTCAAGGAATTATCTCATCCTTACAATAAATGGAATACCTCACTATCTCATCTTACAGAGACAAAGGGTTCTAAAGAATAAGGAATTCTAAAGTTAAGTTCAAGATAACAAGGATTAGAGAACTTAAAGATATGCAATTTTTGTCTCAACAAACTTCTTAAAAAATCCTAAATCCTTTTTAAATAAAGTAAAAATTGAATAAATTTAAATTGGGATGAAAAATTAATTATTTAAATATTAAAAATTTGATTGTTATGAATAAATTTTGTTCACTAATTAATTAGTAAAACCTAATAATTGATTAGTGTGATTTAATTTGCGCATTATAAACTTTTTAATAGATTATTAATCAATTAGCTTACCTAATCGATTAAAAACTATTTTAATTTTAATTTTTTGATAAATAAGAATATCAATAAGTGATTATCAAATATTAATAGTTTATTAATGGTAATGTTCGTACAAAATATGTACATGATGACATCTGTGCTATGTTTAAATTATATCATAAATTTATTATTAGTTTATTATTTTATGATGCAAAACTTTTTTATAAAATATTTTATGGTACAAAATTTTTTTCTGAAATATTTGACATTTGATGAAAGTGAAAGTCTCATTGAGTAACTAACGTAGATAATAAATGTTAAAATATCGTTACTCTCGCTAATTTTGAAAATTCACGTTCATTTACTTAAGATAAAATACATTCACATATATAACTATATGTACATTATTATTTATATAAATAGTATAACATGCAAAAAAAGACAAGTCAAAGGCTCTCAATGAGTTCCTTAAAACAAGATAAGGGCCTTAGTGTCCATTATAAGTTACAGTCATAACAAAACATCCATAGTACATGCAAACAAAAAAATATCATCATTAGCAATTCATGGGTTATCTCCTCAAGAACTTATGTTATCTTCTCCTTCCCATTTAATCCAACCTATAAACATTACAAAGTTTGTCCATACTATGTAGTTTTAGGAAAATTACTATTATCTTGGTCAGCACAATCGAGGTCTGGAAAAGAAATAAGAGGTAGGAAATGAGAAATTATAATTTATTAATAGGCGTCTACCTTAGGATTGGTGACATCATTTCTATTATAGCCACTTTAGTTTATTTATGAAAGTATGACAAGAATATAAGTTTAATTATTTCTTTTTAAAATAAGACTTATCTAAAGTAGATCCCTTTTAATAATAACAAAGATTAAATTTCATTCAAGCATATATCTCATTGACTTCTCAAGTCACATTCTCATGAAACTTTGCATAAGGTAAAACATATTAATTCTTTAGATCACATTCTCATTATAGCATACATATTATTTAACTTTTACTCATTTTATACCTTAATCATAATTATTTTCATTCCCTAGTCATCCTTTCATTAACAGTTTCATTCACTAGTGCAAAAATACGATATTATAACAGGATTTTACGTCGGTTCTTCAAAAATCGATATAAATAAAAACGCGGTGAAATTTTTGTAAATAAATGTAAACTTTCTACATCGGTTGGGAAAAGAACCGATGTAGAAAGTACTTTCTACATCGGTTGCTCTGTAACCGATGTAGAAAGTGGATTTTTTTAAAACTTTCTACATCGGTTTAGAAAATAACTGATGTAGAAAGTACTTTCTACATCGGTTTTGAGAAACAACCGATGTAGAATGTCTTCCCCTGTCACTTATTTTTCGACGCTGTTCGTGTTTAACCTCATTTTCCAAAACCCCAGTTTCTCATTTCGGCTTGTTCTCTCTATTTTCGTTTAAGTCTTAGCCATTGTCGACATCCTTGTTGTTCGTCGTTTCACTCCGTGCTTACGTTCGAAGTCGTCGTCGCGCACCGTAAGGTTCGAAGTCGTCTTTGTTGTTATTTATGCATCTCATTCTATTATTATGGTTGAAATATACATTTATTTTGGTTGTATTCTGTAATTTTTAAGCTTCTTATTTGGCTACCATGTTGTGTTGTCGTTCAACCACCGTTGTGCCTCCGTTTGGACACCGCTTGGCTACCGCTCAACCATTTTGTGTTGACTGTGAGGTATGTTCTATGCACCTCTACTTTGTGATTGCAGATGTGAAAGTTTGCTTAGGGTTTATGTATGTTATAGTATTGATTTTGAGTTTAAATATGTTGGTTTGTTTTCTTGAGTTCAAATATGAGCATACCCTTAGTTTCCCGTTTAAGGTTGAATATAATGAGTATATTACTAAATAAGTAAATCATTCATTATATTAAATCTTGAATTGTCCAAGTTGGACAGTTTGGGACTAAAGTTTTTTATTCAATGGTTAACAATTTCTTCATAAATCTTGTAAATTGTACTTGATGAAATTTTGGTTTAGTTCATTTTGCATAAAGTATGATATTCAAGATTTTAGAAGTATGTTAATCGATGAATAAAAAACTTTTTTCTCGAATGGGATAGGGTCTTACCAATAGTGAGGATAATAAATTAACAACAATGAGTGACAAGGTTAATCCTAAATCTTGTGTTGATGATTCTTGTATAGTATGGATCGTAGTTGGATAAATGCTAAATGAACGAGTGATGAGTACGAGAATGGGGTCGAAGAGTTTTTAAATTTTGCGCTGACAAATCTACCTCAGAGTCATGGACAATTTTACTGTCCGTGTGTTAATTGTCTAAATGAGAGACGTTTGGGCGTTGGTCAAATTAGAGAGCATATTCTTTGTGATGGATTTTGCAAAAGTTATACAAAATGGACATGGCATGGTGAGTTATTAGGCATGCCAAGTGTGTCACAGACGGTGGAGGTTGATATAAATATGGAAGATTGGGTAGAGGATATGATTCATGATGTAGGACATGCGTCATTTGAGCGGGCAAATATGTATGGTAACTTGTCTGCTGATTCAGAGAAACCTTTGTATCCGGGATGTACTACCTTTACACGATTGTCAGCAGTGTTAAGATTATTCACTCTGAAGGCAAGGAATGGGTGGAGTGATAAAAGTTTCACCGAATTACTTGAACTGTTAGTAGAGATGCTTCCGGAAGGTAACACATTACCAAAGCGTAATTATAAGGCGAAGAAGGTGTTATGTCCGATGGGTATGCAGTATAAGAAAATACATGTCTGCCCCAATGATTGCATACTATACAGAAATGAGTTTGAAGGATTAGATGAATGTCCTGTGTGTCAAGTTTCACGTTATAAACTGAATTCTATTTGCAATTATAGCACAAAGCGGCCTCCAGCCAAAGTGTTGTGGTATCTTCCAATAATTCCTAGGTTCAAACGATTGTTTTGTAATAAACATGAAGCAAAGAACCTTAGATGGCATGTAGATGAAAGACTGATTGATGGAAAACTTCGTCATCCAGCTGATGGTTTACAATGGAAGATAGTTGATCAACTATATCCCGATTTTGGGAATGAGCCAAGAAACCTAAGTCTTGGACTTGCAACAGATGGAATGAATCCGTACGGTAATTTAAGTAGTAAACATAGTTCACTTTTGACAATTTACAACCTTTCTCCGAAGTTGTGCATGAAACGTAAATACATCATGTTGTCCATGATGATTTCAGGTCTACAACAACCTGGAAATGACATAGACGTTTATCTTGCTCCTTTAATTGAAGACTTGCAAAATCTATGGGAAGAAGGTGTGGAGGTATTTGATGCGTATGTTAATGAAAATTTCAATATGCGGGCAATGCTTTTTTGCACTATTAATGACTTTCCAGCATATGGAAATTTATGTGGATACAGCGTTAAGGGGCACAAAGCATGTCCCACATGTGAAGAAGGCACAAGTTACCATCAACTGCATCATGGAAGGAAGACAGTGTATCTTGGTCATCGGAAATTTCTCAGGACTAATCACCCTTATCGTAGATTAAGGAAAGCTTTTAATGGGTTGCCAGAAAATGATGTTGCTCCAAAAGCCTTAACTGGACAACAAGTCTATGATCGGGTTAAAAACATCAAAACTGTTTTTGGAAAAACTCAAAAAAAGGTCACTGAGACAAGGATATTGAAGAAAAGATCAATATTTTTTTATCTTCCATATTGGTGCAAACTTTATGTTAGACATTGTATTGATGTGATGCATGTGGAAAAAAATGTGTGTGATAGCATCATTGGAACACTTCTCAATATACAGAGCAAGACTAAAGATGGAGTCAATTCTCGACTGGATTTGGTTCACATGGGTATACGACATCAGTTAGCTCCACAGTCTGTAGGAAAGCAAACATATTTGCCCCCGACATGTCATACATTGTCAAAAAAAAAGAAAATTTCTTTTTGTGAGTGCTTACGTGGGGTTAAAGTGCCACAAGGGTATTCTTCAAATTTTAAAAGACTTGTCTCGATGAAAGATTTAAAGTTAGTTGGGTTAAAGTCTCATGATTGTCATATGTTGATGCAACAACTACTTCCAGTGGTTATTCGTGACATTTTACCTAAAAAAGTTAGACATACAATAAGTAGGTTATGCTTATTTTTCAATAAAATATGTAGCAAAGCCATTGACCCTCTCAAATTGGATGAGTTGGAAAATGAAGCTTTTACTATCTTATGCCAATTGAAGATGTATTTTCCTCCATCATTTTTTGACATTATGGTTCACTTGGTTGTTCATATAGTGAGGGAGATCAGATTATGTGGTCTAGTTTATCTGAGGTGGATGTATCCAATAGAACGATACATGAAAATATTAAAAGGGTATGTGAAGAATCCACACCGTCCCGAGGCATCTATGATTGAAAGATACATTGCAGAAAAGGCCATTGAGTTTTGTACAGAGTATTTGTCAGAGGTGGAACCCATAGGAGTTCCTAAGTCTCGTCATGAGGGAAGACACGGAGGTAAAGGTACACGAGGCATAACTGTGAAAAGCATGGGTCGTGCAGAAGTTCTTCAAGCACATTTGTATATTTTGAATAATACCGATGAGGTTCAACCTTACTTATCTACTCACAAAACTATGATAAGGGAGGAGAATGTTCGAATGAACGAGAAATGGTTGTTGAATGAGCATAACAAAACGTTCTTAAACTGGTTTGATGAAACAATTAAGAAGGATGATGGTGCCTCTGATACATTGAAGTGGTTAGCAAATGGCCCAAACTTTGATGTCATATGTTGGACTGGATACGATATTAATCATTTTTCATTTTACACAAAGCTTCAGGATGATAAAAGTACCATGCAAAATAGTGGGGTTATGGTGGTGGCAGAGTCGATGCATTTTGCAAGTTCTAAAGATAAAAATCTTGTAAAGGCTTCCATATCCTACTTTGGAGTGATTGAAGAGATTTGGGAGATTGATTACACCAAATTTAGAGTGCCTGTTTTCAAATGCAGATGGGTTGATAGTAACAGTGGTGTGCAAGTCGATGAATTGGGATTTACATTGGTTGACCTTCAAAAAGTAGCTTACAAGGATGACCCTTTTATCATGGCCCACCAAGCAAAACAAGTGTTTTATGTTCAAGATCCTTGCTCCAAAAGGTGGTCAGTTGTTCTTCAAGGAAAGACAACAATCGCTAGTGATGACACCAATGATCTTTCAAATATTGATATTTCTCAAACTCCCTTATCATCAAGGATATCTAGTATCAATGAAGAAAATGAAATAGATGATGTACATGCTATTCGAGATGATCATCATGAAGGAATATGGAAAAATATTTCTACATGATACAAGTTAGTTATTTATTTAATTATTTCATCATTGTATGTTTATTTTTAACTTATTTTAAAATGTTTATTACGTTTTTTATGTTTAGTAGAGTTTTTAACATCTTTTGTCTTTGCTTTCAACAGGTACATGGTTGATTACTACATTTCTTTTCAACTTTCAATACTTGTTTGATGTAATTTTAAGTTATTTCATTTGTAAATTAAAGTTTGATAATAAAAAATGATGTATTTAGTTTAAATATATAGATTATGTGAATTCTGTATGGTTTGTCTGGTGATTCTCTATTGTCTGCCTGGATTCTGTGTCTATATGCAGGTATGTGAATAAATAATATGGTTGTATGCCTAAACAAAATGAACTTTAAAAAAAAAGAACTTTCTACATCGGTTACGACCATAACCGATGTAGAAAGTACACGTTTTACATCGGTTGTGGGGGCAGAACCGATGTAAAAAGTATACTTTTTACATCGGTTCTGCTCCCACAACCGATGTAAAACGTGTACTTTCTACATCGGTTCTTTTCCCAACCGATGTAGAAATTATACTTTTTACATCGGTTCCAGAACCGATGTAAAAAGTCTTATTTTCTATATCGCTCGCTTCAACACCGCCTGAATAACCAATGTAAAAAGTGCTTAACAACCGATTTAAAAATCCCATTTTCCACTAGTGATTTAAGGCATATTATTCACAATTTAGTCAAATAATATCTTCTACTTGTCTACTTCTTTATCTTCTAATCTAGGATATGAGCTCATTCTTTGATGGTCGATGTTGTCGCCATCATAATTTTTTGAAGATCTACGACTTTTCCATAGAAGGATTTTGGAAGACCTACGACCTTCACCTTCCGAGTGTAAACAAGTCCCAAACTTGGCACAATAAAAGTGGTGTTAAGTTTTCACATATTGTTCTTTTTAGTGATCTTTTGATTTATTAGATTCCATTTGAAGTATCCATAATAATATGCATGCTTAATATCTAGTAATATAGTATGAATATGTAGCATTCAAATAATTCAATTCTCACATAATTCATCAATATATAGAACCAAAAATTCATATCAATTCATTGCATCATTCAAGAGAGCACATATCACACTTGCACATAAATAGACATACTTAAGTGTCATCACGATAAATAGGATATAAATAGTTATCCAAAAATTTACTTTTTTAGTAAAAATATTTATTTATACATGGCCCTTAAATTTTGAAAAACATGCAAACTTTTCTTAAAAAATTATCCAAGCTACCTACATTCTTTATGTTTTATGATAAGTTTCTTAAGAAAACTTATATCACTCATTCCTTCTAGGTTCCTCTCAACCTTTCCTTTTCTAAGAGTTTGTTTACTAAATCTTATTTAACTAATCTTAATCCTTCTTAGCCAAATGCCCCTTTGCTAATTCCATCAAATTTATGTTCATCTTAGTCTTTGTGACCAATTTTCTAAGTCTGATGCTTAAGGAGAACAGTTTATTAGCCTTATATTTCATTTTGGTTGCATGACCTTAATGTCTTTTAGGGGATTGTACTCTATTTTTCCTTATTCTTAGAATTTGTTTTCTTGAGGCTTTTTACTTAAGTTTTTAGACTAATTAGTCCATTACATCATTCTTTCTAAGGTATGACTGAATGGTCTATATGTATTCTAAAGGTCACTAAATTTATTTTTCTTGCTCCGAAAGATTATTTTTCTTGAAGTCTTGTCTTGGGAGAGTTAACTAATTAATTCTTAAAAGTTTTCAATCTTTCCTCCCCTAATTTAGGAGCTAAGGCTAAATGGTCATATTTACTCATCAAAAAGTCTCTTAATTTGATTTTTCCTAGTTTCATGTGTGAATCTTTTATGATAATAATTAGGAAGGATATTAATTGTCATGTATTTGTAAATTTTAAGTATTTTTTTCCTCATGGAAAAGGCCATGGTGTAATATCGAAATAATGATATTTGTCTTACACTTTAGTCATATCACAGATTCACTACTGGTTTGTTACTTTATGATGTGAAACTTCTTTGTAGAATACTATTATTTAAAATATGGTACAATATTTTTTAAAAAGCATTTGTTAAAAGTGTGAGCCTCGTTTTAGTAATTAAAATAGTAGAAATTAAATGTTTAGTCAATGTCACTAAGGTAAATTTCACAAATTCGTTCAACTACTTAATATAATATTCATTCATACGTATAATAATATGTACATATTATTTATATAGGTATCTCATACACATGGCAAAGATGGGGATTTAAGGCTTGTAGTGAGTCCTTTAAACAAGACGAGAGCACTAGTACTCTTCATAAGTTACAATTATCCAGAGAAAAATGTACAAAGTTATACAAAACAAAATAAGGACCCTTATAACTCTTCCCGCAGTTCTGTTCTGTGAGCATTAAATCCTTAGTCCATGTTATTTTTTTCCACTTAAACTACTACCATTGTAAAGAGCATGATTAGTCTCTGGGAGAGAAAAGGGAGGTAGGGATCAGAAATCATAATTTCTCAATAAGGTCTACCCTAAAGTTGGTGTCATCATTTCTAACCTAATCACTTCGGTTCATTAGGGAAAGATGATAGACATTCTGGTTTAATTATTGCTTTTTTAAAATAATACTTATCTGAAGTGGATCATGTTTAATAATGACAAAAAGTAAATTTAATACCAACATACAATTCATACAAGCTCTAAATCCCTATTTCATTAAATTGTACATAGATAAAAATTTCATGTATTCTTTAAATCATTTTCTTATCATAACATTGATATTATTTGACTCTTATTCATTTTATGCCTTATTCATATTCATTCTCATTCTTTACTTATCCTTCCAACAATAATTTCATTTAATACATATTGTTAACAATTCAATTAAATAATATGCTCCTCTGGTTTACTACTCTACCTTCTATTCTTAGGATATGAGTTCATTTCTTGATGGTCGTCACTATCATAATTTATGAAGATCTATGGTTTCATCACAAAAGGATTAGTGAAAACCTATAACTTCACCATAGAAAGACTTACGACCTTTTATGTGTGCACAAGTCCTAGACTTAGCACATTACAAGTAGTGTTAAGTTTTCACATAAGGTCCTTATTTAGTGATCTCATTTATTAGGTTCCATTTTAAGTCTTCATAATAACATACATGCTCAATATTTAGCAATATGATAAACACTTATAGCATCCAAATCATTCAATTCTCACATAATTTGTCAACATATGGTACCATAATTCATATTAATTCTTTACATCAATCAAGAAAGCACATAACACACTGGCATATAAATAAACATGCTAACAAATTATCATGATAATTAGATACAATTAGACATAATTCATTATTGATGTTTTTCTGATAAGTTTCTCAAAGGAAACCTGTATCACTCATTCCTTCTAAGTTCCTTTCAATATTTCCTTTTCTCAAGAGTTTGTTTACTAAATATTATTTGTCAACCTTCAAGCCTTCTTGGTCAAATTCTCACTTTTCCAAATTCATCAATTTGTGCTTAATTTACCTAGTCTTTAAGGCCAATTTTCTAAGTTTAATGCTTAAACAGAATAGTTTAACCATCTTGGGATCTAGGTTTGGTCGAATGACCTTAATGTCCTTTAAAGACTTATACCCTCTATTTCCTTATTCTTAGAAGTTGTATTCTTGAGATTTTTGGCTTAGTTTTTTAAACTGGTTAATTAGAAAAACATGTAGCTCCAATACCTCATTTTCCATGGCATGGTCGAATGCCCTATATGAACTTGAAAGGTCACTAAATTTATGTTTCTTATCCCAAAAATTTAATTTTCTTAATATCTTATTTTAGGAGGGTTAACTAATTCATTTTAGAAAATTTTCTACCTTTCCTCCCCTAACTTTGGAGCTATGGTCGAATTGCTATACTACTCACCAAGGTCTCTTAATTTAATTTTTCTTCCTGGCTTCATGTGTGATCTCATGTATTAATAATTATGAAGGTTATTAATCATCATGAATTATAAATTTTAAGTCTTTTATAGTTCATAATATGGTTATGGCTGAATGACCTATTTTTCCTCAAAATGCCACCTTTATTAACTTTCCCCACCATAACTCTTAGATCCATGGTCAGAAGACCTATTAAATTTGGTCTTGACTCAACTCTATTAAATCCTTACAAGTATTTGTCTTTAGTCCATGTCTTTGTCTTTGGAAAAAATATAAAGAATTTTCTTCCACCTCTTGAGTCCAAAAGTCCTTATCTTCACCTTTTGTCCTAAAGGTTCGATCTTTAACTTTCTAAATTTAATCTTTGTATCTTGCTCTTTAGAATTTTAGGTTTATATCCATAAAAGTATAGGTCTAAGACTTTTAAGTGTTAAAGGTCAAATTTTTGCTTAGCATGAGAAAAGTAACAAGCTTAAACTTTTGGAAGAGAAAAGACAATACATAGATAAAAGCTCAAATAAGATAAGATTTTCAAAATCTTCTCAAATATTTAAATCCACAATCACTTAAGCCTATTTCAATAGTTAGTTAAAACATCTCAAATATGTCCAAAACATTTAAAAATCATTTTCAAGAAGATATAATTGATTAAAATGCTTAAGAAGTTCCAATAAGCACTTTAGACCATTAAAGCTTCATTTTGGACTCTTAAAAATCATTTAAAAAGTAAAAATGCTTATTTTTAAAAGCCTAGGGAAGCTCTAAACCAAATAATACTCAAGAATATTGAATCTTAAAGTTTAGAGAAAAGATCCACAAAAATGAACAAGTGGCAAAATACTTAATAAAGCACTTAAAATTTATGGGTAGAATATCTTACTTGTTAAAGCTTAGGAAAAATGCTTGGTAGATTTTGGGATGGTGCTACACTTCCTTGATGGTCGCAAAAAGAAAATCCTTGAACAAGGACAATGGAGTTTTTCTTTGCCTAGATTATAGCCTAAACTTTAAAGATAGAAGCTTAGACTTAGTTAAGTTTTGATTTAAGGAAGGTTGAAGATGAGAACTTGATTCTTTGGGAACTTGGATGAATGTTTAGATGAGTGCTTTTGAAGACAAAAAGGAACTTTTACCCCTTAGTAAATTCAGCTACGAGGGTTTAGGGATTAAATTTTTAATTAAAGGCAAAATGGTAATTTCATTTAAAACTTTACCTTTTTAAAATTAATTATAATTCATGCGATCTTATCTTTTAAGTTTAACCATGGTTAAATTAGTCTAATCATGGTTTAATTCATCTAACCGTAGTTACATTTTAACTTAAATATGGTTACCTTCTCTTTCCTCATTAAAACTTTTGTCCTATAATGATTTAATAACCTACTGACTCAGCCCCTCCCTTAATGGTATGCCTATCTAGTTCACAATTCTCCTAGAAACACATGCTCAAAGATAAGCATAAGTTGCAGGTTTCTGCTAATAGTTTCTGGCCTTCTAGGGCTAATAGGGGCATTTTGATCATTTTTCAAACATTTTCCATAAAAGTTTCTAAACCTCATTTCTAAAGCTTCTATTTCTTAATTAGTCCTTCCTAATTCATTTTTGGTCATTTACTTGTTTCTTAGGGTAGTTTAGCTCTTACAAGAAATTAGGATCCTTTGTAAGTGCTCCAAGTATTTTCAGCAAGGTTCCTGCCTTTTATTTGTAATTATAAGAAAAGACATGACACACAAATGGGGTTGGGTGTGGTGTTGTAGGAAAACTATAACTTTTTCTACAAATTGAAATTTTATAAGATACCGAGTGTCTTTAGACACTTAACAACATAGAAGATAATGAGAGAGATATTCTCATTGATAATTATACTAGTTCTCCATGGTTTCATACAACATGTATATCCATTATTTTGAAATAGTACAAATAAAAAGTATTACACGACACTTTACAAAATACTATTCCATTACATTTACATGAGCCTCTCTAGACTTAAACAATTACCCAGAAAATAGATAAGACACTTTTATGTCTAACAACACTTATTTTTCTTAACCCCAATTACATCAAGAGTAAATGCAGTGAATATAACTCAAGTTATGAGTAGATAAGAAACTTCAGAATGTATCACTTAGTTAATGTTTGTTGTCTTTTACTTATAATCTTTGATCATTGTATAAGTAGGGACAAAGTAATCGTTGAGAGATGAATGAGATTTACAATGTCTTCTACATGAGCATTAAATATATGGCCTCAGGTCAAACAAAAATAGGCTACTCTTTTCATCTAAACTACTTTGTGCGTTAGAACTTTTTTCGATATTTTGATTTCTATGTAGCACCTTTTTCTTCATTGAATACAGGTTCTTTCCTCTTTAGGCTTAGACTTTATATGCTTAAAACGTTTGAAAGTTTCTTTTGCTAGTCAGAAATCTAGAAAAGGATTAATCACAGATAACACCAGTTGGATATTCTATTTAGCATATATTTCTTTCTTGTTGGGATGATAAGATTCTTCGAGGTATCTTAAGACACTTAATCTTCTATTCCTGTTTGTTACCATAAAAATGTATGCATATATTTTTGTCATTAATCAAAATATTAGTTAATTATTATATATTGAGACTTGGTTTTAACAATTACTAATTTTCTCCAACGATATTTTAGTAGTTATTGATGTGTTACATGTTTCTCGAAGGTTTTCTACACTTTTGTTCTAAGCTGCTTATGTTTTATTTATTGTTACCTCAGCTTAGGAGAATTTTCATCATTTCCAAAGATATTTCTAATCTCTCTAAATTTAAATTTCTATTTTTATTTTTCTTCTTGGAGGTATTAATTCATGAGTTATATAGTTTATCATAAAAACTTTTAGGTGTTACACATGGTTGAATGGCCAATTGTCCACTAAGGTAACATTTTTACCAAATTTTTACTATCATAGCTCTTAGATCTAAAGTCAAGGAACTTAATAAATTTGTTTTCATCTCAAGTACATCAAGTCTTTTCAAGTCTTTGTCCTTAGTTTATACCTTTGTCCATGGGTAAAGTTTGGAAAATTTTCTACACTTTCTAAATCCACTAGTCCTTCTTTGTCTTTCAATCATAAAGGTTCAATCTTTAATTCTCAAGTTTAAATTTTTATGGCTTCCACTTAAAATATTTGGGATTGTGACCATCATAGTGCATGTTTAAGGTTCTTTAAGTTTTAAAGTACAGGATCTTAGTTTTATGTGATAATAAGGACAAATTTTCAAATTTTGAGAGAGTAAGACAACATAACATTACTTTAAGTTCAGGTAAGGTGATATTCATAAGATCCACACTAAACTCAAAACAACCTCTACTTGAACACCTTATAAACTTGAAAAAATATTTTCAAATATTCCCAAAAACTTTTGAAATTCATTTTAAAGAACATTTAACCAACTCAAATGCTTAAGGGGTTCCAATAAGCACTTTAAACTATTAAAGCTTCATTTTGGACTCTTAAAAAATTATTTAAAGAGTAAAAATGTTTATTTTAAAAGTTTGGGGAAGTTGTAAACCAAGTAATACTTAAGGAAGTTGGATCTTAAATTGTAGAAAGAAGATCCACAAAGAAGAAGAAGAATAGGAAAAAATAATTAACAAAAGCACTTACAAAATTTAAAGAACACCCTATCTGTTGAAGTTATAAAAGATGCTTTATGTGTTTTGTGATGTTGATATACCTTCTTGGTATTTCCAAAACAAAAAATCTTCAATAGGAATGAAGGAGTTTTTTCCTTGCTAAATTTATAGCTTAAGTTTCAAGGATGGAAGCTTAAACTTGGTTAGATCTTGGTTTAGAAAAAGTTGAAGGTGGAAGCTTGATTTTGGTAAGCTTGGCTAAATGTTTGGATAAGTGTTTATGAGACAAAAAGGATGACTTTTACCTTAGTAAAATTTGGCCACCAAGGGATTACCTAGGGGTTTAGTTTTTAACCAAAGGTAAAATATTCTTTCACTTATAATTTTACTTTATAATTAATTCTAAACGGTGCAACCTTATCCTTTAAGGTTAACCATGATTTAATTAATCTAACCATAGTTAAATGCAACCTAACCATAGTTAAATTTAACCTAATCATAGTTAGATTTTAATCTAACCATGGTTAAGTAACTTAACCATGATTAGTTTTCTCTCTCCTAATTATGATTTTTATATTTTAGTGATTTATGGCATGGATGACTCGTCTTTCCCATTAATGGCACACCTGTCCACTTGTCTTAGAATTTAGAAAAACATGCCTACAGATAAGCACAGGTTATGGACCTTTGCCGATAGTTTCTGGTCTACCAAGTCTGTCAGGAGCATTTTCATCATTTTCAAAAATGTTTTAGAAAAGTTTATAAAGTTTATTTCTAAAGCTTATATTCCTTGATTAGCTCCTCTCAATTTATTTCTAGGTAATTTACTTGTTTTCTAATGCATTTAGTAGTCACCGAAGAACTTAGGTTCTTTGTAAGTGCTTTAAGTGTTTACTGTAAAGTTTCTACCTTTTCGTCACTAGTTTCTTCCAATGTTATTATACTAATAATTGATAATTTCTAAGTTGCTTGGGAATTTCTAGGCTCTTGCCTAATCAGCCTACACTTTATCTATTATTATTTTTAATTTAAGGGTATTTTCATCATTTCTTAAAAAGATTTCTAATTTCTCTAAAATATTTAAATTTTTAATTTCTATTTTTGATTTCTATGTTAGAATTATTAATTTTTAAATTATAAAATTAAGAAAAAAAAATTGGGGGTGTTACAAAATAAGCTTTTCTGGAAATGTGATAATTGATTAGAAAAAAAAAACTAATTGACCAAGAAACTTCTAATACTAATTTTCAAAAAACCATGTATTCAAATACATTAATTAAAGAATGGTTAGATTTTAAAAAATATATTTTGATGCAAATAAAACTTATGAATTTGATTTAAAAAATTTGATGTTATAAAAACTTCTAACAAGCTCATCAATGCATCATCATATTACTTTTACAAAATTTCATCCTAAGTTTCAAATTATATGTTTAATAGATATTGTATCTCGGACCATCCATTATAAGGTAATTATCCAATATCTCTATTATCTCCATTAATCATTAAGAATCTTAATAATTTTATTAAATATCTTCATTCATTTTCTTATATTTATCAAGGTTTATGTATTTGTCATCATTAAAAACATGCAATATACATTCACAAATACAAAAGGTTTCATCTAATATGGACCTTGCTCCAACTTCTCCATATGGACAAGTTTTATATCAACCATTGAATATATAAATTTTGTAATTAACAACCTAAATGAAGAGATTTAATTATTTTCAAAATTTTATAAGTGATATTTCTAAAAATAGGATTGTTATAATACTTATCAAAGTCCTCCCTATTGCTTTTCTATTGCAATGTGTGAACTTCAATTGAGACATAAATGAGAGGGGTGAGAGATCCATTCAATGAAGAGACATATGAGTGGTTATCCCTTTTGATGAACCTGATCTAGCCATCATGGTCCCATTACTAAATGACCCACCACAAACAAATATTGAGGATGACATTGCCCTCACATAAAAAATGATGGTTTAGGGTTACATCTGGTTCATAGACTAGCTCCATCGTTGTAACACCTATAAATTCTTATAATGAACTCTTTACACTAAAAATAATCTTTAGAAAGAAACAAAGTAAGATTAAGAACAAAAGGAAGAGAAAATAGAAAATTTGGTACAAAAAACGAAAATGCCCTTGCATTTGGGTAATCCAAATAATGTGCATGAAAAATGTAAAACAAAAGGTAAAAGATATTCTAAGGGATTAAAAAATATTAAGGATCATTAAAAAGTTATGAAAAAAAATTAGTAACAAGGAAAGGATGAAAATCCATCAAAACTCCAAAAATTCCCAAAACTCCCTTAGAAAGCTCTCCTTTATGCTAAGGGCGAATTTGTTCCCAAAAAATATTAAATGACATTATATTAACTCAGGAGCAAACCAATAAGTATGACACCCTAAAAATGAATACTAATTTTACGCTTGAATCATGTATTTAGTTTCATTATTAGTTTGTTATGTCATGATACGAAATTTTTGAAAAATACTTATTGGAAAAAATACGGTAAATTTTTTTCAACAACTGTTTCTTATAAAATGTGAGCTTTATCGATATAACGTGCATGTCAATAAATAATTTTCTAAGTGTTCTTGTGGGCATTCGAAATATTATCATTACCTATCACTCATTTTAATTCATTTTTCTCTAATTAATAGTAAACAATTAAACATAAACTATTCACAAACATACAAACTTTATATAATTATACAGTCCATTTTACATATTCATAACAATCTTAAGCACTAAGGACTTTACATACACTTTCTTACACTCCATAATGTACATACCAAATTTACATGCATATTTGCTACACATTATAATACATGAACTATACATAAACTAGCTTAATACTACATACCAATAACAAGGATGCTTACATCAAACTGTTTACAAACATTTACATCATGGTATGACATTCCCACTTCTGCTTTCTTGAAAATGAAATTGTGGGATCAATGAACCTCCCCAAGCCTAGTGAGGGAAATGCTTCATCCATATACTCGGATCCAACAACATGAAAGTCCCATCAAGCATCTCGTGGTAGGCTTGAAATGGATACGACATTAGGTATAACGAGCATCCTTGTGAGGACCATATGTGCGACAAACTATGGTAATGAGACGGATCTAGGGATCAGTCTCTCCTTCTAAGGAAGATGATTCTTTAGTAGTGGTCATCTTTTGCCTTCAATGGTCGGGAAGAGGCCAAAAGACGTTGTTAGGGTGAAATGCCTCTAAAGGAATTGCAAAGCCCATCGTGTAAAAATTTGGGCTCAATACTTTCGAGATAAACAGATGTCCTAACGAGAAATAAATTCTCACATTGGCTTGCGTTGTGATTAAAAGGTTGTGGGGGTTCGCCGACCAATCCACGTTGCTAATGTCGATATAGACCGTCGTCGTTGCAAAAGACATGATTGTTGTCTGGGAAGAAATCAAAGAGAAGGAATGAGAAACTAGGTTTCTCCATAGGTTTTTACTCTATGTCTAATGTTATCACTTTCATCTCAACCATTTCAATTTATTAGCAAATCATGACATGCATACAAGGTTGATTTTAATATTTCAAAAACTCCCACTAAAGTGGGTTATTTGTATATATAAGACAATCATTATTACATAAGCATATATTTATCTTAAACATCATGAATCATGGATCTCAATATAGATATTATTTGACTCATATTTTATTCTATATCTTATACATTGTCTCATTCATTTTCTATTCCATAACTTCAGGAAATTTTAATTTATGTTCCACACTTTTAGGGAACTCTCTAGGCCTAGACACACATTATAAACAGTCAAACAATATCTTCTCACTGGCTTTACTACTCTACCTTCTATTCTTAAAGATATGAGCTTATTTCTAGATCGTTGTCACCATCTCATAATAAGTGAAGAACCCTTTTGTCTTCATAATAGAAGGATTTGTGAAGAATCATTTTGTCTCCTAGGAGAACCCTTTTGTCTCCTCTTTAATAAGACACTTATTGTCCCCTAGATGTGCACATGACACATTAAGAGCAGATTAACTTTTCATATAAGTTTGTTTTAGTGATCCCTTAAACCATTTAGGTCCATTTTAAAGGCTTCCAGATAAATGCATGCTCAATCAATATCCATCCAATATGCTATGCACATTTAGATCTCAAATTCTATCATATCATTAATCATATATACTCATCATACATAGCATCATCTTTTAAACACTTATGAACATTCAATATTCAACTCACATTAAACAATGTTCATTCATAAAACATCATAAGTTGACTTATCAATCACATTTGAATAACATAACTACATGCACACATACATATCCAACTTATTTAACTCTTTAACATTTTATGATGAATCATTCAAGGAGGCTTAATTCTCTCAACCTTCTACGTTACCCCTCAATCTTTTCTTTTCTCAGAGTTCAATTAGTTTCACATGATTTTTACAAACTTAGAAGTTTTCCTCTAGGTGGTCGAATGACACCTTTTAAGTTTTTATTCTTTGTGCATTTCAATTTGCAAGTCTTATGCATATCCTATTCATACTAAGTTTAAAGGTTAAGTATTAGCAAGTTTTTAACTTATTTATGAAAATTTAGTTATGCATGGTCGAATGATGCACATGCCATTTCCAGGCTTCTAGGCTTCACTTAAATTTTTAATTCTTTACTTTTACATGATAAAACTTATTAATGTACCTAAATCAAGTTTTCAAACTCATTTCTTCTTATTTGACTTAGGGTGGCCAAATGTAAGTCCTTAGTTTCCAAGACCTTCTAATTTTATTTTCTTTGTGTTACGAGTTGATTTTCATCAATTGAAGTCTAATTCATTAATTAGTACATGACTTAGAAATTTTAACAATTCTTCATTCTTGAAAGTCATGGCCGAATGGTTTAATGTAGTTTTCCAACCTCATGGTTAATTCCTAATCACTTAATTTATGCATGCCCAGGTTTAGTCTTGAGTCATAGTGAATTCTTAACTTTCTTTCACTAACTTAGCTAATATGGACAAATGAGATCCTTAACCTATTTAAAAACTTACTCACACTCTTAATCCCTTCTACTTATATGTTAAGGATGTTCAATTAACACTAGTTAAGAATTAAATCTCCTTCTTGACCAATTAATCCGAAGGTGGTCGAATGGATCCCTCAACCATTTTAAAACTTTCTTACACTTTTAATCCCTCATATTTATATGTCAAGGATCCTTAATTAAACCTATCTAAGAATTAAAACTTCTCCTTGACTAATTATCCCTAAGGTGGCCAAACTTCACTTCTATTAGTTAGGACATCAAATTTCATCTTTAATTAACCTAAGTTGATAAATCCTTCTATTGAAGTTTAGGCTACAAGTTTTACCAAGTTTGATTATTTTTTAGGACTTCTCCTTTATTTCTAAGGGTCATGGCCAAATGACTTTTCTCCTCCTCACAACTCCATGGTTCATTTTAATTACCAACTTGTGCATTTTTGAATTCTAGCTTAAGTATTAATTATAATTCACTTGATTCCATCTATTTTGATTTCTATAGACTTATCCACTTTAGACCTTACTTACACCTTTAAATCTTCCATTTTCCTAATGAAAATTTTTAATGCATCATTAACCAAATTTTAAGTTCATTTTTCCTTGAATTAAACTAAGATGGTCGGATGCACGCTTAGTAGTTTTTAGGTCATTTTAGCTCAATTTTTCTTCTTCCAAAAATTATTTCACCCTAGTTAGGACTTATCCATATGATTTGTATCATTTTATAAATTTTAAGAATTTTTATCCTTAATTATCCTATATGGCTAAATGCTCGCTTTGGTCTTCCAAGGCCCACTTTTCAAAATTTCCTTCTCATACAACATTGGTTCCATGATTTTGTGAACTTTTAGCACCTTAAGCACTTGATCCATATAAGGCTTGTCCAAACTACATAGTTTGGGTCATGGTCAAAGAGAGTCATAGGTGTCTTGTGAGGCTTATGCCATTTTTGGTTTGAAAATTCCAATTTTCACTTAGTGGTTTTTAAGTCTATGCCCAAAGCAAGCCTATGAGACTTATAAATTAATTTCTCTTACGCTTTTTAATATTTAAGTCCATGGATTTAGATCTAGACATATTATTATACAAGTTCACGCTAGTAAGAAAATCAACAACTTTCAAGCTTTAAACATAAAAACATGCAAGATAGCATTTTTTTCAAAAACACCAAAGTGTAGATCTAAAATATTTACTCCTAGATCCATCCATCTCCCATCATGACCACTTCAAAAATTTACTCATGACTTCTCAAAACTGCCCAAAGCATCAATATGGTTTTTAAAAGAATTTTCACCGATTAAATTTCTTTTAAGTTGCCTAAAAGCACTTTAAACCAACCAAACTTCATTTTAGTTTTCAAAAATCACTAAAAAAATTGTGATGCTAATTTTGAACCATTCAAAGGCATCCTTGAGCCCTCATGAGTCTAAACAAAAGGAGATCTATGAATTTTAGAGAAAGGATCTATAAAAGAAAGAAAATCAACCATAAAAGTAAGATTTAAAGCTTAAAAAGGAAAAGTAAAAAATTTTACTTGTTGGAGACTTAGGATAGGGTTATGGTGGCTAAACTTGGTCCCCTCCTTCACGGTCCACAAAGGTCTTATTGGTGAAAGTGGTGGAGCTTAGTGTTTAGAGTTTGATTTTAGCTTAAATCTCAAAGATGAAAACTTAAGCTTAAGGTGAAAGGTTAAAGTTTTTGAGTTTGATTTAACTTGGAGAGTGTTTTGAGAGTTTTGATAAGTGTTTAGAGAGTAAAATATGAACCAGATGAGGCCTCCCAAGTAGCTTAGTGAATTCGGTCAAGTAAGGGAAAAATAGGATTAATTTTTTACTTAAGGGTATTTTGGTAATTTTGTATAGAATTTTCATTTTCCAAAATAACTCAAAATGTAAGGAATTATCCTTTTAGAATTATATTAGTGTTAATGAGCTTAGTTTATATCTAATCATGTTTATCTTTCCCTAAGTATGGTTAATTTTAATTAATCAAGGTTAATTTGTTTTAGCCATGGTTAAAGGAATATTTGCATTTATGGTTTTTGTCTTTTTGTGCATTTACTTTGGGTGGACTTCATATGGTGACTCATAACCATGATTTCCGTAGTAAAATTTCGTGCACACCATGTGGGCCTACTCTTGGCTTCTTTTTCGCACTTTCTTACCCTTCCGTTCTTCCAAGGCCGTTTTCATAATATTTCTCAACATTACCTAAAAAGTTTCCAAATTATTCCTTTGACAATTTTAACACTTTTTGGTTTGTTTCCAAGTTAATCTAAAGTCATTTTATATTTTTCTGGGAACCAATAAGCCTTGAACAGAAACCAGAGATTTCTAGGGACGTTTTGGGTATTTTTGGAGTTTTCTGATGGCATTTCGTCTCTTCTTTATTTTCTAAGTTTTTCTTACTGCTTTTGATTGTTCTTGATGTTATTTAATCCTTTAAAATGGATTTTAACTTTTTTTTGTATATTTTTCTTACACATTATTTGAGTTGCTCAAGTGTAGGCATATTTTCGTCATTTGCACCAAACTTTCCAATTTTTCTCTTTTTGGTTTCTAATCCTACTTAGTTTCATTCTAGAAATTATTTGTAGCTTCAAGAGTTCCTTATGAAAATTTATGTATGTCACATTACTCCCACCCTTTTAAAAATAATTGCATCTCCAAAATTCTTTACTTGCAAACAATGGCAAGTAAGCCTTCTCACGTCTACTTCTAGCTCCCAGTCTGTTCTTCCATGTTTCCTCTCCCTCAGACCACTCGTACCATTACTCCTCAGCTGTTTTTCTTTTCTATCTAAAATCTTTACTGGTTCAAGACTTACTGTTAAGTTTTTCTTTAATTCTATTGTATCTAGCTCAATGAAGTGACTAGGATCGAAATTGTACTTACGCAATTGAGATATACGACAAACATAATGGAGATTTGCTAGATTTGACAGAAGAGCCACTTGGTAAGCAATTGGCCTAACTCTTTTAAGGATTTCATATGGACCTATAAATCTAGGACTCAGTTTCCTAACTTTCATTGCTCTACCTATACCAATGGTAGGTGAGATTCGCAGGAACACATGTTCTCCTTCAGAAAATTCTAGAGGTTTTCTTCTCATTTGCATAGATTTTCTATCTACTTTGAGAGGTAAGAATCTTATCCTTAATATTTGTAATCTTTTCTATGATTTTCCTAACTAAATCAGGGCCTAATAGGCTTTGCTTTCCTACCTCGTGCTAGCACAACGGTGACTGACACTTCCTATCATATAGGACTTCATAGGGCATCGTCCTTATGCTAGCATGGTAATTGTTATTGTAAGCAAATTCTATTAGGGAAATTGGCTATCCTAGCTTTCAGGTTTATCAAGCACAAAAGCTCTAACCATATCTTCTAAGGTTTGAATAGTTAATTTAGACTGTCCATCAGTTTGAGGGTGATATGTGGTGCTTAAGTGATACTTTGTTCCAAAGGCCTTTTGCAAAACTTTCCAAAACCTAGAGGTAAATCTAGCATCTCTATCAGGAACCATGGACGATGACATTCCATGTAACCTCACAATATCATTAATGTATATTTGTGTTAACTGTCCTAAGGAGTAGGTAACCTTAATGAGTACAAAATGAGCAGACTTAATTAATTGGTCTACTATTACCCAAATTGCATATAATCCTCCTTAAATTTTGGGCAATCTTACCATAAAATCCATTGAAATTCCTTCCCACTTTCACTCAAGTATGTCTAAAAGTTACAAAATAATCCTACAGGTTTTTTATGTTCTATCTTCACCTTTTGACATATTATGAATTTGTTAACAAATTCAGCCACATCTTTTTTCATTCCTATCCACCAGAATTGTTTCTTTTATGTATGGATACATATTAGTAGTTCTTGGGTGTACAGTAAAATAACTCTTATGGACTTCTTTTTAGATCTTCCTACATAGGTCTTCTATAGTAGGGACAGAAATTCTATCCTTATACCTTCACAAACTATCCCGGTTCAAGGTGATTTTTCCTAATTCACCTTCCCTCATTACAACAATCCACTTTTTGAACTCTTTTCATTTTTTTCTTGGGCTGCTTTCACCTCACTTTTAAAATTACTGGTCACTCGCAAGTGACTCAATTTAATACTTCCTTCCTTCAAATCTATTCCTAAGTTCATGTCTCTAAACTTCCTTATAAGGCCCATCTTCTTTTCCATCAACCAAGAGGCATGCAAAGTCTTTCTACTTAGTGCATCTGCTACCACATTGGCCTTTCCAAGGTGGTAGTTCATCCCAAAATCATAATCCTTCAAAAAATCCATCCACCTCCTTTGCCTCATATTCAGTTCTTTCTGATCAAACAAATACTTCAAACTCTTATGATCAGAAAACACCTCAAACCTCACTCCGTAGAGATAATGTCTCCATATTTTAAGAGCAAGTACTACTGCTACTAGCTCTAGGTCATGAGTCGCATAATTGGTTTCATGAGGTTTCAACTGCCTAGAAATATACACCACTACCTTCCTCTTTTGCATGAGCACACAACCTAATCCTCTTCCTGAGGCATCAGAGTACACCTCAAAAGCACCATTAGGATCTATTAGCACTAACACCAAGGTAGTGGTTAATCTCTCATTTGCTTTTGAAAACTTTTCCCATACTCATGAGTCCATAGAAAAGGGACATTCTTTCTAGTGAGCTTGATTATGGGTAAGGCTATCTGGGAAAGACCTTGGATAAACCTACAATAATAGTCTGCTAGTCCTAGAAAACTTCAGATCTCCTTCACTGAGGTAGGTCTATCCCACTTGGTAACAACCTTATTAAACTTCCAACATCACGCTTGTTAACATAAAATTTCAAATTTTCTTCATCATTGGAGAAAACTTCCCCCTTCACTATGGTTCCATTTGATTTCTACCAAAGATACTCAATGAATTTTAACATTATTTTTTCACAAATTCCACCTAAAATGAAAGAAAATGAATAAAATATTAAAAGATAGAAATGCATGACTTAAGAAAATTATATGCATGGACTTATCACTTTCATTTTGTTTCTCTTAATTTATGCTATGAACATGCATACAACAATACAAAAATGAATTATGTTATATTTTATCTATTTTTTCTCTCCTTTTTTTAATTCTTTTCTTTCTACCAATTTTCTCTTATTCTTCTTTATTCTTTTTATCCTTTTTTTCACAACTAAAACATATGATTGCTCCTAAAATTTCATGTTATTTTTCTTTTGTCCTACATATGTTTACTTAAATATGACAAAATTTTATCTAATGGTCTATGGATTTTCTAATTTGTTCTCTTCCCAAGGGTAATGATCTATTATAAAGGTCTTTGATCTCTAGAGCTAAATCTCATTTAGAAACATTGACCATAACACTAGGTCAACTGTTAGATATGGAACATTTACAAAATAGATGTGGTTCTTGCAATAAACAAATAGGATGTACATTAGAAATGACTATCATTACTAAATCTTTTATTTATCTCAAGTTACACTTATCCTAAGAATAAGGTTCACTCAAAGTGTGTGTTAAGTGAATGTGTAATGCGTGGAAGGAACGTATAAACATGCAAAAATTTAGCCTAATAAAGAAATTACCCCAAAATATGCAACAATCCATAGAAGAGAAAGTATTACAATATTGATGTTCATCTATTATAAGGTTGAAACAAGGCACTAAATAACAAATGAAATGAATCTATTTCCAAAACTATACATTGTGGATATTAACACTAAGAAAAATAAAAATGAGTAAAAAAATAAACAAAAATTATTACATAATTGTATAATTGATTGTGATAGGGTTGACTCTCTAATTATTCTTAGTGAAGTTTCCAGCTGTCATGACCTGGATTATAACAGAAGATAAAAGAGATTAAATTTAAAAAAAATTGAGACGATACCAATTTATTTAAATTAAAAAATTAGGAAACATTTTATTTTAAAAAAAATAATCTACAAAAACGAGGATTGGTTCGAGAGTTGATTTATGCATAATACATCCACCTTAAGGTAGTTACCTAATATTAATTTGTAAAAATTAGTGATAATTTTAAAAAAATTTCATTTTACCTCTTTTTTAAAGAAAATATGCATAAGTAACTCATTTGGAATTAATGAATAATTAAATAATTACATCAAATAAAAAAATTTATTTAATTAATAAATGGAATTGAAATAAAGAATAAGTGTTATGAAAATTAATTGTGACTTAATGATTTAATTATGATTTTTATGTATTTTCGAGTGAAATGAAGAATTTAAAATTATGTAATTTTTTAAATATAATTATGAATTAATTGACTTTAATATTATAATATTATTTTTAAAAGATATGAAAATTTGATAATACTAACCTATCAAATTCACAATTCAGGTGTTGTTAATTAAAAGATAAAATTAACAAAATATTTTATTTAAATGATTTTTTAATATAAAATTAAGTTAAATTATTTAAAAAATAATTTAATTAAGTATCCTCAATTTTTGCAATTCACAAGTCACTAATTAAAACTCAGAATTAATATAACATTTTTTTAAATTATTTCTTTATAACAAAATTAAATTATTTGTAGAAAAAATAAATTATGATTGAAATGTATATTTTAATATTATATTTTAGTAACAATGAGGATTTAAAAAAAACAAATAAAAAAAGACATATATGACAATTGCAAGTAAAGAAGAAAAAAATGAAAAATATAACATTAACCATAATTATAATTGTAAAAATAAAATAAAAATAATAAATAACCATTAAAATAACATCAAACATAATGAAAATGAAACAAATACCAATAATAACGGAAATAAAAATGAAAATAAAAATTAGATATGAAAATTATATTTAAATGTTCAATATTAGAATAAATAAAAAAATAATAGTAAAATTAATAAAAAATTGATAATAAAAAAATAAAATTAATAGAAATAAACTAAACAATAGAAGAGAACAAATAAATACCCATTAAAATATATAAAATAAAATAAAAATTTATTTAAAATAATACATCCATTAATAAAAATAATATGGACATTAAATGAAGAAAAATAATAAAAAATATTGAATTAAAAAATTAAAGATTATATAAAACAATATCCTCTTAACTTTTAAATCCTTCAATTTTTAATAGAAAATAAAAATAAATAATAAAAAACTAATTGTGTGAGTTATGTGTTAGCGATATGAGTTATATTCAAAATTAGCCAAAAAGAGTTATGAGTTAGCGATTTAAAAAAAAGAAAAGACCATAGCAAATAACATACATCAATAATTAGGAAATACAAAATCTATCCATCATTAGCATTCATCCTCTTCCTTTTAGAAAAAATAATAAGAATTTTTCTTTCCAAGTACAAGCTTCAATCATGTCTACTACCCTAAAAAATAATACATATTTTTCTATTTGTAAAAAGAATAAAATTCAAAGAAGAAGAAAAAAAAGCTTCAACATGTTGTGATTTTAAAAAAATGAAAAAGGAAGGGAACAAAACAACCGAAAAAATTTATAATCATAATAAAAAAAAATAAGGGAAAGCAATATAGGTGGGAGTGGCGTAGGTAAAGGGCTATGGTTGCTGGCTACATGAAAGAAAGGAAAAAAAAATAGAAAATGACAAGGAAACGAGGAAAAATGACTTTGGGAAACAGAGAAAATGACAAGGGAACGAGGTGGTGCTTCAATGACTTTCTTTCCTATTCCTATTTTTTTTAAAATTTTATTTTTATCTTTTACTTTTTATGTATCTTACAAAAATAATAATAATAAATTGGACTTTAATTTTTTAACCTATTAAAATTAATTTATTATTTGAAGAAAATTATTTGGAAATGACCATATTAAGTATTTATATTTGCTAAATGTTTTAAGGAGACAAACACACCTACCTGTAAATTTTACTTCTTTTATCCTTCCTTTTCTCTTTGTCTGTGTTTCTATATTTTGTTTTTTAAATTTTTTTCTTCTCAATCTTTTCAATTTTCTTGATTGAGTTTCTCTCCAACCATTTTAGATTTATTTTAGCTATATATTTGTGCTGGAAAACTTTTGCATAAGAAATCTTTTCCTTGTTCCATTTTCCTTGTGCTTATATTTTTCTTTTGATTTTTATTTAATAACTATCACAATTTTTTAAAAAAATTTGACTTTCATTTTATGCAATTATCCATCAAATTAAATCAGTTTGTTATCAAAATTGTTTGTCCTTCTAGTTATCCAAATTTCTCCTATGCACAATCTCATATTTGATATCTTTTCTTCCAATGTACGTTTCGTAAATCATGTTTTCCTCTCATGCTTTCTTTTTTAAATTTTAATATTATTATTTTTCAAAATATTATATTAAAGTTTTTTAGAAGTTTGACACCATTTTTCATTCAGATATTTTTTTTTTAAAAATCATACGATTTTATGAATTATATTTTTAGAAATTTGACCTTTCCCTTCCCCTTTTATTTTTAATTTTGATTTTCCTTTTTAATTATTTTTATTCTTTATTTGAAGAAAAAAATTGAAATAAGAATAAAGAAAAGTAAATTTAATTAAAAAAATGAAACAAAAATGAAGGAAAAATAAATAATTATGACAATAAATAAAATAAAATAGTATCCAAATTAATAAAAAATAAAAAAGAATACATGTAAATTAGAGCATAATTAAATAAATAATGGTCATAATAATAAAAGAAATATAAAAAATTGAAACTAGAATAAGATCAATAAATGGTAATAATGATAATAATAATAATAATAATAATAATAATAATAATAAATCACTATATAAAATGAATAAATATTATAAAAATGTTTACAAATTAAATAACTAATAAAAGAATAAATAAAAGATACTAAAAAATATGTAAATTTAATGTTTAAATTTTTTCATTAATTGTTTTATGATTTCTCAAAATTTTTTATTTTTCGTTTTTTTCTTGTATTAAAAATGAAATTAAAATAAAGTAAATGAAAATAAATAAAGCAAGAATTTAATATTTGATTAAGAAATAGTAATTATGATACTAATAAAAAATATAATATTGATAATAATAATAATAATGGTAAATAGAATAAATTAATTCAGATAAAAAATTATTAAAAGTATTTATATAATAAAAGATAAATAAATAAATAGAAGATAAAATACATTAGAAAAAATTAATACTCAAATCTCTCTTTTTTTAATGTTTTATCTAATTTATTAAGATGATGGTTTACTATTATTTATTAATATTTAAAATAAAATAACCTTAAATTAATAAAAAAATATTTGAAATTAAATTAAGGATTAATAATAATTAAAAAAATCAATATAACAAGTCTGTATATATAAAATATGATTAAAAAAATATTTACATGATAGAAGAATAATTAAATAAAAAATAAAATGTAATATGAAAATTTTAATGTTCAACTCCTTTTATTTTTTATCTAAATTTTTAAGATTATGATATTTATTATTTATAGGATATTTCAATAGTAACAAAAAATATCATTTAAAACAAAATAAATAATATAAAAATGTCAAACTGAATTAAGAAATTATAACAATAAGTAATGATAGTAAAATATAAATAAATAAACTAAATTAATACAAAAAATGTTTTAAAAAAAATAAAGATAGAACATAATAATCAAAATCTAATGTTTATTATTATTATTATTATTATTATTATTATTATTATTATTATTATATCCTTCCCTTCTCTATTCTAGTTTTTCTTTAAAGATAAAAAATAGATTAAATGATAGAATATGATCCACTGATAGAATAGACTTTTTATATGTTGTTGGTTAAACAAACATTAAAAATAAAATAGGATAGAAAAAGTTATCTTATTCTATCTTTTAAATAAATTCTGAGTAGTGTTAATATTTTACATATTACATTACAACAAAAGAGGTAGAAAAAATCAAATTATATTAATAAATAAATAAATAAATTATGTTTTCACTAATGTTAAAATATTTCAAAAAGAAATTTTCAAATGTTTTACTCCATAAAATGTTCAAATGAAAAACACCACCGTAATTTTTTTAATATAATTAAATTTAATAATAAAAGATTAAACCAAAATAATATCAAAAATAATGCTAATTCACATTTTGGTTAGTTATTAGAAAATAACAAATAGATTTTAAGATAAAGAAAAATATACCTTCGAGTCTTCATTTTAATTTTGTTGCTCTTCTAATAAAACTATAACTACCAATAAAACTTGTATAAGAAGACAAAGAAACCAAGAATTTTTAAAAAATAAAATCGAATAAGATCACTTTAAATAAAAAAAAATAGAATAAAAAATTCATTAGTTAAATATTTTATAGTTATCTAAATCATATTAACAAAAGAATATTACTCAATTTCCTACACTAATATACTTTTTTATATCTAAGCAATAAAATTTACCAATCTATTAAAATTATTGTTATTTTTATAATGCGATTAAATAAATTTTGAATATTACATTATTTAATTAAAAAAAATTTAAAAGTTTCTAAGCATTAATAATATTTGATAGTTGAGTTTAATTATACTATACATTTATCATGTAGCATATGAAGAATTATAAAACTTCAATATTACATTTTTTATGATTATTTTTTTTATTTAGTTTAAAATGGTTGAGTTTTTAGCTTTTTTATTTTTAAATTAGATTAAGTTTTTTATGAATTTTAAATACAAAATATGTTCAGTTAAAATGATTTTAAATTTATTTTTTACATATTTTAAAAATAATTTTAAATCAATTTTTGAAAAAAAAAATTTAATATTTAATATTTAATTTTTTATTATAAACTTTAAATCTATTTCTTAAAATGCATCACTATTACTTCACCACCATTACCTTATCACTATCACAATCACCACCATTATCACAATTACCACTATCATATTATAACTATCACCATCATTACTATAACCACCATTATTGTCATCCTACAACCACCATCATCACCATATCTCTCATTACCACCACCACCTTCATACTACCAACTATCATCATCACATTCATTATCATCATTGTTACTACCACTACCATTATCATTACTACAATCATTACCTCCATCTCACTACCATAATAATAATAATAATTTTAAATATTTTTAATTTTATTATTTGAAAATTTAATTTTTAATATAATTTCTTTTAGTAAATTTATAATGAAGAGTTAGAATAAAGTGGGTGTGAGTTCACTCACTTTTGCAATAATTTTTGAAAAACTTAAAACTATAATTCAAAACTCAAATATAAAACTGAATTTAGTTTCTAAAATTTTCAACACCAATAACTAAAACTCATTTTGAATGGGATTTTAGTTTTCATAAAATTAAAATTAATAAAAAAATTACCAAACAAAAAATAATTACAAGAAAGTAGATATAACAATAATAGTAAAAAAAATTCTAAGTGTGGACGAATTTACGATCATAAAAGAGAAATGATTCACATTTATAGATACAATACACACACTCATATACATCCCAACATTTGGGATGACAATTGATTACCAAGTTTTGGTAATGGATTATTAAAAAAAATTGTGATTGAAAGTATAAAAAATGATGGTTAACTCAGTTATGTATATGGTAAATAATCGATTAAAAAAAATATGCAATCGATTACATTCGAAATAAGTTGCAATCGATATAAAATATGTGTAATCGATTACAAGTAATTATGTAATCGATTACATATTTTTGGTAATTGATTATTTACCATATACGCAACTAAGTTAACCATCATTTTCTACACCACTAACCACGATATTTTTTTATAATCAATTATTAAAATTTGATAATCGATTGCTATTCCAAATTTTTGGATGTATATAGGCGTGGACACTATACCTATGTCCGTGAATCATTTCTCATCATACACTTTCTAAAAAAATAATTAATATGATATTAATTTAATGGTTAAATTTATATTTAAAAATTAATATTAAACTAATATTTAAAAAATATTGATGAAAAATTGATTATATATATATATAGAGAGATCGAAGATGTATATAGTAAAAAATAATTTTTTATTTGAAGTTGAGAAAAGTGAATTTAAACAGTGTAATCTTACAAAAGGTGCGAAGGTTAATTTTTCTAAATCATATAATCATTTAAAATAATTGCAAGATTTTTTTTAAAAAAAAAATCCAATGTTGTAGTTGGGAAATAGTATGATACAAATAAAAAAGAATTGTTGTAATCTAAATTTCATACAACAAATATGACTCTCTCAATTTGGATACATGAAAACTAAGGAGGTTTAGGATACACGGTGAAGAAGAGAAAACTAAGGAGGTTGACGGTAGTGGAAGAAATAGACTTCATGTGCAGCCAAGAAACTAAATCTGATTTCATTGGTTTCACTGGTGGTATCCTGAGTATATGGAAGGAAGAATCATTCTCCCTCATTTGCTTATTCTCAGATGTGGTTTCTTGGATGTAAAGGATATTAGAAGGAGAAATAATGTGGAATGTATATTGGTTAATGTTTAATCTCCATTTGATATTGTAAGTAAAAAGTAGATGTGGTAGCAGTTATTATCTGCCAAAAAGAATTATGGGGGATGTTTGGTGTGTTATATGTGATTTAATATAGCTCCAAAAAGCAATTAAAGAAAGGAAAACAAAAATGGAATCAAGAAGGTTTGGTGAGATACATTAATTTAATATGTTTATTAATTGTATGAAGCTGCTGGACATTCCCATGCTTGGACATAAATTTACTTTGTATATCACTAACTTTTATTCCAAAAATAGACTAGATAGAGTGATGATTTCTAAGGAGTGGATGGAGGTGTGACCTTCATTCTCACAATTGTTAAATAAGATAGTCTCTTATCATATCCCATGCTACTCAAAATTTGTGCTTCTGATTGGGAACCTAAACCATTTTGATGTTTTAATTGCTAGCTACAAGATCTAATACTTACTCCACAAATTGTTAAGGAAATAAGTAACAAAGACATACTAAAGGTATGAAATAAACAAAGCTTTGGTGGCTTTCAAAGTGATATGACAAAAAGTAAGGATTGATAATAAATATATTTGACATTATTGATAAAAGAAGAGATCTTACAAAAAAAGGAAAAGAAAGGAGAAAAGAGTATATCACATAATTTTGGAGGCTAGCCAGTATGCAAGAATCTATTTTGTAGCAAAAACTACAAAGTAGATGAAGAAAATAAGATTATCCTAATCCAAAATTATTTCATTGTATCATTCATGATAAAAGAAGATCAAATACCCTACATGGTATTATGGTGGATGGAAAAGGGACTAAAGAGCCAAAATTGGTGAAGCAAGGAGTGCAGAGGTACTTTTAGAAATAATTTAGAGATAAGAGATGGAATAGAACTAATTTGGATGGCCTATCTTTTAAGTGTATTGATGAGGGGATAGTGGCATCTCTTGATAGAATAATTTAGTGTAGAGGAAGTTAAAGATATTATATGGGAATATGAAGACAAAAAATGTTCGGAATCTAACGAATTTAATTTTAAGTTCCTAAAGTATTTCTGGTAAGTTATGAAGGAAGATTTCTATAGAATGATGCTAGAATTCTATGAGAAAGAGAAAGGAAGGTTTCCTATAGGTATTAATCTTACTTTCATAACTCTGTTTCTGAAAAGGGACAATCCTTAGAGGTTGGATGAGTATTGTCTTATCTCCCTAATTGGGTGCTTGTATAAGATTATTGCGAAGGTTTTAGTAAATAGACTAAAAAAGATACTACCTAAGGTGAGTTTTGAAAACCAATCGTTCTTGGGGGAAGAAATATTCTTGATGGTGTTTTGGTGGTGGTTAATGAGATTATTGATGATGCAAAGAGAAGGAAAGGTCCTTCTTTCCTATTTAAATTATATTTTGAAAAGTTTTATGACTCAGTTTATTGAAAAATTATGTTTTATATAATGAAAAGATTGGCCTTTGATGAATGATGGATTAAATGGGTGAATGAATTATCGATTTCCTCTACATAAAATTCGATCTTCATAAACGAAAGCCCACCTGAGAATTTTGATGTAATCAGGGGTCAAGGGTAAAATGATCCTTTATCCCTTTTTCTATTCTTTAGAGTGATGGAAGAGTTGAATGGTTTAATAGAAAAGGAATAAGAGGAAAACATCTTCTATGTTTACAGCGTTGGGAATGATTAGGTTGAAATAACCAATTAATCTTCAGTTTTCCAATGATAGAATTTTTTTAGTGAGTTAACATAATTAGATGTGTTTAATAAGAACTTGTTGAGGTGTTTTCATTTAGTATTTGGCTTGGGGATAAATTTTTGAAGAGTAGGTTGTATTGTGTTTCTTTTCTTAATTACGTAGTGGAAGACATGGCAATATCCTTCCATTGTAAAACTTTGTCACTTCCTTTAATGTACTTGGAACTATTAGTGGGCGCAAATCCTAAGCAACTATCTACTTAAAAATTGATTTTGAACATATTTTTCAATAAATTATTTTTTTAGAAAAACTATCATCTTTCTTTTGAAGGATGTATCACCTTCATCAATTTGGTATTCACTTTTTTTTTATTTTACATTTCTTTCTTTAAAATTTCTAAACATATTACTAATGAATAACATTTTTATAAAGAAATTTTGTTTTGAAAGGGGTAGTGAAAAAAAAAGTGACATAGATAGATTAAAATACAATATATAAATAAAAAAAGGGGATTAGTATAACAAAAATATTAAAATGTTCAATATAGATTTATTAGGAGAATAGAGATGCAAAATTTTATGTGAAATGAGAAGTCTTTGAAATAAGACCCTTATCTTGAAGTATGGGAAAGATGTAGGGTTTAGGAAGAGACAATCCTTTTAAAATTGGACTTGCTTAGTGGAAGGTGAAAAAGATCCAATTGATTTTTCTAAATATTTTTTATATTTAATTTTGGTTTAAGAAAATAAAATTCAAGAAGTAACAAATAAAGCTTGATATTACTTATATGAGTTCAAATAATTGAAGATTTAGAATAAGAATGTTATAAAAAAAGTTATCGTTCAATCATTATAAATAAAGATTTGAATTTATTATATAGAAATCAAATTAAGATTTGAAATTGATTGGTTGTAAATTATATGAAGATTAATTTATTAGTAATTTGTTTTACTTATTTATAAATTAAATTAAAATTTTAGATTAATTTTTAATTTTTTTAAGATTTGTTATTTATTTTATATTATTATACTTTCTTTCAATTTAGGATCAATTATGTTTTTTATATAATATAATTTAGGAATACAGTGTGAGACAAGTTTTGATGATTTATAATATTTTGTTTTTGAAAATTTTTATTTTTGTGTGTAAGTTGATTCTTTAAGTTTTTGAATAAAGAACTATCATTTAATGATTATGATTTTTCTGATAAGTTATGCTAAGGGTAACTTTCTTTTTTAATAACTTCGATGCTCTCTAAAATGTCTTTGTTTGTATCAAATTTCTCTTGATTATTAAACAAATAACTACCGTTTGATAATAATAGTTTTTTTAATAGGTTGCGATAAAAGTTACGTTCTCTTTTTTTATAACTTTAATACTTTGCGGCAAATCGTAATTTTCTTTACTCTATTCTAATTTTTAAAATATTTTAAAATTAGTATTTTTCCATTCTGATTTATTTCATATGGATGAATCATATTAAAAGAACTTACGTAGGTAGTGTGGATAGAAGATATGTGATAGGTGGTTTGACAGCAATATAAAAATAAAAATTGAGAATGGAAGAAACAATCAGTTCTAGAAAGATAGATGGAACGATGAAGGTAAGTTGTGTAAGGTATTTTTAAAATTGTATAGAAAAAATTGATGTTGAAGTGAATAAAAAATAAAATAATAATATATAAAAATGAAAGTTGAGGTGGATAAAAAATATTTTTAAATGAAAAGTAGCTTTATATATGGAACAAGTAACTTTGACTAACAAGTTGGTTATGGAAAAAAGACGAGTCAACTCTATATTCAATTAAATCAGCCTACTAAGTTTTGCAAAATTAGACGATACTTGAGTCTAGTAACTTTGGTTTGTTTAAAAAAGTACGGACCAATATTGTTCTTCTAAAAGTCAATGGCTTTGTTTGGAGATTGATAGTCGATAAATTACCAACCTCTGTCAATCTTTACAGAAGGAATAATATCTTAGTTGAACCATATGACTCCTTATGTGTTTTATGTCAAGAAATGAAGGTAGATTCTGAACATTTATTTTTCCAGTGCAAGTACTCTTATTCTATTTGGCAAGCTTATCATAGATGGCTGAGTTTTTTATCTGCTTTCACCGTAACTATGAAGAACACTTCTTTTAACATTTGAGACATGGAAGAAAAGAAAAGGATCAAGTCGTTAGAAAAGTTATTCGGATTGCAATTATTTGATCTATTTGGATTGGTAGAAACCACATCAAATTTAAAAGTATCCTTTTTTTATCTACAATTTATTGTGGATATGATTCAGATAAATTTGTGAGTATGGAAACAATGTGAATGAATTCCATTTTCTTTTGTAGATTGGCTGAATAACCTTTATTATGAATATTTTATACCTATATATGAGTTAGGATATCTTGGATCCATTTTAATTCCAATTGTTTTCTAATAAAAAAAACTCATATGTTATACATTGTATTTGAATTTTAAAAAATAAATAAAGCAAAAAAAAAAATAAAGACCGAAAAATTTTCCTCTCATCAAGCGTGAAGGTGGGGAGGAATTTTTTTTTTAAAAAATAATTTTTATAAAAAATAAAAATAATAGATTAGAAAGGTTAATTTTTTATGGTTACATTTAATTACTTTAATTAAGATAAATTTATTTTTATCTAATTTATTAATTTAAATAAATAATTTTTTATTTTTCTATTCAAATAACATATTTTTTTTTATTTTTATTATCCTTATGTTTTATCATTTCTTTTGTTCCTATCTCATTTCCTGTTCAAACAATAATTTTTATAAAAAATAAAAAATAGATTAAAAAGATTAATTTTTTATGGTTACATTTAATCACTTTAATTAGCGTAAAGTTATTTTATCTAATTTATTAATTAATTAATTTAAATAAATATTTTTTTTATTTTTCTATTCAAATAACATTTTTTTTTATTATTGTTATATTTTTTCATTTTTTTTATTGATATCTCATTCCCTATTCAGACAAAGTGACAGCGCGTTTCTATACCCTGTGTGGAACTAAGGAAACTTGGAATTCATCTTGAAATAAATAAGCAAGAAATCATATATTTTCGTAAAAAAGAAAAAGCATAAAAAGCAAGTTCTCATTATTGCGAATTGAATGCTGGTTTCAAAAAGCTTTTAGCAATGAAGCACGTTTATGATCTTGCTCCTTGAATCATGTCAATTTTTTGTGGGTGAAATTATGATTCCTTGTATTGCTCGGCAACTCGCAGTATTGTTTGAACCTGTAGATGCAACTGAGAAATAATAATAATAATGTGGGTAAAAAATAAGAATACAAAATAAATATAAAAAATTATTATCTATGGAGGTGGGATCTAAGGGGTTTCCTATGTGAGGCAGTCACCACCTGAGATAGAATGTGTACAATTGAAGTGTCACTCTTTCGTGTAAGTTGAAAGAAAAATTATTCTTTTGGACATTGAATAAGCCAATTAGTGCGCTAGCTTTAGCACCTTTTTACATAATTAATAAATAAAAGAATTGCATTCCTTTGGAAGCCTCTTTTTTGTTGGACATATTTGACCTTGGAATTTTGCTGGTGTCTAGTGTAGTTGATGATGAGTTCTTCCTCTTTCTATAGCAAAAAATGTGTTTGTTTTATGGTTTTCAAAATCAATGTCATCCCATTTGTTTGTGTATTTTCTTATCCTGATTTGCTTGGCTTGATTTTATTGTGGAGAAAGCTGAACCATTTAGTGAACCCACTGTGACCAGGACCAATATGGCTGAGCCAGCATAAGTTCCCTCTTTGACCAAGTAGCATTCACCATTCAACCATCCTACCCTATATGGCTGCCTTCTGTTCATGCTTGTGGCTGCAATCAATAAAATAGCTGCAATTGCAAAGCTAACCCTGCCCAAAACAACCATTTTCAGCCTTACAATTTGCACTTCAAAAAACATCATAGTTTCAAGATTATATTTTTTTTGGGTTTAATTATACTTTTAATTCTCATATTTTATTATTTGTGCAATTTTGATTTTTTTAGTTTTAATTGGTTACATTTAATTTTTATAGTTTATATCATCCTAAATTTTTATCCAATAATTGATAGAAATATAATGGGGATGTGATGTATCATTAATTTTTATAAAATAAAAAATTAAAAATTAAAAATAAAATTTGTTATATCTTATACATTTTATTTTTTATTTAAATATATAAATATTTTTATTTGCTAATTTATGGTAATGAATATTATGTCAGCATTTCAATCCATCTATCACAATTATTGAGTAAAATTTTGTAGTGAAGGGTATAAACAATTAAAATTAAAAAAAAACTAAAATCCCATATAATATAAAATATAAGAATTAAAATTGCATTTAAATCAGTTATTTTAAGGGGAGAAGTGTTTTCTGGGTGTACTGAGGAAAAAAGTTCTATGGCGCGTTATTCAATCTCATTCCTAAAAGTGATGCATTTTGCCAACCTGTGCCCAATGATGGTAAGCCACAGGGCACACAGTTTCCCATGATGATCAAGCCAATTACTATCGAAAGTCGATAATAAAAAACAGGAAAATTTGAGGGTGTTTATTTTCCAGAACTTAATCGAAGAAATCAAATTTGTATTTAGAAAAAGTGCATCAATTTAAACAAAAAAAAAATGATGATCAAGCACCACCCAATACAAATTAGTCTGTTTTATTTTCTCAATTTCTACTTGCTGAATGTGAAGTAAAAGCTAACACAAATAAGCAAAAGATTGATAGATAACCTACCAAGATATCAAAAGCAGAACCTTTGCAATTGCAGGCATCTTAGACTGGGATTTACTTTTGCTCCTTGAACAAGAATACTTTAATAACATAGAATTCCCAATGATATGAGCAAAAAAGAAACTAACCAAAGCTGCAATACCCAATCCAAATGCTTTGCTTGATGGCAAATAACATAGTTTCCCACTCCATCTGATATCCTCCTCCTACAAAGAGACAAAACATCATAACCCTTTTCAATTAGAAGCAAAATCTCTTAGTTAGAAGACTAAAACTCCAAGAAAAAGACGTAATGGTAAGCACTACCTTATTCCTCTTAATCTCAGCGGCTATACATAAGACAAAGGAAATTAAGCCAAGGGAGAGGGAAATGATGATGAAGAATATGAGTGTGAATTTGCATCTAGGAGGTTTTTCCATGATGGGGTGGTTGTTTGTATGAAGAAAATTGATGAAAGGAAATAGAGGGGATAAGGAATAAGTCTTGGAACCTACTCAAAGAACAGAAAGATTACTTGGTGCTCTGAAGGTGTTAGCCACCCACTTCTTTTTTGAGTTCTTTCCTTTGTGGTGTTTGAGACTTCTTTCTTTCTTTCTTAATATGTCTACCATTGCTTTGAAGGAGAACCATTCCTAGTTGAATGTGGACTCCTGCTTTTGGAAAATTCTTGTTTGTACTATTTCTTTTCATTTCTATGGAGCTGGTCAACTTTTGCAATGGTTCACTGCTGCTATGATGTGATGCCAATACTAGAAAAAGAATCTGCCAAATATGGTGAAAAGAGTAAAAATATGTTGACTTAATTAGTTTTTTCATACATAAAAAATTTGTGATTTTCTTATCTTTATTTTTTATTTTTAAAGGAAACTTCCATAAAATATTTTTATTATAAAATTGTTTCTTTTTTTTTCTCATTTATTTCCTTTGAATATAATAATTTCTCAATATTAATCTTCCATTTGAGGAAAAATTAAATAAAAAATTATAATACTTAAAGAGATCAAACAGAAAACAAAAATTATAAAAAAACCATGTAAAAAATATATATTATGACAAATTCAGTAAAAAATAATTAAAAATATCATAAATATGAAATTTAAAATAAATATTATAAAAATTAATAATTGTTTTAATTTTCATAATAGAATAATTAATAATTAAGTAATAATATAAAATTTGTATTAAAATACATTCTTATTAAATTATTATATAATACATATGCATATGAACAATAGTTAAAAAGACAAGTGGTTTGGTTCATAGTGGTTAAGGAATCCAACCTTGTTTCTTGGAATGGTCCAAAAAAACCTTTGTAGCTCATATCATCGTCTTTGGTCAACTTTGGCTAACCATGATGTGGTTTTGCATTCTTGTCTTCATCTCTTCTCTCTTTCCTGTTGAGTGTGTTGACAAGAGGAACACTAAATTATAAGAATCCGAATTCTCCAAAGTAATTAAGGACACTGAATTCGCCATTATAATATAAATGTATGGTTATAATTATAAATTAGAAAATGACACAGAAAAAGTCTACTTTCTAAATTAGGCATCCGTTTTCGTCTAAAACAGTGGTTTTTTGAAAAAGGGATTAAATCGATACTAGTTAGATTAAGAATCGATTATTTTTCTGCACTATTTGAATTCTAAAATTGGTTAAGAAACAATTGATGATGAATCGTCAGAACGGATGCAAAATCAGTAAATTGAATTCAACGGTAAATAATCGATTTATATAAAATAACATGGTTTTGATATTTTTTATAAAAAAATTGAAATAATGTTATATAAAAAATTAACATCCTCTTATATATGTGACTTAAATTTGGAAATTTAAAATGAAATGAAATTTTTAATTATATAAAATTATGATATTATACTATTATATTTTTATATATATTTTAATATTATATATTATAATTATTTAAATAATAATATTTAATTAACAATAATTTAAATTTTTTAATTTTTTTTTCAAAATTTCAAAAATATTTTGATGCCAAAAACCAAATTTAGATTTGAATTTTCCAACAACTTTTAAGGTAATTCAAGTATATTTCACCGGTTATTATCATTATAAAACATAAATCCATATATATCAAACTTAGGTTTGTACAAAATCAATACAAAATCTATCTAAATCTAGACAAAATTAGAAAAACAAAAAGTAGAGCAGAATTGGAGTAGAGAAGGATGTTAATTGACACAAGTTTTGGCTTAGGATCTTACTTTTATTAATGTGCTCTGAATACCACTTAATAGAACCTTGGAAGATGAGGAAAAACTGGATTAATTGAAGTCAAAGTGATGCTAAATTGGATGCAAAAATAGATAGTATTTTAGGCATCACTCCTAGGGAGATAAGCCATGACTGCTTTGCCACCTTAGAGTTCCAAGGATAAGAAGGTTCTCACCTCAAGACAAGACTATGGGAGAGAGAATTATAGTGAAAATCTCACTTTGAAAATTTTGATTTCAATTAATGACTCAAAGTGTTCCAAAATGACTACAAAATGGTTTATACATAGACCAAAGGAGGAGTATCAATGTAGGTCTTGGCACTACCTTCTTCATTCCTTAAAATGGGCTTAGATTGGCCCAAAATACAAGCCATGTATCCAGCCACTATGCATCCCCTAATTGGGCTTTGATAAACCTATGTTATGGGTCCAAGAATGATACAAAAGAGATAAGCCCATTTTATGAGCCTAAGTATTACACATAAAAGGTGTCTTAAGCCTATACAAGTAAGGTCCTATAAAATTATTAGAACAAACCTAAACCTAAACTATACATTATGATGAGCCCATAGGCCCAATTGTCCTTTGCAACTGGGACCTCTCCATCAGTAATTACCTAAAAAGGTTAAATGAAGAACAATCAATTCTCAGCCACGTTCAATGCTTTGGAGTTGCAACCTTGAATCCAAGGGATTGACAAAGGGTGCTTGGCAAAGGTAACAGAATTTCAAAAATAAGAAAACCTAACAAAACAGGAAATTGACATTCATATGAAGTATTAATGGTTAAGAATGTTGAATACCTTTAGCTTGGCAAAAATTTTAGAGATAGGGCAATGACGTTCTAACGATAGAGTGTTTGAAGCGACGAAGTCAAATGAAGATTACGACAACAACACGATAAGGTAATGGTGAGATAGAGCTAGCAATGGAGGGGGAATAGGTCACAATAGAGGAGGAAAATTTTAGAAAATAAGATTTGGGGTGAGAAAGGGAAAGGGAAGCATATTTTACATTGGTTGTTCATTAAAACCGACGTTGAAAGAACTTACTACATCAGTTAACTAACTAACCGATGTAAAATACTTTTTTAATTTTCCCTTTTAGTTACAAAAATTCTACTGCCTACATTTTCTATATTGATTCATTAATGACCGATGTAAAATATTGTTGTAGAAACACCATATTCTACATCAGTTTTGAACACAATTGATGTAGAAAGTTTTAGTTTTATTTACAAAAATTTGACCGCATTTTTTCTACATCAGTTTCAAAACAACCAATGTAAAATCTTATAATAAAATGCTATTTTTGCACCGATGAACGTAAGCTAGGTGGTTGGAGTCTCGAGGTCCTCATGTCTGAAACATTGATAGAAATCTAGTCTTAGCCAAATAATGTACATTTTGTATGATAGTTAAGGATGATTGTAATATAAATAAGTAATATGTAGTTAATTATGTATTAGATATGGTAGTAATAGTTATGTGTAATAATATGTAGTGTGTAAAATATTTGTATGATATATGTATATGATGTAAGAAAAGGGACCTATACCCTAGTATTAATCTTTGGACTTAAGCATCTATAGCAATTATTAATGACTGTATAAATAATACGAAGTGAGTTCTGTATGAATTATTTTATTTTACATTAAGCAATCAAAGTAAGTTAAGATGTAAGTGATGATGCTTGATCATTTATTGCTACAACAATTACTATGACGAGGCTTGCATTTTCAACCAATGTTTTAAGAAAAAAAATTATCGTATTTTCAATATCAATAATTTCTAAAAGGATTCTGCATCATAAAGTAACACTCTAATAATGAAATCGCAAATACGACTTAAGCGTAGAATGAACTTCATTTTTAGGATGCTACATTATGCTTAATCCATTAATAGGAAGTAGCTAATCTTATCAATCTTTAAATTGATTCAGGGTGTTATAACTGTATATTACAACAAAATGATGAACTCCCTAAAATTTTTAAAAGAATTTAATGATTGTTGTGGAGTCATCACCAAATTTTTATTTTGAAGGGAAAATATTTGAAAAATTCCTAACTTGAGAAAGAGTTCTACGTTCAAGAGTCGATTACAAGTAGGGAAAGTATTAACACCCTACTCGCTTGTTCCAAAGAACGCGCCCTTAAATTAAGTATGTAATTTTGATATTTTGAAAACTGTTTGATCCCTTAAATAGAATAGAAAAACTTAGGTCTATGTATGAAGATAGCTTGATAGGACTTGATTCTGCTCCTACGTATTCCTCGGTGCAGTGGGAAACTCAAGGTTGTGTAGTTTTGGTTGAGGACTTGATTTTCAAAAAAATTAAGACATTTTGAAAATATTTTGAATATATAAATTTTTTTTTGAAAAATTCTTAATCCAGATATGCACAGGGTTCGAGACAAACAAGGGTTATACTAGGAACCATATGATTTTTAAATATTGAACGGTAGGGTATGCTATTCGTTCGTATTTAGAGCTTACTGCGTGAGATTTAGAATTTTGAAAATTTAAAATATATTTTTTGAAAATTAAATTTGAAGATAATATTTAAATATTTTCCTAATCCTTGAAAATGCTATGAAATAAGATGTAAGGAAATTTGTTTGAAGAAGTTCTTAGTCCATATATGTACAAAGTTTAAGGCAGATGAAGGTTGCTCTTAGACTTAAACGATTCTCTGAATATTAAATGGGAAGGTATGCTACACGTTCATATTCAGAGCTCATTGCGTGAGATTAGAATTCTTAAATATTTTTGAAAATTAAATTTGAAGATAATATTTAATTGATTTATATTTAAATATTTTTTCTAAATCCATATATGCCTAAAGTTTAAGGCAAGCGAAGGTTGCTCTAAGATTTATATTATTCTTCAAATACTAAACAGTAGGGTATGCTACACGTTTGTACATAGAGCTCCTTGTGTGAGATTTAGAATTTTAACAACATTAATTTTAAAAATATTTTATTAGAAAGAGATAATAAATCTAAACTAAAAAAACCAATATAAAGAGGATAGAATAATAAAAATAATAAATCTAAACAAATATAAAGAGAATAAAGTAATAAATAGTCAAATAAAAATAGAAATACTAAATAATAATTAAAACAAAGTTAGCTATACTTACCTGGGAAAAATTGCGAAGTGATCCACAAACTTCCCTCTTGAAATGAGGACTATATGTGCTTGCACATTTACTCTTTCCCAAGCATGAGCTTTTTGTTCAAATCTCTCCTTCCCTTCCTTTTTCAAAATTACAAGGGACATCTCCTTATATAGGAGGATGAGGGATTGAAGAAGCCCTTCCTTCCGATATGAGATTCCTATTCTATATATAAGAGAATTAGAAAGTGTAGGAGTCTTACTTTTCCAATGTGGGACTTCTTTTACTCTTATTTTACTTTTTTTTTTAATTTGTTATATTAATATGTTGGACAAAATTGGATATTCACAGTTATCCCTCTTTATAAATTTCTTATTAAATAATATGAATAATGATATTCATATTATTTTTGTAAGAAATTAGTAAAGAAGTGAATTAGTTTTGTCCAAGATAGGAAAAGTGTGAGGCTTATAGAACCATAAACCCAGAGAGCTTTGTGTGAAAGACTAATGTATAGTTGAGCTAGGTGTGGGGGATACACTAACAATGTCCTATATAGTAGACTGCAAAATAGAAGACCACAAAAAATTACATATGTGGGAGCCTCTTGTGGTAAGTCAAAATGAAAGAAAAAGTGAAGTCTAGTGTGCTAGAGTCTCATGGAATAAGACAAAGTTTAAGAGATTAAAATATGGTACCTAATGTGATAGGCTGGGAAAGTTAAACATGCAAAGTCTCATGCGATAAGTCAAGGTGTGAGAAATTAAAATCCAGAGCCTAATATGATAGGCTGACTAAAATTTAAACATGTAGGATCTTATGTGATAGATCGAAGTGCAATGGCCTTATGTAATGGGCCAAAATGCAAGGAAATTAAAATACAAAGCCTTGTGTGATATGGTGATAACATTTAAACACGTAGGGCCTTGTGTGATAGAAAAAAATACAAGAAATAAAAAATGAAAAGCCTTGTGTGATAGGATATCAAGAAAGATGTAGACATGTTAAAACAGGTGATATGCAAGGATATTCTATTGTTGACAAAAAATGCAGACCTGTTAAGATAGCTGTGTAAACACTCAATTATGTCTGATGCATCCGTTTTTTAAATTAATTAAAAAATAATTTAAATAATGGAAACAAAAATAAATGAAGAAAAGAAAAAAAACAGAAAGTAGAAAAACAGATAAACAGACAAATAAACGGATAAAAGAAAAAAAAATAATAAAATGAAAATAATAAATAAATAAACTGAAAATAGAAAAATTAAAAAAAGAAGATAAAAATAAAACAAAAAGATAAAAGAAGATAAAAAGTAAATAATAATAATAATAAATAATAGAAATAAAATAATAAAAATATAAAAATATAAAATAAAATAAATAGAAATAAATAAATAATAATAATGATAAAAAATTGTTAGTTAAATAGAATAAAATAAAATTAATTATAAAAGAGGATGGTATGCGGTTAGAGGCAGGTAATTAGAGCAAAGGCCAAGCTAATGATGGATTAAAGAAAAGACCCCAAAAAAGGAGGTATAAATAAAGAGTTTAGAGGTTTAAACGGGAGGGTGGGTGGTGGAAAATTGCAGGATTGGGACGATTTTTCTAGAAGTTCTCTCGTCTCTTTCGAGGGCTCTGGAATCGGCAAGTAGTGTGAAGCGAAATCTCGAAGGATTGCTTTGAATTCGTCAAGTTCCTAACAGATTCTAGAAAAGAAGAAAGGAAAATCTCATCTACTCTTCATCGATTAATCATCGCAACGTTGTGACTAATAGGGAAAGAGGATTTTGTCTCGGCTATGCTCAGGTCTGTGCTATTCTATCATGTATTTCATGCTTAGCAATAAAAGCATTCTACATGCTTCATATCAATCTCGAATGAACTGCAAGTTTCAATCATCAATTATCGCTACTGCATTTGTATAAGAATTTGGAAATTATCCTTAGATGATTAATTGTTTAAGTGAACTCGCATTCAATTCCACGATCCGACATTATGACTTGGTCCAAATCCTGCTCGACGAACTCAATTCCTATAGTTACTATAAGAGGTGTTGATGCTTTTTTTTTTCTTCATAAAATCCTGTGCGGTTAGATTCAATAGAATAAATATCCTTGAAAACAGGTCCATTAGTGTTCTCGGCTTAGTTTTAAGGTTAGCATCAGGATGGATTTGTGAGTTATAAATCGTGAATCCAGTATCACGAACTAGATACCTGTTAAAGAGATGTTTCCAAATTTGTTCTAGTTTTTAGGAGTCGTCATTGGCAAAGTGAGTCGGAGGGCGTGGCAAAATAAGGAGGATATTGGTATGACGGGAAGGTTTTCACCTGTTTGACCCAATCATTCCACTCTAAATCTGTACTTCTCTCAGGTTTATTCCATGCAAAGCTGTCATGCAGGGCCATGATTGTGCCTTTGGCAACCTTGTAGTGTTTTCCATCCCTGCTGATTAGGAAGTAAATGACTCCCTTCATACCATGGAGGAACACGTCTCTGAACAAAGGTCGTAACGGACCAATGGATCCTTGTTCTTTTCTTAGCTATCATCCTTATGCTCATTGCCAGCCAAGTCTACTTTTCGGGTCTTCAGCTCCCCAAGCTCCCCCTCCCTAATACTAAACTTTCATAGAATTCCGGCCAAAAGGTGTACAGGGGAGGGAAATTTATATTCTGTTGGATTGATAGGCACCAACCACATCACCCAAACAGGGAAGCCTACGAGGAACCCTATGCTGCTAGCCTTATTAGGAATGTACAGGTCCTAGACACTAGGCATAGGTTGTGAGGAGGCCAAGCTACGTCTGTGATATTTTGCTCATTTATTAATGCTATCCATTTCAAACAGGCCTGGTATAGGTCCAGGTGAACAAGACCGACCACTTTGAATTAGCGTTAGGCATCTTGGACGGTAACATTGGTTGCACCACACCTCCCCCCAGCTCTTAGTGTTCAGGTAAAATGCTTCTCATTCACACCCATATGATCTAATACAGCATTCAGAGGCGTAGCAGATGCCGTCAAGCGAGGATATCGTTCAAAATAATCAGTCGCAAGTCAAGAGGAATCGTCGGGGTCGAATATAGTAGCACATCTCACGCCATGTCCATGTCGATCGTGTGTGTTGCTTGCTCCAGAATACTTGCTCCAATCATAGCTAGAAAGCTAGCTTCGCTTAGTCATATCGTGCGACTCTCTTCCCACCTTGCTCGCTACACCATTGAATGCTGAACTGAAAAGGATGATATCGATCATCCGGAATTGTGACCCTTGCAGAAGTACCACAATGTCAAGCCACAAGCTCTTCATCAATCCCCTTGTCATACCATCCTCGACACCGCTCTCTGGCTACCTGTTGTGCTTATTGTCACTGCTGCGATTGCCCGCGAAGGTGCCAACCAATGCTATTCATGTGATTGTTGCAGGGAGTAATTGGAGCCAATGCTACTAGATGATACAGAGACTTCAACTTTCATGTTCATTGTCAGTCCTCGTGCTTGACCGATGAACATTCATCGAATGTTCATGCATGTAAATGACCACCGCCTCCAAACCGAACTCCTTTAACGTCTAGTAGTCCTTAGCACCATCTTGTTCTGTTACACGAAACCTCTAGGCCTCTACAGAAAAGGTGTTTATCGACTTAAAAGGAGCTCGCTAACCTTGGAAGGGGTGCAGCCTCAAGGTCTTACAAAGTTTATGTATGCCTGCCCCCTAGAATTAGTTCCATAATGCTAGCAACCTAGGTTGAATTGCCCAAAACTAAACAGATGGGTGTTGTTGGCTTGGCATGGGCTGGTAAATACACCTAATGGGTTTTGCGGCATCTCGTTTAGCCATGGACAAGAAGTTACCGACATAATATGGGCAGCACATGTCCCAATACATGCAAAAATGAAAACTTCATAGTCTCACATCCGACTCAGTGGCTTAGAAAATTAGGCCAAGAGGGGACAAACAGTGTATTCTCATGCAATTTTGCATGTAAGAAAACGTGCTTCTGGAGCGTAGAATATTAAGTGAGGCTGGTCAAAAGTAAGAAAGTTTGAGCTGGATTAAATAGTCGTTTCCGTCCAAGTGTCGACGTTGAGTCCACGGTTCGAGTCCTTTATGCAGCTGTTTTCCATTTTTATTCCCTCACGTGTCGGCTCTTCAATCTCGAGTAGTAGAGGGCTGCATCAAATTGGGTCAATCTAAGGCCTTGCTACTTTCATAGGCCCAAATCAGATTGCTGAGTAATGATGGGCCGAAATGCATTATTACTTTCACCAGCCCGAATCAAATGCTTTCGAATATTTCTCATAGAAGCCAAATGGGTAATTCCAAACTCCAACCAAAATTCTCAAAATAATAAATCAAATTCATAAGTAATTTAATATTAAAACAAGTTCACAATTAATTTTTAATTTCTTAAATCGAGTATAACATCTTTCCTCAAAATTCAAATTAAATTCATCCTTTTCCAAATCAAGTTCAAGTTCATTCCTCAAAATTCAAATTAAATTCATCCCTTTCCAAATCAAGTTCAAGTCCTTTCCTCAAAAGCAATCAAGTTCATTTTATTTTATGCCAAGCCCAATTCCTTCCTTTTTTTCTATTATCTTTTTAGTCAACTTTAATAATTCTAAGTCTCACGCAATGGGCTTTAGACATGAACTGGTAACTTTTTCTCCTGTTCAATGTCTAGAGATTCATATAGATCCTAGTGCAGCTGCAGTTTCCTTGGATCTTGTGCATATGTGGACTAAAGATTCTTTTTAACAAAATATTCTAAGAAATTTGTTTTTATATAATTCTAAGTCTCACGTAATGGGCTTTAGACAAGAACTGGTATCTTTTTCTACTGTTCAATGTCTAGAGTTCATATAGACCCCAGTGCAGCTGTAGTTGCCTTGGATCTTGTGCATATGTGGACTAAGGATTCTTTTTAACAAAATTAATCTAAGAAATTTGTTTATATATTTCTAAGTCTCACGCAATAGACTTTAGACACGAACTGGTAGCTTTTTCTGTTGTTCGATGTTTAGAGATTCATATGGATCCTAGTGCAGCCGTAGTTGTCGTGAATCCTATGCATATGTGGGCTAAGAATTATGCAAAAGGAAAATATATATCAAAATACTTTTAAAATCATCTTCCTGATTCTTTAGATCCGAAGGTCAAGCCTTCCAACCAAAATTATGTAAGCCTTGAGTTTCCCATTACACCAGGGAATACGTAGGAGCAAGATCAAGTCCTGTCAGGCTACCTTCCATCAATCTATTTATTCTAATTAAATGGATCAAACAATTTTCAAATAAATCACACACTCAGTTTAAGGGTACCATTCTTCAGAACGGGCAAGTAGGGTGTGTAAACACTCAATTATGTCTGAGGCCCCATTCTTCGTTTTTATTTATTTAAGTGAATAAAAAAAGGGATAATAATAAACAAAAAGAAAAATATATAAAGAAAAATTAAAAGGAAAAGCAACAAACAAAAAATGAAAAAGTGAAAACAACATAAATGAATAAACAACAAATGGGGTTAGAAAAATTAAATCAAAATAAATCTAAAAAAAACAGATAACAAAATAAAAAAAATAAAAAAAAAATAATAAACAAAATAAAATAAATACACATAACAAAACAAAAAAAATGAAAATGAAAATAAAATCAGAATTTAAAAAGAGAAATAAAAACAGAATAAATAACAATAATGATAAGAAAAAAATAGAGAAAAATAAATAAATAAAAAATAAAAAATATATATATATATATATATATATAAATATATATATATATATATATTTATATATATATATATATATTTATATATATATATATATATATATATATATATATATATATATATAAGAAAACGCAGAAAAAATAATAAATGGAAAAACAAAAAGAAAGAAAAGGCTGGAGGAGAAAAGGAGAGGAGTATAAAGAGGAAGATCGAATGCATTCACAGGGGGCTGGGTCATTTCTTTTTGGGACTCTTCTCTTTCAGAACGAAGAGCTCTCCCTGGTGCCTCTTCCCCCCTCAAGAAAGGTGAGATCAAGCTGTTCGTGAAGAAGAGAACTCTACATCTAAGCAATCAATTCTGCACTTCATCTAGGTCAGAATTTTTTGGAAATCTTTTTTAACAAGATGACTTTGCTTACTTTGTGGCCGTGATGAATGCTAGCATAGTCTTTGAGGAAGAAAAACGGAATGTGTGGATGAGGCTAACTGCATGCTTAAAATTTGATTGAAATTCTTGGACGAAATGCCTAATTGATTGAGGATGAATTTGTTAATGTCGTTCTTGTCAAGAATCCGATTGATTCTAATGATATTCGTAGATCATGAACATGCATGACATTTGGTCCAATTCGCTTTCCATCTCGTATATAAAATCTCGCATCTATTCTGGACAATCAATCTATTGAGCTCACGCATGGGATTTTCTGGATCCATAATTGCATAGTTAAAACATGAGGTGCAGTGCATGTAGCTACATTTGAATTCATGATCATTCGGTGAGCCTTGATTTCGTTTGCTACGCTTCAGTTATTCAACTAAAACCGCATGGAGTCAATCGTCAAATAACTCCTGAGTCAGGGGCGGACATCTGTGAAACACAAAGGAATTCTGTTTTCGAAAAGCTTCACTTCTCTGATTTCAATAGAGTCAAGTATTGTACATGGATTCTTTAAGTGTTGTTAGTCAAACATTGCAAGATCGCACTCTCTGATCACTATGTAATGAACTCACTGAGGGGTGAAGCTCAATCTGCTCTTAGTCTATGTTGGTTACCTTCTTGAACACTCAAGCGCACAGATTTGGCAGACACCTTGCATTGTAGAATAACTGTCTTAGAGACGATATAGTCGTCATGTTGTGATAACGAGGAACCTAGTCCTTCACTGAAGCGTATGAATGAACTAGGGGAACTAGTTTCTTTTCCACATACCTATAGCTTTGAGGTCCTTCTAGTAGCAAGATCAGAGTTCGAAAGGTAGTCGGATTCATGGCTTAATATACAACGACGCGCCTGAAGTCATGTGCACACTTTCATAGTTTCAGGCTAAGCATATGCTTGAAGCCTAGTTGTCACGCCAGAAGAATTTGAAGGAAACTGTACCAATCCATCCAAGAAGACAGGGCCGTCATGATCACAAAGAACTTTACACTCTTAATAGACCCCACGCTTATAATTCCAGACGCCATCTTGTCTAGGTGAACATGCAGAGACAAGGAGATTGATGGTTTCCATGTTAACATGCACTAGGCTGCACACCTATGAGCATGCATGCATGGAGACGTGCTCAAATTCTATCAATCCAGAAAACCTCTCAACTAAGGGGCTCACGACCAACGCTTCCCTGGGGATGGTTTGCAACCTACCAGAGATGGCCAATGGGCTTTGAACAGTTGAGCCATGTGAGCATATGGGACGACCTCGAGCAGTGGAGAGGATGAAGTATGTGCTAAGTCTCGCTCCGTGTACGTTGGAAGGACTGAACCTTGGAACAAGTGGCGTTGCATGCTTGAAGAGATAAGACACATTATGGAGAGCAATGGTCAAGGCAGCGTCATGGTTCTAAGATGATCAAAGCCTCCAAGCTCGCTGTTGTAGGCATTCAGAGAAGCCATTCCTACCTGAGAGCTGGGATAGAGCGTACTAATAGAAGATAACCTGACTTTAAGTTGTCATATGAAAATTAGAGCGGTGTGTGCATGCATGATTTTTCGACCCCAAGAGCTTGAATGCGCTTGACAAGTCAATTATCTCCCTCGACCGGATCTGTTTAGCCTAGCTTGAACTGTCCAGCCCACATAAGAACCAGAAGCGGTGTCAGTGATCACGAATTATTACACGATCAATCTTGAATATGACTGGATCCCCCTGGTATATTGACTTCGTTGTGGTGTAACTTGATACGCCAATCAGTAGAGAAGGAACCAATCTTGGGTGTTGATGTCTTTGAGATTCTTCAAGGGTTGTCAGCATAGCCACAATGATAAGAACCATCCGTGATCAACCAAAAGCGCAAGGAAGTGATCGCATAAACAGTGAGCCTGATAAGCAGAATTACTATCAAATTGGATCATGCAGTTGGTACGCTCGTGGACTTGAAATCTCGACCACGTATACGAATGGAAGCCCCCTACATGCTATGATCGGGCAAAGACGGAGGAGGATGAGATTTAGACGATCGTAAGTGCAAAATCTCGAAGTAACCCGATTCTGGTCTACATCTCCCTTGATTTGTATCGGGTCCATCATCACAAACCTCCCCTTGAACAGAGTCAGCAGCTAGCAAGGCGGTATTTGTATCTAGAGTGCTTCTAAGATAAGAAAGTCATATGGCTAATGTTCATTCCAACGCTAGGATTTTGGAGGCCAACAAGTTGCTATGGCTGTAATTGCATAAGAACACAAGTGCATGACCTTTTCATGTAGAAAATTAAGGGCAGGGACGTGGTAACTTGGGATCCTTGGGACAAAAAAACGAGTCATCAATTCTGTGAAGAATGCTAAATCCCAGGGGAAGAATCAAGTCCATAGCAAATACATTGTGCATGCACGTATGCTTACAATTCATGCCCATGCAAACCCCATATCCCCATGCAAGGCTCAGTGAAATGCATGATAGTGCTTCCAAGACGCATAGGCCAGAGGGGGTATTGTTACATCATGCACCCGTGAAGTCTACACGCGCATATTCGGACATGCGGTTGCCAGTTACCCATCCAGAATGCCTATAGCAGCAATACTACTCCAGAGTATACTCAGATGCACTGGTTGAGGCGGTCCAAACTCTGACTGCTGCACCGCCCCATTGCACAGCGAATATCTTCCAAGTTCTAAAGGGATAGGATGTTATGTTGGCTCGGGGACATTGGAAGCCACCATGAAGTTCAGAAGGAAGATTAGCATTTGACTCAGAGCTTTAATACACCAGGGAACATGGCGGCCAAAGTTAAAGCACCAAGGGCATAGGGGATGAAGTGAAAACAGCAGTCTGGGATCACACAGATGGAGAAAAACCCATGCATGAAAAAGGCTTCGAGGAGAGAGGCGTCCCATGCAAAATTGATTAAAGCGAGGCGGGGCCCACGGGTAAACATCATGGGATACAAATGCTGACCTTACCTCATGCACACATAGGCAAACCAGAGGGATTATAAACTACAAAGGCAAAAGGCAAGTGGTTGAAGTCTGTGGCGTACGACCCAAGGCTTTCACTCCAAACCCACGCTCCCGATGACATGTTTTCCTTGTATTTGAAGTAGTAAAGACACCACTGAGGGTGCTGGCTCAGTGGTCGAGCGTTGTACCTACATTCTGCATCCCGGGTTGGAATCTCTTGAATCACACTTTCCCATTTTGTTACAAAAATCCTCTTCCACATCACGCGCGCGCCACGTGTCCAAAGCCACCAAGCCATTCTACTTCGATTGAGCCACGAGCCGCCAAGCCGAGTTTGAGCCGCCTAGCCTCCAGATGTCACACCGAGCCATTTAGCCATGCACATGGGCCAGCCCCACTATCCTTAATTGCAACCACACCCCTGAACTTCCCAAAATAACAATTCAACCCCTGAACCTCTAGAAATTACCATTAGCCCCCAGAATTCTCCCAAAATTACAATTGGGCCCCCAAAATTCTTGAAAATTCAAATTCGACCCCTAAACTTCCTAAAATTCCACTCAAGACCCCTAAACTTTCCAAAATTCCATTTAAACCCCAAACTTCGCAAAATTTAAATTAAATTCTTTTCTCCCAAAATTCAAATAAAGTCTTGTTTCTTCAAAATTCAAATTAATTCATTTTCTCAAGATTCAAATTAAAATTCTTTTCTGCAAAATTCAAACTAAATTATTTTTAGTTCTTTTCTTCGAACAAAATCAAATCAAACTCAAATTAATCCTCTTTCTCTCAAATTTGCAAATCAACTTCGAATGTCTTTCCTCAAAATCATCAAGTCCGAGTCAAGTTCATTCTTGATCAAGTCAAGTTTCATTTCCCAGAACTCAAAATCAAATTCACTTCAAAACAAATCCTTTTTTCAAATCAAACGATTTCTTTTCTTATCTTTATTATATTAAAAAAAGGGTTCCTTTTTAAATATTTTGGGATCTTTGGTCTCACGCAACAGACTCTAAATGGGGAACTGGCGGCTCACCTGCTGTTCAACGTTCAGTAGTTCGTATAGGCCCCCGTGCTGCAGTAGCCGCCTCAGACCTTGTGCATGAGTGGACTAAAGATCCTTTCAAAAATAAAGTTCCTTTTCAAATATTTTGGGATCTTTGGTCTCACGCAACGGACTCTGCATGTTTAATTTCTGCGTCTCCAGCCTATCACACGAGGTTCTGCATGTTTACTTTCCGCATTTACAGCCTATCACACGAGGCTCTGCATGTTGAATTGCTGCATTTCCAGCCTATCACACAAGGCTCTGCATGTTTAATTTTTGCGTCTCCAGCCTATCACACGAGGCTCTGCATGTCTAATTTCTGCATTTCCAGCCTATCACACGAGGCTCTGCATGTTTAATTTTTGCATTTGCAGCCTATCACACGAGGATCTGCATGCTTAATTTCTGCATTTGCAGCCTATCACATGAGGCTCTGCATGTTTAATTGCTGCATTTCCAGCCTATCACACGAGGCTCTGCATGTTTAATTGCTGCATTTCCAGCCTATCACACGAGGCTCTGCAGGTTTAAGTTCTGCACTTCCAGCCTATCGCACGAGGCTTTGCATGTTTACATTCCTACATTTTCCGCATATCACACGAGGCTCTGCAGGATCAAATTGTTGTATCTCAAACTTATAATGACAAAGATCGGCATATCAAACCTATCCCGCCAGTCTTAAATATTGTGAAGCTCTGGCTGGCCATGTTAGGCCGAAGTCTCAAAACTCACGGTAGAGTACCAACGCATTCCACAGTTTCCGGACGGAATTGATTCACGTCTTTACTCACTTCTTACCTCAATAATACGAGTAATAGCCTCATATTATCTGGTAAGAACTAAGTAAAGAGGGGTAAACTGTGAACACCAATTCCTGTCCGGAATACTTTAATTTAAATCACAAGATAAATCGAAAAAAAGAAGAAAGAAATAAAAAGGGAGTAGAAATAAGTAGGGCCAGATAAAAGCGCGGCTTAAAAGGAAAAGAAGAAGAGAGATGAGCAACTAACATAAAAAATATATATATAAACAAAATAGAGAGTAAGTAGTAAAAATAAAAGATGATGATAATAATAATAAGTAAAAGTAATAAACAAAGGTGAAAGGAGGTAAATAAAAGTGGGAAAACAATAAAAATGAGTTGCTGTCCTAATAGGCTAGGTTTAGTTAGGAATTAGTTAGGTTAGTTAGGGTTGTTATTCTTGGGTTAGAAATTAATCAAGGGCAGGTTGGGAATTACCATGGTTAGAAAGGGGTATCAAGGGAATTTTGGAGAATGTGAAGGAGGATTTTTGGTAGGAAGAGGGAATTGCAAAAAAAACTCTCAGCATACGAAGGTACAGAGGATAGTCCCAAGCGATTCGGGGAATTCTTTGTGAAAGAATTTGCAAAATTTCTCTGAGGAGGAGGATCATTCCTGATTTGAGCCTTTCTAACTTCATTCGAAACTTTCTAGAAATTCTCTGAAATTCACAAAGGGAATCAAGCTCCTGTTTTCCTGGAATTCACTTCGAATCCTTCATTGTTCTTGAAGAAATTTGTGGCTCGAAGCTGGAACCTTCTCGCTCAATTGAGGAAATACTGATTTGGTTTTATGTTGTTTTGCGTGGATTGAGAGCGCTGGATTCTCTCAAAGAAGATTGAATTATGTTTCTTTGCTCACATAAGTGCCATTTTAGTGACTTCCAGGAACGATTCGGCGCTCTGAGGGACATACTTCGTTTCAGGTTAGTAAGCTTCACTAATTCTGCATTAGTAAAGCATTCTTCTGAAATCTCAAGGATGAAATTGCTTAGGGAAGCCTGATACACTTAAATGTATTGCCATGAGGACTTGTGCATTGGTTGGAATTCAAATAATTGCTATGCATGCCTATTGTTGTTTTGTCTGAATCATGCTTAGAAGTTGTTCGCCTAAAAGTTTAGTGTTACAAGAATCAGAGTGGATTGATTTGTAAGACGGTAAATGTTTGGTGAATGTTTGGAATACGGTTTCAACAAATGATAGACTATTTCGCACTGAGCAGAGTTAGAAATTTAGCACTAACATGTCTATTATAGTCTGAGCCTTCAATTCATGCATGAACTTGGAGTTAAAAAGCAGTATCAGTCCCTAAGTGCAGTAGAAAGGATACTGATCAGTGGAGTGAATAGACCCGTAAAAAAAAAACTGAACTCATAATAGGACTAAAGATCTTTAACCTGTGTGTTTAACTTGGCAAAGGGGCGTTCTCTGTCAGAGACTATGTAATCACAATTGAGTTAATGATTAAAAAAGAAGAGTCAATGTGCTAAGCTCCAGCTAGCATCACCAAGATGGTAAGGGCCTGTGTCTGGTTATGGATTACACTTGGCTAGCATTTGTGAGGATATCAGATTATAGGATCATTTTACCTTAATAAGATACTTGGGGACTACAACTAGGGAGGACAGTAAACTGATGGCATAGGCTGTGGTCACAGAAACAGGGCAGGATCCAACAAAAAACAGAACAGAAATTAGGATTCTTTTAAATATCAAGGGATTGGGTAATGGATTAAGGTAAGGTACAGAGCCGGAGTCTGAATGGGTATCTTGGGTAGATAAGGGTTAGCAATTTTTAGAAAATCTGTCAAAAAATGAGCCTGTGATGGAATATCGAGCGTTGGCCTATGACAATATAGACTCCAAACAATGGTATAGGCAGCTTTGGCCATTGCAACTCACTAGTGTCACTAAATTGGTAGGAAATCAGCTGTACTAAAATTCAAGGAAGCTTAATGATTACCAAAGTAGGAGCAAGTTAGAAAATAAGCTGTCTGCTATAAATCATAATAGCTATCCAAGGGCAAACAATTGAAGATTTAGTATCTGTGGTCATAGCTGCCAGTATAAGGCCAGGGTCAAACATCCTATTGGGCTAGTTGGGCACTAGGATAGAGTCTCAGTCTAATCCAAAAACACACTCTGTAAAGAATTTAGCAAATGCTAGACTATTTGTTTTAAGCTTGCTCTTACCTGAATCCTTTACCAATGTTCTGGTAATCTATTTTGAAATTCCCAAGTCCTACTAAGCCATCTCTAGGTCCTGATAACTGATCCTCGGTTAAATAGGCTTCTAGGAATCTCATGGAAAATGGGAAGTCTGAGATAGATTGGTAACCGGACATAAGTGAATTGGCCTCATAGCATAGAGGGAGACTGTGATGGGTTCGTTGAAGACTGGTAATTTGCCATGAATAGTTGTTCTAGCAATTTGCAGGTATATCATAGGATTGAGGGGTCTGGTTTAAATCTAGCTTAAGGGCCGATAGATGCAGATCTGTTAAATCGTCACATGGTTTAGCTATTTATAGGAGATTCCCTCTATGTTAAGTTTCGTAATCTGTAGAAATTGTTTAGTTAGTAGAATTGATCCCTATAGACTCATGAACCAGAAAAGACAATCCACACAGGTTCTGATTCTGAGTTTTCCAACTGGTAACTTGATGATTGACACATTATTTCAGTCAGCATTCACAAGCTTGTTGAATTATGGAGTCAGGTTCAGTAGCCTACTCCAGCATTTGAGGAAGTAGTTCGAAGCGGCCTGTAAAACACGTGGGAATCTTGTACCTCTTAGTGACTAATCCCAGAATGTTGGCCCCAAATAGAGAGTTCCAAAATCTGGTAGTCAGGTGTGTTCTATTAACGACTAGCTCCTGGTCTCTGGTCCAGGGCAGGGAAAGCTATAAACTTTATGCCTTCTAAGGTGAATCACCCACCAATAGCTCATGAATTTTGGTTTGTGATATGCATTCCTGAGTCTATACTTGTCTGGCTAATCATGTATTTAGTTGATGTAAGAGGTTGATCCTGATCTATGGGTCCCGGCTTGGAAACAAGCTAGCTCAGGACTTTGAAGCTCACAATTTAATCCTGATCTGTGACAAACGTGTGTAAACACTCAATTATGTCCGAGGCCCATTTCAAGTCAATTATGGGATGAACTTAAGTTAAAAACCCCAAGGAATTCAAAACGAACCATAATTAAGCAATAGGTAGAAAAGCTAATACTGGAAAATTGAAAGATTTCAAAAATCTAAAACAAAGATCAGAATAAAATTCTAAAAAAGGAAAAGGAATCTGAAAAATTAAAAGATTTTATAAATAAAATATAAATAAAATTAGTATTTAAAAGAAATTTGAAAGTCAAAGTTAGAAAAAATAAAAATGATAACAAAGAAAATAATTGAAATTTGGAAGTAAAAAGAAAATGTAAACAAATAAGCAAACAAAAAATAATAAAAGGAAGAAAATTACCCAAAAAATAACAATTGAATAGAAACAAAAACAAGAAAAATAAATAAATTCTGAAAAATTTTTATTAAAGAAAACAAACTAGAAAATAAAAACCAAAAAGTATTGAAAGACATAAAATTAGAAAAATCGAAAATTTTGAGAATTAAAATAAATAAAGCAAAATCAGAAATTAAAAGATATAAAAATTTGGAATTAAAGGAAAATTCTAGGAATAATTAAAAGAAAATTAAAAATCCAATAATAATAATAATAATTATAAATAAATAAAATAGAAACAAAACAAACTGAAATAAAAAATATATATCAATTAATCAAAAAATTCTGAAGAGATTAGAAAAAAGAATAAACAGTTAAAACCCCAAATTATAGAAAATTTTTATCTTCTTTCTTTAAAATAAATGAAAACTGATATATAATAATTACTGAAAACATAAAAACGAAAAAACCATTTTGAAAATCTGAAAAAAGCGGAAAAAGACAAAAAAAAGCAAAGCGAAAATGAAAGAAGGATTTGCTGAGGTTATTAATGGAGATAGAAGCCTTGAGGGAGGGTCCTTTTTTTCGGGCTTTTGGAGAGAATCCAGAGAAAACAGAGAGTGAGAAGAAAGGGAGGATTCCTGAGAAAATTGCATCCCCTTCGTTCGAAAAGAAATCGCAAACGTCGCGCTCATTGCTTGAAGGATAGATAGCAAACACGGCGGAGGAAAGGAGGAGCGGATAGGCTCGTGGCCTCTTGGGAAGAAGGAAAGGTCGTCCGGTCACTGGTTCAGGTAGGTAGCTTCTTCTCTTGATCTTGAGCTCAAGAATGACAGCTTGTAACTCCATTAGATCCCTCCTTGCATGAATATTGGTTCTTGATTAGAGAGAGTTACAGTTGTTTGATGTCGCAAGATAATTAGGGAAGGTAGAATGAACAATAGGGGATTGAGATTCTAATGAGTGAACCCTCCAATCTTGCATGATAGTTGCTCTATTCTAGCTACGCATGAGAACGAATCAGATCAATTTTACCAAATACGAAGACCTAGTGAATAGAGATCATATTCTTTGAGAAAAATAGATGAATAGAAGGTGTTTGAATCATGGGGAACGGGAAACACTGGTGTATGTTGCTGAATATCTATAATCATCATAAACCTGAAGTCTTTATAGCATCTCTAGTACGATTTTAGACCTGAAGTGGTGGAAAAACTAAAGAAAGGTGTCGACACCGTGGGTGGTCCTCGTCTACCCTTAATATCCATATACCAAACCCTCCCTTTTAGGGTATTGGCTATACTTAGGAATTACAGGGTCGATGGGTTCGTTATGCTGTAGACCTAATTTTTGCATCATTACCTCTCTTGCTGGGAGGCTTGTCGTGAGTGAATGTCGAAGTTCGAACCACATGTTGTGGGGGGCGCTCGCATGGCTCCTCGAGGGCCCATACCATCAAACCCAGATGCGAATTAGATTAGTCCTCCTTCCCTGGGATAACACAGCTATCACATATCGCGACCTATATCATCCATTGAACAAGGTCGCAGCGCAAAGAACATTCTCCTTTAGCTTCAGTTAGAAGCGCGAAAATGACAAAAGGGGCAGAGGGGCATCCAAAGTATGAACATGAGTCCAAACCCAAGCTGACTGTGGTATTCAAATTTGGCCACCTATATCCACTCATAGTAATCCTCCCCTGCAGCTACTCACGTATACTCGTTGGATGATAAAGTCTTAGGCATTCAGAGCTTTGAACATAGACCACCCCTTTGTCATCACCCTACTCTGAGAACTTGCCCCTACTGGGATGTCTGCACCATGACTCTCAAAACTAGTCGACACCTAGGTTTCTTTCATGAACTCTCACAGGGCCTGCTACAGGCATAGACTATGAAGACCGCATTGTCCCTCATATCGCCTAGACATGGAGCTTGGTAACCATGACAAATAATTGGTCGAAATAGGGTAGTATTGATAAACAGGATCCTTGTCCTATGTCCACACGCGAGTTGAAAACCTCATATTGTTCCATCAGCAATCCCCAAGACTGTAGATAGATATCTGCTCTCAGTCCTCCACTCAAAATAGTGTAACCGTGCTTATAGTCAGGCATGGTGGCGTCAGGCGTAAGAAAGCACCTAGTAATGACTGATCCAAAGAAGGTTGGTGGTCAATACACTTACCATGTCTCATGTCTCAAGAGTTAGATGAGCAATACCCAAGGTACGTTATGAATCTCCCCACCTTTAAGTCTTGGCCTGGCATCAAATCGATTTTATTTTTCAGAAATGTCTAAATTGGGCAGAGATTTGTGTAGCTTCCGTAAGTCGAAATATAGGCCTATGTTCGATTCGCGATCAAGGGTACATTTTTAGGTCCCTGTCCTGAGTCTAAGGAAGCGACGTGCATGGTGGACTCTGCTACGTTCTAACAAAGCGACATGCATGGTGGACTCTGCTACGTACATGCAGAGGTCGAAAGTAAATTAAAAGTGGCCGTGGGGCCGACAGAGGAATTAGAAAGAGGAAGGTAGGGTGTCCGAATACCTTCATATAAGACAGGCTTTGCTTGGGATAAGTTGAAGAATCAATAGCCCATGTGGCAAGGTGAGTAGCTCAGGATTTCAATTCCACCCTTCGAGCCCCGGAGAGACTTTTTCTTTAATTTATAGATGACATGTTATTTACTATATTGCCCCTATCAAATACCATAATTCCCAACAAGTCCCGTAGGACAAAGTGACAATACTGCCCCTGCTGAAACCCCTAAATACCCAATAGGTCCCAGAAAATAGAAAAATTAATAAATTTACAGAAAATAGAAAAGTTAATAAAAAATTACAGAAAATAGAAAAATTAATAAAAAATTCCAGAATTAATAGAAAATTCCAGATTTAATAAAAAAAATTCCAGATTTAATAAAAAATTCCAGATTTAATAAAAAAAATTCCAGATTTAATAAAAAATTCCAGATTTAATAAAAAATTCCAGAATTAATAAAAAATTCCAGATTTAATAAAAAATTCCAGAATTAATAAAAAATTTCAAATTTAATAAAGAATTCCAGATTTAATAAAATTCCAGAAAATGCATAAAAATTAATAAAGTTCCAGAAAATGCATAAAAATTAATAAAATTCCAGAAAATGCATAAAATTAATAAAATTCCAGAAAATTAATAAAAATCTGAAAATTCCAGAAAAATTAATAAAAATCCAGAAATCCATAAAAATTTGAAGATTCCCAATTTAGCCCATAAAAAATCCCATAATTGCTAAATAATTGCATTAAATCCCAATTTCCTCAAAAAATTGAAGACGAAATTCTTTCTACTTAATTTGAGTTTTCTTTTATTCAAAGATCTACATCATTGCAAATTATTTCTTTTTTCAAAATTTGAAAATTTTCTTTTTCTTATATTTTGGGATTTTCAAGTCTCACGCAATGGGCTCTAAATGGGGAACTGGCGGTTTACCTGCTGTTCAACATTTAGTAGTTCGTATAGGTCCCCGTGCTACCTTAGCCACCTCGGGCCTTGTGCATGAGTGGACTTGAGGTCCCCTTCAAACTTTAAAAAATATCTTTTTCTAATATTTTAGGATTATAGGTCTCATGCAATGGGCTCTAAATGGGGAACTGGCGGTTTACCTGCTGTTCAACATTTAGTGGTTCGTATATGTCCACGTGCTGCCTTAGTCGCCTCGGGCCTTGTGCTCTATCTTCTCCCTTTTTTCACTCTGGCCTTCTCTAAGGATCTACACCATTGTTAGTATAGAAGATGATCCTTCATGCTTCCAGAATGGTCAACATTCAGAACCTCCTTCAGCTTCACCTCCACAAAGAAGATTTGGCATATTTCTGCTGCTAGTAGAGTGCAGTTCCTAAAACCTACGGTGGCTGCGGAAGATAGAAGAAATGCTCGCTCTTCGTTAAATATTTTCATCACAAATTCTGCTCTATCCAACGAAGGAGAGATACTAAGTCTCAAGATTGAATGTTATCCAGAACTTACGTCATTCTCACGAGAACGAAGAGCACGCAGCCACAAAATTCTCTTCATCCAGGTTAGATTCTCATCCTTCCTACTGTTAAACGATGCTCTAAGTCAATGCTCTTTTGGCTTGATTATTCCTTTTTTTGGTTAATCAACATAATCTTACACTGAAAAGATTGAGTGCTAGTTTTGTTATGTCTGTGCATGATCGATTTCAGTCTCCCTTGCTAATGTAGGTTTTGTGGATTCAACTCAGGCTTTGAGTGAGTTTTTGTCTGACTAGGATAATAAAATTGAGAAAATAAAATGATATTGATAAAGAAAAACTGAAGAACTCACCTAAGATTCAAGTACCTACTCTATTAATTGCAAATGGATCGGAGAAAATCCAAATGATGGGGACATGGTGGAAAGAAGACTTACTTTTGCTGGTTTTGTGGCATTTAATTATCCCATAAGACCGGGTTCAACTACTACTTTATCTAAATGAAAAGGATCTTAACATGATGTAGTGATGATTGTTGATAGCCATGCTTTAACAGCTTGCCATGTTGTTAGCCAAGATTATATTATTTCAAAACCTGCATTAATTCTTGGTTGAGCATGTGATGGAGAGAGATATAATTAGGCATCCCTTGATGAGACTGAAAACATTAACTACTGTAGTAAGGAGGTTGAATATTTATCTGAAACCCCTAATCTTTGAGGTGATTGCATTGAGATGTTGCAACAGAGACCAATTCAGCTTTTAGTCTCGGAATGATAGTATCCAGCACGCCTTAGTGTCTACTTCTTGTACTATGACCACTGCGGTCTAAGACCCAAGAAGAAGCACAGAAAGAGACTAGTTAGAAACTTGTCCATAATGATGTTTTCGGGTCACCAAATAGTTCAGATTTGCTGTGTGTTTAGGTTAGAACTGGTATTCAGTTTTTGGAATAATATTAGCAGTAATGATCTTGGTTATCTTGTGGTTCCTTTCTCCCTCAAACAAAAATAGGCTAATGACAGCCATGCTCTTGCTTTGGGTTTCTATGGAGAGGGGTAGCAAGAGATAATATGATCCCTGCATAAAGAATAACGATAATAAATATTTCAATTTTTCCGTTGCTTATCCTCCCACTTTTTCATTAAATCCAAAATGGGTGTGGCTTACAAGGATAGTGGTCCGACCAATGGGGGTAAGTAAGACAAAACTAATTAAAACAAAAGTGAACAAAGAGACTTAAACGTTCAGGAGCCCCTTCTAGCGTGTAAATCTTAGACCATTTAGCTTTATAGCTTTATGGACCATTTAAGGAACATGGGCCCCACGACATAGATGAATGGAATTTGAGGTTTCCTCCTCTTGAAATTATTTGACGCCTTTTCATAAATTAGTCACATTTTACTTTCATCTTATTTGTATTTGTTTATTTATTTATATGCATTTTAAGAATAAAAATATATAAAACTAAATAAATATATAATAATAATGAAACACCATTTTTTGAATAAAATAAATAATACACATTAACCTATTTAACTAATATAAATTCCTCTATTTATTTCTTTTAAATCTTTAATGTGGGCAAAACCCAACATACCTCTTAAAATCAAATTAACTCTTCTTAAAGTAAATTTTATTCAAAGTTAATATATTAAAAAATCAAACCAAAATTCTAAAACAAGAAATATCAATATCATTCATTTAAGCGGATAATTTGGGCCAAGCCCAATTTCTTTTTAATTTGGGTCAAGCTCAATTTTCCTTTCTAATTTGATTAATTTCATTTCAATTTCCTTTTCAAATTTGGGGCAAGTTTTAATTCCTCTTTTAATTTGAAATCAAATTCAATGTTTATGAAAAAAATATAATTCATTTTTTCTTTTTATGTGGGTTAAGCCCACTTTTCAATTTTCCTTTTAAATTCATTTTTTTCTTATGTGGGTCAAGGCCACTTTTCAATTTTCCTTTTAAAAATATAATTCTATTTTTATAAATATCATCAAAAAATGTGTTTCCGATTTTCTGAAATTCGTGCAACGGATTTTTATGCAGGCAAGGAGCTTTCTCTGTTGTACCATATTTTAATTTGTGCGAATTCCAAATATGGCTTACGACGATTTGGATTTTGCAGGCACGTGATTTTAGAAAATCACTGTTTTTACTAACTTCGTCAAAAACGTCTGTTTTTGATTTTTCTGAAATTCGTGCTACGGGTTCTTATACGAGCGAGTAGCGTTTTCTGCTGTTTCGTTAATTCGTGAGAATTCAAGCATGGCTTACGACGACTTGGATTTTGCAAGCACGTGATTTCTGAAAATCGTTGTTTCTTAACTTTTTCTAAAAATTCAATTTTCACCTAAAATCACTCTTTATTTTTTCAGAGATCAAGTCTTTTAACCAGAACTACGTAGCCTTGAGTTTCTCATTGCACCAGGAAAAATGTACTAGCAGGATCAAGTCCTGTCAGGCTATTTTCCACAAACCTATTTATTTTTATTCTAATTAAAGGGATCAAATAGTTTTCAAATAAATCACACACTCAGTTTAAGGGTACCGTTCTTTGGAACGGACGAGTAGGGTGCCTAACACCTTGCCTATTCGTAACCAACTCCCGAACCTAGAATCTCTTCCTCATGTTAGGGTTTTTCCAAATGTTTTCCCTTTAAATAAAATTTGGTGGCGGCTCCACTATCGAATAAACTTCTTTTTAAAATTTTTAGCGAGTTGGTCATCTCGTTGTAATTACGATTACGACAATGACAACATCAGAGAAACTGATGGTCATACTGCTGATCATCTTGTCATAAAAAATGGTCTTGGAGTGTATCTGTGAACACGCTGACCATTTCTTTTTCAGATAATGAGGTTGCACCTGAGTGGCTAACTCCCTCCATCATTGTGCGTATCCTTTAAAGGTTTCATGTTCTTTTTTAGCTATATTTTGAAGCTATGTTCTGTCAGGAGTCATCTCTAGATTATACTTGTACTACTTCAGGAATGTGTTAGCCAAATCTCTCCATGAACGGATATGTTTCCGTTCTAGTTGGGTATACTAATTTGCAACTGCCTCAGTTAAACTATCTTGGAAAAAGTGGATGAGCATCTTATCATCATGAGCACATGCAGTCATCCTCCTGCAATACATGTGATAAAGCACCACTCTGTTAATTTATTTGCGGAAAATTAATTATAATTACAATATAATTTATGATTATTTATTGTAATTCTACCTAATTTTACTTATTTTTGCAAAAATGGTCACGTAAGAATTTGAAAATAGGCAAGTTTTGGACCAAAAAGACAATAAAAGATGCATAAAAATATAATACATCTAATGCGATAATGACACGTCAGCCCTACGGTACTGCAAGATTACGTAGAATGGTTGGGACGGCTAAGGAATCGACTAGGTTAAGCCCGGTCCACCACATTTAAAACCTAATACACACCTATAAAAGGAAGGCTTTGCTACAACATATGACACCACCCTAGGCCCCAGAGGCCACACCACTCTTCGGGGCGTAAGCTTATAACTACCCCGAAGACACACCATTCCATTCTCATTTTTCTCGATATCCTCCCGTAGGATCTTGGAGGCAAAAGCTCTCACAGTGCGAGTTGCAACGTCCTATTTCCAGTCTTGCTGGCGCTACGATTTTGTCATTCTCTTCTAGAATTAGGATTATGGATTGTTTTTATGGGATTAGCATGTTTTTATTTGTCTTATCCCTCTATGTGTAACTAACTCCCAAGTCATGAGGCTTTGGTGAAACTTATGATGTAACCAATTAAACCTCTTTTCCTTTTTATGAATGATTCAGTATTTCTATTCAAATGTGTTTTCCTGATTATGCATAATTAATTAATAAGAATTAATTTCTACATTAATTGGGGGATAGGCGATCGTATCATTGCCTAATTAACGAAACTATAAGGTAAACTGAATCTAAGGGTTTCAGAGGATCAATCGGAATCCTTGATTTCTAATCAGTTATTAGTTTAACAACTCCGCTTGTTCTTTATGCTTCTCTTAATTATATACCTTTCATAATCATTGGAGGTAGTAACTTAAGGGAAAGAATATTGTTATTGCATGATCATTGGATAGTATTAGAATGAGAACGGATGGTTAACAATTGACTCAAATCATTCATAAGGGGGTTGGGGTGAAATTGGGTAAAGTTATAAGGGAAACTGAAGTCCCATGTCTTTTCATAATTGAACTCGTATTTGTGCTCTTTTGTCTTTAAATCGCTTGCTCTTGTTTTGTTTCCTTTTCTTATTTACCTTAAATATTTCTTTAAAAAAAACTCTTTTCTGGTGAGCTCAAAGTTTAGCATTTAATCATTCTTTAAGATTGTTAAAATAGTCTCTGTGGGAATGATATTAAGGATTTTAAATACCCCTTTCTACACCGACGGGTGCACTTGCCCGTGGGTAAAACTTTGTACGCACAATAAATGCACAACAAGTTTTTGGCACCGTTGCCGAGGACTATTTCCCAACAATCTTAGAAGTTTGAATCTTAATTGTTTGAGACGTGTATACATTTATACATTTTTTTTATTGATATATCTTTGTATGATCTTTTGTTTATTTATGCTAACTCGCTCTCTAACTCCATAATTAAAGTTTAATCCTGAGACAGAGAAATAGTTAGAAGGTTGAGAAGAGAATCCAAAACAACAAAGATGGAAGTACAAAGACGAAGGACATTATTGGATTATATGGCCCCAACTGGTGAGGGCCTATAAAGTAGCAGATCAATCCCATCACTAGAAGGTGTTCCTAACTATGAATTTAAGCTTACACTTATCAACATGATTCAGAACTCGCTTCAATTTGAAGGGACAACCTCAGATGACCCACATCTCCACATTAGAAAATTCCTGAGGCTAACAAATACCGTCAAAATGAACGATGTTACACAAGATGCCATTAGATTACAATTATTCCCCTTTTCCATCACTGAAAAGGTGAACGATTTGCTAGACTCTTTGCTGGAAGCATCCATCACTACCTGAGACCAATTACAGCATCTATTCTTGACGCAATACTTTCCACAGTCAATGAATTCCAGGATCATATTGGAGATTGTCAACTTCACTCAGTACGAGAATGAGTCCCTGTATGAGGCTTGGGATAGATTTCAAAACCTTCTCTGGAGGTGTTTGCATCATGGGTACCAAATACCTCATCTTGTGCTGATCTTCTACAACAGTCTTTCCAAACGTACGGAAGGTCCTATGACGAGAAATAAGACCAAACGTATGGAACAAGCACTTGAAGGTCTCATCAAGGAAGTTCAAGAAAAAGACTACGTGGATCCAAACCCAATTCCAACATGAGTTAATTTATGTAGTCATATCATTGAAGATCTTAAGTGATAGTTTATGATTTGCTATAGATTACATTAGGATTTGATATTTATCTAGAAGTTATTTGTTTTAAATTGGTTGCAATTCAAATTGCAATCTAATTAGGATTTTTAATTTGTTATCTTTTTTTATTAGATTTGGTTAGCTATAAATAGGAGTTAGGGATTCAGTGAAAGGACAGATTTTTTAGGAATAATCATATTTTCTCTTTGAGAGTTTTTCATCTCTGCGTGAGTTGACTCCCTTGGTTCTTGGGCAAAGAACTACCTTTGATAACGTTGGTTCTTCTGGCAGGTCGCGGTAAGGGGCACGTTCCTCTTGATAACTTTGGTGCTCTCCGGCAGGTCGCGGTTTGTGTCGGGTTCCTTTATTTTATCTCATATTATCTCAACTTCTCTCACCTTATCTTATCTTATTACATCTTATCTTATCTCATCTTACCTTATCCTATCTTATCTTACCTTATCTCATCTCATCTTACCTTATCTTATCTCATCTCATCTTATCTTATCCTAATTTTACTTTATCTTATCTTATCTTATCATATCATTTGGCATCAGAGCTTCGGCTATTGGAATCAGTTGTCATCTATCCTTTGTTTTACTTTTCTTGTGTTAAAGTTGCTATCTACCAAATATTCAGAAAAAAAAAGAAGTTGTGATAAAAATAAAAAAAAATCAAAAAAAAAATTGTGATAGAAATTCAAAAAAAAAAGTTGTAATAGAAATTAAAAAAAAAGGAAATTCAAGACAATTGGAAAAAAAAATCAGTCTTCATTCAATATAATGTTTTTAAGTTCTTATTTCTTGACTAATATTCCTTACCCTATTCATCTTGTGTATATGTGACTCTTTCGTTATCTATGGAAAAATCAACTTGTGAAGTTCTTGTTTAAGGGCTTATAAGAAGAATCGAGAGGTAAAAGGCAAGAGTTGGTGAGAACATTATAGAAAAATCCAATTCGAGTGTAAACACGAGTGAAGAGCGTCAATGTTGAGGGAAAACACTAAGGGAGTGATCGGTGAGATTTTTATTATACTTATTTATTTTATTCATTTTGCAGCATTGCCAACATGAGTGATGAACTCCATCATAATGAAACGGATCTAAAAATACTCATAAAATCATTTCAAGATCAATTCCAACAGTTGAACAGAAGGTTGGATGATATGGAAGGTTGTTCGAAGAGGAGGTCTCGGGTTTCTCATTAAAGTAGTCCCCAAAGATTATTTCACCATGATGAAGAAGGAGATTGGAGGAAGAACTCAGAATCAAACATTGAAAATTCAAGAGAAAGAAGACGATATCGAGAAAAGGATAACGACTTGGGGAGTATTAAATTATCCCTTCCACCATTCCAAGGAAAGAACGAACCTGAAACTTATCTAGAGTGGGAGAGAAAAGTGGAGCATGTGTTTGATTGTCACAATTACTCGGAGGAGAAAAGGTAAGATTAGCCATTTTTTCTTTTATCGATTATGCTAATATTTAGTGGGATCAGTTTATCCTTAATAAGAGGAGATATGGAGAGAGACCTATCCGAACATGGGAAGAGATGAAAGTAGCCATGAGAAGAAGATTTGTGCCAAGTCACTATCATAGGGACTTGCATCGAAAACAACTACAAAGTCTTACTCAGGGCACCATGGGTGTTGAAGATTATTATTACAAGGAGATGGAGATTGCTATGATAAGAGCCAATGTAGAGGAGGACATAGAAATCACTATGTCAAGATTTATTGGAGGGATAAAAAGAGAGATAGCTGATGTGGTGGAGCAACAACATTATGTGGAGATGGATGAATTACTTCAAAAGCTATTCAAGTGGAAAGACAACTCAAATCTAGGAGCACTCACAAATATCCCAAGTATGCTTCTAGTTCATCATCGAAGTTTAATTGGTCTAATGAGAAGGAAGATCCTAAACCAAACAAGGCTTATTATGACCTAATGAAAAATTCAAAAGAATCTAAAATGAGAGAAAAAGAATTAGAAATTCAAGAAAGAGAAAAGAGAGATAAAATTGAGAGTGAAGAAAAAGTAGAAAGTCAAACAAAGAATGAGAAAGAATTAGAAAATCATGAAAGAAAAAAGAGAGATAAAATTAAGAGTGAAGAAAAAGTAGAAAGTCAAAAAAAGAATGAGAGTGAAAAGAAAGAAAAATAAAAAAATAAAGAAGAAGAAAATACAGTTTGTGTATTTGCTCACAAAGGGAGGTCAAGAGTGTTTTGAGGGAAAATGAACAAGTTCTTGTACTCATTTACAAGGATATTTATCTTACTAACAATCATAACTCTTCTTTTCCTAGTGTGGTTGAATATTTGTTGCAGGAATTTGATGATGTATTTCCTAGAGAACCACTAAGAAGTTTACTTCTTATAAGAAGTATTAAACATCAAATTGATTTTATCCTCGGTGCTGCAATTCCAAACCGACTAACCTATAGAACTGTTCCTAAAGAGGCCAAGGAGATTCAAAGACAAGTAGAGGAGTTGATGCAGAAAGGCTTTGTGAGGAAAAGTCTTAGTTCATGTTATCTTGGTTCCAAAGAAGGATGGAACATGGCGTATGTGCGTGGACTGTAGAGTCATCAACAAGATTACGGGAGTTAGTGTTGATGAAGAAAAGGTTAACGAAACTAAAGGATGGCCCACACTTACAAATGCTAATGAAGGAAGAAGCTTCCGTGGTTTAGCAAGTTTTTATAGGAGGTTTGTACAAAATTTTAGTTCTATAACTACCCCTTTAAATAAACTTGTTAAAAAGAATGTTAATTTTAAATGGGATAAGAAACGTGAACAAGCTTATAATTTGCTAAAGGATAAGTTAAGTAATGATCCTATAGTAAATTTACCTAATTTTGATAAAGTTTTTGAGATTGGATGTGATGCCTCTAGAGTGGGTATAGGAGTTGTTTTAATGCAGGATTCCAAACCTGTGGCATATTTTAGTGAGAAACTTAGTGGAGCGATGCTTAATTATCCAATCTATGACAAGGAGCTCTAAGCCTTGGTGAGCGCCTTACAAACTTGGCAATATTACCTTTGGTCGAGGGAAATTGTCATCCAGTCTGATCAATTCAACTTGAATTTTTTAAAGTCCCAAGGTAAGCTCAAAAAAGGGCATGATAAGTGGCTAAAATTTGATGAGATGTTTCCTTATGTTATCAAGTATAAAAAGGGAAAGGAAAACATTCTAGCGGATGCGTTTTCTCGAAGGTATGTATTACTTACGACTTTACAAACCAAATTACTTGGATTTGAATTACTAAAGATCATGTATGCGAATGATATTGAATTTGGACAATTGTGGAAAACGTGTTCTGATCATGATTTTGATGACTATTTTAGGCAAGATGGATATTTATTTAAGAAAAATAAATTGTATGTACCTAAGTGTAGTGTAAGGAGAATGTTTATTAGAGAGACTCGTGGGAGAGGATTAATTGGGCACTTTGGCATTCAAAAATCTTATCATATTTTACACGAACATATTTTTGGCCAAAAATGAACCATGATGTTAAACTTATTAGTGAAAAATGTATTACTTTCTTACAAGCAAAATCTAAGGTAATGCATCATGACTTGTATACACCCTTACCTATTCCTGAATATCCCTGGACTGATATTTCTATGGAATTTGTATTGGGGCTGCCTAGGACCTCAAAAGGAAAAGATAGTATTTTTGTCATTGTAGAGGGATTTAGCAGAATGATACATTTTATTACTTGTTCTAAAACTAATGATGCCACTCATATTGCTGATTTATTTTTCAAAGAGATGGTACATTTTCATGGCTTACCTAAAACTATTGTAAGTGATCAATATGTCAAATTTTTTAATCACTTTTGGAGAACCTTGTGGGGTAAGTTGGACACTAAATTATTATTTTCTACTGTGGCTCATCCACAAAAAAATGGACAAACTGATGTTGTGAATAGAACTTTAGACACCTTATTACGTATTATAATTCAAAAGAATTTAAAGGATAGGGAGAATTGCTTGCCTCATGTTGAATTTGAATATAATAGGGTTGTTCATACATCTACTTCCTTTTCACCTTTTCAGATTGTATATGGATTTAATCTTTTATCACCTTTAGATGTTTTACCATTTCATACTAATGACTCTCTTAATTTGGATGGAAAGCAAAAGGCTGAATTTGTGCAGAAATTTAAGGCCAAGGTTCGCACTAATATTGAGAAGAAGAATGAACATTATGCTTGGAAGGCAAACAAAGGATGCACTAAGGTGGTCTTTGACCGTGGTGGTTGGTTGTGGGTTCACTTGCGAAAGGAGCGGTTTCCAAATCAAAGAAGTTCCAAATTACATCCCAAAGGAGATGGTCCATTTCAAGTGATTGAAAGGATAAACGATAATGCTTATAAAATCGATCTTCCAAGTAGCTATGGTAATGTGAATGCCACTTTCAATCTTTTTGATTTATCCTTATTTGATGTAGATGACCATCAAGATTCGAGGACGAATCCTCTTGGAGAAGGAGGGAATGATGTGAATGTGGTCACCACTATAAGCAAAAGAGATCATCTAGGAGATTATCTACAAGGAATAGAAGGTCTTATGACGAGAAATAAGATCAAACGTATGGAACAAGCACTTGAAGGTCTCATCAAGGAAGTTCAAGAAAAAGACTACGTGGATTCAAGCCCAATTCCAATATGAGTTAATTTATGTAGTCATATCATTGAAGATCTTAAGTGATAAAGTTTATGATTTGCTATAGATTACATTAGGATTTGATATTTATCTAGAAGTTATTTGTTTTAAATTGGTTGCAATTCAAATTGCAATCTAATTAGGATTTCTAATTTGTTATCTTTTTTTATTAGATTTGGTTAGCTATAAATAGGAGTTAGGGATTCAGTGAAAGGACAAATTTTTGAGGAATAATCATATTTTCTCTTTGAGAGTTTTTCATCTCTGTGTGAGTTGATTCCATTGGTTCTTGGGCAAAAAACTACCTTTGATAACGTTGATTCTTCTGGCAAGTTGCGGTAAGGGTCACGTTCCTCTTGATAACTTCGGTGCTCTCCGGCAGGTTGTGGTTTGTGTCGGGTTTCTTTGTCTTATCTCATCTTATCTCACCTTATCTCACCTTATTTTACCTTATCTTATCTTATACATCTTATCTTATCTTATCTTATCTTACCTTATCCTATCTTATCTTATCTTATCTTACCTTATCCTATCTTATCTTATCTTATCTCATCTCATCTAACCTTACCTTATCTCATCTCATCTTATCTTATCCTAATCTTACCTTATCTTATCTTATCTTATCCTAATTCTCAAGACGTTCCATTATCGTTTCCGCATTCCAATTCATTCGTGTAAGGTGAATCATATCACATGTGAGGAAGAAGGATTCCAAATTGACAAGAATGTATTAAGTCGACCATACTACTATGATAGTCGGTCAATTAGAGGTCTTGAATAAAAAGATAGGGACACTTATGCAAGCACAGACACAACGTACCTTGCTTATCCAAACTCCAGTTGCATTTGAGTCTAATCCGTGCTATGGTCAACACTCAATTATGTACGAGGCCCCTAATTGTTAAAATTAATCAAGAAACCAATACTAATTTAAAAAATAAATAAATAAAACAATAAATAGAACAGGAGGAAGGAATAAATAAAGAAGGAAAAAAGGTTTTTGAGAAAATTTATAAAATAATATATTCAAAACAAAAAAAGATAGTAATATGGAGGAATAATAAAAATAAAAATAAAAATAATAATAAATGAAAAAATGGAAAACGAAAAAATGAAAAATAAAACAAAAAGAAAATGAAAATAATAAAATCTGGAAAAATAAAAAAGAATAAAACAGAAAATCCAAAAAATATTAAAGTAATAATTAAATCATTAGTAATAGGAAAAAGAAAAATAAAATAAATAAATTTTTTTGAAATACAATAAAACAGAAAAATATATAAAACAGAAAAAACTGAATTAAAAACAAAAATAAAACATAAAAAACTAAATTAAAAAACGGAAATAAAACTGAAAAAACAAAAACTAAAAAACGGGAAAAGCAAAAAAAAAAACACTATAAAAGGGTACACTACTTTCTTCAAGGGGTTTTTTTTTTGAAAAAAAAGGGAGGGAAGGTCTCTCAAGATTTTTCTTCGGTTCGACGATTTTGGGAAGTTGGAAGCAAGGTTCCTTCGGCTTTGGCTCTTGTAAAGGACTTCATTGCATGATAGGAAGAAGAATTAGCATCATTGGCCTCGCACCAGGTTAGCGATACCACTTCCTTTACTTTGAGTCAAGAACCTGGCGTTGTTTGTTTAGACCATATATGAAAAACGGAATTCTTGTGATGATAGCGTTGCGCATAGTTCACTGCCAATTATCCAAGTTCATGCTACTCTTGTTATAGATTAGAAATGGATCTGTTAAGTATTCGTGCATTGTTTTTATGCAAGTATGGTACAGGACTCCTGAATCGGAGTAGAAGTATGACTCTATAGGAACTTTGTCTATTAGAAGTTGCATTAATCTGTGCTAGAAATGATAGTAGCAGCTTATTTTGCAATGTAAAACCGTAGATCAAAATATCCTTCGATTAAGATTATTAAACCAGAAACGGAACTTTGGTCTATAACACATTCAGGGACCTACTACTTCACTACAAATTTAGATAAGTAAAAGTAGTACAAAGGATTGATATTTGTTTTAAAAGTTTTACCAAATGAGTTCTTGTTACAAGACCGAATCTCGACTGGGAGATACCCCTAGAGGCATGCAGTTTCTCTGAACAATTTTTGGAAGAACCCAATCTCAGTGTCAACCTCACAATATGCTTGTGGTTGAAACAAGGCTTAACTATTTTTCTTATGCTTTACCCGCGTCTTTTCACCAATTATAAGAGGTGTGTATGAAATGCTTTCAGTCTTGTGGTGCATTCAAATGGCCAGGGGTTGTGATGGCGCACATACCATCATGTGAAGTTTCATTTGAGAGTTATGAGGATGTTCGTTTTGTATATCTCCAGAGAAGGATCTTGTCAATGATTTGCAATACATGGCTATTAAACCATCGACCTTAACGCAATTTGCATGCACATACATTGGGGTACATGTCCAAACTTCCGATGTTATGGCCATCAAAACGTGACCATCGGGGACATGGGAGGCAGTTGCAAGGCATCCAATGGTCGCTGCAAGAACAGTGCACTCCAAATAAAACTTATAAACAGGACTAGATTGCACCAGCATATAAACCCACACACATCCTCTGCATATAGTGCTTTGCATCTCTCATATTTGTGGCAGCTTGCTTGAAAAACTGATCGAGAGGGGGTATCGTTGAAGTTGTAGTGTTTTTACATGAAATGAGTGCACGCATGCATAACAATGGAGGATGGTCTCGCTCATAGAATCATACAAGTGGTTGATCATCAAGAGCTTGAGTATCAATCTAGAACGAAAGTCAGTAGCAATGCCTTGATACACATACTCCAATGATGTTGGGGACTCTTATAGCTGAAGGCAGTAGCAGCTAGAGTGATACTAAAGTCATCAATGTCTCGGTGTTGCTGTAGCCATCTTAACCAGATGTCGATGATCCAATCATAAGTCACTAGTCACATGGGCTCGGCTTTACAAGTGGCTTGGACAGGATTCCGTCCCCAAGCGTGAAAGCAAGAACTAGGATCATCCATAAAATCTCATCAATGATCCCTAGGCAATGACGTGGAAGGGCCTAAAAGGGTGTGTAGGAGGTTTTTAGCTTTGGGCTTACGTTCATGGTAACCCTGGACATCTTTACATCGCACATGTGCAACAAGACACCTGATGCCCACACAGATTTCTTGGGCTGAATTTTGAGGGTGCAATGGCAGCAACTTGTCATGCCTTGGGTGATCAATATCTTCGTGCATGAGAATATGGGTTTGGAATGTCTGAAGCAAGAGGTGGGTACTCACTTAGGCCCAGATCAAACAGGCTTCAGAACATTCAAACTCTTAGCTACCGGGGGGCTCTCCAATCTACTAACATGCAAGGAACAGATTCCCAAATCTTCATTAACCCTTGAGGACACCAACAGTGATCTCAGCAACTTGCATGTGGTCGTATGCAATCATCCATGCGGCTGGTTGCACCAAGCCAAGTGTTGAGTAAATGATGACGCCTCACAAAAGTGCATGTTCATACATCCAGGGCGAGATTTTTGGCGAGCCTTTGGGAAGATTATGACGACCTCAAGCTGCACTCGTGAAAAACATCGCCACACCATGAAGTTGCATTCAAGGATTAAGGGCAGAAATACTTCTCCATATAACGCATGCCACAGGAGTAAGATGGCATTGAGCCCCACGTGACCGTGATGCATGCATGCACTATCCATCTAAATCTGGATTAAATCTGGTTGTTCAAATGGTGGGCCAGGATGCATGAGGAAACGCTTTTGGTTCGGCTTTGGGTCCCTCAAAGCACTTTGGATGCTCCCTCTCTCCAATTGACTTCCAGAATTAAGCAAGAAATTGAATAAAGCAATCAAATAGGTGGGGGCCACCAATGGTTTCCTTTTGCTTAAAACCGATCCTGCCCCACACACACACTACATATCTTAAGTTACAAATTATATTGTAACCTGGTGCTTGGTCTAGTGGTGGACGTGTCCCGTGACCTCCCGTCGAACCTCACGTGCAACTTTTCCTTTTAAGGCCACATTTATTCGAATTAAAGCCACAGACAAGGCTAGGTACAGAATGTGCATTAGGTTTGGCCACATTTGGGCCATTGGGATGTTCAATTTGGTCTACTAGGACGGATACAGGCGCGCCTGAGAATTGGGCCAGATTCTCCTTTTTAGTAACCCCAGCCCACATAAAACAAAAGAGGGAAAAACACTTAATTTTTAAATCAAATCAATTTTGTTTTCTTCTTCTTTTCAATTTTAATTGAATCCCATTTTAATATAGGGTCAAGCCTAATCTTTAAACTTTTAATCATATTCCTTTAGTTTTAAATTGAATTCATTCTAGTCCCAATAAAATCAAATTCGTTCTAGTTCAAATTAAGCTTAATAATCTTCTCCATCAAATTTCAAATAAAGTTCATTTCAAGTAAAATTTAATTCCCTTCCTTTAATTTCCATTAAAATCCATTCCTCAAGTTTTTAAACAAAATTCATTCAGGTTCAAATCCAAATTAATTCTTTTCTACAAGTTGCAAATAAATTTCATTCTTAATTCGAAGCAAAATCCAATTCTTCAAGTTTTAAATCAAGTTTATTGCAAATCAAGCTCAACTCCTCAAGTTTTGAATCAAATTCATTTAAAATAAAGCTCATGTTATTTTAAATCAAGCCCAATTTTTTTCCCATCCTTATTATTTTCAAATTAAACTCATTTTGGGAATCACCAGTCTCACACAATGAGCTCTAAATGGGAAAATGGTGGTTTCACTGCTGTTCGATATTTAGAGATTAATATAGGCCCCAATACAACCTTAGTTTCCTCGGACCTTGTACATATGTGGTCTAAAAGTTCCTCCTAAATAATAAAAGCTTTCAAAAATACTTTTGGGAATTATTAGTCTCACGCAATGAGTTCTAAATGGGGAACTGGCGGTTTTCACTACTGTTCGATGTTTAGAGATTCATATAGGTCCCAGTGTAGCCTTAGTTGCCTCGGACCTTGTGCATATGTGGACTAAAATTTCCTCTTAAACAATACAATATTTTCAAAAAAAATATCCTATTCCTTTTTAAGCACTTCCGAAGGTCAAGCCTTCAAACCAGAACTACGTAAGCCTTGAGTTTCCCATTGCACCAGGGAATACGTAGGAGCAGGATCAAGTCCTGTCAGGCTATCTTCCATCAATATATTTATTTTAAATATAATTAAAGGGATCAAACAATTTTCAAAGAAATTACAAACTTAGTTTAAGGGTACCGTTCTTCGAAACGGGCGAGTAGGGTGCTTAACACCTTCCCTAATCGTAACCGACTCCCGAACCTAAATCTCTTCCTCGAGTTAGGGTTTTTCCAAATATTTTTCCATCAAATAAAAATTTGGTGGTGGCTCCACATTAATCAAATCAATAAATTAATTTTAAAATTTTAGCGAGTTCGTCGTCTTGTCGGAATTACGGTTGCGATAGATGGCAACTCCACTGGCGAATTTAGAGAGTCAAGACCATTTGATTGAGTGTGTATTGTATTGATCCCTTCCCTGTTTATTTGCACAATTTATTTGTTTGTTTATCTATCTGCTGTTTATTGATATTCGTTATGTAAACCCTAGGGTAGACGAATAATAAATCTCTATATATATCTGTTGTGATTTTCCTAATTGCAAGTATCTGATAAGTGTCCAATAAGACACTTATTTGGAACATAATTCAATGTAATTGCAAGTAATTGAAGCATAAAATACCATTAAAACATGAGAAAATGACATTAAACTAAGTAACCCATACATAATATGAAAAATGTAGTTTTAAAGCCTTTTAGTCGATAAATTCTCATAAATCTGTTGTGTTTTAATTACTGCAATCTGTTACAAGGTTCCGCGTTGGCAACGCAACTGAATTTACGTGGAGCACATAAAGATTTGAAAGAAAAGAAGCAATCTGTTATTCGCGTCGCGTTGGCAACGCAGCTATGCCGCGTTGGATACGCAATGCTACAGAATAGTATCTATAAAAAGCACATAACAGAGCGAAATAGAACACTGAAAAGCATAACTTTCATAAATAATTATCTCTCATTTGTAGCTCATTAAGACTTATTATATGTTCAATTAAGTGGTCTTTTTGATATTTTATGAGTTTGAGTTCATATGGAGTTTGATTGAATTTCTTTTCTTAACCGATTCAAATGACGCTATTATAGTATTTTGAGCATAATAGGAGTTTTATACATCCAAAAATCATGAAATCTATCTTGAATGAAATATTAAAGAAGTGTCCATAGTTAAAAAGCAAGATTAGACTCTAAATGGGATGTATAGGACACTTAAATTATCTCAAAAGATGAGATAGTGTTGCTGTCGTTGAACCTGAACAGTGTGCAAAGATCTGGCCATATCTTGAGATACAGACGTCATATTGAGATGAAATTAGATCCGTTGGAAAGATAAAATCCAGGGCTACAACTTTTGTTCAGACATAAAGCTCTAATACAGACACGTGAATATCCGAAATTGTGCTGCAATCAACGTCAAAATTGATGTGCTCATTGGTGACAAAAAGTCAAAAGTGTTTTGCATTTTAAACAAAGCCCATGTGAAAGAAATAAAAGGATGGAAAAGTAAAAAAGCTACTTGGTGACCTTCTGAAGATGATGCCTTAAAAATCCTCTATAAATAGAAGGGTTTACAAGAGGAGAAAACACACCTTGGATATTAACTCCAATACCATTTTCCATCTTTCTTTCTTTGTTGTTAGTTTGCCTCCTTGATGGAAGGCTAAGTTTGTAATTTCAATTCAAGGATTCAAGCTATTTTCATTTTAACTTTGATAAACATAATGCATGATTTTAATGATCAATGATTAGTTAAGAAAATAGCCTGTGAATTCCTTGAGTTGATAATCATTGAAGTCAAATTAATTTCATTCTGCATTTTGTATTTAGAACTTAATATCACATCTTTACAAAATCCCCTTGTTATAACTTTCTCCTAATTTGCTTAAGAATCTGAAATGGTCTTTGGGAAATGACCTAGGTTGTACCTTATACTATACCAATAGTTGGGGAAAATCTAGAAATTATTTTTGAGTGTTTGCGACGAGCGTGTCAAACACACTTTTGGTATTCGAGAGACATAGAACAGAGCCGCCTTTCTGCTATCTATTACGCCAAAACCTGCTGGTTTCTGGGTTTATTCTGGGCAAAGGAAGAAACCCTAGGGTTGAGGATGAAAGGCATCTACAGCTTGTCTACATGCTTTTTACTTTCATTCTCTCCCCTGTTTTGTTCCTTTATCATTATGTGTAACAAGGTTTCTATTAGGGAAGGAGGGATCCATGACTGAACCTATGTAACCCGGATATGTTATGTGTATTCAAGATTATGTTTCCTTAAAGTTGATTATTCATCTCTTCGCTTAATACTTCTATGACTTGGCCACTTATAGATTGAATCAAAATTTTTCTTCGCAATTGGGAAATTGGTTTTAGAATTGGAACTGAGACTGGATAACATAATTGTGAAGGCTCTAGGGATAGAGGTTTGCGATTGTGAGATCGTTTGAATTCTTGAACTTAAGGCTCACATCAAATTAGGAATTACTAAGGGATTAGAATTCCTAATTTGAGTGAAGAATTGATGAGTCAAGGGATTGACCTTCAATTAATATTTGTGAATTCGATCTTCAATTACATATTATCTTGAATGCACGCAATGATCTAATGTACATAGGGAAAGTTTTGGTGAAATCCAACCTTAACACTTTCCATAAATTGATTTCTTACACATTCATATTAGTTATTGAATATTGAACATTCCTGGATTAATTTTTATTTGTTTTAGGCATACTGGAATAGAGTCCAACCTAGTGCCAAAATATGTAATTATTGCTATTTTCAGTTTGCGTTACCTACGCGCTCCCATAACTGAGTTCAATTAGTGTACTGGTAGGAATTCAATACTTGAACCAAATCCCTGTGGAGATGATAATCTTACTCACTCTTTACTCTGTAAAACGATAAGGTGCACTTTCCTTCATGCAGTTTTACACCAACAAGTTTTTGGCGCCATTGTGGGAAATTTGTTTTTCAATATTGAAGAGTACTATGAATGACACTAGATTGAGCAACTTAGTTTGATTTTATGACTCTGTTTTCATACTGATTCTTCCTTTAGTTTAATCTTGTTTAACTTTGTTTATGTGAGGTGAATAAGAACAGGAATTGACTTTTGAACCTAAAATAGAAAAGCTAGCAAGAATAAACCGAAAGGAAGTAAGAATACGAAAAGCTCAACAAGAGCAACAGAGAATGCAAGGGACCGGCGAAGATAACCGTGTACACCACTCCACCATGGAGGAACACCAGCTTAACAGGAGAATCACGTTGGGAGAGTACCCTGTCCCAAATTCTATAGGTTGCAGCGCTAGTATCGTGAGACCACCGATTGCTACCAGTAATTTCGAAATCAAACCGACACTATTCCATCTAGTGCAACAAGACCAGTTTGGGGGCAGTGAACTGGAGGATCCAAACCTCCACCTCTCAAGTTTCCTCCAACTCTGTGACACAATCAAAATGAACGGAGTCTCTGAGGATACCATCAGATTGAGATTGTTTCCATTCTCTCTTAGAGACTGTGCCAAGTATTGGCTTCAAACCCAACCAAGAGGGAGCATCACTACATGGGAGGAGTTAATGTCTAAATTCCTTATGAAGTACTTCCCTCCTTCTAAATACAACAAGATGAGAGGAGAGATCTCATGCTTCGGGCAAAAAGAAGGAGAGTCGCTATGTGAAGCTTGGGAGCAATTCAAGGAACTCCTAAGGAAGTGTCCACACCATGAATTTTCTGATGTTCATCAAGTTCACATTTTCTACAATGGAGTTAAGCCTACGACGAGACTCATTATTGATGCTTCAGCTGGAGGATCCTTGAATACCAAAACTGCAGAGGAGGCCATAGACCTGATCGAGATAACGACTGCCAATGAATATCAGTCACCGAATGACATAAGCATGCCCAGGAGAGGTGCGCTGGAGTTGGACATGCAAACTGCATTGCTTGCTTAGAACAAACTGATTTCCCAACAGTTCGAGACCTTGACAAAACAGCTACAGGTTTTCAACGTGGGGACCTCACAGCCAACGCAATCTCTAAATTGTGATTTCTGTGGGGGTGAGCATGAAAATAGCTGCTGTGACATAGATGTAACAGGAACATCCAGCCAGGAGCAAGTGCACTATATTGGCCAGCCATAAAGGCCTAAGTATCCTCCTTTCTCTAACTCTTATAATTCTAATTTCAGGAATCAGAACAACCCTAGGAGGAATGGGCAGTATGCGTATCAACAACCTTCTCAACAGCAGGCAAACCAACCTCAAGACACCTCTGCAGACCTAGAAAACATACTCAGCCAGTTCATGCAATCCACTCAAGCATCCATCAAGAATCTGGAAAATCAAGTGGGCCAGTTATCCAAACAGCTCATAGAAAGAAATGCTGGCAGTTTTCCTAGTGACACAACAGTGAATCCCAAGGAGTAGTGTAATGTCATCACAACAAGGAATGGAGAGATTATAGAGCCAAGGCTACCCAAACTGCCAAAGACAACAGAAAACACAACCATACAAGGGAATTGTGCTGCTGGTCCAGAGGACCAACCATCCAAGGATGCAATAAAAATGCAATCTGGAGGAGACCCATCAGCCAATCCATAATTAGTAGCGAATGAAGAACAGAAGAGGGAATTCCAGCAAAAGCCAGTGAGAAAAAGCAAAAAACAACTATTTGAGGAAGCCGTGGCCAACGAGGAAAAAGCTACGTTGGCAACACAAAATGTTCCATTTCCTCAAAGACTGAAGAAATAGCAGGAGGAGAGGAAATTCTCCAAATTCTTGGATATATTCAGGAAACTGCAGATTAACATCCCTTTAGCTGAAGCGTTGGAAGAAATGCCATCCTACACAAAATTCATGAAAGAGTTATTGTCCAAAAGGAGAAAACTAAAGGAGGATGAAACCATAACTCTCATGGAAGAATGCAGTGCCATCATCCAAAGAAAACTCCCTCAAAAGCTGAAGGATCCAGGTTCATTTGCAATTCCTTGCACCATTGGAAATTTGCAGATTGGAAAAGCCTTATGCGACCTAGGGGCTAGTATCAAATTGATGCCTCTTTCCATAATGAAGAGACTAGAAATAGAGGAGGTGAAGCCTACCATGATGTGCCTCCAACTGGCTAACAGGTCAATCAAATACCCATATGGTGTGGTGGAAGACCTCCTGGTCAAGGTGGACAGATTTATATTCCGAGCTGATTTTGTGGTGTTGGATATGGAAGAAGATGCTAAAATACCATTGATCTTGGGAAGGCCATTCCTTGCTATAGGGCGAGCACTCATTGATGTGCAGCAATGGCAACTGATGCTGAGAGTGTAGGATGAGAAGGTAATGTTCAATGTGTTTGAAGCTATGAAGCATTTTGCTGAACAGCCACATTGCATGAGGATGGAAGTGTTGGCCATGCTGCCAGTAAACGTGTTGGCCGCGCTACTGTCAGCCTCTTTTCAAAAATAGGACAGTGACTCCATTCTTGAAGGAGTACTCTGGCATTCTAAAGGTCTAGACCAGGGGGAGAAAAAGAAAGTCGAGAAGTGGAGGAATTCATAGCCATACTTGAAGCTAATCCTCCCATGAAGACAAGCCTACATCCTTTGAAGATTTGCCAAAGGAAGAAGGAAGAGTGGACAACCCATAGACAGAACTGAAACAACTTCCATCTCACCTCCGTTATGCATTCTTGGGGGCAAAGAACACATTTCCTGTGATTGTAAGTAACTCCCTCACTGAAGAAGAGGAGGAGAAACTATTGAGAATTCTAAGAGCTCCCAAATCTGCCATTGGGTGGACTATTTCAGATTTAAAAGGAATAAGTCCTTCCTTCTGCATGCACAAGATCCCAATGGAGGAAGATTTTAAACCTGTGGTGCAGCCCCAAAGAAGACTTAATCCAACCATAAAGAGGTTGTGAAGAAGGAGGTCCTCAAGCTATTGGATGCAGGTACCATCTACCCAATTTAAGATAGCTCTTGGGTCAGCCCAGTTCAGGTTGTACCTAAGAAAATAGGGATAACAGTGATCCTTAATGAGAAAAATGAACTTATTCCTACAAGGACAATGACTGGATGACGTATGTGCATAGATTATAGAAGACTCAATGAGTCCACCAAAAAAGATCACTTCCTTTTTCCATTTATGGACCGGATGCTGGAAAGACTAGCTGGGCATGCCTACTACTGCTTTCTGGATGGATACTTTGGTTACAACCAGATTGTAGTGGATCCCAAGGACCAAGAGAAAACAACTTTTACGTATCCTTATGGGATATTTGAATATCGTCGGATGCCTTGTGGCTTATGCAATGCACCTGCCACATTTCAAAGGTGCATATTGGCCATTTTCTCTGACATGGTGGACAACTTTATTGAAGTCTTCATGGATAACTTCTCCATATTTGACTCTGATTATGACAATTGCTTAAGAAACCTATCTTGTGTACTGAAAAGGTGTGAAGAGACCAACCTAGTACTGAATTGGGAAAAGTGCCACTTTATGCTATAAGAAGGCATTATGTTAGGACACAAGGTTTCATCAAGAGGTGTAGAAGAAGACAAAACCAAGGTCGAAGCTATTGAAAGGCTCTCTCCTCCGGTAAATGAGAAAGGAGTGAGAAGTTTCCTTGGACACGCTGGATTCTACAGGACATTCATTAAAGATTTCTCTAAAATATCTAAACCATTGTGTGACCTCTTGATGAAAGATGCTTAATTCAGATTTGACGATGCATGTTTAAAGGCGTTCAACACACTCAAGGAACGGCTTATCACAGCACCTATACTTGCAGCCCCAGATTGGAGTCTTCCATTTGAATTCATGTGCGATGCAAGTGACTTTGTTGTAGGTGCAATGCTAGGACAATGAAAGGAAAAGAAATTGCACGTCATATATTATGCTAGCAAGATGATGAACAATGCACAGTTAAACTACACAAAAACGGAAAAAGAGCTGTTGGTCATTGTCTATGCCTTTGACAAGTTCCAGTCATACTTGATTGGTGCCAAGGGAATTGTTTACACTGACCATGCTGCTTTGAGGCATTTTCTGTCAAAATAGGAGGCAAAACCGACGCTGATTAGATGGATCTTACTCCTCCAAGAATTTGATTTTGAAATCCAAGATAGAAAAGGAAAAGACAATGGTGTAGCCGACCACTTTTCAAGGATGCCTATTGAAACCATAGAGGATGAAAAGGTTCTGATGAACGAGGAATTTCCAGATGAAAAGCTACTAGCCATTGCTGTTGCACCATGGTACGCAGACATAGAAAATTTCAAAGCTGCACAGATTATTCCAACTTAATGGTCCTGGCAGCAGAGGAAAAAACTGTATCATGACAGCAAGTTCTACCTATGGGATGAACCCTTTCTGTACAAAAGAGGTGTGAATGGACTGCTTAGAAGATGTGTCCCACGGGAAGAGCAGAGAGACATTCTGTGGCACTGCCATAGCTCAGCCTGTGGAGGCCATTTCAATGGAAGAAGGATAGCAGCTGAGGTGCTGCATAGTGGATTTTTCTGGCCTACATTATTCAAGGATGGTAAGGATTTTTCCGTTGTGTGTGATGCTTGCCAACGCAGTGGAAATGTCTCGAGGAGAGATGAAATGTCCTTGACTAACATCCTAGAAGTGGAGCTGTTTGATGTGTGGGGCATAGATTTCATGGGACCATTCCTTATCTCATACTCAAATGAATATATATTACTAGCCGTGGATTATGGCTCAAAATGGGTAGAAGTTGTCCCCACACACACTTGTGATGCCAAATCTGTAATAAAAATTCTGAGGAAGAACATTCTGTCCAGGTTTGGTGTCCCACACATTCTGATCAATGATGGGGGGACGCACTTCTGCAATAGGCAACTGGAAGCAGTTCTGAGTAAATATGGCGTTAGGCACAGAGTCACCATAGCATACCACCCACAAAGTAACGGTCAAGTTGAGGTGTCCAACAGGGAAATAAAGAGGATCCTGGAAAAGGTTGTGAATAGCTCTAGGACAGATTGGGCTAACAGGCTGGACGATGCACTATGGGCTTACAGAACAACTTTCAAAACACCGATTGGTATGTCTCTATACCAGCTGGGTTTTGGGAAAGCATGCCACCTGCCTGTTGAGCTTGAGCATAAGGCATACTGGGCAACTAGATTTCTCAACTTCAATGCTAATGCAGCCAGAGAGGATAGACTGTTACAGCTACATGAACTAGAGGAATTCCGCCTTAATGCTTTTGAAAATGCAAAGATTTACAAGGCTAAGACCAAGTAATGGCATGGCAAGCTGATCAAACACAAAGTGTTTGAACCAGGATAGCTGGTTCTGCTCTTCAACTCCAGGTTCAAACTATTTCCAGGAAAGCTAAGGTTCAAGTGGTCAGGTCCTTTTATGATTAAGGAAGTTTCAGATTATGGTGCCATCACTCTTGAAGGTATGCAGTCCCAAAGAAGCTTCAAAGTCAATGGTCAGCGTGTCAAACATTATCATGGAGGTGAAATCAGCAGGGAAAAGACCACCTGCATCCTTCAGCCCATAGACTGAAAACTCAAAATGTCCAACTAGAGACATTAAACAAGCGCTGCAAGGGAGGCAACACTTGGAAACTAGTTTTGATTTTCTTTTGTTTTTATGTTAATTTTTGAGAAAAATATATGTAAATACCAATTGGAGTGATTAAAAGCAGTACAGTTGAATGCCTATGCAGGTTACAGGTTTGGAGCACAGCTAAATTCTTATGCAGAACCAGTTACTACTGAACAATGCTGTTTTAGTAGTTTAATTCTGTTGTTCTGATTTGTGTAGCAAACAGAGGCAGCCTGCGTAGCTAACGCAATGGTTATGCAGTAAAGAAACAAAGTTTGAGTTTGGAACAAAGGATGTCAGACCTGTCACAACACAGGAAATCTTTTCAAGGGATACCCAGAGCTGAAATTGAATGCTGCTGGCTTGTAAGGCATACCTCAGATGCCATTTCAGTCTGTACCATGGCTAAAAAACCGAAAGAACACACCAAAGAATCCCAACGTTCTGAATTTTGTCCTAACTTGTGTACTGGAGGTAAGCCGAATTGCGTAGCCAACAGAAACCAGGTTAGTAAATGTACAAATTGTAGTTCTGCAATCTGTTCTGATTTGCGTTGTCAATGCAAACGCAACCGCGTATCCAACGCAACAGAAAATGCCAAAAGGGGTTATCAGCATAAGAGGCCAAGGTGGCCCATAGGCAGTTAAGTTAGTATTAATTCCCTAGGCCTGTTGCCCACACACTTGGCTCTTCGTATCCCATACACTTAAATGTAAAAAGGCACCCAAGTAACTATAACTCCCACCAAATTCATTTGAAATTCCTCACTGCAAACTCTTCACTCTCCCTTTGAACAAACCGCTCCCCTGTCCCATAACTATAAGCATCTCCAGAATGACCTCTTCCTCTAGACCACACCCGTTGATGCCCTGCAGACCAAGCCTAGGGCACTAACACATACAGGTTTAAATACCAAGAAAACGTAGAGCGGTTTGAAAGGATCAGAGGGAACTCAATAGTCGGGGACCGGAAACTAAACCTGCACACTGGGGAGTTTCCAGCGATCACAGTGGAGATCGAACAGCGGAAATGGGAGAAGCTATGCAACCTGGCCAGCCTGGGCTACGGAGAAATCACTTGCGAGTTCTATGCCAATGTGGCATTGACTAGGGCGGAACAGAGCTACATATCCTACGTCCGCGGGAGGACCATCTCTTTCAAACTTCAAGTCATAGAGAACTTGCTAGAAACCAAACCTATAGCATTTAGCTGCATGTACCATCGCCTGAAGGATGCCCCAGTGGATAAGGCGGGGTCTTTGAGGGTACTCTGTGTACCGGGGGCCAGATGAGAATTGAAGAGGGATGGGTCCAACGATGGGAAGTCCCTACGCAAGGCCGACCTATTGCCAGTGGCAAAAATCTGGTGCACCTTTGTGCAGTCAAACCTGTTGTCGCTGCTTCATTCAAATGAGGTAACCAAGAAGCGGGCTGTTTTGGTGTGGGTGATAATAGGATCCAACGTGCTGGACATTGGCCATGTAATTGCTCAAGAAATGAAGGATATTGCTCGAAAGGACAACGTCTCCTTGGGGTACCCGAGCGTTATTACGACCTTGTGCGAATCCTAGGGGGTGAAAATTGAAGGCTGCACTCGAGTAGCTCCCCAAGCCACTCTAGATAAAGCCTACATTGAGCGCCATATCCTCGATGACCCAGATCAACCGCGCAGGGAACCAGAACCCACACTCCCGCCAAGGATTTATGAAATCCTTAATGAGAAAGCAGATCGCTTGAATGAACTGCACCTCCTTGTGCGCTGCCTAGGCAAGCAAGTTGAGGTTACACGAAGAAACATGAAGAAAGTCCACATAGGGACGAAAGTCAACAAGAAGCTCTTAATGAATATCGGGAGGAGGATAGGTATGACCGAACATGAATCTCCGATATATCTGAAGAGCAGATCCTGCAGTGGATCGACCTGGGATAGCGAAAGCGATGATGAGCCTGCAGGAGGAGAGGGCATGGACAAAGATTGAGCAACTGCTGCTTCGATATCTTTTTTTCCTATTTGACAAAATATTTTTCTCTTTTCTTTCCTTTAGGACTTAGTCTTCTTTTGAGATTTTTAGGATAATTTGATAGTTAGGAAGTCTGATCCTTATTATGTAAATACTAAGATATGAAATTTGAATATTGAACTGCTGGAAATTTTGTCTTAAAATTCTGATTCTAACAGAATGCGTACCTACGTGAATTGTTTAGGTACTACACAACTGAGTACCACCCAAACCACGTGCACACACCACTAACCCACAGCAAGACCATGCATCAGATAAAAATAATTAGAACATAATAGGACTGTTACACACAGTCACAGCAACACACACGACATAGCGCATTTCCAACACAAGTGGCAGCTGCATTGCCAATGCACGCTGCGCTACAAACATAACATAGGACTGTAAACTGAAACACTACAGAACATGCAGAATACATGGAGTTTTCTTGGCCTTGCACTAATAATTGAAGCTGAATCATCTACATACTGTGCATATTGATTCTCCCTTAATTGCTCCCATCCCACTTCTATTCTAACTTGCATCATTCAATCTCCTTATTCCTAGTGATATGAACTGATTGAGTAATGAGTAGATTGAACAAATTGCCTAAGTAGATACAACATGGGTGATTAAAAACTGGAAATCATTTTGCTATGATATTGACAATGAGACTATTAAGATGCATGATCTAAGCATATAGCCAACACACCGTGAGCACTTGAGCCCATATAGCATATCTGTTCTGTGTGTTTAAGTCACAAGTGATGGTTCATTCCAGAACTTGCCCAGTTTCTTAATTGAGATTAGTTATCACATACTGCCTAAACATGATTGAGGCATATTCTTGCATGCACCACTTGACCAAATGGTTTACCTAACATAACTTTATCCCTTGCACAGCCCCTTAAGCCTGAAAACTCATTTCGATGTAATTATCTCAGCCCTAACCAAGCAGAAAAACCATGAAGTACCCGGTCAAAGAATTAGAAAACAATTGATGGTTTAAGAATAAGTCTATGCCTAAGTTTGGGGTTGTGAGATGCCCACCTACACCATTGCACCACTGTCACTGAACAATAAAGAACAAAAAAAAAAAACCAGAAAAGCGTTAGAAGAAAGAAAAAAGTACAGAAAAATAAGCATAAAAGGAAGTAGTAACCGCAAATGTAACAAGTCAACTGTTATTAATTCTTTGACCCTTGTAAGCCATCTTTCCAAAAATCACATCCACCCTTACCCAAGCCACGTTACAACCCAAAACAAGACCTCTTGATTTTTGCATGCATGTGAAAGTCTGATGGAAATAGAGAATATGAGCAAGCTTATGGTAATGGAAGCTGAAATTGATGACCTTGAGAGACAACCTTAAACACTTGAGTGAAAGAGTGAGACACTTGACTCTGTAAAGGGCTGCAAGTTTAGACCATCCCATCTTGCTTGAAGTGTTGAAATCATAGTCCTAATGCTATCTTAAATCAATACTCTCATGTTGTTTTCTATCTTTGCAAAAGTTATAATCTATCCCTCATAGCTCACTGAATTTAACATTGAATTAGGAAAGAGGATACTTGAGTGACGCAAGTCGGATTGAAGGGGGGAAGTGAAATACACTTGAGAGAAGTAATATGCATGTTGTGAGTAGTCCAAAATTAATTATGTTCCTGTAGCTTAATGCTTGCTTGAGGACAAGCAAGAGTTTAAGTTTGGGGTTGTGATAAGTGTCCAATAAGACACTTATTTGGAACATAATTCAATGTAATTGCAAGTAATTGAAGCATAAAACACCATTAAAACATGAGAAAATGACATAAAACTGAGTAACCCATACATAATATGAAAAATGCAGTTTTAAAGCCTTTTAGGCGATAAATTCTCATAAATCTGCTGTGTTTTAATTACTGCAATCTGTTACAGGGTTCCGCGTTGGCAACACAACTGAACTTACGTGGAGCACATGAAGATTTGAAAGAAAAGAAGCAATCTGTTATTCGAGTCGCGTTGGCAACGCAGCTGTGCCGCATTGGACATGCGATGCTACAGAACAGTATTTATACAAAGCCTAGAATAGAGCGAAACAGAAGACACTTTTGGTATCAAAGAGACACATAACAGAGCCGCCTTTTTGCTATCTATTACGCCATAACCTCCTGGTTTCTGGGTCTGTTCTGGGCAAAGGAAGAAACCCTATGGTTGAGGACGAAGGGCATCTACAGCTTGTCTACATGCTTTTTACTTTCATTCTCTCCCCTGTTTTCTTCCTTTATCATTACGTGTAACTAGATTTCTATTAGAGAAGGAGGGATCCATGACTGAACCTATGTAACCCGGATACGTTATGTGTATTCAAGATTATTTTTCCTTAAAGTTGATTATTCATCTCTTCACTTAATGCTTTTATGACTTGGCCACTTATAGATTGAATCAAAATTCTTCTTCGCAATTGGGAAATTGGTTTTAGAATTGGAACTGAAACTGGATAACATAATTGTGAAAGCTCTAGGGATAGAGGTTCGCGATTGTGAGATAGTTTGAATTCTTGAACTTAAGGCTCACATCAAACTAGGAATTACTAAGGGATTAAAATTCCTAATTTAAGTGAAGAATTGATGAGTCAAGGGATTGACCTTCATTCAATATTTGTGAATTCGATCTTCAATTACATTTTATCTTGAACGCACGTAATGATCTAATGTACATAGGGGAAGTTTTGGTGAAATCCAACCCTAACACTTTCCATAAATTGATTTCTTACAAATTCATATTAGTTATTGAATATTGAACATTCCTGGATTTATTTTGATTAGTTTTAGGCATACTGGAATAGAGTCTAACCTAGTGCCAGAATTTGTAATTATTGCTATTTTCAGTTTGCGTTGCCTACGTGCTCCCATAACTGAGTTCAATTAGTGGACTAGTAGGAATTCAATACTTGAACCAAATCCCTGCGGAGACCATACTCTTACTCACTCTTTACTCTGTAAAACGATAAGGTGCACTTCCCTTTATGCAGTTTTACACCAACAGTATTCCAAATATTTGTGTGCCCTTCACACATCACATATATGCATTTCATCTCATGAGTGGGGCCCTATACCCGGGTCTGACTGCAGCCTAGGATTAGAGGGATCTAGTTGTGTCACTCAGGGGCTTACGTCCTGATTGACTATCACAACAATCCCAGCTAGAGTGCGTCCTACCCATGATGCCCCGCAACTAGTGGCTACTTCTACTATTATGGCAAGCATTATGGACTGGAACTTGGCTCTAGTGACCTCTATATCCTAGGATTACTAACCACCTTCGAGAGGTTCATACATTAAAGGCCATAGACCCTTAGGACAGGTAACCCACATAGGAGGCGATGAGGGCACACACCCCTTTCAAGGAATCACATACTGCTTCTGGGCATTTAATTGAACAGAATCATCCAAGATAGCAGAGGGGAGACGAGATCTGAAGTTGGGGAAATACAAAATCAAAATGAAATTCAAGGAAAATTGTAGGAACAAAATTAAGAATAAAAATCAAATAAAAAGTAAAAAATCAAGAAAAATAAAAAACTCTTAGGAAAATTAGAGAAATAATTTCGAAGATACTGAAAATACTGAAAAAAAGTCAAAAAAGGATAAAATGAAAATTCGAAAATATAAAGAATGCTTTTTAGAAAAAAATTAGCAACACTTTTTCAAACAAAACCAAAGGTTTTTCTAGCGAAATGAAAAATACCAAGAATCATAAAATCATAAAATTGTTGAAAAACAAGAAAGCAACACTCAATTATTTTCAAAAACCTTTTGTAAATAAATCTCACTGAATAATACAAAAATTACATTTTTCATGTTTCTTGGGCATGTGGTTTACATTATTGGCTTTACCTCTTAAATCTTCCATTTCTTTTCATCATTCAACCCACTTCTAATCCTAAACAATAAATACCTATTGGTGACAATGCCAGTGCTGTAATAAATAATCTTGAACGTTTGATTAATCAAACTCAAAGAGAAAAAATTAAATGAGGAAGCAAAACAAGCAAAACCACACTAGGGATTTCAAGTCATTCCTTCCAAAAAATATCTTGTCTGGACAAAGAAATAACAAATATCCCGTTGGATCAAAAGTCCAAATCCAGGAAAAATTCAAGGATGCAAAATAGATCCGCCGAATTGAGAGTCAAAGCAGTCCATGCAAGGTTTAATGAAATATCTGGCCACACAAAATTCAAGAAAAAGAAGAAAAACCCGCTGGATTAAAATAAAAAATAGTCCAGGAAAAATCAGGGTCAAAATTCAAAATTCAAGAAGAAGAGAAACCCGCTGGATTAGAAGCCAAAAATAATCCAGGCAAAAGTAGGATTAAAATTCAAAAGATAAATCGACCGAGTCACAATCTTGCTGGATTCCAAAAAAATTCAGGAAAAATTAGGATCAAAACAAGAGTTCGCTAGGTCGGAAACCCTCAAAAGATGACATAGGCAAAAGTTAGGACACACAAGAAAAAAACCCGCTAGGTCGAAAACCCTCATAAGACGACCTAGGCAAAAGTTAGGACACACAGCAAAAAACCCACTAGGTCGACAATCCTAAAAAATGGCGTAGGCAAAAGTTAGGGCACACCAATGAAAAGCCCGCTAGGTCGACAATCCTCAAAACGACCTAGAAAAAATTAGGGCACACAAACAAAAGCCCGCTAGGTCGAAAACCCGTAAGGGCGACCTAGGCAAAAGTTAGGGCAAAACGAGAGACCTGCTGGGTTGAAAACTCAAAAGAACAACTCAAGCAAAAAATTAAGGTCAACCAAGAATCCTAGTACCATCTGACATTTCTGCACCTCGCATTCTAAAACTAGGGTAAAATTTTGTCATTTCTCAAGTCTGATTAATTTGACAATCAAGATTATGAAAAGCAACATTGACATTTTTCATCAAAAGGTGCCATTTGGGCAATCAAACCAACATTCTTCGTCTTTTCCTCCAAATATACTGTTCCAAAGCCTGACATATAACCCGCCCAGTTCCTCCCATCAACCATTCAAAATCATGTGACACACGTCAGAGGTATACATGCCAAAAAGAAAGGTGAAAAATGTAAAAAATAAAAAGGTTAATTTCGAAAAATCATGACAAATCGGATGAATCCTCAACCATCACAGCAAGACATGACTGTTTCCCAAAGGGTCATCCTCCTGCCTGCCACCAAAACAAAAGGAGTGTGTCTTATAATGCTGACCACTGTTAGGTCTCAAAGATCTTGAAAAGGAAAGTTCCAAAATTGACCAAGAAGCTAAGGGATAGAGTCGATGTAGCTTGTCCTAATTCTCAATTCCCTTCATACTAACTATGAGGTTGTCAAGAAGGACATGTCAAAAAAATCAAAAATCACGAGAAACAAAAAGTTTTTACACCATCTCACGGCATGCATTCATCCCATGGCATCCATTTCATTAAATAATCATTTCAAGCATCAAAAAGCAATAAATAAAATTAAAACATCGCATCCTCTTACATTTATTCAAGCATCACAAACTTTGCATCCTTTTCATTCATTTGATCATTCAAACATCGCATCCTCATCCACTCAATTCAAGCGTAGCACAACCCATTCTTCAAGACTGATTAAGACCAGGGCAAATTGCCCGAATCAATCATAATTAAAAAACGGGACTTCTAGAGATCAAGTTCAAACTGGGGCAAACGTTTGCCTAGAAAATTTAAGTTGAGGCAATCCTCAATTCCTCAACTCAAGAAAATTTCAAAACTGGGGCAAATGCTTGCCCAGAAAATTTAAGTTGAGGCAATCCTCAATTCCTCAACTCCAGAAAATTTCAAACTAGGGCAAACGATCGCCTAGGAAAATCCAAATTGAGGCAGTCCTTGACTCCATATCAAGACTCAAAACTAGGGCAAACGCTTGCCTAGAAAATTTCAAATGAGGCAGTCCTCAATTCTAAATTGAGATTCAAACTGGGGCAAATGCTTGCCCAAAAAAATTTAAATGAGGCAGTCCTCAATTCTAAATGAAGATTCAAACTGGGGCAAACGTTTTCCCACAAAAATTCAAATTAAGGTGATCCTCGATTCTTCAAAACCGAGGCGAACATCCTGGCCAAAATCCCTTCAAATTGAGGTATTCTTCGATTGCCAAAAATTTTCTAAACTGGGGAAAAATGTTGGCCTAAGTTTTCTTCAAGAGAAAATAATCTATGCCTAAAAACCCTAGAGTTCAAGGTAGAATCAGCAATTTGTTTTAATTCAAGATAAACAAACTCCAAAATAGGTTGTTTTAATTCAAGATAAACAAACTCCAAAATAGGTTGTTTTAATTCAAGATAAACAAACTCCATATTCCGTCCTCACGCGCCTTCCCAGGACACATCATATTATTCTCCACCTCTGTCTTAACCAGTCATTCTCCCATGGGCCATCACTTATGTCCCTCCCTACTTGTCTTCACAGGTCATTCTATTCTTGCCTGTCTTAACAGGAAATTCTTTTATACTTGATTGTCTGTCTTAACGAGCCATTCTTTCCTTTACCTGTCTTGACAGGTCGATCTTCATTTCATCTTCACATTGCCTGTCTTATCAGGCCACTCTCTTTTCCTGTCTTAACAGGTTCTCTTCATTGTTACTCAGCCTGTTTGAATAGACTCGCTTCTTTCCTGTCAACAACAGGTGTCTTGTTTCTTTCCTGTCAACAACAGGATTCCATCTACATTTTACTTATCTTAACAGGTCATTTTCATTTCCCTTTTCCTGTCTTAACAGGCTTGCATCTTTCCTATCAACAACAGGCCTTTTTTCATTTTGTCTGTCTTAACAGGTATCCTTCATTTTACTTTGCCTATTGTCGCAACCGTAATCACGACGAGACGACAAACTCGCTAAAATTTAAAATAGAATTTATATTATTATGTGGAGTCGCCACCAAATTTATATTTAAGGGAAAAAGATTTGGAAAAAACCCTAACTTGAGGAAGAGATTCAGGTTCAGGAGTCGTTTACGAGTGGGGAAGGTGTTAGGCACCCCATTCGCCTATTCCGAAGAACGGTACCCTTAAACTAAGTGTGTGATTTATTTGAAAACTGTTTTGATCCCTTTAATTAGAGTGAAAATTAATAGATTGATAGAGGTTAGCCTGACAGGACTTGATCTTGCTCCTACGTATTCCCCGGTGCAATGGGAAACTCAAGGCTTACGTAGTTCTGGTGTGTGAAGGCTTGACCTTCAGAGGTAAAAGATTTGGAAAAACAATTTTTTTTTTAAGAGGAACTTTTACTCCACATATGCACAAGGTCCGAGGCAACTAAGGCTACACTGGGGCCTATATGAATCTCTAAATATCGAACAACAGTGAAAACCGCCAGTTTTCCATTTAGAGCTTATCGTGTGAGACTAGCTTTTCCCAAAATATTTTGAAAGGCTTTATTATTTATGAGGAACTTTTATTCCACATATGCACAAGGTCTGAGGCAACTAAGGCTCCACCGGGGCCAATATGAATCTTTAAATATCGAACAGTGGTGAAACCGCCAGTTTCCCATTTAGAGCTCATCGCGTGAGACTTTTGATTCCCAAGATTTATTTGACTTGGTAAAATAAGGGTTTGATTTGAAAAATAAATTCGACTTGAAATGAATTTGGACTCAAAACTAGAAGAAGAGAATGAAACTTGATTTAAAATAAACTTGATTTTAATTTCAGGAAATTGAACTGGGTTTGACTAAAAATGAATTTGACTTGAACTTAAGAGGTTGAACTTGACTTGAATTTGAATTTGAGAAATCGAATTTTAAAGAAGGAGATAATTGGGCTTGACTTAATTCAAAAGACAATTCTAGAATTGAGATAAAAACGAATTGGGCTTGATGTAAAACTACACTAGAGAAAAAGGAAAATGAACTAAAATTAACTTCATTTAAAATTTGGGAAGAAAATCAAACTTGATCTAGATTGAAAAGAATTTAATTTAATTTAAAAATGGATTTGATATATTCGGGAATTGATTTTGGGTTTGGTTTAATTGGATTGGGTTTTGAAATTAAATTTTGAAGAAAGAAAAAAAAGAAGCTAGATTGAGACTAGGCAAATTATCTATAAAAGGTTTTTATATAAAGGTTGGTGGCTCGCGGCTTGTTCAATATGAGCCGGCTTGGGAACCTTTCTGTGGCTTGTATCCAGCTTGTCGACTCATTTGGGTGGCTGAACGACTTGGCGGCTTATTTGGCTCATTTAGATGATTGGGTGGGCTTGCGACTTGACGGCTGGATTGGCCAACTCGTCGATCCATTTGGATAGCTGACGACTTAGCGGCTTATCCGGCTCATTTGGACGGCTTAACGACTTATTTGTTTAAAAGAGAAATTGGTCCCAAGGAGGTTTGAACCCACGTCCTAGGGTCTTGAGTCAGCTGTCTAACCATTTAGCCACGACTGTGTCTTGGTCATAATCTTACTTTCCTATGGTTATATTAGAAACTGAGATTCATCTATCATTTGTGAGAAAAAAATGCAAAGGGGATTCGAACCCCTGTCATGTGAGTTACAAGCAGCGCCCTTAACCGCTAGGTTAAGCCATTTGGTTGTGATTTAATGCTCTTCAATTTGATCTAGTATATTTCGATTGGCCTAATATTTGGTGGAGCCCTTCTCATGCATATGCACGTTGAAGCAACGACCTAGGCTTTGTTTTCTTAGCCGCATCAGGGGTGCATGTTACCACTTGGTTCGAGCCAACCCCTACACTATTGTTGGGTCTCCCTTGCTGTTGTGGGTCTTAGGGGAAACGGCTTTCAATATTCATAAATTAACTCAAGAGCTGGGCAGCAAATACCCTATGTGATAGGGACATAGCTGCATGTAGATTGGCTTACACTTCAAAGCCACCCCCTCTTAGTCATCTAAGAAGTTTAGTGACACTAAACACTCTTTGGATGCCCGTTTCATGCAGAGGAGGGAAGCATGTAGGCTTTGCATGGATGAGGGTGCTACTTATTCATGTATAGGTATTTCTAAAGTTCAAGACACAGCTGCATGTGATCATTCAAATCCTATAATCACCTAAAATAAATGGTCACTTGCACCCTTCTTTGTTACATAACCAAGACCAAACTCGTCGAGCCTATGAATGGATCAAAGATCCCTGTGTTCTCTGTGATGATTATAACAATGTCGGCAGTGCTACTATATTCATTTTCACCCTTACAATAGCCTCGAGTCAGCCTACCTTGGAGCTTGAATGGCTATACGGGGTTCATGATCCATGTGTTCATGCTGGCATTGGGAGCCAATCATATTCAAGTGCCCTTAGTAATGCTCCCGGGCAAAGTCGTTCCATCGACCGAAAGTCGACCGAAAGTCGACCTACAGATTCGGATCATGATCCCCTGGTGATATATTCAGAGTCATGACAAAAGCTCTAGAAGATGCATCAATTCCATGTATCTTCCCTTCCAGATTTATACTGAATAGCATGATCGATACTCTTATACTGTGACCCTAAGTGCTGGCTTAACAGTTGTTGGAGTAGCTTTAATGATTTCACAAGGGAACCAACTCATTTCCAACCCTGGTCTCTAATGACACTCTACCCACAATTATCACTTCTTCTATCACCGAGTTTATCAACCTCTCTATCACTGTAATGTTCTTAAGCTAATAAACTAGACTTTGCCAATGCAATGCAATGCGATCACATACAAAAGCCATGCATCAGTTACCTAAAAATAGCTATTGAACCCAGAATTCATCCGAATCACATGAATCTATAAACAATGGATATGCAAAAGCATCCACAACCATTAGTCGCAAGAAAACTCTATGAAACTTATGTGTACTTACAGAACCAAATTAGATTAGAATGCTAAAGCAACGAACGAAAAAAATACACTTACTGATCATGCTATGAAATAACAAAAGAAAATATCTAGACTTAGACAAAAACAAACATCAACTAGGCAGCAGATTGGATCAAAATTGAATCAAGAGAGAACCAATTAATTTGAGCACATTTGGCTAGGACTCCAAAGTCAATTGGAATCATTAACTCCACTAACCACGAAAGCAGTATGCATTTTAATTTCTTGCCAAGCAACATCATCGATGAGAAAAGATGCAATGATTCAAGCACATAAACAAGTGGAATCAGCCGAGAACACTAACTTGATAAGAGTACAAGCTCGAAGGATGTAGGATCTCTTTCATCGAATGAGTGGCTTGAAGCTGGTTCTTGTTGCTTCCAGAATGATGAAGATGCTCAAACAGAAGGAAGTGTAGCCACCAATGCAAACTCCCTTCGATCAGGTAAAAAATCCAATTCGAGAATGCAGAGAGAACCACCAATTCGTAGCTCTAGGAAGAAACTCTAGGGAGCTTTTTCGTCTCAAGCAGAGCCAACGCCAAAGAACCCCCAGATTTCCCCCCTCCAATTTCTCAAAAAAAACCCTGAAGAAGACCCCATGCTTGCATGCACCTTTTTCCCATTCTGTTTTTCATTTTTTTTTATTTCTTCCTTTTTCGTTTTTTATTTTTTGTTATCCTTTCTGTTTTATTGTTTTATTATTCTATTTTATTAATTTTGTTTTCTATTTTATTCCGTTTTATTAATTCTGTTTTCTGTTTTTCTCTTTATTTATTTTCTTGTTTTATATTTTTTTTTGTTTTGATTATTTTTATATATTATTTTTTTTATTATTTTCTGTTTATTGTTTTTTTCACTTATTGTATTTCAAAAAACAAAAAATAAAAAATTTACTTTTGTATTACTTTGTTTTTATTTTCATTTTTCAATTTTTTTTCTTTCAAATCTTTTAATAATTTATTAATTTTTGTATTTTTCAGTATTTATATATTTTGTTTTGTTTTTTTATTACTTTTTGATTATTATATTTTCTAATTTTACTTTTCCTTTATTTTCTATTTTTATTTGTTCCTTATTTCTTATTTTTGTTATTATTATTCTATTTTTAATTTTCTATTTTTATTGCTTTTTTTTTGTTTTTTTCTCTTATTTTTTGTTTTAACTTTCTATTTATTTATTTTATCCTTTTTCATTTATATTATTTTATAGATTTTTCCAAAAACCCTTCTTTTTTTTACTTTTTTTTCCTTCTTTTTGTTTTATTTTCTATTTTATTTATTTATTTATTTTCTTTTATTCTCTCGTGTTCTTATTTTTATTTATTTTCTATTTTTCCTTATTTGGTTTTCTGTTTTTTTTCTATTTGTTTCTCTGCTTTCTTCTATTTGTTTCTCAGCTTTTTTTTTTTGTTTATTATTTAAATTAGTATTGGTTTCTTGATTAATTTTAACAATTTGGGGCCTCAGACATAATTGAGTGTTTACACCTGTCTTAACAGGCTTGCATCTTTCCTGTCAACAACAGGACTTTGCTGCATTTTTCCTATCTTAACAGGTATCCTTTATTTTACTTTGCCTGTCTTAAGAGGCTTGCCTCTTTCCTATCAACAACAATACTTTTCTGAATTTTTCCTGTCTTAACAAGTTTCCTTCATTTTACTTTGTCTGTCTTAAAAGGCTTGCATCTTTCCTGTCGATAACAGGACATCATTTGCATTTATCCTGGCAACAGCAAGATTACATCATTTTCATTCATCCTGGTAACAGCAGGATCTCATTTTCATTTATTCTGACAACAGCAGGATTTCATCACTTGCATTTATCCTGGCAACAGCAGGATTACATTATTTGCGTTCATCTTGGTAGCAGCAGGATCTCATTTGCATTTATCCTTGCAACAACAAGATTTCATCACTTGCATTTATCCTGGCAACAGCAGGATTACATCATTTGCATTCATCCTGGTAACAACAAGATCTCATTTTCATTTATCCTGACAACAGCAGGATTTCATCACTTGCATTTATCCTGGCAACAACAGGATTACATCATTTGCATTCATCCTGGTAACAGGAGGATCTAATTTTCATTTATCCTGGCAATAGTAGGATTTCATCATTTGCATTCATCCTGGCAACAACAAGATTTCATTGGCATTCTTCCCGGCAACAGTGGGACCTCATTTGCTTCTTTCCTGTCAACAACAGGACCTTTCTGCATTTTGTCTATCTTAACAGACTTTCTTCATCTTGCTTCACCTGTCTAGCAGGCTTACATCTTTCCTGTCAACAACAGGACCTTATCTGCATTTCGCCTGTCTTAACAAGTCATTTTATTTTACATTATCCTGTCAACAACAGGACATCATTTGCATTTATCCTTGCAACAACAAGATTTCATCACTTGCATCCATCTTGGCAACAACGAGATTTCCTTTGCATCCATCCTGGCAACAGTAGGATCTCATCATTTATCCTGGCAATAGTAGGATTTCATTTGCATGTATCCTGGCAACAGCAGGATTTCACTTGCATATTTCCCGGCAACAACGGGACCCCATTTACATTTTTCCATTCAACAATAGGACATCAAGCATGTTTAAATTCTATCCGCCTGTCTTAACAGGTTTGCATTCATCCTAGGAATAGCGGGACTTCATTTACATTCTCCTGGCAACAACAAGATCTCATCATTTTCATATATCTTGGTAACAGCAGGATCTCATTTTTTGCATTCATCTTGGCAACAACAAGATTATACCATTTACATCTTTCCTGTCAACAACAAGACATCAAACATGTTTAAATTCTGTCCTCCTGTGTTAACATGTTTGCATTCATCCTGCCAACAGCAGGATTTCATTTGCTTATTCCCCGGCAACAATGGGACCTCAATTTCATCTTTCCTATCAACAACAAGACAACGAGCATGTTTAAATTTTGCCCGCCTGTCTTAACAGGTTTGCATTCATTCTGGCAACAGCAGGATTTCATTTGCATATTCTCTAGAAACAGCGGGACCTCATTGCATCTTTCCTGTCAACAACAGGACATCGAGCATGTTTAAATTTTGTCCGCCTGTCTTAACAGGCTTGCATTCTTTCTGGTAGCAGCAGGATTTCATTTGTATATTCCCCGGCAACAACGGGACCTCATTTGTATCTTTCCTGTCAGCAACAGGACATCGAGCATCTTCGAATTCTGTCTGCCTATCTTAACAGGTTTGCATTCATCTTGGCAACAGCAGGATTTCATCTGCATTCTCCCCAGCAACAGCGAGACCTCATTTGCATCTTTCCTGTCAACAACAGGGCACCAAGCATGTTTAAATTATGTTCGTCTGTCTTAACAGGTTTGCATTCATCCTGGCAATAGCCGGATTTCATTTGCATATTTCCCGGCAACTGCAGGACCTCACAAGCATGTTTAAATTCTGTCCGCTGGTCTTAACAGATCTGCATTCTTCCTGGCAACAGCGGAACCCCATTTGCATCCCCTCATGTCAACAACAGGATCCACCAATCAAGTTTACTTTTCTGCATTTTGGCCTATAGTGTCAGGCCACCATCAAGTTTACTTTACTGCATCATGGCCTATAGTGTCAGGCCACCATTAAGTTTATTTTTCTGCATTCCCGACCTATGATGTCAGGCCTTGCATTTTTATTTTCCCGTGCTCAGGCCTATGTTGTCTGGCCTTGCGTTTAATTTCTGTATCTTACCTGTCTTAACAGGTCTTTTTTTTTTTTTTACTTCACTTTGCTTGCCTGTCGCAACAAGCCATTCTTTTTACGTTGCCTATTCTAACAAGTCTTCTCTCAAACCCTTCCTAACAAGTCATCCTCTTGCATGCATGTCCTAACAGGCCATTCTTTACTACTTTGCCTATTTTAACAGGCCATCTTCATTTCGTTTCTCCTGTTTTAACAGGTCATTTTCATTTCGCCCCGCCTGTCGTAACATGCTATCACTTTCCACTTTGCCTGTCTTAACAGGCCACCTTCACTTCACCTTGCCTGTCCTAACAGGCCCTCCAATTCTTTTCCCCGTATGTCTTGATAGACCATTATTCATTTCACTTCGCCTATACAGGCCATTCTATTAGCCTAATTAGGCTATGTAGTCTGCATTTCGGTCCATCGTGTCAGGCCTCGCATATTTAAACTCTGTCAGCTCACCACATGCAGTTGACAAAATTCGTTTAGAAACCGTCATCCTCCAAACATCCGTAAGATTCCTTTCAAGCTCAAGACTTTTCACGCTTTCGGACATCCTTAAAGCTTGTCTCGGACATAACGTATTCACGTCTTTACTCATTTCCTACCATGACAATTTAGAGAATTATTTCTCACATTATCTGGTAGGAAAATGAATAAAGAGGGGCAAACTGTAAAGACTCAATTATGTCTGAGGCCCCCAATTGTTAAAATTAATCAAGAAACCAATACTAATTTAAAAAATAAATAAATAAAACAACAAATCGAACAGGAGGAAGGAATAAAAAAAGAAGGGAAAAAGGTTTTTGAGAAAATCTATAAAATAATATATTTAAAACAAAAAAGATAGTAAAATGGAGGAATAATAAAAACAAAAATAATAATAATAATAAACGAAAAATGGAAAACAAAAAAATGAAAAATAAAACAAAAAGAAAATGAAAATAATAAAATGTGGAAAATAAAAGATAATAAAACAGAAAATCCAAAAAATATAAAATTAATAATTAAATCATTAGTAATAGAAAAAAGAAAAATAAAATAAGTAAATTATTTTTGAAATACAATAAAACAGAAAAAATATATAAAACAAAAAAATTGAATTAAAAACAGAAATAAAATAGAAAATACTGAATTAAAAAATGAAAATAAAACTGAAAAAACAAAAACTAAACAACGGGAAAAGCAAAAAAAAAAAAACTATAAAAGGGTACACTACTTTCTCCAAGGGTTTTTTTTTTTGAAAAAAAAAGGTAGGGAAGGTTTCTCAGGATTTATCTTCGGTTCGACGATTTTGGGAATATGGAAGCAAGGTTCCTTCAGCTTTGGTTCTTGTATAGGACTCCATTGCATGATAGGAAGAAGAATTAGCATCATTGGCCTTGCACTAGGTTAGCAATACCACTTCCTTTACTTCGAGTCAAGAACCTGGCGTTGTTTGTTTAGACCATATATGAAAAACTGCATTCTTGTGATGATAGCATCGCACATAGTTCACTGCCAATTATCCACGTTTATGCTACTCTTGTTATAGATTAGAAATGGATCTGTTAAGTATTCTGCATTGTTTTTATGCAAGTATGGTACAGGACTCCTGAATCGGAGTAGAAGTATGACTCTATAGGAACTTTGTCTATTAGAAGTTGCATTAATCTGTTCTAGAAATGATAGTAGTAGCTTATTTTGCAATGTAAAACCGTAGATCAAAATATCCTTCAGTCAAGATTGTTAAACCAGAAACGGAACTTTGGTCTATAACACATTCAAGGACCTACTACTTCACCACAAATTGAGATAAGTAAAAGTAGCACAAAGGCTTGATATTTGCTGCACAGGTTTTGCCAAATGAGTTCTTGTTACAAGACTGAATCTCGATTGGGAGATACCCCTAGAGGCATGTGGTTTCTCTGTACAATTTTTGGAAGAAGCCAATCTCAGTGTCAACCTCACAATATGCTTGTGGTTGAAAAGGCTTAACTGTTTTTCTTGTGCTTTACCCGCATCTTTTCGCCAATCATAAGAGGTGCGTACGAAATGCTTTCAGTCTCGTGGTGCATTCAAATGGCCAGGGGTTGTGGTGGCGCACATACCATCATGTGAAGTTTCATTTGAGAGTTGTGAGGAAGTTCATTTTGTATATCTCCAGAGAAGGATCTTGTCAATGATTTTCAATACATGGCTATTAAACCATCGACGTTAACGCAACTTGCATGCACGTACGTTGGGGTGCATGTCCAGACTTCCGATGTTATGGCCATCAAAACGTGACCATCGGGGACATGGGAGGCAGTTGCAAGGCATCCAATGGTTGCTGCAAGAACAGTGCACTCCAAATAAAACTCATAAACATGACTAGATTGCACCAGCATATAAACCCACACACATCCTCTGCATATAGTGCTTTGCATCTCTCATATTCGTGGCAGCTTGCTTGAAAAACTAATCGAGAGGGGGTATCGTTGAAGTTGTAGTGTTTTTACATGAAATAAGTGCACGCATGCATAATAATGGAGGATGGTCTCGCTCATAGAATCATACAAGCGGTTGATCATCAAGAGCTTGAGTAGCAATCTGATGTGAATGTGGGCCCCACGATAAGCAAAAGAGATCATCTAGGAGATTATCTACAAGGAATGGAAGATACTATGACGAGAAATAGGACCAAACGTATGGAACAAGCACTTGAAGGTCTTATCAAGGAAGTTCAAGGAAAAGACTACGTGGATCCAAACCCAATCCCAACATGGGTTAATTTATGTAGTCATATCATTGAAGATCTTAAGTGATAAAGTTATGATTTACTATAGATTACATTAGGATTTACTTTAGATTACATTAGGATTTGATATTTATCTAGAAGTTATTCGTTTTAAATTGATTGCAATTCAAATTGCAATCTAATTAGGATTTCTAATTTATTATCTTTTTTACTAGATTAGGTTCACTATAAATAGGGGTTAGGGATTCAGTGAAAAGACAGATTTTGAGTATTAATCATATTTTCTCTCTGAGAGTTTTTTCATCTCTGTGTGAGTTGATTCCCTTGGTTCTTGGGCAAAGAACTACCTTTGATAACGTTGGCTCTTCCGGCAGGTCGCGGTAAGGGTCACGTTCCTCTTGATAGCTTCGGTGCTCTCTGGCAGGTCCGGGTTTGTGTCGAGTTCCTTTACCTTATCTCACCTTATCTTACCTTACCCTTTCTTATCTTATCCTGATTCTCAAGACGTTCCGTTATCGTTTCCGCATTTCGATTCATTCGCGTAGGGTGAATCATATCATTTGGCATCAGAGCTTCGGCTCTTGGAATCAGGTGTCATCTATCCTTTGTTTTATTTTCTTGTGTTAAAGTTGTTACCTAGTAAATATTACAAAAAAAAAGGATGTTTTGGATAAAAAAAATTAAAAAAAAAAGAAGCAAAAAAAAAATTGTGATAGAAAAAAAAAGAAAATTCAAGACAATTGAAAAAAAAAATCAGTCTTCATTCAATATAATTTCCTTAAGTTCTTAATTCTTAACCAATATTCCTTACCTTATTCATCTTGTGTATCTGTGACTCTTTCGTTATCTGTGGGAAGATCAACTTGTGAAGTTCTTAGTTCAAGGATTTATAAGGAGAATTGAGAGGTAAAAGGCAAGAGTTGGTTAGAGCATTATAGAAAACCCAATTCGAGTGTAAACACGAGTGAAGAGTGTCAATATTGAGGGAAAACACTAAGGGAGTGACTTGTGAGGCCTTATTATTCTAATTTATTTATTTTGTTCAATTTGCAGCATTACGAACATGAGTAGTGAACCCCATCAAAATGAGATGGATCTAAAAGTATTCATGAAATCAATTCAAGATCAATTCCAACAGTTGAACAAGAGGTTGGAGGACATGGAGGATTGTTCGAGAAGGAGATCTCGGGTGTCTCGTAGAAGTAGTCCTCATAGATCACTTCACCGCGATGAAGAAACAGATTGGGGGGAGAACTTAGAATCAGACGGTGGATGTTGTACGGAAAGAAGACGATATCGAGGAGAAAAGGATAACAACTTGGGGAGTACTAAATTATCCCTTCCACTATTCCAAGGAAAGAACGAACCAGAAACTTATCTAGAGTGGGAGAGAAAAACAGAGCATATGTTTAATTGTCACAATTACTCGGAGGAGAAAAAGGTACGACTAGCCAGTTTTTCTTTTATCGATTATGCTAATATTTGGTGGGATCAATTTATCCTTAATAGGAGGAGATATGGAGAGACACCTATCCGAACGTGGGAAGAGATGAAAGTAGCCATGAGAAGAAGATTTGTGCCAAGTCACTATCATAGGGACTTGCATTGGAAACAACTACAAAGTCTTACTCAAGGCGCCATGGGTGTTGAAGATTATTATAAGGAGATGGAAACTGCTATGATAAGAGCCAATGTAGAGGAGGACAGAGAAATCACTATGACAAGATTTATTAGAGGGCTTAAAAGAGAGATAGCTGATGTGGTGGAGCAACAACATTATATTGAGATTTTGAGTATTAATCATATTTTCTCTCTAAGAGTTTTTCATCTCTATGTGAGTTGATTCCCTTGGTTCTTGGGCAAAGAACTACCTTTGATAATGTTGGTTCTTCCGGCAGGTCGCGGTAAGGGTCACGTTCCTCTTGATAACTTCGGTGCTCTCCGGCAGGTCGCGGTTTGTGTTGGGTTCCTTTACCTTATCTCACCTTATCTTACCTTATCCTTTCTTATCTTATCCTGATTCTCAAGATGTTCTGTTATCGTTTCCGCATTCTGATTCATTCGCGTAGGGTGAATCATATCATTTGGTATCAAGTGGAAAGACAACTCAAATCTAGGAGCACTTGCAAATATCCTAAGTATGCTTCTAGTTCATCATCGAAGTTTAATTGGTCGAATGAGAAGGGAGATCCTAGACCAAAGGAGGTTTATTACGACCAAATGAAAAATTCAAAAGAATGTAGAATGAGAGAAAAAGAATTAGAAAATCAAGAAAGAGAAAAGAGAGATAAAATTGAAAGTGAAGAAAAAGTAGAAAGTCAAGAAAAGAATGAGAAAGAATTAGAAAATCAAGAAAGAAAAAGGAGAGATAAAATAGAGAGTAAAGAAAAAGTAGAAAGTCAAAAAAAGAATGAAAGTGAAAAGAAAGAAAAATCAAAAAATAAAGACAAAGAAAATAAAGTTTGTGTATTTTCTCACAAAGGAGAGGTTGAGAGTGTTTTGAGGGAAAAGGAACAAGTTCTTGTACTCATGTACAAGGATATTTATCTTACTAACTATCATAACTCTTCTTTTCCTAGTGTGGTTGAATATTTGTTGCAGGAATTTGATGATGTATTTCTTAGAGAACCACCAAGAAGTTTACTTCTTATAAAAGAGGCTAAGGAGATTCAAAGACAAGTAGAGGAGTTGATGCAGAAAGGGCTTTGTGAGGAAAAGTCTTAGTTCATGTATAGTTCATGTTATCTTAGTACCAAAGAAGGATGGAACATGGCGCATGTGCGTCGATTGTAGAGTCATCAACAAGATTACGAAAGTTAGTGCTGATGAAGAAAAGGTTAATGAAACTAGAGGATGGCCCATGCCTACAAATGCTAATGAAGGAAGAAGCTTCCATGGTTTAGCAAGTCTTTATAGGAGGTTTGTACAAAATTTTATTTCTATAACTACCTCTTTAAATAAACTTGTTAAAAAGAATGTTAATTTTAAATGGAATAACAAACATGAACAAGCTTGTAATCTGCTAAAAGATAAGTTAATTAATGACCCCGTGTTAAATTTACCTAATTTTGATAAATTTTTTAAGATTGAATGTGATGCTTCTGGAATGGGTATAGGAGTTGTTTTAATGCAGGACTCTAAACCTATGACATATTTTAGCGAGAAACTTAGTGGAGCGATGCTTAACTATCCAACCTATGACAAAGAGCTATATGCCTTGGTGAGCGCCTTACAAACTTGGCAACATTACCTTTGGTCGATGGAATTTGTACTCCATTATGATAAACTCAGATTGAAGTTTTTAAAGTCTCAAGGTAAGCTCAATAAAAGACATGGAAAGTGGCTAGAATTTGATGAGATGTTTCCTTATGTTATCAAGTATAAAAAGGGAAAGGAAAACATTGTAGTAGATATGCTGTCACGAAGGTATGTAATACTTACGACTTTACAGACCAAATTACTTGGATTTGAATTACTAAAAATCATGTATGCAGATGATATTGAATTTGGACAATTATGGAAAACGTGTTCTGACCATGGTTTTGATTACTATTTTAGGCAAGACGAATATTTATTTAATAAAAATAAATTGTATGTACCTAAGTGTAGCGTAAGGGGAATGTTTATTAAAGAGACTCATGGGAGAAGATTAATTGGGCATTTTGGTATTCAAAAATCTTATCATATTTTAATTGAACATCTTTTTTGGCCAAAAATAAAGCATGATGTTAAACTTATTAGTGAAAAATATATTACTTTCTTACAAGCAAAATCTAAGGTAATGCATCATGGCTTGTATACACCCTTACCTATTTCCGAATATCCTTGGACTGATATTTTTGTGGATTTTATACGCTATCTAGAACCTCAAAAAGAAAAGATAGTAATTTTATCGTTGTAGATAGGTTTAGCAAAATGGTACATTTTATTGCTTGTTCTAAAACTAATGATGTCACTCATATTGCTAGTTTATTTTTCAAAGAGATTGTATATTTGCATGGCTTACCTAAAACTATTATAGGTGATCGAGATGTTAAATTTCTTGGTCACTTTTGGAAAATCTTGTGTGGTATGTTGGACACTAAATTATTATTCTCTATTATGGCTTATCCACAAATAGATGGACAAGCTGAAGTTGTGAATAGAACTTTAGGAACCTTATTACGTGCTATAATACGAAAGAAGTTAAAGGATTTGGAGAATTGTTTGCCTTATGTTGAATTTTCATATAATAGGGTTGTCCATACATCTACTTCCTTTTCACCTTTTGAGATTGTATATGGATTTTTAGATGTTTTACCATTTTATACTAATGACTCTCTTAATGTTGATGGAAAGAAAAAGGCTGAATTTGTGCAGAAATTACATGCCAAGGTTCGCGCAAATATTGAGAAGAAAAATGAACATTATGCTCGACAGGCAAACAAAGGACGCACCAATGTCGTCTTTGACCCTGGTGACTGGGTGTGCGTTCACTTGCGAAAAGAGCGGTTTCCAAATCAAAGAAGTTCCAAATTACATCCTAGAGGAGATGGTTCATTTCAAGTGATTGAAAGGATCAACGATAATATGACCATCAAGATTCGAGGACGAATCCTCTTGGAGAAGGAGGGAATGATGTGAATGTGGGCCCCACGATAAGCAAAAGAGATCATCTAGGAGATTATCTACAAGGAATGGAAGATACTATGAAGAGAAATAGGACCAAACGTATGGAACAAGGACTTGAAGGTCTTATCAAGGAAGTTCAAGGAAAAGACTACGTGGATCCAAGCCCAATCCCAACATGGGTTAATTTATATAGTCATATCATTGAAGATCTTAAGTGATAAAGTTATGATTTACTATAGATTACATTAGGATTTACTTTATATTACATTAGGATTTGATATTTATCTAGAAGTTATTCGTTTTAAATTGATTGCAATTCAAATTGCAATATAATTAGGATTTCTAATTTATTATCTTTTTTACTAGATTAGGTTCACTGTAAATAGGGGTTAGGGATTCAGTGAAAAGACAGATTTTGAGTATTAATCATATTTTCTCTCTGAGAGTTTTTTCATCTCTGTGTGAGTTGATTCCCTTGGTTCTTGGGCAAAGAACTACCTTTGATAACGTTGGTTCTTCCGGCAGGTCGCGGTAAGGGTCACGTTCCTCTTGATAACTTCGGTGCTCTCCGGCAGGTCGCGGTTTGTGTCGGGTTCCTTTACCTTATCTCACCTTATCTTACCTTACCCTTTCTTATCTTATCCTGATTCTCAAGACGTTCCATTATCGTTTCCGCATTCCGATTCATTCGCGTAGGGTGAATCATGTCACAATCTAGAACGAAAGTTGGTAGCAGTGCCTTGATACAAATACTCCAATGACGCTGGGGACACTTATAGATGAAGGTAGTAGCAGCTAGAGTGATACTAAGGTCATCAATGTCTCGGTGTTGCCGTAGCCATCTTAACCAGATGCCAACGATCCAATCATAAGTCACTAGTTATATGGGCCCGACTTTACAAGTGTCTTGGACAGGATTTCGTCCCCAAGCGTGAAAGCAGGAACTAGGATCATCCAGAAAATCTCATCAATGATCCCTAAGCAATGACATGGAAGGGCCTAAAAGGGAGTATAGGAGGTTTTTAGCTTTGGGCTTATGTTCATGGTAACCATGGACATCTTTACATCGCGCACGTGCAACAAGACACCTGATGCCCACACAGATTTCTTGGATTGAATTTCGATGGTGCAATGGCAGCAAATTGTCACGCCTTGGGTGATCAATATCGTCGTGCATGAGAATATGGGTTTGGGATGTTTGAAGCAGGAGGTGGGTACTCATTTAAGCCCAGATCAAACAGGCTTGAGCACATTAAAACTCTTAGCTACGGGGGGGCTCTCCAATCTACTAACATGCAGGGAACAGATTCCCAAATCTACATTAACCCTTGAGGACACCAACAGTGATCTCAGCAACTTGCATGTGGTCGTATGCAATCATCCATGCGACTGATTGCACCAGGCCAAGCATTGAGTAAATGATGATGCCTCACAAAAGTGCACGTTCATATAGCCAGGGCGAGATTTTTGGGGAGCCTTTGGGAAGATGATGACGACCTCAAGCTGCACTCGTGAAAGACATCCCCACACCATGAAGCTGCATTTAAGGATTAAGGGCAGAAATACTTCTCCATATAATGTTGCAGGAGTAAGATGGCCTTGAGCCCCACGTGATCGTGATGCATGCATGCACTGTCCATCTAAATCTGTATTGAATTTGACTGTTCAAATGATGGGCAAGGATGCATGAGGAAACGCTTTTAGTTCGGCTGTGGGTCCCTCAAAGCACTTTAGATGCTCCCTCTCTCCAATTGACTTCTAAAATTAAGCAAGAAATTGAATAAAGAAATCAAATAGGTGGGGGCTACCAATGGTTTCCTTTTGTTTAAAACCGATCCTACCCCACACACACACTACTACATATCTTAAGTTAGAAATTATATTGTAACCTGGTGCTTGGTCTAGTGGTGGACGCGTCCTATACATCCTCAAGGACCTCCCTTCGAACCTCACGTGCTACTTTTCCTTTTAAGGCCATATTTATCCGAATTAAAGCCACGGGCCAGGCTGGGCACAAAATGTGCATTAGGTTTGGCAACATTTGGGCCATTGGGATGTTCAATTTGATCCACCAGGTCAGATACAAGCGCGCCTGAGAATTGGGCCAGATTCTCCTTTTCAGTAACCCCAGCCCACATAAAACAAAAGAGGGAAAAATAGTTAATTTTTAAATCAAATCAATTTTGTTTTCTTCTTCTTTTCAATTTTAATTGAATCCTATTTCAATATAGGGTCAAGCCCGATCTTTAAACTTTTAATCAGATTCCTTTAGTTTTAAATTGAATTCATTCTAGTCCCAATAAAATCAAATTCGTTCTAGTTCAAATTATCAATGTTTAGTAATCAATTATCAATGAGAGTAATCGATTATCAAGCTAACGTTCTTAAAGTTTTAAAAAGTTTTTAAGTGTTAGCGGTTTAAAACTAACCCATTCAAAAAAATATCATATAAATTTTATAAATACTTGTTCTTAACCTTATTTTCATAAGATAAGGAAAGAAAACTAAAGAGGACAAAAAAAGAAAAAAAAATTCAAAATTTTTTATGATAGACTTTGATCAAAGTGTGAAAGTTTTATCATTTCTTGAGGAGTTTCTTTGAATTAAGATTTAAGGGTGACATTTAGAATTTTAAAATACTTTAAAGTATATTTTTATTTTGAAAATTTTAATATAATAATATTTAAATATTTTTCTAAATCCACATATGCCCGTAGTCTAAGGCAAGCAAAGGTTGTCCTGAGACTTATATGATTCTCTGAATACTAAATGGTAGGGTATGCTACACGTTTGTACGCATAGCTCATTGCTTGATATTTATAATTTTAAAATAATTTAAAATATATTTTTGAATTTTTAATTTTTAACTTTTAATTGAAAACTTTGATATAATAATATTTAAATAATTTCCTAAATCCACATATGCCCAACGTTTTAGGCAAACGAAGGTTGCACTGAGACTTATATGATTCTCCGAATATTTACTATAGGGTATGCTACCCATTCGTATTTAGAGCTCATGGCGTGAGAGTTAGAATTTTTCCAACATTAATTTTGAATTTTTTTTATTAGAAAGAGATAATAAATCTACTCCAAAAATATATATAAAGAGGATAAAATAATAAATAATAAAAAATAATAAATCTAAATAAATATTAGAATAAAGTAATAAATAGTAAAATAAAAATAGAATTACTAAATAATAATTAAAACAAAGTTAGCTACACTTACCTAGGAAAAATTGCAAAGATCCACAAATTTCTCTCTTGAAATGAGGACTATATGTGCTTGCACATTTACTTTTTCCCAAGCACAAGTTGTTTGTTCAAATCTCTCCTTGCTTTTCAAAATTGTGAAGGACATCTTATATAGGAGGATGAAGGGTTGAATAAGTCCTCCCTTCCTGATGTGGGACTCCTATTCTATATATATAAGAGAATTAAAGAGTGTATGAGTCTCACTCTTCCAATGCGGAACTTCTTTTACTTTTTTTTAGTTTTTTCTTTATTTTGTTATATCAATACCTTAGACAAAATTAGATATTCATAGTTATCATCTTTTAATCCATCAAATTATTTATATATTAAATCTTATTTCCTTAAATTTGGAGTAAAGCCCTTCATCATATCTATTGTTTCATGACTTCTGTTGGGAAATGGAAAGAAGACTTTAAGTTGAATGACATTGATGTAATTTTAATCAGGCTTGGTCTAGGATCATATATTTCAATCTCTATCATCTTTAGCATCAGCTTCTCGATTGGTCTTTGTAATGGTGCCAACACCATTGTGGTAGATGATTTTTGTTGTTGCAAAATTACACATATACATCAACTTCTCAATTGATCTATCTTTGCTAACCTGTTTAAGAAGTTGACTTTTGTCTTGCCAAGAATTGAATCTTATGCATTTTAACAAATGTAATCCTTTTTACCAAAGTTAATGTTTCTCTATATTATACTTTTATTTAGTAGAATAAAAATGTACAAATTTTACTTTGATAATATGATTTGAGTCTTTACAAGATTTAGAAGTAGCTCAAAAATAAAGATAGAAGTAAAGATTATTTCTTAAATAGGTTTTAAAATTGTAAAGACTTTCTTTCTTGAAAGCTCTCATGATGTTAAACATCAAAATAAACAAGTACAAAATAGGAGCCTTGGAATTGTAAATCACTAAGGTGGCTCCAACACTCCTCTATGCATAGTTACAAGCATAAAGGCTTAATTCTAAGAGAATATTCACAAAAATAAGAAAAATATTTTGAAATAAATAAATGAATGAATCCAACAATAACTAAGGAAGAAAAAATGTCATAAACATAAATTTTATGACCTACATGTATGTTGGGAATTATTTCAAAATTATAATCTATATCAAACAATCAATAGTGTATTTTTTCATGCTTTTCCATCCTTCTTAACGTCCGCGACATCTATCCCCTTCATTACAACCTCTATTATATGGGTTGGCAGTGCTCGGCTGACAATTTTCGGGATTTTTTCGACTGCAAGGAATACCGTCACGTCTCATTGCATCGTTACTAATTTCCTCAGTCATAGCGTTCTGAACAAAAAGTGAACCAACCAAAACAACACTAAGGAAAAGAACCAATACTGTCTTTGACATTGCCATTGGTGTTTATTTATTCTTATTTTTAAATTTTGGCTAAGCACTGTTTAATTTCTTTGATGATGTTGGTGCTTATTCAACTTGCTATATGTTTAAATAAGATGTTATTTTTGAAATAGATGTATAATTAGCATGCATGAAATTAGTTATGGTACAAATTATGAACCACATATGTGTAATGACCACATCCTCTCGTCACCTAGACAATGAAGGCATAAGTCATCATTCCTTAAAAGTAGCTGCTCAAGGAGATCCAAAAAAGTCATAGCCATATAAAAATTATCTAAAATAGGAATTATGAGCCTTTAGTATTTTCATAAGTTTTGAATTTTTCTCATCGAGAGTTGAAAGTGATTTTTAATAACTAATAAATAAAATAGATTTTTCTTTATTTTAAAATAGAAAAAAGTATCATCTAATTTGATGACTGAGAGATCGCTTACATAAGAGCCTTTCATTCTATAATTAGGGAACGTTCCCTTTTATAATTAGTTTTGATACTATCACATACTAAGGATTATTTTAATATTTTTTAATTAACTTTTCCTATAGGTTACAAGCGATCAAACAAAACTATTGTTTTGAAAAATAAAATTATATATCAAGTGGATGCATAAAACGGTGTACTAATATATTACATGATATGGTACCTTAGACTTTTTATCCAAAAAATATATAACAAAAATAAAAAGATATATATTTTATACATTTGTTGTTTGAATTTTATTACTCATAATTTAATTCTCTATTAAAAAAATAAAATTAAAAATAACAAAAAATGATTTTATTATATTATTTAAATCAAAATAAAATATATTGGAAGTTTTAATTTAAAATAAACATTAAATAAAATGTTTTTTCATTCATAATAATCTTATCTAGTTCAAGCATAATTACATTGAATAAAAAATACTTGTAGTTTAGACCAAATAAAAAATGACTTTAATACTTTTATAATATAATTATGAAGAAATTGAGAAATTGGTAAATTTTTTAGTTTTTCTTAATATTTTATAGAAAAAAAGGTTTGTTTATAATTTACTGTATTTATTTATTTCTCTCTTATTTCCTATTTTTTGTAATTAAATAAATTAAAATATAATTATATATATATATTTACACACATCCAATATTTGTTTTGAGAATGGAAATAAGTTCTTTTAAGCTAGATTTTGTAAAATTTGAATTTTGTCAAACTTTTATCTAAAGGTTAAATTTGACCAGTTAATTAATGTAAAATAATTTTTAAAATTTATCAAAATTTTAAAAATATATCTTAAATTATAAATTTATCTAAAATTATATTTTATTGTTTTATGTATATTTTTTTACAATAGTAATAAACCTTTTTAAGTAAATTAAAGTTTATTTTTAAAGAGGTAATAAACTTACACAGTAAAATGTAACTTTTAAATTTAAAATATATGTCTAGATAGTTTTAAATTTAATATACTTTTCAAATTTTATTAATTTAAATTATTTAATAAATTGATCTAATATAATCTAAATTAAGGTTTGATCAAAATCTTCAATAAGCAAACTAATCTATTCTTATCCCTATTTGTTATTTTTTATTTTTTAATATGAAAAGATATAATAATAAGTAAATTTTTAATAGAGGTAAATAAATTAATACTATATATAAATAAAATTTTGATAGAAATTCTATCCAATTAATTTTAAAATTTGTAAAGTTAAATTTTAATCCTATTAGTAATAATTGATATTATTTTCAATTATTCATTATTTTATTATTTATTTTCATATATACTAAGTATTATGTTTTTTTAGATAATTGTAAAATTTTATTAACATATTATTAATTTATAATTTTTATCTTTTTTAAAATTCACATACTTCAAAAAATAAATATAGTTTTAGTTTTTTGTGAATATAAATTTTATTCATAATTCTTTTAAATTTTTTATTATTTGTTTTTAAATTTATATGATTGGTCTTTTTCTGAATTTATAATCATTTACAAATTTAGTGTAATAGTCGAAATTTCTCCACTTAATTTTATAACTTACAAATTAATTTAAATAGAAATAAAAAATATGAATTTAAAATCGAAAAATTTTAGAAAATTAAAAATCTGAAGAAATTTTTTTGAAAATATCCCTAAAATCATTAAACAAACTAGGATTTTCTTGTAATTATAAGAATATCCCTTAAAAAGAAAATTGATATTTTTCCATAATTACAAAAATATTCCCAAAATATCTAAGAAAGTTAGGATTCTCTGAAATTACAAAATATACCCTTAAGATAACGATAACGAATAGAGTATATGAATCTCGAGGCAGAAATTCAAAGATCTTTGAGAAATTTAGGATCTTCCAATTATTATGATAATAGCATTGGGATAAAATTAATGGCAAATATATAATAGAAATCTTATGATAAAAATATCGAGGTCTTACAAAGAATATAAAATTCCTAAAACATGTACCAAACTGTCAGTAGAACCAAGTGAGTAGCTTAGGAATACATCAGGTAGAGCTAATCCAAGAGCATAAGCTTTAAGAGGGAAGTTTTGAGACTTTAATGAAGAGAGACATTAATCATGGTTAAGTTACTTTAATGAAGAGAGAAACATAAGCTAATCCAAGAATTTAACTCACTAAAAAATAAAGACATTAATGAAGAGAGAGAAAATTAACCATGATTAAGTTACTTTAACTATGGTTAGGTTAAATTGAATTATAATTCGGTTAAATTAAATCATGGTTATATTAACTAAACTATGGTAAGTCTTAGTAGATGAAGATGCACCTTTTGAGAATTATTATTAAAAGATGAATTGCAAGTAAAATTACCGTTTTACCATGACTAGATATTTATCTCCTAGGTACCCTCAATTCCAAATTTTACAGGAAGTAAAATCCACCTCTTCACCTTAAAACCCCTAAACTCACCTAAAACAGTTGTAACAGTAAATACTTTTATCTCAATGTAAGAGTGACTATTCAGCCATGGTCTTTTCCATGAGGGAGGAAAACTTTAAAACTTACAAATATATGATAACTAACATCGTCCATGATTTATTATATAAAGGGTGTACACAATTTGAACACTTAATTATGTTTGAGATTACTTTTTATATTTAATCAATAAATAGATAATACTTAATTTATTTGATATGAAAATTAAAAAAATAGAAAAAAAATATTTTTTTCTTATAGATGAAATTGATAAGCCAAAACTTGAAAAAAAAAACTCAAAATAAAAAATTACCATGAATGTGCTTCAAAAGTATTTTTTATAATTAGGCCAAATATCATGAGAAAAATTTTGGCCCAAAATATTTATATACAAAGCAACAAAAAAAGAGAAAACAGAAAATATCTAGGAATTTCCCTTAGAAGTTAATTGAGTGTTAGTTTAAGTAGTTATTTAAGTTAGTTAAAATTGGAAGGTTGGTTAGGAAATTAGTTAAATTATTCTACCTATAAATAAGACATAACACTAGATTTTAAAAGTGGGGTTTTATTTTTTCTATAATTTGGGGGAAGCTAAGAATTGTTTCTCTCTTAAGGGATTATTTTTTTGGAAATTCTAAGAGGATTAGATTTTCTTTATTTCTCTCTCGAGAACTCCTTAACTTAGAGAAGTATTCATTTCACTTTTTTTCTTAAACTTGAAACTCAGCCTTCTTTTTCCAAAAATATGAATCTGATCCAAATTCTCTTGAGGATTTTGGCTTTTCTTAGTTCTTTGAAATAGAGGTGATGTCCATTGAAGTTTTAGAGGAAAATCTTTAGCTTCTATACTTTCTTGCTATTATGGCAATTTTTCTTGGTGAAGAAAAATTTCTTGAAATTCTTAGTAACTTTTACCATTGCAAATCCTCTCTATTTACTTTTATCCTTAGAATATTCAAATTTTCTTCTTATTCATCCACCTTTATTCGGGTATGTTGCCAATCTTTTTCATATTAATTTATAATTCTGAGGGTTGTATGAAAGATTTAAGTAGCATTCATACATTTTTCTTCCTAATCTTGGTGGTAAGTATTTGTTAATTATGTGAATCTAATTGTTAATTAGATATATTTTACTGATAATTATCACACCAATCTTATTTTGAATATTATTTTAATTGCATTTTCATATTTGATTTTATTTTTGTTTTCTTGAAAAATAAAATTGATACAAAAACCCATGCACTCAGGTCATTATTTCATTTACATTCACCAAATCTAATTGATATAATTACACTTATATTTAAATCTCTTGAACATCATTATAATATTAATAGAAAATAAAATAAAATGAAAAATGGAAAATAAAAAATGGAAAATGAAAAATTGAAATATGAAGCTTGGAGGATTTTTTTTCGATATATACATTAATCCTCTGAATTCATACATATTACCATATGCTCATAAACTTCAACGTATACATCAATACATGAAACTTGGTTACAAATATATATATATATATATATATATATATTATACTTATTTAATTCAATTTTTCACTATTCATATTCTGATACCACATCCCTTCATAGCATAGACTACGAACACATCTAAATATTCCTTCAAACACATAGTTATTGATGAATCCTTCTAAGATTGGAAAATAACTTGGATCAGAGGAGGCTTAGGGATGCAACTTCAAAGGAGATGAAGATGGAGAAGCATAGTGTTTAACTTGGAGCGCCACCTATGGAGTAGATAAACTCCTACTTCGTAACCTTGAGGCCAAGGATAAGAAGTTCTCCCACTAGCAAACTCGATGAAAAGGAGAGGGAAAACAAAAATAAGTTTATGCTCTTAAATATGAATTTTACTCAAATGAATTCAAAGGTATGAAATGAATGCACTTGAGCCTATATATAGGCCCAGGAAAGGTGCTAGAATAGGATGCTTTGGGTAGATTCAAAATTTTCCCCTGTAGGAATATGGGCTTAAAGGATTTAAGCCCAATTATATAGCTCTAAGCTCCCCTCAAGTAGCCTCTAATTAGGCCTAAATGGGCCTAATAAAATACAAATAGAAATGGGGCCTAAGTCTATACATACTGCACCTATTAAGCCAAGTTATAGAAAAAATTACAAGAGACCAAAATTAAGATGTGCAAATCCATGACAGGCGTGGGGTCTGAGGCGTGGGGTCTGAGGCAGGTCTTCTTGAAGGTTCAACAAGGCTTCTACCTCATTTTGACGCTTCTTAGCTCTTGCTCTGATGATGGGCCTAGTAGGCTCAATGCCCTTGCTTGGTGATGTCTTCGTAGTGGTGTTCTAGAAGTGATCTCTACATCATCTCCCCCCTCCCTTTGAAGGTATTTGTTCCCGGATATAAATCATCATCATTTATACCTATTAAGAAAGGAGATAGGTCAAATACATTGAATGTAGCACCAAGACCATAATCATCAGGAAAATATAAGTGATATGTATTAGGGCCTATTCACTCAATAATCTAGAAGGGGCATCACCCCTAGGATGTAATTTAGATTTCCATAGAGGAGTAAATATTTCCTTTTTAAGGTGTAGCCATACCTAGTCTCTAGGTTAAAATAGAACCTCATTCCTCCCTTTGTTGGCTAACCTAGCATAATTTTCATTTCAATAATGGCTTCGACTTTGACATGGAGTTCTCGAATGAATTTAACATTTTGAGCACTATCCTTATTATGATATTTGGCTAGATATGAAAATAAATAATAAAATAATAAATAATTGAAAATAATATCAATTATTACTAATAGGATTAAAATTTAACTTTACAAATTTTAAAATTAATTGGATAGAATTTCTATCAAAATTTTATTTATATATAATATTAATTTATTTACCTCTATTAAAAATTTACTTATTATTATATCTTTTCATATTAAAAAATAAAAAATAACAAATAGGGATAAGAATAGATTAGTTTACTTATTGAAGATTTTGATCAAACCTTAATTTAGATTATATTAGATCAATTTATTAAATAATTTAAATTAATAAAATTTGAAAAGTATATTAAATTTAAAACTATCTAGACATATATTTTAAATTGAAAAGTTACATTTTACTGTGTAAGTTTATTACCTCTTTAAAAATAAACTTTAATTTACTTAAAAAGGTTTATTACTATTGTAAAAAAATATACATAAAACAATAAAATATAATTTTAGATAAATTTATAATTTAAGATATATTTTTAAAATTTTGATAAATTTTAAAAATTATTTTACATTAATTAACTGGTCAAATTTAACCTTTAGATAAAAGTTTGACAAAATTCAACTTTTACAAAATATAGCTTAAAAGAACTTATTTCCATTCTCAAAACAAATATTGGATGTGTGTAAATATATATATATATATATATAATTATATTTTAATTTATTTAATTACAAAAAATAGGAAATAAGAGAGAAATAAATAAATACAGTAAATTATAAACAAACCTTTTTTTCTATAAAATATTAAGAAAAACTAAAAAATTTACCAATTTCTCAATTTCTTCATAATTATATTATAAAAGTATTAAAGTCATTTTTTATTTGGTCTAAACTACAAGTATTTTTTATTCAATGTAATTATGCTTGAACTAGATAAGATTATTATGAATGAAAAAACATTTTATTTAATGTTTATTTTAAATTAAAACTTCCAATATATTTTATTTTGATTTAAATAATATAATAAAATCATTTTTTGTTATTTTTAATTTTATATTTTTTTAATAGAGAATTAAATTATGAGTAATAAAATTCAAACAACAAATTTATAAAATATATATCTTTTTATTTTTGTTATATATTTTTTGGATAAAAAGTCTAAGGTACCATATCATGTAATATATTAGTACACCGTTTTATGCATCCACTTGATATATAATTTTATTTTTCAAAACAATAGTTTTGTTTGATCGCTTGTAACCTATAGGAAAAGTTAATTAAAAAATATTAAAATAATCCTTAGTATGTGATAGTATCAAAACTAATTATAAAAGGGAACGTTCCCTAATTATAGAATGAAAGGCTCTTATGTAAGCGATCTCTCAGTCATCAAATTAGATGATACTTTTTTCTATTTTAAAATAAAGAAAAATCTATTTTATTTATTAGTTATTAAAAATCACTTTCAACTCTCGATGAGAAAAATTCAAAACTTATGAAAATACTAAAGGCTCATAATTCCTATTTTAGATAATTTTTATATGGCTATGACTTTTTTGGATCTCCTTGAGCAGCTACTTTTAAGGAATGATGACTTATGCCTTCATTGTCTAGGTGACGAGAGGATGTGGTCATTACACATATGTGGTTCATAATTTGTACCATAGCTAATTTCATGCATGCTAATTATACATCTATTTCAAAAATAACATCTTATTTAAACATATAGCAAGTTGAATAAGCACCAACATCATCAAAGAAATTAAACAGTGCTTAGCAAAAATTTAAAAATAAAAATAAATAAACACCAATGACAGTCATAATCACCTATGGATTTCATTTTTCTTGGTGTTATTACCACTGTATTCATGCAATAGTCACACAAACTAGCCAAAAGCCATAGTTATGATGAATTCCATGTGAAGAGGTAATGATTTGATTATATAGACCAGAAAGAAAATAAATCCGAACATTGACCTGAGTGAAGTTAATCTTTAAGGAACGCGAACTTCCTTCTATTACGGCAGGAACATGTTTTAAATGGAGTTAGTTCTCTAGAGGTATGAAGATTTCTTCTTCCTTCTGCAACAATAGAGTTTCTTGAGGAGAATCTGAGAACAAGAATCTCAAAGGAA